>CM062577.1:14595000-16995000 GCA_031468815.1 Morus bassanus
CATCTATGTGTATGGGGCATGGGGAAGTGATTGCTTTTGTAGCCTCAAGAGATAGCCAGCAACTAGTCACAGGAAAAAAAAAAAAAAAAAGATGAAGAAAGATTAATAAGGACATTGAACTCAGGAAAATCTTCCCCAGGGGTCATGCAGTGCTAGAGCAAGATTCCAGGATAAATATTCAATAAATGTTCTTTATCCTTGGAGGTTTCCAAGATTTGGCTTGAAGCCACACTCAACCAGATCTAGCACTGGTGATGTTCCTGGTCCAAGCAGGAGTTTTGTCTAGAAACCTCCAGGCATCCTATGATTCTATTAGACACCCAGTCTCAGCTGGAGAACCCTAAATCATGCCTCTCCAAACAAAAATACTAAAATATAACCAATCAGAGAAAATGCATGCTAATACTATCTTCAACTGAAAGTGAAGTGTGTCAGGGAAAGGGGAAGACCAGGTGGGATGTGGAGGTCAGAATTACTTCATACCTTGTGCTAACAGGCTCTGATAAAGAGCACTCCTTGGCAGCATAGTGTGTATTTCTGTTGCAGGTTTCTGCTCTGTCCTGCTAAGGAATAATTCTGCAAAAGCATTCCCTTTCCCCATCTAATTTCTGCTTGGGAGTGCAAGGCTTCCAACATACAGCAAGTCTTCATTGAAAATGCCAAAGTTAGCCTCAAGTTATGTTTGCCTTATCAGGCACTTGCATCTACTGCTCCTCAAGTGATGCCTAGAGCAGTACTGTCCATAAGAAATATATGACACATTACCTTTAATCTGGCAGCACCGTGTAGGCAGGAAATATGAGCCAAGAAGAAGTATATGCTAAGTGGCTGGCCACCTAGGCAATCAGCTTATATAAATAGATAAATTATCACATACCCTTTCCTTCCATCCACTGAACCCACCATTACACATAATCAGGCAACCCAGTTGGAGGTACTGGAGGATGTCAAGGGAAGAGGAGTAACATGGGTGATAGAGGGGGCAAAGATATGAACAGGGATAGGTGGGTGAGCACTGTTTTATAGGGAGCAAGAAATGTTGAAGCCTTTAAGGGCTGAAAAGGAACATGTAAAGAGTAAGGTGACACCTGTTTTTACTGATTTGCTGCTACCCTGCAGTGACAGCCTATGAAATAAGATCTCATAGTAGCAACATGCTAAAAATAGCACTATTAATGTGCTTACAAAACCTCTCATTCTATTGAGTTAAATAAATACAAAGCTCTGCATTTCCTGAAAGTTTACCAGCAGGTCCTGTGGCTGAGACTAAAAATGTACATTTAAAAATGATAGGATTTTTTTAAAACTATATTTCTTAACTTCTGCTTCATCCAGGCAGCTATGGATATATACGAAGTAATGTATGCACATTTTATCACCTAGAGGGTGGTTCTCTGGCTGTTCCTGTTCTCTGACACTGAGAAGAAATGAGACAACTCACCCTTGCCCAGTCCAGAGATGGCATCTGTGATCACCACCACCTTGTTTTGAACAGCTGACTTGGACAATAGCCACCTGACTGACTGGTAAATATAAATAGTTCCACTGATCCCTAAGAGAAGCAATGGTAGAGCAAGTACAGCAAGAATACCCATTTCTGCAGGAAACAAAAGACCATATGAAAGTAACAGTAATCATAATATGCATTCATTATTTTTCAAATTATTCTTATCTAAAAAACCAATATTTTAATATATAGAAAATCCAGTAATCAGCAATGCCAAATGCTTGAAGCAGTGGGAAGTTTGTTTTCGAATCAATGGCTTAATATAATTATTTAATAAACAGGGTAATATTGTTTGTTTGTCTGTTTTCCTCATTATTGCACTAACCAAATCTCGATTCCCTTTATTCAAAATTACTCTACATTGGCAAAAAAATAATAGAATTTTAGTACAAATATTGCCTCAGTACAAATATTGCCTTGAAGCAAAATATAGGCTAAAATACAACACTGAACTTTTAATTATGTTGTTATTACAGGAAAACAGACAACAAGCTCTTAACCTTAATTTCAGATAAAACATATAATAGAAGTATTTTCTGTTCTAAAAGACAGAGAAAACATAATCACTTACTATGGCTATGAAGACTCCAGGTACAGATAAAGCATTCTTTTGTATTTTTGTAATTTTTTATGTTACAGGTTTAATTAAAGTCATTTAGCAATGTCATAGAGCATTGCGTTTGTTGAGGCTGCTTGCCCTGAATGAGAATGGCTATGTATAGCCATGTGACAGAGATACTTTAAAAGTAAATATAGCATCCACAGTGTGATTTGCATGCCTGACCTATCTAGATCAACAGGCTGGACAGTCCTGTAAAACCTCTTAGTACAGTATCAATTCAAATATACAAAGAAACAGCTATTCTTCTGTCTTGCCTTTTCTTGCAGTTGTTCATAGGTCTCAAATTCTTGTCATTGACCTTCAATTAACTTCACACATAAAAACATTTTTATAAACTCCATATTAACAATAGGTCTTCAAAAACAAGCAAAAGGTACCATAAAGAGGTTGTCATCTGAAATAATGGCTGTTCAGCAATATGGATGATGTATGTATGTTTCAGGAAAAGGTCTTTGAGCAAGCTAGCTTGGGAGCCAGTGCATCACACAAGGCTGCTGTGGGCAGATGAGTGCTGGGACACAGACCAGGCTGGTGTACTGTGCTTCCAGGTGCTGCAGGCTGCTTTCCATTCTTGGTACCTGCAAGGCAGATGTGCCTTTTTCCCAGCAATTTGAGGACTGTATCAACTTTAGATAGGTGACTTAACATTCACATTTCCTGCAGAGAGACATTATCTGTTAACCTGGCAATCACAGTTATGGGATGCCCTTTGGGGTTCTAGGGAAAAGAATGGTTTACCATAAACCATTCCTCTTCTGCTGTTTCAAAAAACTGTATCACAGTGTTAAAACTGTAAGTTTTGACAACAAGATTCAGTACTCCTGTTTGTGTTGTGTAACTGGTCATCTAAATTCTATGTTCTAATTTTCATCTCCAATAAGAGAATAACAAGTCTACAAATGATAGAGTCATTGATATTGGAGCATTGTAACAAGGAACAAAGACTTCACGGTTAGGTCTGCAGGTACCAGGACAGTGTTAGCTTTCAATGAGTGGGAAAGTATAGAAGGTTATTCAAGGGGGCGTAGAAAGGGACTTTTAGACATTGTTCGTAAACCTAACTTGCTCTAATGACATTGGGAATCAAGACGCATATTCCTGCCTGTGAAAGTTGGAGTTGCCTGCCAAAAACCCGATGTTTTAAGATTTCCAAACCACAGAATTATATAATGTGTCAATGTTTGAAACATTGTGTGCACTTTGAGCTAAAAAGCCTCCATAGTGTTTTCCAATGCAAAATGGTCACGGTGTCCTGAAATTTACATCAGTTTCCACAGGAGAATATAAAAACGTTAAGTCAAATGAGCCAAGAATTCATGCCAAGCCCCCTGCAGAAGCAGAGAGGAAATCTGATTTTCCATCACCCCTAAGGCCCCATCTATCTTCACTTATTTTCAGAGCATCAGCTTTAAATAAACAGATATTCATTTCCCTATCAGCAGGTAAGCTGGTTTGTTTCTTTTATGGAACAGGCTGTGTTGTTCGTTTAATTTATTCAGGGCTCTGGAAACATTATTCTGTGAGGGTGAAACATCAAAAAAAATCACACACTAAAGAGAAAGGATTTATAGGAGTTCCAAGTGATTTGTTTGCTTTTTTCCCAAATGAACAGGAGCAATGGTACAAGTTATGTAGGAGCAAGAATAGGAAAAAGTCAATTGAAAGAGCTAGATAACCAACAATGTGTAAGACTGTAATGACAAACCGCTAACATGTCTATTAATACTAATGAAGAATCGTAAAGGAAGACTACCTGAGTCGTCTGGAAAAATACAGACATACAGTGACTGCAATAACCAAAACACCCAGATCTTTCCAAACACGCAAATTCCAATCTCTCAGTCAGGTGAGGTACCAAAGAACTGTATTCTGCACTGCCACCTACAGAGCACTATTGGAAACACCAGAGAAACCAGAATAATTGTAAATTGTTTCAGAGGGTAGATACCATAAAAAGGGTAAGTCATCTAGAGGGAAACTTGAACAAAAGTGAGGCCCTCACTCTCCCTCAACTAGCTCTGATAGTCTCTACATACCCAACCCCTTTGTCTAGAGCTGAGCTTCAGGAACTGTCCCAGATGACACCAGAGCTGAACAGTGTGTGTCCAAACCTGAAACTTGACAGATCTAGGGCTTAATTCCCTGAAGTGCTCGACCCAGGAGGCTGTCTGAGAGCGTGAACATGCACTTACATACATTTACATTGCTTACATTTAACATTTTTCAGAAGTGCTGGACATAGCATTGGGTGGGTGGATGGGTGCTCTTTGATGCTTTGTTGTGGTTTTGTTTAGTTTTGTTTCTTGGAGAAAACAAGAGTTTAACACACTAAAGAGAAAGCAATGATTAGGGGCACTGGTGATTAAAGCATTCATCCAGAAAGAAGAAACCAATATTTCAAAACCATGTCTGCCCCAAAGAGGTGATCCTAGCTTTACAATTATCATTTCTGGGGGCTGTGAACTCCCTAAGAATGGGCATGTTCTTGTCCACAGCATAGCTCTTTATTTTAACCAGTGGCTGCCTAACAGCTAAGAATACAATTCTCCCTTTGAGTAGAAATTGAAAGGCATATGGATTTTCATATAATTTGAGAGGATATGTGTCTCTAGCACTTAAAGCCAGAGACACTTTTAATAAGTAGCCAGGTGAAGTGCTTTAGTTCTGTCCTTCTTATGCTCCTAATAATGGAACATGTAGGCTGCAGTGAGTCCTGTGTCCCCCATTTGTTTCAGCCACGTGACATTGTAGGGCATTTGCTGTAATTACATTATTTTCAGTTAGATGAATTTTATTTTTCTTTTTTCCTGAGCCATTGTTTCTGTTTCCATCCATTCTTATTTTATTGGTTTTCCTTGTATTTTCTTTTGATAGTTTTAAGATCACTGAGCATACTGACAGTACAGTTTCTACTTAAAAATACTTCTGGCATTTGCTAGAATTCCTATGTTTATACCTAGTCATAACCATCTATGAATGGTCCCCACTATTCATAGCCCTGTTGTCGACTTGCATGATTAGCCCATCATATATTCGTAACACTATGATGAATATTTTCAAGCCTTGGAAAGCACAGAAATTCTTACTTGAAGAAGAAGTTGGAACCATGTTTGGTCCTGGGAGCAGCAGATACATACAGTATTTCTATTCTCAATGTAAAAAAAATTAAACTTAACAGTTTTGGACTAAAAAAATGCTTTGAAAAGTCCTGTGATCACAATGCAAGAACCAGAAACCTTTGAATCAGAAACACAGTGTCAACAGAAGAACATCTAGTTCAAGTCAAACACACTGCCTGCTCAAGGTCAAAAGCACTTCTGAGTCCATGCAATTATTATTTATTTGATGTTCTCTTCCCACACATCCATAGCAGAGGTGTGCTACAGTATGTAGGTATTGTTCCTCCTACATACTCTGAAAGGTAAGCATCCTGAGGAAGGTGGAAAAGGAAAGTTGGTGTTCATATCAGTAATAGAGATGTATGAGCATATAGTCCATCTGCCCTCCTTTCTTCTGAGGGAGACTGTATTGGGTTGACCAACGGGTTTCCCTCCGGTTTCCTGGTGGGCTTGGCTCTGTAGTCAGCTTCATTACCATCCATAGGGATCCGCACTCCTATTGTTGGAAGGTCTCATCTTTTCTCTTTACCTGATTTCATACATTATTCCCCATTTTTTTCTACTTCTGAGATCACCTTTTTGTAGCCATTCTATCCCCTTTTCTCTTCTCAAACTACTTCCAAAGAAACAATCCACTCTGAATTACTTTTTGCTCATTGGTCCCAGTTCTGCGATATCCATATCCAAATTATGTGGTTCTGATCTGGCTACCTAGGCAATCTCAGTCTGATAAGGTGTTACTGATACGATTAGTGAGTGCCCTACCAAGACTCTTCACCTCCAAATTATCCTACAATTATTCCATTTATAACAGTTGCCTATCAGTTACCTTATACTGTCCTTGAAAATAATCATTGCACTTTAGCCTTCATTCCTCTGCCTAGTTTCAACTGAGCACGAGTTTTGTATCCTGTCTGCGGACAGTCTGCACACCAGAGCACGAGTATATGTTTTTCACACTCTGATGTGACCAGATGGCATCCTTGCCCTGGAATTGTCTCAGTCACTGTTGTGGTTCCCTGCACAGGGTTTGGCTAGTTAGAAGGCCTGGTGCTCCTGAAGGATTTTTTGCTCACAGACTTCCTTTTATGAATTTAAGGAAAGAGATCATTTCTCACTGTACCCAATTTGTCATAACCAGTCAGATGGTATTTTTGGTCTACTATTATCAGCAGGAGACTAAAAATTTTTCATGGCTTTCAGATTCTGGTCTCTCATAACCTACCAGCACCTATGGAAAACCTGTAGATTGGCAGTATAGTGTTTTTCCATGGTATGACCAAGTATCCATTCCTTCAAGGATCTCAGTGCTCTGCATCTCTCCCTTGTTTTTTTTTCTCCCAAACTCTATGAAAAAAGATCATCTTAACCTCCTCTTCCTTCCTCTTCCATGTCTTTTAAAAACCTTTTCTATCTTGGCTAGAAGATCAGAAGATGGTCTTTGCTACTGTGCTCCAGACTGGACATGTGTCACACTGCTTTTAACGCTATATCTAGGGACTATTTAATTCATTTCTACAGTACGTCAAAGAAGTGTAGGAACCAGTATATATGAGGCTTTTCCACTATACATGAGCTTGGAAGTTAGTGCTGGTCTTGTTTTTTTAACAATTGTATGATTATTGAAGGGTGGCAAGAAGCAGACTGTTTACTTTCACAGACAGTGAGGTCCCATGCGGTAAAAAAGCACATGTTGGTCTCAGCATCTGGAATATCATCCCTAGAAAATCTTCTGGAAAGTGAGTTCAGTGTTCAGAACAAGTGACAGTTTGCAGCTGGGGACATTTAAGAAAAATGCAGAATACTGATATCAGCCAGAAGGTCTCTAATGGTGCTTTAGAGATTTCACTGCTCAAAAAACTTTAAGAATTTTATTTATTTATTTCAAAATTATGTGAGAATAACTAACCAGGTACAAATCACAGCTCAGTGTAGTTTGTGTTGAAAGTAGATGATTAAATCAGAGGGAAGAAAAGTGTGGCATTCAGTAAGAAAACACTCACTCAGACACTTTCCTGATCACATCCATACCAGCCCTGGGTGATCAGCCCGTCAAGCCAAAAGGTCCTTGGAGGACTGGGTTCTTGCAGCAAATATTATTCTACAGTGTTGACTATGCATATAGCAAAAAAAAATCTCACTGATCTAATAATTACAAAAAAATGCCTGTCCCTTTCAGCCTGTGGCCGGCAGCGTGAACCCTGGTGGTGGTTTCTTCCTCCTCACCTAGGGACTGCTTAGGGATCTTGTTATACATTCTCAAACATGCTTTGCCCCTTCTTCTTTCTTCAGTGGTTTGCAACTCCACACTAAATTAAAATTTATCTTATATGGCACATTTAAAAATGCTCGTTATTCTCCTGTGTCCTCTTTGTTTATTGGTAGAAATGGTTTTGCCACACTCGGAGGTCTGCATTTCTTTAACAATTATTATTGCTGAATTGTTTAGTGCTCAGAGGTGTCCAGTGTTCACCTCTGCCCCTTTTCTGATCCCATATGTATGCTCCTCTATGCTACATATCAGCTCTCTGCTGTAAGGCCTGTATTCCTACACCAGGAGCTAGAGCAGAGTGCGGGCACATGTTCTCTATCAGCCTTTATTCCATGTATTCTGCACATAGAATACAATTTTTGTATATATTCTGTATCTTATTTATTCAGAATAAGGACCCGTATCTCTACACTGCATCATGGTGCTTGAGTCGTCAATATTTACTTTATGCAGAGTAATTACTTGTTACTGGCAGCTGCATAAAAATGTCTATACTGCACAAAGTTTCAGCAGAACTAAAAGAAATCAGGCATAGCCACATAGTCATTACAAAAATTGCTGTTACAGCTAACCAAAGAAAAAGAGAGTTCCTGGGAGGCAAGGCAACTTCAGACAAAGCCAGACAAGCCTTAGTCCTGAGGTCTTGCTAAGGCTGAGCAGAGCTGTGGGCTTTTACTCTGACAGCAACGCTGTATTCCCTGGCAGCATAGTGATATAGTAATTTCAGTCTGTTGGTGCCTGGGTTTAGAAATCAGTGTACTGTTTGTAGCCATTAGCCAGTATGGATAGTAATATCTGGTTAGGTTTTGGAATGAGCATTTCTTTCTGTGAGGGGAACAGTGAGTATGGGTGTGGGAAAAGCTATCTGCAATGTGGTAGGTGACAGAGTTAGCATAGGGAGATGCAGGCAGGCATACATGGCCCGGGGTTCAATAGCACTAGGAGAGGTGTATGTGAACATACAGATCAGCACACAGAGTGGAGAGTCAGTAAACAAATTAGCTAAAACATTGACTATGATTTTTCTGTGGTAATGATGGCTCAATACAGATGCTGTTGTGTGCCTTGGGCTTTAACAGATGAAATTTCTTTAAAAGTTTTTTAATTATCATACTTAAAGACATGTTACTCATGTGCCTCAGTGGATACTATTAGAAGTACATATGAGGTCAGGAGAGAAGTGTTTGAGGAGTCATTAAGGTAAGTGTTGAGAACTTTTCAGTGATGAACACTGACAGCAATTCTTTCCTCCCCCTTCAGCTTCCCATAAGGAAAAGTGACCCCGTGATCACATAATTAGCAAAACTGGGAGGACATGGAGTTTCAGAAAAGACTTTAGAGGTGTTCCTGTTCTTAGGTCAAATTAAAAATTCTCAATTGGGAATAAAAATGCTTTTCCATCCAGAGGAACTGAGGATGACAAGCTCAAGTTTAGACCCCTGCATTTGTGTTTAAGGTCCTGGTTACTTTCAGTTATCTTGGCCCTGTGCTTCTCCTTAAGACCACAGTTAAGAAAACAATGAAATGAAGCTTGTATTATATTTCTCGTAAGGTTTTGAGTTGTTTTTCCAAATCTGCCCAATGCAAATGTAATACCCAGAGAATTCCTGTAAAACACATATATATGTTGAACAGCACTGTGGCATCTTCTGCAGGTTTCAGCTTTCAAAAAGACTTGAATGCTTTCTTCATTTCCTGTGTCTGTAAAGGCCTCATTCAGCTATGGAAAGGATTTCAAATACAGAATAATGGGAAGGGATATTTGAGATAGTACAGATATCTGTGAATTATCTACGTATGCACTAAAGAACTCACTATGAGCTAAAATACTTGGCATATGCATAAGTTTTGTAGGGAAAAATATCATTAGACAAGTATGCTTTTGTCTCTGTGTAGAATTATTTCTAATTCCATCAGGCTGATAAGAAGACAAAAACTCACCAGAAACCCAGAAGATATAAACGGTGTGGAAATGAATCAGCAAAAGCAAGTATGCTTTACAATATGTGTAGTTATTAGCATTTTTGAGGAATGAAAGTGAAAACTCACACAAAATACATCTGTGATGCGCTATTGAACAGATGAGCCAGGAACAGGCCTGATTTTCATAATCCCATGGGAGTGAAGAAAAAACATATGGGAAAGCTACCAGAGTATTTGACATATAAAAGGCACAGGAAAAAAATCAGATAGCTATAAATAAGTTCTCAAGGAAGATATGAGAAATTTGCATTGAACTTCAAGATACTTCCTTGCACTAGGCTAACTGTGTGCCTATAACTGGGATGTGTTATTGCTAGCCAGGTACATGTCGGAATTAGTCCAAGATCCCTTTGGCTGGGAGAAAGAACTATTCATGAATTCAGAAGTTATAGTTGTCAGAAGTATGGCCACATTCAAGCTGGCAAACATAAATAAGCTTTGGAATACAAAGAATTATTTAGAATTGTGATAATTATTTAAAGTTGTGTTAATAGAAATGCTGGAATTAATGTACTGCAAGGAAAGATGACTTATTCATAGAGTATTTGACAGGATAGTAGAACTATACCAGAAACAGGGAAATAGATCTTGAAATTGCCCAAAATAATGATAAGAACTCACCATGAGTGAAAATGTTCTGTGTATGTAGCCTACACAAAATGAGCAAACTACAAATATTTCTCAGAAAAGTTAGAATTATCACCTGTTTCCCAAAAAGACGGGACGAGGTTACCATGAACTTTAAAGTATTGTAGTGCTTGATGTACAGAAAATGAGTGAAAAGAATTAAGCTCAAGAATTAAATATACTTTATAAAGCTTAGAGTTAAGCAGAGTTATCCCCATCTTACAGAAAGAATTCACTGTAGCAATATATACTCTGTAATAGCTATCCATCATAATAAATGAACATAGGACTAAATCATTAAAATGTGGCTGTATCTTATACTGTGCTGAATTCCCCCAAAATATTATTAGTTACATATCATAACCTAACAATTATAATGTTAGCTTTTGCCAGGGATTATTGGAATACATTAGAAAAAGGGCAACTATTTAGAACTGCCCAGAATTCTTCATGACTGATGAAAAAATATTCATGTAAATTCAATAGCTTCACAGTATCTGAACATATAGAAAGAATTGTGAGAATAAATCAGTAATAAGCAAAATACCCCTGAATTACTGACATTACTGAGACACCCTGGCATGTGCAGCACATGACATATTGAAAGTAATGTCAAGGTAAAAAAGGGGAAAACATATGGCTAATGTTAAAGAAAATTAGCTACAGCTCTCTAGGAATTACTGAAGGATTTGATCTCAAACTGTAAAGCCACTGTATTTTGTGATTATTTACTTCATACTACTAGAAAGATTGCCAGATTTCCCCTGGTTGTCTGGGTATCACAGACTTCAAGAATCTCAGAATGGTTGAGATTGAAAGGGACCTCTGGAGGTCACCTGGTCCAACCTCCCTGCTCAAGCAGAAACACCTAGAACCAGTTGCCCAGGACCATGTCCAGATGGCTTTTGAGTATCTCCAAGGATGGAGACTCCACAACCTCTCCAGGCAACCTGTGCCAGTGCTCAGTCACCCTCGCAGTGAAAAAGCATTTACTGATATTCAGAGGAAACCATCTGTTTCAGTTTGTGCCTCTGGTCCTGTCACTGGGCAGCACTGAAAAGAGCTTAGCTCCATCCTCTTTGCACCCTCCCTTCAGGTATTATATACATTGATGACATCTCCCTGAGCCTTCTGTTCTCCAGACTGAACAGTCCCAGCTCCATCAGCCTTTCCTCATGGGAGAGATGCTCCAATCCCTTAGTCATCTTGGTTGCCCTTTACTGAACTATCTCCAGTATGACCATGTCTCTCATGTACTGGGGAGCCCAGAACTGAACAAGTACTCTGCGTATGACTTTATCAGTACTGAGCAGAAAGGAAGGATCATCTCCCTCTACCTGCTGGCAACACCCCTCCTAATGCAGCCCAGGACACAGTTATCCTAAGGTAGAGCCAAAAGCTTTGCAAAACCTGACTAAGTGCTGTCAAACTGAACTAGCAAAACATAAATATGTTTTTAAATGAATAAAACTGCATATAACTACTCTGAGAAAAGAAGAAGTATTCACAAAAATTTCAGAAGCTTTTAAATGTTTTGCATGTATCAAGTGGCCTGGGAAAAATTGAGAGCAAAGTTATGCCTCAGAAGATGCAGCATTCTTTAAGAATGATGAGCAGAACTCAGCTGAAAATGAAAAGATATAGAGGCTGTCGTAACAGAGAATTAGAATAAATCAAGCATATACTCTTTTTTTTTTTTATTTTTCAGAATCACCCAGAATTCTACATGAGTGATCAACATAGCTTTTTGTAAATCTGGAAGATTTCAGTCTTAGACATTTTTAAAGATTGTTGGGTTAACTCAATAAATATGCTTGGAGTAAGCAGAGTTATTTACAGTTCTATAAAAGTAAGTAGTAAAATTTATAAGAGTTCAGACCAAGCTGCTACCTGGTACATTACAGGAATTATAAAAAATTAGAAAAAAAAGTTACTCATTGTTTACCATAAAATTCTAGCAGCTGACTTGTGTGAAGTATTACTGCAATAAACCTCCAAAAGTTGAATAGCTTTCATTTTAACTTATAATAATCAGAATTTCTCTGGATGTATAGGGAGAACTCACAACTGTAAGACACTTTTGGAGCCCCATCTGTATATCTGTATAGACAGATATGAAACTCCAATGGCATTAGGCAACTTCCTTCACTCAGGAAAAATGAGGAGGGCACTTGTTAAAGGCACAATCTGGCAGGTGTGGGGAAAAAATACATGCTTTTTTAATGTCTTTGCTTAAAGTGGACTAGATAAAATCCTATTCTTGTTCTGTTAAAAAGCTGTTGTTCACAAGCAAGCAGGAGGCTGCTTGATTGTCGTCTTCTGGCTGTGCTTGGGGTTTTGAACCACCCCTGTGGAGGGAGAGGAGTTTGATTTCCCCAAAACAACTTGGCAGGCAAATCATGGGAGTGAAGGGGCAGGACTGGGCAGACAGGAGTTAAGGGGAGAGCAGGCAGGAGAGCTGCAGAGTGATTGCAGCTGGGACACTGAATAAAGTTTGCTGCACTGAATAAAGTTTGCTCAAGCATGCAAGTTGGTGTATTGGTTCCCAGACAGATGCCAGAGAAATAGTGATTTTCAGACATTTTTATTTTAATCTGTTTGCCCCAGATCTGAGTTTTATCCATTTACAGTGTTGTTCTGTTCTAGTTTGTCTTTATAAAAATGTACCTTTGAAGAGCAAAGACCCTTCAGCATCTTTTTGTGTGCTCTCTTGAAACAAAAGGTGGGGCAGTTCCAGCTCAGGTCTCTAAACAGTTGGAGTCCTAATGTGGTATGATAGGAGCACCACATGATGGCCAAGTAGTTACTCTGTCTGACAACTAATAAACAGTGCATGGCTTTGAATCCCAACTTTGAATCCCAAATATCCCAAAGATATTTTTCTGTCTCAAAACACACCTAGAAGTCTTTAGGAGTGATAACCTCTACGTGTATGCTGGCTCCTCTAGGTGAATATTCTCAGGCTTTTCACCATCTCAGTCACACAGATAAGACTGAACGCTTGCAATGTGGCACAGGAATAATGCCTCAGCATTCAGGGCTTGTATACCATACCATGCCATTGCTTCCAGAAGTAGGATCTGAGCACCAGGACTGAGGCCAACTGCATTTCTAGCTATCCCTTAGAAAATCGTGCAAGTCCTCTATAATGGTTTTGTTCCTTTTCTCCTCAGTCCCAACTCCATATCCCTTTGAATCCTCTGTAGATAGAGACAGATCCTGGAGATGGACATGCCAGCAAGTGCCCTTGCTGAGAGCCCTGCCCCTGCAGGCTGCCCCTCTGGCTGGTGCCCAGTCGGCTCTAGAGTGCGGCCAGCAAGTACAGGGGTCCTTTACCCAGGAAACTTGTCCCAGAGAAGTGAGAAGGGAGGGCAGGAAGAGGTACCTCCTAAAGGTTAGTGGGATCCCCATGGGATAAAAGTATAGAAACTCAAAGTCCCGTGATCACACTGTGCTCCAGTGAGGGGTCCTGGTAATGCTGACACTGTTGACCTCAAGACTAAGAGGAACAGAGGAGGAAGGAGAACAGCTGCAGAAATGGGGTGGATACCAAGGAGCATGTGCAAATCAATCGCACTATCATTATTATTGAAACAACTTCTGTAATAGTAGAGATGTACTTAACATCTTTGTTGGTGACATGGACAGTGGGATTGAGTGCACCCTCAGCAAGTTTGCCAATGGCACCCAACTGTGTGGTGTGGTCGACAAGCTGGAGTGAAGGGATGCCATCCAAAGGGACCTTGACAGGCTTGAGAGGTGGGCCCGTGCGAATTTCATGAAGTTCAACAAGACCAAGTGCAAGGTCCTGCACCTGGGTTGGGGCAATCCCAAGCACAAATACAGGCTGGGTAGAGAATAGATTGAGAGCAGCTCTGTGGAGAAGGACTTGCAGGTGTTGGTTCATGAGAAGCTCAACATGACCTGGCAATGTGAGCTTGCAGCCCAGAAAGCCAATCACATCATGGGCTGCATCAAAAGAAGTGTGGCCAGCAGGTCAAGGGAGGTGATTCTTCCCCTCTACTCCGCTCTCATGAGACCCCACCTGGAGTATTCCCTTCAGCTCTGGGGCCCCCTGCATAAGGCAGACATGGACCTGCTCGAGTGGGTCCAGAGGAGGGCCATGAAGATGATCGAGGACTGGAGCACCTCCTGTATGAGGACAGGCTGAGAGAGTTGGGCTTGTTTAGCCTACAGAAGAGAAGGCTCTGGGGAGACCTTATAGCAGCCTTCCAATACTTAAAGGCAGTGGGACTCTTCATCAGGGAGTGTAGTGATAGGATGAGGCATAACGGTTTTAAACTGAGAGAGGGTAGATTCAGATTAGATATTAGGAAGGAATTCTTTACTGAGAGGGTGGTGAGACACTGGAACAGGTTTCCCAGAGAAGCTGTGGATGCTCCATCCCTGTAAGTGTTCAAGGCCAGGTTGGATGGGGCTTTTAGCAATCTGATCTAGTGGAAGGTATCCCTGACTATGGCAGGGGGCTTGGAACTAGATGATCTTTAAGGTCCCTTCCAACCCAAACCATTCTATTCTATTCTGAAATTCTTTTTTTCTTCCCCAATGCAAAAAAAAGCACATCATCAGTGGACGCAGCTTCTTTACCATTTTCAGTGCACATACATGTTCATTCAAACTGTTGAAATTATTGCAAATAACTTCCCAATGTCAGTAGAAGAAACCCCCAAAACTACCACCAATAAAAAAATCAAAAAACCCTGAAGTGGTTAAGGATAAGTGGTGATCATTTTACACCTGCTGACCCAGTTAGAAATCCATCCGGGCCTTCTGCCACATCTTCCAAACACACCATGTGTGAGGAATGCTGACATCAAGGTATCACAGAAATAAACCAAACAGCCCAGAAGCAGAACAAAAGAGACCTGCACAATGAAAAGCCAAGTTCAACATCAAGTAATTTCATAAAGTAATTCCTTGTCCCCCTTTATACACAGTGTACCAAGCTGTCCCATGTGCAATCTCCCTGTTTGATCAGAGAGGAAATAAGAGCCACTCTGGGGCACTTCAATGTGATGACCTTTTGCTCCTGCTCTACTCAACTACCAGAAAGATGATTATTTTAAAATAAGTAGTTTAAAATGAAGAACCATCCTTATGGCATGTCCACTTCCTCCTGCAAAGACAATTTTCAAGTTCGTCCCTTAAAGGCAAGCACAGCCTCGCTAACAGCTACCTACCCAAGCAGCTAGCAGTACTCATAACTGCACAATGGCACTGTAGCTGGGGAGACATTCAGTAACACAGTGGAGGACAGAGTTTCCACTCCTCCTTCTGTTCCAGGAAGGTCAGGCACATTCAGTAGTATTAGCTGAGCATGCTGCACTCTATTCAGCCTTAGTCCTGATAAGCCTCCCAGCAGCGTGCACCTTCTCACATCTGATTGATTCCTGGTGCATAAACAAATATCTTTAAAAATGAAGGTGCAGTATTTATGCACTGCATCTTACACAACTGTATGTGTAATTTTAGTTCATGTGCATCCCTAATAAACTGTTTTTATAGACTGCTAGAATTGTAAACATTCAACAATATTTAGGAGAAAATTAAGAGATGAAAGAGATCACAAGTAGGTTCTCATTTGGGAAAGATATTCAGTAAAATAAAGCCAGTTTCAGCCACTGGTTAAAAAACAAAGCTTTTTTCCTTTCACAGTAGTTCTGTCTTTCTGCAAAAATGAAATTAAAACTGTTACTTTCCATATTAGCCAAATTTTAGTCAAAGATGTTGAATACCACAATCAGTTTAAAGCAAATTCATACGTACTGTGCAGAAACAGATGAGAACATGATTAGTTTCCCTACGTGCAGAAGGTACGGTCAGTAAGAAGTGTTCAAACTGCGTTTGAGCCCCTCACCCCCTTTATTAGCTAATAATTTCATTCCAGTGACCACATATGTCATTACTGTTGCAGATCTGTGTGCGCGCAGGACCGCGCTCACCCCCCGCACCACCGAACCCAACCCGCGGTGCCCGGGACGCCGGGCCCGCTGGCCCCACCCCTCGGCTCCGCCACCCGTGCCTACGGGGGCGGGCCCGCAGTGTGATGTCCCGTCATGGGCAGGGCTACGGCAACGGGCCCCGCCCCAACGGATGCTTGGGCGGTACCGGGGGCGGGGCGCCTGCGCCTATGGGCGTGGGCTTTGCTGGTGTGTGCGCGGGTGTGCATGCGGGGGTGTGTCGGGTGTGCATTGGGGGTGTGTGCGGGTGTGCTTCGGATGTGTGTGCGTGCCATGGGTGTGCATCCTGCCTGTGCATGCACGTTGTGTATGAGTGTGTGTGTGTGGGCATGGTACATGTGCATTGCGTGTCTGCATGCCTGCTCCACCAGCCATAGCTATCTGGATATTTTCTCTGCTGTCCCTGCAGATGTGGAGACTTGAGCAGAGCTGAGGAGTGGTCTGGAGCTGTGAGGCTGGTGGTGAAATAATGGAGAGGGTATCTTCAGAGCAGAAGGGAGTATGGCTACACATGCCTGGACTGCAGCAAGCAGTTCAAGTAGCCAACCCTCCTGGTTTCCTGTGATCAGATCCACACTGGTGAGCAGCCATGTACATGCAGGGGCTTCTGCATATGTTCTAACGACAGCTCCATCACCAGCACAGTGTTGTGTCTATGCAGACAAGTGGCTGCACGCATGTGTGGACTGAGGCAGGACGTTCAGCTGTACAGATGGCTGATGGGGAGTAACCATGTGGCTGCCGGTCACATGGCATATACCTCATGATGCTTTCACGCTGGGTAAACACCACCTGGTGCACGAAAAGCAGAGGCTGCACTGGTGTCTACAGTGAGGGGTGGACTTTTGACCTTAAACAGACCTGGCTATGCAGCACTGCGTGCACACTGGGGAACAGCTGTACAGCTGTGGGGAATGTGGCAAAGCCTTCAGGGTCAGTCTTGGCACTCCATGGTCAATGGAAGAGGCACCTGAGGGAGAAACCCTGCCTGTGCCTGCTGTGGCCAGTTGTTCACTTCCACCTCTGGCTCTGCACCTCACCCAGCACAGCCTCCCCTTGAACCATGCAGGGATGTGTCCCCCGGGGACAGAGGCACCACATTACCCCATTGATAGCCCTTGCCCTGCCCCTCAGTGGTATCCTTGATTTCCTCTCAGGGAAGCCAGGCATTGGGGACCTCCCAATGACATCCAGGGGACAAAGGCATCCCAGAGACCTGCCCTTCAGGGAAACCAGGATGCTCTGTGCTGCCCTGCTGTCATTCCTTGGTAAGTGCCATTCAGGGTACAGAGGGTCTGAGACCCCCCACTGATCCCCAGAGAACACAGAACCCAGACATCAAGATGTCTCCCACTCCTATTGCCACCCCTGGGCTCTGAGCTTCCCCTTGGGTAATTCTGGCACCCTGGACTCCTCCCATTACTCCCCTGCCAGGAAACCCAGCTGACCAGGACTTTCTGCTGCTTCTGAAAGGAGCAATATATCAGGGACATCCCACCCTCTCCACTGCTGCTCTCTGGCAATGCTGAGTGTCCTTCAGGGAACCCAGGTGTCTGAGACATCTTCCCTACACTGTCTCCCAAGGGCATGAGACAGAGAAATATATCAGCCCCCAAGTTTCATGGAATCATAGAATCATAGAATCATAGAATGGTTTGGGTTGGAAGGGACCTTTAGAGGTCATCTAGTCCAGCCCCCTTGCAGTGAGCAGGGACATCTTCAACTAGATCAGGTTGCTCAGAGCCCCATTCAACCTGACCCTGAATGTTTCTAGGGATGGGGCATCTACCATCTCTCTGGGCAACCTGTTCCAGTGTTTCACCACCCTCATTGTAAAAATTTTTTTCCTTATATCCAGTCTAACTCTACCCTCCTTTAGTTTAAAACCATTACCCCTTGTCCTGTCACAGTAGACCTTGCTAAAGAGATTGCCCCCATCCTTCCTATAGTCCAACTTTAAGTACTGAAAGGCCACAATAAGGTGTTCCCACAGCCTTCTCTTCTCCAGGCTGAACAACCACAACTCTCTCAGCCCTCAAATCGTTTTTGTGGCTCTCCTCTGGACCCGCTTCAATAGTTCCATGTCCTTCTTGTGTTGAGGGCTCCAGATCTCCATATCTGGGTTGTTGAAGTCCCCCATGAGGACCAGGGGCTGCTAATGGGGGGCCACTCCTACCTGTGTGTAGAGGGCCTTATCCACCTGTTCATTCTGTTCAGCCTGCGTATGGCAGACACACCATAAATATTCAGAGGGCTGCTTGGTTCTGGTGTCCTGCACTGGCACCAGCTTGTACATTTTGGGATTTTGTCTTTATCCATTCCCCAGTCCATCAAACTCTAGTATTCCACAGAGTTCCTCAGATGCAAAGTTCCCATGGACAACAAAGAGCATGGAAGTAGCTCCCCTTAGCACTGTGCAGCCAGCTGTGCCCCTGATAGAGGATGCTGTTCACAGGCAGCATAGCACCCACCACCCCACGGCCAGGTCTGTACTTGAAGTATGGGGAGCTGCTCTCTCGGGCTGCCCCAGCAAATCCCTGAGCATACCAGGATGGCCCTGCCCCAAACCTTGGGTTTGCCAGTGCTCCTGTGCTGGATGAAGTCACCGTTAACACCATTCTGCAGCCATTGCCTGGCTCTTGGGCTGCAGGTGGAACAGTGTGCACATGTGCCATGAAGAGGAGGGGGTGTGTAGGGGTGTTGTTTTGCAGGGGATGCACATACACCATGGAGGGATGTGTGAGGGGTATGGGTGCCATGTGGGGGCGGCATACATGCCAGCATGCACTGCCGGGAGGTTGTGCTCCTCGCAGGACCCGGTGCTGGCACCAGGGTTCACATGGACTGATGGGACTGGGACCCCAAGTGCCAGCCTCACAGACAGCCAGGAGTCCAGGCTCCTGGGAGCACCAACATCCTCCCCATACCTGCTTCTTCCAGCCTTCAAGGTCCTCTTAGGTTTTCTTACCTGACAGGTGCTCAAGGAGGATCAGGAGTCAGGGCTCCCTTGGACCTGCCATCCCTGTCACTAAAGCAAGTGCCTGTCTGGCTGCCAGTCACCAGGCAGAAGTGATCTGGCCATTGAAGGGGTCCCACAGGCCCACTGCTAGCACTGCAGAACCACCTAGTATCTGATCTGAGGGGCAGGTCAGCACCATGTGTACAGGCCACATCTGAATACTGGGACCAGTTTGAGGCTCCCCAGTACACAAGACACACTGACATGCTGGAGCAAGGTGATGCTGTCCCCATCTTTAGAGACAGATATCCAGCTATTGACTGCACAATGACCTGGACAACCTGGTCCAGATAACACCTGCTCTGACATGTGTTTGGAGCAGAGACCTCCATAGGTCCTGTACCCTCTCAACAGGACAAGGCCTTCTATTCTGCTCACCAACAGTGCATCCTTGCCAGTCATGCAATACAAGAGAAGTCCAGCAGGGCCTCCATGAAGCGTAAGACCAGCCCAGTCTTGTCCCCAAAGGAAGAGGCCATTTTTTAGCCCTCAGGATGAGGAATATCCTGAAATTACCTTAGAGGCAACCCACAGGAAAGAAACAGCTCCATGTGGTCTCAGTCACCAGGGAAAAGGTGTGGTGGACAGAACATTTATAATGTGGGTCCTGGAGACATCCTGTTTGCACCCAAGCTAGCAGTCACCCTGGACAGAGCTGAGCTCACCACAGGCAACTGTATGTCTTACAGGGCCTTCTCTCACATCAGGAGAGAAGCCAACCACGAGGACAGAACAGCTCTGGCCCAATAGGCAATAGAGGAGTTTTAGATGGCAATTCCTGGATGTCATGCGAGGATGTGTGTGGAGGGAAACAAAGGCCACATTGTGGCCATGGAAGACCTTGACTATGCAAGCTGGAGAGCTATCTTAAAGAAGACACTTAGTCTCTGCCACTCAATCTGCTCTAACACCCCAGTGACATGTAAGGTGACCCAGAGAAGTATGGATAAACCATGTGCTTCTGGTTACCCTTCAGCATCAGGTATGTCTCCTTGCTGTGACGGACACAGCCATTTCCATCACCTCAGCTTCGTCTCTTACCATCTTCTTTTGCTCTGGAAACAGACTGGGGCATCTCTATGGTCCCCCAGCTCTTTGACAGCACAGAGAGACACCCTTCTGTGCTGCCTAGAAGTGGCTCTGGGCTGCTCCCTGGATCAGCAGAGGAGGAAGGAAAGGAAGGAGGCAGATGGAAGGGACTCCAAGCAGGCAGGGTGTCTGAAGGACTCTAAACCTCTCTGGTACAAGCCCCAAAAGGTATGGTCGTCCCCATTCTGGTCCTGAAACCCGTTGTCCCGGAGTCAAAGCAAGCTACTACAAGAGAAACTTGTGTGCTTGCACCCCTGAAAGCCAACTGTATCCTGGGCTGCATCAAAAGAAGTGTGGCCAGCAGGTCAAGGGAGGTGATTCTGCCCCTCTACTCTGCCCTGGTGAGACTCCATCTGCAGCACTGCATCCAGCTCTGGAGCCCTCAGCACAAGAAGGACATGGAACTGTTGGAGTGGGTCCAGAGGAGGCCACAAAAATGATCTGAGGGCCAGAGTACCTCTCCTATGAGAACAGGCTGAGAGAGTTGTGGTTGTTCAGCCTGGAGAAGAGAAGGCTGTGGGAACACCTTATTGTGGCCTTTCAGTACTTAAAGTTGGACTATAGGAAGGATGGGGGCAATCTCTTTAGCAAGGTCTACTGTGACAGGACAAGGGGTAATGGTTTTAAACTAAAGGAGGGTAGAGTTAGACTGGATATAAGGAAAAAAATTTTTACAATGAGGGTGGTGAAACACTGGAACAGGTTGCCCAGAGAGATGGTAGATGCCCCATCCCTAGAAACATTCAGGGTCAGGTTGAATGGGGCTCTGAGCAACCTGATCTAGTTGAAGATGTCCCTGCTCACTGCAAGGGGGCTGGACTAGATGACCTCTAAAGGTCCCTTCCAACCCAAACCATTCTATGATTCTATGATATCCGCTGGAGGGAGAACACAGTAAGGCATTAGCAGTCCAAGAGATTCCTGGAGTGCGTTGATGAGAATTTCCTGACCCAAGTGGTAAAGGAGATGATGAGAAGAGGTAATCTGCTGGACCTTATACTCACCAGCAAGGAGATTCTCATTGGGGATGTGAAAGACAAAGGCAGCCTCAACTGCATTGACCAAGATATGGTGGAGTTCGGGATCCTGATGGGTGGAGGGAGGAGGGTAAAAAGCAAGATCATAACACTGGACCTCAGGAGAGCGATACTTGACCTCTGCTTGGAAGAGTCCCATGGGATAAGGCCCTGGAGGGAAGAGGAACCCAAGAAAGCTGGTTGATATTCAGAGCTCACCTCCTCCAAGCTCAAGAGCAGTCCATGCCAACAAACAGATAGTCAGACAAAAATGCCAGGATGCCTGAATAGATGAACAAGGAGCTCCTGGCAAAACTCAAACACAAAAAGGCAGTACACAGAAGGCGGAAACAGAGACAGGTAACCTGAGAAGAATACAGAGACACTGGCCTAGCATGCAGAGATAAGGTTAGGAAAGCCAAAGCCCAGCTGGGATTGAATCTCTCAAGAGATATCAGAGGCAGCAGAAAGGGCTTCTGTAAGTACCTAGGTGACAAAAGGAGAACTAGGGAAAATGTGGGCCCATTGCTGAATAGGGCCAGGGCCCTGGTGACACATGACATGGAAAAGGCTGAGGTACTGAGTGCCAGTTTTGCCTCAGTCTTTAGCAGCAAGACCAGCCTTCAGGAACCCCAGGCCCTGGACACCAGGAGAAGGTCTGGAGCAAGGCAGATATACCATTGGTGGAAGAGAATTGGGTTAGGGAATACTTAAGCAAACTGAACATACACAGTTCCATGGGCCCTGATGGGATGAATGTACAAGTGCTGAGGGAGCTGGCTGTCGTCATTGCAAGGCCACTCTCAATAATCTTTGAATGATCAAGGCTACTGGGAGAGGTGCCTGAGGATTGGAGGAAAGCAAGTGTCATTCCTGTCTTCAGAAAGATCATGAAGAAGGACCCAGGGAATTACAGGCTGGTCAGCCTCACCTCCATCCTTCCAACTGGGAAGGCAATGGAGCAACTAATCCTAGAAAACATTTCCAGGCACATGAAGAACAAGAAAGTTGTCAGGGGTAGTCAACATGGCTTCACCAAGGTGCTTGACCAACTTGATAAACTTCTACAATGAAATGACTGCCTGGTAGACAAGAGGAGAGCAGAGGATATTGTCTACCTTGACTTCAGGAAGGTTTTTAGTGGTGTCTACCATAGGATCCTCATAGACGAGCTGATGAAGTCTGGGCTAGATAAGCAGTGAGATGGGTTGAAAACTGGCTGGATGGCCAGGCTCAGAGGACGGTGATCAGTGGCACAAAGTCTAGTGGGAGGACAGTAATTAACAGAGTACCCCAGGGGTCAATATTGGGTCTGATCCTGCTTAACATCCTCATTAAAGATCTGGATGATGGGGTAGAGTGTATTCTCAGCAAATTTTCAGATGACACAAAACCAGGAGTAGTGGCTGGTATGCCAGGGGGTCATGCTGCCATCCAGAGGGACCTTGATAGGTTGAAGAAATGGGCTGACAGGAACTTCATGTGGTTCAACAAGGGGAAGTACAAAGTCCTGCAACTGGGGAGGAGGAACAACCCCTGGCACCAGTATATGCTGGGGTTCACCTAGTGGGAAAGCGGCTTTGCAGAATAGGGCCTGGGGGTCCTGGTGGATACCAAGTTGACCACAAGCCAGCAAATTGCCCTCGCTGCAAAGAAGGCTAATGGTGTGCTGGGCTGCATTAGAAGGGGTGTTGCCAGTAGGTTGAGGGAGGTGATCCTTCCCCTCTGCTCAGCACTGGTGAGGCCACACCTGAAGTACTTGTTCAGTTCTGGGCTCCCCAGTACAAAAGAGATGAACATACCGGAGAGAGTCCAGCAAAGCGCCACTAAGATGACTAATGGACTGGAGCATGTCTTCTGTAAGGAAAGGCTGGGAGAGCTGGGACTGTTCGGCCTGGAGAAGAGGAGGCTCATATCAATCTATATAAATACCTGAAGGGAGGGTGCAAAAAGGACAGAACCTGTCTTTTTTCAGTAGTGCCCAGTGACACAACCAGAGACAACAGGCACAAACTGGAACACAGGAGGCTTCTCCTGAACATCAGGAAATACTTTGTCACTGTGAGGGTGACTGAGCAGTGGCACAGGTTGCCCAAAGAGGTTGTGGAGCCTCCTCCCCTGGAGCCAATCAAAAGCCATCTGAACATGGCCCTGGGTAGCTTCTACGTGGCTCTGCTGGAGCAGAGGGTTGGACCAGATGATTTCTGGAGCTCCTTTCCAACTTTAGCAATCTTGAGATTCTCTAAGTCTGTGATTTAGGAGAAGTAGAAAATCCAGGGCCCATATGAAACTTGAAGGAAAGAGATGGAAGTATTGTAAGGTCACCTCTGTTATTCCATCCTGCAATTGTCTAGTCTCTCCAAGAGTTCTAAACAAAGTGAAGGAGGTCTTAGGTGCAGGTACCAATCACAGAAGCACCTGACAATCTTGTAAGAGCTGAGCACCATCCCATCCATTTTTGGGATGGGAGTAATGCAGTGCCATTCCTAAAATCGCTTTCTGTCTCTGAGCCCCAGCTCACTCTGTTATCTTTACACTTCTCCCAAGCTGACACATCCCTTACAATAGCTCTATTTGTTCATTTCTCACCTTTCTCTGGCACATAAATCCACATGCGAGAACATCCGGGAATCCACCCTTGGGGGGGAAGATGAGTAAATTTGCTCTTAGGCAGTGTGTTAAAGCATATTCTTGCCTCTTCCTCTGTCCTACACATAGTACTTTGCTTTGGAGGTTCATCGGGAAAAGGGCTCAGTGAGGCAGGAAACAGTCATATTTCCTGAAGATGAGCAAGACATCTTGGGCTTAAATGGCAGCCAGAAGCACTTCACTTGGACCTTAGGGGACTGTCCTTCTGGGAAGACCAAGGAAGCAGTAGGTGAGATTGCTGTGGAAGGCTGCAGTTGGATGGAGTTCTTGATCACTCTAACTTTGTCTGTGGTCACTGGAACCAGAATAGTATTTGTCCTGATGGGACAGGGCAGGTGACTGGGAAAGCTATTAGCTGGGTCACCATGGAGACTGTTTCTTGTCTGTCTCTGATTCAATCAACATGGTGTAGAGTTCCAGTCATCTGACCCAGTAGGAGGTGCTTCCTTTATGGTGAGAAAAATGTCTCTGTGACTGCATTAACTAGACTTGCTATGCATATACAGGGAACATCAAAGCTCAGTGTCCCCATTGACAACCCCCTTGCTCAAAGCAGGGTCAGCTAGAGAAAGTTGCTTCAGGTCATGTCCAAGTGTATATTGAATATCTCCAAGGATGGCAACTCCACAACGTGTCTGTGCAATCTGTTCCAGGGTTTTGCCACTCTCACAGTAAAAATATTTTTTTATTCTTATGTTTAAGGGGAATCTCCTGTATCTCAGATTTTGCCCATTATCTCATGCCCTTTGATTAGTCACCACTGCAAAGAGTCTGGTTCCGTCTTCTTTGCTCTCCTAAATGAGGTATTTAAATACATTGATAACCTGCTCCCTGAGCCTTCTCTTTTCAAGGCTGAACAATCTCATCTCTCTCAGCCTTTCCTTGTGTGACAGTTGTTCCAATTGCTTAGTCATGTTTGTGGCCCTGCTCTGGACTTGCTCCAGGATGACCATGTCCTCCTTGTACTGGGGAGCAAAGAACTGCACACAGCACTCCAGATGTGGTCTCACCAGTGATGCATAGATAGACATTTCATGACCTCCCAGTAATGTTTTTCATAATGCATCCCAGGATGTTGTTGGCCTTTGTTGCTGCAAGGACACATTGCTGGCTAATGTCCACCAGGACCTCCAGATACTTTTCTGCAAAGCTGCTTTCCAGGCATCCTGCCCTTTGCATGTACTGGTGCATAGGGTTATTTCTGCCCAGGTGCAGGACTTCATCCTTCCATTTGGTGAAGTTCCTGTTAGCCTGTTTCTCCAGCCTGTCAACTGGCCCTGTCCCAGACTTTCCCACTGATCTCATAAGCCTTGGATTCCTGAGGAAAAATCTTACCAAGACAAAGAAGACATTCAGCATCTCAGGCTTCTCCATGTCCTTTTTTATCAGGTCCTCTGCCCAGTTCAGCAGAAGGCCCACATTTTATTCAGTCTTCCTTTTACTGCTGACATACCTTTAGAAGTCCTTCTTGTTGGCCCTGATGTCCCTCACCAGATTCATGTCCGTGTGGGCTTTAGCTTTCCTACCCTATAGCTGCACACTCAGACAATGTCTCTATATTCTTCCTGGGTCACCTAACCCTGCTTTCCATTGTATACTTCTCTTTCATATTTGAGTTTTGTCAGGTCTACCTTGTTCATCTGCACAAGCCTCCTACCACTTGTGCTTGTTTTCCTGCTTGTTGGGATGGACCCTTATTGAGCTTAGAGGAGGTGATCCTTGAAAATCAACTGGCTCTTCTGGTTAAACTCTCTTTTCTCCAGGATGGTTTCCCATAGGATTCTTTTAAGCAGAGCCCCAAAGTGGCCAAATTCTGCTATCTTGAATCACAGGATTATGATCCTGCTATTTGCCTTCTTCCCCACTCTTGGGATCCTGAATTACACCAGCTCATTGTCACTGCAGCTATGCTTACTTAAGAAAGAATAAATATCTATCACTAACAGAAGCTGTCTGGTATATCCATGTCTAAATTTCAACGTAGCTTATTCTAATTTTTCACATGCAGCTGACAGAAGGTGGGCTTAAAGTGGAGTGTAAGTCTCTTCCCTCTCTTTCCTTGTCTCTGCTCTTGGGTTGGTGTTGATTTTAATGATGGTAGGTCTAAATAATCCCTTCAAACCTGCTCTGACTGTCTAAAGGAGGAACAGTGTGCTGCAAGTGTGTGAACTTACACATTGTTGATCTTGTTCAAAGTGAAGCAGCTCTGCACTACTAATATCCTGTGTGGCTTCCAGCATCAGCAGCAGTCTCCTCTGGTTCACATCCTCTCATCATTCATGAAGAACAGTACATTGCGCCCTGGATCAGGAATGCAGTTCTGTCTTTCCAGGAGCTTTAATAAGTTGAGCAGACTGTTAGCGAACAGTCAAAACTATTAGAAATAGATTTTACTGTATTTTTTTTTGATTCACATATCTTGTGCCCTGTCAGGTTTTTCACGTACAGTTCTATCCAGGGTGCTATAAAAATATAGCCATACTGTACTATTTCCATATGATAGCAATAACAATGTAGAGAGCACTGTCAGGGTCCTGACTATACTAATGGGCACAATTGCCCTGGCTAGCATCACCTGAGCCTTCCACCCACACCCCGTGCCCATGGACCCTGGGGTCTGTTTCACTCTAGACTTTGCATAGCACATAAGCTTGTCCTTACCTTTAGGAACAGAGCTGTAATTTTCAAAGAACAATTTTTAAGCTAATAGTTAACAGCTGGCTTGTGTTTCCTTGGACCATGATTAAGTCTTGCCATTCTCTTCCTCTCTAGTAACTGAGTTAACACTCCTGCTTTCTTGTGTCTCCAGTTGAACAGAAAGTTATTCTCTGTGGTCAGCAAAGGCAATATCTGCCTGAATGTAATGGGAGAAGAAAAGGGAGGGAAGTTTGATAAAGCAGTCTCCTTTGATGCCCAGGAAATGAGATGTGTGTCCTGTAGGAATCTGCTTACAGAGCAAGGAATCACTGTAGAGCAGGAGGTCTCAGCAGAGCTGGGGGTAATCAGAGACATCCAAAGGACAGTAATGGAGACAGTGATGACTAACTGAGCAGCTGGCTAATGCCAGTGGGGAGCAGCTGGCTAATGCCAGTGGGGAGCAGCTAAGAAGTGGTGCATGCAAGAATGTAGTTTAGGGGTGGGCAAGAAAATGAGAGGAGGCAGAGTCAGGAGAACTGACCTGAACTGACTAAAGGGATATTCCATACTACTTTTTAGGCCATGAAGCAATGTTAGAGCCTGTGGCGACTGCTTTCTGCCCTGAAGTGTTCCCAGGCACAAACCCCAAACCGGCAAGAAGAACATGTTCAATCAGGGGTACATGCCTGCCCTCTCCCTTCCTTCACCCTGTCTCGCTTGCTGCAAAATTCAAGCTTCCCCTGTGGCACCTCCTCCTAGGGAGCCAAGTCCTCGGCTGTCAGCCTGAAGGTGACTGGGGGACACACTGCTGGGCCTCACAGGGTGACCAGCTGAGCGGGGGGGCAGCATGCCTGCTATTCTTCAGCTGGAAAGACCTGCGTTATGTTCTTACCTGATGGGGAAGAAGAAGAAAAAAGGTGTCTCTGCCCTCTCCAACAGGATGGTAGATCAGTTGCTGGAAGGGACAGCAGATAGAAAGAATCATAGAATCATAGAATCATAGAATCATAGAATCATAGAATTGAGGTTGGAAAAGACCTCAAGGATCCTCAAGTCCAACCATCAACTCAACACCACCATGCCTCCTAAATAGAATCAGAGAAGGAGAAGAAAGGCTGCACTTTGCTCGTGTGCTGCTCCACAGCTTCAGTCTGTGCAGACCACTTGTTAGAACACTCATCCTGTAACCACTGGCCAAAAATTCAAGTCCCATTAAAGCCTGCATCCTCTTACACCCTATTACATGCTCTAACCAACAATGTTCACCAAGCACGCAGAGTCAAAAAAGCTGTGGGTAAGGGTGAAAGTTGAGTACAGCCCTTCTGCTCCTCTCTCTCTCCCTCTGCCCTTTCTGCAAAGTGCAATTCAGGAGCCTTGTAAAGAGATAAAAGCTAGGACAGAGACACCTTTTCTCGCTGCTCCCCACCCCCACCCTCTCCCATTAGATGAGAGCATAACACAACACTTTCTAGCTCAAGACCAGCAGGCAGACAGTGCTGTATCCATGCTGACCCAAGCTTAGATTGGCTGTCCAAGGTCAAACTGCCCAAGAGATGCCTCAGAGAAGCCTGGGTTTTGCTGAGGCTGAGCAAAGCTGAGGGGAAAGGAGAGAGCATGCCTTTTTACCTAAGTCAGCAGATTTGGAGTGCCAGCTCTTGGCACATGCCTGGAAACCCTTGAGGGCAGGAGGCAGCCAACAAGGGCCTGACTGAGTTCCCAGACACCTTCTCCTTGGTGCTGAGACTTAGCAGGCTGTGAGAGGGGCAGGTGTGGAGACCAAAAGTGCATCACAAGTCTCTGCATGCTTCTCCTCAGCCACCTTCTTGTCAAATCAATTGGGGCAATTTCATACCTTTAAAACAAGAACAAAAAAGTCCGAATCAGGAGCACTGCACTCCCCAGCACTTTGGATCTTTGTCTGGTTTTCTGCTTCAGCTGCTTTAGGGCACTTGGCGTAGCTGGAGCACAGAGCACTGGCAAAAGTTTCCCCAGCTTCTTCACAGGTATTGTCGATCTGATAACTTCTGCTTAATCAACCTTTGCCAAGAAAAAAATTCTGTTGTCACACAGATCTGCTTTCATCACATGCAGAAATTTTCCCGCTTCATGTGTGCGTGCGTGTGTGTGTGTGTGTGCATGTACATGCGCATATCACAGAATCACAGAATGGTAGGCGTTAGAAGGGGCCTCTGGAGATCATCTTGTCCAACCCCCCTTCTTGAGCAGGAATGCCTAGAGCAGGGTGCACAGGACGATGTCCAGGCACATTTTGAATATTTTCAGAGAAGGAGACTCCACAACCTCTCTGGGCAGCCTGTTCCAGTGCTGTGATAACCTCAAAGTAAAGAAGTTTTTCCTCATACTCAGTTGGAACTTCCTGTTTTCCAGTTTGTGCCCATTAACACTTGTCTTCTTGTTGGGCACCACTGAAAAGAGTCTGGGCCCATCCTCTTGGCACCCACCCTTTAGATATTTATAAGCATTGATTTTTTTCAATCCCGCTCAGTCTTCTCCAAGCTAAACAAACCCAGGTGTCTCAGCCTTTGCTCATAAGAGAGATGTTCCAGTTCCCTGATCATCTTTGCAGCTCTCTGCTGGACTCCATCCACTAGTTAGTTCCTGGTCTTTCCAGAATTGGGGAGCCTAGAACTGGACGCAGCACTCCAGATGAGGGCTCACTAGGGCAGAGTAGAGGGGGAGGATAACCTCCCTCGACCTGCTGGCCACAATCCTTTTAATGCACCCCAGGACACCATTGGCCTTTTTGGCCACAAGAGCACAGTGCTGGCTCATGGTCAACTTGCTGTCCGCCAGCACTACAAGGTCCTTCTGAGCAGAGCCACTTTCCAGCAAGTCAACCCAAAACCTGTACTGGTGGAAGATGCTATTCCTACCCAGGTGCAGGACCTCACACTTGCTTTTGTTGAATTTCATGAGGTTCTCCTCAGCCCAGCTCTCCAACCTGAGCAGGTCCCACTCAATGGCAGCACAACCTTATGGTGTATCAGTCAGACTACACATGGGTCAGGCTACTCGGTGGCAGATCTCTGCTCCCCTCACGCCTCGGTGATGCACACGCTTTCCAGCCATGCAAAGGGAGCCCCGCAGTTCAGCTGCTGTCTTCAGTCAGGAAAGGCCAGAGTGTTTTCTTTGGGAACGGCACAGCCCTTGCCTTGCCTGCCAGGACTTGGCTCATTACTCTCCCGAGGAGAAGCAACGGCTCAACGTGGCCCTGGACAGCGACAAAGGAGCCTGCTGACTCGTGCCTGAAAGTGAGCCATCACCAAGTGAGCCTGTTTGCTTCGGCGCAGCCTTCCCAAACAGCACTCCTCTTTGCATCGTGGCCGCGTGGCTTGTTCAGGTCACTGACCCAGAGGGTCTGGCTTGTTTTCCCTGGCTCAGGGACAAATTGGCACGTTCAGGGCCCTTTAATTGCCAGGTGGCACCAGCAGGCCTCCTCGGAGTCACTTGTGAGTCACCAAAAAATGCTGAGGCACTATGAGAGACCTCAGCTCCACCTCGGTGCGAATCATCCATGCACTGGCATCAGGGGCTCTGGGGGAAACGGATTCAGACGTGCAGAGGGCCCTCGCGCAACCTCATGTCCGCATTCCTGCAGAAATGCAGCTGTTTGTCCAGTGTTGTCATGGCTGTTAGCGTCTTGCCCAACCACTTGGTGACTCCTTGAAATCCTCTCGTGCTCCTTGGTGAAACAGCAGCCAAAGGAGGACAGCACGGACGTGCCCTGTCGTTCCCACTCCCGGACACTTCTGGAGCACAGACCAAACTGAGGAAAGTCACTGCCCCTGCGTGTCCATGGCCTGGGGAGCCTGCTGTTTTGACAGAGCGGTGTGACACACCACCGGACTGAGGCTGCAACCGCTGAGTGGCACCAGATGGTGCTCCCTGCTACCCTACGAGACACAGAGGAGACTGTGCCAGTCTGGGAAGGTCTGGGGGGAGCTCAAAGGCCAGGCGCATGTCGCCAGCCCTGAGAGCTGCCTGGAAAAAGCCTCTGGCTGCCCGTGCTGCTTGGGAAGATGGGCCACGCTCTCACCTGGGCGGCCGTACCGTTTGGGGGAAGGGTCTCGGAAGGGGGATGTTGTCTTCTCCTGCAAAGGACCGATGGCTCTGTCTCACTTCTGCCGTCGTTTCGGGCAGGACCATGCTCTGGGGCTGTTGTGCCACCCTGCCGGGACGGTTGACCTAGTGCCACAGCTCACAGCAGAAGCGTGCTCACTCTGCACAGGCGGAAACAGAGGCAGCCCGCCGTGCCTCTTTCCCAGGTGGAACTGGAAGTGCACTGACAAAGCAGCCAGTGATGCTCCCTCCTGAGGAAGGGCTCTGAGGCCCTGCGAGGAACTTGCGAGCTGCTCGACCCCCAGCATGCCCTCAGCTGAAGGGCAGGGAAGTCTCTGCCTATCTCTTCCAGTCCCCAAAGCCCCAAGATGTGGCCCTTTGAGATGTGGCCCAGCCCCACGGAAGGGGCACGGGTTGCCCACAGCAGTCTCTGCGGGGGAAGCTGCCAGCAGGAATCAGCCCCGAGGGAAACTCCCTAAATGGGACAATCTGCTCTATGACTGCTCTGTTCCCAGCCGGTGAACTAACGGGTGAGCACTCAGACTACTGATGTGCACCAGCATATGCCAAAGGCTGCGGTGGGTAAGGAGAGAAGTTGAGTACAGCCTTGCCGCTCCTCCCTCTCTGCTCTCCCTTCTGGCCATTGAGAGGTCGTGCAAAGAGGAGCAGACACCAGGACAGACACTCTGCTCCTCATGTAGCCTCCTTTGCCACCAGACAGGAGCATGACACAGCCCGTCACAGCTCCGCTAGAGCAGGCAGTGAGTATCATTGCTGGGCTGCTCTCCTCCTTGGCCTCCCATCCTGCCCCGCTGCTGGATGCGGGAAGAGTGGGGAGGCATTCCTCTACCGCATGAGGAGCCTGGCATTTGCTGCGCTGATGCACATGCATCCACCTGCCTCAGCAGGCATGTGGTAACACCTGAGGGCAGGAAGCGGACAGCACAGGCCCGTCCTTGCTCCGCAAGATGCCTTCTGCTTTGAACTGCAGCCACAAGAGGACATGTCCTTCCCAGGGCTGGCAAGGCAACCAAAAGTGAAAAGCACCCTCAGTCAAACGCCTATGAGTTTACTCCTCAGCCACTTTGACCTTGCACCCTTGGGGCTCACTACCCACTTTGAGAAAGAGAATGCTGAGAATGAGAATTGACAGATTTCCATAGAACAAGACCTTTTTTTTTTTTTTTTTTTAACCCTTCCCCATATTTTACTTTCTTCTGAGGTCACCACAGAGCTACCTGGCCACCTCTAGGAATGGTCCCAGTGCCCCCACCCCTTCACACAGTGACACTTCTGTCCATCTCACAGACGGTCCTTCTTGGGCCTTCACCTTCCAACCACCTCTGGGGATCTGAGTCCCCTCCCTTCCGTGCCCCGCGGCCGGACAGGCATCCAGCCAGGGCTTGGCTGATTGCTGAGCCCTTCCATGGCCCTGCGGGGCCTTGTGTTCCTCAGGGTCAGCCTCAGCCCTTCAACCGGAGACCCACGTGAGTGGCCTTTATCAGGAGTGCTGCACAGCTGAAGGCCTCACTGAGAGTGGTAGTCACGTTCCGCAGCAAGGATGTGCACAACCCACACACAGGGCCTGGAGCTACTGAAACCCTTACCTGGGAAGTGGCATGGGACCTCAAATGACCGTTGCTTTGAGGAGCCAGCATCTAATGCATCACTGTGCTCACACCCAATAGGGAAATGCAAGCCAGACCTTTCAGATGAAAGAGACAAGCTCTTCATCTCTTGGCTGTGCTTTGCAAGCCTCAAATTGCTCTTTGTTAACGTGTTTCACAAAGAAGGTGTGTTCCAGGTCTCCTGAGGCGCTGGCTCACCATATAAAAAGCCTGTGCCACTCCAGGCCCTTCCATCCGCATCTCTGCCCTTGCTCCCCACGGTGAACTTGGTAAGTCTGAACTCACTCCCTCTCTTCCTGCGGGTAGGATTTCTGTCAGGGGGACCGCTTCCCTTCTCTGTGTGGTCCTTCTGATATGTGCTCAGGGCTTGAAAATACACTGTGCTTCGCTCTTCTGGGAGGTGAGGGAGGAGGGAAGGCTTTGCTCCCTTCTGAGAGGGAGTCAGCTGGGCTCTTTTGTAGCAGTGGCACTGCAGTCACCAGGTGCTTCCTCCCCCATCCATAGTGCAGCGACCTGCCTAGGTCACTCTTGGCATGGAAAGGAGCTTTCCAGGGAGATCTGGCCCTATGCAGGCACTGCCCGTTCTCAGAGGAGACAGGCCAGTGGGCCTGAAAGGGCCCGACAGCTCTAATGCCCTCTGCTCCCTCCCGGTCTTGCAGGGTCGCCTCCCTCCGCGAGACATGGCGTGCTACAGCCCGTGCCTGCCAGCTGCCTGCGGCCCTACCCCGCTTGCCAACAGCTGCAACGAGCCGTGCGTCATCCGGTGCGCCGACTCCAGCGTGGCGATCCAGCCCTCGCCAGTGACGGTGACACTGCCGGGCCCAATCCTCAGCTCCTTCCCTCAGAGCACAGCCGTGGGCTCCACCGCCTCGGCTGCCGTGGGCAGCTCTCTCAGCGCTGGCAGTGTGCCCATTGCTTCTGGGGGCTCCCTGGGGCTGGGGGCCTTTGGGTGGTCCGGTCTGGGCCGGGGGCTCTGCGGGCCCCTGGGACGGGGCAATCTCTTATGCTGAAGCCCGTGGATTGCCCGCCCGCGGTCGTGCGCCAGGAGCATCAAGGAAAGCCCTGGAGCCAGCCCTGAGAGCGCGGCCATGGTCTGCAGAGGAGCCGAGCTCCCACCGCTCCGCCTGGAGGAAGGGGCCTGCGCTGGCCTTCCCATGGAAGCCTCTCTCTTTCCCCGTCTTGCTCTGCTTTACCTTATGCTCCCCATGAAATACCCCCTCCTTCCTTCCGCAGCAATGGGTTCAGGTGATACTTGATTGCCAGAGCCTTGAAGCATGCTTTACCATTCTTGGCCAAGCAGCATCCCTGGCGGGGAGCTTTTCCTTCAGAGGGCAGCACTTCTCTGAGCTTTACTCAGCCTCCAGAATGCATTGCTTAAGCTCTCGTCTTTTCCATTTTCCTTCCGACTTTCTCATTAAAGACCTTGGGCATCAGCTTTGCAAGAGAGTCGTGTTTCATTCTCCCCTCTTCTGCAGTCCCAGCCAGCTGAGTATCCAAAAGAGTTCCTGCCTTGGTAAAACTACGGGTTTGTCCGTAGTTCCTGGGTTTGAGAGCGCCTCGTCTTTCAGCCCTGACATCCCACAGCAGTGGAGACAAGGCCAGTCTGGGGTGAGAGCTCTTGTGGAAGGAGCCCCATTACTCACTGGCGCACCTCAAAAGCCACAAAACAAAGCATGAAGGAAGCCCAGATAGGTACAGGATCGTAGAATCTCCACAACTGGTAGGGTCCTCAGATGATCACCTGTTCCAACCTTTCGTGGCCATGGGAGCCTAGATGAGGTTAGCTAGCACCCTGTCCAATCGCATCTCAGAAACCTCCAGGCGTGGGGACTCTACCACCTCCCTGGCGAGGCTGTTGCAGGGAATGATTGTTCTCACTGTAAAAAATGCCTTTCTTACATCAAGGTGAAACCTCTCCCGGTTGCTCCCTGTCCTCCCCGAGTGGCTCTTTGTTAAGAGAGAGTCTCCGTCCGCTTTGTGGTGGCCTTTAAGTACTGGAAAACTGTGACGAGTGCAGGGGAAGAGCATCACAGGACCGCACGAGACTCAGTATGGAATGTTTTGGGGGAGGAACCGGGGGTGGGGGAAGGAAGGGTTCAGGGTGGTACTGGGAGGAAGAACCGTGAGAAAACTAGAGGGAAGATGGGATAGCATGGCTGCCACTCAAGAACTGGTTGCTGTTCAGGATGCGTGCCTGGCCGTGCCCTGCTTCTGATCAGTGCAGCCTGTCCTGCCTTCTTCTGAAGTTCTATTCCTCACTATGTTCCCTAGTGAGTGGCTCTCTATTCTGTGTCTAGGTGTGTGTTTGGAAGTCTAGGGGCCGGCAACTGGAGTCAAACCCCAGGTCACCGTGGTTCTAGCCTCGGTGGCGTCGGTCACTGAGTGGGACCAGAGGTCACTGGGACTGCTTGTCTGGGGTGCCGGCACCTGGGCAGGCCAGGGTGAGTGGAAGTAATGTGCCAGCAAGCGGAGCGTGTGAGGGTATGCAAGTCAGTGTGCGATTGCTCTGGCGGACCAAGTCAGATGATGCAGCGAGTGGGTAAAGCAGCTTGGGGAGGCACGTATGGGTGTGTGCCTCGGAGGGTGAGGTCACAGAAGGAGCTGGCTACAGGAGGCACCAGAGGGTCCTGGCCAGCTGCCAGAGACACCATAGGGCCTGTTTGTGTCTGTGCGTGAGTCTCTAGGGGCGAGAGAACCGGAGGAGGCGGCTACGAGAAGGACCGGGGCGCCCAGGCCAAGTGGAGCCAGGGACCAGCTACAGGGTGGACGGGGCGTCCTCAGCCCAGCTGAGGGAGGGATCCACGTTGTACATGCGGTGCGGTGTTTTCCCACTCTCAGACCTTCATTGTGATCAGCCAGAAAGGGGACCTGGACGAGGCTCTCCGTGCCCTTTCTGGAGTGCTGCGTTTCTGCCTGCGTTGATCAGTGCGGTTGGCCCTGTGTAGACGGGCTGCATACATGGATTTGTGTGTGTGTGTGTGTGCCTCCTGGGAGGCACGCTCAGCCTCGCTGCTGGCTGGGCCTGGGGGCATGGAGCTGCGGCAGCCTGAGCTCTGCTGGGCTCCCGGGTTCAGCAGCCACCAAACAGAAAGGGATCCTTCTGGGCTGCCCAAAGCGCCAAGCTCGTCTGTCGATGAGAAAGAGTTCTGCTCTTCTTCTCTTCCCTGAGGCTGGCCAGGTGAGATTAAGGTGCCGATGAAGAAGCTGACCTCTCCGCAGCAGGCAGCCCCTTTCTCATCTCCCGCGGACTCTCCCCCTGGATTCAGACCCAACCGGGCTGGCAGTGGGGGCAGCGGTCCCCTCTACCTGGCTCGCGGGCCTTAGGGATATGTGAGGCTGGTGGCGGGGCGCGTAGGGAGGGCAGGGTCAGCAGCATTCTGAGCTCTGAGCCCCTTGGCCAGACCCCAGTCTCTTCTTCTCGCATCTTGTTTGCGTGCTGGTGTGTCCAGGCACGCTGCTCACAGGTGCTGGTCACCGCGAGCCACGAGGCATCCCTGCAAGTGCAAAACTACTGGGAAGTGTGCCCAGAGGAGAGCAGGCTGTGCTGGTTTTGGCTGGGATAGAGTTAATTTTCTTTGCTGTAGCTGGTATAGTGCTGATGGCACATGGATGTCTTAGTTGTTGTTAAGTAGGGGCTAAGTAGTGCCTACAAGAGTTAGGGACTAGTCCAGCTCCCCATGCTCTGCCACGTGCACGAGAAGCCGGGAGGGGAGCGGCCACAGCCAATTCAGCTGTCCCAAACTGCCAAATGGGCTATTCCATGTCATATGACGTCATGTCCAGTATATTAACTGGGGGAGTTGGCCAGCGGGGGAGCGATGGCGGCTTGGGGACTGGTGGCGTCGGTCGGCAGGTGGTGAGCGGTTGCACCACTTGTTGTTTTGTTTTGTTTGTTTACCCCGTCCCCTCCCGGGTTTTCGCACACCTCTCTCTCTCTGTCTCTCTCTCGTTATTTTTCCTTTTCATTATGTTATTATTGTTGTTGTTATTATTGTCTTATTTTCGTTATTAAACTGTTCTTATCTCAACCCACGAGTTTTCACTCTTCTGATTCTCTCCCGCATCCCGCCGGTGGGGGAGTGAGCGAGCGGCTGTGTGGTGCTTAGTTGTTGACTGGGGTTAAACCACAACACAGGCTCTGGAGAGCAAGAGGCCCACGGTCGTGGCAAAGGGCTATCCCAAGGAAGTGTCCCGGGGTTGGGAGAGGGGAGGCCGGTAGCACCAGTGCAAATGTGTGTCGGAGAGGGGAGGTTGTGTGGGCAGGAAGAGGCTCCAGCCACCTCTGTGCCTTTCATAACCGCGCTGGATCGTCCCTGTCCCTCTGAGCCCTGCCAAGTCACTCCCGACCAGCCGGGACAGCACATCCCTTGGTGGCATGGCTGGCTGCTGGCTACTCCTGCCTCCACACGGGTCTTCCCTGCAGATCCCTGCTTTGTCACAAAACTGGTGAAGGCCTTCGTGTGTCTGAAATATGAAGGGAGGCTGTGAGAGCTGGGATTCTTCCCATACCGGATGGAAGGGAATGAAGAGGGAGCCAGGCTCTTCTCAGTAGAACCAACTGGCAGCGCAAGAGCGAATGGGCGCAAATTCAAACACATGACCTTCCGTTTCAGGGCAAGAAACCACCTTCTTACTGTGCGGGGGGGTCAAACCGTGGACCAGATTGCCCAAAGAGGCTGTGGAGTCTCCATCCTTGGAGATCCTCAAAACCCACCTGGACTATGTCCTAAGCAACCAGCTCAAGTAGGCCCTGCTGGAGCACTTGGCTTGGACTAAAGGATCTCAGGACGTCCCTTCCAGCCCCAACAGTTCTGAGATTCTGTGAACAGATAAGAGCAATGTCTCACATAAAAAAAAAAAAAAAATCTTACTTGAAATGTTCTGTGACAGAAAGTGGTTTACGTGTACTTTGTTTTCCGTTCCCGTGGCTGGTTGAGCCTTACTGAAGGCAAGGTAAACAACATCCACTGCTCTCCCCTTCTCCACCAAGCTAGCCACCTCACTGTAGGTGGCTACCAGCTTGGGTAAGCACGACTCTGCCTTTGTAAATCCATGCTTACTACTCCCAACCACCTTCCAGGGCAACCTATGTTTGGAAAGTACTTCCAGGATGTTTTGCTCTATCGTGTTCCCAGGGGTTGAGGAGAGGCTGAGCGTCCTGTGAGTTCCCTGGACCACCCTTCTTGTGCCTCTTGCCTATGTGGGGACAGAAGAGGTTGAGGTGTGTCCTGAGCCACTTCAAAGCCTTGCAAGTTCTTTTCAGGCAACTCTCATCTCGAGACAAAGGCTTACTTGGGGGCACACATTGAGCTGCTCACACTCAGAAACTCTGACCATTGTCGGGCTGACCGACGAGGATGGGATTCGAACCCACGCGTGCAGAGCACAATGGATTAGCAGTCCATCGCCTTCACCACTCGGCCACCTCGTCAGCATGCTGCTGCTGCTGTGGCTCCTGCCAGCTCCTGCCAGCTGCTGCTGCTGCTGCTGCTGCTGCTGCTGCTGCTGCTGCTGCTGCTGCTGCTGCTGCTGCTGCTGCTGCTGCCTACACCTTCTTATTCTGTTTGACATGGGAGAGAAGGAGCCAGCCTCCAGATTTTGACTTTTGGGACCGGCCCACTCCCCTGACAGCTGGGATGCGCTCCACAGACCTTTGGGGAAATGGGTCTCAGCGTTCACATCAGAAAATGACTGAACAGCAGAGCCCCAAGCTCCTTCCCGGGAAGGAACGTGGGAGATTGTTGTGGTTTAACCCCAGCCAGCAACCAAGCACCACGCAGCCACTCGCTCACTCTGCCCTGGTGGGGTGGGGGAGAGAATCAGAAGAGTAACAGTGAGGAAACTCCTGGGCTGAGATAAAGACAGTTTAATAGGCAAAGCAAAAGCCGCGCGCACAAGCAAAGCAAAAGAAGGAATTCGTTCACTACTTCCCACCGGCAGGCAGGTGTTCAGCCATCTCCAGGAAAGCAGGGCTCCATCACGCGTAACGGTGACTTGGGAAGACAAACGCTATCACTCCCAACGTCCCCCGCTTCCTTCTTCTTCCCGCAGCTTTATATACTGAGCATGATGTCATATGGTATGGAATACCCCTTTGGTCAGTTTGGGTCAGCTGTCCCGGCTGTGTCCCCTCCCAGCTTCTTGTGCACCCAGCAGAGCATGGGAAGCTGACAAAGTCCTTGACTAGTGTAAGCACTACTTAGCAACAACTAAACCATCTCCGCATTATCAGCACTGTTTTCAGCATAAGTCCAAAACGTAGCCCCCATACTAGCTACCGTGAAAAAAAATTAACTCTATCCCAGCTGAAACCAGGACAGAGAGTGACCCCGGAGTGGCTCAGCGCCTCCAAAGGACTTGAGCCTGACTTTGAGATTAATTTGTCACCAGCCACATTCCCCTCACATTCTGGACGGATACCACCAGCTCATATGGACAGGAGTCACTCGCACTTTTGACCAGGTGGGCTTTTCACCGGGGCAGAGCATGCGCCTCAGGCTTGGCTGTGGCGTCTCTGTGCTGTTCCCCCTGGTGCTCACCCAGGATCTCATCACAGGCTGCTTCTCTCCAGGCACAGCTAACAGTCAGGAATGAAGAGGGAGCTGAGGGGCACCAGCCCCGCGGCACACAACTCCTCTTTTTACCTGCCAGAGCTCCAGTGCTGCAGAGAGTTGAAACCACTGCACTGGTCCCCTGAGCCCAGACCTCTCTGTGCCTTGAAGGTCAGACCTTGAGCTGGGGGAAATGGTGCAGAGGCCAGGCTTGCTGCCCCTGGTGGATAACAGAAAGGTGGGTATCGGCTTGTGCACTGTGGGATGGCCACCAACGGCACGGCCCTGGGAGCCTCTCCTTCCCCTCCGCCTGGTTAATTCCTGTCCTGGACAAAGAGGAGCCATGCACAGCCTTGGGGGCTGGGACCAGAACCACTTGCACCCCGGTCACTCCAAGTAGTTTCTCCAGCCCCAGCCCACCCCATGGGCCTGTAATTGCGGAGACATGTGAACAAGGAGGACTGGCGGATACAGGATTGTCCCCGGGGCAGAAGCCCACAGCACAGGGAGGACTGGCCTGGGAAACTCAACGCTCTGCTGAGCTCCTTCTCCAGACTGCTGGCAGTCCCCATTGTGGATACGAAAAACTCCTGGGGTTTACTTTCTGGCTTCTTACCAAGGACTTTCCTAACAAAGTAGCCAGTGATGGCACTGGCTCTCATTAATCCAGCAGTCTGTTGAGTCCCTGCTGTAATCAGTGCAGCACAGGGACATTCAAGAGAAACTTCGGGCTTCCTTCATGCTTTGTTTTGTGGCTTTTGAGGTGCGCCAGTGAGTAATGGGGCTCCTTCCACAAGAGCTCTCACCCCAGACTGGCCTTGTCTCCACTGCTGTGGGATGTCAGGGCTGAAAGACGAGGCGCTCTCAAACCCAGGAACTACGGACAAACCCGTAGTTTTACCAAGGCAGGAACTCTTTTGGATACTCAGCTGGCTGGGACTGCAGAAGAGGGGAGAATGAAACACGACTCTCTTGCAAAGCTGATGCCCAAGGTCTTTAATGAGAAAGTCGGAAGGAAAATGGAAAAGACGAGAGCTTAAGCAATGCATTCTGGAGGCTGAGTAAAGCTCAGAGAAGTGCTGCCCTCTGAAGGAAAAGCTCCCCGCCAGGGATGCTGCTTGGCCAAGAATGGTAAAGCATGCTTCAAGGCTCTGGCAATCAAGTATCACCTGAACCCATTGCTGCGGAAGGAAGGAGGGGGTATTTCATGGGGAGCATAAGGTAAAGCAGAGCAAGACGGGGAAAGAGAGAGGCTTCCATGGGAAGGCGAGCGCAGGCCCCTTCCTCCAGGCGGAGCGGTGGGAGCTCGGCTCCTCTGCAGACCATGGCCGCGCTCTCAGGGCTGGCTCCAGGGCTTTCCTTGATGCTCCTGGCGCACGACCGCGGGCGGGCAATCCACGGGCTTCAGCATAAGAGATTGCCCCGTCCCAGGGGCCCGCAGAGCCCCCGGCCCAGACCGGACCACCCAAAGGCCCCCAGCCCCAGGGAGCCCCCAGAAGCAATGGGCACACTGCCAGCGCTGAGAGAGCTGCCCACGGCAGCCGAGGCGGTGGAGCCCACGGCTGTGCTCTGAGGGAAGGAGCTGAGGATTGGGCCCGGCAGTGTCACCGTCACTGGCGAGGGCTGGATCGCCACGCTGGAGTCGGCGCACCGGATGACGCACGGCTCGTTGCAGCTGTTGGCAAGCGGGGTAGGGCCGCAGGCAGCTGGCAGGCACGGGCTGTAGCACGCCATGTCTCGCGGAGGGAGGCGACCCTGCAAGACCGGGAGGGAGCAGAGGGCATTAGAGCTGTCGGGCCCTTTCAGGCCCACTGGCCTGTCTCCTCTGAGAACGGGCAGTGCCTGCATAGGGCCAGATCTCCCTGGAAAGCTCCTTTCCATGCCAAGAGTGACCTAGGCAGGTCGCTGCACTATGGATGGGGGAGGAAGCACCTGGTGACTGCAGTGCCACTGCTACAAAAGAGCCCAGCTGACTCCCTCTCAGAAGGGAGCAAAGCCTTCCCTCCTCCCTCACCTCCCAGAAGAGCGAAGCACAGTGTATTTTCAAGCCCTGAGCACATATCAGAAGGACCACACAGAGAAGGGAAGCGGTCCCCCTGACAGAAATCCTACCCGCAGGAAGAGAGGGAGTGAGTTCAGACTTACCAAGTTCACCGTGGGGAGCAAGGGCAGAGATGCGGATGGAAGGGCCTGGAGTGGCACAGGCTTTTTATATGGTGAGCCAGCGCCTCAGGAGACCTGGAACACACCTTCTTTGTGAAACACGTTAACAAAGAGCAATTTGAGGCTTGCAAAGCACAGCCAAGAGATGAAGAGCTTGTCTCTTTCATCTGAAAGGTCTGGCTTGCATTTCCCTATTGGGTGTGAGCACAGTGATGCATTAGATGCTGGCTCCTCAAAGCAACGGTCATTTGAGGTCCCATGCCACTTCCCGGGTAAGGGTTTCAGTAGCTCCAGGCCCTGTGTGTGGGTTGTGCACATCCTTGCTGCGGAACGTGACTACCACTCTCAGTGAGGCCTTCAGCTGTGCAGCACTCCTGATAAAGGCCACTCACGTGGGTCTCCGGTTGAAGGGCTGAGGCTGACCCTGAGGAACACAAGGCCCCGCAGGGCCATGGAAGGGCTCAGCAATCAGCCAAGCCCTGGCTGGATGCCTGTCCGGCCGCGGGGCACGGAAGGGAGGGGACTCAGATCCCCAGAGGTGGTTGGAAGGTGAAGGCCCAAGAAGGACCGTCTGTGAGATGGACAGAAGTGTCACTGTGTGAAGGGGTGGGGGCACTGGGACCATTCCTAGAGGTGGCCAGGTAGCTCTGTGGTGACCTCAAAAGAAAGTAAAAAATGGGGAAGGGTTAAAAAAAAAAAAAAAAAAAAGGTCTTGTTCTATGGAAATCTGTCAATTCTCATTCTCAGCATTCTCTTTCTCAAAGTGGGTAGTGAGCCCCAAGGGTGCAAGGTCAAAGTGGCTGAGGAGTAAACTCATAGGCGTTTGACTGAGGGTGCTTTTCACTTTTGGTTGCCTTGCCAGCCCTGGGAAGGACATGTCCTCTTGTGGCTGCAGTTCAAAGCAGAAGGCATCTTGCGGAGCAAGGACGGGCCTGTGCTGTCCGCTTCCTGCCCTCAGGTGTTACCACATGCCTGCTGAGGCAGGTGGATGCATGTGCATCAGCGCAGCAAATGCCAGGCTCCTCATGCGGTAGAGGAATGCCTCCCCACTCTTCCCGCATCCAGCAGCGGGGCAGGATGGGAGGCCAAGGAGGAGAGCAGCCCAGCAATGATACTCACTGCCTGCTCTAGCGGAGCTGTGACGGGCTGTGTCATGCTCCTGTCTGGTGGCAAAGGAGGCTACATGAGGAGCAGAGTGTCTGTCCTGGTGTCTGCTCCTCTTTGCACGACCTCTCAATGGCCAGAAGGGAGAGCAGAGAGGGAGGAGCGGCAAGGCTGTACTCAACTTCTCTCCTTACCCACCGCAGCCTTTGGCATATGCTGGTGCACATCAGTAGTCTGAGTGCTCACCCGTTAGTTCACCGGCTGGGAACAGAGCAGTCATAGAGCAGATTGTCCCATTTAGGGAGTTTCCCTCGGGGCTGATTCCTGCTGGCAGCTTCCCCCGCAGAGACTGCTGTGGGCAACCCGTGCCCCTTCCGTGGGGCTGGGCCACATCTCAAAGGGCCACATCTTGGGGCTTTGGGGACTGGAAGAGATAGGCAGAGACTTCCCTGCCCTTCAGCTGAGGGCATGCTGGGGGTCGAGCAGCTCGCAAGTTCCTCGCAGGGCCTCAGAGCCCTTCCTCAGGAGGGAGCATCACTGGCTGCTTTGTCAGTGCACTTCCAGTTCCACCTGGGAAAGAGGCACGGCGGGCTGCCTCTGTTTCCGCCTGTGCAGAGTGAGCACGCTTCTGCTGTGAGCTGTGGCACTAGGTCAACCGTCCCGGCAGGGTGGCACAACAGCCCCAGAGCATGGTCCTGCCCGAAACGATGGCAGAAGTGAGACAGAGCCATCGGTCCTTTGCAGGAGAAGACAACATCCCCCTTCCGAGACCCTTCCCCCAAACGGTACGGCCGCCCAGGTGAGAGCGTGGCCCATCTTCCCAAGCAGCACGGGCAGCCAGAGGCTTTTTCCAGGCAGCTCTCAGGGCTGGCGACATGCGCCTGGCCTTTGAGCTCCCCCCAGACCTTCCCAGACTGGCACAGTCTCCTCTGTGTCTCGTAGGGTAGCAGGGAGCACCATCTGGTGCCACTCAGCGGTTGCAGCCTCAGTCCGGTGGTGTGTCACACCGCTCTGTCAAAACAGCAGGCTCCCCAGGCCATGGACACGCAGGGGCAGTGACTTTCCTCAGTTTGGTCTGTGCTCCAGAAGTGTCCGGGAGTGGGAACGACAGGGCACGTCCGTGCTGTCCTCCTTTGGCTGCTGTTTCACCAAGGAGCACGAGAGGATTTCAAGGAGTCACCAAGTGGTTGGGCAAGACGCTAACAGCCATGACAACACTGGACAAACAGCTGCATTTCTGCAGGAATGCGGACATGAGGTTGCGCGAGGGCCCTCTGCACGTCTGAATCCGTTTCCCCCAGAGCCCCTGATGCCAGTGCATGGATGATTCGCACCGAGGTGGAGCTGAGGTCTCTCATAGTGCCTCAGCATTTTTTGGTGACTCACAAGTGACTCCGAGGAGGCCTGCTGGTGCCACCTGGCAATTAAAGGGCCCTGAACGTGCCAATTTGTCCCTGAGCCAGGGAAAACAAGCCAGACCCTCTGGGTCAGTGACCTGAACAAGCCACGCGGCCACGATGCAAAGAGGAGTGCTGTTTGGGAAGGCTGCGCCGAAGCAAACAGGCTCACTTGGTGATGGCTCACTTTCAGGCACGAGTCAGCAGGCTCCTTTGTCGCTGTCCAGGGCCACGTTGAGCCGTTGCTTCTCCTCGGGAGAGTAATGAGCCAAGTCCTGGCAGGCAAGGCAAGGGCTGTGCCGTTCCCAAAGAAAACACTCTGGCCTTTCCTGACTGAAGACAGCAGCTGAACTGCGGGGCTCCCTTTGCATGGCTGGAAAGCGTGTGCATCACCGAGGCGTGAGGGGAGCAGAGATCTGCCACTGAGTAGCCTGACCTCCTCCTCCAGCAATGGCCTCGGTGTCCCCATCCCTGCACACAATGGGGTTTCTCTCCAGACCGCAGGAGGGCCTTGTTTGACCATCACCTTCCAATCACCCCAGGGATCTGAGTCTCCTCCGTTCTCTGTCCCTCAGCGGAATAGCCATGCTGCAGAGGCTTGGCTGGCCTCTGAGCAGCTCCATAGCCTGCAGGCACTGGTCTTGCTCAGGGTCGGCCTCAGCCCGTCCAAGGGAGACCCTTCGGAGCGGCCTTCAGGCGTGCTCCACATGCAAAGTACTGGCCATGCTCCCCAGGCAGGGCGGGACGCGCACAACACCTACTCCGGGCCTGAGTCTGCTGCAAGGTTTCACCAGCAACTGGAACGAGGCCTCAGGCGAGCCGTGGTCTGGGGAAGATACAAAACTGCTCTCAACAAAATCACTTCAGTGCTACCCAGGATGAAAAGGGAGCCAAGCATTTCAGGCAAAGGAGGCATGTCTTTCATCTACCAGCAGAGCTTTGAGAAGCCAAAATTGCTGTTTCTCAACATGCTTCATGTTTGTGGTGTTTGTCAGCTCCCCTGGGGCTCTGGGCCGCAGTATAAAAGTGTGCCCAACTCCCAGCTCCTCTATCCTCTCGTCGTGCCTTCCTCTGCTCTGTGAAGTCGGTAAGTCTCAGTTCATTGTGCCTCTTGTCTCCTCGGTTGGCAGGACAGTTTTTGTGGAGAGGGCTGCCTGCGTTTTGCCTCCCTTGTCCTCGGTGAATGGTCTAGGGTGTGAAACAGGGCATTGGTTGGTTTCTTGGCCAGCCGTGGTTCTTTCCAAGGCTCAGGACGTACGTCCAGCCCTCTCTAACCAACGACCGGGCACTTCCTCCACCACGCGCGGTTCAGCAATGCTCCTTTTGCATTACTGGCGTGACGAGGAGCTTCCTCAGGAGCGCTAGTCCCACCATAGACGTCTTCTTCCATAGCGGCTGCTGTCTTCAGTCAGAAATGCTGTTGCATTTCACTCAGACATGTCCCCTCCAAAGAGCAGTGGGTGAGAGGAGCGTGACCTGACAAGACCAGGGCTCCCGAGGGCGGGGTGGCGGGGAGAAGGAGACCCGTTTGGCTGAGTGAACAGACTGATGCTGGTGTAAGGGCTGATGATCAGGAAGTACACAGCCCGCTGCCAAGAAGAGGGAGCCTCTTGGTCTGCAGTGGAAAGTCTTTCCCTGACAAAGGCCACAGCATCCAGGCTCTGCTCAACCCGTCTGAAAAACCGGGCAGCCGTTTCCTTGTACTGGGAGGGGGCTTACAGAGGACTCTCTCTGGGGCGCCTTCCCTACCAAGCCTTCAAGGCTGAGCAGAAGGACTGTTGAGAAATATCCTCGCAGCCTGCAGACGTACCCTTGGTAAGGGAGCAACCGGAGGTTTCAGAGCGCCTCCATGGGACAGGCATGCCTGGGAGTGGCAAGGCCGGCGGAGGTATAGGCTGCAAAGGAGCTTGACTTGGGCAGGGGGGGCTTCCCTGCGTTTGGACGGACCCTCTGGGATTACCCTTCAGTTACAAATACCCACCGCAGACCCAGCAAAATGCCCAGAAATCCCCTCTCTGCAGACACTGGAGGTCCATCAGCTCTTGGGCCATGCCACTGCTTCTGCCTTTGTGAATGTTTACCAAGTGGCACCCTGCACTTCACGGGGGCGTTGCAAGTAACTCTGGCCAGGTGAGCCCAGGTCCCTGTGGGTGAGACATCCCAGGCGGGTGAGAGAAGGGATCTTCAGATACGGCAGGGTGTGAGCAGGCAGCGGGGAGGTTAAGGCGGCGGAGAGGAGGGTGCATTGCGGTGTTCTGCCAAGAGCACAGCAGGGCACCACTGCGGGCCCTCCTGCTGGACACAGCTTTCTCGACACGTGCCCCATCCCAAATCTCTCTCCGCTGAGCTGCCAGGCACTGCCCGTTCTCAGAGAAGGCAGGCCAGTGGGCCTGAAAGGGCCCGACAGCTCTAATGCCCTCTGCTCCCTCCCGGTCTTGCAGGGTCGCCTCCCTCCGCGAGACATGGCGTGCTACAGCCCGTGCCTGCCAGCTGCCTGCGGCCCTACCCCGCTTGCCAACAGCTGCAACGAGCCGTGCGTCATCCGGTGCGCCGACTCCAGCGTGGCGATCCAGCCCTCGCCAGTGACGGTGACACTGCCGGGCCCAATCCTCAGCTCCTTCCCTCAGAGCACAGCCGTGGGCTCCACCGCCTCGGCTGCCGTGGGCAGCTCTCTCAGCGCTGGCAGTGTGCCCATTGCTTCTGGGGGCTCCCTGGGGCTGGGGGCCTTTGGGTGGTCCGGTCTGGGCCGGGGGCTCTGCGGGCCCCTGGGACGGGGCAATCTCTTATGCTGAAGCCCGTGGATTGCCCGCCCGCGGTCGTGCGCCAGGAGCATCAAGGAAAGCCCTGGAGCCAGCCCTGAGAGCGCGGCCATGGTCTGCAGAGGAGCCGAGCTCCCACCGCTCCGCCTGGAGGAAGGGGCCTGCGCTGGCCTTCCCATGGAAGCCTCTCTCTTTCCCCGTCTTGCTCTGCTTTACCTTATGCTCCCCATGAAATACCCCCTCCTTCCTTCCGCAGCAATGGGTTCAGGTGATACTTGATTGCCAGAGCCTTGAAGCATGCTTTACCATTCTTGGCCAAGCAGCATCCCTGGCGGGGAGCTTTTCCTTCAGAGGGCAGCACTTCTCTGAGCTTTACTCAGCCTCCAGAATGCATTGCTTAAGCTCTCGTCTTTTCCATTTTCCTTCCGACTTTCTCATTAAAGACCTTGGGCATCAGCTTTGCAAGAGAGTCGTGTTTCATTCTCCCCTCTTCTGCAGTCCCAGCCAGCTGAGTATCCAAAAGAGTTCCTGCCTTGGTAAAACTACGGGTTTGTCCGTAGTTCCTGGGTTTGAGAGCGCCTCGTCTTTCAGCCCTGACATCCCACAGCAGTGGAGACAAGGCCAGTCTGGGGTGAGAGCTCTTGTGGAAGGAGCCCCATTACTCACTGGCGCACCTCAAAAGCCACAAAACAAAGCATGAAGGAAGCCCGAAGTTTCTCTTGAATGTCCCTGTGCTGCACTGATTACAGCAGGGACTCAACAGACTGCTGGATTAATGAGAGCCAGTGCCATCACTGGCTACTTTGTTAGGAAAGTCCTTGGTAAAAAGCCAGAAAGTAAACCCCAGGAGTTTTTCGTATCCACAATGGGGACTGCCAGCAGTCTGGAGAAGGAGCTCAGCAGAGCATTGAGTTTCCCAGGCCAGTCCTCCCTGTGCTGTGGGCTTCTGCCCCGGGGACAATCCTGTATCCGCCAGTCCTCCTTGTTCACATGTCTCCGCAATTACAGGCCCATGGGGTGGGCTGGGGCTGGAGAAACTACTTGGAGTGACCGGGGTGCAAGTGGTTCTGGTCCCAGCCCCCAAGGCTGTGCATGGCTCCTCTTTGTCCAGGACAGGAATTAACCAGGCGGAGGGGAAGGAGAGGCTCCCAGGGCCGTGCCGTTGGTGGCCATCCCACAGTGCACAAGCCGATACCCACCTTTCTGTTATCCACCAGGGGCAGCAAGCCTGGCCTCTGCACCATTTCCCCCAGCTCAAGGTCTGACCTTCAAGGCACAGAGAGGTCTGGGCTCAGGGGACCAGTGCAGTGGTTTCAACTCTCTGCAGCACTGGAGCTCTGGCAGGTAAAAAGAGGAGTTGTGTGCCGCGGGGCTGGTGCCCCTCAGCTCCCTCTTCATTCCTGACTGTTAGCTGTGCCTGGAGAGAAGCAGCCTGTGATGAGATCCTGGGTGAGCACCAGGGGGAACAGCACAGAGACGCCACAGCCAAGCCTGAGGCGCATGCTCTGCCCCGGTGAAAAGCCCACCTGGTCAAAAGTGCGAGTGACTCCTGTCCATATGAGCTGGTGGTATCCGTCCAGAATGTGAGGGGAATGTGGCTGGTGACAAATTAATCTCAAAGTCAGGCTCAAGTCCTTTGGAGGCGCTGAGCCACTCCGGGGTCACTCTCTGTCCTGGTTTCAGCTGGGATAGAGTTAATTTTTTTTCACGGTAGCTAGTATGGGGGCTACGTTTTGGACTTATGCTGAAAACAGTGCTGATAATGCGGAGATGGTTTAGTTGTTGCTAAGTAGTGCTTACACTAGTCAAGGACTTTGTCAGCTTCCCATGCTCTGCTGGGTGCACAAGAAGCTGGGAGGGGACACAGCCGGGACAGCTGACCCAAACTGACCAAAGGGGTATTCCATACCATATGACATCATGCTCAGTATATAAAGCTGCGGGAAGAAGAAGGAAGCGGGGGACGTTGGGAGTGATAGCGTTTGTCTTCCCAAGTCACCGTTACGCGTGATGGAGCCCTGCTTTCCTGGAGATGGCTGAACACCTGCCTGCCGGTGGGAAGTAGTGAACGAATTCCTTCTTTTGCTTTGCTTGTGCGCGCGGCTTTTGCTTTGCCTATTAAACTGTCTTTATCTCAGCCCAGGAGTTTCCTCACTGTTACTCTTCTGATTCTCTCCCCCACCCCACCAGGGCAGAGTGAGCGAGTGGCTGCGTGGTGCTTGGTTGCTGGCTGGGGTTAAACCACAACAATCTCCCACGTTCCTTCCCGGGAAGGAGCTTGGGGCTCTGCTGTTCAGTCATTTTCTGATGTGAACGCTGAGACCCATTTCCCCAAAGGTCTGTGGAGCGCATCCCAGCTGTCAGGGGAGTGGGCCAGTCCCAAAAGTCAAAATCTGGAGGCTGGCTCCTTCTCTCCCATGTCAAACAGAATAAGAAGGTGTAGGCATCAGGAGCAGGAGCAGCAGCAGGAGCTGGAGCAGGAGGAGCAGCAAGATCAGGAGCAGCAGCAGCAGCAGCGGCAGCAGCAGCAGCGGCAGCAGCTGGCAGGAGCCACAGCGGCAGCAGCTGGCAGGAGCCACAGCAGCAGCAGCATGCTGACGAGGTGGCCGAGTGGTGAAGGCGATGGACTGCTAATCCATTGTGCTCTGCACGCGTGGGTTCGAATCCCATCCTCGTCGGTCAGCCCGACAATGGTCAGAGTTTCTGAGTGTGAGCAGCTCAATGTGTGCCCCCAAGTAAGCCTTTGTCTCGAGATGAGAGTTGCCTGAAAAGAACTTGCAAGGCTTTGAAGTGGCTCAGGACACACCTCAACCTCTTCTGTCCCCACATAGGCAAGAGGCACAAGAAGGGAAAGAAGGGAAGGTCCAGGGAACTCACAGGACGCTCAGCCTCTCCTCAACCCCTGGGAACACGATAGAGCAAAACATCCTGGAAGTACTTTCCAAACATAGGTTGCCCTGGAAGGTGGTTGGGAGTAGTAAGCATGGATTTACAAAGGCAGAGTCGTGCTTACCCAAGCTGGTAGCCACCTACAGTGAGGTGGCTAGCTTGGTGGAGAAGGGGAGAGCAGTGGATGTTGTTTACCTTGCCTTCAGTAAGGCTCAACCAGCCACGGGAACGGAAAACAAAGTACACGTAAACCACTTTCTGTCACAGAACATTTCAAGTAAGATTTTTTTTTTTTTTTTATGTGAGACATTGCTCTTATCTGTTCACAGAATCTCAGAACTGTTGGGGCTGGAAGGGACGTCCTGAGATCCTTTAGTCCAAGCCAAGTGCTCCAGCAGGGCCTACTTGAGCTGGTTGCTTAGGACATAGTCCAGGTGGGTTTTGAGGATCTCCAAGGATGGAGACTCCACAGCCTCTTTGGGCAATCTGGTCCACGGTTTGACCCCCCCGCACGGTAAGAAGGTGGTTTCTTGCCCTGAAACGGAAGGTCATGTGTTTGAATTTGCGCCCATTCGCTCTTGCGCTGCCAGTTGGTTCTACTGAGAAGAGCCTGGCTCCCTCTTCATTCCCTTCCATCCGGTATGGGAAGAATCCCAGCTCTCACAGCCTCCCTTCATATTTCAGACACACGAAGGCCTTCACCAGTTTTGTGACAAAGCAGGGATCTGCAGGGAAGACCCGTGTGGAGGCAGGAGTAGCCAGCAGCCAGCCATGCCACCAAGGGATGTGCTGTCCCGGCTGGTCGGGAGTGACTTGGCAGGGCTCAGAGGGACAGGGACGATCCAGCGCGGTTATGAAAGGCACAGAGGTGGCTGGAGCCTCTTCCTGCCCACACAACCTCCCCTCTCCGACACACATTTGCACTGGTGCTACCGGCCTCCCCTCTCCCAACCCCGGGACACTTCCTTGGGATAGCCCTTTGCCACGACCGTGGGCCTCTTGCTCTCCAGAGCCTGTGTTGTGGTTTAACCCCAGTCAACAACTAAGCACCACACAGCCGCTCGCTCACTCCCCCACCGGCGGGATGCGGGAGAGAATCAGAAGAGTGAAAACTCGTGGGTTGAGATAAGAACAGTTTAATAACGAAAATAAGACAATAATAACAACAACAATAATAACATAATGAAAAGGAAAAATAACGAGAGAGAGACAGAGAGAGAGAGGTGTGCGAAAACCCGGGAGGGGACGGGGTAAACAAACAAAACAAAACAACAAGTGGTGCAACCGCTCACCACCTGCCGACCGACGCCACCAGTCCCCAAGCCGCCATCGCTCCCCCGCTGGCCAACTCCCCCAGTTAATATACTGGACATGACGTCATATGACATGGAATAGCCCATTTGGCAGTTTGGGACAGCTGAATTGGCTGTGGCCGCTCCCCTCCCGGCTTCTCGTGCACGTGGCAGAGCATGGGGAGCTGGACTAGTCCCTAACTCTTGTAGGCACTACTTAGCCCCTGCTTAACAACAACTAAGACATCCATGTGCCATCAGCACTATACCAGCTACAGCAAAGAAAATTAACTCTATCCCAGCCAAAACCAGCACAGCCTGCTCTCCTCTGGGCACACTTCCCAGTAGTTTTGCACTTGCAGGGATGCCTCGTGGCTCGCGGTGACCAGCACCTGTGAGCAGCGTGCCTGGACACACCAGCATGCAAACAAGATGCGAGAAGAAGAGACTGGGGTCTGGCCAAGGGGCTCAGAGCTCAGAATGCTGCTGACCCTGCCCTCCCTACGCGCCCCGCCACCAGCCTCACATATCCCTAAGGCCCGCGAGCCAGGTAGAGGGGACCGCTGCCCCCACTGCCAGCCCGGTTGGGTCTGAATCCAGGGGGAGAGTCCGCGGGAGATGAGAAAGGGGCTGCCTGCTGCGGAGAGGTCAGCTTCTTCATCGGCACCTTAATCTCACCTGGCCAGCCTCAGGGAAGAGAAGAAGAGCAGAACTCTTTCTCATCGACAGACGAGCTTGGCGCTTTGGGCAGCCCAGAAGGATCCCTTTCTGTTTGGTGGCTGCTGAACCCGGGAGCCCAGCAGAGCTCAGGCTGCCGCAGCTCCATGCCCCCAGGCCCAGCCAGCAGCGAGGCTGAGCGTGCCTCCCAGGAGGCACACACACACACACACAAATCCATGTATGCAGCCCGTCTACACAGGGCCAACCGCACTGATCAACGCAGGCAGAAACGCAGCACTCCAGAAAGGGCACGGAGAGCCTCGTCCAGGTCCCCTTTCTGGCTGATCACAATGAAGGTCTGAGAGTGGGAAAACACCGCACCGCATGTACAACGTGGATCCCTCCCTCAGCTGGGCTGAGGACGCCCCGTCCACCCTGTAGCTGGTCCCTGGCTCCACTTGGCCTGGGCGCCCCGGTCCTTCTCGTAGCCGCCTCCTCCGGTTCTCTCGCCCCTAGAGACTCACGCACAGACACAAACAGGCCCTATGGTGTCTCTGGCAGCTGGCCAGGACCCTCTGGTGCCTCCTGTAGCCAGCTCCTTCTGTGACCTCACCCTCCGAGGCACACACCCATACGTGCCTCCCCAAGCTGCTTTACCCACTCGCTGCATCATCTGACTTGGTCCGCCAGAGCAATCGCACACTGACTTGCATACCCTCACACGCTCCGCTTGCTGGCACATTACTTCCACTCACCCTGGCCTGCCCAGGTGCCGGCACCCCAGACAAGCAGTCCCAGTGACCTCTGGTCCCACTCAGTGACCGACGCCACCGAGGCTAGAACCACGGTGACCTGGGGTTTGACTCCAGTTGCCGGCCCCTAGACTTCCAAACACACACCTAGACACAGAATAGAGAGCCACTCACTAGGGAACATAGTGAGGAATAGAACTTCAGAAGAAGGCAGGACAGGCTGCACTGATCAGAAGCAGGGCACGGCCAGGCACGCATCCTGAACAGCAACCAGTTCTTGAGTGGCAGCCATGCTATCCCATCTTCCCTCTAGTTTTCTCACGGTTCTTCCTCCCAGTACCACCCTGAACCCTTCCTTCCCCCACCCCCGGTTCCTCCCCCAAAACATTCCATACTGAGTCTCGTGCGGTCCTGTGATGCTCTTCCCCTGCACTCGTCACAGTTTTCCAGTACTTAAAGGCCACCACAAAGCGGACGGAGACTCTCTCTTAACAAAGAGCCACTCGGGGAGGACAGGGAGCAACCGGGAGAGGTTTCACCTTGATGTAAGAAAGGCATTTTTTACAGTGAGAACAATCATTCCCTGCAACAGCCTCGCCAGGGAGGTGGTAGAGTCCCCACGCCTGGAGGTTTCTGAGATGCGATTGGACAGGGTGCTAGCTAACCTCATCTAGGCTCCCATGGCCACGAAAGGTTGGAACAGGTGATCATCTGAGGACCCTACCAGTTGTGGAGATTCTACGATCCTGTACCTATCTGGGCTTCCTTCATGCTTTGTTTTGTGGCTTTTGAGGTGCGCCAGTGAGTAATGGGGCTCCTTCCACAAGAGCTCTCACCCCAGACTGGCCTTGTCTCCACTGCTGTGGGATGTCAGGGCTGAAAGACGAGGCGCTCTCAAACCCAGGAACTACGGACAAACCCGTAGTTTTACCAAGGCAGGAACTCTTTTGGATACTCAGCTGGCTGGGACTGCAGAAGAGGGGAGAATGAAACACGACTCTCTTGCAAAGCTCATGCCCAAGGTCTTTAATGAGAAAGTCGGAAGGAAAATGGAAAAGACGAGAGCTTAAGCAATGCATTCTGGAGGCTGAGTAAAGCTCAGAGAAGTGCTGCCCTCTGAAGGAAAAGCTCCCCGCCAGGGATGCTGCTTGGCCAAGAATGGTAAAGCATGCTTCAAGGCTCTGGCAATCAAGTATCACCTGAACCCATTGCTGCGGAAGGAAGGAGGGGGTATTTCATGGGGAGCATAAGGTAAAGCAGAGCAAGACGGGGAAAGAGAGAGGCTTCCATGGGAAGGCGAGCGCAGGCCCCTTCCTCCAGGCGGAGCGGTGGGAGCTCGGCTCCTCTGCAGACCATGGCCGCGCTCTCAGGGCTGGCTCCAGGGCTTTCCTTGATGCTCCTGGCGCACGACCGCGGGCGGGCAATCCACGGGCTTCAGCATAAGAGATTGCCCCGTCCCAGGGGCCCGCAGAGCCCCCGGCCCAGACCGGACCACCCAAAGGCCCCCAGCCCCAGGGAGCCCCCAGAAGCAATGGGCACACTGCCAGCGCTGAGAGAGCTGCCCACGGCAGCCGAGGCGGTGGAGCCCACGGCTGTGCTCTGAGGGAAGGAGCTGAGGATTGGGCCCGGCAGTGTCACCGTCACTGGCGAGGGCTGGATCGCCACGCTGGAGTCGGCGCACCGGATGACGCACGGCTCGTTGCAGCTGTTGGCAAGCGGGGTAGGGCCGCAGGCAGCTGGCAGGCAGGGGCTGTAGCACGCCATGTCTCGCGGAGGGAGGCGACCCTGCAAGACCGGGAGGGAGCAGAGGGCATTAGAGCTGTCGGGCCCTTTCAGGCCCACTGGCCTGTCTCCTCTGAGAACGGGCAGTGCCTGCATAGGGCCAGATCTCCCTGGAAAGCTCCTTTCCATGCCAAGAGTGACCTAGGCAGGTCGCTGCACTATGGATGGGGGAGGAAGCACCTGGTGACTGCAGTGCCACTGCTACAAAAGAGCCCAGCTGACTCCCTCTCAGAAGGGAGCAAAGCCTTCCCTCCTCCCTCACCTCCCAGAAGAGCGAAGCACAGTGTATTTTCAAGCCCTGAGCACATATCAGAAGGACCACACAGAGAAGGGAAGCGGTCCCCCTGACAGAAATCCTACCCGCAGGAAGAGAGGGAGTGAGTTCAGACTTACCAAGTTCACCGTGGGGAGCAAGGGCAGAGATGCGGATGGAAGGGCCTGGAGTGGCACAGGCTTTTTATATGGTGAGCCAGCGCCTCAGGAGACCTGGAACACACCTTCTTTGTGAAACACGTTAACAAAGAGCAATTTGAGGCTTGCAAAGCACAGCCAAGAGATGAAGAGCTTGTCTCTTTCATCTGAAAGGTCTGGCTTGCATTTCCCTATTGGGTGTGAGCACAGTGATGCATTAGATGCTGGCTCCTCAAAGCAACGGTCATTTGAGGTCCCATGCCACTTCCCGGGTAAGGGTTTCAGTAGCTCCAGGCCCTGTGTGTGGGTTGTGCACATCCTTGCTGCGGAACGTGACTACCACTCTCAGTGAGGCCTTCAGCTGTGCAGCACTCCTGATAAAGGCCACTCACGTGGGTCTCCGGTTGAAGGGCTGAGGCTGACCCTGAGGAACACAAGGCCCCGCAGGGCCATGGAAGGGCTCAGCAATCAGCCAAGCCCTGGCTGGATGCCTGTCCGGCCGCGGGGCACGGAAGGGAGGGGACTCAGATCCCCAGAGGTGGTTGGAAGGTGAAGGCCCAAGAAGGACCGTCTGTGAGATGGACAGAAGTGTCACTGTGTGAAGGGGTGGGGGCACTGGGACCATTCCTAGAGGTGGCCAGGTAGCTCTGTGGTGACCTCAGAAGAAAGTAAAATATGGGGAAGGGTTAAAAAAAAAAAAAAAAAAAGGTCTTGTTCTATGGAAATCTGTCAATTCTCATTCTCAGCATTCTCTTTCTCAAAGTGGGTAGTGAGCCCCAAGGGTGCAAGGTCAAAGTGGCTGAGGAGTAAACTCATAGGCGTTTGACTGAGGGTGCTTTTCACTTTTGGTTGCCTTGCCAGCCCTGGGAAGGACATGTCCTCTTGTGGCTGCAGTTCAAAGCAGAAGGCATCTTGCGGAGCAAGGACGGGCCTGTGCTGTCCGCTTCCTGCCCTCAGGTGTTACCACATGCCTGCTGAGGCAGGTGGATGCATGTGCATCAGCGCAGCAAATGCCAGGCTCCTCATGCGGTAGAGGAATGCCTCCCCACTCTTCCCGCATCCAGCAGCGGGGCAGGATGGGAGGCCAAGGAGGAGAGCAGCCCAGCGATGATACTCACTGCCTGCTCTAGCGGAGCTGTGACGGGCTGTGTCATGCTCCTGTCTGGTGGCAAAGGAGGCTACATGAGGAGCAGAGTGTCTGTCCTGGTGTCTGCTCCTCTTTGCACGACCTCTCAATGGCCAGAAGGGAGAGCAGAGAGGGAGGAGCGGCAAGGCTGTACTCAACTTCTCTCCTTACCCACCGCAGCCTTTGGCATATGCTGGTGCACATCAGTAGTCTGAGTGCTCACCCGTTAGTTCACCGGCTGGGAACAGAGCAGTCATAGAGCAGATTGTCCCATTTAGGGAGTTTCCCTCGGGGCTGATTCCTGCTGGCAGCTTCCCCCGCAGAGACTGCTGTGGGCAACCCGTGCCCCTTCCGTGGGGCTGGGCCACATCTCAAAGGGCCACATCTTGGGGCTTTGGGGACTGGAAGAGATAGGCAGAGACTTCCCTGCCCTTCAGCTGAGGGCATGCTGGGGGTCGAGCAGCTCGCAAGTTCCTCGCAGGGCCTCAGAGCCCTTCCTCAGGAGGGAGCATCACTGGCTGCTTTGTCAGTGCACTTCCAGTTCCACCTGGGAAAGAGGCACGGCGGGCTGCCTCTGTTTCCGCCTGTGCAGAGCGAGCACGCTTCTGCTGTGAGCTGTGGCACTAGGTCAACCGTCCCGGCAGGGTGGCACAACAGCCCCAGAGCATGGTCCTGCCCGAAATGACGGCAGAAGTGAGACAGAGCCGTCGGTCCTTTGCAGGAGAAGACAACATCCCCCTTCCGAGACCCTTCCCCCAAACGGCACGGCCGCCCAGGTGAGAGCGTGGCCCATCTTCCCAAGCAGCACGGGCAGCCAGAGGCTTTTTCCAGGCAGCTCTCAGGGCTGGCGACATGCGCCTGGCCTTTGAGCTCCCCCCAGACCTTCCCAGACTGGCACAGTCTCCTCTGTGTCTCGTAGGGTAGCAGGGAGCACCATCTGGTGCCACTCAGCGGTTGCAGCCTCAGTCCGGTGGTGTGTCACACCGCTCTGTCAAAACAGCAGGCTCCCCAGGCCATGGACACGCAGGGGCAGTGACTTTCCTCAGTTTGGTCTGTGCTCCAGAAGTGTCCGGGAGTGGGAACGACAGGGCACGTCCGTGCTGTCCTCCTTTGGCTGCTGTTTCACCAAGGAGCACGAGAGGATTTCAAGGAGTCACCAAGTGGTTGGGCAAGACGCTAACAGCCATGACAACACTGGACAAACAGCTGCATTTCTGCAGGAATGCGGACATGAGGTTGCGCGAGGGCCCTCTGCACGTCTGAATCCGTTTCCCCCAGAGCCCCTGATGCCAGTGCATGGATGATTCGCACCGAGGTGGAGCTGAGGTCTCTCATAGTGCCTCAGCATTTTTTGGTGACTCACAAGTGACTCCGAGGAGGCCTGCTGGTGCCACCTGGCAATTAAAGGGCCCTGAACGTGCCAATTTGTCCCTGAGCCAGGGAAAACAAGCCAGACCCTCTGGGTCAGTGACCTGAACAAGCCACGCGGCCACGATGCAAAGAGGAGTGCTGTTTGGGAAGGCTGCGCCGAAGCAAACAGGCTCACTTGGTGATGGCTCACTTTCAGGCACGAGTCAGCAGGCTCCTTTGTCGCTGTCCAGGGCCACGTTGAGCCGTTGCTTCTCCTCGGGAGAGTAATGAGCCAAGTCCTGGCAGGCAAGGCAAGGGCTGTGCCGTTCCCAAAGAAAACACTCTGGCCTTTCCTGACTGAAGACAGCAGCTGAACTGCGGGGCTCCCTTTGCATGGCTGGAAAGCGTGTGCATCACCGAGGCGTGAGGGGAGCAGAGATCTGCCACCGAGTAGCCTGACCTCCTCCTCCAGCAATGGCCTCGGTGTCCCCATCCCTGCACACAATGGGGTTTCTCTCCAGACCGCAGGAGGGCCTTGTTTGACCATCACCTTCCAATCACCCCAGGGATCTGAGTCTCCTCCGTTCTCTGTCCCTCAGCGGAATAGCCATGCTGCAGAGGCTTGGCTGGCCTCTGAGCAACTCCAAAGCCTGCAGGCACTGGTCTTGCTCAGGGTCGGCCTCAGCCCGTCCAAGGGAGACCCTTCTGAGCGGCCTTCAGGCGTGCTCCACATGCAAAGTACTGGCCATGCTCCCCAGGCAGGGCGGGACGCGCACAACACCTACTCCGGGCCTGAGTCTGCTGCAAGGTTTCACCAGCAACTGGAACGAGGCCTCAGGCGAGCCGTGGTCTGGGGAAGATACAAAACTGCTCTCAACAAAATCACTTCAGTGCTACCCAGGATGAAAAGGGAGCCAAGCATTTCAGGCAAAGGAGGCATGTCTTTCATCTACCAGCAGAGCTTTGAGAAGCCAAAATTGCTGTTTCTCAACATGCTTCATGTTTGTGGTGTTTGTCAGCTCCCCTGGGGCTCTGGGCCGCAGTATAAAAGTGTGCCCAACTCCCAGCTCCTCTATCCTCTCGTCGTGCCTTCCTCTGCTCTGTGAAGTCGGTAAGTCTCAGTTCATTGTGCCTCTTGTCTCCTCGGTTGGCAGGACAGTTTTTGTGGAGAGGGCTGCCTGCGTTTTGCCTCCCTTGTCCTCGGTGAATGGTCTAGGGTGTGAAACAGGGCATTGGTTGGTTTCTTGGCCAGCCGTGGTTCTTTCCAAGGCTCAGGACGTACGTCCAGCCCTCTCTAACCAACGACCGGGCACTTCCTCCACCACGCGCGGTTCAGCAATGCTCCTTTTGCATTACTGGCGTGACGAGGAGCTTCCTCAGGAGCGCTAGTCCCACCATAGACGCCTTCTTCCATAGCGGCTGCTGTCTTCAGTCAGAAATGCTGTTGCATTTCACTCAGACATGTCCCCTCCAAAGAGCAGTGGGTGAGAGGAGCGTGACCTGACAAGACCAGGGCTCCCGAGGGCGGGGTGGCGGGGAGAAGGAGACCCGTTTGGCTGAGTGAACAGACTGATGCTGGTGTAAGGGCTGATGATCAGGAAGTACACAGCCCGCTGCCAAGAAGAGGGAGCCTCTTGGTCTGCAGTGGAAAGTCTTTCCCTGACAAAGGCCACAGCATCCAGGCTCTGCTCAACCCGTCTGAAAAACCGGGCAGCCGTTTCCTTGTACTGGGAGGGGGCTTACAGAGGACTCTCTCTGGGGCGCCTTCCCTACCAAGCCTTCAAGGCTGAGCAGAAGGACTGTTGAGAAATATCCTCGCAGCCTGCAGACGTACCCTTGGTAAGGGAGCAACCGGAGGTTTCAGAGCGCCTCCATGGGACAGGCATGCCTGGGAGTGGCAAGGCCGGCGGAGGTATAGGCTGCAAAGGAGCTTGACTTGGGCAGGGGGGGCTTCCCTGCGTTTGGACGGACCCTCTGGGATTACCCTTCAGTTACAAATACCCACCGCAGACCCAGCAAAATGCCCAGAAATCCCCTCTCTGCAGACACTGGAGGTCCATCAGCTCTTGGGCCATGCCACTGCTTCTGCCTTTGTGAATGTTTACCAAGTGGCACCCTGCACTTCACGGGGGCGTTGCAAGTAACTCTGGCCAGGTGAGCCCAGGTCCCTGTGGGTGAGACATCCCAGGCGGGTGAGAGAAGGGATCTTCAGATACGGCAGGGTGTGAGCAGGCAGCGGGGAGGTTAAGGCGGCGGAGAGGAGGGTGCATTGCGGTGTTCTGCCAAGAGCACAGCAGGGCACCACTGCGGGCCCTCCTGCTGGACACAGCTTTCTCGACACGTGCCCCATCCCAAATCTCTCTCCGCTGAGCTGCCAGGCACTGCCCGTTCTCAGAGAAGGCAGGCCAGTGGGCCTGAAAGGGCCCGACAGCTCTAATGCCCTCTGCTCCCTCCCGGTCTTGCAGGGTCGCCTCCCTCCGCGAGACATGGCGTGCTACAGCCCGTGCCTGCCAGCTGCCTGCGGCCCTACCCCGCTTGCCAACAGCTGCAACGAGCCGTGCGTCATCCGGTGCGCCGACTCCAGCGTGGCGATCCAGCCCTCGCCAGTGACGGTGACACTGCCGGGCCCAATCCTCAGCTCCTTCCCTCAGAGCACAGCCGTGGGCTCCACCGCCTCGGCTGCCGTGGGCAGCTCTCTCAGCGCTGGCAGTGTGCCCATTGCTTCTGGGGGCTCCCTGGGGCTGGGGGCCTTTGGGTGGTCCGGTCTGGGCCGGGGGCTCTGCGGGCCCCTGGGACGGGGCAATCTCTTATGCTGAAGCCCGTGGATTGCCCGCCCGCGGTCGTGCGCCAGGAGCATCAAGGAAAGCCCTGGAGCCAGCCCTGAGAGCGCGGCCATGGTCTGCAGAGGAGCCGAGCTCCCACCGCTCCGCCTGGAGGAAGGGGCCTGCGCTGGCCTTCCCATGGAAGCCTCTCTCTTTCCCCGTCTTGCTCTGCTTTACCTTATGCTCCCCATGAAATACCCCCTCCTTCCTTCCGCAGCAATGGGTTCAGGTGATACTTGATTGCCAGAGCCTTGAAGCATGCTTTACCATTCTTGGCCAAGCAGCATCCCTGGCGGGGAGCTTTTCCTTCAGAGGGCAGCACTTCTCTGAGCTTTACTCAGCCTCCAGAATGCATTGCTTAAGCTCTCGTCTTTTCCATTTTCCTTCCGACTTTCTCATTAAAGACCTTGGGCATCAGCTTTGCAAGAGAGTCGTGTTTCATTCTCCCCTCTTCTGCAGTCCCAGCCAGCTGAGTATCCAAAAGAGTTCCTGCCTTGGTAAAACTACGGGTTTGTCCGTAGTTCCTGGGTTTGAGAGCGCCTCGTCTTTCAGCCCTGACATCCCACAGCAGTGGAGACAAGGCCAGTCTGGGGTGAGAGCTCTTGTGGAAGGAGCCCCATTACTCACTGGCGCACCTCAAAAGCCACAAAACAAAGCATGAAGGAAGCCCGAAGTTTCTCTTGAATGTCCCTGTGCTGCACTGATTACAGCAGGGACTCAACAGACTGCTGGATTAATGAGAGCCAGTGCCATCACTGGCTACTTTGTTAGGAAAGTCCTTGGTAAGAAGCCAGAAAGTAAACCCCAGGAGTTTTTCGTATCCACAATGGGGACTGCCAGCAGTCTGGAGAAGGAGCTCAGCAGAGCATTGAGTTTCCCAGGCCAGTCCTCCCTGTGCTGTGGGCTTCTGCCCCGGGGACAATCCTGTATCCGCCAGTCCTCCTTGTTCACATGTCTCCGCAATTACAGGCCCATGGGGTGGGCTGGGGCTGGAGAAACTACTTGGAGTGACCGGGGTGCAAGTGGTTCTGGTCCCAGCCCCCAAGGCTGTGCATGGCTCCTCTTTGTCCAGGACAGGAATTAACCAGGCGGAGGGGAAGGAGAGGCTCCCAGGGCCGTGCCGTTGGTGGCCATCCCACAGTGCACAAGCCGATACCCACCTTTCTGTTATCCACCAGGGGCAGCAAGCCTGGCCTCTGCACCATTTCCCCCAGCTCAAGGTCTGACCTTCAAGGCACAGAGAGGTCTGGGCTCAGGGGACCAGTGCAGTGGTTTCAACTCTCTGCAGCACTGGAGCTCTGGCAGGTAAAAAGAGGAGTTGTGTGCCGCGGGGCTGGTGCCCCTCAGCTCCCTCTTCATTCCTGACTGTTAGCTGTGCCTGGAGAGAAGCAGCCTGTGATGAGATCCTGGGTGAGCACCAGGGGGAACAGCACAGAGACGCCACAGCCAAGCCTGAGGCGCATGCTCTGCCCCGGTGAAAAGCCCACCTGGTCAAAAGTGCGAGTGACTCCTGTCCATATGAGCTGGTGGTATCCGTCCAGAATGTGAGGGGAATGTGGCTGGTGACAAATTAATCTCAAAGTCAGGCTCAAGTCCTTTGGAGGCGCTGAGCCACTCCGGGGTCACTCTCTGTCCTGGTTTCAGCTGGGATAGAGTTAATTTTTTTTCACGGTAGCTAGTATGGGGGCTACGTTTTGGACTTATGCTGAAAACAGTGCTGATAATACGGAGATGGTTTAGTTGTTGCTAAGTAGTGCTTACACTAGTCAAGGACTTTGTCAGCTTCCCATGCTCTGCTGGGTGCACAAGAAGCTGGGAGGGGACACAGCCGGGACAGCTGACCCAAACTGACCAAAGGGGTATTCCATACCATATGACATCATGCTCAGTATATAAAGCTGCGGGAAGAAGAAGGAAGCGGGGGACGTTGGGAGTGATAGCGTTTGTCTTCCCAAGTCACCGTTACGCGTGATGGAGCCCTGCTTTCCTGGAGATGGCTGAACACCTGCCTGCCGGTGGGAAGTAGTGAACGAATTCCTTCTTTTGCTTTGCTTGTGCGCGCGGCTTTTGCTTTGCCTATTAAACTGTCTTTATCTCAGCCCAGGAGTTTCCTCACTGTTACTCTTCTGATTCTCTCCCCCACCCCACCAGGGCAGAGTGAGCGAGTGGCTGCGTGGTGCTTGGTTGCTGGCTGGGGTTAAACCACAACAATCTCCCACGTTCCTTCCCGGGAAGGAGCTTGGGGCTCTGCTGTTCAGTCATTTTCTGATGTGAACGCTGAGACCCATTTCCCCAAAGGTCTGTGGAGCGCATCCCAGCTGTCAGGGGAGTGGGCCAGTCCCAAAAGTCAAAATCTGGAGGCTGGCTCCTTCTCTCCCATGTCAAACAGAATAAGAAGGTGTAGGCATCAGGAGCAGGAGCAGCAGCAGGAGCTGGAGCAGGAGGAGCAGCAAGATCAGGAGCAGCAGCAGCAGCAGCGGCAGCAGCAGCAGCGGCAGCAGCTGGCAGGAGCCACAGCGGCAGCAGCTGGCAGGAGCCACAGCAGCAGCAGCATGCTGACGAGGTGGCCGAGTGGTGAAGGCGATGGACTGCTAATCCATTGTGCTCTGCACGCGTGGGTTCGAATCCCATCCTCGTCGGTCAGCCCGACAATGGTCAGAGTTTCTGAGTGTGAGCAGCTCAATGTGTGCCCCCAAGTAAGCCTTTGTCTCGAGATGAGAGTTGCCTGAAAAGAACTTGCAAGGCTTTGAAGTGGCTCAGGACACACCTCAACCTCTTCTGTCCCCACATAGGCAAGAGGCATAAGAAGGGAAAGAAGGGAAGGTCCAGGGAACTCACAGGACGCTCAGCCTCTCCTCAACCCCTGGGAACACGATAGAGCAAAACATCCTGGAAGTACTTTCCAAACATAGGTTGCCCTGGAAGGTGGTTGGGAGTAGTAAGCATGGATTTACAAAGGCAGAGTCGTGCTTACCCAAGCTGGTAGCCACCTACAGTGAGGTGGCTAGCTTGGTGGAGAAGGGGAGAGCAGTGGATGTTGTTTACCTTGCCTTCAGTAAGGCTCAACCAGCCACGGGAACGGAAAACAAAGTACACGTAAACCACTTTCTGTCACAGAACATTTCAAGTAAGATTTTTTTTTTTTTTTATGTGAGACATTGCTCTTATCTGTTCACAGAATCTCAGAACTGTTGGGGCTGGAAGGGACGTCCTGAGATCCTTTAGTCCAAGCCAAGTGCTCCAGCAGGGCCTACTTGAGCTGGTTGCTTAGGACATAGTCCAGGTGGGTTTTGAGGATCTCCAAGGATGGAGACTCCACAGCCTCTTTGGGCAATCTGGTCCACGGTTTGACCCCCCCACACGGTAAGAAGGTGGTTTCTTGCCCTGAAACGGAAGGTCATGTGTTTGAATTTGCGCCCATTCGCTCTTGCGCTGCCAGTTGGTTCTACTGAGAAGAGCCTGGCTCCCTCTTCATTCCCTTCCATCCGGTATGGGAAGAATCCCAGCTCTCACAGCCTCCCTTCATATTTCAGACACACGAAGGCCTTCACCAGTTTTGTGACAAAGCAGGGATCTGCAGGGAAGACCCGTGTGGAGGCAGGAGTAGCCAGCAGCCAGCCATGCCACCAAGGGATGTGCTGTCCCGGCTGGTCGGGAGTGACTTGGCAGGGCTCAGAGGGACAGGGACGATCCAGCGCGGTTATGAAAGGCACAGAGGTGGCTGGAGCCTCTTCCTGCCCACACAACCTCCCCTCTCCGACACACATTTGCACTGGTGCTACCGGCCTCCCCTCTCCCAACCCCGGGACACTTCCTTGGGATAGCCCTTTGCCACGACCGTGGGCCTCTTGCTCTCCAGAGCCTGTGTTGTGGTTTAACCCCAGTCAACAACTAAGCACCACACAGCCGCTCGCTCACTCCCCCACCGGCGGGATGCGGGAGAGAATCAGAAGAGTGAAAACTCGTGGGTTGAGATAAGAACAGTTTAATAACGAAAATAAGACAATAATAACAACAACAATAATAACATAATGAAAAGGAAAAATAACGAGAGAGAGACAGAGAGAGAGAGGTGTGCGAAAACCCGGGAGGGGACGGGGTAAACAAACAAAACAAAACAACAAGTGGTGCAACCGCTCACCACCTGCCGACCGACGCCACCAGTCCCCAAGCCGCCATCGCTCCCCCGCTGGCCAACTCCCCCAGTTAATATACTGGACATGACGTCATATGACATGGAATAGCCCATTTGGCAGTTTGGGACAGCTGAATTGGCTGTGGCCGCTCCCCTCCCGGCTTCTCGTGCACGTGGCAGAGCATGGGGAGCTGGACTAGTCCCTAACTCTTGTAGGCACTACTTAGCCCCTGCTTAACAACAACTAAGACATCCATGTGCCATCAGCACTATACCAGCTACAGCAAAGAAAATTAACTCTATCCCAGCCAAAACCAGCACAGCCTGCTCTCCTCTGGGCACACTTCCCAGTAGTTTTGCACTTGCAGGGATGCCTCGTGGCTCGCGGTGACCAGCACCTGTGAGCAGCGTGCCTGGACACACCAGCACGCAAACAAGATGCGAGAAGAAGAGACTGGGGTCTGGCCAAGGGGCTCAGAGCTCAGAATGCTGCTGACCCTGCCCTCCCTACGCGCCCCGCCACCAGCCTCACATATCCCTAAGGCCCGCGAGCCAGGTAGAGGGGACCGCTGCCCCCACTGCCAGCCCGGTTGGGTCTGAATCCAGGGGGAGAGTCCGCGGGAGATGAGAAAGGGGCTGCCTGCTGCGGAGAGGTCAGCTTCTTCATCGGCACCTTAATCTCACCTGGCCAGCCTCAGGGAAGAGAAGAAGAGCAGAACTCTTTCTCATCGACAGACGAGCTTGGCGCTTTGGGCAGCCCAGAAGGATCCCTTTCTGTTTGGTGGCTGCTGAACCCGGGAGCCCAGCAGAGCTCAGGCTGCCGCAGCTCCATGCCCCCAGGCCCAGCCAGCAGCGAGGCTGAGCGTGCCTCCCAGGAGGCACACACACACACACACAAATCCATGTATGCAGCCCGTCTACACAGGGCCAACCGCACTGATCAACGCAGGCAGAAACGCAGCACTCCAGAAAGGGCACGGAGAGCCTCGTCCAGGTCCCCTTTCTGGCTGATCACAATGAAGGTCTGAGAGTGGGAAAACACCGCACCGCATGTACAACGTGGATCCCTCCCTCAGCTGGGCTGAGGACGCCCCGTCCACCCTGTAGCTGGTCCCTGGCTCCACTTGGCCTGGGCGCCCCGGTCCTTCTCGTAGCCGCCTCCTCCGGTTCTCTCGCCCCTAGAGACTCACGCACAGACACAAACAGGCCCTATGGTGTCTCTGGCAGCTGGCCAGGACCCTCTGGTGCCTCCTGTAGCCAGCTCCTTCTGTGACCTCACCCTCCGAGGCACACACCCATACGTGCCTCCCCAAGCTGCTTTACCCACTCGCTGCATCATCTGACTTGGTCCGCCAGAGCAATCGCACACTGACTTGCATACCCTCACACGCTCCGCTTGCTGGCACATTACTTCCACTCACCCTGGCCTGCCCAGGTGCCGGCACCCCAGACAAGCAGTCCCAGTGACCTCTGGTCCCACTCAGTGACCGACGCCACCGAGGCTAGAACCACGGTGACCTGGGGTTTGACTCCAGTTGCCGGCCCCTAGACTTCCAAACACACACCTAGACACAGAATAGAGAGCCACTCACTAGGGAACATAGTGAGGAATAGAACTTCAGAAGAAGGCAGGACAGGCTGCACTGATCAGAAGCAGGGCACGGCCAGGCACGCATCCTGAACAGCAACCAGTTCTTGAGTGGCAGCCATGCTATCCCATCTTCCCTCTAGTTTTCTCACGGTTCTTCCTCCCAGTACCACCCTGAACCCTTCCTTCCCCCACCCCCGGTTCCTCCCCCAAAACATTCCATACTGAGTCTCGTGCGGTCCTGTGATGCTCTTCCCCTGCACTCGTCACAGTTTTCCAGTACTTAAAGGCCACCACAAAGCGGACGGAGACTCTCTCTTAACAAAGAGCCACTCGGGGAGGACAGGGAGCAACCGGGAGAGGTTTCACCTTGATGTAAGAAAGGCATTTTTTACAGTGAGAACAATCATTCCCTGCAACAGCCTCGCCAGGGAGGTGGTAGAGTCCCCACGCCTGGAGGTTTCTGAGATGCGATTGGACAGGGTGCTAGATAACCTCATCTAGGCTCCCATGGCCACGAAAGGTTGGAACAGGTGATCTTCTGAGGACCCTACCAGTTGTGGAGATTCTACGATCCTGTACCTATCTGGGCTTCCTTCATGCTTTGTTTTGTGGCTTTTGAGGTGCGCCAGTGAGTAATGGGGCTCCTTCCACAAGAGCTCTCACCCCAGACTGGCCTTGTCTCCACTGCTGTGGGATGTCAGGGCTGAAAGACGAGGCGCTCTCAAACCCAGGAACTACGGACAAACCCGTAGTTTTACCAAGGCAGGAACTCTTTTGGATACTCAGCTGGCTGGGACTGCAGAAGAGGGGAGAATGAAACACGACTCTCTTGCAAAGCTGATGCCCAAGGTCTTTAATGAGAAAGTCGGAAGGAAAATGGAAAAGACGAGAGCTTAAGCAATGCATTCTGGAGGCTGAGTAAAGCTCAGAGAAGTGCTGCCCTCTGAAGGAAAAGCTCCCCGCCAGGGATGCTGCTTGGCCAAGAATGGTAAAGCATGCTTCAAGGCTCTGGCAATCAAGTATCACCTGAACCCATTGCTGCGGAAGGAAGGAGGGGGTATTTCATGGGGAGCATAAGGTAAAGCAGAGCAAGACGGGGAAAGAGAGAGGCTTCCATGGGAAGGCCAGCGCAGGCCCCTTCCTCCAGGCGGAGCGGTGGGAGCTCGGCTCCTCTGCAGACCATGGCCGCGCTCTCAGGGCTGGCTCCAGGGCTTTCCTTGATGCTCCTGGCGCACGACCGCGGGCGGGCAATCCACGGGCTTCAGCATAAGAGATTGCCCCGTCCCAGGGGCCCGCAGAGCCCCCGGCCCAGACCGGACCACCCAAAGGCCCCCAGCCCCAGGGAGCCCCCAGAAGCAATGGGCACACTGCCAGCGCTGAGAGAGCTGCCCACGGCAGCCGAGGCGGTGGAGCCCACGGCTGTGCTCTGAGGGAAGGAGCTGAGGATTGGGCCCGGCAGTGTCACCGTCACTGGCGAGGGCTGGATCGCCACGCTGGAGTCGGCGCACCGGATGACGCACGGCTCGTTGCAGCTGTTGGCAAGCGGGGTAGGGCCGCAGGCAGCTGGCAGGCACGGGCTGTAGCACGCCATGTCTCGCGGAGGGAGGCGACCCTGCAAGACCGGGAGGGAGCAGAGGGCATTAGAGCTGTCGGGCCCTTTCAGGCCCACTGGCCTGCCTTCTCTGAGAACGGGCAGTGCCTGGCAGCTCAGCGGAGAGAGATTTGGGATGGGGCACGTGTCGAGAAAGCTGTGTCCAGCAGGAGGGCCCGCAGTGGTGCCCTGCTGTGCTCTTGGCAGAACACCGCAATGCACCCTCCTCTCCGCCGCCTTAACCTCCCCGCTGCCTGCTCACACCCTGCCGTATCTGAAGATCCCTTCTCTCACCCGCCTGGGATGTCTCACCCACAGGGACCTGGGCTCACCTGGCCAGAGTTACTTGCAACGCCCCCGTGAAGTGCAGGGTGCCACTTGGTAAACATTCACAAAGGCAGAAGCAGTGGCATGGCCCAAGAGCTGATGGACCTCCAGTGTCTGCAGAGAGGGGATTTCTGGGCATTTTGCTGGGTCTGCGGTGGGTATTTGTAACTGAAGGGTAATCCCAGAGGGTCCGTCCAAACGCAGGGAAGCCCCCCCTGCCCAAGTCAAGCTCCTTTGCAGCCTATACCTCCGCCGGCCTTGCCACTCCCAGGCATGCCTGTCCCATGGAGGCGCTCTGAAACCTCCGGTTGCTCCCTTACCAAGGGTACGTCTGCAGGCTGCGAGGATATTTCTCAACAGTCCTTCTGCTCAGCCTTGAAGGCTTGGTAGGGAAGGCGCCCTAGAGAGAGTCCTCTGTAAGCCCCCTCCCAGTACAAGGAAACGGCTGCCCGGTTTTTCAGACGGGTTGAGCAGAGCCTGGATGCTGTGGCCTTTGTCAGGGAAAGACTTTCCACTGCAGACCAAGAGGCTCCCTCTTCTTGGCAGCGGGCTGTGTACTTCCTGATCATCAGCCCTTACACCAGCATCAGTCTGTTCACTCAGCCAAACGGGTCTCCTTCTCCCCGCCACCCCGCCCTCGGGAGCCCTGGTCTTGTCAGGTCACGCTCCTCTCACCCACTGCTCTTTGGAGGGGACATGTCTGAGTGAAATGCAACAGCATTTCTGACTGAAGACAGCAGCCGCTATGGAAGAAGACGTCTATGGTGGGACTAGCGCTCCTGAGGAAGCTCCTCGTCACGCCAGTAATGCAAAAGGAGCATTGCTGAACCGCGCGTGGTGGAGGAAGTGCCCGGTCGTTGGTTAGAGAGGGCTGGACGTACGTCCTGAGCCTTGGAAAGAACCACGGCTGGCCAAGAAACCAACCAATGCCCTGTTTCACACCCTAGACCATTCACCGAGGACAAGGGAGGCAAAACGCAGGCAGCCCTCTCCACAAAAACTGTCCTGCCAACCGAGGAGACAAGAGGCACAATGAACTGAGACTTACCGACTTCACAGAGCAGAGGAAGGCACGACGAGAGGATAGAGGAGCTGGGAGTTGGGCACACTTTTATACTGCGGCCCAGAGCCCCAGGGGAGCTGACAAACACCACAAACATGAAGCATGTTGAGAAACAGCAATTTTGGCTTCTCAAAGCTCTGCTGGTAGATGAAAGACATGCCTCCTTTGCCTGAAATGCTTGGCTCCCTTTTCATCCTGGGTAGCACTGAAGTGATTTTGTTGAGAGCAGTTTTGTATCTTCCCCAGACCACGGCTCGCCTGAGGCCTCGTTCCAGTTGCTGGTGAAACCTTGCAGCAGACTCAGGCCCGGAGTAGGTGTTGTGCGCGTCCCGCCCTGCCTGGGGAGCATGGCCAGTACTTTGCATGTGGAGCACGCCTGAAGGCCGCTCCGAAGGGTCTCCCTTGGACGGGCTGAGGCCGACCCTGAGCAAGACCAGTGCCTGCAGGCTATGGAGCTGCTCAGAGGCCAGCCAAGCCTCTGCAGCATGGCTATTCCGCTGAGGGACAGAGAACGGAGGAGACTCAGATCCCTGGGGTGATTGGAAGGTGATGGTCAAACAAGGCCCTCCTGCGGTCTGGAGAGAAACCCCATTGTGTGCAGGGATGGGGACACCGAGGCCATTGCTGGAGGAGGAGGTCAGGCTACTCGGTGGCAGATCTCTGCTCCCCTCACACCTCGGTGATGCACACGCTTTCCAGCCATGCAAAGGGAGCCCCGCAGTTCAGCTGCTGTCTTCAGTCAGGAAAGGCCAGAGTGTTTTCTTTGGGAACGGCACAGCCCTTGCCTTGCCTGCCAGGACTTGGCTCATTACTCTCCCGAGGAGAAGCAACGGCTCAACGTGGCCCTGGACAGCGACAAAGGAGCCTGCTGACTCGTGCCTGAAAGTGAGCCATCACCAAGTGAGCCTGTTTGCTTCGGCGCAGCCTTCCCAAACAGCACTCCTCTTTGCATCGTGGCCGCGTGGCTTGTTCAGGTCACTGACCCAGAGGGTCTGGCTTGTTTTCCCTGGCTCAGGGACAAATTGGCACGTTCAGGGCCCTTTAATTGCCAGGTGGCACCAGCAGGCCTCCTCGGAGTCACTTGTGAGTCACCAAAAAATGCTGAGGCACTATGAGAGACCTCAGCTCCACCTCGGTGCGAATCATCCATGCACTGGCATCAGGGGCTCTGGGGGAAACGGATTCAGACGTGCAGAGGGCCCTCGCGCAACCTCATGTCCGCATTCCTGCAGAAATGCAGCTGTTTGTCCAGTGTTGTCATGGCTGTTAGCGTCTTGCCCAACCACTTGGTGACTCCTTGAAATCCTCTCGTGCTCCTTGGTGAAACAGCAGCCAAAGGAGGACAGCACGGACGTGCCCTGTCGTTCCCACTCCCGGACACTTCTGGAGCACAGACCAAACTGAGGAAAGTCACTGCCCCTGCGTGTCCATGGCCTGGGGAGCCTGCTGTTTTGACAGAGCGGTGTGACACACCACCGGACTGAGGCTGCAACCGCTGAGTGGCACCAGATGGTGCTCCCTGCTACCCTACGAGACACAGAGGAGACTGTGCCAGTCTGGGAAGGTCTGGGGGGAGCTCAAAGGCCAGGCGCATGTCGCCAGCCCTGAGAGCTGCCTGGAAAAAGCCTCTGGCTGCCCGTGCTGCTTGGGAAGATGGGCCACGCTCTCACCTGGGCGGCCGTACCGTTTGGGGGAAGGGTCTCGGAAGGGGGATGTTGTCTTCTCCTGCAAAGGACCGACGGCTCTGTCTCACTTCTGCCGTCATTTAGGGCAGGACCATGCTCTGGGGCTGTTGTGCCACCCTGCCGGGACGGTTGACCTAGTGCCACAGCTCACAGCAGAAGCGTGCTCACTCTGCACAGGCAGAAACAGAGGCAGCCCGCCGTGCCTCTTTCCCAGGTGGAACTGGAAGTGCACTGACAAAGCAGCCAGTGATGCTCCCTCCTGAGGAAGGGCTCTGAGGCCCTGCGAGGAACTTGCGAGCTGCTCGACCCCCAGCATGCCCTCAGCTGAAGGGCAGGGAAGTCTCTGCCTATCTCTTCCAGTCCCCAAAGCCCCAAGATGTGGCCCTTTGAGATATGGCCCAGCCCCACGGAAGGGGCACGGGTTGCCCACAGCAGTCTCTGCGGGGGAAGCTGCCAGCAGGAATCAGCCCCGAGGGAAACTCCCTAAATGGGACAATCTGCTCTATGACTGCTCTGTTCCCAGCCGGTGAACTAACGGGTGAGCACTCAGACTACTGATGTGCACCAGCATATGCCAAAGGCTGCGGTGGGTAAGGAGAGAAGTTGAGTACAGCCTTGCCGCTCCTCCCTCTCTGCTCTCCCTTCTGGCCATTGAGAGGTCGTGCAAAGAGGAGCAGACACCAGGACAGACACTCTGCTCCTCATGTAGCCTCCTTTGCCACCAGACAGGAGCATGACACAGCCCGTCACAGCTCCGCTAGAGCAGGCAGTGAGTATCATTGCTGGGCTGCTCTCCTCCTTGGCCTCCCATCCTGCCCCGCTGCTGGATGCGGGAAGAGTGGGGAGGCATTCCTCTACCGCATGAGGAGCCTGGCATTTGCTGCGCTGATGCACATGCATCCACCTGCCTCAGCAGGCATGTGGTAACACCTGAGGGCAGGAAGCGGACAGCACAGGCCCGTCCTTGCTCCGCAAGATGCCTTCTGCTTTGAACTGCAGCCACAAGAGGACATGTCCTTCCCAGGGCTGGCAAGGCAACCAAAAGTGAAAAGCACCCTCAGTCAAACGCCTATGAGTTTACTCCTCAGCCACTTTGACCTTGCACCCTTGGGGCTCACTACCCACTTTGAGAAAGAGAATGCTGAGAATGAGAATTGACAGATTTCCATAGAACAAGACCTTTTTTTTTTTTTTTTTTTAACCCTTCCCCATATTTTACTTTCTTCTGAGGTCACCACAGAGCTACCTGGCCACCTCTAGGAATGGTCCCAGTGCCCCCACCCCTTCACACAGTGACACTTCTGTCCATCTCACAGACGGTCCTTCTTGGGCCTTCACCATCCAACCACCTCTGGGGATCTGAGTCCCCTCCCTTCCGTGCCCCGCGGCCGGACAGGCATCCAGCCAGGGCTTGGCTGATTGCTGAGCCCTTCCATGGCCCTGCGGGGCCTTGTGTTCCTCAGGGTCAGCCTCAGCCCTTCAACCGGAGACCCACGTGAGTGGCCTTTATCAGGAGTGCTGCACAGCTGAAGGCCTCACTGAGAGTGGTAGTCACGTTCCGCAGCAAGGATGTGCACAACCCACACACAGGGCCTGGAGCTACTGAAACCCTTACCCGGGAAGTGGCATGGGACCTCAAATGACCGTTGCTTTGAGGAGCCAGCATCTAATGCATCACTGTGCTCACACCCAATAGGGAAATGCAAGCCAGACCTTTCAGATGAAAGAGACAAGCTCTTCATCTCTTGGCTGTGCTTTGCAAGCCTCAAATTGCTCTTTGTTAACGTGTTTCACAAAGAAGGTGTGTTCCAGGTCTCCTGAGGCGCTGGCTCACCATATAAAAAGCCTGTGCCACTCCAGGCCCTTCCATCCGCATCTCTGCCCTTGCTCCCCACGGTGAACTTGGTAAGTCTGAACTCACTCCCTCTCTTCCTGCGGGTAGGATTTCTGTCAGGGGGACCGCTTCCCTTCTCTGTGTGGTCCTTCTGATATGTGCTCAGGGCTTGAAAATACACTGTGCTTCGCTCTTCTGGGAGGTGAGGGAGGAGGGAAGGCTTTGCTCCCTTCTGAGAGGGAGTCAGCTGGGCTCTTTTGTAGCAGTGGCACTGCAGTCACCAGGTGCTTCCTCCCCCATCCATAGTGCAGCGACCTGCCTAGGTCACTCTTGGCATGGAAAGGAGCTTTCCAGGGAGATCTGGCCCTATGCAGGCACTGCCCGTTCTCAGAGGAGACAGGCCAGTGGGCCTGAAAGGGCCCGACAGCTCTAATGCCCTCTGCTCCCTCCCGGTCTTGCAGGGTCGCCTCCCTCCGCGAGACATGGCGTGCTACAGCCCCTGCCTGCCAGCTGCCTGCGGCCCTACCCCGCTTGCCAACAGCTGCAACGAGCCGTGCGTCATCCGGTGCGCCGACTCCAGCGTGGCGATCCAGCCCTCGCCAGTGACGGTGACACTGCCGGGCCCAATCCTCAGCTCCTTCCCTCAGAGCACAGCCGTGGGCTCCACCGCCTCGGCTGCCGTGGGCAGCTCTCTCAGCGCTGGCAGTGTGCCCATTGCTTCTGGGGGCTCCCTGGGGCTGGGGGCCTTTGGGTGGTCCGGTCTGGGCCGGGGGCTCTGCGGGCCCCTGGGACGGGGCAATCTCTTATGCTGAAGCCCGTGGATTGCCCGCCCACGGTCGTGCGCCAGGAGCATCAAGGAAAGCCCTGGAGCCAGCCCTGAGAGCGCGGCCATGGTCTGCAGAGGAGCCGAGCTCCCACCGCTCCGCCTGGAGGAAGGGGCCTGCGCTGGCCTTCCCATGGAAGCCTCTCTCTTTCCCCGTCTTGCTCTGCTTTACCTTATGCTCCCCATGAAATACCCCCTCCTTCCTTCCGCAGCAATGGGTTCAGGTGATACTTGATTGCCAGAGCCTTGAAGCATGCTTTACCATTCTTGGCCAAGCAGCATCCCTGGCGGGGAGCTTTTCCTTCAGAGGGCAGCACTTCTCTGAGCTTTACTCAGCCTCCAGAATGCATTGCTTAAGCTCTCGTCTTTTCCATTTTCCTTCCGACTTTCTCATTAAAGACCTTGGGCATCAGCTTTGCAAGAGAGTCGTGTTTCATTCTCCCCTCTTCTGCAGTCCCAGCCAGCTGAGTATCCAAAAGAGTTCCTGCCTTGGTAAAACTACGGGTTTGTCCGTAGTTCCTGGGTTTGAGAGCGCCTCGTCTTTCAGCCCTGACATCCCACAGCAGTGGAGACAAGGCCAGTCTGGGGTGAGAGCTCTTGTGGAAGGAGCCCCATTACTCACTGGCGCACCTCAAAAGCCACAAAACAAAGCATGAAGGAAGCCCAGATAGGTACAGGATCGTAGAATCTCCACAACTGGTAGGGTCCTCAGATGATCACCTGTTCCAACCTTTCGTGGCCATGGGAGCCTAGATGAGGTTAGCTAGCACCCTGTCCAATCGCATCTCAGAAACCTCCAGGCGTGGGGACTCTACCACCTCCCTGGCGAGGCTGTTGCAGGGAATGATTGTTCTCACTGTAAAAAATGCCTTTCTTACATCAAGGTGAAACCTCTCCCGGTTGCTCCCTGTCCTCCCCGAGTGGCTCTTTGTTAAGAGAGAGTCTCCGTCCGCTTTGTGGTGGCCTTTAAGTACTGGAAAACTGTGACGAGTGCAGGGGAAGAGCATCACAGGACCGCACGAGACTCAGTATGGAATGTTTTGGGGGAGGAACCGGGGGTGGGGGAAGGAAGGGTTCAGGGTGGTACTGGGAGGAAGAACCGTGAGAAAACTAGAGGGAAGATGGGATAGCATGGCTGCCACTCAAGAACTGGTTGCTGTTCAGGATGCGTGCCTGGCCGTGCCCTGCTTCTGATCAGTGCAGCCTGTCCTGCCTTCTTCTGAAGTTCTATTCCTCACTATGTTCCCTAGTGAGTGGCTCTCTATTCTGTGTCTAGGTGTGTGTTTGGAAGTCTAGGGGCCGGCAACTGGAGTCAAACCCCAGGTCACCGTGGTTCTAGCCTCGGTGGCGTCGGTCACTGAGTGGGACCAGAGGTCACTGGGACTGCTTGTCTGGGGTGCCGGCACCTGGGCAGGCCAGGGTGAGTGGAAGTAATGTGCCAGCAAGCGGAGCGTGTGAGGGTATGCAAGTCAGTGTGCGATTGCTCTGGCGGACCAAGTCAGATGATGCAGCGAGTGGGTAAAGCAGCTTGGGGAGGCACGTATGGGTGTGTGCCTCGGAGGGTGAGGTCACAGAAGGAGCTGGCTACAGGAGGCACCAGAGGGTCCTGGCCAGCTGCCAGAGACACCATAGGGCCTGTTTGTGTCTGTGCGTGAGTCTCTAGGGGCGAGAGAACCGGAGGAGGCGGCTACGAGAAGGACCGGGGCGCCCACGCCAAGTGGAGCCAGGGACCAGCTACAGGGTGGACGGGGCGTCCTCAGCCCAGCTGAGGGAGGGATCCACGTTGTACATGCGGTGCGGTGTTTTCCCACTCTCAGACCTTCATTGTGATCAGCCAGAAAGGGGACCTGGACGAGGCTCTCCGTGCCCTTTCTGGAGTGCTGCGTTTCTGCCTGCGTTGATCAGTGCGGTTGGCCCTGTGTAGACGGGCTGCATACATGGATTTGTGTGTGTGTGTGTGTGCCTCCTGGGAGGCACGCTCAGCCTCGCTGCTGGCTGGGCCTGGGGGCATGGAGCTGCGGCAGCCTGAGCTCTGCTGGGCTCCCGGGTTCAGCAGCCACCAAACAGAAAGGGATCCTTCTGGGCTGCCCAAAGCGCCAAGCTCGTCTGTCGATGAGAAAGAGTTCTGCTCTTCTTCTCTTCCCTGAGGCTGGCCAGGTGAGATTAAGGTGCCGATGAAGAAGCTGACCTCTCCGCAGCAGGCAGCCCCTTTCTCATCTCCCGCGGACTCTCCCCCTGGATTCAGACCCAACCGGGCTGGCAGTGGGGGCAGCGGTCCCCTCTACCTGGCTCGCGGGCCTTAGGGATATGTGAGGCTGGTGGCGGGGCGCGTAGGGAGGGCAGGGTCAGCAGCATTCTGAGCTCTGAGCCCCTTGGCCAGACCCCAGTCTCTTCTTCTCGCATCTTGTTTGCGTGCTGGTGTGTCCAGGCACGCTGCTCACAGGTGCTGGTCACCGCGAGCCACGAGGCATCCCTGCAAGTGCAAAACTACTGGGAAGTGTGCCCAGAGGAGAGCAGGCTGTGCTGGTTTTGGCTGGGATAGAGTTAATTTTCTTTGCTGTAGCTGGTATAGTGCTGATGGCACATGGATGTCTTAGTTGTTGTTAAGTAGGGGCTAAGTAGTGCCTACAAGAGTTAGGGACTAGTCCAGCTCCCCATGCTCTGCCACGTGCACGAGAAGCCGGGAGGGGAGCGGCCACAGCCAATTCAGCTGTCCCAAACTGCCAAATGGGCTATTCCATGTCATATGACGTCATGTCCAGTATATTAACTGGGGGAGTTGGCCAGCGGGGGAGCGATGGCGGCTTGGGGACTGGTGGCGTCGGTCGGCAGGTGGTGAGCGGTTGCACCACTTGTTGTTTTGTTTTGTTTGTTTACCCCGTCCCCTCCCGGGTTTTCGCACACCTCTCTCTCTCTGTCTCTCTCTCGTTATTTTTCCTTTTCATTATGTTATTATTGTTGTTGTTATTATTGTCTTATTTTCGTTATTAAACTGTTCTTATCTCAACCCACGAGTTTTCACTCTTCTGATTCTCTCCCGCATCCCGCCGGTGGGGGAGTGAGCGAGCGGCTGTGTGGTGCTTAGTTGTTGACTGGGGTTAAACCACAACACAGGCTCTGGAGAGCAAGAGGCCCACGGTCGTGGCAAAGGGCTATCCCAAGGAAGTGTCCCGGGGTTGGGAGAGGGGAGGCCGGTAGCACCAGTGCAAATGTGTGTCGGAGAGGGGAGGTTGTGTGGGCAGGAAGAGGCTCCAGCCACCTCTGTGCCTTTCATAACCGCGCTGGATCGTCCCTGTCCCTCTGAGCCCTGCCAAGTCACTCCCGACCAGCCGGGACAGCACATCCCTTGGTGGCATGGCTGGCTGCTGGCTACTCCTGCCTCCACACGGGTCTTCCCTGCAGATCCCTGCTTTGTCACAAAACTGGTGAAGGCCTTGGTGTGTCTGAAATATGAAGGGAGGCTGTGAGAGCTGGGATTCTTCCCATACCGGATGGAAGGGAATGAAGAGGGAGCCAGGCTCTTCTCAGTAGAACCAACTGGCAGCGCAAGAGCGAATGGGCGCAAATTCAAACACATGACCTTCCGTTTCAGGGCAAGAAACCACCTTCTTACCGTGCGGGGGGGTCAAACCGTGGACCAGATTGCCCAAAGAGGCTGTGGAGTCTCCATCCTTGGAGATCCTCAAAACCCACCTGGACTATGTCCTAAGCAACCAGCTCAAGTAGGCCCTGCTGGAGCACTTGGCTTGGACTAAAGGATCTCAGGACGTCCCTTCCAGCCCCAACAGTTCTGAGATTCTGTGAACAGATAAGAGCAATGTCTCACATAAAAAAAAAAAAAAAATCTTACTTGAAATGTTCTGTGACAGAAAGTGGTTTACGTGTACTTTGTTTTCCGTTCCCGTGGCTGGTTGAGCCTTACTGAAGGCAAGGTAAACAACATCCACTGCTCTCCCCTTCTCCACCAAGCTAGCCACCTCACTGTAGGTGGCTACCAGCTTGGGTAAGCACGACTCTGCCTTTGTAAATCCATGCTTACTACTCCCAACCACCTTCCAGGGCAACCTATGTTTGGAAAGTACTTCCAGGATGTTTTGCTCTATCGTGTTCCCAGGGGTTGAGGAGAGGCTGAGCGTCCTGTGAGTTCCCTGGACCACCCTTCTTGTGCCTCTTGCCTATGTGGGGACAGAAGAGGTTGAGGTGTGTCCTGAGCCACTTCAAAGCCTTGCAAGTTCTTTTCAGGCAACTCTCATCTCGAGACAAAGGCTTACTTGGGGGCACACATTGAGCTGCTCACACTCAGAAACTCTGACCATTGTCGGGCTGACCGACGAGGATGGGATTCGAACCCACGCGTGCAGAGCACAATGGATTAGCAGTCCATCGCCTTCACCACTCGGCCACCTCGTCAGCATGCTGCTGCTGCTGTGGCTCCTGCCAGCTGCTGCCGCTGCTGCTGCTGCTGCTGCTGCTGCTGCTGCTCCTGATCTTGCTGCTCCTCCTGCTCCAGCTCCTGCTCCTGCTCCTGCTCCTGATGCCTACACCTTCTTATTCTGTTTGACATGGGAGAGAAGGAGCCAGCCTCCAGATTTTGACTTTTGGGACTGGCCCACTCCCCTGACAGCTGGGATGCGCTCCACAGACCTTTGGGGAAATGGGTCTCAGCGTTCACATCAGAAAATGACTGAACAGCAGAGCCCCAAGCTCCTTCCCGGGAAGGAACGTGGGAGATTGTTGTGGTTTAACCCCAGCCAGCAACCAAGCACCACGCAGCCACTCGCTCACTCTGCCCTGGTGGGGTGGGGGAGAGAATCAGAAGAGTAACAGTGAGGAAACTCCTGGGCTGAGATAAAGACAGTTTAATAGGCAAAGCAAAAGCCGCGCGCACAAGCAAAGCAAAAGAAGGAATTCGTTCACTACTTCCCACCGGCAGGCAGGTGTTCAGCCATCTCCAGGAAAGCAGGGCTCCATCACGCGTAACGGTGACTTGGGAAGACAAACGCTATCACTCCCAACGTCCCCCGCTTCCTTCTTCTTCCCGCAGCTTTATATACTGAGCATGATGTCATATGGTATGGAATACCCCTTTGGTCAGTTTGGGTCAGCTGTCCCGGCTGTGTCCCCTCCCAGCTTCTTGTGCACCCAGCAGAGCATGGGAAGCTGACAAAGTCCTTGACTAGTGTAAGCACTACTTAGCAACAACTAAACCATCTCCGCATTATCAGCACTGTTTTCAGCATAAGTCCAAAACGTAGCCCCCATACTAGCTACCGTGAAAAAAAATTAACTCTATCCCAGCTGAAACCAGGACAGAGAGTGACCCCGGAGTGGCTCAGCGCCTCCAAAGGACTTGAGCCTGACTTTGAGATTAATTTGTCACCAGCCACATTCCCCTCACATTCTGGACGGATACCACCAGCTCATATGGACAGGAGTCACTCGCACTTTTGACCAGGTGGGCTTTTCACCGGGGCAGAGCATGCGCCTCAGGCTTGGCTGTGGCGTCTCTGTGCTGTTCCCCCTGGTGCTCACCCAGGATCTCATCACAGGCTGCTTCTCTCCAGGCACAGCTAACAGTCAGGAATGAAGAGGGAGCTGAGGGGCACCAGCCCCGCGGCACACAACTCCTCTTTTTACCTGCCAGAGCTCCAGTGCTGCAGAGAGTTGAAACCACTGCACTGGTCCCCTGAGCCCAGACCTCTCTGTGCCTTGAAGGTCAGACCTTGAGCTGGGGGAAATGGTGCAGAGGCCAGGCTTGCTGCCCCTGGTGGATAACAGAAAGGTGGGTATCGGCTTGTGCACTGTGGGATGGCCACCAACGGCACGGCCCTGGGAGCCTCTCCTTCCCCTCCGCCTGGTTAATTCCTGTCCTGGACAAAGAGGAGCCATGCACAGCCTTGGGGGCTGGGACCAGAACCACTTGCACCCCGGTCACTCCAAGTAGTTTCTCCAGCCCCAGCCCACCCCATGGGCCTGTAATTGCGGAGACATGTGAACAAGGAGGACTGGCGGATACAGGATTGTCCCCGGGGCAGAAGCCCACAGCACAGGGAGGACTGGCCTGGGAAACTCAATGCTCTGCTGAGCTCCTTCTCCAGACTGCTGGCAGTCCCCATTGTGGATACGAAAAACTCCTGGGGTTTACTTTCTGGCTTCTTACCAAGGACTTTCCTAACAAAGTAGCCAGTGATGGCACTGGCTCTCATTAATCCAGCAGTCTGTTGAGTCCCTGCTGTAATCAGTGCAGCACAGGGACATTCAAGAGAAAATTCGGGCTTCCTTCATGCTTTGTTTTGTGGCTTTTGAGGTGCGCCAGTGAGTAATGGGGCTCCTTCCACAAGAGCTCTCACCCCAGACTGGCCTTGTCTCCACTGCTGTGGGATGTCAGGGCTGAAAGACGAGGCGCTCTCAAACCCAGGAACTACGGACAAACCCGTAGTTTTACCAAGGCAGGAACTCTTTTGGATACTCAGCTGGCTGGGACTGCAGAAGAGGGGAGAATGAAACACGACTCTCTTGCAAAGCTGATGCCCAAGGTCTTTAATGAGAAAGTCGGAAGGAAAATGGAAAAGACGAGAGCTTAAGCAATGCATTCTGGAGGCTGAGTAAAGCTCAGAGAAGTGCTGCCCTCTGAAGGAAAAGCTCCCCGCCAGGGATGCTGCTTGGCCAAGAATGGTAAAGCATGCTTCAAGGCTCTGGCAATCAAGTATCACCTGAACCCATTGCTGCGGAAGGAAGGAGGGGGTATTTCATGGGGAGCATAAGGTAAAGCAGAGCAAGACGGGGAAAGAGAGAGGCTTCCATGGGAAGGCCAGCGCAGGCCCCTTCCTCCAGGCGGAGCGGTGGGAGCTCGGCTCCTCTGCAGACCATGGCCGCGCTCTCAGGGCTGGCTCCAGGGCTTTCCTTGATGCTCCTGGCGCACGACCGCGGGCGGGCAATCCACGGGCTTCAGCATAAGAGATTGCCCCGTCCCAGGGGCCCGCAGAGCCCCCGGCCCAGACCGGACCACCCAAAGGCCCCCAGCCCCAGGGAGCCCCCAGAAGCAATGGGCACACTGCCAGCGCTGAGAGAGCTGCCCACGGCAGCCGAGGCGGTGGAGCCCACGGCTGTGCTCTGAGGGAAGGAGCTGAGGATTGGGCCCGGCAGTGTCACCGTCACTGGCGAGGGCTGGATCGCCACGCTGGAGTCGGCGCACCGGATGACGCACGGCTCGTTGCAGCTGTTGGCAAGCGGGGTAGGGCCGCAGGCAGCTGGCAGGCAGGGGCTGTAGCACGCCATGTCTCGCGGAGGGAGGCGACCCTGCAAGACCGGGAGGGAGCAGAGGGCATTAGAGCTGTCGGGCCCTTTCAGGCCCACTGGCCTGTCTCCTCTGAGAACGGGCAGTGCCTGCATAGGGCCAGATCTCCCTGGAAAGCTCCTTTCCATGCCAAGAGTGACCTAGGCAGGTCGCTGCACTATGGATGGGGGAGGAAGCACCTGGTGACTGCAGTGCCACTGCTACAAAAGAGCCCAGCTGACTCCCTCTCAGAAGGGAGCAAAGCCTTCCCTCCTCCCTCACCTCCCAGAAGAGCGAAGCACAGTGTATTTTCAAGCCCTGAGCACATATCAGAAGGACCACACAGAGAAGGGAAGCGGTCCCCCTGACAGAAATCCTACCCGCAGGAAGAGAGGGAGTGAGTTCAGACTTACCAAGTTCACCGTGGGGAGCAAGGGCAGAGATGCGGATGGAAGGGCCTGGAGTGGCACAGGCTTTTTATATGGTGAGCCAGCGCCTCAGGAGACCTGGAACACACCTTCTTTGTGAAACACGTTAACAAAGAGCAATTTGAGGCTTGCAAAGCACAGCCAAGAGATGAAGAGCTTGTCTCTTTCATCTGAAAGGTCTGGCTTGCATTTCCCTATTGGGTGTGAGCACAGTGATGCATTAGATGCTGGCTCCTCAAAGCAACGGTCATTTGAGGTCCCATGCCACTTCCCGGGTAAGGGTTTCAGTAGCTCCAGGCCCTGTGTGTGGGTTGTGCACATCCTTGCTGCGGAACGTGACTACCACTCTCAGTGAGGCCTTCAGCTGTGCAGCACTCCTGATAAAGGCCACTCACGTGGGTCTCCGGTTGAAGGGCTGAGGCTGACCCTGAGGAACACAAGGCCCCGCAGGGCCATGGAAGGGCTCAGCAATCAGCCAAGCCCTGGCTGGATGCCTGTCCGGCCGCGGGGCACGGAAGGGAGGGGACTCAGATCCCCAGAGGTGGTTGGAAGGTGAAGGCCCAAGAAGGACCGTCTGTGAGATGGACAGAAGTGTCACTGTGTGAAGGGGTGGGGGCACTGGGACCATTCCTAGAGGTGGCCAGGTAGCTCTGTGGTGACCTCAAAAGAAAGTAAAAAATGGGGAAGGGTTAAAAAAAAAAAAAAAAAAGGTCTTGTTCTATAGAAATCTGTCAATTCTCATTCTCAGCATTCTCTTTCTCAAAGTGGGTAGTGAGCCCCAAGGGTGCAAGGTCAAAGTGGCTGAGGAGTAAACTCATAGGCGTTTGACTGAGGGTGCTTTTCACTTTTGGTTGCCTTGCCAGCCCTGGGAAGGACATGTCCTCTTGTGGCTGCAGTTCAAAGCAGAAGGCATCTTGCGGAGCAAGGACGGGCCTGTGCTGTCCGCTTCCTGCCCTCAGGTGTTACCACATGCCTGCTGAGGCAGGTGGATGCATGTGCATCAGCGCAGCAAATGCCAGGCTCCTCATGCGGTAGAGGAATGCCTCCCCACTCTTCCCGCATCCAGCAGCGGGGCAGGATGGGAGGCCAAGGAGGAGAGCAGCCCAGCAATGATACTCACTGCCTGCTCTAGCGGAGCTGTGACGGGCTGTGTCATGCTCCTGTCTGGTGGCAAAGGAGGCTACATGAGGAGCAGAGTGTCTGTCCTGGTGTCTGCTCCTCTTTGCACGACCTCTCAATGGCCAGAAGGGAGAGCAGAGAGGGAGGAGCGGCAAGGCTGTACTCAACTTCTCTCCTTACCCACCGCAGCCTTTGGCATATGCTGGTGCACATCAGTAGTCTGAGTGCTCACCCGTTAGTTCACCGGCTGGGAACAGAGCAGTCATAGAGCAGATTGTCCCATTTAGGGAGTTTCCCTCGGGGCTGATTCCTGCTGGCAGCTTCCCCCGCAGAGACTGCTGTGGGCAACCCGTGCTCCTTCCGTGGGGCTGGGCCATATCTCAAAGGGCCACATCTTGGGGCTTTGGGGACTGGAAGAGATAGGCAGAGACTTCCCTGCCCTTCAGCTGAGGGCATGCTGGGGGTCGAGCAGCTCGCAAGTTCCTCGCAGGGCCTCAGAGCCCTTCCTCAGGAGGGAGCATCACTGGCTGCTTTGTCAGTGCACTTCCAGTTCCACCTGGGAAAGAGGCACGACGGGCTGCCTCTGTTTCCGCCTGTGCAGAGTGAGCACGCTTCTGCTGTGAGCTGTGGCACTAGGTCAACCGTCCCGGCAGGGTGGCACAACAGCCCCAGAGCATGGTCCTGCCCGAAATGACGGCAGAAGTGAGACAGAGCCGTCGGTCCTTTGCAGGAGAAGACAACATCCCCCTTCCGAGACCCTTCCCCCAAACGGCACGGCCGCCCAGGTGAGAGCGTGGCCCATCTTCCCAAGCAGCACGGGCAGCCAGAGGCTTTTTCCAGGCAGCTCTCAGGGCTGGCGACATGCGCCTGGCCTTTGAGCTCCCCCCAGACCTTCCCAGACTGGCACAGTCTCCTCTGTGTCTCGTAGGGTAGCAGGGAGCACCATCTGGTGCCACTCAGCGGTTGCAGCCTCAGTCCGGTGGTGTGTCACACCGCTCTGTCAAAACAGCAGGCTCCCCAGGCCATGGACACGCAGGGGCAGTGACTTTCCTCAGTTTGGTCTGTGCTCCAGAAGTGTCCGGGAGTGGGAACGACAGGGCACGTCCGTGCTGTCCTCCTTTGGCTGCTGTTTCACCAAGGAGCACGAGAGGATTTCAAGGAGTCACCAAGTGGTTGGGCAAGACGCTAACAGCCATGACAACACTGGACAAACAGCTGCATTTCTGCAGGAATGCGGACATGAGGTTGCGCGAGGGCCCTCTGCACGTCTGAATCCGTTTCCCCCAGAGCCCCTGATGCCAGTGCATGGATGATTCGCACCGAGGTGGAGCTGAGGTCTCTCATAGTGCCTCAGCATTTTTTGGTGACTCACAAGTGACTCCGAGGAGGCCTGCTGGTGCCACCTGGCAATTAAAGGGCCCTGAACGTGCCAATTTGTCCCTGAGCCAGGGAAAACAAGCCAGACCCTCTGGGTCAGTGACCTGAACAAGCCACGCGGCCACGATGCAAAGAGGAGTGCTGTTTGGGAAGGCTGCGCCGAAGCAAACAGGCTCACTTGGTGATGGCTCACTTTCAGGCACGAGTCAGCAGGCTCCTTTGTCGCTGTCCAGGGCCACGTTGAGCCGTTGCTTCTCCTCGGGAGAGTAATGAGCCAAGTCCTGGCAGGCAAGGCAAGGGCTGTGCCGTTCCCAAAGAAAACACTCTGGCCTTTCCTGACTGAAGACAACAGCTGAACTGCGGGGCTCCCTTTGCATGGCTGGAAAGCGTGTGCATCACTGAGGCGTGAGGGGAGCAGAGATCTGCCACCGAGTAGCCTGACCTCCTCCTCCAGCAATGGCCTCGGTGTCCCCATCCCTGCACACAATGGGGTTTCTCTCCAGACCGCAGGAGGGCCTTGTTTGACCATCACCTTCCAATCACCCCAGGGACCTGAGTCTCCTCCGTTCTCTGTCCCTCAGCAGAATAGCCATGCTGCAGAGGCTTGGCTGGCCTCTGAGCAGCTCCATAGCCTGCAGGCACTGGTCTTGCTCAGGGTCGGCCTCAGCCCGTCCAAGGGAGACCCTTCTGAGCGGCCTTCAGGCGTGCTCCACATGCAAAGTACTGGCCATGCTCCCCAGGCAGGGCGGGACGCGCACAACACCTACTCCGGGCCTGAGTCTGCTGCAAGGTTTCACCAGCAACTGGAACGAGGCCTCAGGCGAGCCGTGGTCTGGGGAAGATACAAAACTGCTCTCAACAAAATCACTTCAGTGCTACCCAGGATGAAAAGGGAGCCAAGCATTTCAGGCAAAGGAGGCATGTCTTTCATCTACCAGCAGAGCTTTGAGAAGCCAAAATTGCTGTTTCTCAACATGCTTCATGTTTGTGGTGTTTGTCAGCTCCCCTGGGGCTCTGGGCCGCAGTATAAAAGTGTGCCCAACTCCCAGCTCCTCTATCCTCTCGTCGTGCCTTCCTCTGCTCTGTGAAGTCGGTAAGTCTCAGTTCATTGTGCCTCTTGTCTCCTCGGTTGGCAGGACAGTTTTTGTGGAGAGGGCTGCCTGCGTTTTGCCTCCCTTGTCCTCGGTGAATGGTCTAGGGTGTGAAACAGGGCATTGGTTGGTTTCTTGGCCAGCCGTGGTTCTTTCCAAGGCTCAGGACGTACGTCCAGCCCTCTCTAACCAACGACCGGGCACTTCCTCCACCACGCGCGGTTCAGCAATGCTCCTTTTGCATTACTGGCGTGACGAGGAGCTTCCTCAGGAGCGCTAGTCCCACCATAGACGTCTTCTTCCATAGCGGCTGCTGTCTTCAGTCAGAAATGCTGTTGCATTTCACTCAGACATGTCCCCTCCAAAGAGCAGTGGGTGAGAGGAGCGTGACCTGACAAGACCAGGGCTCCCGAGGGCGGGGTGGCGGGGAGAAGGAGACCCGTTTGGCTGAGTGAACAGACTGATGCTGGTGTAAGGGCTGATGATCAGGAAGTACACAGCCCGCTGCCAAGAAGAGGGAGCCTCTTGGTCTGCAGTGGAAAGTCTTTCCCTGACAAAGGCCACAGCATCCAGGCTCTGCTCAACCCGTCTGAAAAACCGGGCAGCCGTTTCCTTGTACTGGGAGGGGGCTTACAGAGGACTCTCTCTGGGGCGCCTTCCCTACCAAGCCTTCAAGGCTGAGCAGAAGGACTGTTGAGAAATATCCTCGCAGCCTGCAGACGTACCCTTGGTAAGGGAGCAACCGGAGGTTTCAGAGCGCCTCCATGGGACAGGCATGCCTGGGAGTGGCAAGGCCGACGGAGGTATAGGCTGCAAAGGAGCTTGACTTGGGCAGGGGGGGCTTCCCTGCGTTTGGACGGACCCTCTGGGATTACCCTTCAGTTACAAATACCCACCGCAGACCCAGCAAAATGCCCAGAAATCCCCTCTCTGCAGACACTGGAGGTCCATCAGCTCTTGGGCCATGCCACTGCTTCTGCCTTTGTGAATGTTTACCAAGTGGCACCCTGCACTTCACGGGGGCGTTGCAAGTAACTCTGGCCAGGTGAGCCCAGGTCCCTGTGGGTGAGACATCCCAGGCGGGTGAGAGAAGGGATCTTCAGATACGGCAGGGTGTGAGCAGGCAGCGGGGAGGTTAAGGCGGCGGAGAGGAGGGTGCATTGCGGTGTTCTGCCAAGAGCACAGCAGGGCACCACTGCGGGCCCTCCTGCTGGACACAGCTTTCTCGACACGTGCCCCATCCCAAATCTCTCTCCGCTGAGCTGCCAGGCACTGCCCGTTCTCAGAGAAGGCAGGCCAGTGGGCCTGAAAGGGCCCGACAGCTCTAATGCCCTCTGCTCCCTCCCGGTCTTGCAGGGTCGCCTCCCTCCGCGAGACATGGCGTGCTACAGCCCGTGCCTGCCAGCTGCCTGCGGCCCTACCCCGCTTGCCAACAGCTGCAACGAGCCGTGCGTCATCCGGTGCGCCGACTCCAGCGTGGCGATCCAGCCCTCGCCAGTGACGGTGACACTGCCGGGCCCAATCCTCAGCTCCTTCCCTCAGAGCACAGCCGTGGGCTCCACCGCCTCGGCTGCCGTGGGCAGCTCTCTCAGCGCTGGCAGTGTGCCCATTGCTTCTGGGGGCTCCCTGGGGCTGGGGGCCTTTGGGTGGTCCGGTCTGGGCCGGGGGCTCTGCGGGCCCCTGGGACGGGGCAATCTCTTATGCTGAAGCCCGTGGATTGCCCGCCCGCGGTCGTGCGCCAGGAGCATCAAGGAAAGCCCTGGAGCCAGCCCTGAGAGCGCGGCCATGGTCTGCAGAGGAGCCGAGCTCCCACCGCTCCGCCTGGAGGAAGGGGCCTGCGCTGGCCTTCCCATGGAAGCCTCTCTCTTTCCCCGTCTTGCTCTGCTTTACCTTATGCTCCCCATGAAATACCCCCTCCTTCCTTCCGCAGCAATGGGTTCAGGTGATACTTGATTGCCAGAGCCTTGAAGCATGCTTTACCATTCTTGGCCAAGCAGCATCCCTGGCGGGGAGCTTTTCCTTCAGAGGGCAGCACTTCTCTGAGCTTTACTCAGCCTCCAGAATGCATTGCTTAAGCTCTCGTCTTTTCCATTTTCCTTCTGATTTTCTCATTAAAGACCTTGGGCATCAGCTTTGCAAGAGAGTCGTGTTTCATTCTCCCCTCTTCTGCAGTCCCAGCCAGCTGAGTATCCAAAAGAGTTCCTGCCTTGGTAAAACTACGGGTTTGTCCGTAGTTCCTGGGTTTGAGAGCGCCTCGTCTTTCAGCCCTGACATCCCACAGCAGTGGAGACAAGGCCAGTCTGGGGTGAGAGCTCTTGTGGAAGGAGCCCCATTACTCACTGGCGCACCTCAAAAGCCACAAAACAAAGCATGAAGGAAGCCCGAATTTTCTCTTGAATGTCCCTGTGCTGCACTGATTACAGCAGGGACTCAACAGACTGCTGGATTAATGAGAGCCAGTGCCATCACTGGCTACTTTGTTAGGAAAGTCCTTGGTAAGAAGCCAGAAAGTAAACCCCAGGAGTTTTTCGTATCCACAATGGGGACTGCCAGCAGTCTGGAGAAGGAGCTCAGCAGAGCGTTGAGTTTCCCAGGCCAGTCCTCCCTGTGCTGTGGGCTTCTGCCCCGGGGACAATCCTGTATCCGCCAGTCCTCCTTGTTCACATGTCTCCGCAATTACAGGCCCATGGGGTGGGCTGGGGCTGGAGAAACTACTTGGAGTGACCGGGGTGCAAGTGGTTCTGGTCCCAGCCCCCAAGGCTGTGCATGGCTCCTCTTTGTCCAGGACAGGAATTAACCAGGCGGAGGGGAAGGAGAGGCTCCCAGGGCCGTGCCGCTGGTGGCCATCCCACAGTGCACAAGCCGATACCCACCTTTCTGTTATCCACCAGGGGCAGCAAGCCTGGCCTCTGCACCATTTCCCCCAGCTCAAGGTCTGACCTTCAAGGCACAGAGAGGTCTGGGCTCAGGGGACCAGTGCAGTGGTTTCAACTCTCTGCAGCACTGGAGCTCTGGCAGGTAAAAAGAGGAGTTGTGTGCCGCGGGGCTGGTGCCCCTCAGCTCCCTCTTCATTCCTGACTGTTAGCTGTGCCTGGAGAGAAGCAGCCTGTGATGAGATCCTGGGTGAGCACCAGGGGGAACAGCACAGAGACGCCACAGCCAAGCCTGAGGCGCATGCTCTGCCCCGGTGAAAAGCCCACCTGGTCAAAAGTGCGAGTGACTCCTGTCCATATGAGCTGGTGGTATCCGTCCAGAATGTGAGGGGAATGTGGCTGGTGACAAATTAATCTCAAAGTCAGGCTCAAGTCCTTTGGAGGCGCTGAGCCACTCCGGGGTCACTCTCTGTCCTGGTTTCAGCTGGGATAGAGTTAATTTTTTTTCACGGTAGCTAGTATGGGGGCTACGTTTTGGACTTATGCTGAAAACAGTGCTGATAATGCGGAGATGGTTTAGTTGTTGCTAAGTAGTGCTTACACTAGTCAAGGACTTTGTCAGCTTCCCATGCTCTGCTGGGTGCACAAGAAGCTGGGAGGGGACACAGCCGGGACAGCTGACCCAAACTGACCAAAGGGGTATTCCATACCATATGACATCATGCTCAGTATATAAAGCTGCGGGAAGAAGAAGGAAGCGGGGGACGTTGGGAGTGATAGCGTTTGTCTTCCCAAGTCACCGTTACGCGTGATGGAGCCCTGCTTTCCTGGAGATGGCTGAACACCTGCCTGCCGGTGGGAAGTAGTGAACGAATTCCTTCTTTTGCTTTGCTTGTGCGCGCGGCTTTTGCTTTGCCTATTAAACTGTCTTTATCTCAGCCCAGGAGTTTCCTCACTGTTACTCTTCTGATTCTCTCCCCCACCCCACCAGGGCAGAGTGAGCGAGTGGCTGCGTGGTGCTTGGTTGCTGGCTGGGGTTAAACCACAACAATCTCCCACGTTCCTTCCCGGGAAGGAGCTTGGGGCTCTGCTGTTCAGTCATTTTCTGATGTGAACGCTGAGACCCATTTCCCCAAAGGTCTGTGGAGCGCATCCCAGCTGTCAGGGGAGTGGGCCAGTCCCAAAAGTCAAAATCTGGAGGCTGGCTCCTTCTCTCCCATGTCAAACAGAATAAGAAGGTGTAGGCATCAGGAGCAGGAGCAGCAGCAGGAGCTGGAGCAGGAGGAGCAGCAAGATCAGGAGCAGCAGCAGCAGCAGCGGCAGCAGCAGCAGCGGCAGCAGCTGGCAGGAGCCACAGCGGCAGCAGCTGGCAGGAGCCACAGCAGCAGCAGCATGCTGACGAGGTGGCCGAGTGGTGAAGGCGATGGACTGCTAATCCATTGTGCTCTGCACGCGTGGGTTCGAATCCCATCCTCGTCGGTCAGCCCGACAATGGTCAGAGTTTCTGAGTGTGAGCAGCTCAATGTGTGCCCCCAAGTAAGCCTTTGTCTCGAGATGAGAGTTGCCTGAAAAGAACTTGCAAGGCTTTGAAGTGGCTCAGGACACACCTCAACCTCTTCTGTCCCCACATAGGCAAGAGGCATAAGAAGGGAAAGAAGGGAAGGTCCAGGGAACTCACAGGACGCTCAGCCTCTCCTCAACCCCTGGGAACACGATAGAGCAAAACATCCTGGAAGTACTTTCCAAACATAGGTTGCCCTGGAAGGTGGTTGGGAGTAGTAAGCATGGATTTACAAAGGCAGAGTCGTGCTTACCCAAGCTGGTAGCCACCTACAGTGAGGTGGCTAGCTTGGTGGAGAAGGGGAGAGCAGTGGATGTTGTTTACCTTGCCTTCAGTAAGGCTCAACCAGCCACGGGAACGGAAAACAAAGTACACGTAAACCACTTTCTGTCACAGAACATTTCAAGTAAGATTTTTTTTTTTTTTTATGTGAGACATTGCTCTTATCTGTTCACAGAATCTCAGAACTGTTGGGGCTGGAAGGGACGTCCTGAGATCCTTTAGTCCAAGCCAAGTGCTCCAGCAGGGCCTACTTGAGCTGGTTGCTTAGGACATAGTCCAGGTGGGTTTTGAGGATCTCCAAGGATGGAGACTCCACAGCCTCTTTGGGCAATCTGGTCCACGGTTTGACCCCCCCGCACGGTAAGAAGGTGGTTTCTTGCCCTGAAACGGAAGGTCATGTGTTTGAATTTGCGCCCATTCGCTCTTGCGCTGCCAGTTGGTTCTACTGAGAAGAGCCTGGCTCCCTCTTCATTCCCTTCCATCCGGTATGGGAAGAATCCCAGCTCTCACAGCCTCCCTTCATATTTCAGACACACGAAGGCCTTCACCAGTTTTGTGACAAAGCAGGGATCTGCAGGGAAGACCCGTGTGGAGGCAGGAGTAGCCAGCAGCCAGCCATGCCACCAAGGGATGTGCTGTCCCGGCTGGTCGGGAGTGACTTGGCAGGGCTCAGAGGGACAGGGACGATCCAGCGCGGTTATGAAAGGCACAGAGGTGGCTGGAGCCTCTTCCTGCCCACACAACCTCCCCTCTCCGACACACATTTGCACTGGTGCTACCGGCCTCCCCTCTCCCAACCCCGGGACACTTCCTTGGGATAGCCCTTTGCCACGACCGTGGGCCTCTTGCTCTCCAGAGCCTGTGTTGTGGTTTAACCCCAGTCAACAACTAAGCACCACACAGCCGCTCGCTCACTCCCCCACCGGCGGGATGCGGGAGAGAATCAGAAGAGTGAAAACTCGTGGGTTGAGATAAGAACAGTTTAATAACGAAAATAAGACAATAATAACAACAACAATAATAACATAATGAAAAGGAAAAATAACGAGAGAGAGACAGAGAGAGAGAGGTGTGCGAAAACCCGGGAGGGGACGGGGTAAACAAACAAAACAAAACAACAAGTGGTGCAACCGCTCACCACCTGCCGACCGACGCCACCAGTCCCCAAGCCGCCATCGCTCCCCCGCTGGCCAACTCCCCCAGTTAATATACTGGACATGACGTCATATGACATGGAATAGCCCATTTGGCAGTTTGGGACAGCTGAATTGGCTGTGGCCGCTCCCCTCCCGGCTTCTCGTGCACGTGGCAGAGCATGGGGAGCTGGACTAGTCCCTAACTCTTGTAGGCACTACTTAGCCCCTGCTTAACAACAACTAAGACATCCATGTGCCATCAGCACTATACCAGCTACAGCAAAGAAAATTAACTCTATCCCAGCCAAAACCAGCACAGCCTGCTCTCCTCTGGGCACACTTCCCAGTAGTTTTGCACTTGCAGGGATGCCTCGTGGCTCGCGGTGACCAGCACCTGTGAGCAGCGTGCCTGGACACACCAGCACGCAAACAAGATGCGAGAAGAAGAGACTGGGGTCTGGCCAAGGGGCTCAGAGCTCAGAATGCTGCTGACCCTGCCCTCCCTACGCGCCCCGCCACCAGCCTCACATATCCCTAAGGCCCGCGAGCCAGGTAGAGGGGACCGCTGCCCCCACTGCCAGCCCGGTTGGGTCTGAATCCAGGGGGAGAGTCCGCGGGAGATGAGAAAGGGGCTGCCTGCTGCGGAGAGGTCAGCTTCTTCATCGGCACCTTAATCTCACCTGGCCAGCCTCAGGGAAGAGAAGAAGAGCAGAACTCTTTCTCATCGACAGACGAGCTTGGCGCTTTGGGCAGCCCAGAAGGATCCCTTTCTGTTTGGTGGCTGCTGAACCCGGGAGCCCAGCAGAGCTCAGGCTGCCGCAGCTCCATGCCCCCAGGCCCAGCCAGCAGCGAGGCTGAGCGTGCCTCCCAGGAGGCACACACACACACACACAAATCCATGTATGCAGCCCGTCTACACAGGGCCAACCGCACTGATCAACGCAGGCAGAAACGCAGCACTCCAGAAAGGGCACGGAGAGCCTCGTCCAGGTCCCCTTTCTGGCTGATCACAATGAAGGTCTGAGAGTGGGAAAACACCGCACCGCATGTACAACGTGGATCCCTCCCTCAGCTGGGCTGAGGACGCCCCGTCCACCCTGTAGCTGGTCCCTGGCTCCACTTGGCCTGGGCGCCCCGGTCCTTCTCGTAGCCGCCTCCTCCGGTTCTCTCGCCCCTAGAGACTCACGCACAGACACAAACAGGCCCTATGGTGTCTCTGGCAGCTGGCCAGGACCCTCTGGTGCCTCCTGTAGCCAGCTCCTTCTGTGACCTCACCCTCCGAGGCACACACCCATACGTGCCTCCCCAAGCTGCTTTACCCACTCGCTGCATCATCTGACTTGGTCCGCCAGAGCAATCGCACACTGACTTGCATACCCTCACACGCTCCGCTTGCTGGCACATTACTTCCACTCACCCTGGCCTGCCCAGGTGCCGGCACCCCAGACAAGCAGTCCCAGTGACCTCTGGTCCCACTCAGTGACCGACGCCACCGAGGCTAGAACCACGGTGACCTGGGGTTTGACTCCAGTTGCCGGCCCCTAGACTTCCAAACACACACCTAGACACAGAATAGAGAGCCACTCACTAGGGAACATAGTGAGGAATAGAACTTCAGAAGAAGGCAGGACAGGCTGCACTGATCAGAAGCAGGGCACGGCCAGGCACGCATCCTGAACAGCAACCAGTTCTTGAGTGGCAGCCATGCTATCCCATCTTCCCTCTAGTTTTCTCACGGTTCTTCCTCCCAGTACCACCCTGAACCCTTCCTTCCCCCACCCCCGGTTCCTCCCCCAAAACATTCCATACTGAGTCTCGTGCGGTCCTGTGATGCTCTTCCCCTGCACTCGTCACAGTTTTCCAGTACTTAAAGGCCACCACAAAGCGGACGGAGACTCTCTCTTAACAAAGAGCCACTCGGGGAGGACAGGGAGCAACCGGGAGAGGTTTCACCTTGATGTAAGAAAGGCATTTTTTACAGTGAGAACAATCATTCCCTGCAACAGCCTCGCCAGGGAGGTGGTAGAGTCCCCACGCCTGGAGGTTTCTGAGATGCGATTGGACAGGGTGCTAGATAACCTCATCTAGGCTCCCATGGCCACGAAAGGTTGGAACAGGTGATCTTCTGAGGACCCTACCAGTTGTGGAGATTCTACGATCCTGTACCTATCTGGGCTTCCTTCATGCTTTGTTTTGTGGCTTTTGAGGTGCGCCAGTGAGTAATGGGGCTCCTTCCACAAGAGCTCTCACCCCAGACTGGCCTTGTCTCCACTGCTGTGGGATGTCAGGGCTGAAAGACGAGGCGCTCTCAAACCCAGGAACTACGGACAAACCCGTAGTTTTACCAAGGCAGGAACTCTTTTGGATACTCAGCTGGCTGGGACTGCAGAAGAGGGGAGAATGAAACACGACTCTCTTGCAAAGCTGATGCCCAAGGTCTTTAATGAGAAAGTCGGAAGGAAAATGGAAAAGACGAGAGCTTAAGCAATGCATTCTGGAGGCTGAGTAAAGCTCAGAGAAGTGCTGCCCTCTGAAGGAAAAGCTCCCCGCCAGGGATGCTGCTTGGCCAAGAATGGTAAAGCATGCTTCAAGGCTCTGGCAATCAAGTATCACCTGAACCCATTGCTGCGGAAGGAAGGAGGGGGTATTTCATGGGGAGCATAAGGTAAAGCAGAGCAAGACGGGGAAAGAGAGAGGCTTCCATGGGAAGGCCAGCACAGGCCCCTTCCTCCAGGCGGAGCGGTGGGAGCTCGGCTCCTCTGCAGACCATGGCCGCGCTCTCAGGGCTGGCTCCAGGGCTTTCCTTGATGCTCCTGGCGCACGACCGCGGGCGGGCAATCCACGGGCTTCAGCATAAGAGATTGCCCCGTCCCAGGGGCCCGCAGAGCCCCCGGCCCAGACCGGACCACCCAAAGGCCCCCAGCCCCAGGGAGCCCCCAGAAGCAATGGGCACACTGCCAGCGCTGAGAGAGCTGCCCACGGCAGCCGAGGCGGTGGAGCCCACGGCTGTGCTCTGAGGGAAGGAGCTGAGGATTGGGCCCGGCAGTGTCACCGTCACTGGCGAGGGCTGGATCGCCACGCTGGAGTCGGCGCACCGGATGACGCACGGCTCGTTGCAGCTGTTGGCAAGCGGGGTAGGGCCGCAGGCAGCTGGCAGGCACGGGCTGTAGCACGCCATGTCTCGCGGAGGGAGGCGACCCTGCAAGACCGGGAGGGAGCAGAGGGCATTAGAGCTGTCGGGCCCTTTCAGGCCCACTGGCCTGCCTTCTCTGAGAACGGGCAGTGCCTGGCAGCTCAGCGGAGAGAGATTTGGGATGGGGCACGTGTCGAGAAAGCTGTGTCCAGCAGGAGGGCCCGCAGTGGTGCCCTGCTGTGCTCTTGGCAGAACACCGCAATGCACCCTCCTCTCCGCCGCCTTAACCTCCCCGCTGCCTGCTCACACCCTGCCGTATCTGAAGATCCCTTCTCTCACCCGCCTGGGATGTCTCACCCACAGGGACCTGGGCTCACCTGGCCAGAGTTACTTGCAACGCCCCCGTGAAGTGCAGGGTGCCACTTGGTAAACATTCACAAAGGCAGAAGCAGTGGCATGGCCCAAGAGCTGATGGACCTCCAGTGTCTGCAGAGAGGGGATTTCTGGGCATTTTGCTGGGTCTGCGGTGGGTATTTGTAACTGAAGGGTAATCCCAGAGGGTCCGTCCAAACGCAGGGAAGCCCCCCCTGCCCAAGTCAAGCTCCTTTGCAGCCTATACCTCCGCCGGCCTTGCCACTCCCAGGCATGCCTGTCCCATGGAGGCGCTCTGAAACCTCCGGTTGCTCCCTTACCAAGGGTACGTCTGCAGGCTGCGAGGATATTTCTCAACAGTCCTTCTGCTCAGCCTTGAAGGCTTGGTAGGGAAGGCGCCCCAGAGAGAGTCCTCTGTAAGCCCCCTCCCAGTACAAGGAAACGGCTGCCCGGTTTTTCAGACGGGTTGAGCAGAGCCTGGATGCTGTGGCCTTTGTCAGGGAAAGACTTTCCACTGCAGACCAAGAGGCTCCCTCTTCTTGGCAGCGGGCTGTGTACTTCCTGATCATCAGCCCTTACACCAGCATCAGTCTGTTCACTCAGCCAAACGGGTCTCCTTCTCCCCGCCACCCCGCCCTCGGGAGCCCTGGTCTTGTCAGGTCACGCTCCTCTCACCCACTGCTCTTTGGAGGGGACATGTCTGAGTGAAATGCAACAGCATTTCTGACTGAAGACAGCAGCCGCTATGGAAGAAGACGTCTATGGTGGGACTAGCGCTCCTGAGGAAGCTCCTCGTCACGCCAGTAATGCAAAAGGAGCATTGCTGAACCGCGCGTGGTGGAGGAAGTGCCCGGTCGTTGGTTAGAGAGGGCTGGACGTACGTCCTGAGCCTTGGAAAGAACCACGGCTGGCCAAGAAACCAACCAATGCCCTGTTTCACACCCTAGACCATTCACCGAGGACAAGGGAGGCAAAACGCAGGCAGCCCTCTCCACAAAAACTGTCCTGCCAACCGAGGAGACAAGAGGCACAATGAACTGAGACTTACCGACTTCACAGAGCAGAGGAAGGCACGACGAGAGGATAGAGGAGCTGGGAGTTGGGCACACTTTTATACTGCGGCCCAGAGCCCCAGGGGAGCTGACAAACACCACAAACATGAAGCATGTTGAGAAACAGCAATTTTGGCTTCTCAAAGCTCTGCTGGTAGATGAAAGACATGCCTCCTTTGCCTGAAATGCTTGGCTCCCTTTTCATCCTGGGTAGCACTGAAGTGATTTTGTTGAGAGCAGTTTTGTATCTTCCCCAGACCACGGCTCGCCTGAGGCCTCGTTCCAGTTGCTGGTGAAACCTTGCAGCAGACTCAGGCCCGGAGTAGGTGTTGTGCGCGTCCCGCCCTGCCTGGGGAGCATGGCCAGTACTTTGCATGTGGAGCACGCCTGAAGGCCGCTCCGAAGGGTCTCCCTTGGACGGGCTGAGGCCGACCCTGAGCAAGACCAGTGCCTGCAGGCTATGGAGCTGCTCAGAGGCCAGCCAAGCCTCTGCAGCATGGCTATTCCGCTGAGGGACAGAGAACGGAGGAGACTCAGATCCCTGGGGTGATTGGAAGGTGATGGTCAAACAAGGCCCTCCTGCGGTCTGGAGAGAAACCCCATTGTGTGCAGGGATGGGGACACCGAGGCCATTGCTGGAGGAGGAGGTCAGGCTACTCGGTGGCAGATCTCTGCTCCCCTCACGCCTCGGTGATGCACACGCTTTCCAGCCATGCAAAGGGAGCCCCGCAGTTCAGCTGCTGTCTTCAGTCAGGAAAGGCCAGAGTGTTTTCTTTGGGAACGGCACAGCCCTTGCCTTGCCTGCCAGGACTTGGCTCATTACTCTCCCGAGGAGAAGCAACGGCTCAACGTGGCCCTGGACAGCGACAAAGGAGCCTGCTGACTCGTGCCTGAAAGTGAGCCATCACCAAGTGAGCCTGTTTGCTTCGGCGCAGCCTTCCCAAACAGCACTCCTCTTTGCATCGTGGCCGCGTGGCTTGTTCAGGTCACTGACCCAGAGGGTCTGGCTTGTTTTCCCTGGCTCAGGGACAAATTGGCACGTTCAGGGCCCTTTAATTGCCAGGTGGCACCAGCAGGCCTCCTCGGAGTCACTTGTGAGTCACCAAAAAATGCTGAGGCACTATGAGAGACCTCAGCTCCACCTCGGTGCGAATCATCCATGCACTGGCATCAGGGGCTCTGGGGGAAACGGATTCAGACGTGCAGAGGGCCCTCGCGCAACCTCATGTCCGCATTCCTGCAGAAATGCAGCTGTTTGTCCAGTGTTGTCATGGCTGTTAGCGTCTTGCCCAACCACTTGGTGACTCCTTGAAATCCTCTCGTGCTCCTTGGTGAAACAGCAGCCAAAGGAGGACAGCACGGACGTGCCCTGTCGTTCCCACTCCCGGACACTTCTGGAGCACAGACCAAACTGAGGAAAGTCACTGCCCCTGCGTGTCCATGGCCTGGGGAGCCTGCTGTTTTGACAGAGCGGTGTGACACACCACCGGACTGAGGCTGCAACCGCTGAGTGGCACCAGATGGTGCTCCCTGCTACCCTACGAGACACAGAGGAGACTGTGCCAGTCTGGGAAGGTCTGGGGGGAGCTCAAAGGCCAGGCGCATGTCGCCAGCCCTGAGAGCTGCCTGGAAAAAGCCTCTGGCTGCCCGTGCTGCTTGGGAAGATGGGCCACGCTCTCACCTGGGCGGCCGTACCGTTTGGGGGAAGGGTCTCGGAAGGGGGATGTTGTCTTCTCCTGCAAAGGACCGACGGCTCTGTCTCACTTCTGCCGTCATTTAGGGCAGGACCATGCTCTGGGGCTGTTGTGCCACCCTGCCGGGACGGTTGACCTAGTGCCACAGCTCACAGCAGAAGCGTGCTCACTCTGCACAGGCAGAAACAGAGGCAGCCCGCCGTGCCTCTTTCCCAGGTGGAACTGGAAGTGCACTGACAAAGCAGCCAGTGATGCTCCCTCCTGAGGAAGGGCTCTGAGGCCCTGCGAGGAACTTGCGAGCTGCTCGACCCCCAGCATGCCCTCAGCTGAAGGGCAGGGAAGTCTCTGCCTATCTCTTCCAGTCCCCAAAGCCCCAAGATGTGGCCCTTTGAGATATGGCCCAGCCCCACGGAAGGGGCACGGGTTGCCCACAGCAGTCTCTGCGGGGGAAGCTGCCAGCAGGAATCAGCCCCGAGGGAAACTCCCTAAATGGGACAATCTGCTCTATGACTGCTCTGTTCCCAGCCGGTGAACTAACGGGTGAGCACTCAGACTACTGATGTGCACCAGCATATGCCAAAGGCTGCGGTGGGTAAGGAGAGAAGTTGAGTACAGCCTTGCCGCTCCTCCCTCTCTGCTCTCCCTTCTGGCCATTGAGAGGTCGTGCAAAGAGGAGCAGACACCAGGACAGACACTCTGCTCCTCATGTAGCCTCCTTTGCCACCAGACAGGAGCATGACACAGCCCGTCACAGCTCCGCTAGAGCAGGCAGTGAGTATCATTGCTGGGCTGCTCTCCTCCTTGGCCTCCCATCCTGCCCCGCTGCTGGATGCGGGAAGAGTGGGGAGGCATTCCTCTACCGCATGAGGAGCCTGGCATTTGCTGCGCTGATGCACATGCATCCACCTGCCTCAGCAGGCATGTGGTAACACCTGAGGGCAGGAAGCGGACAGCACAGGCCCGTCCTTGCTCCGCAAGATGCCTTCTGCTTTGAACTGCAGCCACAAGAGGACATGTCCTTCCCAGGGCTGGCAAGGCAACCAAAAGTGAAAAGCACCCTCAGTCAAACGCCTATGAGTTTACTCCTCAGCCACTTTGACCTTGCACCCTTGGGGCTCACTACCCACTTTGAGAAAGAGAATGCTGAGAATGAGAATTGACAGATTTCCATAGAACAAGACCTTTTTTTTTTTTTTTTTTAACCCTTCCCCATTTTTTACTTTCTTTTGAGGTCACCACAGAGCTACCTGGCCACCTCTAGGAATGGTCCCAGTGCCCCCACCCCTTCACACAGTGACACTTCTGTCCATCTCACAGACGGTCCTTCTTGGGCCTCCACCTTCCAACCACCTCTGGGGATCTGAGTCTCCTCCCTTCCGTGCCCCGCGGCCGGACAGGCATCCAGCCAGGGCTTGGCTGATTGCTGAGCCCTTCCATGGCCCTGCGGGGCCTTGTGTTCCTCAGGGTCAGCCTCAGCCCTTCAACCGGAGACCCACGTGAGTGGCCTTTATCAGGAGTGCTGCACAGCTGAAGGCCTCACTGAGAGTGGTAGTCACATTCCGCAGCAAGGATGTGCACAACCCACACACAGGGCCTGGAGCTACTGAAACCCTTACCCGGGAAGTGGCATGGGACCTCAAATGACCGTTGCTTTGAGGAGCCAGCATCTAATGCATCACTGTGCTCACACCCAATAGGGAAATGCAAGCCAGACCTTTCAGATGAAAGAGACAAGCTCTTCATCTCTTGGCTGTGCTTTGCAAGCCTCAAATTGCTCTTTGTTAACGTGTTTCACAAAGAAGGTGTGTTCCAGGTCTCCTGAGGCGCTGGCTCACCATATAAAAAGCCTGTGCCACTCCAGGCCCTTCCATCCGCATCTCTGCCCTTGCTCCCCACGGTGAACTTGGTAAGTCTGAACTCACTCCCTCTCTTCCTGCGGGTAGGATTTCTGTCAGGGGGACCGCTTCCCTTCTCTGTGTGGTCCTTCTGATATGTGCTCAGGGCTTGAAAATACACTGTGCTTCGCTCTTCTGGGAGGTGAGGGAGGAGGGAAGGCTTTTGCTCCCTTCTGAGAGGGAGTCAGCTGGGCTCTTTTGTAGCAGTGGCACTGCAGTCACCAGGTGCTTCCTCCCCCATCCATAGTGCAGCGACCTGCCTAGGTCACTCTTGGCATGGAAAGGAGCTTTCCAGGGAGATCTGGCCCTATGCAGGCACTGCCCGTTCTCAGAGGAGACAGGCCAGTGGGCCTGAAAGGGCCCGACAGCTCTAATGCCCTCTGCTCCCTCCCGGTCTTGCAGGGTCGCCTCCCTCCGCGAGACATGGCGTGCTACAGCCCCTGCCTGCCAGCTGCCTGCGGCCCTACCCCGCTTGCCAACAGCTGCAACGAGCCGTGCGTCATCCGGTGCGCCGACTCCAGCGTGGCGATCCAGCCCTCGCCAGTGACGGTGACACTGCCGGGCCCAATCCTCAGCTCCTTCCCTCAGAGCACAGCCGTGGGCTCCACCGCCTCGGCTGCCGTGGGCAGCTCTCTCAGCGCTGGCAGTGTGCCCATTGCTTCTGGGGGCTCCCTGGGGCTGGGGGCCTTTGGGTGGTCCGGTCTGGGCCGGGGGCTCTGCGGGCCCCTGGGACGGGGCAATCTCTTATGCTGAAGCCCGTGGATTGCCCGCCCGCGGTCGTGCGCCAGGAGCATCAAGGAAAGCCCTGGAGCCAGCCCTGAGAGCGCGGCCATGGTCTGCAGAGGAGCCGAGCTCCCACCGCTCCGCCTGGAGGAAGGGGCCTGCGCTGGCCTTCCCATGGAAGCCTCTCTCTTTCCCCGTCTTGCTCTGCTTTACCTTATGCTCCCCATGAAATACCCCCTCCTTCCTTCCGCAGCAATGGGTTCAGGTGATACTTGATTGCCAGAGCCTTGAAGCATGCTTTACCATTCTTGGCCAAGCAGCATCCCTGGCGGGGAGCTTTTCCTTCAGAGGGCAGCACTTCTCTGAGCTTTACTCAGCCTCCAGAATGCATTGCTTAAGCTCTCGTCTTTTCCATTTTCCTTCCGACTTTCTCATTAAAGACCTTGGGCATCAGCTTTGCAAGAGAGTCGTGTTTCATTCTCCCCTCTTCTGCAGTCCCAGCCAGCTGAGTATCCAAAAGAGTTCCTGCCTTGGTAAAACTACGGGTTTGTCCGTAGTTCCTGGGTTTGAGAGCGCCTCGTCTTTCAGCCCTGACATCCCACAGCAGTGGAGACAAGGCCAGTCTGGGGTGAGAGCTCTTGTGGAAGGAGCCCCATTACTCACTGGCGCACCTCAAAAGCCACAAAACAAAGCATGAAGGAAGCCCGAAGTTTCTCTTGAATGTCCCTGTGCTGCACTGATTACAGCAGGGACTCAACAGACTGCTGGATTAATGAGAGCCAGTGCCATCACTGGCTACTTTGTTAGGAAAGTCCTTGGTAAGAAGCCAGAAAGTAAACCCCAGGAGTTTTTCGTATCCACAATGGGGACTGCCAGCAGTCTGGAGAAGGAGCTCAGCAGAGCATTGAGTTTCCCAGGCCAGTCCTCCCTGTGCTGTGGGCTTCTGCCCCGGGGACAATCCTGTATCCGCCAGTCCTCCTTGTTCACATGTCTCCGCAATTACAGGCCCATGGGGTGGGCTGGGGCTGGAGAAACTACTTGGAGTGACCGGGGTGCAAGTGGTTCTGGTCCCAGCCCCCAAGGCTGTGCATGGCTCCTCTTTGTCCAGGACAGGAATTAACCAGGCGGAGGGGAAGGAGAGGCTCCCAGGGCCGTGCCGCTGGTGGCCATCCCACAGTGCACAAGCCGATACCCACCTTTCTGTTATCCACCAGGGGCAGCAAGCCTGGCCTCTGCACCATTTCCCCCAGCTCAAGGTCTGACCTTCAAGGCACAGAGAGGTCTGGGCTCAGGGGACCAGTGCAGTGGTTTCAACTCTCTGCAGCACTGGAGCTCTGGCAGGTAAAAAGAGGAGTTGTGTGCCGCGGGGCTGGTGCCCCTCAGCTCCCTCTTCATTCCTGACTGTTAGCTGTGCCTGGAGAGAAGCAGCCTGTGATGAGATCCTGGGTGAGCACCAGGGGGAACAGCACAGAGACGCCACAGCCAAGCCTGAGGCGCATGCTCTGCCCCGGTGAAAAGCCCACCTGGTCAAAAGTGCGAGTGACTCCTGTCCATATGAGCTGGTGGTATCCGTCCAGAATGTGAGGGGAATGTGGCTGGTGACAAATTAATCTCAAAGTCAGGCTCAAGTCCTTTGGAGGCGCTGAGCCACTCCGGGGTCACTCTCTGTCCTGGTTTCAGCTGGGATAGAGTTAATTTTTTTTCACGGTAGCTAGTATGGGGGCTACGTTTTGGACTTATGCTGAAAACAGTGCTGATAATGCGGAGATGGTTTAGTTGTTGCTAAGTAGTGCTTACACTAGTCAAGGACTTTGTCAGCTTCCCATGCTCTGCTGGGTGCACAAGAAGCTGGGAGGGGACACAGCCGGGACAGCTGACCCAAACTGACCAAAGGGGTATTCCATACCATATGACATCATGCTCAGTATATAAAGCTGCGGGAAGAAGAAGGAAGCGGGGGACGTTGGGAGTGATAGCGTTTGTCTTCCCAAGTCACCGTTACGCGTGATGGAGCCCTGCTTTCCTGGAGATGGCTGAACACCTGCCTGCCGGTGGGAAGTAGTGAACGAATTCCTTCTTTTGCTTTGCTTGTGCGCGCGGCTTTTGCTTTGCCTATTAAACTGTCTTTATCTCAGCCCAGGAGTTTCCTCACTGTTACTCTTCTGATTCTCTCCCCCACCCCACCAGGGCAGAGTGAGCGAGTGGCTGCGTGGTGCTTGGTTGCTGGCTGGGGTTAAACCACAACAATCTCCCACGTTCCTTCCCGGGAAGGAGCTTGGGGCTCTGCTGTTCAGTCATTTTCTGATGTGAACGCTGAGACCCATTTCCCCAAAGGTCTGTGGAGCGCATCCCAGCTGTCAGGGGAGTGGGCCAGTCCCAAAAGTCAAAATCTGGAGGCTGGCTCCTTCTCTCCCATGTCAAACAGAATAAGAAGGTGTAGGCATCATCATCATCATCATCATCATCATCATCATCATCATCATCATCATCATCATCATCATCATCATCATCATCATCATCATCATCAGCAGCAGCAGCAGCAGCAGCAGCAGCAGCAGCAGCAGCTGGCAGGAGCCACAGCAGCAGCAGCATGCTGACGAGGTGGCCGAGTGGTGAAGGCGATGGACTGCTAATCCATTGTGCTCTGCACGCGTGGGTTCGAATCCCATCCTCGTCGGTCAGCCCGACAATGGTCAGAGTTTCTGAGTGTGAGCAGCTCAATGTGTGCCCCCACCCCAAGTAAGCCTTTGTCTCGAGATGAGAGTTGCCTGAAAAGAACTTGCAAGGCTTTGAAGTGGCTCAGGACACACCTCAACCTCTTCTGTCCCCACATAGGCAAGAGGCACAAGAAGGGTGGTCCAGGGAACTCACAGGACGCTCAGCCTCTCCTCAACCCCTGGGAACACGATAGAGCAAAACATCCTGGAAGTACTTTCCAAACATAGGTTGCCCTGGAAGGTGGTTGGGAGTAGTAAGCATGGATTTACAAAGGCAGAGTCGTGCTTACCCAAGCTGGTAGCCACCTACAGTGAGGTGGCTAGCTTGGTGGAGAAGGGGAGAGCAGTGGATGTTGTTTACCTTGCCTTCAGTAAGGCTCAACCAGCCACGGGAACGGAAAACAAAGTACACGTAAACCACTTTCTGTCACAGAACATTTCAAGTAAGATTTTTTTTTTTTTTTTATGTGAGACATTGCTCTTATCTGTTCACAGAATCTCAGAACTGTTGGGGCTGGAAGGGACGTCCTGAGATCCTTTAGTCCAAGCCAAGTGCTCCAGCAGGGCCTACTTGAGCTGGTTGCTTAGGACATAGTCCAGGTGGGTTTTGAGGATCTCCAAGGATGGAGACTCCACAGCCTCTTTGGGCAATCTGGTCCACGGTTTGACCCCCCCGCACGGTAAGAAGGTGGTTTCTTGCCCTGAAACGGAAGGTCATGTGTTTGAATTTGCGCCCATTCGCTCTTGCGCTGCCAGTTGGTTCTACTGAGAAGAGCCTGGCTCCCTCTTCATTCCCTTCCATCCGGTATGGGAAGAATCCCAGCTCTCACAGCCTCCCTTCATATTTCAGACACACGAAGGCCTTCACCAGTTTTGTGACAAAGCAGGGATCTGCAGGGAAGACCCGTGTGGAGGCAGGAGTAGCCAGCAGCCAGCCATGCCACCAAGGGATGTGCTGTCCCGGCTGGTCGGGAGTGACTTGGCAGGGCTCAGAGGGACAGGGACGATCCAGCGCGGTTATGAAAGGCACAGAGGTGGCTGGAGCCTCTTCCTGCCCACACAACCTCCCCTCTCCGACACACATTTGCACTGGTGCTACCGGCCTCCCCTCTCCCAACCCCGGGACACTTCCTTGGGATAGCCCTTTGCCACGACCGTGGGCCTCTTGCTCTCCAGAGCCTGTGTTGTGGTTTAACCCCAGTCAACAACTAAGCACCACACAGCCGCTCGCTCACTCCCCCACCGGCGGGATGCGGGAGAGAATCAGAAGAGTGAAAACTCGTGGGTTGAGATAAGAACAGTTTAATAACGAAAATAAGACAATAATAACAACAACAATAATAACATAATGAAAAGGAAAAATAACGAGAGAGAGACAGAGAGAGAGAGGTGTGCGAAAACCCGGGAGGGGACGGGGTAAACAAACAAAACAAAACAACAAGTGGTGCAACCGCTCACCACCTGCCGACCGACGCCACCAGTCCCCAAGCCGCCATCACTCCCCCGCTGGCCAACTCCCCCAGTTAATATACTGGACATGACGTCATATGACATGGAATAGCCCATTTGGCAGTTTGGGACAGCTGAATTGGCTGTGGCCGCTCCCCTCCCGGCTTCTCGTGCACGTGGCAGAGCATGGGGAGCTGGACTAGTCCCTAACTCTTGTAGGCACTACTTAGCCCCTGCTTAACAACAACTAAGACATCCATGTGCCATCAGCACTATACCAGCTACAGCAAAGAAAATTAACTCTATCCCAGCCAAAACCAGCACAGCCTGCTCTCCTCTGGGCACACTTCCCAGTAGTTTTGCACTTGCAGGGATGCCTCGTGGCTCGCGGTGACCAGCACCTGTGAGCAGCGTGCCTGGACACACCAGCACGCAAACAAGATGCGAGAAGAAGAGACTGGGGTCTGGCCAAGGGGCTCAGAGCTCAGAATGCTGCTGACCCTGCCCTCCCTACGCGCCCCGCCACCAGCCTCACATATCCCTAAGGCCCGCGAGCCAGGTAGAGGGGACCGCTGCCCCCACTGCCAGCCCGGTTGGGTCTGAATCCAGGGGGAGAGTCCGCGGGAGATGAGAAAGGGGCTGCCTGCTGCGGAGAGGTCAGCTTCTTCATCGGCACCTTAATCTCACCTGGCCAGCCTCAGGGAAGAGAAGAAGAGCAGAACTCTTTCTCATCGACAGACGAGCTTGGCGCTTTGGGCAGCCCAGAAGGATCCCTTTCTGTTTGGTGGCTGCTGAACCCGGGAGCCCAGCAGAGCTCAGGCTGCCGCAGCTCCATGCCCCCAGGCCCAGCCAGCAGCGAGGCTGAGCGTGCCTCCCAGGAGGCACACACACACACACACAAATCCATGTATGCAGCCCGTCTACACAGGGCCAACCGCACTGATCAACGCAGGCAGAAACGCAGCACTCCAGAAAGGGCACGGAGAGCCTCGTCCAGGTCCCCTTTCTGGCTGATCACAATGAAGGTCTGAGAGTGGGAAAACACCGCACCGCATGTACAACGTGGATCCCTCCCTCAGCTGGGCTGAGGACGCCCCGTCCACCCTGTAGCTGGTCCCTGGCTCCACTTGGCCTGGGCGCCCCGGTCCTTCTCGTAGCCGCCTCCTCCGGTTCTCTCGCCCCTAGAGACTCACGCACAGACACAAACAGGCCCTATGGTGTCTCTGGCAGCTGGCCAGGACCCTCTGGTGCCTCCTGTAGCCAGCTCCTTCTGTGACCTCACCCTCCGAGGCACACACCCATACGTGCCTCCCCAAGCTGCTTTACCCACTCGCTGCATCATCTGACTTGGTCCGCCAGAGCAATCGCACACTGACTTGCATACCCTCACACGCTCCGCTTGCTGGCACATTACTTCCACTCACCCTGGCCTGCCCAGGTGCCGGCACCCCAGACAAGCAGTCCCAGTGACCTCTGGTCCCACTCAGTGACCGACGCCACCGAGGCTAGAACCACGGTGACCTGGGGTTTGACTCCAGTTGCCGGCCCCTAGACTTCCAAACACACACCTAGACACAGAATAGAGAGCCACTCACTAGGGAACATAGTGAGGAATAGAACTTCAGAAGAAGGCAGGACAGGCTGCACTGATCAGAAGCAGGGCACGGCCAGGCACGCATCCTGAACAGCAACCAGTTCTTGAGTGGCAGCCATGCTATCCCATCTTCCCTCTAGTTTTCTCACGGTTCTTCCTCCCAGTACCACCCTGAACCCTTCCTTCCCCCACCCCCGGTTCCTCCCCCAAAACATTCCATACTGAGTCTCGTGCGGTCCTGTGATGCTCTTCCCCTGCACTCGTCACAGTTTTCCAGTACTTAAAGGCCACCACAAAGCGGACGGAGACTCTCTCTTAACAAAGAGCCACTCGGGGAGGACAGGGAGCAACCGGGAGAGGTTTCACCTTGATGTAAGAAAGGCATTTTTTACAGTGAGAACAATCATTCCCTGCAACAGCCTCGCCAGGGAGGTGGTAGAGTCCCCACGCCTGGAGGTTTCTGAGATGCGATTGGACAGGGTGCTAGCTAACCTCATCTAGGCTCCCATGGCCACGAAAGGTTGGAACAGGTGATCATCTGAGGACCCTACCAGTTGTGGAGATTCTACGATCCTGTACCTATCTGGGCTTCCTTCATGCTTTGTTTTGTGGCTTTTGAGGTGCGCCAGTGAGTAATGGGGCTCCTTCCACAAGAGCTCTCACCCCAGACTGGCCTTGTCTCCACTGCTGTGGGATGTCAGGGCTGAAAGACGAGGCGCTCTCAAACCCAGGAACTACGGACAAACCCGTAGTTTTACCAAGGCAGGAACTCTTTTGGATACTCAGCTGGCTGGGACTGCAGAAGAGGGGAGAATGAAACACGACTCTCTTGCAAAGCTGATGCCCAAGGTCTTTAATGAGAAAGTCGGAAGGAAAATGGAAAAGACGAGAGCTTAAGCAATGCATTCTGGAGGCTGAGTAAAGCTCAGAGAAGTGCTGCCCTCTGAAGGAAAAGCTCCCCGCCAGGGATGCTGCTTGGCCAAGAATGGTAAAGCATGCTTCAAGGCTCTGGCAATCAAGTATCACCTGAACCCATTGCTGCGGAAGGAAGGAGGGGGTATTTCATGGGGAGCATAAGGTAAAGCAGAGCAAGACGGGGAAAGAGAGAGGCTTCCATGGGAAGGCCAGCGCAGGCCCCTTCCTCCAGGCGGAGCGGTGGGAGCTCGGCTCCTCTGCAGACCATGGCCGCGCTCTCAGGGCTGGCTCCAGGGCTTTCCTTGATGCTCCTGGCGCACGACCGCGGGCGGGCAATCCACGGGCTTCAGCATAAGAGATTGCCCCGTCCCAGGGGCCCGCAGAGCCCCCGGCCCAGACCGGACCACCCAAAGGCCCCCAGCCCCAGGGAGCCCCCAGAAGCAATGGGCACACTGCCAGCGCTGAGAGAGCTGCCCACGGCAGCCGAGGCGGTGGAGCCCACGGCTGTGCTCTGAGGGAAGGAGCTGAGGATTGGGCCCGGCAGTGTCACCGTCACTGGCGAGGGCTGGATCGCCACGCTGGAGTCGGCGCACCGGATGACGCACGGCTCGTTGCAGCTGTTGGCAAGCGGGGTAGGGCCGCAGGCAGCTGGCAGGCAGGGGCTGTAGCACGCCATGTCTCGCGGAGGGAGGCGACCCTGCAAGACCGGGAGGGAGCAGAGGGCATTAGAGCTGTCGGGCCCTTTCAGGCCCACTGGCCTGCCTTCTCTGAGAACGGGCAGTGCCTGGCAGCTCAGCGGAGAGAGATTTGGGATGGGGCACGTGTCGAGAAAGCTGTGTCCAGCAGGAGGGCCCGCAGTGGTGCCCTGCTGTGCTCTTGGCAGAACACCGCAATGCACCCTCCTCTCCGCCGCCTTAACCTCCCCGCTGCCTGCTCACACCCTGCCGTATCTGAAGATCCCTTCTCTCACCCGCCTGGGATGTCTCACCCACAGGGACCTGGGCTCACCTGGCCAGAGTTACTTGCAACGCCCCCGTGAAGTGCAGGGTGCCACTTGGTAAACATTCACAAAGGCAGAAGCAGTGGCATGGCCCAAGAGCTGATGGACCTCCAGTGTCTGCAGAGAGGGGATTTCTGGGCATTTTGCTGGGTCTGCGGTGGGTATTTGTAACTGAAGGGTAATCCCAGAGGGTCCGTCCAAACGCAGGGAAGCCCCCCCTGCCCAAGTCAAGCTCCTTTGCAGCCTATACCTCCGTCGGCCTTGCCACTCCCAGGCATGCCTGTCCCATGGAGGCGCTCTGAAACCTCCGGTTGCTCCCTTACCAAGGGTACGTCTGCAGGCTGCGAGGATATTTCTCAACAGTCCTTCTGCTCAGCCTTGAAGGCTTGGTAGGGAAGGCGCCCCAGAGAGAGTCCTCTGTAAGCCCCCTCCCAGTACAAGGAAACGGCTGCCCGGTTTTTCAGACGGGTTGAGCAGAGCCTGGATGCTGTGGCCTTTGTCAGGGAAAGACTTTCCACTGCAGACCAAGAGGCTCCCTCTTCTTGGCAGCGGGCTGTGTACTTCCTGATCATCAGCCCTTACACCAGCATCAGTCTGTTCACTCAGCCAAACGGGTCTCCTTCTCCCCGCCACCCCGCCCTCGGGAGCCCTGGTCTTGTCAGGTCACGCTCCTCTCACCCACTGCTCTTTGGAGGGGACATGTCTGAGTGAAATGCAACAGCATTTCTGACTGAAGACAGCAGCCGCTATGGAAGAAGACGTCTATGGTGGGACTAGCGCTCCTGAGGAAGCTCCTCGTCACGCCAGTAATGCAAAAGGAGCATTGCTGAACCGCGCGTGGTGGAGGAAGTGCCCGGTCGTTGGTTAGAGAGGGCTGGACGTACGTCCTGAGCCTTGGAAAGAACCACGGCTGGCCAAGAAACCAACCAATGCCCTGTTTCACACCCTAGACCATTCACCGAGGACAAGGGAGGCAAAACGCAGGCAGCCCTCTCCACAAAAACTGTCCTGCCAACCGAGGAGACAAGAGGCACAATGAACTGAGACTTACCGACTTCACAGAGCAGAGGAAGGCATGACGAGAGGATAGAGGAGCTGGGAGTTGGGCACACTTTTATACTGCGGCCCAGAGCCCCAGGGGAGCTGACAAACACCACAAACATGAAGCATGTTGAGAAACAGCAATTTTGGCTTCTCAAAGCTCTGCTGGTAGATGAAAGACATGCCTCCTTTGCCTGAAATGCTTGGCTCCCTTTTCATCCTGGGTAGCACTGAAGTGATTTTGTTGAGAGCAGTTTTGTATCTTCCCCAGACCACGGCTCGCCTGAGGCCTCGTTCCAGTTGCTGGTGAAACCTTGCAGCAGACTCAGGCCCGGAGTAGGTGTTGTGCGCGTCCCGCCCTGCCTGGGGAGCATGGCCAGTACTTTGCATGTGGAGCACGCCTGAAGGCCGCTCAGAAGGGTCTCCCTTGGACGGGCTGAGGCCGACCCTGAGCAAGACCAGTGCCTGCAGGCTTTGGAGTTGCTCAGAGGCCAGCCAAGCCTCTGCAGCATGGCTATTCCGCTGAGGGACAGAGAACGGAGGAGACTCAGATCCCTGGGGTGATTGGAAGGTGATGGTCAAACAAGGCCCTCCTGCGGTCTGGAGAGAAACCCCATTGTGTGCAGGGATGGGGACACCGAGGCCATTGCTGGAGGAGGAGGTCAGGCTACTCGGTGGCAGATCTCTGCTCCCCTCACGCCTCGGTGATGCACACGCTTTCCAGCCATGCAAAGGGAGCCCCGCAGTTCAGCTGCTGTCTTCAGTCAGGAAAGGCCAGAGTGTTTTCTTTGGGAACGGCACAGCCCTTGCCTTGCCTGCCAGGACTTGGCTCATTACTCTCCCGAGGAGAAGCAACGGCTCAACGTGGCCCTGGACAGCGACAAAGGAGCCTGCTGACTCGTGCCTGAAAGTGAGGCATCACCAAGTGAGCCTGTTTGCTTCGGCGCAGCCTTCCCAAACAGCACTCCTCTTTGCATCGTGGCCGCGTGGCTTGTTCAGGTCACTGACCCAGAGGGTCTGGCTTGTTTTCCCTGGCTCAGGGACAAATTGGCACGTTCAGGGCCCTTTAATTGCCAGGTGGCACCAGCAGGCCTCCTCGGAGTCACTTGTGAGTCACCAAAAAATGCTGAGGCACTATGAGAGACCTCAGCTCCACCTCGGTGCGAATCATCCATGCACTGGCATCAGGGGCTCTGGGGGAAACGGATTCAGACGTGCAGAGGGCCCTCGCGCAACCTCATGTCCGCATTCCTGCAGAAATGCAGCTGTTTGTCCAGTGTTGTCATGGCTGTTAGCGTCTTGCCCAACCACTTGGTGACTCCTTGAAATCCTCTCGTGCTCCTTGGTGAAACAGCAGCCAAAGGAGGACAGCACGGACGTGCCCTGTCGTTCCCACTCCCGGACACTTCTGGAGCACAGACCAAACTGAGGAAAGTCACTGCCCCTGCGTGTCCATGGCCTGGGGAGCCTGCTGTTTTGACAGAGCGGTGTGACACACCACCGGACTGAGGCTGCAACCGCTGAGTGGCACCAGATGGTGCTCCCTGCTACCCTACGAGACACAGAGGAGACTGTGCCAGTCTGGGAAGGTCTGGGGGGAGCTCAAAGGCCAGGCGCATGTCGCCAGCCCTGAGAGCTGCCTGGAAAAAGCCTCTGGCTGCCCGTGCTGCTTGGGAAGATGGGCCACGCTCTCACCTGGGCGGCCGTACCGTTTGGGGGAAGGGTCTCGGAAGGGGGATGTTGTCTTCTCCTGCAAAGGACCGATGGCTCTGTCTCACTTCTGCCGTCGTTTCGGGCAGGACCATGCTCTGGGGCTGTTGTGCCACCCTGCCGGGACGGTTGACCTAGTGCCACAGCTCACAGCAGAAGCGTGCTCACTCTGCACAGGCGGAAACAGAGGCAGCCCGCCGTGCCTCTTTCCCAGGTGGAACTGGAAGTGCACTGACAAAGCAGCCAGTGATGCTCCCTCCTGAGGAAGGGCTCTGAGGCCCTGCGAGGAACTTGCGAGCTGCTCGACCCCCAGCATGCCCTCAGCTGAAGGGCAGGGAAGTCTCTGCCTATCTCTTCCAGTCCCCAAAGCCCCAAGATGTGGCCCTTTGAGATATGGCCCAGCCCCACGGAAGGAGCACGGGTTGCCCACAGCAGTCTCTGCGGGGGAAGCTGCCAGCAGGAATCAGCCCCGAGGGAAACTCCCTAAATGGGACAATCTGCTCTATGACTGCTCTGTTCCCAGCCGGTGAACTAACGGGTGAGCACTCAGACTACTGATGTGCACCAGCATATGCCAAAGGCTGCGGTGGGTAAGGAGAGAAGTTGAGTACAGCCTTGCCGCTCCTCCCTCTCTGCTCTCCCTTCTGGCCATTGAGAGGTCGTGCAAAGAGGAGCAGACACCAGGACAGACACTCTGCTCCTCATGTAGCCTCCTTTGCCACCAGACAGGAGCATGACACAGCCCGTCACAGCTCCGCTAGAGCAGGCAGTGAGTATCATCGCTGGGCTGCTCTCCTCCTTGGCCTCCCATCCTGCCCCGCTGCTGGATGCGGGAAGAGTGGGGAGGCATTCCTCTACCGCATGAGGAGCCTGGCATTTGCTGCGCTGATGCACATGCATCCACCTGCCTCAGCAGGCATGTGGTAACACCTGAGGGCAGGAAGCGGACAGCACAGGCCCGTCCTTGCTCCGCAAGATGCCTTCTGCTTTGAACTGCAGCCACAAGAGGACATGTCCTTCCCAGGGCTGGCAAGGCAACCAAAAGTGAAAAGCACCCTCAGTCAAACGCCTATGAGTTTACTCCTCAGCCACTTTGACCTTGCACCCTTGGGGCTCACTACCCACTTTGAGAAAGAGAATGCTGAGAATGAGAATTGACAGATTTCCATAGAACAAGACCTTTTTTTTTTTTTTTTTTTAACCCTTCCCCATATTTTACTTTCTTCTGAGGTCACCACAGAGCTACCTGGCCACCTCTAGGAATGGTCCCAGTGCCCCCACCCCTTCACACAGTGACACTTCTGTCCATCTCACAGACGGTCCTTCTTGGGCCTTCACCTTCCAACCACCTCTGGGGATCTGAGTCCCCTCCCTTCCGTGCCCCGCGGCCGGACAGGCATCCAGCCAGGGCTTGGCTGATTGCTGAGCCCTTCCATGGCCCTGCGGGGCCTTGTGTTCCTCAGGGTCAGCCTCAGCCCTTCAACCGGAGACCCATGTGAGTGGCCTTTATCAGGAGTGCTGCACAGCTGAAGGCCTCACTGAGAGTGGTAGTCACGTTCCGCAGCAAGGATGTGCACAACCCACACACAGGGCCTGGAGCTACTGAAACCCTTACCCGGGAAGTGGCATGGGACCTCAAATGACCGTTGCTTTGAGGAGCCAGCATCTAATGCATCACTGTGCTCACACCCAATAGGGAAATGCAAGCCAGACCTTTCAGATGAAAGAGACAAGCTCTTCATCTCTTGGCTGTGCTTTGCAAGCCTCAAATTGCTCTTTGTTAACGTGTTTCACAAAGAAGGTGTGTTCCAGGTCTCCTGAGGCGCTGGCTCACCATATAAAAAGCCTGTGCCACTCCAGGCCCTTCCATCCGCATCTCTGCCCTTGCTCCCCACGGTGAACTTGGTAAGTCTGAACTCACTCCCTCTCTTCCTGCGGGTAGGATTTCTGTCAGGGGGACCGCTTCCCTTCTCTGTGTGGTCCTTCTGATATGTGCTCAGGGCTTGAAAATACACTGTGCTTCGCTCTTCTGGGAGGTGAGGGAGGAGGGAAGGCTTTGCTCCCTTCTGAGAGGGAGTCAGCTGGGCTCTTTTGTAGCAGTGGCACTGCAGTCACCAGGTGCTTCCTCCCCCATCCATAGTGCAGCGACCTGCCTAGGTCACTCTTGGCATGGAAAGGAGCTTTCCAGGGAGATCTGGCCCTATGCAGGCACTGCCCGTTCTCAGAGGAGACAGGCCAGTGGGCCTGAAAGGGCCCGACAGCTCTAATGCCCTCTGCTCCCTCCCGGTCTTGCAGGGTCGCCTCCCTCCGCGAGACATGGCGTGCTACAGCCCCTGCCTGCCAGCTGCCTGCGGCCCTACCCCGCTTGCCAACAGCTGCAACGAGCCGTGCGTCATCCGGTGCGCCGACTCCAGCGTGGCGATCCAGCCCTCGCCAGTGACGGTGACACTGCCGGGCCCAATCCTCAGCTCCTTCCCTCAGAGCACAGCCGTGGGCTCCACCGCCTCGGCTGCCGTGGGCAGCTCTCTCAGCGCTGGCAGTGTGCCCATTGCTTCTGGGGGCTCCCTGGGGCTGGGGGCCTTTGGGTGGTCCGGTCTGGGCCGGGGGCTCTGCGGGCCCCTGGGACGGGGCAATCTCTTATGCTGAAGCCCGTGGATTGCCCGCCCGCGGTCGTGCGCCAGGAGCATCAAGGAAAGCCCTGGAGCCAGCCCTGAGAGCGCGGCCATGGTCTGCAGAGGAGCCGAGCTCCCACCGCTCCGCCTGGAGGAAGGGGCCTGCGCTGGCCTTCCCATGGAAGCCTCTCTCTTTCCCCGTCTTGCTCTGCTTTACCTTATGCTCCCCATGAAATACCCCCTCCTTCCTTCCGCAGCAATGGGTTCAGGTGATACTTGATTGCCAGAGCCTTGAAGCATGCTTTACCATTCTTGGCCAAGCAGCATCCCTGGCGGGGAGCTTTTCCTTCAGAGGGCAGCACTTCTCTGAGCTTTACTCAGCCTCCAGAATGCATTGCTTAAGCTCTCGTCTTTTCCATTTTCCTTCCGACTTTCTCATTAAAGACCTTGGGCATCAGCTTTGCAAGAGAGTCGTGTTTCATTCTCCCCTCTTCTGCAGTCCCAGCCAGCTGAGTATCAAAAAAAGAGTTCCTGCCTTGGTAAAACTACGGGTTTGTCCGTAGTTCCTGGGTTTGAGAGCGCCTCGTCTTTCAGCCCTGACATCCCACAGCAGTGGAGACAAGGCCAGTCTGGGGTGAGAGCTCTTGTGGAAGGAGCCCCATTACTCACTGGCGCACCTCAAAAGCCACAAAACAAAGCATGAAGGAAGCCCAGATAGGTACAGAATCGTAGAATCTCCACAACTGGTAGGGTCCTCAGAAGATCACCTGTTCCAACCTTTCGTGGCCATGGGAGCCTAGATGAGGTTATCTAGCACCCTGTCCAATCGCATCTCAGAAACCTCCAGGCGTGGGGACTCTACCACCTCCCTGGCGAGGCTGTTGCAGGGAATGATTGTTCTCACTGTAAAAAATGCCTTTCTTACATCAAGGTGAAACCTCTCCCGGTTGCTCCCTGTCCTCCCCGAGTGGCTCTTTGTTAAGAGAGAGTCTCCGTCCGCTTTGTGGTGGCCTTTAAGTACTGGAAAACTGTGACGAGTGCAGGGGAAGAGCATCACAGGACCGCACGAGACTCAGTATGGAATGTTTTGGGGGAGGAACCGGGGGTGGGGGAAGGAAGGGTTCAGGGTGGTACTGGGAGGAAGAACCGTGAGAAAACTAGAGGGAAGATGGGATAGCATGGCTGCCACTCAAGAACTGGTTGCTGTTCAGGATGCGTGCCTGGCCGTGCCCTGCTTCTGATCAGTGCAGCCTGTCCTGCCTTCTTCTGAAGTTCTATTCCTCACTATGTTCCCTAGTGAGTGGCTCTCTATTCTGTGTCTAGGTGTGTGTTTGGAAGTCTAGGGGCCGGCAACTGGAGTCAAACCCCAGGTCACCGTGGTTCTAGCCTCGGTGGCGTCGGTCACTGAGTGGGACCAGAGGTCACTGGGACTGCTTGTCTGGGGTGCCGGCACCTGGGCAGGCCAGGGTGAGTGGAAGTAATGTGCCAGCAAGCGGAGCGTGTGAGGGTATGCAAGTCAGTGTGCGATTGCTCTGGCGGACCAAGTCAGATGATGCAGCGAGTGGGTAAAGCAGCTTGGGGAGGCACGTATGGGTGTGTGCCTCGGAGGGTGAGGTCACAGAAGGAGCTGGCTACAGGAGGCACCAGAGGGTCCTGGCCAGCTGCCAGAGACACCATAGGGCCTGTTTGTGTCTGTGCGTGAGTCTCTAGGGGCGAGAGAACCGGAGGAGGCGGCTACGAGAAGGACCGGGGCGCCCAGGCCAAGTGGAGCCAGGGACCAGCTACAGGGTGGACGGGGCGTCCTCAGCCCAGCTGAGGGAGGGATCCACGTTGTACATGCGGTGCGGTGTTTTCCCACTCTCAGACCTTCATTGTGATCAGCCAGAAAGGGGACCTGGACGAGGCTCTCCGTGCCCTTTCTGGAGTGCTGCGTTTCTGCCTGCGTTGATCAGTGCGGTTGGCCCTGTGTAGACGGGCTGCATACATGGATTTGTGTGTGTGTGTGTGTGCCTCCTGGGAGGCACGCTCAGCCTCGCTGCTGGCTGGGCCTGGGGGCATGGAGCTGCGGCAGCCTGAGCTCTGCTGGGCTCCCGGGTTCAGCAGCCACCAAACAGAAAGGGATCCTTCTGGGCTGCCCAAAGCGCCAAGCTCGTCTGTCGATGAGAAAGAGTTCTGCTCTTCTTCTCTTCCCTGAGGCTGGCCAGGTGAGATTAAGGTGCCGATGAAGAAGCTGACCTCTCCGCAGCAGGCAGCCCCTTTCTCATCTCCCGCGGACTCTCCCCCTGGATTCAGACCCAACCGGGCTGGCAGTGGGGGCAGCGGTCCCCTCTACCTGGCTCGCGGGCCTTAGGGATATGTGAGGCTGGTGGCGGGGCGCGTAGGGAGGGCAGGGTCAGCAGCATTCTGAGCTCTGAGCCCCTTGGCCAGACCCCAGTCTCTTCTTCTCGCATCTTGTTTGCGTGCTGGTGTGTCCAGGCACGCTGCTCACAGGTGCTGGTCACCGCGAGCCACGAGGCATCCCTGCAAGTGCAAAACTACTGGGAAGTGTGCCCAGAGGAGAGCAGGCTGTGCTGGTTTTGGCTGGGATAGAGTTAATTTTCTTTGCTGTAGCTGGTATAGTGCTGATGGCACATGGATGTCTTAGTTGTTGTTAAGTAGGGGCTAAGTAGTGCCTACAAGAGTTAGGGACTAGTCCAGCTCCCCATGCTCTGCCACGTGCACGAGAAGCCGGGAGGGGAGCGGCCACAGCCAATTCAGCTGTCCCAAACTGCCAAATGGGCTATTCCATGTCATATGACGTCATGTCCAGTATATTAACTGGGGGAGTTGGCCAGCGGGGGAGCGATGGCGGCTTGGGGACTGGTGGCGTCGGTCGGCAGGTGGTGAGCGGTTGCACCACTTGTTGTTTTGTTTTGTTTGTTTACCCCGTCCCCTCCCGGGTTTTCGCACACCTCTCTCTCTCTGTCTCTCTCTCGTTATTTTTCCTTTTCATTATGTTATTATTGTTGTTGTTATTATTGTCTTATTTTCGTTATTAAACTGTTCTTATCTCAACCCACGAGTTTTCACTCTTCTGATTCTCTCCCGCATCCCGCCGGTGGGGGAGTGAGCGAGCGGCTGTGTGGTGCTTAGTTGTTGACTGGGGTTAAACCACAACACAGGCTCTGGAGAGCAAGAGGCCCACGGTCGTGGCAAAGGGCTATCCCAAGGAAGTGTCCCGGGGTTGGGAGAGGGGAGGCCGGTAGCACCAGTGCAAATGTGTGTCGGAGAGGGGAGGTTGTGTGGGCAGGAAGAGGCTCCAGCCACCTCTGTGCCTTTCATAACCGCGCTGGATCGTCCCTGTCCCTCTGAGCCCTGCCAAGTCACTCCCGACCAGCCGGGACAGCACATCCCTTGGTGGCATGGCTGGCTGCTGGCTACTCCTGCCTCCACACGGGTCTTCCCTGCAGATCCCTGCTTTGTCACAAAACTGGTGAAGGCCTTCGTGTGTCTGAAATATGAAGGGAGGCTGTGAGAGCTGGGATTCTTCCCATACCTGATGGAAGGGAATGAAGAGGGAGCCAGGCTCTTCTCAGTAGAACCAACTGGCAGCGCAAGAGCGAATGGGCGCAAATTCAAACACATGACCTTCCGTTTCAGGGCAAGAAACCACCTTCTTACCGTGCGGGGGGGTCAAACCGTGGACCAGATTGCCCAAAGAGGCTGTGGAGTCTCCATCCTTGGAGATCCTCAAAACCCACCTGGACTATGTCCTAAGCAACCAGCTCAAGTAGGCCCTGCTGGAGCATTTGGCTTGGACTAAAGGATCTCAGGACATCCCTTCCAGCCCCAACAGTTCTGAGATTCTGTGAACAGATAAGAGCAATGTCTCACATAAAAAAAAAAAAAAAATCTTACTTGAAATGTTCTGTGACAGAAAGTGGTTTACGTGTACTTTGTTTTCCGTTCCCGTGGCTGGTTGAGCCTTACTGAAGGCAAGGTAAACAACATCCACTGCTCTCCCCTTCTCCACCAAGCTAGCCACCTCACTGTAGGTGGCTACCAGCTTGGGTAAGCACGACTCTGCCTTTGTAAATCCATGCTTACTACTCCCAACCACCTTCCAGGGCAACCTATGTTTGGAAAGTACTTCCAGGATGTTTTGCTCTATCGTGTTCCCAGGGGTTGAGGAGAGGCTGAGCGTCCTGTGAGTTCCCTGGACCTTCCCTTCTTTCCCTTCTTGTGCCTCTTGCCTATGTGGGGACAGAAGAGGTTGAGGTGTGTCCTGAGCCACTTCAAAGCCTTGCAAGTTCTTTTCAGGCAACTCTCATCTCAAAACAAAGGCTTACTTGGGGCGGGGGCACACATTGAGCTGCTCACACTCAGAAACTCTGACCATTGTCGGGCTGACCGACGAGGATGGGATTCGAACCCACGCGTGCAGAGCACAATGGATTAGCAGTCCATCGCCTTCACTACTCGGCCACCTCGTCAGCATGCTGCTGCTGCTGTGGCTCCTGCCAGCTCCTGCCAGCTGCTGCTGCTGCTGCTGCTGATGATGATGATGATGATGATGATGATGATGATGCCTACACCTTCTTATTCTGTTTGACATGGGAGAGAAGGAGCCAGCCTCCAGATTTTGACTTTTGGGACTGGCCCACTCCCCTGACAGCTGGGATGCGCTCCACAGACCTTTGGGGAAATGGGTCTCAGCGTTCACATCAGAAAATGACTGAACAGCAGAGCCCCAAGCTCCTTCCCGGGAAGGAACGTGGGAGATTGTTGTGGTTTAACCCCAGCCAGCAACCAAGCACCACGCAGCCACTCGCTCACTCTGCCCTGGTGGGGTGGGGGAGAGAATCAGAAGAGTAACAGTGAGGAAACTCCTGGGCTGAGATAAAGACAGTTTAATAGGCAAAGCAAAAGCCGCGCGCACAAGCAAAGCAAAAGAAGGAATTCGTTCACTACTTCCCACCGGCAGGCAGGTGTTCAGCCATCTCCAGGAAAGCAGGGCTCCATCACGCGTAACGGTGACTTGGGAAGACAAACGCTATCACTCCCAACGTCCCCCGCTTCCTTCTTCTTCCCGCAGCTTTATATACTGAGCATGATGTCATATGGTATGGAATACCCCTTTGGTCAGTTTGGGTCAGCTGTCCCGGCTGTGTCCCCTCCCAGCTTCTTGTGCACCCAGCAGAGCATGGGAAGCTGACAAAGTCCTTGACTAGTGTAAGCACTACTTAGCAACAACTAAACCATCTCCGCATTATCAGCACTGTTTTCAGCATAAGTCCAAAACGTAGCCCCCATACTAGCTACCGTGAAAAAAAATTAACTCTATCCCAGCTGAAACCAGGACAGAGAGTGACCCCGGAGTGGCTCAGCGCCTCCAAAGGACTTGAGCCTGACTTTGAGATTAATTTGTCACCAGCCACATTCCCCTCACATTCTGGACGGATACCACCAGCTCATATGGACAGGAGTCACTCGCACTTTTGACCAGGTGGGCTTTTCACCGGGGCAGAGCATGCGCCTCAGGCTTGGCTGTGGCGTCTCTGTGCTGTTCCCCCTGGTGCTCACCCAGGATCTCATCACAGGCTGCTTCTCTCCAGGCACAGCTAACAGTCAGGAATGAAGAGGGAGCTGAGGGGCACCAGCCCCGCGGCACACAACTCCTCTTTTTACCTGCCAGAGCTCCAGTGCTGCAGAGAGTTGAAACCACTGCACCGGTCCCCTGAGCCCAGACCTCTCTGTGCCTTGAAGGTCAGACCTTGAGCTGGGGGAAATGGTGCAGAGGCCAGGCTTGCTGCCCCTGGTGGATAACAGAAAGGTGGGTATCGGCTTGTGCACTGTGGGATGGCCACCAACGGCACGGCCCTGGGAGCCTCTCCTTCCCCTCCGCCTGGTTAATTCCTGTCCTGGACAAAGAGGAGCCATGCACAGCCTTGGGGGCTGGGACCAGAACCACTTGCACCCCGGTCACTCCAAGTAGTTTCTCCAGCCCCAGCCCACCCCATGGGCCTGTAATTGCGGAGACGTGTGAACAAGGAGGACTGGCGGATACAGGATTGTCCCCGGGGCAGAAGCCCACAGCACAGGGAGGACTGGCCTGGGAAACTCAATGCTCTGCTGAGCTCCTTCTCCAGACTGCTGGCAGTCCCCATTGTGGATACGAAAAACTCCTGGGGTTTACTTTCTGGCTTCTTACCAAGGACTTTCCTAACAAAGTAGCCAGTGATGGCACTGGCTCTCATTAATCCAGCAGTCTGTTGAGTCCCTGCTGTAATCAGTGCAGCACAGGGACATTCAAGAGAAAATTCGGGCTTCCTTCATGCTTTGTTTTGTGGCTTTTGAGGTGCGCCAGTGAGTAATGGGGCTCCTTCCACAAGAGCTCTCACCCCAGACTGGCCTTGTCTCCACTGCTGTGGGATGTCAGGGCTGAAAGACGAGGCGCTCTCAAACCCAGGAACTACGGACAAACCCGTAGTTTTACCAAGGCAGGAACTCTTTTTTTGATACTCAGCTGGCTGGGACTGCAGAAGAGGGGAGAATGAAACACGACTCTCTTGCAAAGCTGATGCCCAAGGTCTTTAATGAGAAAGTCGGAAGGAAAATGGAAAAGACGAGAGCTTAAGCAATGCATTCTGGAGGCTGAGTAAAGCTCAGAGAAGTGCTGCCCTCTGAAGGAAAAGCTCCCCGCCAGGGATGCTGCTTGGCCAAGAATGGTAAAGCATGCTTCAAGGCTCTGGCAATCAAGTATCACCTGAACCCATTGCTGCGGAAGGAAGGAGGGGGTATTTCATGGGGAGCATAAGGTAAAGCAGAGCAAGACGGGGAAAGAGAGAGGCTTCCATGGGAAGGCCAGCGCAGGCCCCTTCCTCCAGGCGGAGCGGTGGGAGCTCGGCTCCTCTGCAGACCATGGCCGCGCTCTCAGGGCTGGCTCCAGGGCTTTCCTTGATGCTCCTGGCGCACGACCGCGGGCGGGCAATCCACGGGCTTCAGCATAAGAGATTGCCCCGTCCCAGGGGCCCGCAGAGCCCCCGGCCCAGACCGGACCACCCAAAGGCCCCCAGCCCCAGGGAGCCCCCAGAAGCAATGGGCACACTGCCAGCGCTGAGAGAGCTGCCCACGGCAGCCGAGGCGGTGGAGCCCACGGCTGTGCTCTGAGGGAAGGAGCTGAGGATTGGGCCCGGCAGTGTCACCGTCACTGGCGAGGGCTGGATCGCCACGCTGGAGTCGGCGCACCGGATGACGCACGGCTCGTTGCAGCTGTTGGCAAGCGGGGTAGGGCCGCAGGCAGCTGGCAGGCAGGGGCTGTAGCACGCCATGTCTCGCGGAGGGAGGCGACCCTGCAAGACCGGGAGGGAGCAGAGGGCATTAGAGCTGTCGGGCCCTTTCAGGCCCACTGGCCTGCCTTCTCTGAGAACGGGCAGTGCCTGGCAGCTCAGCGGAGAGAGATTTGGGATGGGGCACGTGTCGAGAAAGCTGTGTCCAGCAGGAGGGCCCGCAGTGGTGCCCTGCTGTGCTCTTGGCAGAACACCGCAATGCACCCTCCTCTCCGCCGCCTTAACCTCCCCGCTGCCTGCTCACACCCTGCCGTATCTGAAGATCCCTTCTCTCACCCGCCTGGGATGTCTCACCCACAGGGACCTGGGCTCACCTGGCCAGAGTTACTTGCAACGCCCCCGTGAAGTGCAGGGTGCCACTTGGTAAACATTCACAAAGGCAGAAGCAGTGGCATGGCCCAAGAGCTGATGGACCTCCAGTGTCTGCAGAGAGGGGATTTCTGGGCATTTTGCTGGGTCTGCGGTGGGTATTTGTAACTGAAGGGTAATCCCAGAGGGTCCGTCCAAACGCAGGGAAGCCCCCCCTGCCCAAGTCAAGCTCCTTTGCAGCCTATACCTCCGCCGGCCTTGCCACTCCCAGGCATGCCTGTCCCATGGAGGCGCTCTGAAACCTCCGGTTGCTCCCTTACCAAGGGTACGTCTGCAGGCTGCGAGGATATTTCTCAACAGTCCTTCTGCTCAGCCTTGAAGGCTTGGTAGGGAAGGCGCCCCAGAGAGAGTCCTCTGTAAGCCCCCTCCCAGTACAAGGAAACGGCTGCCCGGTTTTTCAGACGGGTTGAGCAGAGCCTGGATGCTGTGGCCTTTGTCAGGGAAAGACTTTCCACTGCAGACCAAGAGGCTCCCTCTTCTTGGCAGCGGGCTGTGTACTTCCTGATCATCAGCCCTTACACCAGCATCAGTCTGTTCACTCAGCCAAACGGGTCTCCTTCTCCCCGCCACCCCGCCCTCGGGAGCCCTGGTCTTGTCAGGTCACGCTCCTCTCACCCACTGCTCTTTGGAGGGGACATGTCTGAGTGAAATGCAACAGCATTTCTGACTGAAGACAGCAGCCGCTATGGAAGAAGACGTCTATGGTGGGACTAGCGCTCCTGAGGAAGCTCCTCGTCACGCCAGTAATGCAAAAGGAGCATTGCTGAACCGCGCGTGGTGGAGGAAGTGCCCGGTCGTTGGTTAGAGAGGGCTGGACGTACGTCCTGAGCCTTGGAAAGAACCACGGCTGGCCAAGAAACCAACCAATGCCCTGTTTCACACCCTAGACCATTCACCGAGGACAAGGGAGGCAAAACGCAGGCAGCCCTCTCCACAAAAACTGTCCTGCCAACCGAGGAGACAAGAGGCACAATGAACTGAGACTTACCGACTTCACAGAGCAGAGGAAGGCACGACGAGAGGATAGAGGAGCTGGGAGTTGGGCACACTTTTATACTGCGGCCCAGAGCCCCAGGGGAGCTGACAAACACCACAAACATGAAGCATGTTGAGAAACAGCAATTTTGGCTTCTCAAAGCTCTGCTGGTAGATGAAAGACATGCCTCCTTTGCCTGAAATGCTTGGCTCCCTTTTCATCCTGGGTAGCACTGAAGTGATTTTGTTGAGAGCAGTTTTGTATCTTCCCCAGACCACGGCTCGCCTGAGGCCTCGTTCCAGTTGCTGGTGAAACCTTGCAGCAGACTCAGGCCCGGAGTAGGTGTTGTGCGCGTCCCGCCCTGCCTGGGGAGCATGGCCAGTACTTTGCATGTGGAGCACGCCTGAAGGCCGCTCAGAAGGGTCTCCCTTGGACGGGCTGAGGCCGACCCTGAGCAAGACCAGTGCCTGCAGGCTATGGAGTTGCTCAGAGGCCAGCCAAGCCTCTGCAGCATGGCTATTCCGCTGAGGGACAGAGAACGGAGGAGACTCAGATCCCTGGGGTGATTGGAAGGTGATGGTCAAACAAGGCCCTCCTGCGGTCTGGAGAGAAACCCCATTGTGTGCAGGGATGGGGACACCGAGGCCATTGCTGGAGGAGGAGGTCAGGCTACTCGGTGGCAGATCTCTGCTCCCCTCACGCCTCGGTGATGCACACGCTTTCCAGCCATGCAAAGGGAGCCCCGCAGTTCAGCTGCTGTCTTCAGTCAGGAAAGGCCAGAGTGTTTTCTTTGGGAACGGCACAGCCCTTGCCTTGCCTGCCAGGACTTGGCTCATTACTCTCCCGAGGAGAAGCAACGGCTCAACGTGGCCCTGGACAGCGACAAAGGAGCCTGCTGACTCGTGCCTGAAAGTGAGGCATCACCAAGTGAGCCTGTTTGCTTCGGCGCAGCCTTCCCAAACAGCACTCCTCTTTGCATCGTGGCCGCGTGGCTTGTTCAGGTCACTGACCCAGAGGGTCTGGCTTGTTTTCCCTGGCTCAGGGACAAATTGGCACGTTCAGGGCCCTTTAATTGCCAGGTGGCACCAGCAGGCCTCCTCGGAGTCACTTGTGAGTCACCAAAAAATGCTGAGGCACTATGAGAGACCTCAGCTCCACCTCGGTGCGAATCATCCATGCACTGGCATCAGGGGCTCTGGGGGAAACGGATTCAGACGTGCAGAGGGCCCTCGCGCAACCTCATGTCCGCATTCCTGCAGAAATGCAGCTGTTTGTCCAGTGTTGTCATGGCTGTTAGCGTCTTGCCCAACCACTTGGTGACTCCTTGAAATCCTCTCGTGCTCCTTGGTGAAACAGCAGCCAAAGGAGGACAGCACGGACGTGCCCTGTCGTTCCCACTCCCGGACACTTCTGGAGCACAGACCAAACTGAGGAAAGTCACTGCCCCTGCGTGTCCATGGCCTGGGGAGCCTGCTGTTTTGACAGAGCGGTGTGACACACCACCGGACTGAGGCTGCAACCGCTGAGTGGCACCAGATGGTGCTCCCTGCTACCCTACGAGACACAGAGGAGACTGTGCCAGTCTGGGAAGGTCTGGGGGGAGCTCAAAGGCCAGGCGCATGTCGCCAGCCCTGAGAGCTGCCTGGAAAAAGCCTCTGGCTGCCCGTGCTGCTTGGGAAGATGGGCCACGCTCTCACCTGGGCGGCCGTACCGTTTGGGGGAAGGGTCTCGGAAGGGGGATGTTGTCTTCTCCTGCAAAGGACCGATGGCTCTGTCTCACTTCTGCCGTCGTTTCGGGCAGGACCATGCTCTGGGGCTGTTGTGCCACCCTGCCGGGACGGTTGACCTAGTGCCACAGCTCACAGCAGAAGCGTGCTCACTCTGCACAGGCGGAAACAGAGGCAGCCCGCCGTGCCTCTTTCCCAGGTGGAACTGGAAGTGCACTGACAAAGCAGCCAGTGATGCTCCCTCCTGAGGAAGGGCTCTGAGGCCCTGCGAGGAACTTGCGAGCTGCTCGACCCCCAGCATGCCCTCAGCTGAAGGGCAGGGAAGTCTCTGCCTATCTCTTCCAGTCCCCAAAGCCCCAAGATGTGGCCCTTTGAGATGTGGCCCAGCCCCACGGAAGGGGCACGGGTTGCCCACAGCAGTCTCTGCGGGGGAAGCTGCCAGCAGGAATCAGCCCTGAGGGAAACTCCCTAAATGGGACAATCTGCTCTATGACTGCTCTGTTCCCAGCCGGTGAACTAACGGGTGAGCACTCAGACTACTGATGTGCACCAGCATATGCCAAAGGCTGCGGTGGGTAAGGAGAGAAGTTGAGTACAGCCTTGCCGCTCCTCCCTCTCTGCTCTCCCTTCTGGCCATTGAGAGGTCGTGCAAAGAGGAGCAGACACCAGGACAGACACTCTGCTCCTCATGTAGCCTCCTTTGCCACCAGACAGGAGCATGACACAGCCCGTCACAGCTCCGCTAGAGCAGGCAGTGAGTATCATTGCTGGGCTGCTCTCCTCCTTGGCCTCCCATCCTGCCCCGCTGCTGGATGCGGGAAGAGTGGGGAGGCATTCCTCTACCGCATGAGGAGCCTGGCATTTGCTGCGCTGATGCACATGCATCCACCTGCCTCAGCAGGCATGTGGTAACACCTGAGGGCAGGAAGCGGACAGCACAGGCCCGTCCTTGCTCCGCAAGATGCCTTCTGCTTTGAACTGCAGCCACAAGAGGACATGTCCTTCCCAGGGCTGGCAAGGCAACCAAAAGTGAAAAGCACCCTCAGTCAAACGCCTATGAGTTTACTCCTCAGCCACTTTGACCTTGCACCCTTGGGGCTCACTACCCACTTTGAGAAAGAGAATGCTGAGAATGAGAATTGACAGATTTCCATAGAACAAGACCTTTTTTTTTTTTTTTTTAACCCTTCCCCATTTTTTACTTTCTTTTGAGGTCACCACAGAGCTACCTGGCCACCTCTAGGAATGGTCCCAGTGCCCCCACCCCTTCACACAGTGACACTTCTGTCCATCTCACAGACGGTCCTTCTTGGGCCTCCACCTTCCAACCACCTCTGGGGATCTGAGTCCCCTCCCTTCCGTGCCCCGCGGCCGGACAGGCATCCAGCCAGGGCTTGGCTGATTGCTGAGCCCTTCCATGGCCCTGCGGGGCCTTGTGTTCCTCAGGGTCAGCCTCAGCCCTTCAACCGGAGACCCATGTGAGTGGCCTTTATCAGGAGTGCTGCACAGCTGAAGGCCTCACTGAGAGTGGTAGTCACGTTCCGCAGCAAGGATGTGCACAACCCACACGCAGGGCCTGGAGCTACTGAAACCCTTACCCGGGAAGTGGCATGGGACCTCAAATGACCGTTGCTTTGAGGAGCCAGCATCTAATGCATCACTGTGCTCACACCCAATAGGGAAATGCAAGCCAGACCTTTCAGATGAAAGAGACAAGCTCTTCATCTCTTGGCTGTGCTTTGCAAGCCTCAAATTGCTCTTTGTTAACGTGTTTCACAAAGAAGGTGTGTTCCAGGTCTCCTGAGGCGCTGGCTCACCATATAAAAAGCCTGTGCCACTCCAGGCCCTTCCATCCGCATCTCTGCCCTTGCTCCCCACGGTGAACTTGGTAAGTCTGAACTCACTCCCTCTCTTCCTGCGGGTAGGATTTCTGTCAGGGGGACCGCTTCCCTTCTCTGTGTGGTCCTTCTGATATGTGCTCAGGGCTTGAAAATACACTGTGCTTCGCTCTTCTGGGAGGTGAGGGAGGAGGGAAGGCTTTGCTCCCTTCTGAGAGGGAGTCAGCTGGGCTCTTTTGTAGCAGTGGCACTGCAGTCACCAGGTGCTTCCTCCCCCATCCATAGTGCAGCGACCTGCCTAGGTCACTCTTGGCATGGAAAGGAGCTTTCCAGGGAGATCTGGCCCTATGCAGGCACTGCCCGTTCTCAGAGGAGACAGGCCAGTGGGCCTGAAAGGGCCCGACAGCTCTAATGCCCTCTGCTCCCTCCCGGTCTTGCAGGGTCGCCTCCCTCCGCGAGACATGGCGTGCTACAGCCCGTGCCTGCCAGCTGCCTGCGGCCCTACCCCGCTTGCCAACAGCTGCAACGAGCCGTGCGTCATCCGGTGCGCCGACTCCAGCGTGGCGATCCAGCCCTCGCCAGTGACGGTGACACTGCCGGGCCCAATCCTCAGCTCCTTCCCTCAGAGCACAGCCGTGGGCTCCACCGCCTCGGCTGCCGTGGGCAGCTCTCTCAGCGCTGGCAGTGTGCCCATTGCTTCTGGGGGCTCCCTGGGGCTGGGGGCCTTTGGGTGGTCCGGTCTGGGCCGGGGGCTCTGCGGGCCCCTGGGACGGGGCAATCTCTTATGCTGAAGCCCGTGGATTGCCCGCCCGCGGTCGTGCGCCAGGAGCATCAAGGAAAGCCCTGGAGCCAGCCCTGAGAGCGCGGCCATGGTCTGCAGAGGAGCCGAGCTCCCACCGCTCCGCCTGGAGGAAGGGGCCTGCGCTGGCCTTCCCATGGAAGCCTCTCTCTTTCCCCGTCTTGCTCTGCTTTACCTTATGCTCCCCATGAAATACCCCCTCCTTCCTTCCGCAGCAATGGGTTCAGGTGATACTTGATTGCCAGAGCCTTGAAGCATGCTTTACCATTCTTGGCCAAGCAGCATCCCTGGCGGGGAGCTTTTCCTTCAGAGGGCAGCACTTCTCTGAGCTTTACTCAGCCTCCAGAATGCATTGCTTAAGCTCTCGTCTTTTCCATTTTCCTTCCGACTTTCTCATTAAAGACCTTGGGCATCAGCTTTGCAAGAGAGTCGTGTTTCATTCTCCCCTCTTCTGCAGTCCCAGCCAGCTGAGTATCAAAAAAAGAGTTCCTGCCTTGGTAAAACTACGGGTTTGTCCGTAGTTCCTGGGTTTGAGAGCGCCTCGTCTTTCAGCCCTGACATCCCACAGCAGTGGAGACAAGGCCAGTCTGGGGTGAGAGCTCTTGTGGAAGGAGCCCCATTACTCACTGGCGCACCTCAAAAGCCACAAAACAAAGCATGAAGGAAGCCCAGATAGGTACAGAATCGTAGAATCTCCACAACTGGTAGGGTCCTCAGAAGATCACCTGTTCCAACCTTTCGTGGCCATGGGAGCCTAGATGAGGTTATCTAGCACCCTGTCCAATCGCATCTCAGAAACCTCCAGGCGTGGGGACTCTACCACCTCCCTGGCGAGGCTGTTGCAGGGAATGATTGTTCTCACTGTAAAAAATGCCTTTCTTACATCAAGGTGAAACCTCTCCCGGTTGCTCCCTGTCCTCCCCGAGTGGCTCTTTGTTAAGAGAGAGTCTCCGTCCGCTTTGTGGTGGCCTTTAAGTACTGGAAAACTGTGACGAGTGCAGGGGAAGAGCATCACAGGACCGCACGAGACTCAGTATGGAATGTTTTGGGGGAGGAACCGGGGGTGGGGGAAGGAAGGGTTCAGGGTGGTACTGGGAGGAAGAACCGTGAGAAAACTAGAGGGAAGATGGGATAGCATGGCTGCCACTCAAGAACTGGTTGCTGTTCAGGATGCGTGCCTGGCCGTGCCCTGCTTCTGATCAGTGCAGCCTGTCCTGCCTTCTTCTGAAGTTCTATTCCTCACTATGTTCCCTAGTGAGTGGCTCTCTATTCTGTGTCTAGGTGTGTGTTTGGAAGTCTAGGGGCCGGCAACTGGAGTCAAACCCCAGGTCACCGTGGTTCTAGCCTCGGTGGCGTCGGTCACTGAGTGGGACCAGAGGTCACTGGGACTGCTTGTCTGGGGTGCCGGCACCTGGGCAGGCCAGGGTGAGTGGAAGTAATGTGCCAGCAAGCGGAGCGTGTGAGGGTATGCAAGTCAGTGTGCGATTGCTCTGGCGGACCAAGTCAGATGATGCAGCGAGTGGGTAAAGCAGCTTGGGGAGGCACGTATGGGTGTGTGCCTCGGAGGGTGAGGTCACAGAAGGAGCTGGCTACAGGAGGCACCAGAGGGTCCTGGCCAGCTGCCAGAGACACCATAGGGCCTGTTTGTGTCTGTGCGTGAGTCTCTAGGGGCGAGAGAACCGGAGGAGGCGGCTACGAGAAGGACCGGGGCGCCCAGGCCAAGTGGAGCCAGGGACCAGCTACAGGGTGGACGGGGCGTCCTCAGCCCAGCTGAGGGAGGGATCCACGTTGTACATGCGGTGCGGTGTTTTCCCACTCTCAGACCTTCATTGTGATCAGCCAGAAAGGGGACCTGGACGAGGCTCTCCGTGCCCTTTCTGGAGTGCTGCGTTTCTGCCTGCGTTGATCAGTGCGGTTGGCCCTGTGTAGACGGGCTGCATACATGGATTTGTGTGTGTGTGTGTGTGCCTCCTGGGAGGCACGCTCAGCCTCGCTGCTGGCTGGGCCTGGGGGCATGGAGCTGCGGCAGCCTGAGCTCTGCTGGGCTCCCGGGTTCAGCAGCCACCAAACAGAAAGGGATCCTTCTGGGCTGCCCAAAGCGCCAAGCTCGTCTGTCGATGAGAAAGAGTTCTGCTCTTCTTCTCTTCCCTGAGGCTGGCCAGGTGAGATTAAGGTGCCGATGAAGAAGCTGACCTCTCCGCAGCAGGCAGCCCCTTTCTCATCTCCCGCGGACTCTCCCCCTGGATTCAGACCCAACCGGGCTGGCAGTGGGGGCAGCGGTCCCCTCTACCTGGCTCGCGGGCCTTAGGGATATGTGAGGCTGGTGGCGGGGCGCGTAGGGAGGGCAGGGTCAGCAGCATTCTGAGCTCTGAGCCCCTTGGCCAGACCCCAGTCTCTTCTTCTCGCATCTTGTTTGCGTGCTGGTGTGTCCAGGCACGCTGCTCACAGGTGCTGGTCACCGCGAGCCACGAGGCATCCCTGCAAGTGCAAAACTACTGGGAAGTGTGCCCAGAGGAGAGCAGGCTGTGCTGGTTTTGGCTGGGATAGAGTTAATTTTCTTTGCTGTAGCTGGTATAGTGCTGATGGCACATGGATGTCTTAGTTGTTGTTAAGTAGGGGCTAAGTAGTGCCTACAAGAGTTAGGGACTAGTCCAGCTCCCCATGCTCTGCCACGTGCACGAGAAGCCGGGAGGGGAGCGGCCACAGCCAATTCAGCTGTCCCAAACTGCCAAATGGGCTATTCCATGTCATATGACGTCATGTCCAGTATATTAACTGGGGGAGTTGGCCAGCGGGGGAGCGATGGCGGCTTGGGGACTGGTGGCGTCGGTCGGCAGGTGGTGAGCGGTTGCACCACTTGTTGTTTTGTTTTGTTTGTTTACCCCGTCCCCTCCCGGGTTTTCGCACACCTCTCTCTCTCTGTCTCTCTCTCGTTATTTTTCCTTTTCATTATGTTATTATTGTTGTTGTTATTATTGTCTTATTTTCGTTATTAAACTGTTCTTATCTCAACCCACGAGTTTTCACTCTTCTGATTCTCTCCCGCATCCCGCCGGTGGGGGAGTGAGCGAGCGGCTGTGTGGTGCTTAGTTGTTGACTGGGGTTAAACCACAACACAGGCTCTGGAGAGCAAGAGGCCCACGGTCGTGGCAAAGGGCTATCCCAAGGAAGTGTCCCGGGGTTGGGAGAGGGGAGGCCGGTAGCACCAGTGCAAATGTGTGTCGGAGAGGGGAGGTTGTGTGGGCAGGAAGAGGCTCCAGCCACCTCTGTGCCTTTCATAACCGCGCTGGATCGTCCCTGTCCCTCTGAGCCCTGCCAAGTCACTCCCGACCAGCCGGGACAGCACATCCCTTGGTGGCATGGCTGGCTGCTGGCTACTCCTGCCTCCACACGGGTCTTCCCTGCAGATCCCTGCTTTGTCACAAAACTGGTGAAGGCCTTCGTGTGTCTGAAATATGAAGGGAGGCTGTGAGAGCTGGGATTCTTCCCATACCGGATGGAAGGGAATGAAGAGGGAGCCAGGCTCTTCTCAGTAGAACCAACTGGCAGCGCAAGAGCGAATGGGCGCAAATTCAAACACATGACCTTCCGTTTCAGGGCAAGAAACCACCTTCTTACCGTGCGGGGGGGTCAAACCGTGGACCAGATTGCCCAAAGAGGCTGTGGAGTCTCCATCCTTGGAGATCCTCAAAACCCACCTGGACTATGTCCTAAGCAACCAGCTCAAGTAGGCCCTGCTGGAGCACTTGGCTTGGACTAAAGGATCTCAGGACGTCCCTTCCAGCCCCAACAGTTCTGAGATTCTGTGAACAGATAAGAGCAATGTCTCACATAAAAAAAAAAAAAAAAAATCTTACTTGAAATGTTCTGTGACAGAAAGTGGTTTACGTGTACTTTGTTTTCCGTTCCCGTGGCTGGTTGAGCCTTACTGAAGGCAAGGTAAACAACATCCACTGCTCTCCCCTTCTCCACCAAGCTAGCCACCTCACTGTAGGTGGCTACCAGCTTGGGTAAGCACGACTCTGCCTTTGTAAATCCATGCTTACTACTCCCAACCACCTTCCAGGGCAACCTATGTTTGGAAAGTACTTCCAGGATGTTTTGCTCTATCGTGTTCCCAGGGGTTGAGGAGAGGCTGAGCGTCCTGTGAGTTCCCTGGACCTTCCCTTCTTTCCCTTCTTGTGCCTCTTGCCTATGTGGGGACAGAAGAGGTTGAGGTGTGTCCTGAGCCACTTCAAAGCCTTGCAAGTTCTTTTCAGGCAACTCTCATCTCGAGACAAAGGCTTACTTGGGGTGGGGGCACACATTGAGCTGCTCACACTCAGAAACTCTGACCATTGTCGGGCTGACCGACGAGGATGGGATTCGAACCCACGCGTGCAGAGCACAATGGATTAGCAGTCCATCGCCTTCACCACTCGGCCACCTCGTCAGCATGCTGCTGCTGCTGTGGCTCCTGCCTGCTGCTGCTGCTGCTGCTGCTGCTGCTGCTGCTGCTGCTGCTGCTGCTGCTGCTGCTGCTGCTGCTGCTGCTGCTGCTGCTGCTGCTGATCTTGCTGCTGCTGATCTTGCTGCTGCTGCTGCTGCTGCTGCTGCTGCTGCTGCTGCTGCTGATGCCTACACCTTCTTATTCTGTTTGACATGGGAGAGAAGGAGCCAGCCTCCAGATTTTGACTTTTGGGACTGGCCCACTCCCCTGACAGCTGGGATGCGCTCCACAGACCTTTGGGGAAATGGGTCTCAGCGTTCACATCAGAAAATGACTGAACAGCAGAGCCCCAAGCTCCTTCCCGGGAAGGAACGTGGGAGATTGTTGTGGTTTAACCCCAGCCAGCAACCAAGCACCACGCAGCCACTCGCTCACTCTGCCCTGGTGGGGTGGGGGAGAGAATCAGAAGAGTAACAGTGAGGAAACTCCTGGGCTGAGATAAAGACAGTTTAATAGGCAAAGCAAAAGCCGCGCGCACAAGCAAAGCAAAAGAAGGAATTCGTTCACTACTTCCCACCGGCAGGCAGGTGTTCAGCCATCACCAGGAAAGCAGGGCTCCATCACGCGTAACGGTGACTTGGGAAGACAAACGCTATCACTCCCAACGTCCCCCGCTTCCTTCTTCTTCCCGCAGCTTTATATACTGAGCATGATGTCATATGGTATGGAATACCCCTTTGGTCAGTTTGGATCAGCTGTCCCGGCTGTGTCCCCTCCCAGCTTCTTGTGCACCCAGCAGAGCATGGGAAGCTGACAAAGTCCTTGACTAGTGTAAGCACTACTTAGCAACAACTAAACCATCTCCGCATTATCAGCACTGTTTTCAGCATAAGTCCAAAACGTAGCCCCCATACTAGCTACCGTGAAAAAAAATTAACTCTATCCCAGCTGAAACCAGGACAGAGAGTGACCCCGGAGTGGCTCAGCGCCTCCAAAGGACTTGAGCCTGACTTTGAGATTAATTTGTCACCAGCCACATTCCCCTCACATTCTGGACGGATACCACCAGCTCATATGGACAGGAGTCACTCGCACTTTTGACCAGGTGGGCTTTTCACCGGGGCAGAGCATGCGCCTCAGGCTTGGCTGTGGCGTCTCTGTGCTGTTCCCCCTGGTGCTCACCCAGGATCTCATCACAGGCTGCTTCTCTCCAGGCACAGCTAACAGTCAGGAATGAAGAGGGAGCTGAGGGGCACCAGCCCCGCGGCACACAACTCCTCTTTTTACCTGCCAGAGCTCCAGTGCTGCAGAGAGTTGAAACCACTGCACTGGTCCCCTGAGCCCAGACCTCTCTGTGCCTTGAAGGTCAGACCTTGAGCTGGGGGAAATGGTGCAGAGGCCAGGCTTGCTGCCCCTGGTGGATAACAGAAAGGTGGGTATCGGCTTGTGCACTGTGGGATGGCCACCAACGGCACGGCCCTGGGAGCCTCTCCTTCCCCTCCGCCTGGTTAATTCCTGTCCTGGACAAAGAGGAGCCATGCACAGCCTTGGGGGCTGGGACCAGAACCACTTGCACCCCGGTCACTCCAAGTAGTTTCTCCAGCCCCAGCCCACCCCATGGGCCTGTAATTGCGGAGACATGTGAACAAGGAGGACTGGCGGATACAGGATTGTCCCCGGGGCAGAAGCCCACAGCACAGGGAGGACTGGCCTGGGAAACTCAATGCTCTGCTGAGCTCCTTCTCCAGACTGCTGGCAGTCCCCATTGTGGATACGAAAAACTCCTGGGGTTTACTTTCTGGCTTCTTACCAAGGACTTTCCTAACAAAGTAGCCAGTGATGGCACTGGCTCTCATTAATCCAGCAGTCTGTTGAGTCCCTGCTGTAATCAGTGCAGCACAGGGACATTCAAGAGAAACTTCGGGCTTCCTTCATGCTTTGTTTTGTGGCTTTTGAGGTGCGCCAGTGAGTAATGGGGCTCCTTCCACAAGAGCTCTCACCCCAGACTGGCCTTGTCTCCACTGCTGTGGGATGTCAGGGCTGAAAGACGAGGCGCTCTCAAACCCAGGAACTACGGACAAACCCGTAGTTTTACCAAGGCAGGAACTCTTTTGGATACTCAGCTGGCTGGGACTGCAGAAGAGGGGAGAATGAAACACGACTCTCTTGCAAAGCTGATGCCCAAGGTCTTTAATGAGAAAGTCGGAAGGAAAATGGAAAAGACGAGAGCTTAAGCAATGCATTCTGGAGGCTGAGTAAAGCTCAGAGAAGTGCTGCCCTCTGAAGGAAAAGCTCCCCGCCAGGGATGCTGCTTGGCCAAGAATGGTAAAGCATGCTTCAAGGCTCTGGCAATCAAGTATCACCTGAACCCATTGCTGCGGAAGGAAGGAGGGGGTATTTCATGGGGAGCATAAGGTAAAGCAGAGCAAGACGGGGAAAGAGAGAGGCTTCCATGGGAAGGCCAGCGCAGGCCCCTTCCTCCAGGCGGAGCGGTGGGAGCTCGGCTCCTCTGCAGACCATGGCCGCGCTCTCAGGGCTGGCTCCAGGGCTTTCCTTGATGCTCCTGGCGCACGACCGCGGGCGGGCAATCCACGGGCTTCAGCATAAGAGATTGCCCCGTCCCAGGGGCCCGCAGAGCCCCCGGCCCAGACCGGACCACCCAAAGGCCCCCAGCCCCAGGGAGCCCCCAGAAGCAATGGGCACACTGCCAGCGCTGAGAGAGCTGCCCACGGCAGCCGAGGCGGTGGAGCCCACGGCTGTGCTCTGAGGGAAGGAGCTGAGGATTGGGCCCGGCAGTGTCACCGTCACTGGCGAGGGCTGGATCGCCACGCTGGAGTCGGCGCACCGGATGACGCACGGCTCGTTGCAGCTGTTGGCAAGCGGGGTAGGGCCGCAGGCAGCTGGCAGGCACGGGCTGTAGCACGCCATGTCTCGCGGAGGGAGGCGACCCTGCAAGACCGGGAGGGAGCAGAGGGCATTAGAGCTGTCGGGCCCTTTCAGGCCCACTGGCCTGCCTTCTCTGAGAACGGGCAGTGCCTGGCAGCTCAGCGGAGAGAGATTTGGGATGGGGCACGTGTCGAGAAAGCTGTGTCCAGCAGGAGGGCCCGCAGTGGTGCCCTGCTGTGCTCTTGGCAGAACACCGCAATGCACCCTCCTCTCCGCCGCCTTAACCTCCCCGCTGCCTGCTCACACCCTGCCGTATCTGAAGATCCCTTCTCTCACCCGCCTGGGATGTCTCACCCACAGGGACCTGGGCTCACCTGGCCAGAGTTACTTGCAACGCCCCCGTGAAGTGCAGGGTGCCACTTGGTAAACATTCACAAAGGCAGAAGCAGTGGCATGGCCCAAGAGCTGATGGACCTCCAGTGTCTGCAGAGAGGGGATTTCTGGGCATTTTGCTGGGTCTGCGGTGGGTATTTGTAACTGAAGGGTAATCCCAGAGGGTCCGTCCAAACGCAGGGAAGCCCCCCCTGCCCAAGTCAAGCTCCTTTGCAGCCTATACCTCCGCCGGCCTTGCCACTCCCAGGCATGCCTGTCCCATGGAGGCGCTCTGAAACCTCCGGTTGCTCCCTTACCAAGGGTACGTCTGCAGGCTGCGAGGATATTTCTCAACAGTCCTTCTGCTCAGCCTTGAAGGCTTGGTAGGGAAGGCGCCCCAGAGAGAGTCCTCTGTAAGCCCCCTCCCAGTACAAGGAAACGGCTGCCCGGTTTTTCAGACGGGTTGAGCAGAGCCTGGATGCTGTGGCCTTTGTCAGGGAAAGACTTTCCACTGCAGACCAAGAGGCTCCCTCTTCTTGGCAGCGGGCTGTGTACTTCCTGATCATCAGCCCTTACACCAGCATCAGTCTGTTCACTCAGCCAAACGGGTCTCCTTCTCCCCGCCACCCCGCCCTCGGGAGCCCTGGTCTTGTCAGGTCACGCTCCTCTCACCCACTGCTCTTTGGAGGGGACATGTCTGAGTGAAATGCAACAGCATTTCTGACTGAAGACAGCAGCCGCTATGGAAGAAGGCGTCTATGGTGGGACTAGCGCTCCTGAGGAAGCTCCTCGTCACGCCAGTAATGCAAAAGGAGCATTGCTGAACCGCGCGTGGTGGAGGAAGTGCCCGGTCGTTGGTTAGAGAGGGCTGGACGTACGTCCTGAGCCTTGGAAAGAACCACGGCTGGCCAAGAAACCAACCAATGCCCTGTTTCACACCCTAGACCATTCACCGAGGACAAGGGAGGCAAAACGCAGGCAGCCCTCTCCACAAAAACTGTCCTGCCAACCGAGGAGACAAGAGGCACAATGAACTGAGACTTACCGACTTCACAGAGCAGAGGAAGGCACGACGAGAGGATAGAGGAGCTGGGAGTTGGGCACACTTTTATACTGCGGCCCAGAGCCCCAGGGGAGCTGACAAACACCACAAACATGAAGCATGTTGAGAAACAGCAATTTTGGCTTCTCAAAGCTCTGCTGGTAGATGAAAGACATGCCTCCTTTGCCTGAAATGCTTGGCTCCCTTTTCATCCTGGGTAGCACTGAAGTGATTTTGTTGAGAGCAGTTTTGTATCTTCCCCAGACCACGGCTCGCCTGAGGCCTCGTTCCAGTTGCTGGTGAAACCTTGCAGCAGACTCAGGCCCGGAGTAGGTGTTGTGCGCGTCCCGCCCTGCCTGGGGAGCATGGCCAGTACTTTGCATGTGGAGCACGCCTGAAGGCCGCTCAGAAGGGTCTCCCTTGGACGGGCTGAGGCCGACCCTGAGCAAGACCAGTGCCTGCAGGCTTTGGAGTTGCTCAGAGGCCAGCCAAGCCTCTGCAGCATGGCTATTCCGCTGAGGGACAGAGAACGGAGGAGACTCAGATCCCTGGGGTGATTGGAAGGTGATGGTCAAACAAGGCCCTCCTGCGGTCTGGAGAGAAACCCCATTGTGTGCAGGGATGGGGACACCGAGGCCATTGCTGGAGGAGGAGGTCAGGCTACTCGGTGGCAGATCTCTGCTCCCCTCACGCCTCGGTGATGCACACGCTTTCCAGCCATGCAAAGGGAGCCCCGCAGTTCAGCTGCTGTCTTCAGTCAGGAAAGGCCAGAGTGTTTTCTTTGGGAACGGCACAGCCCTTGCCTTGCCTGCCAGGACTTGGCTCATTACTCTCCCGAGGAGAAGCAACGGCTCAACGTGGCCCTGGACAGCGACAAAGGAGCCTGCTGACTCGTGCCTGAAAGTGAGCCATCACCAAGTGAGCCTGTTTGCTTCGGCGCAGCCTTCCCAAACAGCACTCCTCTTTGCATCGTGGCCGCGTGGCTTGTTCAGGTCACTGACCCAGAGGGTCTGGCTTGTTTTCCCTGGCTCAGGGACAAATTGGCACGTTCAGGGCCCTTTAATTGCCAGGTGGCACCAGCAGGCCTCCTCGGAGTCACTTGTGAGTCACCAAAAAATGCTGAGGCACTATGAGAGACCTCAGCTCCACCTCGGTGCGAATCATCCATGCACTGGCATCAGGGGCTCTGGGGGAAACGGATTCAGACGTGCAGAGGGCCCTCGCGCAACCTCATGTCCGCATTCCTGCAGAAATGCAGCTGTTTGTCCAGTGTTGTCATGGCTGTTAGCGTCTTGCCCAACCACTTGGTGACTCCTTGAAATCCTCTCGTGCTCCTTGGTGAAACAGCAGCCAAAGGAGGACAGCACGGACGTGCCCTGTCGTTCCCACTCCCGGACACTTCTGGAGCACAGACCAAACTGAGGAAAGTCACTGCCCCTGCGTGTCCATGGCCTGGGGAGCCTGCTGTTTTGACAGAGCGGTGTGACACACCACCGGACTGAGGCTGCAACCGCTGAGTGGCACCAGATGGTGCTCCCTGCTACCCTACGAGACACAGAGGAGACTGTGCCAGTCTGGGAAGGTCTGGGGGGAGCTCAAAGGCCAGGCGCATGTCGCCAGCCCTGAGAGCTGCCTGGAAAAAGCCTCTGGCTGCCCGTGCTGCTTGGGAAGATGGGCCACGCTCTCACCTGGGCGGCCGTACCGTTTGGGGGAAGGGTCTCGGAAGGGGGATGTTGTCTTCTCCTGCAAAGGACCGATGGCTCTGTCTCACTTCTGCCGTCGTTTCGGGCAGGACCATGCTCTGGGGCTGTTGTGCCACCCTGCCGGGACGGTTGACCTAGTGCCACAGCTCACAGCAGAAGCGTGCTCACTCTGCACAGGCGGAAACAGAGGCAGCCCGCCGTGCCTCTTTCCCAGGTGGAACTGGAAGTGCACTGACAAAGCAGCCAGTGATGCTCCCTCCTGAGGAAGGGCTCTGAGGCCCTGCGAGGAACTTGCGAGCTGCTCGACCCCCAGCATGCCCTCAGCTGAAGGGCAGGGAAGTCTCTGCCTATCTCTTCCAGTCCCCAAAGCCCCAAGATGTGGCCCTTTGAGATGTGGCCCAGCCCCACGGAAGGGGCACGGGTTGCCCACAGCAGTCTCTGCGGGGGAAGCTGCCAGCAGGAATCAGCCCCGAGGGAAACTCCCTAAATGGGACAATCTGCTCTATGACTGCTCTGTTCCCAGCCGGTGAACTAACGGGTGAGCACTCAGACTACTGATGTGCACCAGCATATGCCAAAGGCTGCGGTGGGTAAGGAGAGAAGTTGAGTACAGCCTTGCCGCTCCTCCCTCTCTGCTCTCCCTTCTGGCCATTGAGAGGTCGTGCAAAGAGGAGCAGACACCAGGACAGACACTCTGCTCCTCATGTAGCCTCCTTTGCCACCAGACAGGAGCATGACACAGCCCGTCACAGCTCCGCTAGAGCAGGCAGTGAGTATCATCGCTGGGCTGCTCTCCTCCTTGGCCTCCCATCCTGCCCCGCTGCTGGATGCGGGAAGAGTGGGGAGGCATTCCTCTACCGCATGAGGAGCCTGGCATTTGCTGCGCTGATGCACATGCATCCACCTGCCTCAGCAGGCATGTGGTAACACCTGAGGGCAGGAAGCGGACAGCACAGGCCCGTCCTTGCTCCGCAAGATGCCTTCTGCTTTGAACTGCAGCCACAAGAGGACATGTCCTTCCCAGGGCTGGCAAGGCAACCAAAAGTGAAAAGCACCCTCAGTCAAACGCCTATGAGTTTACTCCTCAGCCACTTTGACCTTGCACCCTTGGGGCTCACTACCCACTTTGAGAAAGAGAATGCTGAGAATGAGAATTGACAGATTTCCATAGAACAAGACCTTTTTTTTTTTTTTTTTTTTTAACCCTTCCCCATTTTTTACTTTCTTTTGAGGTCACCACAGAGCTACCTGGCCACCTCTAGGAATGGTCCCAGTGCCCCCACCCCTTCACACAGTGACACTTCTGTCCATCTCACAGACGGTCCTTCTTGGGCCTTCACCATCCAACCACCTCTGGGGATCTGAGTCCCCTCCCTTCCGTGCCCCGCGGCCGGACAGGCATCCAGCCAGGGCTTGGCTGATTGCTGAGCCCTTCCATGGCCCTGCGGGGCCTTGTGTTCCTCAGGGTCAGCCTCAGCCCTTCAACCGGAGACCCACGTGAGTGGCCTTTATCAGGAGTGCTGCACAGCTGAAGGCCTCACTGAGAGTGGTAGTCACGTTCCGCAGCAAGGATGTGCACAACCCACACACAGGGCCTGGAGCTACTGAAACCCTTACCCGGGAAGTGGCATGGGACCTCAAATGACCGTTGCTTTGAGGAGCCAGCATCTAATGCATCACTGTGCTCACACCCAATAGGGAAATGCAAGCCAGACCTTTCAGATGAAAGAGACAAGCTCTTCATCTCTTGGCTGTGCTTTGCAAGCCTCAAATTGCTCTTTGTTAACGTGTTTCACAAAGAAGGTGTGTTCCAGGTCTCCTGAGGCGCTGGCTCACCATATAAAAAGCCTGTGCCACTCCAGGCCCTTCCATCCGCATCTCTGCCCTTGCTCCCCACGGTGAACTTGGTAAGTCTGAACTCACTCCCTCTCTTCCTGCGGGTAGGATTTCTGTCAGGGGGACCGCTTCCCTTCTCTGTGTGGTCCTTCTGATATGTGCTCAGGGCTTGAAAATACACTGTGCTTCGCTCTTCTGGGAGGTGAGGGAGGAGGGAAGGCTTTGCTCCCTTCTGAGAGGGAGTCAGCTGGGCTCTTTTGTAGCAGTGGCACTGCAGTCACCAGGTGCTTCCTCCCCCATCCATAGTGCAGCGACCTGCCTAGGTCACTCTTGGCATGGAAAGGAGCTTTCCAGGGAGATCTGGCCCTATGCAGGCACTGCCCGTTCTCAGAGGAGACAGGCCAGTGGGCCTGAAAGGGCCCGACAGCTCTAATGCCCTCTGCTCCCTCCCGGTCTTGCAGGGTCGCCTCCCTCCGCGAGACATGGCGTGCTACAGCCCCTGCCTGCCAGCTGCCTGCGGCCCTACCCCGCTTGCCAACAGCTGCAACGAGCCGTGCGTCATCCGGTGCGCCGACTCCAGCGTGGCGATCCAGCCCTCGCCAGTGACGGTGACACTGCCGGGCCCAATCCTCAGCTCCTTCCCTCAGAGCACAGCCGTGGGCTCCACCGCCTCGGCTGCCGTGGGCAGCTCTCTCAGCGCTGGCAGTGTGCCCATTGCTTCTGGGGGCTCCCTGGGGCTGGGGGCCTTTGGGTGGTCCGGTCTGGGCCGGGGGCTCTGCGGGCCCCTGGGACGGGGCAATCTCTTATGCTGAAGCCCGTGGATTGCCCGCCCGCGGTCGTGCGCCAGGAGCATCAAGGAAAGCCCTGGAGCCAGCCCTGAGAGCGCGGCCATGGTCTGCAGAGGAGCCGAGCTCCCACCGCTCCGCCTGGAGGAAGGGGCCTGCGCTGGCCTTCCCATGGAAGCCTCTCTCTTTCCCCGTCTTGCTCTGCTTTACCTTATGCTCCCCATGAAATACCCCCTCCTTCCTTCCGCAGCAATGGGTTCAGGTGATACTTGATTGCCAGAGCCTTGAAGCATGCTTTACCATTCTTGGCCAAGCAGCATCCCTGGCGGGGAGCTTTTCCTTCAGAGGGCAGCACTTCTCTGAGCTTTACTCAGCCTCCAGAATGCATTGCTTAAGCTCTCGTCTTTTCCATTTTCCTTCCGACTTTCTCATTAAAGACCTTGGGCATCAGCTTTGCAAGAGAGTCGTGTTTCATTCTCCCCTCTTCTGCAGTCCCAGCCAGCTGAGTATCCAAAAGAGTTCCTGCCTTGGTAAAACTACGGGTTTGTCCGTAGTTCCTGGGTTTGAGAGCGCCTCGTCTTTCAGCCCTGACATCCCACAGCAGTGGAGACAAGGCCAGTCTGGGGTGAGAGCTCTTGTGGAAGGAGCCCCATTACTCACTGGCGCACCTCAAAAGCCACAAAACAAAGCATGAAGGAAGCCCAGATAGGTACAGAATCGTAGAATCTCCACAACTGGTAGGGTCCTCAGAAGATCACCTGTTCCAACCTTTCGTGGCCATGGGAGCCTAGATGAGGTTATCTAGCACCCTGTCCAATCGCATCTCAGAAACCTCCAGGCGTGGGGACTCTACCACCTCCCTGGCGAGGCTGTTGCAGGGAATGATTGTTCTCACTGTAAAAAATGCCTTTCTTACATCAAGGTGAAACCTCTCCCGGTTGCTCCCTGTCCTCCCCGAGTGGCTCTTTGTTAAGAGAGAGTCTCCGTCCGCTTTGTGGTGGCCTTTAAGTACTGGAAAACTGTGACGAGTGCAGGGGAAGAGCATCACAGGACCGCACGAGACTCAGTATGGAATGTTTTGGGGGAGGAACCGGGGGTGGGGGAAGGAAGGGTTCAGGGTGGTACTGGGAGGAAGAACCGTGAGAAAACTAGAGGGAAGATGGGATAGCATGGCTGCCACTCAAGAACTGGTTGCTGTTCAGGATGCGTGCCTGGCCGTGCCCTGCTTCTGATCAGTGCAGCCTGTCCTGCCTTCTTCTGAAGTTCTATTCCTCACTATGTTCCCTAGTGAGTGGCTCTCTATTCTGTGTCTAGGTGTGTGTTTGGAAGTCTAGGGGCCGGCAACTGGAGTCAAACCCCAGGTCACCGTGGTTCTAGCCTCGGTGGCGTCGGTCACTGAGTGGGACCAGAGGTCACTGGGACTGCTTGTCTGGGGTGCCGGCACCTGGGCAGGCCAGGGTGAGTGGAAGTAATGTGCCAGCAAGCGGAGCGTGTGAGGGTATGCAAGTCAGTGTGCGATTGCTCTGGCGGACCAAGTCAGATGATGCAGCGAGTGGGTAAAGCAGCTTGGGGAGGCACGTATGGGTGTGTGCCTCGGAGGGTGAGGTCACAGAAGGAGCTGGCTACAGGAGGCACCAGAGGGTCCTGGCCAGCTGCCAGAGACACCATAGGGCCTGTTTGTGTCTGTGCGTGAGTCTCTAGGGGCGAGAGAACCGGAGGAGGCGGCTACGAGAAGGACCGGGGCGCCCAGGCCAAGTGGAGCCAGGGACCAGCTACAGGGTGGACGGGGCGTCCTCAGCCCAGCTGAGGGAGGGATCCACGTTGTACATGCGGTGCGGTGTTTTCCCACTCTCAGACCTTCATTGTGATCAGCCAGAAAGGGGACCTGGACGAGGCTCTCCGTGCCCTTTCTGGAGTGCTGCGTTTCTGCCTGCGTTGATCAGTGCGGTTGGCCCTGTGTAGACGGGCTGCATACATGGATTTGTGTGTGTGTGTGTGTGCCTCCTGGGAGGCACGCTCAGCCTCGCTGCTGGCTGGGCCTGGGGGCATGGAGCTGCGGCAGCCTGAGCTCTGCTGGGCTCCCGGGTTCAGCAGCCACCAAACAGAAAGGGATCCTTCTGGGCTGCCCAAAGCGCCAAGCTCGTCTGTCGATGAGAAAGAGTTCTGCTCTTCTTCTCTTCCCTGAGGCTGGCCAGGTGAGATTAAGGTGCCGATGAAGAAGCTGACCTCTCCGCAGCAGGCAGCCCCTTTCTCATCTCCCGCGGACTCTCCCCCTGGATTCAGACCCAACCGGGCTGGCAGTGGGGGCAGCGGTCCCCTCTACCTGGCTCGCGGGCCTTAGGGATATGTGAGGCTGGTGGCGGGGCGCGTAGGGAGGGCAGGGTCAGCAGCATTCTGAGCTCTGAGCCCCTTGGCCAGACCCCAGTCTCTTCTTCTCGCATCTTGTTTGCGTGCTGGTGTGTCCAGGCACGCTGCTCACAGGTGCTGGTCACCGCGAGCCACGAGGCATCCCTGCAAGTGCAAAACTACTGGGAAGTGTGCCCAGAGGAGAGCAGGCTGTGCTGGTTTTGGCTGGGATAGAGTTAATTTTCTTTGCTGTAGCTGGTATAGTGCTGATGGCACATGGATGTCTTAGTTGTTGTTAAGTAGGGGCTAAGTAGTGCCTACAAGAGTTAGGGACTAGTCCAGCTCCCCATGCTCTGCCACGTGCACGAGAAGCCGGGAGGGGAGCGGCCACAGCCAATTCAGCTGTCCCAAACTGCCAAATGGGCTATTCCATGTCATATGACGTCATGTCCAGTATATTAACTGGGGGAGTTGGCCAGCGGGGGAGCGATGGCGGCTTGGGGACTGGTGGCATCGGTCAGCAGGTGGTGAGCGGTTGCACCACTTGTTGTTTTGTTTTGTTTGTTTACCCCGTCCCCTCCCGGGTTTTCGCACACCTCTCTCTCTCTGTCTCTCTCTCGTTATTTTTCCTTTTCATTATGTTATTATTGTTGTTGTTATTATTGTCTTATTTTCGTTATTAAACTGTTCTTATCTCAACCCACGAGTTTTCACTCTTCTGATTCTCTCCCGCATCCCGCCGGTGGGGGAGTGAGCGAGCGGCTGTGTGGTGCTTAGTTGTTGACTGGGGTTAAACCACAACACAGGCTCTGGAGAGCAAGAGGCCCACGGTCGTGGCAAAGGGCTATCCCAAGGAAGTGTCCCGGGGTTGGGAGAGGGGAGGCCGGTAGCACCAGTGCAAATGTGTGTCGGAGAGGGGAGGTTGTGTGGGCAGGAAGAGGCTCCAGCCACCTCTGTGCCTTTCATAACCGCGCTGGATCGTCCCTGTCCCTCTGAGCCCTGCCAAGTCACTCCCGACCAGCCGGGACAGCACATCCCTTGGTGGCATGGCTGGCTGCTGGCTACTCCTGCCTCCACACGGGTCTTCCCTGCAGATCCCTGCTTTGTCACAAAACTGGTGAAGGCCTTCGTGTGTCTGAAATATGAAGGGAGGCTGTGAGAGCTGGGATTCTTCCCATACCTGATGGAAGGGAATGAAGAGGGAGCCAGGCTCTTCTCAGTAGAACCAACTGGCAGCGCAAGAGCGAATGGGCGCAAATTCAAACACATGACCTTCCGTTTCAGGGCAAGAAACCACCTTCTTACCGTGCGGGGGGGTCAAACCGTGGACCAGATTGCCCAAAGAGGCTGTGGAGTCTCCATCCTTGGAGATCCTCAAAACCCACCTGGACTATGTCCTAAGCAACCAGCTCAAGTAGGCCCTGCTGGAGCATTTGGCTTGGACTAAAGGATCTCAGGACATCCCTTCCAGCCCCAACAGTTCTGAGATTCTGTGAACAGATAAGAGCAATGTCTCACATAAAAAAAAAAAAAAAATCTTACTTGAAATGTTCTGTGACAGAAAGTGGTTTACGTGTACTTTGTTTTCCGTTCCCGTGGCTGGTTGAGCCTTACTGAAGGCAAGGTAAACAACATCCACTGCTCTCCCCTTCTCCACCAAGCTAGCCACCTCACTGTAGGTGGCTACCAGCTTGGGTAAGCACGACTCTGCCTTTGTAAATCCATGCTTACTACTCCCAACCACCTTCCAGGGCAACCTATGTTTGGAAAGTACTTCCAGGATGTTTTGCTCTATCGTGTTCCCAGGGGTTGAGGAGAGGCTGAGCGTCCTGTGAGTTCCCTGGACCTTCCCTTCTTTCCCTTCTTGTGCCTCTTGCCTATGTGGGGACAGAAGAGGTTGAGGTGTGTCCTGAGCCACTTCAATGCCTTGCAAGTTCTTTTCAGGCAACTCTCATCTCAAAACAAAGGCTTACTTGGGGCGGGGGCACACATTGAGCTGCTCACACTCAGAAACTCTGACCATTGTCGGGCTGACCGACGAGGATGGGATTCGAACCCACGCGTGCAGAGCACAATGGATTAGCAGTCCATCGCCTTCACCACTCGGCCACCTCGTCAGCATGCTGCTGCTGCTGTGGCTCCTGCCAGCTGCTGCTGCTGCTGCTGCTGCTGCTGCTGCTGCTGCTGCTGCTGCTGCTGCTGCTGCTGCTGCTGCTGCTGCTGCTGCTGCTGCTGCTGCTGCTGCTGCTGATCTTGCTGCTCCTCCTGCTCCAGCTCCTGCTCCTGCTCCTGCTCCTGATGCCTACACCTTCTTATTCTGTTTGACATGGGAGAGAAGGAGCCAGCCTCCAGATTTTGACTTTTGGGACTGGCCCACTCCCCTGACAGCTGGGATGCGCTCCACAGACCTTTGGGGAAATGGGTCTCAGCGTTCACATCAGAAAATGACTGAACAGCAGAGCCCCAAGCTCCTTCCCGGGAAGGAACGTGGGAGATTGTTGTGGTTTAACCCCAGCCAGCAACCAAGCACCACGCAGCCACTCGCTCACTCTGCCCTGGTGGGGTGGGGGAGAGAATCAGAAGAGTAACAGTGAGGAAACTCCTGGGCTGAGATAAAGACAGTTTAATAGGCAAAGCAAAAGCCGCGCGCACAAGCAAAGCAAAAGAAGGAATTCGTTCACTACTTCCCACCGGCAGGCAGGTGTTCAGCCATCTCCAGGAAAGCAGGGCTCCATCACGCGTAACGGTGACTTGGGAAGACAAACGCTATCACTCCCAACGTCCCCCGCTTCCTTCTTCTTCCCGCAGCTTTATATACTGAGCATGATGTCATATGGTATGGAATACCCCTTTGGTCAGTTTGGGTCAGCTGTCCCGGCTGTGTCCCCTCCCAGCTTCTTGTGCACCCAGCAGAGCATGGGAAGCTGACAAAGTCCTTGACTAGTGTAAGCACTACTTAGCAACAACTAAACCATCTCCGCATTATCAGCACTGTTTTCAGCATAAGTCCAAAACGTAGCCCCCATACTAGCTACCGTGAAAAAAAATTAACTCTATCCCAGCTGAAACCAGGACAGAGAGTGACCCCGGAGTGGCTCAGCGCCTCCAAAGGACTTGAGCCTGACTTTGAGATTAATTTGTCACCAGCCACATTCCCCTCACATTCTGGACGGATACCACCAGCTCATATGGACAGGAGTCACTCGCACTTTTGACCAGGTGGGCTTTTCACCGGGGCAGAGCATGCGCCTCAGGCTTGGCTGTGGCGTCTCTGTGCTGTTCCCCCTGGTGCTCACCCAGGATCTCATCACAGGCTGCTTCTCTCCAGGCACAGCTAACAGTCAGGAATGAAGAGGGAGCTGAGGGGCACCAGCCCCGCGGCACACAACTCCTCTTTTTACCTGCCAGAGCTCCAGTGCTGCAGAGAGTTGAAACCACTGCACTGGTCCCCTGAGCCCAGACCTCTCTGTGCCTTGAAGGTCAGACCTTGAGCTGGGGGAAATGGTGCAGAGGCCAGGCTTGCTGCCCCTGGTGGATAACAGAAAGGTGGGTATCGGCTTGTGCACTGTGGGATGGCCACCAACGGCACGGCCCTGGGAGCCTCTCCTTCCCCTCCGCCTGGTTAATTCCTGTCCTGGACAAAGAGGAGCCATGCACAGCCTTGGGGGCTGGGACCAGAACCACTTGCACCCTGGTCACTCCAAGTAGTTTCTCCAGCCCCAGCCCACCCCATGGGCCTGTAATTGCGGAGACGTGTGAACAAGGAGGACTGGCGGATACAGGATTGTCCCCGGGGCAGAAGCCCACAGCACAGGGAGGACTGGCCTGGGAAACTCAATGCTCTGCTGAGCTCCTTCTCCAGACTGCTGGCAGTCCCCATTGTGGATACGAAAAACTCCTGGGGTTTACTTTCTGGCTTCTTACCAAGGACTTTCCTAACAAAGTAGCCAGTGATGGCACTGGCTCTCATTAATCCAGCAGTCTGTTGAGTCCCTGCTGTAATCAGTGCAGCACAGGGACATTCAAGAGAAAATTCGGGCTTCCTTCATGCTTTGTTTTGTGGCTTTTGAGGTGCGCCAGTGAGTAATGGGGCTCCTTCCACAAGAGCTCTCACCCCAGACTGGCCTTGTCTCCACTGCTGTGGGATGTCAGGGCTGAAAGACGAGGCGCTCTCAAACCCAGGAACTACGGACAAACCCGTAGTTTTACCAAGGCAGGAACTCTTTTGGATACTCAGCTGGCTGGGACTGCAGAAGAGGGGAGAATGAAACACGACTCTCTTGCAAAGCTGATGCCCAAGGTCTTTAATGAGAAAATCGGAAGGAAAATGGAAAAGACGAGAGCTTAAGCAATGCATTCTGGAGGCTGAGTAAAGCTCAGAGAAGTGCTGCCCTCTGAAGGAAAAGCTCCCCGCCAGGGATGCTGCTTGGCCAAGAATGGTAAAGCATGCTTCAAGGCTCTGGCAATCAAGTATCACCTGAACCCATTGCTGCGGAAGGAAGGAGGGGGTATTTCATGGGGAGCATAAGGTAAAGCAGAGCAAGACGGGGAAAGAGAGAGGCTTCCATGGGAAGGCGAGCGCAGGCCCCTTCCTCCAGGCGGAGCGGTGGGAGCTCGGCTCCTCTGCAGACCATGGCCGCGCTCTCAGGGCTGGCTCCAGGGCTTTCCTTGATGCTCCTGGCGCACGACCGCGGGCGGGCAATCCACGGGCTTCAGCATAAGAGATTGCCCCGTCCCAGGGGCCCGCAGAGCCCCCGGCCCAGACCGGACCACCCAAAGGCCCCCAGCCCCAGGGAGCCCCCAGAAGCAATGGGCACACTGCCAGCGCTGAGAGAGCTGCCCACGGCAGCCGAGGCGGTGGAGCCCACGGCTGTGCTCTGAGGGAAGGAGCTGAGGATTGGGCCCGGCAGTGTCACCGTCACTGGCGAGGGCTGGATCGCCACGCTGGAGTCGGCGCACCGGATGACGCACGGCTCGTTGCAGCTGTTGGCAAGCGGGGTAGGGCCGCAGGCAGCTGGCAGGCAGGGGCTGTAGCACGCCATGTCTCGCGGAGGGAGGCGACCCTGCAAGACCGGGAGGGAGCAGAGGGCATTAGAGCTGTCGGGCCCTTTCAGGCCCACTGGCCTGCCTTCTCTGAGAACGGGCAGTGCCTGGCAGCTCAGCGGAGAGAGATTTGGGATGGGGCACGTGTCGAGAAAGCTGTGTCCAGCAGGAGGGCCCGCAGTGGTGCCCTGCTGTGCTCTTGGCAGAACACCGCAATGCACCCTCCTCTCCGCCGCCTTAACCTCCCCGCTGCCTGCTCACACCCTGCCGTATCTGAAGATCCCTTCTCTCACCCGCCTGGGATGTCTCACCCACAGGGACCTGGGCTCACCTGGCCAGAGTTACTTGCAACGCCCCCGTGAAGTGCAGGGTGCCACTTGGTAAACATTCACAAAGGCAGAAGCAGTGGCATGGCCCAAGAGCTGATGGACCTCCAGTGTCTGCAGAGAGGGGATTTCTGGGCATTTTGCTGGGTCTGCGGTGGGTATTTGTAACTGAAGGGTAATCCCAGAGGGTCCGTCCAAACGCAGGGAAGCCCCCCCTGCCCAAGTCAAGCTCCTTTGCAGCCTATACCTCCGCCGGCCATGCCACTCCCAGGCATGCCTGTCCCATGGAGGCACTCTGAAACCTCCGGTTGCTCCCTTACCAAGGGTACGTCTGCAGGCTGCGAGGATATTTCTCAACAGTCCTTCTGCTCAGCCTTGAAGGCTTGGTAGGGAAGGCGCCCCAGAGAGAGTCCTCTGTAAGCCCCCTCCCAGTACAAGGAAACGGCTGCCCGGTTTTTCAGACGGGTTGAGCAGAGCCTGGATGCTGTGGCCTTTGTCAGGGAAAGACTTTCCACTGCAGACCAAGAGGCTCCCTCTTCTTGGCAGCGGGCTGTGTACTTCCTGATCATCAGCCCTTACACCAGCATCAGTCTGTTCACTCAGCCAAACGGGTCTCCTTCTCCCCGCCACCCCGCCCTCGGGAGCCCTGGTCTTGTCAGGTCACGCTCCTCTCACCCACTGCTCTTTGGAGGGGACATGTCTGAGTGAAATGCAACAGCATTTCTGACTGAAGACAGCAGCCGCTATGGAAGAAGGCGTCTATGGTGGGACTAGCGCTCCTGAGGAAGCTCCTCGTCACGCCAGTAATGCAAAAGGAGCATTGCTGAACCGCGCGTGGTGGAGGAAGTGCCCGGTCGTTGGTTAGAGAGGGCTGGACGTACGTCCTGAGCCTTGGAAAGAACCACGGCTGGCCAAGAAACCAACCAATGCCCTGTTTCACACCCTAGACCATTCACCGAGGACAAGGGAGGCAAAACGCAGGCAGCCCTCTCCACAAAAACTGTCCTGCCAACCGAGGAGACAAGAGGCACAATGAACTGAGACTTACCGACTTCACAGAGCAGAGGAAGGCACGACGAGAGGATAGAGGAGCTGGGAGTTGGGCACACTTTTATACTGCGGCCCAGAGCCCCAGGGGAGCTGACAAACACCACAAACATGAAGCATGTTGAGAAACAGCAATTTTGGCTTCTCAAAGCTCTGCTGGTAGATGAAAGACATGCCTCCTTTGCCTGAAATGCTTGGCTCCCTTTTCATCCTGGGTAGCACTGAAGTGATTTTGTTGAGAGCAGTTTTGTATCTTCCCCAGACCACGGCTCGCCTGAGGCCTCGTTCCAGTTGCTGGTGAAACCTTGCAGCAGACTCAGGCCCGGAGTAGGTGTTGTGCGCGTCCCGCCCTGCCTGGGGAGCATGGCCAGTACTTTGCATGTGGAGCACGCCTGAAGGCCGCTCAGAAGGGTCTCCCTTGGACGGGCTGAGGCCGACCCTGAGCAAGACCAGTGCCTGCAGGCTATGGAGCTGCTCAGAGGCCAGCCAAGCCTCTGCAGCATGGCTATTCCGCTGAGGGACAGAGAACGGAGGAGACTCAGATCCCTGGGGTGATTGGAAGGTGATGGTCAAACAAGGCCCTCCTGCGGTCTGGAGAGAAACCCCATTGTGTGCAGGGATGGGGACACCGAGGCCATTGCTGGAGGAGGAGGTCAGGCTACTCGGTGGCAGATCTCTGCTCCCCTCACACCTCGGTGATGCACACGCTTTCCAGCCATGCAAAGGGAGCCCCGCAGTTCAGCTGCTGTCTTCAGTCAGGAAAGGCCAGAGTGTTTTCTTTGGGAACGGCACAGCCCTTGCCTTGCCTGCCAGGACTTGGCTCATTACTCTCCCGAGGAGAAGCAACGGCTCAACGTGGCCCTGGACAGCGACAAAGGAGCCTGCTGACTCGTGCCTGAAAGTGAGCCATCACCAAGTGAGCCTGTTTGCTTCGGCGCAGCCTTCCCAAACAGCACTCCTCTTTGCATCGTGGCCGCGTGGCTTGTTCAGGTCACTGACCCAGAGGGTCTGGCTTGTTTTCCCTGGCTCAGGGACAAATTGGCACGTTCAGGGCCCTTTAATTGCCAGGTGGCACCAGCAGGCCTCCTCGGAGTCACTTGTGAGTCACCAAAAAATGCTGAGGCACTATGAGAGACCTCAGCTCCACCTCGGTGCGAATCATCCATGCACTGGCATCAGGGGCTCTGGGGGAAACGGATTCAGACGTGCAGAGGGCCCTCGCGCAACCTCATGTCCGCATTCCTGCAGAAATGCAGCTGTTTGTCCAGTGTTGTCATGGCTGTTAGCGTCTTGCCCAACCACTTGGTGACTCCTTGAAATCCTCTCGTGCTCCTTGGTGAAACAGCAGCCAAAGGAGGACAGCACGGACGTGCCCTGTCGTTCCCACTCCCGGACACTTCTGGAGCACAGACCAAACTGAGGAAAGTCACTGCCCCTGCGTGTCCATGGCCTGGGGAGCCTGCTGTTTTGACAGAGCGGTGTGACACACCACCGGACTGAGGCTGCAACCGCTGAGTGGCACCAGATGGTGCTCCCTGCTACCCTACGAGACACAGAGGAGACTGTGCCAGTCTGGGAAGGTCTGGGGGGAGCTCAAAGGCCAGGCGCATGTCGCCAGCCCTGAGAGCTGCCTGGAAAAAGCCTCTGGCTGCCCGTGCTGCTTGGGAAGATGGGCCACGCTCTCACCTGGGCGGCCGTACCGTTTGGGGGAAGGGTCTCGGAAGGGGGATGTTGTCTTCTCCTGCAAAGGACCGATGGCTCTGTCTCACTTCTGCCGTCGTTTCGGGCAGGACCATGCTCTGGGGCTGTTGTGCCACCCTGCCGGGACGGTTGACCTAGTGCCACAGCTCACAGCAGAAGCGTGCTCACTCTGCACAGGCGGAAACAGAGGCAGCCCGCCGTGCCTCTTTCCCAGGTGGAACTGGAAGTGCACTGACAAAGCAGCCAGTGATGCTCCCTCCTGAGGAAGGGCTCTGAGGCCCTGCGAGGAACTTGCGAGCTGCTCGACCCCCAGCATGCCCTCAGCTGAAGGGCAGGGAAGTCTCTGCCTATCTCTTCCAGTCCCCAAAGCCCCAAGATGTGGCCCTTTGAGATGTGGCCCAGCCCCACGGAAGGGGCACGGGTTGCCCACAGCAGTCTCTGCGGGGGAAGCTGCCAGCAGGAATCAGCCCCGAGGGAAACTCCCTAAATGGGACAATCTGCTCTATGACTGCTCTGTTCCCAGCCGGTGAACTAACGGGTGAGCACTCAGACTACTGATGTGCACCAGCATATGCCAAAGGCTGCGGTGGGTAAGGAGAGAAGTTGAGTACAGCCTTGCCGCTCCTCCCTCTCTGCTCTCCCTTCTGGCCATTGAGAGGTCGTGCAAAGAGGAGCAGACACCAGGACAGACACTCTGCTCCTCATGTAGCCTCCTTTGCCACCAGACAGGAGCATGACACAGCCCGTCACAGCTCCGCTAGAGCAGGCAGTGAGTATCATCGCTGGGCTGCTCTCCTCCTTGGCCTCCCATCCTGCCCCGCTGCTGGATGCGGGAAGAGTGGGGAGGCATTCCTCTACCGCATGAGGAGCCTGGCATTTGCTGCGCTGATGCACATGCATCCACCTGCCTCAGCAGGCATGTGGTAACACCTGAGGGCAGGAAGCGGACAGCACAGGCCCGTCCTTGCTCCGCAAGATGCCTTCTGCTTTGAACTGCAGCCACAAGAGGACATGTCCTTCCCAGGGCTGGCAAGGCAACCAAAAGTGAAAAGCACCCTCAGTCAAACGCCTATGAGTTTACTCCTCAGCCACTTTGACCTTGCACCCTTGGGGCTCACTACCCACTTTGAGAAAGAGAATGCTGAGAATGAGAATTGACAGATTTCCATAGAACAAGACCTTTTTTTTTTTTTTTTTTTTAACCCTTCCCCATTTTTTACTTTCTTTTGAGGTCACCACAGAGCTACCTGGCCACCTCTAGGAATGGTCCCAGTGCCCCCACCCCTTCACACAGTGACACTTCTGTCCATCTCACAGACGGTCCTTCTTGGGCCTTCACCATCCAACCACCTCTGGGGATCTGAGTCCCCTCCCTTCCGTGCCCCGCGGCCGGACAGGCATCCAGCCAGGGCTTGGCTGATTGCTGAGCCCTTCCATGGCCCTGCGGGGCCTTGTGTTCCTCAGGGTCAGCCTCAGCCCTTCAACCGGAGACCCACGTGAGTGGCCTTTATCAGGAGTGCTGCACAGCTGAAGGCCTCACTGAGAGTGGTAGTCACGTTCCGCAGCAAGGATGTGCACAACCCACACACAGGGCCTGGAGCTACTGAAACCCTTACCCGGGAAGTGGCATGGGACCTCAAATGACCGTTGCTTTGAGGAGCCAGCATCTAATGCATCACTGTGCTCACACCCAATAGGGAAATGCAAGCCAGACCTTTCAGATGAAAGAGACAAGCTCTTCATCTCTTGGCTGTGCTTTGCAAGCCTCAAATTGCTCTTTGTTAACGTGTTTCACAAAGAAGGTGTGTTCCAGGTCTCCTGAGGCGCTGGCTCACCATATAAAAAGCCTGTGCCACTCCAGGCCCTTCCATCCGCATCTCTGCCCTTGCTCCCCACGGTGAACTTGGTAAGTCTGAACTCACTCCCTCTCTTCCTGCGGGTAGGATTTCTGTCAGGGGGACCGCTTCCCTTCTCTGTGTGGTCCTTCTGATATGTGCTCAGGGCTTGAAAATACACTGTGCTTCGCTCTTCTGGGAGGTGAGGGAGGAGGGAAGGCTTTGCTCCCTTCTGAGAGGGAGTCAGCTGGGCTCTTTTGTAGCAGTGGCACTGCAGTCACCAGGTGCTTCCTCCCCCATCCATAGTGCAGCGACCTGCCTAGGTCACTCTTGGCATGGAAAGGAGCTTTCCAGGGAGATCTGGCCCTATGCAGGCACTGCCCGTTCTCAGAGGAGACAGGCCAGTGGGCCTGAAAGGGCCCGACAGCTCTAATGCCCTCTGCTCCCTCCCGGTCTTGCAGGGTCGCCTCCCTCCGCGAGACATGGCGTGCTACAGCCCCTGCCTGCCAGCTGCCTGCGGCCCTACCCCGCTTGCCAACAGCTGCAACGAGCCGTGCGTCATCCGGTGCGCCGACTCCAGCGTGGCGATCCAGCCCTCGCCAGTGACGGTGACACTGCCGGGCCCAATCCTCAGCTCCTTCCCTCAGAGCACAGCCGTGGGCTCCACCGCCTCGGCTGCCGTGGGCAGCTCTCTCAGCGCTGGCAGTGTGCCCATTGCTTCTGGGGGCTCCCTGGGGCTGGGGGCCTTTGGGTGGTCCGGTCTGGGCCGGGGGCTCTGCGGGCCCCTGGGACGGGGCAATCTCTTATGCTGAAGCCCGTGGATTGCCCGCCCGCGGTCGTGCGCCAGGAGCATCAAGGAAAGCCCTGGAGCCAGCCCTGAGAGCGCGGCCATGGTCTGCAGAGGAGCCGAGCTCCCACCGCTCCGCCTGGAGGAAGGGGCCTGCGCTCGCCTTCCCATGGAAGCCTCTCTCTTTCCCCGTCTTGCTCTGCTTTACCTTATGCTCCCCATGAAATACCCCCTCCTTCCTTCCGCAGCAATGGGTTCAGGTGATACTTGATTGCCAGAGCCTTGAAGCATGCTTTACCATTCTTGGCCAAGCAGCATCCCTGGCGGGGAGCTTTTCCTTCAGAGGGCAGCACTTCTCTGAGCTTTACTCAGCCTCCAGAATGCATTGCTTAAGCTCTCGTCTTTTCCATTTTCCTTCCGATTTTCTCATTAAAGACCTTGGGCATCAGCTTTGCAAGAGAGTCGTGTTTCATTCTCCCCTCTTCTGCAGTCCCAGCCAGCTGAGTATCCAAAAGAGTTCCTGCCTTGGTAAAACTACGGGTTTGTCCGTAGTTCCTGGGTTTGAGAGCGCCTCGTCTTTCAGCCCTGACATCCCACAGCAGTGGAGACAAGGCCAGTCTGGGGTGAGAGCTCTTGTGGAAGGAGCCCCATTACTCACTGGCGCACCTCAAAAGCCACAAAACAAAGCATGAAGGAAGCCCAGATAGGTACAGAATCGTAGAATCTCCACAACTGGTAGGGTCCTCAGAAGATCACCTGTTCCAACCTTTCGTGGCCATGGGAGCCTAGATGAGGTTATCTAGCACCCTGTCCAATCGCATCTCAGAAACCTCCAGGCGTGGGGACTCTACCACCTCCCTGGCGAGGCTGTTGCAGGGAATGATTGTTCTCACTGTAAAAAATGCCTTTCTTACATCAAGGTGAAACCTCTCCCGGTTGCTCCCTGTCCTCCCCGAGTGGCTCTTTGTTAAGAGAGAGTCTCCGTCCGCTTTGTGGTGGCCTTTAAGTACTGGAAAACTGTGACGAGTGCAGGGGAAGAGCATCACAGGACCGCACGAGACTCAGTATGGAATGTTTTGGGGGAGGAACCGGGGGTGGGGGAAGGAAGGGTTCAGGGTGGTACTGGGAGGAAGAACCGTGAGAAAACTAGAGGGAAGATGGGATAGCATGGCTGCCACTCAAGAACTGGTTGCTGTTCAGGATGCGTGCCTGGCCGTGCCCTGCTTCTGATCAGTGCAGCCTGTCCTGCCTTCTTCTGAAGTTCTATTCCTCACTATGTTCCCTAGTGAGTGGCTCTCTATTCTGTGTCTAGGTGTGTGTTTGGAAGTCTAGGGGCCGGCAACTGGAGTCAAACCCCAGGTCACCGTGGTTCTAGCCTCGGTGGCGTCGGTCACTGAGTGGGACCAGAGGTCACTGGGACTGCTTGTCTGGGGTGCCGGCACCTGGGCAGGCCAGGGTGAGTGGAAGTAATGTGCCAGCAAGCGGAGCGTGTGAGGGTATGCAAGTCAGTGTGCGATTGCTCTGGCGGACCAAGTCAGATGATGCAGCGAGTGGGTAAAGCAGCTTGGGGAGGCACGTATGGGTGTGTGCCTCGGAGGGTGAGGTCACAGAAGGAGCTGGCTACAGGAGGCACCAGAGGGTCCTGGCCAGCTGCCAGAGACACCATAGGGCCTGTTTGTGTCTGTGCGTGAGTCTCTAGGGGCGAGAGAACCGGAGGAGGCAGCTACGAGAAGGACCGGGGCGCCCAGGCCAAGTGGAGCCAGGGACCAGCTACAGGGTGGACGGGGCGTCCTCAGCCCAGCTGAGGGAGGGATCCACGTTGTACATGCGGTGCGGTGTTTTCCCACTCTCAGACCTTCATTGTGATCAGCCAGAAAGGGGACCTGGACGAGGCTCTCCGTGCCCTTTCTGGAGTGCTGCGTTTCTGCCTGCGTTGATCAGTGCGGTTGGCCCTGTGTAGACGGGCTGCATACATGGATTTGTGTGTGTGTATGTGTGCCTCCTGGGAGGCACGCTCAGCCTCGCTGCTGGCTGGGCCTGGGGGCATGGAGCTGCGGCAGCCTGAGCTCTGCTGGGCTCCCGGGTTCAGCAGCCACCAAACAGAAAGGGATCCTTCTGGGCTGCCCAAAGCGCCAAGCTCGTCTGTCGATGAGAAAGAGTTCTGCTCTTCTTCTCTTCCCTGAGGCTGGCCAGGTGAGATTAAGGTGCCGATGAAGAAGCTGACCTCTCCGCAGCAGGCAGCCCCTTTCTCATCTCCCGCGGACTCTCCCCCTGGATTCAGACCCAACCGGGCTGGCAGTGGGGGCAGCGGTCCCCTCTACCTGGCTCGCGGGCCTTAGGGATATGTGAGGCTGGTGGCGGGGCGCGTAGGGAGGGCAGGGTCAGCAGCATTCTGAGCTCTGAGCCCCTTGGCCAGACCCCAGTCTCTTCTTCTCGCATCTTGTTTGCGTGCTGGTGTGTCCAGGCACGCTGCTCACAGGTGCTGGTCACCGCGAGCCACGAGGCATCCCTGCAAGTGCAAAACTACTGGGAAGTGTGCCCAGAGGAGAGCAGGCTGTGCTGGTTTTGGCTGGGATAGAGTTAATTTTCTTTGCTGTAGCTGGTATAGTGCTGATGGCACATGGATGTCTTAGTTGTTGTTAAGTAGGGGCTAAGTAGTGCCTACAAGAGTTAGGGACTAGTCCAGCTCCCCATGCTCTGCCACGTGCACGAGAAGCCGGGAGGGGAGCGGCCACAGCCAATTCAGCTGTCCCAAACTGCCAAATGGGCTATTCCATGTCATATGACGTCATGTCCAGTATATTAACTGGGGGAGTTGGCCAGCGGGGGAGCGATGGCGGCTTGGGGACTGGTGGCGTCGGTCAGCAGGTGGTGAGCGGTTGCACCACTTGTTGTTTTGTTTTGTTTGTTTACCCCGTCCCCTCCCGGGTTTTCGCACACCTCTCTCTCTCTGTCTCTCTCTCGTTATTTTTCCTTTTCATTATGTTATTATTGTTGTTGTTATTATTGTCTTATTTTCGTTATTAAACTGTTCTTATCTCAACCCACAAGTTTTCACTCTTCTGATTCTCTCCCGCATCCCGCCGGTGGGGGAGTGAGCGAGCGGCTGTGTGGTGCTTAGTTGTTGACTGGGGTTAAACCACAACACAGGCTCTGGAGAGCAAGAGGCCCACGGTCGTGGCAAAGGGCTATCCCAAGGAAGTGTCCCGGGGTTGGGAGAGGGGAGGCCGGTAGCACCAGTGCAAATGTGTGTCGGAGAGGGGAGGTTGTGTGGGCAGGAAGAGGCTCCAGCCACCTCTGTGCCTTTCATAACCGCGCTGGATCGTCCCTGTCCCTCTGAGCCCTGCCAAGTCACTCCCGACCAGCCGGGACAGCACATCCCTTGGTGGCATGGCTGGCTGCTGGCTACTCCTGCCTCCACACGGGTCTTCCCTGCAGATCCCTGCTTTGTCACAAAACTGGTGAAGGCCTTCGTGTGTCTGAAATATGAAGGGAGGCTGTGAGAGCTGGGATTCTTCCCATACCGGATGGAAGGGAATGAAGAGGGAGCCAGGCTCTTCTCAGTAGAACCAACTGGCAGCGCAAGAGCGAATGGGCGCAAATTCAAACACATGACCTTCCGTTTCAGGGCAAGAAACCACCTTCTTACCGTGCGGGGGGGTCAAACCGTGGACCAGATTGCCCAAAGAGGCTGTGGAGTCTCCATCCTTGGAGATCCTCAAAACCCACCTGGACTATGTCCTAAGCAACCAGCTCAAGTAGGCCCTGCTGGAGCACTTGGCTTGGACTAAAGGATCTCAGGACGTCCCTTCCAGCCCCAACAGTTCTGAGATTCTGTGAACAGATAAGAGCAATGTCTCACATAAAAAAAAAAAAAAATCTTACTTGAAATGTTCTGTGACAGAAAGTGGTTTACGTGTACTTTGTTTTCCGTTCCCGTGGCTGGTTGAGCCTTACTGAAGGCAAGGTAAACAACATCCACTGCTCTCCCCTTCTCCACCAAGCTAGCCACCTCACTGTAGGTGGCTACCAGCTTGGGTAAGCACGACTCTGCCTTTGTAAATCCATGCTTACTACTCCCAACCACCTTCCAGGGCAACCTATGTTTGGAAAGTACTTCCAGGATGTTTTGCTCTATCGTGTTCCCAGGGGTTGAGGAGAGGCTGAGCGTCCTGTGAGTTCCCTGGACCTTCCCTTCTTTCCCTTCTTGTGCCTCTTGCCTATGTGGGGACAGAAGAGGTTGAGGTGTGTCCTGAGCCACTTCAAAGCCTTGCAAGTTCTTTTCAGGCAACTCTCATCTCAAAACAAAGGCTTACTTGGGGCGGGGGCACACATTGAGCTGCTCACACTCAGAAACTCTGACCATTGTCGGGCTGACCGACGAGGATGGGATTCGAACCCACGCGTGCAGAGCACAATGGATTAGCAGTCCATCGCCTTCACCACTCGGCCACCTCGTCAGCATGCTGCTGCTGCTGTGGCTCCTGCCTGCTGCTGCTGCTGCTGCTGCTGCTGCTGCTGCTGCTGCTGCTGCTGCTGCTGCTGCTGCTGCTGCTGCTGCTGCTGCTGCTGCTGCTGCTGCTGCTGCTGCTGCTGCTGCTGCTGCTGCTGCTGCTGCTGCTGATCTTGCTGCTCCTGCTCCTGCTCCTGATGCCTACACCTTCTTATTCTGTTTGACATGGGAGAGAAGGAGCCAGCCTCCAGATTTTGACTTTTGGGACTGGCCCACTCCCCTGATAGCTGGGATGCGCTCCACAGACCTTTGGGGAAATGGGTCTCAGCGTTCACATCAGAAAATGACTGAACAGCAGAGCCCCAAGCTCCTTCCCGGGAAGGAACGTGGGAGATTGTTGTGGTTTAACCCCAGCCAGCAACCAAGCACCACGCAGCCACTCGCTCACTCTGCCCTGGTGGGGTGGGGGAGAGAATCAGAAGAGTAACAGTGAGGAAACTCCTGGGCTGAGATAAAGACAGTTTAATAGGCAAAGCAAAAGCCGCGCGCACAAGCAAAGCAAAAGAAGGAATTCGTTCACTACTTCCCACCGGCAGGCAGGTGTTCAGCCATCTCCAGGAAAGCAGGGCTCCATCACGCGTAACGGTGACTTGGGAAGACAAACGCTATCACTCCCAACGTCCCCCGCTTCCTTCTTCTTCCCGCAGCTTTATATACTGAGCATGATGTCATATGGTATGGAATACCCCTTTGGTCAGTTTGGGTCAGCTGTCCCGGCTGTGTCCCCTCCCAGCTTCTTGTGCACCCAGCAGAGCATGGGAAGCTGACAAAGTCCTTGACTAGTGTAAGCACTACTTAGCAACAACTAAACCATCTCCGCATTATCAGCACTGTTTTCAGCATAAGTCCAAAACGTAGCCCCCATACTAGCTACCGTGAAAAAAAATTAACTCTATCCCAGCTGAAACCAGGACAGAGAGTGACCCCGGAGTGGCTCAGCGCCTCCAAAGGACTTGAGCCTGACTTTGAGATTAATTTGTCACCAGCCACATTCCCCTCACATTCTGGACGGATACCACCAGCTCATATGGACAGGAGTCACTCGCACTTTTGACCAGGTGGGCTTTTCACCGGGGCAGAGCATGCGCCTCAGGCTTGGCTGTGGCGTCTCTGTGCTGTTCCCCCTGGTGCTCACCCAGGATCTCATCACAGGCTGCTTCTCTCCAGGCACAGCTAACAGTCAGGAATGAAGAGGGAGCTGAGGGGCACCAGCCCCGCGGCACACAACTCCTCTTTTTACCTGCCAGAGCTCCAGTGCTGCAGAGAGTTGAAACCACTGCACTGGTCCCCTGAGCCCAGACCTCTCTGTGCCTTGAAGGTCAGACCTTGAGCTGGGGGAAATGGTGCAGAGGCCAGGCTTGCTGCCCCTGGTGGATAACAGAAAGGTGGGTATCGGCTTGTGCACTGTGGGATGGCCACCAGCGGCACGGCCCTGGGAGCCTCTCCTTCCCCTCCGCCTGGTTAATTCCTGTCCTGGACAAAGAGGAGCCATGCACAGCCTTGGGGGCTGGGACCAGAACCACTTGCACCCCGGTCACTCCAAGTAGTTTCTCCAGCCCCAGCCCACCCCATGGGCCTGTAATTGCGGAGACATGTGAACAAGGAGGACTGGCGGATACAGGATTGTCCCCGGGGCAGAAGCCCACAGCACAGGGAGGACTGGCCTGGGAAACTCAATGCTCTGCTGAGCTCCTTCTCCAGACTGCTGGCAGTCCCCATTGTGGATACGAAAAACTCCTGGGGTTTACTTTCTGGCTTCTTACCAAGGACTTTCCTAACAAAGTAGCCAGTGATGGCACTGGCTCTCATTAATCCAGCAGTCTGTTGAGTCCCTGCTGTAATCAGTGCAGCACAGGGACATTCAAGAGAAAATTCGGGCTTCCTTCATGCTTTGTTTTGTGGCTTTTGAGGTGCGCCAGTGAGTAATGGGGCTCCTTCCACAAGAGCTCTCACCCCAGACTGGCCTTGTCTCCACTGCTGTGGGATGTCAGGGCTGAAAGACGAGGCGCTCTCAAACCCAGGAACTACGGACAAACCCGTAGTTTTACCAAGGCAGGAACTCTTTTGGATACTCAGCTGGCTGGGACTGCAGAAGAGGGGAGAATGAAACACGACTCTCTTGCAAAGCTGATGCCCAAGGTCTTTAATGAGAAAATCAGAAGGAAAATGGAAAAGACGAGAGCTTAAGCAATGCATTCTGGAGGCTGAGTAAAGCTCAGAGAAGTGCTGCCCTCTGAAGGAAAAGCTCCCCGCCAGGGATGCTGCTTGGCCAAGAATGGTAAAGCATGCTTCAAGGCTCTGGCAATCAAGTATCACCTGAACCCATTGCTGCGGAAGGAAGGAGGGGGTATTTCATGGGGAGCATAAGGTAAAGCAGAGCAAGACGGGGAAAGAGAGAGGCTTCCATGGGAAGGCCAGCGCAGGCCCCTTCCTCCAGGCGGAGCGGTGGGAGCTCGGCTCCTCTGCAGACCATGGCCGCGCTCTCAGGGCTGGCTCCAGGGCTTTCCTTGATGCTCCTGGCGCACGACCGCGGGCGGGCAATCCACGGGCTTCAGCATAAGAGATTGCCCCGTCCCAGGGGCCCGCAGAGCCCCCGGCCCAGACCGGACCACCCAAAGGCCCCCAGCCCCAGGGAGCCCCCAGAAGCAATGGGCACACTGCCAGCGCTGAGAGAGCTGCCCACGGCAGCCGAGGCGGTGGAGCCCACGGCTGTGCTCTGAGGGAAGGAGCTGAGGATTGGGCCCGGCAGTGTCACCGTCACTGGCGAGGGCTGGATCGCCACGCTGGAGTCGGCGCACCGGATGACGCACGGCTCGTTGCAGCTGTTGGCAAGCGGGGTAGGGCCGCAGGCAGCTGGCAGGCAGGGGCTGTAGCACGCCATGTCTCGCGGAGGGAGGCGACCCTGCAAGACCGGGAGGGAGCAGAGGGCATTAGAGCTGTCGGGCCCTTTCAGGCCCACTGGCCTGCCTTCTCTGAGAACGGGCAGTGCCTGGCAGCTCAGCGGAGAGAGATTTGGGATGGGGCACGTGTCGAGAAAGCTGTGTCCAGCAGGAGGGCCCGCAGTGGTGCCCTGCTGTGCTCTTGGCAGAACACCGCAATGCACCCTCCTCTCCGCCGCCTTAACCTCCCCGCTGCCTGCTCACACCCTGCCGTATCTGAAGATCCCTTCTCTCACCCACCTGGGATGTCTCACCCACAGGGACCTGGGCTCACCTGGCCAGAGTTACTTGCAACGCCCCCGTGAAGTGCAGGGTGCCACTTGGTAAACATTCACAAAGGCAGAAGCAGTGGCATGGCCCAAGAGCTGATGGACCTCCAGTGTCTGCAGAGAGGGGATTTCTGGGCATTTTGCTGGGTCTGCGGTGGGTATTTGTAACTGAAGGGTAATCCCAGAGGGTCCGTCCAAACGCAGGGAAGCCCCCCCTGCCCAAGTCAAGCTCCTTTGCAGCCTATACCTCCGCCGGCCTTGCCACTCCCAGGCATGCCTGTCCCATGGAGGCGCTCTGAAACCTCCGGTTGCTCCCTTACCAAGGGTACGTCTGCAGGCTGCGAGGATATTTCTCAACAGTCCTTCTGCTCAGCCTTGAAGGCTTGGTAGGGAAGGCGCCCCAGAGAGAGTCCTCTGTAAGCCCCCTCCCAGTACAAGGAAACGGCTGCCCGGTTTTTCAGACGGGTTGAGCAGAGCCTGGATGCTGTGGCCTTTGTCAGGGAAAGACTTTCCACTGCAGACCAAGAGGCTCCCTCTTCTTGGCAGCGGGCTGTGTACTTCCTGATCATCAGCCCTTACACCAGCATCAGTCTGTTCACTCAGCCAAACGGGTCTCCTTCTCCCCGCCACCCCGCCCTCGGGAGCCCTGGTCTTGTCAGGTCACGCTCCTCTCACCCACTGCTCTTTGGAGGGGACATGTCTGAGTGAAATGCAACAGCATTTCTGACTGAAGACAGCAGCCGCTATGGAAGAAGACGTCTATGGTGGGACTAGCGCTCCTGAGGAAGCTCCTCGTCACGCCAGTAATGCAAAAGGAGCATTGCTGAACCGCGCGTGGTGGAGGAAGTGCCCGGTCGTTGGTTAGAGAGGGCTGGACGTACGTCCTGAGCCTTGGAAAGAACCACGGCTGGCCAAGAAACCAACCAATGCCCTGTTTCACACCCTAGACCATTCACCGAGGACAAGGGAGGCAAAACGCAGGCAGCCCTCTCCACAAAAACTGTCCTGCCAACCGAGGAGACAAGAGGCACAATGAACTGAGACTTACCGACTTCACAGAGCAGAGGAAGGCACGACGAGAGGATAGAGGAGCTGGGAGTTGGGCACACTTTTATACTGCGGCCCAGAGCCCCAGGGGAGCTGACAAACACCACAAACATGAAGCATGTTGAGAAACAGCAATTTTGGCTTCTCAAAGCTCTGCTGGTAGATGAAAGACATGCCTCCTTTGCCTGAAATGCTTGGCTCCCTTTTCATCCTGGGTAGCACTGAAGTGATTTTGTTGAGAGCAGTTTTGTATCTTCCCCAGACCACGGCTTGCCTGAGGCCTCGTTCCAGTTGCTGGTGAAACCTTGCAGCAGACTCAGGCCCGGAGTAGGTGTTGTGCGCGTCCCGCCCTGCCTGGGGAGCATGGCCAGTACTTTGCATGTGGAGCACGCCTGAAGGCCGCTCAGAAGGGTCTCCCTTGGACGGGCTGAGGCCGACCCTGAGCAAGACCAGTGCCTGCAGGCTATGGAGCTGCTCAGAGGCCAGCCAAGCCTCTGCAGCATGGCTATTCCGCTGAGGGACAGAGAACGGAGGAGACTCAGATCCCTGGGGTGATTGGAAGGTGATGGTCAAACAAGGCCCTCCTGCGGTCTGGAGAGAAACCCCATTGTGTGCAGGGATGGGGACACCGAGGCCATTGCTGGAGGAGGAGGTCAGGCTACTCGGTGGCAGATCTCTGCTCCCCTCACACCTCGGTGATGCACACGCTTTCCAGCCATGCAAAGGGAGCCCCGCAGTTCAGCTGCTGTCTTCAGTCAGGAAAGGCCAGAGTGTTTTCTTTGGGAACGGCACAGCCCTTGCCTTGCCTGCCAGGACTTGGCTCATTACTCTCCCGAGGAGAAGCAACGGCTCAACGTGGCCCTGGACAGCGACAAAGGAGCCTGCTGACTCGTGCCTGAAAGTGAGCCATCACCAAGTGAGCCTGTTTGCTTCGGCGCAGCCTTCCCAAACAGCACTCCTCTTTGCATCGTGGCCGCGTGGCTTGTTCAGGTCACTGACCCAGAGGGTCTGGCTTGTTTTCCCTGGCTCAGGGACAAATTGGCATGTTCAGGGCCCTTTAATTGCCAGGTGGCACCAGCAGGCCTCCTCGGAGTCACTTGTGAGTCACCAAAAAATGCTGAGGCACTATGAGAGACCTCAGCTCCACCTCGGTGCGAATCATCCATGCACTGGCATCAGGGGCTCTGGGGGAAACGGATTCAGACGTGCAGAGGGCCCTCGCGCAACCTCATGTCCGCATTCCTGCAGAAATGCAGCTGTTTGTCCAGTGTTGTCATGGCTGTTAGCGTCTTGCCCAACCACTTGGTGACTCCTTGAAATCCTCTCGTGCTCCTTGGTGAAACAGCAGCCAAAGGAGGACAGCACGGACGTGCCCTGTCGTTCCCACTCCCGGACACTTCTGGAGCACAGACCAAACTGAGGAAAGTCACTGCCCCTGCGTGTCCATGGCCTGGGGAGCCTGCTGTTTTGACAGAGCGGTGTGACACACCACCGGACTGAGGCTGCAACCGCTGAGTGGCACCAGATGGTGCTCCCTGCTACCCTACGAGACACAGAGGAGACTGTGCCAGTCTGGGAAGGTCTGGGGGGAGCTCAAAGGCCAGGCGCATGTCGCCAGCCCTGAGAGCTGCCTGGAAAAAGCCTCTGGCTGCCCGTGCTGCTTGGGAAGATGGGCCACGCTCTCACCTGGGCGGCCGTACCGTTTGGGGGAAGGGTCTCGGAAGGGGGATGTTGTCTTCTCCTGCAAAGGACCGATGGCTCTGTCTCACTTCTGCCGTCGTTTCGGGCAGGACCATGCTCTGGGGCTGTTGTGCCACCCTGCCGGGACGGTTGACCTAGTGCCACAGCTCACAGCAGAAGCGTGCTCACTCTGCACAGGCGGAAACAGAGGCAGCCCGCCGTGCCTCTTTCCCAGGTGGAACTGGAAGTGCACTGACAAAGCAGCCAGTGATGCTCCCTCCTGAGGAAGGGCTCTGAGGCCCTGCGAGGAACTTGCGAGCTGCTCGACCCCCAGCATGCCCTCAGCTGAAGGGCAGGGAAGTCTCTGCCTATCTCTTCCAGTCCCCAAAGCCCCAAGATGTGGCCCTTTGAGATGTGGCCCAGCCCCACGGAAGGGGCACGGGTTGCCCACAGCAGTCTCTGCGGGGGAAGCTGCCAGCAGGAATCAGCCCCGAGGGAAACTCCCTAAATGGGACAATCTGCTCTATGACTGCTCTGTTCCCAGCCGGTGAACTAACGGGTGAGCACTCAGACTACTGATGTGCACCAGCATATGCCAAAGGCTGCGGTGGGTAAGGAGAGAAGTTGAGTACAGCCTTGCCGCTCCTCCCTCTCTGCTCTCCCTTCTGGCCATTGAGAGGTCGTGCAAAGAGGAGCAGACACCAGGACAGACACTCTGCTCCTCATGTAGCCTCCTTTGCCACCAGACAGGAGCATGACACAGCCCGTCACAGCTCCGCTAGAGCAGGCAGTGAGTATCATCGCTGGGCTGCTCTCCTCCTTGGCCTCCCATCCTGCCCCGCTGCTGGATGCGGGAAGAGTGGGGAGGCATTCCTCTACCGCATGAGGAGCCTGGCATTTGCTGCGCTGATGCACATGCATCCACCTGCCTCAGCAGGCATGTGGTAACACCTGAGGGCAGGAAGCGGACAGCACAGGCCCGTCCTTGCTCCGCAAGATGCCTTCTGCTTTGAACTGCAGCCACAAGAGGACATGTCCTTCCCAGGGCTGGCAAGGCAACCAAAAGTGAAAAGCACCCTCAGTCAAACGCCTATGAGTTTACTCCTCAGCCACTTTGACCTTGCACCCTTGGGGCTCACTACCCACTTTGAGAAAGAGAATGCTGAGAATGAGAATTGACAGATTTCCATAGAACAAGACCTTTTTTTTTTTTTTTTTTTTAACCCTTCCCCATTTTTTACTTTCTTTTGAGGTCACCACAGAGCTACCTGGCCACCTCTAGGAATGGTCCCAGTGCCCCCACCCCTTCACACAGTGACACTTCTGTCCATCTCACAGACGGTCCTTCTTGGGCCTTCACCATCCAACCACCTCTGGGGATCTGAGTCCCCTCCCTTCCGTGCCCCGCGGCCGGACAGGCATCCAGCCAGGGCTTGGCTGATTGCTGAGCCCTTCCATGGCCCTGCGGGGCCTTGTGTTCCTCAGGGTCAGCCTCAGCCCTTCAACCGGAGACCCACGTGAGTGGCCTTTATCAGGAGTGCTGCACAGCTGAAGGCCTCACTGAGAGTGGTAGTCACGTTCCGCAGCAAGGATGTGCACAACCCACACACAGGGCCTGGAGCTACTGAAACCCTTACCCGGGAAGTGGCATGGGACCTCAAATGACCGTTGCTTTGAGGAGCCAGCATCTAATGCATCACTGTGCTCACACCCAATAGGGAAATGCAAGCCAGACCTTTCAGATGAAAGAGACAAGCTCTTCATCTCTTGGCTGTGCTTTGCAAGCCTCAAATTGCTCTTTGTTAACGTGTTTCACAAAGAAGGTGTGTTCCAGGTCTCCTGAGGCGCTGGCTCACCATATAAAAAGCCTGTGCCACTCCAGGCCCTTCCATCCGCATCTCTGCCCTTGCTCCCCACGGTGAACTTGGTAAGTCTGAACTCACTCCCTCTCTTCCTGCGGGTAGGATTTCTGTCAGGGGGACCGCTTCCCTTCTCTGTGTGGTCCTTCTGATATGTGCTCAGGGCTTGAAAATACACTGTGCTTCGCTCTTCTGGGAGGTGAGGGAGGAGGGAAGGCTTTGCTCCCTTCTGAGAGGGAGTCAGCTGGGCTCTTTTGTAGCAGTGGCACTGCAGTCACCAGGTGCTTCCTCCCCCATCCATAGTGCAGCGACCTGCCTAGGTCACTCTTGGCATGGAAAGGAGCTTTCCAGGGAGATCTGGCCCTATGCAGGCACTGCCCGTTCTCAGAGGAGACAGGCCAGTGGGCCTGAAAGGGCCCGACAGCTCTAATGCCCTCTGCTCCCTCCCGGTCTTGCAGGGTCGCCTCCCTCCGCGAGACATGGCGTGCTACAGCCCCTGCCTGCCAGCTGCCTGCGGCCCTACCCCGCTTGCCAACAGCTGCAACGAGCCGTGCGTCATCCGGTGCGCCGACTCCAGCGTGGCGATCCAGCCCTCGCCAGTGACGGTGACACTGCCGGGCCCAATCCTCAGCTCCTTCCCTCAGAGCACAGCCGTGGGCTCCACCGCCTCGGCTGCCGTGGGCAGCTCTCTCAGCGCTGGCAGTGTGCCCATTGCTTCTGGGGGCTCCCTGGGGCTGGGGGCCTTTGGGTGGTCCGGTCTGGGCCGGGGGCTCTGCGGGCCCCTGGGACGGGGCAATCTCTTATGCTGAAGCCCGTGGATTGCCCGCCCGCGGTCGTGCGCCAGGAGCATCAAGGAAAGCCCTGGAGCCAGCCCTGAGAGCGCGGCCATGGTCTGCAGAGGAGCCGAGCTCCCACCGCTCCGCCTGGAGGAAGGGGCCTGCGCTGGCCTTCCCATGGAAGCCTCTCTCTTTCCCCGTCTTGCTCTGCTTTACCTTATGCTCCCCATGAAATACCCCCTCCTTCCTTCCGCAGCAATGGGTTCAGGTGATACTTGATTGCCAGAGCCTTGAAGCATGCTTTACCATTCTTGGCCAAGCAGCATCCCTGGCGGGGAGCTTTTCCTTCAGAGGGCAGCACTTCTCTGAGCTTTACTCAGCCTCCAGAATGCATTGCTTAAGCTCTCGTCTTTTCCATTTTCCTTCCGATTTTCTCATTAAAGACCTTGGGCATCAGCTTTGCAAGAGAGTCGTGTTTCATTCTCCCCTCTTCTGCAGTCCCAGCCAGCTGAGTATCCAAAAGAGTTCCTGCCTTGGTAAAACTACGGGTTTGTCCGTAGTTCCTGGGTTTGAGAGCGCCTCGTCTTTCAGCCCTGACATCCCACAGCAGTGGAGACAAGGCCAGTCTGGGGTGAGAGCTCTTGTGGAAGGAGCCCCATTACTCACTGGCGCACCTCAAAAGCCACAAAACAAAGCATGAAGGAAGCCCGAATTTTCTCTTGAATGTCCCTGTGCTGCACTGATTACAGCAGGGACTCAACAGACTGCTGGATTAATGAGAGCCAGTGCCATCACTGGCTACTTTGTTAGGAAAGTCCTTGGTAAGAAGCCAGAAAGTAAACCCCAGGAGTTTTTCGTATCCACAATGGGGACTGCCAGCAGTCTGGAGAAGGAGCTCAGCAGAGCATTGAGTTTCCCAGGCCAGTCCTCCCTGTGCTGTGGGCTTCTGCCCCGGGGACAATCCTGTATCCGCCAGTCCTCCTTGTTCACACGTCTCCGCAATTACAGGCCCATGGGGTGGGCTGGGGCTGGAGAAACTACTTGGAGTGACCGGGGTGCAAGTGGTTCTGGTCCCAGCCCCCAAGGCTGTGCATGGCTCCTCTTTGTCCAGGACAGGAATTAACCAGGCGGAGGGGAAGGAGAGGCTCCCAGGGCCGTGCCGTTGGTGGCCATCCCACAGTGCACAAGCCGATACCCACCTTTCTGTTATCCACCAGGGGCAGCAAGCCTGGCCTCTGCACCATTTCCCCCAGCTCAAGGTCTGACCTTCAAGGCACAGAGAGGTCTGGGCTCAGGGGACCAGTGCAGTGGTTTCAACTCTCTGCAGCACTGGAGCTCTGGCAGGTAAAAAGAGGAGTTGTGTGCCGCGGGGCTGGTGCCCCTCAGCTCCCTCTTCATTCCTGACTGTTAGCTGTGCCTGGAGAGAAGCAGCCTGTGATGAGATCCTGGGTGAGCACCAGGGGGAACAGCACAGAGACGCCACAGCCAAGCCTGAGGCGCATGCTCTGCCCCGGTGAAAAGCCCACCTGGTCAAAAGTGCGAGTGACTCCTGTCCATATGAGCTGGTGGTATCCGTCCAGAATGTGAGGGGAATGTGGCTGGTGACAAATTAATCTCAAAGTCAGGCTCAAGTCCTTTGGAGGCGCTGAGCCACTCCGGGGTCACTCTCTGTCCTGGTTTCAGCTGGGATAGAGTTAATTTTTTTTCACGGTAGCTAGTATGGGGGCTACGTTTTGGACTTATGCTGAAAACAGTGCTGATAATGCGGAGATGGTTTAGTTGTTGCTAAGTAGTGCTTACACTAGTCAAGGACTTTGTCAGCTTCCCATGCTCTGCTGGGTGCACAAGAAGCTGGGAGGGGACACAGCCGGGACAGCTGACCCAAACTGACCAAAGGGGTATTCCATACCATATGACATCATGCTCAGTATATAAAGCTGCGGGAAGAAGAAGGAAGCGGGGGACGTTGGGAGTGATAGCGTTTGTCTTCCCAAGTCACCGTTACGCGTGATGGAGCCCTGCTTTCCTGGAGATGGCTGAACACCTGCCTGCCGGTGGGAAGTAGTGAACGAATTCCTTCTTTTGCTTTGCTTGTGCGCGCGGCTTTTGCTTTGCCTATTAAACTGTCTTTATCTCAGCCCAGGAGTTTCCTCACTGTTACTCTTCTGATTCTCTCCCCCACCCCACCAGGGCAGAGTGAGCGAGTGGCTGCGTGGTGCTTGGTTGCTGGCTGGGGTTAAACCACAACAATCTCCCACGTTCCTTCCCGGGAAGGAGCTTGGGGCTCTGCTGTTCAGTCATTTTCTGATGTGAACGCTGAGACCCATTTCCCCAAAGGTCTGTGGAGCGCATCCCAGCTGTCAGGGGAGTGGGCCAGTCCCAAAAGTCAAAATCTGGAGGCTGGCTCCTTCTCTCCCATGTCAAACAGAATAAGAAGGTGTAGGCAGCAGCAGCAGCAGCAGCAGCAGCAGCAGCAGCAGCAGCAGCAGCAGCAGCAGCAGCAGCAGCAGCAGCAGCAGCAGCAGCAGCTGGCAGGAGCCACAGCAGCAGCAGCATGCTGACGAGGTGGCCGAGTGGTGAAGGCGATGGACTGCTAATCCATTGTGCTCTGCACGCGTGGGTTCGAATCCCATCCTCGTCGGTCAGCCCGACAATGGTCAGAGTTTCTGAGTGTGAGCAGCTCAATGTGTGCCCCCGCCCCAAGTAAGCCTTTGTTTTGAGATGAGAGTTGCCTGAAAAGAACTTGCAAGGCTTTGAAGTGGCTCAGGACACACCTCAACCTCTTCTGTCCCCACATAGGCAAGAGGCACAAGAAGGGAAAGAAGGGAAGGTCCAGGGAACTCACAGGACGCTCAGCCTCTCCTCAACCCCTGGGAACACGATAGAGCAAAACATCCTGGAAGTACTTTCCAAACATAGGTTGCCCTGGAAGGTGGTTGGGAGTAGTAAGCATGGATTTACAAAGGCAGAGTCGTGCTTACCCAAGCTGGTAGCCACCTACAGTGAGGTGGCTAGCTTGGTGGAGAAGGGGAGAGCAGTGGATGTTGTTTACCTTGCCTTCAGTAAGGCTCAACCAGCCACGGGAACGGAAAACAAAGTACACGTAAACCACTTTCTGTCACAGAACATTTCAAGTAAGATTTTTTTTTTTTTTTATGTGAGACATTGCTCTTATCTGTTCACAGAATCTCAGAACTGTTGGGGCTGGAAGGGATGTCCTGAGATCCTTTAGTCCAAGCCAAGTGCTCCAGCAGGGCCTACTTGAGCTGGTTGCTTAGGACATAGTCCAGGTGGGTTTTGAGGATCTCCAAGGATGGAGACTCCACAGCCTCTTTGGGCAATCTGGTCCACGGTTTGACCCCCCCGCACGGTAAGAAGGTGGTTTCTTGCCCTGAAACGGAAGGTCATGTGTTTGAATTTGCGCCCATTCGCTCTTGCGCTGCCAGTTGGTTCTACTGAGAAGAGCCTGGCTCCCTCTTCATTCCCTTCCATCAGGTATGGGAAGAATCCCAGCTCTCACAGCCTCCCTTCATATTTCAGACACACGAAGGCCTTCACCAGTTTTGTGACAAAGCAGGGATCTGCAGGGAAGACCCGTGTGGAGGCAGGAGTAGCCAGCAGCCAGCCATGCCACCAAGGGATGTGCTGTCCCGGCTGGTCGGGAGTGACTTGGCAGGGCTCAGAGGGACAGGGACGATCCAGCGCGGTTATGAAAGGCACAGAGGTGGCTGGAGCCTCTTCCTGCCCACACAACCTCCCCTCTCCGACACACATTTGCACTGGTGCTACCGGCCTCCCCTCTCCCAACCCCGGGACACTTCCTTGGGATAGCCCTTTGCCACGACCGTGGGCCTCTTGCTCTCCAGAGCCTGTGTTGTGGTTTAACCCCAGTCAACAACTAAGCACCACACAGCCGCTCGCTCACTCCCCCACCGGCGGGATGCGGGAGAGAATCAGAAGAGTGAAAACTCGTGGGTTGAGATAAGAACAGTTTAATAACGAAAATAAGACAATAATAACAACAACAATAATAACATAATGAAAAGGAAAAATAACGAGAGAGAGACAGAGAGAGAGAGGTGTGCGAAAACCCGGGAGGGGACGGGGTAAACAAACAAAACAAAACAACAAGTGGTGCAACCGCTCACCACCTGCTGACCGACGCCACCAGTCCCCAAGCCGCCATCGCTCCCCCGCTGGCCAACTCCCCCAGTTAATATACTGGACATGACGTCATATGACATGGAATAGCCCATTTGGCAGTTTGGGACAGCTGAATTGGCTGTGGCCGCTCCCCTCCCGGCTTCTCGTGCACGTGGCAGAGCATGGGGAGCTGGACTAGTCCCTAACTCTTGTAGGCACTACTTAGCCCCTGCTTAACAACAACTAAGACATCCATGTGCCATCAGCACTATACCAGCTACAGCAAAGAAAATTAACTCTATCCCAGCCAAAACCAGCACAGCCTGCTCTCCTCTGGGCACACTTCCCAGTAGTTTTGCACTTGCAGGGATGCCTCGTGGCTCGCGGTGACCAGCACCTGTGAGCAGCGTGCCTGGACACACCAGCACGCAAACAAGATGCGAGAAGAAGAGACTGGGGTCTGGCCAAGGGGCTCAGAGCTCAGAATGCTGCTGACCCTGCCCTCCCTACGCGCCCCGCCACCAGCCTCACATATCCCTAAGGCCCGCGAGCCAGGTAGAGGGGACCGCTGCCCCCACTGCCAGCCCGGTTGGGTCTGAATCCAGGGGGAGAGTCCGCGGGAGATGAGAAAGGGGCTGCCTGCTGCGGAGAGGTCAGCTTCTTCATCGGCACCTTAATCTCACCTGGCCAGCCTCAGGGAAGAGAAGAAGAGCAGAACTCTTTCTCATCGACAGACGAGCTTGGCGCTTTGGGCAGCCCAGAAGGATCCCTTTCTGTTTGGTGGCTGCTGAACCCGGGAGCCCAGCAGAGCTCAGGCTGCCGCAGCTCCATGCCCCCAGGCCCAGCCAGCAGCGAGGCTGAGCGTGCCTCCCAGGAGGCACACACACACACACACAAATCCATGTATGCAGCCCGTCTACACAGGGCCAACCGCACTGATCAACGCAGGCAGAAACGCAGCACTCCAGAAAGGGCACGGAGAGCCTCGTCCAGGTCCCCTTTCTGGCTGATCACAATGAAGGTCTGAGAGTGGGAAAACACCGCACCGCATGTACAACGTGGATCCCTCCCTCAGCTGGGCTGAGGACGCCCCGTCCACCCTGTAGCTGGTCCCTGGCTCCACTTGGCCTGGGCGCCCCGGTCCTTCTCGTAGCCGCCTCCTCCGGTTCTCTCGCCCCTAGAGACTCACGCACAGACACAAACAGGCCCTATGGTGTCTCTGGCAGCTGGCCAGGACCCTCTGGTGCCTCCTGTAGCCAGCTCCTTCTGTGACCTCACCCTCCGAGGCACACACCCATACGTGCCTCCCCAAGCTGCTTTACCCACTCGCTGCATCATCTGACTTGGTCCGCCAGAGCAATCGCACACTGACTTGCATACCCTCACACGCTCCGCTTGCTGGCACATTACTTCCACTCACCCTGGCCTGCCCAGGTGCCGGCACCCCAGACAAGCAGTCCCAGTGACCTCTGGTCCCACTCAGTGACCGACGCCACCGAGGCTAGAACCACGGTGACCTGGGGTTTGACTCCAGTTGCCGGCCCCTAGACTTCCAAACACACACCTAGACACAGAATAGAGAGCCACTCACTAGGGAACATAGTGAGGAATAGAACTTCAGAAGAAGGCAGGACAGGCTGCACTGATCAGAAGCAGGGCACGGCCAGGCACGCATCCTGAACAGCAACCAGTTCTTGAGTGGCAGCCATGCTATCCCATCTTCCCTCTAGTTTTCTCACGGTTCTTCCTCCCAGTACCACCCTGAACCCTTCCTTCCCCCACCCCCGGTTCCTCCCCCAAAACATTCCATACTGAGTCTCGTGCGGTCCTGTGATGCTCTTCCCCTGCACTCGTCACAGTTTTCCAGTACTTAAAGGCCACCACAAAGCGGACGGAGACTCTCTCTTAACAAAGAGCCACTCGGGGAGGACAGGGAGCAACCGGGAGAGGTTTCACCTTGATGTAAGAAAGGCATTTTTTACAGTGAGAACAATCATTCCCTGCAACAGCCTCGCCAGGGAGGTGGTAGAGTCCCCACGCCTGGAGGTTTCTGAGATGCGATTGGACAGGGTGCTAGATAACCTCATCTAGGCTCCCATGGCCACGAAAGGTTGGAACAGGTGATCTTCTGAGGACCCTACCAGTTGTGGAGATTCTACGATCCTGTACCTATCTGGGCTTCCTTCATGCTTTGTTTTGTGGCTTTTGAGGTGCGCCAGTGAGTAATGGGGCTCCTTCCACAAGAGCTCTCACCCCAGACTGGCCTTGTCTCCACTGCTGTGGGATGTCAGGGCTGAAAGACGAGGCGCTCTCAAACCCAGGAACTACGGACAAACCCGTAGTTTTACCAAGGCAGGAACTCTTTTGGATACTCAGCTGGCTGGGACTGCAGAAGAGGGGAGAATGAAACACGACTCTCTTGCAAAGCTGATGCCCAAGGTCTTTAATGAGAAAATCGGAAGGAAAATGGAAAAGACGAGAGCTTAAGCAATGCATTCTGGAGGCTGAGTAAAGCTCAGAGAAGTGCTGCCCTCTGAAGGAAAAGCTCCCCGCCAGGGATGCTGCTTGGCCAAGAATGGTAAAGCATGCTTCAAGGCTCTGGCAATCAAGTATCACCTGAACCCATTGCTGCGGAAGGAAGGAGGGGGTATTTCATGGGGAGCATAAGGTAAAGCAGAGCAAGACGGGGAAAGAGAGAGGCTTCCATGGGAAGGCCAGCGCAGGCCCCTTCCTCCAGGCGGAGCGGTGGGAGCTCGGCTCCTCTGCAGACCATGGCCGCGCTCTCAGGGCTGGCTCCAGGGCTTTCCTTGATGCTCCTGGCGCACGACCGCGGGCGGGCAATCCACGGGCTTCAGCATAAGAGATTGCCCCGTCCCAGGGGCCCGCAGAGCCCCCGGCCCAGACCGGACCACCCAAAGGCCCCCAGCCCCAGGGAGCCCCCAGAAGCAATGGGCACACTGCCAGCGCTGAGAGAGCTGCCCACGGCAGCCGAGGCGGTGGAGCCCACGGCTGTGCTCTGAGGGAAGGAGCTGAGGATTGGGCCCGGCAGTGTCACCGTCACTGGCGAGGGCTGGATCGCCACGCTGGAGTCGGCGCACCGGATGACGCACGGCTCGTTGCAGCTGTTGGCAAGCGGGGTAGGGCCGCAGGCAGCTGGCAGGCAGGGGCTGTAGCACGCCATGTCTCGCGGAGGGAGGCGACCCTGCAAGACCGGGAGGGAGCAGAGGGCATTAGAGCTGTCGGGCCCTTTCAGGCCCACTGGCCTGTCTCCTCTGAGAACGGGCAGTGCCTGCATAGGGCCAGATCTCCCTGGAAAGCTCCTTTCCATGCCAAGAGTGACCTAGGCAGGTCGCTGCACTATGGATGGGGGAGGAAGCACCTGGTGACTGCAGTGCCACTGCTACAAAAGAGCCCAGCTGACTCCCTCTCAGAAGGGAGCAAAGCCTTCCCTCCTCCCTCACCTCCCAGAAGAGCGAAGCACAGTGTATTTTCAAGCCCTGAGCACATATCAGAAGGACCACACAGAGAAGGGAAGCGGTCCCCCTGACAGAAATCCTACCCGCAGGAAGAGAGGGAGTGAGTTCAGACTTACCAAGTTCACCGTGGGGAGCAAGGGCAGAGATGCGGATGGAAGGGCCTGGAGTGGCACAGGCTTTTTATATGGTGAGCCAGCGCCTCAGGAGACCTGGAACACACCTTCTTTGTGAAACACGTTAACAAAGAGCAATTTGAGGCTTGCAAAGCACAGCCAAGAGATGAAGAGCTTGTCTCTTTCATCTGAAAGGTCTGGCTTGCATTTCCCTATTGGGTGTGAGCACAGTGATGCATTAGATGCTGGCTCCTCAAAGCAACGGTCATTTGAGGTCCCATGCCACTTCCCGGGTAAGGGTTTCAGTAGCTCCAGGCCCTGTGTGTGGGTTGTGCACATCCTTGCTGCGGAACGTGACTACCACTCTCAGTGAGGCCTTCAGCTGTGCAGCACTCCTGATAAAGGCCACTCACGTGGGTCTCCGGTTGAAGGGCTGAGGCTGACCCTGAGGAACACAAGGCCCCGCAGGGCCATGGAAGGGCTCAGCAATCAGCCAAGCCCTGGCTGGATGCCTGTCCGGCCGCGGGGCACGGAAGGGAGGGGACTCAGATCCCCAGAGGTGGTTGGATGGTGAAGGCCCAAGAAGGACCGTCTGTGAGATGGACAGAAGTGTCACTGTGTGAAGGGGTGGGGGCACTGGGACCATTCCTAGAGGTGGCCAGGTAGCTCTGTGGTGACCTCAAAAGAAAGTAAAAAATGGGGAAGGGTTAAAAAAAAAAAAAAAAAAAAGGTCTTGTTCTATGGAAATCTGTCAATTCTCATTCTCAGCATTCTCTTTCTCAAAGTGGGTAGTGAGCCCCAAGGGTGCAAGGTCAAAGTGGCTGAGGAGTAAACTCATAGGCGTTTGACTGAGGGTGCTTTTCACTTTTGGTTGCCTTGCCAGCCCTGGGAAGGACATGTCCTCTTGTGGCTGCAGTTCAAAGCAGAAGGCATCTTGCGGAGCAAGGACGGGCCTGTGCTGTCCGCTTCCTGCCCTCAGGTGTTACCACATGCCTGCTGAGGCAGGTGGATGCATGTGCATCAGCGCAGCAAATGCCAGGCTCCTCATGCGGTAGAGGAATGCCTCCCCACTCTTCCCGCATCCAGCAGCGGGGCAGGATGGGAGGCCAAGGAGGAGAGCAGCCCAGCGATGATACTCACTGCCTGCTCTAGCGGAGCTGTGACGGGCTGTGTCATGCTCCTGTCTGGTGGCAAAGGAGGCTACATGAGGAGCAGAGTGTCTGTCCTGGTGTCTGCTCCTCTTTGCACGACCTCTCAATGGCCAGAAGGGAGAGCAGAGAGGGAGGAGCGGCAAGGCTGTACTCAACTTCTCTCCTTACCCACCGCAGCCTTTGGCATATGCTGGTGCACATCAGTAGTCTGAGTGCTCACCCGTTAGTTCACCGGCTGGGAACAGAGCAGTCATAGAGCAGATTGTCCCATTTAGGGAGTTTCCCTCGGGGCTGATTCCTGCTGGCAGCTTCCCCCGCAGAGACTGCTGTGGGCAACCCGTGCCCCTTCCGTGGGGCTGGGCCACATCTCAAAGGGCCACATCTTGGGGCTTTGGGGACTGGAAGAGATAGGCAGAGACTTCCCTGCCCTTCAGCTGAGGGCATGCTGGGGGTCGAGCAGCTCGCAAGTTCCTCGCAGGGCCTCAGAGCCCTTCCTCAGGAGGGAGCATCACTGGCTGCTTTGTCAGTGCACTTCCAGTTCCACCTGGGAAAGAGGCACGGCGGGCTGCCTCTGTTTCCGCCTGTGCAGAGTGAGCACGCTTCTGCTGTGAGCTGTGGCACTAGGTCAACCGTCCCGGCAGGGTGGCACAACAGCCCCAGAGCATGGTCCTGCCCGAAACGACGGCAGAAGTGAGACAGAGCCATCGGTCCTTTGCAGGAGAAGACAACATCCCCCTTCCGAGACCCTTCCCCCAAACGGTACGGCCGCCCAGGTGAGAGCGTGGCCCATCTTCCCAAGCAGCACGGGCAGCCAGAGGCTTTTTCCAGGCAGCTCTCAGGGCTGGCGACATGCGCCTGGCCTTTGAGCTCCCCCCAGACCTTCCCAGACTGGCACAGTCTCCTCTGTGTCTCGTAGGGTAGCAGGGAGCACCATCTGGTGCCACTCAGCGGTTGCAGCCTCAGTCCGGTGGTGTGTCACACCGCTCTGTCAAAACAGCAGGCTCCCCAGGCCATGGACACGCAGGGGCAGTGACTTTCCTCAGTTTGGTCTGTGCTCCAGAAGTGTCCGGGAGTGGGAACGACAGGGCACGTCCGTGCTGTCCTCCTTTGGCTGCTGTTTCACCAAGGAGCACGAGAGGATTTCAAGGAGTCACCAAGTGGTTGGGCAAGACGCTAACAGCCATGACAACACTGGACAAACAGCTGCATTTCTGCAGGAATGCGGACATGAGGTTGCGCGAGGGCCCTCTGCACGTCTGAATCCGTTTCCCCCAGAGCCCCTGATGCCAGTGCATGGATGATTCGCACCGAGGTGGAGCTGAGGTCTCTCATAGTGCCTCAGCATTTTTTGGTGACTCACAAGTGACTCCGAGGAGGCCTGCTGGTGCCACCTGGCAATTAAAGGGCCCTGAACGTGCCAATTTGTCCCTGAGCCAGGGAAAACAAGCCAGACCCTCTGGGTCAGTGACCTGAACAAGCCACGCGGCCACGATGCAAAGAGGAGTGCTGTTTGGGAAGGCTGCGCCGAAGCAAACAGGCTCACTTGGTGATGGCTCACTTTCAGGCACGAGTCAGCAGGCTCCTTTGTCGCTGTCCAGGGCCACGTTGAGCCGTTGCTTCTCCTCGGGAGAGTAATGAGCCAAGTCCTGGCAGGCAAGGCAAGGGCTGTGCCGTTCCCAAAGAAAACACTCTGGCCTTTCCTGACTGAAGACAGCAGCTGAACTGCGGGGCTCCCTTTGCATGGCTGGAAAGCGTGTGCATCACCGAGGTGTGAGGGGAGCAGAGATCTGCCACCGAGTAGCCTGACCTCCTCCTCCAGCAATGGCCTCGGTGTCCCCATCCCTGCACACAATGGGGTTTCTCTCCAGACCGCAGGAGGGCCTTGTTTGACCATCACCTTCCAATCACCCCAGGGATCTGAGTCTCCTCCGTTCTCTGTCCCTCAGCGGAATAGCCATGCTGCAGAGGCTTGGCTGGCCTCTGAGCAGCTCCATAGCCTGCAGGCACTGGTCTTGCTCAGGGTCGGCCTCAGCCCGTCCAAGGGAGACCCTTCTGAGCGGCCTTCAGGCGTGCTCCACATGCAAAGTACTGGCCATGCTCCCCAGGCAGGGCGGGACGCGCACAACACCTACTCCGGGCCTGAGTCTGCTGCAAGGTTTCACCAGCAACTGGAACGAGGCCTCAGGCAAGCCGTGGTCTGGGGAAGATACAAAACTGCTCTCAACAAAATCACTTCAGTGCTACCCAGGATGAAAAGGGAGCCAAGCATTTCAGGCAAAGGAGGCATGTCTTTCATCTACCAGCAGAGCTTTGAGAAGCCAAAATTGCTGTTTCTCAACATGCTTCATGTTTGTGGTGTTTGTCAGCTCCCCTGGGGCTCTGGGCCGCAGTATAAAAGTGTGCCCAACTCCCAGCTCCTCTATCCTCTCGTCGTGCCTTCCTCTGCTCTGTGAAGTCGGTAAGTCTCAGTTCATTGTGCCTCTTGTCTCCTCGGTTGGCAGGACAGTTTTTGTGGAGAGGGCTGCCTGCGTTTTGCCTCCCTTGTCCTCGGTGAATGGTCTAGGGTGTGAAACAGGGCATTGGTTGGTTTCTTGGCCAGCCGTGGTTCTTTCCAAGGCTCAGGACGTACGTCCAGCCCTCTCTAACCAACGACCGGGCACTTCCTCCACCACGCGCGGTTCAGCAATGCTCCTTTTGCATTACTGGCGTGACGAGGAGCTTCCTCAGGAGCGCTAGTCCCACCATAGACGTCTTCTTCCATAGCGGCTGCTGTCTTCAGTCAGAAATGCTGTTGCATTTCACTCAGACATGTCCCCTCCAAAGAGCAGTGGGTGAGAGGAGCGTGACCTGACAAGACCAGGGCTCCCGAGGGCGGGGTGGCGGGGAGAAGGAGACCCGTTTGGCTGAGTGAACAGACTGATGCTGGTGTAAGGGCTGATGATCAGGAAGTACACAGCCCGCTGCCAAGAAGAGGGAGCCTCTTGGTCTGCAGTGGAAAGTCTTTCCCTGACAAAGGCCACAGCATCCAGGCTCTGCTCAACCCGTCTGAAAAACCGGGCAGCCGTTTCCTTGTACTGGGAGGGGGCTTACAGAGGACTCTCTCTGGGGCGCCTTCCCTACCAAGCCTTCAAGGCTGAGCAGAAGGACTGTTGAGAAATATCCTCGCAGCCTGCAGACGTACCCTTGGTAAGGGAGCAACCGGAGGTTTCAGAGCGCCTCCATGGGACAGGCATGCCTGGGAGTGGCAAGGCCGACGGAGGTATAGGCTGCAAAGGAGCTTGACTTGGGCAGGGGGGGCTTCCCTGCGTTTGGACGGACCCTCTGGGATTACCCTTCAGTTACAAATACCCACCGCAGACCCAGCAAAATGCCCAGAAATCCCCTCTCTGCAGACACTGGAGGTCCATCAGCTCTTGGGCCATGCCACTGCTTCTGCCTTTGTGAATGTTTACCAAGTGGCACCCTGCACTTCACGGGGGCGTTGCAAGTAACTCTGGCCAGGTGAGCCCAGGTCCCTGTGGGTGAGACATCCCAGGCGGGTGAGAGAAGGGATCTTCAGATACGGCAGGGTGTGAGCAGGCAGCGGGGAGGTTAAGGCGGCGGAGAGGAGGGTGCATTGCGGTGTTCTGCCAAGAGCACAGCAGGGCACCACTGCGGGCCCTCCTGCTGGACACAGCTTTCTCGACACGTGCCCCATCCCAAATCTCTCTCCGCTGAGCTGCCAGGCACTGCCCGTTCTCAGAGAAGGCAGGCCAGTGGGCCTGAAAGGGCCCGACAGCTCTAATGCCCTCTGCTCCCTCCCGGTCTTGCAGGGTCGCCTCCCTCCGCGAGACATGGCGTGCTACAGCCCGTGCCTGCCAGCTGCCTGCGGCCCTACCCCGCTTGCCAACAGCTGCAACGAGCCGTGCGTCATCCGGTGCGCCGACTCCAGCGTGGCGATCCAGCCCTCGCCAGTGACGGTGACACTGCCGGGCCCAATCCTCAGCTCCTTCCCTCAGAGCACAGCCGTGGGCTCCACCGCCTCGGCTGCCGTGGGCAGCTCTCTCAGCGCTGGCAGTGTGCCCATTGCTTCTGGGGGCTCCCTGGGGCTGGGGGCCTTTGGGTGGTCCGGTCTGGGCCGGGGGCTCTGCGGGCCCCTGGGACGGGGCAATCTCTTATGCTGAAGCCCGTGGATTGCCCGCCCGCGGTCGTGCGCCAGGAGCATCAAGGAAAGCCCTGGAGCCAGCCCTGAGAGCGCGGCCATGGTCTGCAGAGGAGCCGAGCTCCCACCGCTCCGCCTGGAGGAAGGGGCCTGCGCTGGCCTTCCCATGGAAGCCTCTCTCTTTCCCCGTCTTGCTCTGCTTTACCTTATGCTCCCCATGAAATACCCCCTCCTTCCTTCCGCAGCAATGGGTTCAGGTGATACTTGATTGCCAGAGCCTTGAAGCATGCTTTACCATTCTTGGCCAAGCAGCATCCCTGGCGGGGAGCTTTTCCTTCAGAGGGCAGCACTTCTCTGAGCTTTACTCAGCCTCCAGAATGCATTGCTTAAGCTCTCGTCTTTTCCATTTTCCTTCCGATTTTCTCATTAAAGACCTTGGGCATCAGCTTTGCAAGAGAGTCGTGTTTCATTCTCCCCTCTTCTGCAGTCCCAGCCAGCTGAGTATCCAAAAGAGTTCCTGCCTTGGTAAAACTACGGGTTTGTCCGTAGTTCCTGGGTTTGAGAGCGCCTCGTCTTTCAGCCCTGACATCCCACAGCAGTGGAGACAAGGCCAGTCTGGGGTGAGAGCTCTTGTGGAAGGAGCCCCATTACTCACTGGCGCACCTCAAAAGCCACAAAACAAAGCATGAAGGAAGCCCAGATAGGTACAGGATCGTAGAATCTCCACAACTGGTAGGGTCCTCAGAAGATCACCTGTTCCAACCTTTCGTGGGCAAGGGAGCCTAGATGAGATGCTTCCCATGCCTTATGGAAGGGAATGAAGTGGGAACCAGGTTTTTCTCAGTAGTACCAACTGGCAGTGCAAGAGCGAATGGGCACAAATTCAAACATATGACAGTCCATCTCAGGGCAAGAATCCACTTTCTCACCATGCCGGGGGTCAAAGATGGGACGTCTCAGGGCTTTGGGGGCTGCAAGAAGTAGGCAGCAACCTCCCTGTCCTTTAGCAGAGGTCACGCAGGGGGTCGAGCACGTCGCAAGTTCCTTGCAGGGCCTCAGAGCCCTTCCTCAGGAGGGAGCATCACTGGCTGCTTTGTAGTGTCATTTTTTTGGCTGGGATAGAGTTAATTTTGTTCACTGTAGCTTTGTAGTGCTGTGTTTTGGCTTTAGTATGAGAATAATTTTCACACTGTTATTTTAGTTTTTGCTATTTATTGCTTATACTAGTCAAGTACTTTTCCAGGTTCCCATGGTCTGCCAGGTGCACAAGAATCCTGAATAGTAGGGGGCACAGGCAAGACAGCTGTTCCAAACTGGCCAAAGGGAAATTCCGTATCTTATGACATCATGCCCAGTTTATTAACTGGGGGGAGTTGACTTGTGGATGCAGCGATCGTGGCTCGTTTACTGGCAGTGTCAGTTAGTGGGTGATGAGCAATTTCATCACTTTTTGTTTGGTTGGCTTTTTCCCCCTCCCCAGGTTTCATATCTCCCTTTCTCTCTCTCTGTTTTCCTTTTCATTACATTATTGTTGTTGTTATTATTATTATTATTACTGTTACTGTTTTATTTTAAATTTTTCATCTGTTCTTATCCTAACCCATGAGTTTTCTTGCTTTTGCTCTTCCGATTCTCTCCCCCGTTCCACAGGGCTGGGGGGAGTGAGCAAGCAGCTGTGTGGTGTTTTGTTGCTTACCTGGGCTAAAACACAACAGTCCTCTTGGTGCCCAAAGTGGAGCACGAAGGGTTTGAGATAATAACAGTTGCTGGTCATAGAATTGATTCATCTGTTCTCAATATTAATTTATCTGATCTACACCATGCTTCTATTTTTGCAGTATATGTTAAAGATTGGTGTTTTTTTTTTGTAGTTTGCTGTGCTTTGTAGTGAGTGAGTAGAGATGGTTTGCTTTGGAGAGTTGTTATTAAAACACTGGCCTTGAGTTTTATCAGTTATTTGGGTCTTGCATGGAAGCCGTTACTCTACTTCAGGTACCACCTCATGGAAAAAATTAACAATTATACCTCCTCCTCTGAGTGGCTTTTTATGGAGGAAATACAGAATGGCACCTTTGCTACCTTATTCTATGATGTCTCCTCCTTCGTAACAATAACTTTTCACCATGTTGAACATCCTTGGGTAGCTAAATTATATCTACTGGTATTTCTTGGGAATATTGTTTCAGTTTTGTCTAAGGTTAATAAGCAATTCAAGAATATCATCCAGAGATCTGCCCCAAGGCTCGATTGTTATGGGTGGCAGGGTATGTGGGATAGTACGGGCAAATGTCTAGGATGGTGGGCACCTGCAGTGCTTTGGGACTTCACCCCTGAACAAAGTGAAGAATCCTGAAAAATTAGTAGAATATTTGAAGAAACTATGTTGTCACTCTAGCAATTCCAGAGAAATACAAATCACTGCAATGTGCTGGTGCCTGGCCCATGCTTACCAAGCCCTGTTCAACACTATTCAGTAACCCCAGGGGGAAGAGAAGGCCTCTGGATCTAAAAAGACAAAAAGAAAGAAAGTGACAAGCAATGCAGCCACTCAAACCCTGGCTACAGGCACTGAGGCTATTCCAAACCCAGTGACAGGAGCTGTGGCCACTCCAACCCCAGCGACAGGCACTGCAGCTGAACCAGAGAACCAACCTGTGCTGGTATCAGTCACGCCTATACACAAGAAGAAATCTTGCAAAAGAAAGTCAACTCATTTAGAAAGAGATGATGGAAGAGCAGGGTCATGACGAGGAGAGGAAGAGGAACAGGAAGAACTCATAAACAAAATAGAAGCCACCCAATCCCTATCCTTAAGTGAGCTGCAAGATATGCAAAAAGATTTTGGCCATCATCTAGGTGAGCACATTGTCACCTGGCTGTTCCGATGCTGGGATAATGGGGCCACTAGCCTGGAATTAGAAGGGAAGAAAGCCAAACAACTGGGATCCCTTTGTAGGGAAGGGGGCATTGACAAAGTGATTGGAAAAGGGACACAAGCCCTCAGCCCCTGGCAGCGACTCCTGTCCGGTGTGAAAGAAAGGTATCCCTTCAAGGAAGATGTTATATATCGTCCAGAAAAATAGACCACCATGGAGAAAGGTATCTAGGACCTGAGGGAATTAGCTGTGCTTGAGGAGATTTATGGTGACCCAAAGATCCAGATGAAGCCCAGTGCACGCAACCCATGTGGAGGAAGTTTGTACGGAGCGCACCATCATCCCATGTAGGCTCACTGGCAGTAATGTCCTGGAAAGATGAAGAGGCACCAGCAGTGGAGGATGTGATTGACAGACTCTGGGATTACGAAGCAAATATCTCTTCCTCACTCATCTCCACTGTGGAGAAACTGTCCCTGGAGGTGCAACAACTCAAAGAAGATATGTCCTACTCCCCACCTGTACAGACCAGTATCTCAGCCATTAGGAGTAAGAGTCCTTTTGCTCAAGAGAGAGGATACACACCACGGGCCACCCTGATTTTTTTACCTGCATGACCACGGAGAGAACATGAGGAAGTGGGATGGAAAATCTACCTCAAGCCTAGAGGCATGGGTATGTGAGTTACAAGGAAAAACAATCACTCAGGGGGGGTTCTTCCAAGAAAGTTGCTGCTCCAGTTTCCAGTGAGCAGGTCCCCAGACAAAGGAGTAGAAGCACTGATTTTATTTCTGATCTTAAAAGAGGGACTTTTGATTCACATTTACCAGAAGTGAGTAGCGAATACTACAGTCGGGACTAGAGGGGGCTGTGGTGGTGCAGCCCCCCCAGGCCACTCTGAGATCCCTGGGTGAGCCCTATTCTGTTGTTATCTTGGTCAAGATCAACAACTTGGGCATCAGGCAATCTCTGTCCACACCTGGGCCATCTGCTCCCTGACTTGTATACCAGAATTGTGGCCAGAATGTCAAATATTGACCAACGCCAATCATTTCGATCCTATAAATAGCAATCTAAGAGGGGGACCCTTTGAGCTCTCTGGGACCGCAATGGGCTGTGTGACGCTGTATCTCCCCCTGGGCTGGAATGCCTCTCAGTGTAAATTTCACGAGGACTGAAGGATCATCTGCTGATGATTCTGCAAGGACTCAAAGGCCTGATTTCACAAGGTTCACTGGCCACACGCTGGTGAATGCCAGCACATAAAAGTGAGTAATTTATGAAACTCATGAAAAGGGAAATTTTATTCAAGGTTAACCTTGGGGGGGGGAGGTATGTGCAATTTGATTATGTATATATATAATCCCTATTCACATAAACAATTGACTAAGTCTGAAACTAAGATTGGACCTCGCCGCACCTAGACTTCTCTCTGAAAGGTGTTTAGAATACAAGGGGGTCTATTCTGAACCTCGTGACTCAACGGGAGGGTCCTCCTTATCCCCTGCATCCACCATCCCTTGGAATCATTCTAACCTGAGTATAACTAAATTTTCCTTTGCACTGCTTCTCTGTAAGTAGAGTGAACCTTGCCATTCTCAAATCTTTAACTAAGTCGCTATGTTGATTGTAATAAATTCCATCAAACTGCTGTTTTAAATTGTCTGATGCTTTTAAAAATTATACAACCTAATACTGTGATCAATCTCAAAAATATTAATAAATCTTAAATTGCTAATGAAAGCTGTGTGACAAATCATATTCCTGACAATTTGGTGTAGTCAGCCATATCCACAAATCTGTATTTGCAATGATTTGGCATAGTTGGCAGGATACACAAGGTTATATTTGCAAGAATCCGGTGTAATCGGTAGGAAACACAAATCTGTATTTGCAACAGGGGCCTGCCTCCAGCCAGGTGGAGGAAAGGGACAACTGGGTTTACTGGACTGTGTAGATCAGATGGCCTGGCACATCTGACCCACAGGAGTATAAGGCTCTAGTGGACACCGGTGCACAGTGCACCCTAATGCCATCAAGCTATGCAGGGACAGAACCCATTTGTATTGCTGGAGTGACAGGGGGATCCCAAGAGCTAACTGTATTGGAGGCTGAAGTGAGCCTAACTGGGAATGAGTGGCAAAAGCACCCCATTGTGACTGGCCCAGAGGCTCCGTGCATCCTTGGCATAGACTACCTCAGGAGAGGGAATTTCAGGGACCCAAAAAGGTACAGGCGGGCTTTTGGTATAGCTGCCTTGGAGACGGAGGAAATTAAACAGTTATCTTCCTTGCCTCATCTCTTGAAGGACCCTTCTGTTGTGGGGTTGCTGAGAGTCAAAGAACAACAGGTGCCAATTGCCACCACAACAGTGCACCGGCGGCAATACTGCACCAACCGAGACTCCCCGATTCCCTTCCATGAGCTCATTCAGCGACTGGAGAGCCAAGGAGTGATCAGTAAGACCCGTTCACCCTTTAACAGTCCATATGGCCAGCGCGGAAGTCTAATGGAGAGTGGAGACTAACAGTAGACTATCACAGCCTGAATGAAGTCACTCCACTGCTGAGCGCTGCCATGCTGGACATGCTAGAACTTCAATACGAACTGGAGTCAAAGGCAGCCAAGTGGTATGCCACAACTGATATCACTAATAAGTGTTTGTCAATCCTGTTGGCAGCAGAGTGCAGGCCACAGTTTGCTTTCACTTGGAGGGGCATCCAGTACACCTGGAATCAATTGCCCCAGGAGTGGAAACACAGCCTTACCATTTGTCATGGACTAATCCATACTGCACTAGAACCGGTTAGAGCTCCGGAATACCTACAATACATTGATGATATCATTGTGTGGGGCAACACAGCACAAGATGTTTTTGAGAAAGGGAAGAAAATAGTCCAAATCCTTCTGAAGGCTGGTTTTGCCATAAAACAAAGTAGGGTCAAGGGACCCGCACTGGAGATCCAGTTTTTAGGAATAAAATGGCAAGATAGACATCATCAGATCCCGATGGAGGTGATCAACAAAATAACAGCCATGTCTCCACCAACTAGCAAAAAGGAAACACAAGCTTTTTTAGGCGTTGTGGGTTTTTGGAGAATGCATATTCCAAATTATAGTCTGATTGTAAGCCCTCTCTATCAAGTGACCCGGAACAAGAATAATTTCAAACAGGGCCCTGAGCAATGAGAAACCTTTGAACAAATTGAACAGGAGATAGTTCATGCAGTAGCCCTTGGGCCAGCCTGGGCAGGGCAAGATATGAAAACGTGCTCTACAAACAATACTTACCTGGTAAGGGAGACACCATGATCAGGCAGGTGGTTTTTCCCAGGGTGAGGCTCATCCCCTGCATTCCAGGTGTGCTGATGCCTGTGATTTCCCCAAACACAGGAAACTTGACTGCATAATTTGTGGTAGTGGGGGACTGCATTTGCACTCTCCCCTGTTCCAAAAAGGACTGTCATGATTTAGTCCCAGTTAGCAACTAAGCACCACAGAGCCACTCACTCACTCCCCCCACCCCAGTGGGATGGGGAGAGAGCCAGAAGAGCAAAAGTAAGAAATCTCATCAGTTGAGATAAGAACAGCTTAATAATTAAAATAAAAAGTAATAATAATAACAACAACATTAATAATGTAATGAAAAAGGAAAAAAAAAGAACAACAGAGGGGGAGAGAAAGGTGAAACCTGGAGGGCAGGGGGAGCTAGGAATAAAGAAAACCAACCAAACAACAAGTGATGCAAACACTCGTTCACCCACTGACAAACCAACCCCTCCTGCCCCTGGCTAACTCCCCCCAGTTAATATACCAGGCATGATATCATATGATATGGAATATATAACCGACCAACCCAGAGCAGCTGCCACAGCCACACCCCCTCCCCTCCCAGCAGAGCATGGGAAACAGGAAAAGTTCTTGACCAGTACAAGCACCACCTGGCAACACTTAGCACCTAATTAGCAATTACTTAGCCACAAGTAAAGCATCAGTGTGCCATCAACATCATTCCCACAGTAAATCGAAAATACACCACACCAGCTACAGTGAAGAAAACTAACTCCATCCGAGCCAAAACCATGATGGTCTGACACAAATGATTAAAACTAGCAGATTTTCAGAACTATAGATTACTTTAAAAATGAGGTTTTTGAGTTGTGCATTAAATGTGAAGCAGTATAAACTTTAGAGCATAACCTGAGCTGTTTATACTTTTTTTTCAGGAAGAAGGTTGTGGACACTGAAGCAGCTGTTGATTTAAGATTTCTAAGTCAGTATGAGGCAGCAAAGTAGCTATTGTTTAACTTGTTTGCCTCTATTCATTCCTTGAAATACTTCTTTCCCTTGACTCTTTCAAGCATACTATTTTCTTGTAGAAAAGACAGCAAGTTTTTGACTGTTCTGTCTGTTCTGCTCTTGACTTTAATATAACATCCAAATCTTCCTTTGCTTTTGCAAGCTTTCTGAGTTAATTGAATTCTTCTTTTTAATCACAGGTCAGATTGACAAAAGCCCAGTACCCACTTCCATCACTGGCATTAAATCAAGTTCTGTGTTACAAGGGAGTAGGAATCAACAGTGTTGTTACCTCCAGCTTTGTCGAACATTTCCATTGGAGCGCTGCTTGAACAAGTGTGCAGAGTAGTCTTGTTGAGCATGATGTCACTGCTCCCTTTGCAGATGTTGAGTCTTGTGGTGAGGCAGAGCGACACAGCTTTGCAGGTCCTGGTAGTTGCCAAGTCTCTGCTTGGGGATGTTGCTGCCTGCGGGAACAGGTTCCTGCTGGGAGATGCCAGTTCAGTCTGAGAGCTATAAGACTAAGCTGGCATCTGTTAAATTCAAATCAAGCAGACAAAAATTTCCAGGGATTAAGGAATAATGCTCCAGCTTTAGTCCTTTCCTATTTAAAAAGATAAAGTTAACTTTTTAGTCTACATTGTTTGTCTTCACCTTTAATAAAATTTTATCACCAAAATGAATTCAATTAATTGAGGCAAAGGAAAAATAAATGTATTAATGCCAGCTGGTATCGGGTCTCTTCACAGAACTGACTCAGCAATGTACTCTGCTGTATGTAAACACTCTTCCACAAATTCCCTGACACAGCGATCATGCTAGTGGGCTACTTCAAGTACTAAATACAAATAGGTCCCATGACAAATGTCCTATATAAGTAAGGCCTTTACTTCAGCAAGCTATTGTCCCTCTTCAGTTGATCCATTTAAATGTGTACTGATTGACTTTTCAGGTGAATTCATTTTTATATTAGCCTGTTATTAGATGGCTGGAGCTATCTTCACTATGCAATTAACAAGCAGATTGAAAACAAGCATTTCTCTATGCATATATACATGCAAGGATAGTTGCTTCTCTTGTAATTGTCAATGAATTGTCACAAAATACTAAAAGAGGACTTCTTTTTGCATCATACGCCTGTTGTGCATGTTCAAGTTGACCTCTGCAGGCTTGCATGATTTGTGAATAAATGTGTTAGTTGCTCTCCTCATCTATCCAGTCTCTTTCTAGGAGAGGTGCTGCCACTTGTAATCTTCTGCAGAACTACCACAATCCTCAGTTTGGCATAGGTGTAGCAAACTCCTGCATTTTGGTGGAGCCACTATTGCTTATCCTTTATCTCTGAAATCTTAATCAAGTGGTTTGTGATCTGGACCAGAAGGGATATTCTGTATGACTCTCTTCAGCAGGTAGAAACAGCTGCTTTGGGCTTCTAGAACTGCAGCCGACATAATCTCCTGATTCTTTGTCTGGGCCTCAGTAAGGCCTCAGATTAGGAATTAGTTTCAGCAAAATGATTTCTCAATTTTCTGAAGATGCATTCTGTAATTTGGAAATATAAATAAAATTTTCAAGTCATGGTTGAAACAACGTCTTCTGGTAGGTAAGTTTTGGTCTAAGAGAGGTTCCTGTCCATAGGAATAATACACTGAAAAATGGTGGATAAATTGTGAAATATTCCTCTCGTGTGTGATCACTGAGCAAAACCACCCTGACAGAGCTTGACTAGATATACAGCATCTTTGGCTTTCCGACCATCATTCTGATTCAGTCTGCAAGGGTAAGGGCTTTTAATATTTGAAACTGTAGGCAGAGTACAGGGAATGGCAGCTGATAATGCTTTAAAATATTTAGTCATACCCAGCTTGTATAAGTACAGTGTAAAACCCCTTCTTATGAAGAGATCTCTGCATTTTAAGCTTACTCAGTCCAACTGTCTTGGGTAGTTGTTTGGGTGGGTTTTGGTTTTTTTGTTTGTTTTTGGTTTTTTTGTTTGTTTGGGCCTTATGTAAAAGGTATGAAGGCTTTGCTCCTCTTTAGAAGACTACCATGGTGTAAGCCAAGGCAAAGCATGGATAGCTTCAGGCACACACTGTTTTCAAAAGCCTTTTTGAGGCTGACTTCATAAGCAATTTCATTTGAGCCTCTGCTCTGCAAAAAGTGAATCGAAAGAATTTGCGTCCCTTTGGTTAATTCAAACTAGATGATTAGCTTAAGAAGGGAGATACCATTTCAGTTGGAGCCAATTCTGCCCTACTTGTGAAAGCAAGCTGAAAAAAAACCCAGAACTTCTGTGATCCAAATTCTAGCACTGCCACTTTTGTTTCCATTTCAGTGTAAAGTCCTGAGCAGCTGCGATGTGTGGTTGTTGATGTATTAACCTCGAAGAACTAGCCAGCGATGGCAGGCTCTCTTCTGTGTTCTGTCAGTCTTGAGCACTAGCAGTATAGGTGAATCATTTGTAGTTAACATCCTTGAAAACAATGACGCAGAGTTTTCATGCTGTATCTACCTGCCTATTCTGTTGCAGGGCAAGCTAGTCAGACTTTAGAATTTGATTTATGCTGGTGAGACTTCGCTGTGGTTTGGTTTTCTCCAAAGATCTATTGGTTTTGTAGCCCAACAGAAGCCAAAGCTTCTGGATTAGCTGGATCAGGGAAGAACCTCATGCATTAGCAGACTCTCCTGCAGTGATTTCTGAGACCATTTTGATGTTGGCATTCAAACTATTTTTAAAAAATAAAAAATATTTTGCTGCTTGTGTTTGATTCTCAAACCTGAAGATTTCTTGAAATGTACGGTTAGTGTGTTGAGATGATAAAAGCCTGAGGTTACATACAAAATTTTGCTTTTCCATCTGTAAAGGGGTTCTCTGAAGTGCTATGTAATGACATACTAATATACATTCTTACAAACTGACTGATTTTTTTTTCTGTATGTTGTTTTCAGAATACACAGATGATAATGCCCTGATTCCGAAGAACGCATCAGTAATCAGGAGAATCCCTGCTGGAGGAGTTGAAGGTATCAGCAAAACATCCGTTATGTGAGTATCCATAAAGCATTGTAATTCTTTGTTAGGGGCTTCAGTGTGTTAACTTTTTAAATGGATATTAGTTTACAGAGGCATTATGATTGTATCTTTCTTGTTAAAGCTGCTGTTAGTTTTTGTTGTCATGGGGTAGATTTTAATGTATCTGTCCCAAAGTAGACTGACATTTTTAGGCCTGCTGGGACATGGGGTTAAAACTCCAACAATGGTGACTTTTAAGATGATTCTTTTGCATTTTTTCTTGGGGTTGATTTTTCTGAGACTTAAGTTGTAGATCATGTTTTCTGTATGTGGAGAGATTCTTTATTATACGTGTTTGCTTTTCTTGCTTTTAGAGTAAAGACAGATACGCACTGTAGTGTAAACTTATAATTTGTTCCCATCCCAGAAGAGTCTGATTCTCAGTGTTTGACTATTTCTTGCATTTGGGGGAGGCTGGGCAGGATATGGTAGGTATTCTTCCACCCCAAATCTGAGTTTTTGCATACTAGCTATAGAGGAAAGACCAAGGGTTGCCAGCTGGCAAACCATGCAAACAGAAGTTCCATTCATAAGTGATTCCTACTAGTTTCCTAACGACAATGTCTGTTTCAGGCAAGAGCAAAAGAACAATATCCTAAAGTGTATTGCTTTTTGTGGAAGTACGATGAAGGAATAATTAATTCTTTCCAAACTTGAAACTCAATAAGCAGTTTAGCATGTTACCAGATGTTACTAATTATCTTCCTAAGATATCTTTTCTACCCTAAGCTGATATCTGTGCTCCAGGTTTTTATTCTGTATTCCTAAGATATACGGAGGACAGAGAATCAGGTATAGTGATTGAAATTACAGATATTGAAATGCAATCCTGGCTACAGGATTATTGCTGTCATTTATGTATTCATACAGTCCAGTTGTACATCAGCTCCATTGGCATTGTTTGAACAGTCATGTTTTCCAGTTTTTTAAAGATATGCCTCTCCACCACAATTAGTAGACATTATTAGCTTGTGGTTTTGCCATGTCTTTCTAATGTTGGTTATCAATAAAGTACACTGATGAGTTACAGCGTGTCTTGAACAAACAGTGCAGAGCTTTCACCCCGGGATGCAGGGCCAGGCCCCTTCTGGCTGCATCTCCCTTCCCACTACTCTCCCTGCCCCAGGCTGGGGAACAAGCTGTCTCTCCACCCCTTGTAAGTACTGCACCTCTCTGCAGAGGCCAAGTTCACTGGCCCTAGGCAAAGGCACCTGGGCGAGCAAGGTTTTGTTTCTGCAGCACTCCTTCCTTCAGGAAGCTGGGTCATGCCCTGGCCCAAACAGCTGGGGGTCTCTTGGGCACAGCCCTGGGGGACAGGGATTGGGGCTCAAAGCCCTGGCCTCCCACACCTGCAGGGACAGCTAGGAAGCCTGTAGGGACTCATGTTTTGTGGCCATGGGCTGCTGCTGAGCCTTGCTGGACAGGTTGGGGAAATGTCTGTACCAGGTTCTCTGTCCCAGCTCGTGCTGGGTCTGCAGGGACCCTTTTGATGGGCTGTGCTGGAGGAGGGCTGAATGGGGAGAGTGGGGCTGGGAGGGGACCCCAGCTCCCCATCCACGTCTGCAGCAGGCAGCAGGTGGGCAGGAGGAAGGCAGTGGTGGGTCAAGGGCAGGGAAGGAGGGAGCAGTGGGACCCTGAGGTGACACACTTTCCCAGACTCTGGCATCCAGCAGCCCTTGCCCCTTATGCCCAGGCCACTCCTGTGGTGTCAGCACACCCTTCCCCACAACGCTGGTCGCTGGTCACTGCACCTTGGCCACGCTCTTGATCTGATCACCCATATGAAAGAAAAGCAGGAGCAGGACCCTGCACTTTCTTTCTTCATCATCTTGTTTCTCCCCACCACAGTCTTCATCACGTCCTTGAAGAGACTGATGGAGAGCTTGCTCACCTGGCTGGACTCCTGGTAGGGAGGAGGACAGGGAAACTTCAGCAACAGCCACTCCTTGCCCACGGTGAGCAAGGGCAACAGTGTGGCTGATGTGAGGGGAGATGCTCTGAGGTCGAATCCTGAACACAGGGGCTGTGGGCCAGATCTGCAGCTGCAGCTCAATGGCCCCAGAGCCTTGAAAGGCCAGGCAAGAGGAGTGAGGAGGGGAGCCCTGGCCGAGTGCTGCCCATGGGGCTGGGCTGAAGGGCAGCTGTCTCTGCAGAGTGCCCATCTGTAGGGCTCAGGCTCCCACAGCAGTTTTACATCATCAAAGAGGGCCAGGAGCTTCTCTGCCAGCTGCAGAGGGATCAGGCTGGCCTCCTTCCTCTTCATATAACCCATCATGTTCCTGAGGAGTACCAGGGCCTTTATCTCAACATCAGTGTTGGCATCCTGCAGGGTCTCCATGATATCTGGCCTGCCCTGTATTTTTCTTGCCTGTATGAAAGACAGAGTTTCCTTGTTCTGAAGCAGTGAAAGACCACCCTGGCATGAATGCACTGGTCGGTGAGCACCAGCCTCCCGTCCGGCTTCCCAGCAGGTGGTACAGAAGTCACTGCAGCAGACTCCTGGCAGGCAGTGGCCACTGATGGGGATGTGGGGAGAGCCGGAGGGAGCGAAGGGAGGGCAGGAAAGCAGTGACCCCTGCTCTCTTTCTGACCGGCCAGAGGGTGCAGTTGGATTGGTAACCCTCTGTGCCTGGAGGGCTCCTCAGGCACCCACCAGCCCCCTCCATAGCAGGGAGGGTTATTGGAGCCCTCACCCCACACTCTGTCTCCCAGCCAAGGCCAAGCCACCCCATTACCCACTGCCCCAGGTCCCGGCTGCCAACGTGGCTCTGCTTGACTTACACCCTGCTCACTGTCTCCAGAGTTTCTGAGAGCATGATGAGGCCCCTGAGCACCAGTGACAGCATCACGAGGTTTGCATGCCTCAGGTGCCTCTGGGCTTTGTACAGGGCAGCAAAATCCTCTGTTTCAATGTCAGTGCAGACCAGCAGCTAAAACAAAGACAGCAGTGAGAGACCAGCAGAGCCCACAGGGCTCCCTTTGCCTCCACCAAGGCAGGATGTGTGGGTGGTGGCAAGTGTCTCCTCCCCCCAGACTTGAAGCCACTCACAGCCAAGGGTTAGATGAAGGCGTCCTCTGCAGCACAGTTGAACACCTTGCGCAGCCACTGGTCCTGGAACATGCTGAGCATCTCCATCAAGACATTCCACAAAGCCCAAGGCACTGAGATCATCAGCTCCCACATGGCCAGGGTGGCATTACAGACCCAGAGTGCTTGGTCAGCAGGGCTGCCTCAGCCACTGCACCATGCTGGGCCAGCCTCTCTGGACCCAGGTTGTACTGCAGCCCTGGCCCTGCCCACAACCCTCGCTTGGCGTGCCTGGGGGGCCTGCCTGTGCCCACAGGAGGGGGCTGAGGTGGTGTTCCCCATGGGGCAGGGAGGACCGTGGTGGCGGGGCTCTGGCTTGGCCAGCTTTGTCTGCTGTGGGCCTGGCTGACACACTGGGGCTTGGAAGGGTGGTGGGATAGAGGGCCCTGGTCCTTGCAGATGTCCTGCAGTTTTCCATGGGTCTGGCAGCCAGAGGGTCTCTGGGCCCCTCTCCCTGCAGGGAACAAGCCCTCCAGGCTGTTGGGGCCAGTACCTGTCACATGTTGGAGAGATCATCAGCAGGCTCCTGATCACTTCCCTGGGGCACCACTTGCTCAGTAGAAGGAATGAGTCCAGGCTGTGCCAGGCTGGCTCCGTGAAGATGCAATCCATGTTTTTGTGGATGTACCTCATGATCTTTGGCACCTGGCAGGGACACAGGTCAGGATGGTGCTAGCACTGGAGTGCAGCCATTTCCCAAGCTGCCAGTGAAACTGCTGCCTTACCCATCCCTCTCTGCTGCCTTGAAGTGGCTTCAGGTGCCTGAGAGAGCTGGGTTAAGGAAAGAAGGAAGAACAAGGCCTGACAGGGCTCATGAGCAGGGCAATCCAGCCACAGGGCACTTACATCCATCAGCCAGGAGGCAGGGTCTCTCATGGCCATGTCCAGGACGTTGCTGCCCATCTGCCTGTCATAGATGTTGTCTGCTGTCAAGGCCTCAATGGCAACGAGGAGAATGTTTATCTTCTGAGAAGGCTTGAGGTATTCTCCAAACACCTACAGGAGGAAGGAAGGGAGGGAAGACATGTCATGCCCAGCACCCCAATGGTCCTGCTTGGCCGAGCAGCGCGAGCAGCTCTGGCAAGAGATGCCTTACAGTGCTGGCAGCAGTGGTACAGGACAGCTGGAAGCAGAGGTTGCATGCTCTGCATGGCAAAGGATGAGAGCAGAGGGTCCCCAGGGTGAGGGAGGAGGGTTGGGGTCATGGGTGCCATGTGTTGGCCCTGCAGAGAACCAGGACTCGTTGGTGGTCAGGAGGGCTGGAGCTCCTGCTGGGACACTGGAGTGCCACCCTCCAATGGTCCCTGCTTGGGGACAGCAGGAACCCTCTCCCCAGGGACAGTGAGGCTGCACCAGCCCCACTAATTCTGCGTCCCTTTGCTCACACAAGCCTCCTGCCAATGCCATGGACAAGAGTCCAAGCAAGGTGGGGAGCTCATTACCATGGTCATGACGCCGCTGTTGAGCAAAGAAAGCAACCAGGTGCTCTCAGAATCCTATCCTGTTTGGAGCTCTGGATGCTCAGGATTATTCTCTGGCAGTGTCTCGCCTACATGGAGGAGAAACACAGAAGAGTCCGTGAGACACAGCATCTTTGCCAACAAGCTTCCCAATGGGTGAAAAAAGCTTGAAGCTCGGCGCGGCTGAAGAGGGAGGCTGTGCTGGGGCCAGCTCCCAGCCCCGAGCAGCCCTGGCATTCAGGCACCGCTGTGCTCCCTGCCCCTGGGACCCCTGCTTCCAGCATGCTGAGGAAATGGGATCCCAGCATCGAGCCGGTCTCGCTCGCTGGCCTCAACCCTGCCAGTCCCAGGGGGTCCCTCACTCACCAGTGTGCAGCGGCTGGACCATGCACACCTTGTAGGGGTCCAGCAGAGAGCTGCTCTCCTGGGAAGCCCCAACATCCTCCCAGGCCACCCTGGGGGGACTCTCTACCATCCTGCAAATGGAGGAAAGTGGGGCAGGGAAATGGCTTAGTGCCACAGGGCTGCCAGGAGTAGCAGGAAAGGCATGGGCTGTGCTCGTGGTCTCCTTGCCAGCTCCATGCTCCCATCCTGTCCCATCACTGTCCTGTCAGACACTGCAGGGCTGCCGCCACACTGGCTATAGCTGGCACTGTGGGGTGTCAGAGGTGGGGGTCACAAAAGACCCCATTGTGACCCACCACCTGGGTTGGGAGGAGCAGGATGCCCACTGCAGGGGGTAGGGAGCCAGCTCACCACTGGCCTATGGGTCCTCTTGGGGTGCCCCTAGGTCCCCATCCGCTCTTATGTCCACTCAGGACCTTCCTGTACTCTCTAGCTCATCCCAGAGCCCTGCATTCACACACCCCGGCATGGCCCCAGGACCTCCCTGGGAGACGCCTGCTTCTCCCCTTCCATGTCATGCTCCCTTCACATCTCTACACTTTCTGGCATCTCACAGTTATGTCCTTTCCCCGACTCTGAAAATCTCTCTCAGCACTAGGAAGCAAAAGATGTTTACACTGGCTTCCCTCCTCCAATCGGTGTTTGGGGATACAGTTGTCGATGGGACTCCTACAGTATGGATCATTTACCAGATGCTGTCAGAATAGGAAACCCACAAGAAATATTCTCTCTGTTTTCTACACTGCTTTAACATCTTTAATCAATGCCCTCACCTACAGCCTAAGAGACAGAGAACTTAAGGAGTCATTCTGAAAAGTCTTCTCCAAACACGTGGATCTCACTGGGATCCAAACCAAGCCTAACTGATTTTAACAGCTTCTAAGCTGCTCCTTATTTGTGCCTTTAGAGATTTCTTGAGATTTCTAAGGTGGGCAGTGGAGAGGATAGACATGTTTTGATGGTGTCTGCCATCTCATTGCTTACAGAAGCTCTCATTCACCACTGTCTTCAGCAACCCTGTCTCAAGGTGCAACTCACCGCTTTAGAAAGTTGGAGATGGCAGACCAGGAAAGGAGAAAAATAGTTGGCCTGGGGTGAAACTGGTCAGACCATAGAGGGAAAACATATCAGCCAAAAGACTGGCAAGTAGAGCATCAGGATAAAAGGGGAAAAGAGGGACTAGAAGGTGCAGCTGAAAATGATCCAGGGATGTCTGGGGGTTCCAGTCAGCAGCCTTGTACCTGCTCTGTGCAGCCTGCAGCAGGACAAGAAACCTGTTGCCCTGACTGTACTGACTGTGTCTGACCGGCTACTGCAGTCAGGCAGACCTGGAGTGCTCCCCAATGTCAGCAAAGGGGCACCCTGGTGTGCTGGTTTTGGCTGGGATAGAGTTAATTTTCCTCATAGTAGCTAGGATGGGGCATGTTTTGGATTTGTGCTGAAAACAGTGTTGATAATACAGGGATGTTTTCGTTCCTGTTGAGCAGTGTTTACACAGAGTCAAGGCCTTTTCTGCTTCTCACACCACCCCAACCAGTGAGTAGGTTGGGGGTGCCAAGGAGTTGGGAGGGGACATGGCTGGGACAGCTGACCCCAACTGACCAAAGGGATATTCCAGGCAATATGACATCATGCACAGCATATAAAGTTAGGGGACGAGGAAGGAAGAGGGGGACATTGGGAGTGATAGCGTTTGCCTTCCCCAGTCACTGTTACGCATGATGGAGCCCTGCTTTCCTGGAGATGGCTGAACACCTGCCTGCCGATGGGAAGGGTTGAATTAATTTCTTGTTTTGCTTTGTGTCACGGTTTTAGCTGGGATAGTTGATTTTCTTCACTGTAGCTGGTATAGTGCTGTGTTTTAGACTTGGTATGCAAATAATGTTGATAACACCCTGGTGTTTTAGTTGTTGCTGGGTAGTGCTTACAATAGTCAAGGACTTTCCAGCTTCCCATGCTCTGCCAGGTGCACAAGAAGCCGGGAGGGGAGGGGATACAACCAGGAGAGCTAATTCGAATTGGCCAAAGGGTATTCCATATCATGTGACGTCATGCCCAGTATATTAACTGGGGGGAGTTGGGGGGGGGAGGCAACAATCGTGGCTCGGGGACCGGCAGCGTCGGTCGGCGGGTGGTGAGTGGTTGCAGCACTTGTTGTTTAGTTTTGGTTTTTTCTTTTTTTTTCCCTCTTCTTCCAGGGTTTCATCTCTCTCTCGCTCACTATTTTCCTTTTCATTATATTAGTATTATTGCTGTTTTATTTTAATTATTAAACTGTTCTTATCTCAACCCACAAGTTTTCTTACTTTGGCCCTTCCGATTCTCTCCTCCATCCCACAGGGGTGGGGGAGTGAGCGAGCGGCTGTGTGGTGCTTAGTTGTTGACCGGGGCTAAACCACAACACTTTGCTTGTGTGCACAGCTTTTGCTTTACCTATTAAATTGTCCTTAACTCAACCCACAATTTTTCTCTCCTTTGCCCTTTTGATTCTCTCCCCCATCCCACCAGGGGGGGGAGTGAACAAACAGCTGTGTGGGGCTGAGTTGCTGACTGGGGTTAAGCCATGACACCTGGAGAGGACAGAGGAGGGATCAAACCTCACCAACCAAGGATTTCGTTGGTCTGTGATACCTCTGATTCTGCAGTGATTCAGACATTAATATTGGAGTGGAAAAGGGTGGTCCCATTAATTTGTGCTTTCTCTTATCTGGTAGATATTAAAAATATCCAAGGGATTGGTAAAGAAGAAATAGGTCACGTGACTATTTCCTTTTTTCACACCTCTCTATTTTCAAAACCACTTCAAACCACACTGGTGCTGTAAAGGGAAGGTCTGGACAAGTCCTGTTGGTGCTGACTGGTGACGACTCCCTGTGTCCAGAGCAGACGGGCACAGGCTGTGTCTCCCAGAGCTGTGCTTGTGCCAAGCTCCTGTCCCCCCTTTACTTGCCGATTAAAAGAAAATCAGTTTCACTGGCATCAATGCAATTTGCATTCAAAGCCGGCAGGGAGCAGCCCTGCTTGTGGCTGGCAGATGGACAGGAGCTTGTTCACACACAGCAACTCAATAAATTGCCACTACCAGAGAGACCCACAGGTCACAAAGTGCCCCACTGTTTTAATTTCAATTTCAGCTTATTGCTGCTGAAAGACTACTGATTAAATCAGTTTCTTCAGTGAGTCTTTGAGCTCCTGGTTCCTCACGCTGTAGATGAGGGGGTTCACTGCTGGAGGCACCACCAAGTACAGCATAGCCACCACCAGATCTAGAACTGGGGAGGAGATGGAGGGGAGCTTCAGAGAGGCAAACATGGCAGTGATGATAAACAGGGAGACCACAGCCTGGGTCACACATGCAAAAGGCTTTGTGCGCCCCTGTTTAGAGGGGCTTCTCAGCATGGCCCTAAAGATCTGCACATAGGACAGCACAATGCAGACAAAACACCCAAAAGCTAAAGAAAAACTAACCACAGGAAGCCCAACTTCCCTGAGGTAGGCATCTGAGCAGGTGAGCTTGAGGATCTGTGAGATTTCCCAGAAGAACTGATCCAGGGCATTTCCTTGGCAGAGTGGTATGGAAAATGTATTGGCCATCTGCAGCACAGCATGGAAAAACCCACTGGCCCAGGCAGCTGCTGCCATGTGGACACAAGCTCTGCTGCCCACAAGGGTCCCGTAGTGCAGGGGTTTGCACATGGCCACATAGCAGTCGTAGGCCATGATGGTAAGGAGAAAAAACTCTGCTGACATCAAAAAGAGAAACAGAAACTCTTGTGCAGCACATCCTGTGCAGGAGATGGCTCTGGCATCCCAGAGGGAATTGGCCATGGATCTTGGGACAGTGGCAGAGATGGAGCCCAGGTCGAGGAGGAGAGGTTGAGGAGGAAGAAGTACATGGGGGTGTGGAGGTGGTGGTCGCAGGCTACAGCAGTGATGATGAGGTCGTTGCCCAGGAGGGCAGCCAGGTAGATGGCCAGGAAGAGCCAGAAGTGCAGGAGCTGCAGCTCCTGCATATCTACAAATGCCAGGAGGAGAAACTCAGTCATAATGCTGCTGTTAGTCATACGCTGCCTCTGGGTGTGGAGCACTGAACAGGGAGGAAAGGACAGTGACAAGGTAGGGAAGAATTCTCTGAGCAAAATCCAAGCCATTTCTCATACTACACCCTCCCCGCCCCTTCTCCATTTCCACAAGATCTTTGTTCAACTCTGTGGCTGGAGCCCTGTTTGATGCTGGCTCAGTGTGCCGTGAGGACCAGGACCTCAGCCCGCTGGCTGCCAAGGAGTCAGCCCTGCTCCGCAGCAGTGGGTTCATGGGAATTGTGGGGGCAGGGGTCAGTACTGGTGTTCAAATATGTCAGATAAAACTGCTCTTAAAGCAAAAGGGCTTGTCAGCACCTGCACTCCCAGTGCTAAGAAACCACAATCACAAAAGTGTTTGAGAGAGAGGGGGGTTTTTTAGAGCGAGGCCTGCAAGGCAAGAGGATTGACTGTGTCTTAGTGCAGAGAGAGGGGACCTTTTTTTTGCCTGTCTTTTTCCAAATTGTCCTGAGCTTGTACCTTTCTGAGACAGAAAGTAATCACACTCACATGTTACCCTGAAATGACACCTGGTACTGCTGAGAGCAGTAAGGCACATGCTAAGTGCTTCACCCTTTCTCAAGGTCTTAGCACCCTACTTCTCACCAAGGACACACATGGTTCATTTCACAAATCCAACAGCATTTCCTTGGTTGTAGCATCTCTGTGCTTCTTCATAGGGCATTCAGGTTACACCAAGATGCTATGGGACAGATTTTCAACCTGGGAGGTAGGTCAGAGCTTGGAAGGCCTTAGCAAGGAGATACCCAAGTGTCCTGATAATGGTATCTCAGTAAGGGAGAGTCAGCTCATTTGCTAGGGAATGACACAGACTGCATTGCCCACAGCCCCACAGCTTAGAGGAAAGCTGGGACACTTGTTACCTTGTTCCTATGGACACATCTACATGAAAGGATGCACAAGATCAGTATTTGACTCTGCAGCTGCAATTCCCATCCCCAGAGAGCCTGAGAGCAAGAACAAGTGTCATGGTTTTAGCTGGGATAGTTAATTTTCTCCACTGTAGCTGGTATAGTGCTGCATTTTGGATTTAGTATGAAAATAATGTTGATAACACACTAATGTTCTAGTTGTTGCTAGGTAGTACTTACACTAGACAAGGACTTTTTCAGCTTCCCATGCTCTGCCAGGTGCACAAGAAGGCGGGAGGGGAGGGGGCACAGCCAAGAGAGCTGATCCGAATTGGAATACACCAATAAAGGTATTCCATATCATGTGACATCATGCCCAGTATATTAACTGGGGGGAGTTGGCCGGGGGAGGCAGTGATCATAACTCGAGGATTGGTGGTGTCGGTCAGCAGGTGGTGAGTGGTTGCAGCACTTGTGGTTTTTTTTCCTTTTCCCTCTTCTCCCTGGGTTTCATTTCTCTCTCTCATTATTTTCTTTTTTTTTTAATTATATTGTCATTATCATTATTATTACCATAATCATTATTGTTATAATTACAATTACTACTATTACTATTTTACTTTAATTATTAAACTGTTCTTATCTCAACCCATGAGTTTTCTTGCTTTTGCTCTTCCGATTCTGCCCCTTCCCACTGAGGTGGGGGGAGTGAGTGAGCGGCTGTGTGGTGTTTAGCTGCTCGCTGGGGCTAACCACGACAACAAGATATCAAGAACAATATCACAGGCTAGTGGAGAAACAAGGAAAAAAGCAGTGGTGGCGTAGCTGAGAGAGGCAAGTGGAGAGACAGCCGAGCACTCAGGACAGCATTACCCTAATCCAGCTATGCACGCCAGCTCCCAGACATCAACATAGCCAGGCAGTTGCTCTCAGCCCCTGTGCTCTACAAAGTGAAATGGGCACGTGGCTGGAGAGCTGCACCAACGCTTTGCTGGAGCTCTGGATGTAGATGAAATTGTTCATGCCTTGGACCCCACAGCTCTGAGGGCAGGGGCTTTGCTGGGTGGCAGAGGAGGCAAGTACGCTTTCTCAGAGGAAAGTGTTTGCCTTGGGGGGGATAATATGGAGTTTTCTGAATTGTCCCTCCCACAACATTTCTGGGTTTAGTTTCCTCTCATGCCCCTACTGCCTGGAGATTCTCACCCTGGGATGTGTTTACCTGTCCCATGTCTTTCCCCTGTGTATTGGGTTTGCATGGCAAGGTTTTGGTAGGGGGGGAGCTACAGGGGTGCCTTCTGTGAGAAGCTCCTAGAAGCTTCCCCTATGTCTGATAGAGCCAGTGCCAGCCGGCTCCAAGATGGACCTGCCACTGGCTAAGGCTGAGCCAATCAGTGACGGTGGTAGCGCTTCTGTGATAACAAATTTAAGAACAGAAAAAAAGCCACACAATTGCAGCCGAACAGAGGAGTGAGAATATGTGAGAGAAACAACCCTGCAGACAGCAAGGGCAGTGAAGGAGTGGGAGGAGGTGCTCCAGGCGCCAGAGCAGAGATCCCACTGCAGCCCATGGTGAAGACCATAGTGAGGCAGGCTGTCCCCCCGCAGCCCATGGAGGTTAATGGTGGAGCAGATATCCACCTGCAACCCATGGAGGACTCCATGGTGGAGCAGGTGGATGCCTGAAGGAGGCTGTGACACTGTGGGAAGCCTGCACTGGAGCAGGTTTACTGGCAGGACCTGTGACCCCATGGGGGACCCACACTGGAGCAGTCTGTTCATGAAGGACTGCACCCTATGGAAGAGACCCATGTTGGAGAAGTTGGTGGAGGACTGTCTCCCATGGGAAGGACTCACACTGGAGAAGTTGGTGGAGGACTTTTTCCCATGGGAGGGACCCATGCTGGAGCAGGGGAAGAGTGTGAGGAGTCCTCCTCCTGAGGAGATAGCAGTGGCAGAGACAATGTGTGATGAACTGACTGCAACCCACATTCCCTGTCCCCCTCGACTGTTTGGGGAGAGGAGTTAGAGAAATCAGGAGTGAAGTTAAGCACAGCAGGAAGGGAAGGGTGGTGGGAAGGTGTTTTAAGAGTCAATTTTTTTTTTCTCATTACATTACTCTGATTTGTTTGGTAAAAAATTTAACTAATTTCCCCAAGTCGAGTCTGTGTTGTCTGTGACAGTAATTGGTGAAGGATCTCTTCCTGTCTTTACCTTGACCCATGAGCCTTCCATTATATTTTCTCTCCCCTCTCCAGCTGAGAAGGGGGAGTGATAAAGCAGCTTTGGTGGGCACTTGGCATCTAGCCAGGGTCAACCCACCATGCACTGTCAGCACTCACAGAGCCCATCCCACTCACTCTGCACTCACCTTGGCCCTACAGAAACGTGCCTGTTTGCAGGGCACTGTCTGGGCGCATCTTCCTGTTTGCAGGTGGAAAAGGGCAGGTCAGAACAACCCTGATGGGTCTAGCAAAGGTGATGCTGGTACTGTCTGTAGGCAGAGTGGAGTGGCTGAAGGCACTTCAGGAGGCTCCAAGTAGACCTACTGATCACTCAGAGTTACAGATCAGGAGTCTCAGTACTTGTTCAAACATTACAGTTCCTATTTTATTTCTCCCATCCCCCCATCATCTCACCCTTGCCCAAGTAGGAAACTGAAAACAGACCCTGGAAAGCTTCTTATCTTTTCAGCAATCCCTGCCTTGCCCTTCCCCTTGAAAAGTGTCCTCCAGAGATGTCCTCAGGGTGACCTGGAGCTGTAAGCAGCCCTAACCCACACAGCACCCTCTCAGCAGCAGAAGAACCCTGCCCTGCCCAGCTGAGTGTTGCTCCTTCCACCCCGATCTTATCCCCACAGCCCCATGGGGAGCTCCCTGGGCAGGCTGAGCACTGACCCTGGGATAGAGCGGAGTCACTTCCCCAGCACACAGTGCCCTGGACAATCCTGTGTGCACACCCACCTTCATACCACTGCAGCCATCCCTGGCAGAAAGGAGGAGGGAGCTGTCCTGCCCTGTACCTGTCATGGTGCAGCAAGGAAGCCCTGCTCTGAAGCATGTTCTTCTCCATGCTAAATAAATACCGTGAGCCATCCTGCCCATCTGTATCAGGCATGGCATGTGCAAGCTCTAGAAGATCTCTACAGGATTCTCATCTGCATTGCCCTGCAGCCAGAGACTTACAGTGTCAAGGGCAGTGAAGATTTCTCCCCAGTGAACTCTCAGTGTCCTCCCACCCATGACTGCCTTTAACCTCTCTCTGCCTGGCTCCTCTGCCCTCAGTGCTTGCAGGCAGTGCCCTCAGCCCTGCTGCACTTTGCAGAGGAGCTGCTCCTGGGCAGAGCTATCTCTCTGCAGCACTGCCTGATTGCCATGAGCTCCCTCCATCCCAGGAGCCCGGCCCAGCTCAGCAGCAGAGGACCAGCCCAAGGCATCACTTACTCTGTGCCCCTGGGCTTCCACAAGGTATCCCTGTGGCTCCAGGGATGCTCCTGAGAGGCAGGAGGGTCTCTCCTGGTGAACGTACTTTGAAGCAGACTGATGTCATCACTGACTGTTCCTCTCTAAGCACTGGACAAACTCTTTCCTGCAGCAGGAGCTACACAGACAGGGTGTGCAGGTCTGTGGGAGGTGTCAATGTTGCCCTTTGGAAGCCCCTATTCCTGTCCCATTGTCTGACAGGACATGATGGCAGTGACAGGAAGGCGGTCATGCCTCCCCTGTATGGGGCAGGGATTCAGATGAGTTCATGCAGGCATCTCAGCTCTCCTTAGGAGCCCTGAAGCAGGAGGTGGATTCAGCTCCTCCCACACACCCCACAGACCACCAGCATGCAGGATTCTTCTTGCCTCAATTCAGGTGTGATCTCCTTGTTTAAGCATCCATGCTGGTTAATGGAGATGGAGGCCAGGAGTGGTTTGCTCAGATGCAGACACCTGGCGACATTTGAGGTGCCAGAGGTGGTACAAGACATGTGCAGGTGACTGCAAGCTCTAAGGAAGCAATTCTGAGGGACAAGTTAGCTTCTGAGGGCATCATCTTGGGTGCTGGTGGGCAATTCTTTTGCCCAAATGGAATGACTACAGATGGTCACATTAAGGACAGCGAGACTTGTCCCTCCTCAGTATGTTTAGGGCAGCCAACGGAGGTATTAATCTGACTAAATGGAGTCCTGTGCCACAGGGACAGCTAAATCTTTCCCTTTCTCTTGTCTATCTGCTGTCCATCTCCACTGACTGTAACTGATGTTTTCTCATCTTCCCTAAATTGCTTATACTAATTCAGTGCAGCTGCTGAATGTAATGGCCAAATACAGGCCACAGTGTTACCTCCAATACCAAAGCTGCCCAGAAAAACTGGAGTATGCAGCTGGTAGGGCAGTGCAGGACCTACCAGACAGCTATCCCTATTCATAGTTGGTACATAACAGACTTCCCTTATTAGCAAGTGACACATTCCCACCACTGCAGTGAGGCAATGTCTGTCCTGTGTCTATGCAGTAGGTGCCGGCAATGCGGGAATTTGAGCCACATCACGTCAGGGTTTCCACTCATGTGCCAACTCTCTTAACCTCTGCTGGTTCTTCTCACCCTCATCCTTTACTCACACCCCTGATGGTACAATCAAGGAACAGGCCAAGGATTTTTACATGGTGCCTGCATCACAGGATGCCCATCGCCAAGTACATTTTCAGCAGCACCTTGTCCCTCCTGGAGATCAGCTTCCTATCTGCCACAGGCCCCAGGGACTACAAGAGATACCACAGACAGCAAAGCCCTCTCCTCCCAGAGCTGCAGAACCCAGAGAAGATTCTTTCAGCCATTGGGGGAAACAGTGTTTGCTCTCCTTATGAGCCCTCCTTTTCATCCTTACATTGCCACCTGCCACTCACTCTAGCATGTCTCTGCTCTGAAGGAAAGCCTTTGCTCACACAGGGCCTTGGGCCTTAAATCTTTGGTGTACATGTGGGCTCTGTGCCACCAAGGCCAAGCTCAGACTTGTCAATGTTCTCAGCCTGGGGCATGGGGAAGAGGGGCTAGAGCCCCATGTGCTGTCACAGGTCCATGACATTGATGTAATACCTGCTGAGGTTTGGTGGGACAGAACGCACAGCTTGGGGGTTCTGCAATGGATGGATACAGCCTTTTCAGAAGAGACAAACAGGAAAGATCGGGGGGGGTTGCTCGCAGTGTGAAGGAGCTGTCTGGATGAAGGGAGAGCCTCTGTGGGATGGGGGACAGATTGCGTGAGCCCTTGTGAGGGTCAGAGGAGAGGCCAGCTAGGGAGACCTTGTGGTAGGAGGTAAGTGCCTGGAATCAGGTGAGGACGTGGACAAAGTCTTATTGAAGCCATTTGAGGAAGCCCAGTTTAAACTTCAGAGAACTACTTAATTTTTCCTCTGTACCAAAGGCCAGTCTGCTTAGGCCTGGAACAGACTACCTTTGTCTTGTCAAGTAAGAGTGAGTGACAGGAATAAAATTAGAGAGCTGGAGATCACCGTCACCATCGGGAAGAAAAAGAAATTCTGTAACCATGTTCCACTGTTACTGTTATCATTGGCAGTACCACTAATTCCAATGCATTCCTGCTTTCAGGTGCAGGACAGGGGCCGTACATCCCTGAAGCCACTCTGGGAATGCACTGTAGGCAATGCCACTTTAATCAGTATTTGTAAGAGAAGGTCTGATACCCCATCATCAGGTACTTCTCTAGTAAGGGTCAGATGAAGGATGGTCTTGCAGGAATCATACCCTGGGTCCTCAAGTGGCATGGACACTGCTGATTTCCCTCTGCAGAGAGTGGTAGGAGCTGGATCCCTTCTCAAGAGACACTTCTTGACAGGAAGCCTCTGGCCTGAGAGAAGCTCCCCTGATTTTTACTGGCATGTCTCTCTCTCTTCTGATGTATTTTGAGCTCTTCTGTGCTTATTGTTCCTGCACAGAAGAGATGAAGAGAGAAATGTTTTATAAGAGATGGTCCTTAGGCCCCTATTTTAAACAATAATGCACCCTAAGAGCTCTGGAGGGAGCCAGGAAGGTGGTATTACACACAAAGACAATTCAGGAAGTCCCAGGCCTCTTCTGAAAGGTGACTGGCTCCCAGCTGGGAGGCAGCACTGGGCAGCCAGCACGGCTGGGAGAGAGGGTTGAGGGAAGGCAATGAGAAAAAAAGTGGTGGTTGAGACCTTTACCAGCTGTTTATCAAACTGTTTGTGCTCAGAAAAGGAAAAAAAATTTTACCTAGATGTGAGAACTTGAAATTTGGCAGGTCTGAAGGTCCCTGTACAAATCAGAGATGATTTTCCAGAAAAGGTGTGAGGTTGCCCTTGGTGAAAGAGGACACCAGGGTGCCAGCAGGAACAGGCTGGGAAGGAGTCATGGCTGGGACTTCCTTTTATATCTCATTCCTGGAGACCCCACCCCAAGAACTGGACCCCCAGAGCTCTTCCTTTTAACAAGTGATTCTCCATTGCACTGATTCTCTCTCCTGCTGCTCATTGCCCTCTGGGGCTGATGCTTGTAGCAGTAGAGCTGGAGGGAACTTATCCCTCTTGGGGCCCTGACAGCCCTCATGGAAGAAACAGGCTATTCTGCAAGTGAAGAACATGGGACCCAAGCAACCCTTGCCAAGCACCTTGTGAATGGCCTGTGGCCCTTAAGGGGCTGTAACATGACAAAATTGGGCAGTAAAGGGTAATGGAGATGAAAGCTCTGATACAAGTGAGCAAGACAAATAGTAGCAGTCCATCCTGGACTTGAGAAGACCAGATTTGGGCTTGTCCAGGGATCTGCTTTAAAGAACATCCTTGGAGACAACCCGGAGTGACAAGGATGCCCCAAGCAGCTGCCTGATTGTCAAGGATCACCTCCTCATATCAAATGAAAGGCCCATTGCATTAGGCAGAAAGTCAAGCGAGAGTTGTGCTAGGCAGCATGAATGAACAGGGAATTGCATATGGAGCACAAAGTGGAAGTGTGCAGAAGGTGGCAGCAAGGACAGGTGACCTGGAGAAATAGAGCACCACAGCCTGAGCACACTGGGATGAAGTGAATCTAATTAAGTCACTGTTGTGGTAGAACCCCAGTAGGCAGCTAAGCACAACACAGGCACACACTCACGTCGTCACAGCGGGATGGGGAAGAGTAGAATCAGAAGAGTAGAAGTGAGAAAATATGTGTGTTGAGATAAAGACAGTTTAAAAGTTAAAACAAAAGCTGTGCATGAAGGCAAAGCAAAACAAAGAATTCTTTCATTACTTTTCTCATTAAGCAGAAAGAAGTTAAGCGATCACCACGAAAGCAGGTCGTCTTCACCTGCACCGGAAACTTCTGAAGGCAAAGACATAACTCTGAACACCAGCAGGCCCCTGGTTTGTGTCGCTGCTTGTGCCAGGTGCCAGCTCCTGCCTTCAAAGCTACTCAGCTACAAGTGACATCGCAAGCCACGGCACAAGCCGGGGACCTGCTTTACACTAACACCTACTCAGGCGCCTGTGACATTACAAGCAGCTGCAGAAGCAAGGGGCCAGCTCCTACCTTCAGAGCTTCTCAGCTGCAAGTGACATCACTAGCAGTGGCACAAGCCAGGGTCCTGATTCTGCCCCAGCACCTCCTCAGGCGACTATAACATTACAAGCAGGTGCAGAAAACAGGGGCCAGTCCCTGTCTTCAAAGCTACTTAGCTGCAAGTGCTATCACAAGCAGCGCAGAGAAGCCAGGGGCCTGCTTCTGTCCCCGTACCTACTCAGGCGCCTATGAAATCACAAGCAGATGTAGGTGCCATGGGCCAGCTCCTGCCTTCCGGGCTACTCACCTAAATATGATGTCACAAGCAGCAGCACAAGCCAGGGCTCTACTTCTGCCCCAGCACCTCCTCAGGTGCCTATGACATCTCAAGCAGCATCACAACCCGGGGTCCAGTTCCTGCCTTCAAAGCTACTCACCTACAAATGACATCAGAAGCAACGGCACAAGCCAGGGGCCTGCTTCTGCCAGAACACCTACTCAGGCGCCTGTGACATCACAAGCAGCTGCAGCAGCCAGGTACCGGCTCCTGCCTTGAAATGTGCTCAGCTACAAGTGACCTCACAAGCAGCGGCACAAGCCAGGGGCCTGCTTCTGCCAAAACACCTACTCAGGCGCCTTTGTCCTTCTACAAGCGGCATCAGAATCCAGGGTCCTGCTCCTGCCTTCAAAACTGCTGAGCTAGAAGTGACATGACAAGCAGTGGCACAAGCAGGGGCCTACTTCTACCCCAGCACCTACTCAGGACCTATGACATCACCAGCATTTGCAGAATCCAGGGGCCAGCTCCTGCCTCTAAAGAAACTCAGCTACAAATTACGTCACAAGTAGCAGCGCAAGCCAGAGGCCTGCTTCTGCCCCAGCACCTACTCTGGCGCCTATGACATTCCAAGCAGGTGCAGAAGCCAGGGGCCTGCTTCAGCCCCCACACCTGATCAGGCACCAAGGACATCACAAGCAGCGACACAAGCCAGGGGGCTGCTTCTGCCCTAGCACCTACTCAGGCACCTATAACATCACAAGCAGCTACAGTAGCCAGGTGCCAGCTCCTGCCTTCAAAGCTACTCAGCTACAAGTGACATCACAAGCCGCGGCACAAGCCGGGGACCTGGTGTTGTGGTTTAACCCCGGTCAGCAACTAAGCACCACACAGCCGCTCGCTCACTCCCCCCACCCCTGTGGGATGGGGGAGAGAATCAGAAGGGCCAAAGTAAGAAAACTCGTGGGTTGAGATAAGAACAGTTTAATACTTAAAATAAAACAGTAATAATAATAAAAATAATATAATTAAAAGGAAAATAATGAGCGAGAGATTAAACCTTGGAACAAGAGGGAAAAAAAAAAAACAAAAACAAACAAAACTAAACAACAAGTGCTGCAACCACTCACCACCCGCCGACCGACGCTGCCAGTCCCCGAGCCGCAATCGCTGCCTCCCCCCCACAACTCCCCCCAGTTAATATACTGGGCATGACATCACATGATATGGAATACCCTTTGGCCAATTCGAATTAGCTCTCCTGGTTGTATCCCCTCCCCTCCCGGCTTCTTGTGCACCTGGCAGAGCATGGGAAGCTGGAAAGTCCTTGACTATTGTAAGCACTACCCAGCAACAACTAAAACACCAGGGTGTTATCAACATTATTTGCATACCAAGTCTAAAACACAGCACTATACTAGCTACAGTGAAGAAAATTAACTATCCCAGCTAAAACCATGACAGTATCCACCCCTTATTCCATACCATTTACATCATGCTCAGGTCTCATACTATCCAATATGACCTCAATAACCACCACCCGCCTCCCCATCCTTTGATGACATACACAGATATAATTTATCATTCCCGTAGTCTATGGACCACCCCTGTAGAATGTCTGTAAAGGGTCCACACATGTCCATTGAGTTCATTCAGTCCATAACTTTGGGCTCCATCTATCGTAACAGTCTTTCAAGGCCGGAGGGATGGTCTGTGTGGTGTTGGATTGTTGCATGCTGAAGCCAGTCTTTGTTCCACCACCGCTACATGTTGCTTGGTTCAATCAAAGTTCATTCTTCATTAATGTTGGAAATTCTTACTATGATACCATTGATATGGCATATAGCAACCATAGGAGTGATGACATACAATATCATATAGCAATTAACAGCATACCATTCCGTTCATTGGCTATTTTCACACAAAATCAAATCCCCTTGAGGCACACATCGAACTCCTCCATCCTCCCGCATCACCCACCAAGTGCACCCAGGTCCTCGAGCAAAAGCAATCCCACGAATGGGTTTGCCTTTGCCTGAGACAGGAATAAGCCAGACGGTTTTCCCCAGCATATTTTTTACATGCACTACAGGGACTTTATCCCCTTCCACAGTACGTAAGAGTTCTGACTGGGCAGGGCCAGCTTGATTGGCAGATCCCCTAGTGTTGACTAACCAGGTGGCTTTTGCTAAATGTGTATCCCAGTGTTTGAATGTCCCACCCCCCATTGCTCTCAGTGTAGTCTTTAACAGTCCATTGTATCATTCAATTTTCCCAGAGGCTGGTGCATGATAGGGGCTGTGATACACCCACTCAATGCCATGCTCTTCGGCCCAGGTGTCTATGAGGTTATTTCGGAAATGAGTCCCGTTGTCTGACTCAATTCTTTCTGGTGTGCCATGTCGCCATAAAACTTGTTTTTCAAGGCCCAGGATAGTGTTCCGGGTGGTGGCATGGGGCACGGGATATGTTTCCAGCCATCCGGTGGTTGCTTCCACCATTGTAAGCACATGGCATTTGCCTTGGCGGGTTTGTTGGAGTGTGATATAATCAATCTGCCAGGCCTCCCCATATTTATACTTCAGCCATTGTCCTCCATACCACAGAGGTTTTACCCGCTTGGCTTGCTTGATTGCAGCACATGTTTCACATTCATGGATGACCTGTGCAATAGTGTCCATGGTCAAGTCCACCCCTCGGTCGTGAGCCCATCTGTATGTTGCATCTCTTCCTTGATGGCCTGAGGCGTCATGGGCCCACCGAGCTATAAATAGTTCACCTTTATGTTGCCAGTCTAGATCTACTTGAGCCACTTCGATCTTAGCAGCCTGATCCACCTGTTGGTTGTTCTGATGTTCTTCAGTGGCCCAACTCTTGGGAACATGAGCATCCACATGACGTACCTTCACAACCAGGTTCTCCACCCGGACAGCAATATCTTGCCACAATGCAGCAGCCCAGATGGGTTTGCCTCTGCGCTGCCAGTTGTTCTGTTTCCACTGCTGTAACCACCCCCACAGGGCATTTGCCACCATCCATGAGTCAGTATAAAGATAGAGCACTGGCCATTTTTCTCATTCAGCAATGTCTAAAGCAGCTGGATGGCCTTTACTTCTGCAAACTGACTTGATTCACCTTTTCCTTCAACAGTTTCTGCAACTTGTCGTGTAGGACTCCATACAGCCTTCCATCTCCGATGCTTTCCCACCAGACGACAGGACCCATCAGTGAACAGGGCATATTGCTTCTCATTTTCTGGTAGTTTATTATACAGTGGGGCCTCTTCAGCACGTGTCACCTCCTCCTCTGGTGATATTCCAAAATCTTTGCCTTCTGGCCAGTCCATGGTCACTTCCAAGATTCCTGGGCGACTAGGGTTTCCTATTCGAGCCCGTTGGGTGATCAGTGTGTCCCACTTACTCCATGTAGCATCAGTTGCGTGATGTGTAGAGGGGACCCTCCCTTTGAACATCCAGCCCAGCACCGGCAGTCGAGGTGCCAGAAGGAGCTGTGCTTCAGTACCGATCACTTCTGAAGCAGCTCGAACCACTTCATATGCTGCCAATATCTCTTTTTCAGTTGGAGTGTAGCGCGCTTCGGACCCTCTGTATCCCCAACTCCAAAACCCTAGGGGCTGACCTCGGGTCTCCCCTGGTGCTTTCTGCCAGAGGCTCCAGGTAGGGCCATTCTCCCCGGCTGCAGTGTAGAGCACGTTTTTTACGTCTTGTCCTGCTCGGACTGGCCCAAGGGCTACTGCATGAACTATCTCCTGCTTTATCTGTTCAAAGGCCTGTCGTTGCTCAGGGCCCCATTTGAAAACATTCTTGTTCCGGGTCACTTGATAGAGAGGGCTTACAATCAGACTATAATTTGGAATATGCATTCTCCAAAAACCCACAACGCCTAAAAAAGCTTGTGTTTCCTTTTTGCTAGTTGGTGGAGACATGGCTGTTATTTTGTTGATCACCTCCATCGGGATCTGATGATGTCTATCTTGCCATTTTATTCCTAAAAACTGGATCTCCAGTGCGGGTCCCTTGACCCTACTTTGTTTTATGGCAAAACCAGCCTTCAGAAGGATTTGGACTATTTTCTTCCCTTTCTCAAAAACATCTTGTGCTGTGTTGCCCCACACAATGATATCATCAATGTATTGTAGGTATTCCGGAGCTCTAACCGGTTCTAGTGCAGTATGGATTAGTCCATGACAAATGGTAAGGCTGTGTTTCCACTCCTGGGGCAATTGATTCCAGGTGTACTGGATGCCCCTCCAAGTGAAAGCAAACTGTGGCCTGCACTCTGCTGCCAACAGGATTGACAAACACTTATTAGTGATATCAGTTGTGGCATACCACTTGGCTGCCTTTGACTCCAGTTCGTATTGAAGTTCTAGCATGTCCAGCATGGCAGCGCTCAGCAGTGGAGTGACTTCATTCAGGCTGTGATAGTCTACTGTTAGTCTCCACTCTCCATTAGACTTCCGCGCTGGCCATATGGACTGTTAAAGGGTGAACGGGTCTTACTGATCACTCCTTGGCTCTCCAGTCGCTGAATGAGCTCATGGAAGGGAATCGGGGAGTCTCGGTTGGTGCAGTATTGCCGCCGGTGCACTGTTGTGGTGGCAATTGGCACCTGTTGTTCTTTGACTCTCAGCAACCCCACAACAGAAGGGTCCTTCAAGAGATGAGGCAAGGAAGATAACTGTTTAATTTCCTCCGTCTCCAAGGCAGCTATACCAAAAGCCCGCCTGTACCTTTTTGGGTCCCTGAAATTCCCTCTCCTGAGGTAGTCTATGCCAAGGATGCACGGAGCCTCTGGGCCAGTCACAATGGGGTGCTTTTGCCACTCATTCCCAGTTAGGCTCACTTCAGCCTCCAATACAGTTAGCTCTTGGGATCCCCCTGTCACTCCAGCAATGCAAATGGGTTCTGTCCCTACATAGTTTGATGGCATTAGGGTGCACTGTGCACCGGTGTCCACTAGAGCCTTATACTCCTGTGGGTCAGATGTGCCAGGCCATCAGATCCAGACAGTCCAGTAAACCCAGTTGTCCCTTTCCTCCACCTGGCTGGAGGCAGGGCCCCTCTAATTCCAATTGCAGATTTCCCAATCCACTTCTTGTGAATGGGAATCAGAAGTCTCTATTAAGATCACAGATAGAATCAGCGCTTCTACTCCTCTGTCTGGGGAACTGCCTACCGGAAACTGGAGCAGCAACTCTCCTGGAGGTCCCCCCTTGAGTGATTGTTTTTCCTTGCAACTCACGTACCCGTGCCTCTAGCGTCGAGGTAGGTTTTCCATCCCACTTCCTCATGTCCTCTCCATGGTCATGCAGGTAAAACCATAGGGTGCCCCGTGGTGTGTATCCTCTCTCTTGAGCAGAAGGACGCTTACTCCTAATGGCCGAGATACTGGTCCGTACAGGTAGGGAGTAGGACTTATCTTCTTTGAGTTGTTGCACCTCCGGGGACAGTTTCTCCACAGCTGAGACGAGGGAGGAAGAGACATGTGCTTCATAATCCCGGAGTTTATCAATCACATCCCCTACCGTTGGTGGCTCTTCGTCTTTCCAGGACATTACTGCCAGGGAGTTTACATGGGATGATGGTGCGCTCCGTACAAACTTCCTCCACATGGGTCGTGTGCACTGGGCTTCATCTGGATCTTTGGATGACTGTTCACTACCCAGGTCACCATAAATCACCTCAAGCACAGCTAATTCTCTCAGGTACTGGATACCTTTCTCCATCGTGGTCCATTTTCCAGGGTGATATAGAACATCTTCCTTGAAGGGATACCTTTCTTTCACAGCAGACAGGAGTCGCCTCCAGAGGCTGAGGCCTTGTGTCCCTTTTCCAATTGCTTTGTCAATGCCCCCGTCTCTAGAAAGGGATCCCAGTTGTTTGGCTTCCTTACCCACTAATTCCAGGCTACTGGCCCCGTTATCCCAGCATCGGAGCAGCCAGGTGACAACATGCTCACCTACATGACGGCCGAAATCTTTTCATATATCTCGCAGCTCACTTAAGGATAGGGATTTGGTAGTTTCCGTCTCTTGTACGAGTTCTTCCTCTTCCTTCTCCTTTCCTAGTAACGGCACTACTTCTCCATCATCCCTTTCTAAACGAGTTGACTTTCTCTTCGAAGATTTCTTCTTTTGTATAGGGGCAACTCATACTGGCACGGATTGATTCTCTGATTCAGCTTCAGTGTCTGTCATGGGTGTTTGAGTGGTCACAGTGCCTGTCGTCAGGCTTGGAGTAGCAGCAGGGCCTGTTGTTTTCCCTTGGGGGTACTGAATACTGTTGAATAGGGCTCGGTAGGCATGGGCCAGGCCCCAACACATTGCAGTGATTTGTATCTCTCTGGAATTGCTAGGGTGACAACATACTTCCTCCAAATATTCTACTAATTTTTCAGGATTCTGCACTTGTTCAGGGGTGAAGTCCCAAAACTCTGGAGGTGCCCACCGTCTCAGGCATTTGCCCATACTATCCCACATACCCTGCCACCCATAATTATTGAGCCTTGGGGCAGATCTCTGGATGATATTCTTGAATTGCTTATTAACCTTAGACAAAACCAAAACAATCTGCCATAGGAATATCAACAGATGTATCTTAACTACCCAAGGATGTTCAAGATACTGAAAAGTTGTTGTAATGAAGGAGGAGACATTACAGAAGACGGTAGCTAAGGTGCCATTCTGTATTTCCTCCATAAAGAACCTCTCAGAGGAGGAGGTATAATTGCTAATTGTCTCCATGAGGTGGTACCTGAAGTACAGTAACGGCTTCCATGCAAGACCCAAATAACCGATAAAACTCAAGGCCAGTGTTTTCATAACAAATCTCCTAGGCAAAACATCTCTAACCACTGCAGAGCACAGCAAACTACAAAACCCAACGCCAATCTTTAACATGTACTTCAAAATCAGCATGGTGTAGGTCTGACTAACTAATATTGAGAACAGATGAATCAATGCTGTGACCAGCAACTGTTATTATCTCAAACCCTTCGTGCCCCACATTGGGCGCCAAAAAGGACTGTTGTGGTTTAGCCCCGGTCAGCAACTAAGCACCACACAGCCGCTCGCTCACTCCCCCACCCCTGTGGGATAGGGGAGAGAATCGGAAGGGCCAAAGTAAGAAAACTCGTGGGTTGAGATAAGAACAGTTTAATAAGTAAAATAAAACAGCAATAATACTAATATAATGAAAAGGAAAATAATGAGCAAGAGAGAGATGAAACCCTGGAAGAAGAGGGAAAAAAAAAGAAAAAAAAACAAAACTAAACAACAAGTGCTGCAACCGCTCACCACCCGCTGACCGATGCTGCCGGACCCCGTGCCGCGATCACTGCCTCCCCCCCACAACTCCCCCCAGTTAATATACTGGGCATGACGTCACATGATATGGAATACCCTTTGGCCAATTCGAATTAGCTCTCCTGGTTGTATCCCCTCCCCTCCCGGCTTCTTGTGCACCTGGCAGAGCATGGGAAGCTGGAAAGTCCTTGACTAGTGAAAACACTACCCAGCAACAACTAAAACACCAGGGTGTTATCAACATTATTTGCATACCAAGTCTAAAACACAGCACTATACTAGCTACAGTGAAGAAAATCAACTATCCCAGCTAAAACCGTGACAACAGTAAGCTATAAAAAGGAAAAAGGTGGGTAATGAAAAGGCACTTAAGATTAGCCACTAAGAATTTGTTTACAATGTTTTTCTGTCTAGAGAAACCTGCTCAGAAGTTTTCAGTGTCATTTTTCTAGATTTGGGGCAGTTTTAAACAGCATTTACAGTGAAACCTGGTCATAAAATTTGTAGTATTGAGCCGTAGCTGAGGTGTGTTGTGGGACAGCACAGTGATTAAACCACAAAGTAGATAATCGAGTTGAGTGATGATCAAAACTTAATTGTATATTACTAAACTTCAGTAAAACACCTAGAGACAATTTGTTTTAAATGGGGGTAATCACAATCAATAGGAAGGCTGATACCCACTTTAGTAAACAGCTCTAAGAGCTTTGCGATAACTTGCTGGCAAAGTGAGTGTCTGCCCTCCTGTTAGCTCTTACCTTGGACTAATTATTACACTGAATTGGTACAAAAGGTAACAGAACTCTGCAAATTATTTTCCAATCTGGAAAAGGTCAGGATAACTTTGTGTTTCATTCTCTTTAGTGCTGTCTGTGACTTTCTTTTTAGCTTGAAACCAAAGGGGTGGTACATAATGCATGCACAGTTAAAAGGAAATCAGAGCTTCAAACAGAAAGATCCTCTGTTGGGTGGTAATAAATTACTGGTGATAACCTGAGTGATGGGAGAGGAGACTTCTAAGCAGAAGAGTCAGTGTTGCTCTGAAGGAAGAAAAAGCACTTTTTTCTTTCATGTGGAGACTCATATGTAATAGTGCACAAAGGATTTTACCAAATAGCATTTGTATGAAGAATGTATGTCATGTATACATTGCCATCGGTGGCTGTGCTTCTAATGAGCAAAAGCTGATTAGCACATAAAATGAATGCCCTGCCCTGTCTTGCTCTCTCATAGCAGGTCCGTAAGTCGTTGAGTTCAGCAGTGATATCCTGAAGAAAATGGAATTTTTGGAATTTTCTGCTAAGCCATAACAATGAACTATGTGAGCTTGGCAAAACAGAGTTTGATGGCCAGACACAGGAACTGAGAGATAGGGAAGCACTTGTTTCACAACTATATCCTTGAGGACAGCAGAGAGACTGATCAAAGCAAACATCCCACCTCAGAAGACGCTGAGAACGGGGTGATAAAGTGTATAGTCAAGGAGAACAACTAATGGGGATGTTGGTAAGAACTAAAACAAGGTGCTTATTATGATACTGAAAATCAGGCCCATAGGCCAGAAACTCCCCCCTTCTAATAAGCCTCTTACTCTCTGAGCATGCATGGTAAATTAAAAGTGAGCTGTACCTTTACATCTAAGTGAGAAAGAAATTAACCAATGATTAGCTGACGCCTGTGAATATTAGCTATGACTGACACATTTAACTGTATAAATGCCTTGTAGTTTCTCAGTTCAGGGTGCTAGGTGTGTGGGTTACCACCTAGCACCACTCTTTGCGCAAAAATTAAGTAAATAAAATACCTCCGCTCTGTGTGTAGTTTGGCGATTTGCACACCTGGAGAATGAACCTGCTTTTCAGGGTGACAGCAGGAGGCCAGCTCCTCCTAAATTTCAGCATCAGATGATCGCAGTTACAAATATAGCCCCTAAAACACCAGACTCAGCCCCAGAGAGACCGGGCACCTTTGTTAAGCTGAGCCATGGTGAAACAGGTGGCTGTTCTCAGAGCTGGCGGCTGTTGCCCAGGACCCAACGCCTGCACCCTGCTCCTGAAAGCTTGGCAAGCTGGGGGTGAGGAGAGGCGAGAAGGCTCCAAGCACCGCAAGAGACCCATACATCTGATGGAAATACTACTTAAGGTTTCAGAAGTATGGAGGGCAGAGATTTTTATAACTTGGAAACATTTTTATTAGGAAATTAGTAACTAAAGGCTAAACTGTGCGTTCTGTGTTATGAACTCTTCAGCTGAGAAAAGCAGACAGATGTGCCCACGGCTTAGTTTGGAGAGGATCTCTGAGCAGGAAGCACCCTGTGATAACATTGATATCCTTGTTTGCAGAAACCTACGGGCTTGTTGATGGGTTGAGGGTGCTTATGTTTCCTTGATGTGACAGGGGAAGCTTCTGACTGCCCCAGTTCCTGAGTCCAGCTCTATAATCACTACCTATATTTTAATACATAAGTACGATGGTTTTAAAATTCATGAATAAAAATATGCATACATATAATTTCCAAATCTTATTAGCAACACAATTTTTTTACTCCAGATATTCATTATCACAATCATCATAATGAAACGCACGGGTCCCTGAGACTCGTGAGTTTTGCTGATATTGTTGACTGCTGCAGGAGAGGCAGAGAGTTGTGAAGCCATGTACTGAGTGGAAGAAAATGTAGTTCACTCGGCACTTTTAAAGTGTCTAGTAATGAAGTAGGGCACTCTAGCCACCATCAGCCTTTGTATAATCAGAGGCAACTTATTTTTGGTTAAAAAAAATGGTTTACTTATTTTTATTTTGCTGCAGTTGCTGCCAGCCTATAACCGAGTTAATATCCTAGAGTTCACAGGCATGGTTAAAGTTATTAAGGTCGAATATAAAAGGAGTGTTGCAGGTTTGTTTACCGTTAGTCATTCAGGGTTCAATCCTAAAGGCCTTTACTCCAGGAGCAATGCTTTGTGCTAGCAGTCCTATGAACTTCCAGGACTTAACGTAGGATAAAGGGAATGGCAAAGTAACTCTGGGACAAATCCTCGCCCCTACATTTAGCTACTCTGCACCGTTTTTGCACTCAATCTGCTCAGGTGGTACTGTTTGCGTGACTTGGTGTTACAGTTTCAGACACGGCACAAATGGCCTGCAGCCTGGGGGAGCACCTGTGGCTCTGCAGGGGTGGCCAAGCTTGTGAAGCAGTCCAGGTCCCGCATCTGGGAATAGAGTATGGGACTGCTACTTTAGTTGTGTGTACATACTAGGAGTCACTGGTGTACAGATCGGTTCCTGTTCAAAGTTAAGTGGAGTGGTTTATGTGAATGGAAAGTAAAACCGGATCCTTGGAAAGCAAAGCAGGCCAGAGATGTGTTCATTGCATCTGCTACTAGACAACCTCACTTCTGTAGAAGTGAGGTTGGGCACCAACTGGAAGAGCTTTCTCAAGAAGGAAGAAGTGATTGCAGGATGAGGATACCTTCCATCTGGAGAAGAACTTGTATTTGATGTACCAGTGTAGAGACAAGCCAACAGGTTCAAAACCAAGTCAGTGGTAAAAGGATTGCACAGAAGGCATTCTGACCCGAACAGAAGGAAGCACCATTTTTAACAGAATGTGACTTGGGAAAGGCAAGGGGGTTTATAACTACTGAGAAAAAACATTATATACAGCTATGAATTAAGGACATTATTCATTGGAACAATGGCACACTTCTAAATGTTTATTTCACTTTGTCTCCATTATCTGCTTACAGCCCCAAACCTAGCAAGAGTTGTAGCTTCTCTGAAGTTTGTTTTTCATGGAGACCTACCTAATGTTTGACAGCAGTTCTCCAGAATATATTCTCTGTTTTGAAAATCAAAGCAATCCTCTTAGGCAGATGTTCACAGTAAAAAGCTTGTATTAACATGCATTAAGTTTTCCTACCTCTGAGGATAAAAAAAACCCTGCCATCCGGACTGGAGATATTGGCCATATGTTTTGGTGTGGAGTCTTATTTCTGCTGCAGACTTGTCACCCCTACAGAGTGCTGACAGGGGGCTGAGAGTGTTGCAGTTTGAATTACCATAAATTTAAGACTGTGATATTGTCCTGAATGTTTTAAAATGTCAGACTCTGTTGTTAGAGGAAGCCACGGGGTGAAATTTGTGTACATAAATCCTGTTCTGCTTCATTCCCTGAATTCACTCTTGAGGTTTGATATTTCCAGGAGATGGTTTTCATGAGTAAAGGTCTTGGCAGTTATACCCTAAATTGGGATGATACATTATCTGTTTTAAAGCTAGAAACGCATGACAAAATAAGAGGAGCAAACTATGTAATACAACGTGGCATATTGCACCAACCTGGCCAAGGGGGAGGTGTCCTGGATTCTCTTCTTTTTTTCCCCTGCTGCCATCTTTCCCAGTTTTTCTCCAGTAAAGTCTGTTTTCCAGGCATCATTCCTCACAGATGTGTGGGACTTGCACAAAGAAAATTTCCTGTCTGCAGGTTACACTTCTAGGTTCAGGGAACACAGGAATAGGCACACTGATAAGGAATTAAAAAAAAAAATTAAAAACTAAAAAGAAGCATAAGTAACTTAAGAAGCAAATTTGGGTCAAAATTGGAGATTTTCCCCCAATGTGCTTATGAATAAACTTGCTGAACAAAAAAAAAAAAACTCTAGCTATTCCTAAATATGTGGTTCCAGCGGAGATTTTCATGCTCATCTTGAAAGAGACTGAATTACTACAAAAATTGTCTGTGGAACCCATGGAGAGGACTTGTATACTGGACAGCGAGGAGCACCGAAGGAACCTTGTGATCTCTAGAACTCCTGTTTGCTTCTGCAATTGGTCCTGGGTTTGCTCACCCCATGTGTCCTTGCAGAGTATTGTTCCAAAACAACCTAATGAAAATAAGTGCTAACATCTAAACCTACCTGAGCTTCCTGGGTATAGATACTGTGTTTTGCCTGCAGTCCTTGGACAATCTCCTGTGCCAGTCCGGGATTTTGCCTGTGACGTCGTCTTTTTCTGAGTTACACCTAGCATAAAATACCAACAGTCTGTGCTGTTTTGTTGCTGAATTTCCCCCTGTTGGCTTTTGTGGCAATTTCCTGGCATGTATGACTCCCCAGTTCTTCTTTCCTTCCCCCTTGAAACATGAGCACTGTCACATCACTGATCTCACTGTGATAGCCTCGACACACAGATTCTTGCAAGCAATCTGGTCCCTTTTATTTTCTGTAATTCTGCAATTTACAACTTCAAAGCACAAAATGTTTTTATTTTTTTCCCTTTACGCTAATGCCCTAAGTCTTCTGACCTCACTGCTTTTTCCTTTGTTTCCTTTTTAATCACTGCTTTCTACTTGGGTGCCCTTCAGTGTAGCACTCTTGACACTGATGAGAAAGCAAAGGAATGCTCCAGGGAGGACATGTTCATAGAGATGCGGAAGTGCCCAGGAACAGCTGAAGAGCAGTGGTATGAGAGGGCACTAAGGGACCTGGAGCAGAAAGAAAAACATGTGAAAGAGGCAGAAGAGCTGTCTTTGTGGGTGCGCAAGAACATTATGAAACTAGAGATGCAGCAGAAAAAAAACAAGTTGACTGTCAATTCTGGCATACTGCATACTTTTCTCTGTCTACACACTACTCAAAATGCTGAACATGGACAGGGCTATCGGCTCTGCTCAACATTATTCCAAAAACCAACAACAAAAAGAGTAAAAGCATGATCTCCTGTAGATGAACCTCTCGGCAGTGTAGTTTAGAAGCACCTTGCACTTTCTCTGTCTCTTCTCTCTGGTCTTCCCACTTCCCAGTATTAACAGTATTAGAGCAGATTTACCCATTAATGTTTTCAGAACACAGACATGATAACAAAAATGTCCTTGAGCAAGGCAAGATTGCCTTCAAAAGCTTATAATGGTTCAAATCATAATGGAGCTCTCAAGTGCCTTCAACTAAACAGCATTTCATTTTTGCTCGTCTGGCTGCTTGGAAATCTGTGGACAGTCTGTCCAACTCCATCTGCTACTCTTTTGGCAAGACTTTTAAATATTTTGCAGCCTGAGGATAGAACAAAAGGGGTTTGGGTTTTTTGTTAACTTGCTAAGCTGGCTTAGCTCCCTGTTGCCTTCAACCCAGAGAGCTTGCGAATCAGATTGTTTCCACTTAGGTGCAGTTAAATTCAGCTCATTGCTGTTGAAATTGCAGTTATATGGCTTCAAATGTTAGATAAGCAGAAATTAGGCTGGTTTCCTGGGATGACTCCTGGTCCTGCAGTCCTCTTCGCAGAAGTGGCTGTGAGGGAGGAACATCCCTGGATGTCCAGTCACATCTGCGTGCCTGACGGTTGTCCCTATGGGAGTCCCCTCTCCTAATAAACCAGTATCAATGTCTGAGGTGGTCTTCCCCAGAAATTGATCTCCTGTTAAATGACAGGTTGCTTCTACAGCAGGATCTCCAGGCTCTTTTGACTGACAGAGCTTGTCTCATACTTGTCTTTGGGTAGTGGGGCATGGGTGAAATAGGCTCTGCAACAATAGTCTTCCCTGTTAAGGAGCAGATTTATAGTTGCTGGCTGTTCTGGACCTGCATCATAGAGGTCATTCTGCCCCTCTCTTGGGAGCCCCATAGTGATGCTGCCATAGTGATGGCCTGCAGCTGTTGTCAGATTGCTGTTTGTCCTTCCCTCCTCCTTTCTGCTCTATCCATATCACATCAAGTGCTTCTATTGCAGTCATAGCAGAGACATCTTCAATGCTTGTGCTGATGGTTTTATGCAGTTACAAGGCTGCTTTGGTGTTACAACCCTGAAATGTTTAGTTTTGGTTTTCTGAGGGTGAGGTTTCCCATGTGCCTGCTTGCTACCTGCTGGATCAGTTACTTTGCAATACAGTTTTCATCTGTCCTGAGAAAAAGGACAGCCTGCTGAAATCTTGCCTCCAGCAGCGTTCTCTGCACACTCCAGGAAAGTGCTGCGTATTGTGTGATGTGCCCTGTCATACTCCCAAGCAAAAGGAACCAGAGGTATGTGTTAATACTATACCATCATATCGGTACCGAACCAGTATCTTCTAAAATGGCTGCTGCTGTACACAGCCCAAATGAAACTGGTGGCAAAATTAATGCCCCTGCTCATTTTAATTGAACTGAAGAGGAAGTAATGTTGTAACAGTTACACCCTCGGCACATGCACATACAATTATGTAAAGCTTTTCCTTAATTATTCAATATGGACTAGTGTATTTTGTGTTAAGCCTGCCTGAGAGAGTAAGCTGACTCTTATTACTTGTCTACACTAATTATACAGTATCACAGAAATAACTAGTGATGTGGTGAATAGTGAAAAATATGACAAAAAGTGGTAAGAAGTGGGGATTAAGCACACTTTTAGAAAATGAATATTTTGAAACAACTACACCTGCTCTCTCGGAAGGAGCTTTAAAGGGATATAATGACACAGTATATGCCAGGGCATGTCAGTATATGTTAGGCTGTGATCTGAAACTGTGCATACTGAAGGATATCAGGAGCCAGTATCCCAAAAGGAATAGGAAATTATAAATATATGAAAACAGTGAGGCGTTGTATCACTTCTTTTCCCCCTGGGTTTCACTTCTCTCTCTCTCTCTCTCTTATTGTTTTCCCTTTCATAACAATATTATTATTATTATATTTTATTTCAATTATTGAACTGTTCTTATCTCAAACACACAAGTTTTCTTACTTTTGCCCTTCCGATTCTCTCCCCCATCCTACTGGGGTGGGGGAGTGAGTGAGCTGCTGCGTGGTGCTTAGTTGCTGACCGGGGCTAAACCACAACAGTCCTTTTATATGTGGAAGAAAGGGAGGAATTAAATTTTAGACAAAGGGAGCTGGATAAAGGGAGTGTTTGAAAGATAAATAGCAATAGGGAACAAGAAATATAGAGAAAATTTTTTAAAAATCCAGAAAGGGAGCTGGAGAGAGGGAGACATAGAAGGAATTTTAAAATGCAACTGAGTGTGAGAAACAAACAAGGATGAAAACATAGGGACAAGGAGATGGATAGAGGACAACGTAGAAAGAAAACTTAAGTGATCAGGTACAAGAAGCACAGTAATATTAAAAAAACAGGGACAGGGAGATGGATAGAAGGAAAAATAATAAGAAAATTTTAAAAGCATTAGGGTACAAGAAACAGGAAATAAAATAGGGACAGGGAGATGGATAGGAGGAAACAGAAAGAAAACCTAAAAAGCAATGGGATATACAACAAAGGGAGGAATTAAAAAATAGGGAGAGGGAGCTGTAGAGAGGGAAACACAGAAAAAAATTAATAGGTGAAGTGTACAGGGCAGAGTTGGCAGAAGAGTAACAAGTTTTGGGGGGCCAGACAGGTAGGTGGGCCAGCAGAGAGGGAGACAGAAGCAGGGATGGGCAGGGAGGCAGTAGAGATTTGGGGCAGGGCAAGAAGGGGTGGACCGGGACACGGCACACGAGAGAACACATGACTCACCACAGCTTCTGGTACCAGCAGGAGACCTTCACCACCCCAACGCTTTTCTCTCTGCCTCAGCAGCAGATGTCTCGACGCTCCTCCACCATGAGGCTTCCCCACAGCTCACACACGCAGCCAACAGAGGCACCAAGCTCCCAGCACCATGTGCTGGTGGTGAGCTCTGACAGGGATGGCTCCGTGGGGTCCTTCCTCGTGGCAGGCACTGGCCATTCCTTGCTGGAGGCACCTGCTTGTGGGACCCCCCTGGGTCCCCTCCTCAGACAGTTCCCCTTCATCAGCACCCTCAGGCAGGCATGCCTGGGCAGACCCTTCCCCAGCTAAAGGGAGAAATTAAAAAATAGGGACAGTGAGCCAGGTAGAGGGAGACATAGAAATAAAACTTAAAAAGCAACGGGGTACAGAACAGATAGGAAAACCTAAATAACGACAGGTAGACAGATGGGGGAGACATGGAAAGAGAAACTAGAAAGCAGCAGGGTACAGGAAATACAGGAAATAATTTTAAAATAGGGACAGGGAGGAAGATAGGGGGAGAAATAGAAAGAAAATTCAAAAAGCAACAGGGTACAATTCACACAGGCGAGAATTAAAAAATAAGACAGGGAGCTGGCAAGAGAGAGAATATATGTATAAAGAAAATTTTAAAACAGACCAGGTAAAGGAAAGAGTGAGAAGAAATAAAAACTGGGAAAAGGGAGCCAAATAGAGGAAGGCATAGAAAGAAACTTTGAAAAGTGATGAGGTACAGAGCAGAGGGAGGTATTAAAAAAATAGGGTCAGGGAGCCAAGAGAAGATATAGAAATGAAATTTAAAAAGTAATGGGGTACAAGGAGGTGTGGAAAAACTGAAAAATAGGGAGACAGAACCAGTTAGAGAGAGACATAGAAAAAAAATTAAAAGGCAATGGGGTACTGGACAGAGTTAGCAGAAGAATAACAGGTTTTGGGGAGCCATATGGGTAGGTGGGCAGGCAGAGAGGGAGACAGAGGAAGGGAGGCAGACAGACATCTGGAGATGGGTGGCAGACATGGGCCAGGATGCAGAGGAGAGGACGCGCGACTCACCACAGCTCCTGGTGCTGGCAGGAGACCTTCACCATCCCAACACTTCTCTCTCTGCCTCCGCCCCTTCCTCCTCCCACCGTGCCACCTGCCTGACCCTTACCCATTCACCAGTGTGCAGTGGATGCCTCCATGCTCCTCATCTACAAGGCTTCCGTGACACACGGTGGCTCATGCACATAGCTGGCAGAGGCACTGACCTCCCAGCACCATGTGCTGGTGTCTGCTCTGTCAGGGACGGCACAGAGGGATCCGTCCTCACCACGGGGACTTGCCATTCCTTGCTGGAGGCACCGCCTGTGGGATCCCCCTGGATTCCCTCCTCAACCAGTTCCCCTTTGTCAGCTCCCTCAAGTAGGCATACCCAGGCAGCCCCCTCTACAGGTAGAGCCCCTTCCACAGGTGAGCCAGCTCCATCCCCAGCCTCACTGGCCACATCTGGGGCTGGCCCAGCCCCAGCTGGAGCCCATCAGGAACAGGGGCCATTGCCAAAGCCCCACAGCACATCACCGCCTCCCCTGCACCGTTCCACAGCCACCAGCTCTGCACCCAGGGGCTGCAAACACAGCCCAGGGGCACAGAGGAGGCAGGAAACCTTTATTCTTATTCACACATAAGAAATCCCAGCAGTGAACTGGCTGCAAGGCTCAGTGCTCAAATGCAGCAGGAGAGAGGGAGAAAAGGGAAGAGAAAAGCAGGAGGAAGGACAGAGGGACATAGAGAAGAGGTGGGGGACAGGGAGCCAGAAAACAGGACCATACAAACAAGAGAGGGACAGGGAGCAGGACAACTGTATAGATAGAGGAGAGCAGGGAGATTGTGGAAAAGACCAGGGACAGACAGATGGAGGAATAAATAAGAGAGACAGGGAGCAGGAGAGAGAGGTGGGAGGGACCAGCAGGACAACAAGATGGAGGCAATACAAGGGACAGGGGAAAAAATCTAAAGTGATAGAGGAAAAGAAACTTAGGCAGGAAATAAAAAAAATAGAAACAGGGAGACAAATAGAGGTAGACATAGAAAGAAAATTTCTAAAAGCAACAGGGTACAAGAAACATAGGCAAGAACTAACAAATAGGGACAGGGAGATAGAAAGAGGGAGACGTAGTAAGAAAGTATAAAAAGTGACAGGGTACAGGACAGAGGGAACAATTAAGAATTAGAGAGAGGCAGACATAGAAAGAAAATTGTGAAAGTGACAGGATACAAGAATTAAAAAAGTAGATACACAGAGCTGCATAGAGGGAGACATAGGAAGAAAATCTGAAAAGTGATGGGATACAAGAAACACTAGCAAGAAATTAAAATTAGGTCAAGGAGACAGAGAGAGGGAAAGGTAGCAAGAAAATGTAAAAATGGGTCCGAGAGACATGCAAAAATTAAAGAAGGTATGGATGGAGAGGTAGAAAGTTAGTTTCAAAAGCAACTGGAGTACAAGAAACATACGCAAGAATTAAAAAATAGGGACAGGGAGCCTGACAGAAGAAAACTGTGGTGGCCTGACCTTGGCTGGCTGCCAGGTGCCCATCAAGCTGCTCTATAACTCCTCCTCCTCAACAAGACAAGGGGAGAAAATACAACCAAAAAAAGACTTGTAGGTCAAGATAAGGACAAAGAGGTCACTCACCAGTTACTGCCACAAGCAAACCAGACTCACCTTGGGGAAATTATTTTCATTTATTGTCAATCAAAATCAGAGTAGGATAATGAGAAATAAGAACAAATCTAAAAAAAACCACCTTCCTCCCACTCCACTCTTTTTTCCTGGGGTCATCTTCACTCCTGACTTCTCTACATCCTACCCCCAAGCAATGCAGGGGGACAGGGAGCGGGGGGGGGGTGGGTGGGTGTGTGTGTGTGTGGCAGTCAGTTCATCACATGTTGCTCTGCTGCTCCTTCTTCCTCATGCTCTTTTTCTGCTCCAGCATGGGGTCCCTCCCACAGCCACAGGTCCATCAGGAGCCTCCTCTCAGCCTGGGCTCCTCGCCACAGGTGCTGACAGGAGCCTGCTCCAGCACAAGCTCTTCATGGGGTCACAGCTTCCTTCAAGCATATCCACCTGCTGCAGCATGGGGTCCTCCACAGACTGCAGGTGCATGTCTGCTCCACCGTGGACCTCTTTGGGCTGCAGGGGGACAATCTGCATCACCACAGTCCTCACCACAGGCTGCAGGGGAATCTGTGCTCTGGTGCCTCCTCCTCCGCCTCCTTCACTGGCCTTGGTGTCTGCAGGGCTGTTTCACACTCATATTTTCTCTATCACAGCTTTTGCGCAGTTTTTTACCCCTTCTTAAATGTTCATCACAGAGGCACTACCAGTGTTGCTGATGGGCTCAGCTTTGACCAGCAGCAGATCTGTCTTGGAGCTGGAACTGGCTGTGCCCAACAAGGGGGCCACTCCTGGCATCTTCTCACAGAACCCACCCCTGCAGCCCCTGCCCCACTAACAAAACCTTGCCATGTAAACCCAATACAACAGCGATCAGCAGCAGGGCAGAGAAGGGGGACTGAAAAATAGGGAAAGGGAGCCACAGAGAGAGGCACAGGGGAGGGCAGGGGAAATAGCGATGGGCTTCAGACCAGAGAGGAGGAAACAACGGGGATCCAGACTGAGAGAGATGGGCCAGAGTGCAGAACAGGAGGACTTAAAAAAAAAAAAAAAAAGGGGGGGTGACAGTGAGGTGGACAGAGATAAACTGAGAAATACCAAAAAACCTCTATGAGCTGAAGGGCAGAGGCAGAGGAGTTAAAGAATAGGGACAGGGAGCCACACAGAGAAAGAACAATAAAGACAAAAATGGACTATGGGACAGAGAGGGAAGAAATTAAAACATAGGGACAGGGACCTGGAACAAGAGAACCTGAGAAAGAAAAAGTATATCTAGAATACCAGGTAGAAAGAGAAGAATTAAAAAATAGGGACACGGAGCCAGACAGAGAGAGAGGTGGGGGGTGGGAATTGTGAAGGGCTAAAGGGCAGACAGGGTAAAATTTTAAAAACTGGGATAGGAACACAGACAGATGGAGAAAGACAAAAATAGTGATGGGCTATAGGACAGAGAATAAAAAAAAGAGAGGGACAGGGAACAGGACAGAAGCACAGAGAGATGAGAAAGGTAGAAAGACAAAGAGGGGGACTTGGAGAACAAGAGAAGGAGAGGTGCAGGGAAGCAAAAAAAATTACAATAGTGAGAGAAAAAGAAGGGTGGGGCAGGGAGGGACTGGGATGCAGAAGAGGGACAACACAGCCCCAAGGGTCCAGGACTCACCACAGCTCCTGCTTTTGGAGCTGCTGGGAGAATTTGACAGCTCAGATATATCTTTGTCTGTCTGTCTCTTTCCTCTCACTTTCTGCTCCCTTCCTCCTCTATAGCAGCTCTGGCCACTTAACTGTCATCCACCTAAGAGAATAGATTGGTGTCTTACAGCTCTTACCACATGAGGCTGCCCAGATACAGACCCTCACACATGAACACACTACATGGGCATACTGTGCTTTTCGCTACGCACACAGACCCTGTGGTGCACGTTGGTGATCAGATCTGCTGAGGACTATACTAAGAGGGATCCTTCCTCACGTAGAGAGGGAGGCTTTCTCCTGTCTGCAGCTGGAGGCAGCTGCCAGCTGGATCCTCTTTCTTTTATTCTTCAGCTGCTTTACCTTTTTCTGGCCTCTCCAGCTTCAGCAGCTCCTGTCTACAGGAGCTAAGTGTCCAGCTGTCCCTTTTCACCCATGCCACTAGGAGAACGAGGCCAAAGGCAACCCACACCGTCCTGAGCCAGATGCAGTCAACAACATCCCCAGAGGGGAACTGACAACTGGGTCTTCAGTGCTGCCTCTGGGAGAGGGAAAGAACAAGCAACCATTATCCATAGTGATGACTGTAGCTCTCCTCAGGCAGGAACCACTCCTTCTGCAGGAGCTGCCAGAGACACTGCTCTTTCCCCAAACTGGTGCTAACGGCACCTGCATTTATGGAGAATAAAGCATATTCAAGGGCCAGTTTGCAGCCATGAGGACAGAGTTTGGTGGTAGTCTGCGGCTACAGTACAGGTTTCAGTGGAGGGACTGGAGCTGGGGGCAGCTGCATGGAGTGAGCAGGACTGGAGGAGTTTTGTTGAGTTGGGGAGGCACCCAGCACCTTTTCCAGGGGATGGGAAGGTCTCCAGGTACCCAAGGGCTGGGGGCAGCCATCTCCTGCCCCTCTTCCTGCTTCCCCTCCACCAGCTCTCAGAAAATCCCTGGGGCCTGATACCAGCTGACTATCAGCCTGTTGCACTGGTGGGTTGGAAACATCCTTGCAGCTCATCAGCAGGCTCAGGCAGGCATGCCCCAGCAGCACCAACCCCTGGGGCTGTAGCCCTTTTACACAGAGGGGCCATCACCATCAGCCTTACTGCCCTCCCCCCGCAGGGCTCCTCCAGCCCCAGCCCACAGCTGCAGCCATGGCCCCTGACACCCGCTGTGAAACCTGCTCCCCTGGACTCTCTGACAGCCACTCACCAAGTACAAAGGACTACAAGCACAGCCATGAGTGCAAAGGAGACAGCAAGTGTTTATTCATTAATGCATACAAGTCCCAGGAGTGAGTCTGCTCTGGGGCTCAGTGCCTGTACACTCACCCTTCACCTGGGACAACACAGCAGTCATTACTAGAGCAGCAGATACAGAAAATGAAAATACAGCAATGGGGAGCAGGACAGTGGAACAGAAAGAAAAAAATATGAGGGAGAAGGACCAAGGAGCAGAGAGGTACAGGGAAAAGGACAGAGAGATGGATAAATGAGTAAAAAGGGGATGAGGAGCCCTTCAGGGAGATGGCGGAAGAAAAACAGCATCAGGGAACAGGACAGTAGGAAAGAGAAAAAATGATGAGCAGGGAGCAGAACAGACAGATCAAGAGAGAGAGAGAATGAGAGGAATAAGGAAGGAGGGAGAGGGAGAAAAAAATAGGGAACAAGCCAGAGGGATGCAAGGAGAGGGAAAAAAGAGAGTCATAGATCAGGACAAAGAGAGGGAGAAAGAAAAACCAGCGCTGGGCTGCAGGATGAGAAAAAAGGCCAGGGAGCAGGACAGAGGGGAATAATGGGACAGCGAGCTGGGCAGGGGGATATAGTAAGAAATGATGGGACAGGCAATGGTATGGAGATACACAGACAAAAAGTCAGGGGGAGGATGGAGGACAGACAGAATAGGAGAAAAGGGACAGGGAGTGGGGTAGAGACAAAGAAAGAAACATTAGAGACAGAGAGAAGGATAGTGACAGGACCAAGGTAGAGAGATGGAGAAAGAAAGAAAAAAAACAGTGATGGGTAGCAGGCCAGAGGGACGAGGAAAGACAGAAGGAAGGACAGAGCGATATAGAACATGGGTGAGGGACAGGGAGCCAGAAAGTGGGATGCTGCAAAAGAGAGAGGGACAGGGAGCAGGATGCTGGGAGAGAGAGCAAACGAGAGCAACAGACAATGACAGAGAGGTGGAGCACAAGAATAAACAGGTACAGAGAGGTGAAGCAATAAACAACAAGGAGGAGAGGGAGCAGCACAAAGTGTCAGAGAGAGTAAGAGACGAACAGGAAGGAGGACAAGGACAGTGAGATACAGAATGAAAAAACCCAGCGACAGCAAGCAAGACAAATGGATAGAGAGAGAAAGAGAGGGAAGGGGAGAGAGAGTAAGGTAGGGACACAGAGCAGCATGTACAAATGCAGAGGCCAGGGAACAGGCCAGAGAAGTGGGGAAAAAAGACAGATGCAGATCAGGACAAAGATAGAAAAGGAAAGAAACAGCAACGGGCACAGGACAGAGACAGAGGATGAAAAAAAGGAGGGATAAGGAGCAGGACAAAAGCACAGAGAGAAAAAGAAAAGGGAGCAGTAGAACGAGAGTTAAAGGGATGGAGGGAGAGGGAGCAAGACATAAGAATAGAGAGGAGAGGCACAGGGAAGGAAAAAAAAAAAAGTCACAGTAGCATGGGAGAGGGGGCCAGGAGAGGGGCAGGGAGGGCCTGGGATGCACAAGAGGGGCAACAGGGCTTGAGGGCCCAGGACTCATCGCAACTCTCACTCTCAGTGCTGCCAGGAGAATTTAACTGTTCAGATGCTTCTTTCTCCTTCTCTCCTCCCTTCCTCTTCCGTAACTCCAGTCGCTTGGCTATCCTCCACCCAAGAGAATACACGTGTCTCACAGCTCTCACGAGACTAAGCTTCCTAGACACATAGCCTGGCTCACTTGTGCACTACACGGCCGTACCGCGCTTTGGGTTACATACACAGACCCTGCAGTGCATGTCAGTGGCCTGCCCTGCTGCGAACTATAAAGGGGGATCCTTCTTCATCCGGAGAGACAGGTTCTCTCTTGCCTACAGCCATGTTGTGGTTTAGCCCCAGTCAGCAACTAAGCACCACACAGCCACTCACTCACTCCCCCACCCCAGTGGGATAGGGGAGAGAATCGGAAGAGCAAAAGCAAGAAAACTCATGGGTTGAGATAAGAACAGTTTAATAATCAAAATAGTAATAGCAGTAATGGTAATGATAATAATAATGATTATGATAATAATAATAATGATAATATAATAAAAAAGAAAATAACGAGACAAAGAAATGAAACCCGGGGAAGAGGGAAAAGAAAAAGAAAGAAAACACAAGTGATGCAACCGCTCACCACCTGCCGACCAACACCACCACTCCCCGAGCCGTGATCACTGCTTCCCCCAGCCAACTCCCACCAGTTAATATACTGGGCATGACGTCACATGATATGGAATATCCCTTTGGCCACTTTGGATCAGATCTCCTGGCTGTGCCCCGCCCCCTCCCCTCCCGCTTCTTGTGCACCTGGCAGAGCATGGGAAGCTGGAAAAGTCCTTGACTAGTATAAGCACTACCCAGCAACAACCAAAACATTAGTGTGTTATCAAAATTATTTTCATACCAAGTCTAAAACACAGCACTATACCAGCTACAGTGGAGAAAATTAACTCTATCCCAGCCAAAACCATGACAAGCCGGAAGGCAGCTGCCAGCCAGATAGTTTTTGATTTCTTCTTCTTTACCTTTCTCTGGCCTCTCCAGCTTTAGCTGCAGCAGCTCCTGTCCACAGCTAGGAAGTGCTCTGTCTGGCCCTTTTTGCCCCCACACTGCAAGGGGAGCAAGGCCAGGCAGATACAACACATGCAAGCCTGAGGCAGGTGCAGTCAACAGCATCCCCAGGGGAGGAACGGACAACTGCATCCTCAGTACGGCCTCTGGGAGAGGGAAAGAAGAAGCAGCAACCATTATTACCATAGATCAACCTGGGCCAAAGCCTCTCCTTCCACAGGGGCTTCAGGAGTCACCGTTCTTGCCCCACGCTGCTGCTAAGGGCACCTGCACTAAGGGAGAATCCAGCACATTTGAGGGCCAGCTTGCAGCCTTCAGGACGGGGCTTGTGGGCAGCCTGGGACTACACGACAGGCTTCAGGGGAGGTGCTGGAGCTGGGAGTAGGTGCATGGGGCAAGCGGGGCCAGGGGAGGCTCAGGGGGAGCGCTGGCAAGTCGGAGAGTCACCCAGCGTCTGCACCCAGCATCTGCACCCAGCAGGGAGATACATCCTCCTCCTCCTTCCCCTCTTCCCTTCTATCAGCTCTTGGGTAACTCAACGCTTGTCAGGGAGCAGCCTCAACTAGAAGCCCACAGAAAACCACACAAATCCAGCAACAAAACTACACCTGGGGCCGCGGCAGTAGCAAAGACTACGCCACTCCACAGCCGCCCGAGAGCAACATGGCTGCCAGGCAGCCAAGTCCACAAGAACTGCAGCTCCTGGCACACACGGGCAAACACCGCATGGCCACCGGAGCACTGCAGCTCCCGCTGTGCTCCGGGGAGCCAGCGGGGCCCAGGGTCATAGCCTGCCCTGCCTCCTGGTGCCGAGCACCCCAGCTGCGGCTGCAGGCAGCCCCGCCACTCCGTGTCCCCGACACAAACCCCTCTGCCCTTGCCAGCTCTCTTTGGGGTTTCCCCGGGACCCACTGGTCTGTCACCCAGACCCGCTCACCACCTCCCTCGGTGCAGCTGCAGCCCAGTGACGCTCAGCCACCACTCTGCTCCTCCCTTGGCTCACATTGGCCCCTCTATGGCCACCCAGGGCAGGGCACCAGCAGCCCCTCTGCCAGCACCACCCCTGTTACAGGGAGGGGCTGTCGCCATCAGCCCTACTGCCCACACCTGGGGCTTTGCCAGCCCCAGCCCACAACTAGAGCCCAGCAGGAGCAGGGGGCCATCGCCTCACCCCCACCGTGCATCACCTCCTCTCCCAGGCTCCGTCACAGCCCCTTGCCCCATGCAAAGGGGGTGCAAATGCAGCCGTGAGGGCAAAGGAGATGGCAAGTGTTTATTCAGTCACACATGTAACAAGTCCCAGAAGCGAGTCTGGGGCTAAGGGCCCCCGATGCTCCCCCTGTCCCCGGGGCACCTCAGCAGTTGTTACCGGAGCCACACTGTGCTGGTTTCGGCTGGGATAGAGTTAATTTTCTCCATAGTAGCTCATATGAGGCTGTGTTTTGGATTTGTGCTGAAAACAGTGTTGGTAATATACAGATGTCTTTGTTATTGCTGAGCAGGGCTTACACAGAGCCAAGGCCTTTGCTGCCTCTCACCCCACCCCACCAGCGAGTAGGTTGGGGGTGCACAAGGAGTTGGGAGGGGACACAGCTGGGACAGCTGACCCCAACTGACCCCAGGGATGTCCCACACCATATGGTGTCATGCTCAGCATATAGAGCTGGGGGAAGAAGGGAGGGACGTTCAGAGTGATGGCGTTTGTCATCCCAAGTAACTGTTAGGTGTGATGGAGCCCTGCTTTCCTGGAGATGGCTGAACACCTGCCTGCCCATGGGAAGTAGTGAATGAATTCCTTGTTTTGCTTTGCTTGCATGCGCAGCTTTTGCTTTACCTCTTAAACTGTCTTTATCTCAACCCACAAGTTTTCTCACTTTTACCCTTCCGATTCTCTTCCCCATCCCACAAGGGTGGGGGAGTGAGCGAGCGGCTGTGTGGGGCTGAGTTGCCAGCTGGGGTTAAACCACAACACACACTCATCAGTTCGGCAGGGAACAGACAGTTGGTCACCTGGCTCCTGGAGTGATGGGTTGCTGGACAGAGGTGGAGGCCACCAAAAATGAGGAGCAGGGTGCAGGACACTACAAGAGAAGAAGAGAAGAGAAAAGTGGCAGCCAGCTGGACAGGGGGCTGTAGTGAGACAGCATGAGGCAGGAAACAGGACAGCAAGAGAGAGACCGGGAGCCTGACAGAGGTGGAGAAAAAAGCAGCAGAGAGGAAGAGAGGCAGGCAAGAGAGAGAGGAAGAGAGAAAGGCAAAAGATCACATGGGAAACAGAGCAGAGAGGGAGGAATTAAAAAACCAGGGATGGGGAACGGGACAGAGAAAGAGGCAGAAATAAAATGGGGACAAGCGACAGGCCACAGGGCAGAGAGGGAGGAATTGATAAATAAGGACAGGGGACCAGAGAGAACACAATGTAGAATGGAAAAAAATAGCAGCGGCCTACAGGGAAGAGGGAGGAATTAAAGAACAAGGACCGGGAGCCGGACAGAGACACATGGAGAAAGAAAAAAAAAAAACAAAACAGCAATGGGCTACGAGATGGATAGGGAAGAAATAAAAAATAGCAACAGGGAGCCAGACAGAGATGGAGAAAGACAAACAAATAGTATGGGGCTACAGGACAGAGAATGTGGTATTGAAACACAGAGAGAGGGAGCCAGACTGAGAGAGAGATCAAGGAAAAAATCCAGACAGGCTGCAGGGGTCAGAGGGAGGAATTAAAAACTGGGAAAACAAGGAGAAAGAGAAAACAGGGACAGACAGCAGGACAGAGAGGTGAAACAATAAATAATCAGGACAGGGAGCAGGACAGAGGAAGGGACAAGAGAGAGGGACAGGTAAGACAACAGATACTTCAAGATAGAAAAGAAAGGGAACAGCACAGAGGGTAACAGAGAAAAAGAGAAAAATAAGACTGAGGAGCAGAGAGAAAAAGGCACAGGGAAAAGGACAGAGATAGCAAAAACAAAGAAGCAAGCACCCGCCTGCCAACGGCAGTTCCCCTCAGACCCCTGCCTGCTGGTGGCATTTTCCCTGCCGGCGCCTGCCTGCCGTTGCTATTGCCTGTACCTGCCCCTGCCTGCCGGTAGGATTTCCCCTGCTAGGAGTAACTCTGGGAGGAATAAATAGCACCACGCAATGGCAGGGAGCTGACAATATTAGTTCTTAATAGCACTGTTAATCATTAAAAAAATAAGTGTTCCAGTCCTGCCAGTTCTCAGCGTTATAGCCTTGCCACTCCAAAGTGTTCCCATACAACACCATCCCTCGTTCTTCGTTCAGGGCTACGTGCGTTCGCATGTGTAACGTGTACGGTCAAGCTTTCTAGCAGCACAGCCTGTGTTAAAAATTAACGTGTGCTCAATTCCTGTGTGTAAAATATCTGTGTGGAGCAGGCTCTGGGCCTGATCCTCTTTAGCCTTCCCCTGAGTCATTTCAAGCAGCACAGCACAGCGCTACGCTGCAGTCACAGCAGTGTAAGGGGCAGGGTAGGAAGTCATGCCCTCTGCAGCCTACGTGCATCGCATCACACAGCCCAGCAGAAGGCTCATCTCTCAGGCCACCTCTCACCTCTGATGCAACACGCACCATTTCATTTCTAAGCAAAAAAAGATCACTTCTGCCTTTTTCCAGTAGAAAAATACGATGTGAAAATGAGGATGCTGAGGAGTAATAGATCACTTTCAACTGGACTGAAAAACATTAGAGAATAATTAATGTGCCAGCAAGTCAGACGTTTCTGCTTACATCATGTTGAAGCTACGCACAGTTAAAACAAAAAATGCGCAAATGTGCCTTTACTTTGCAAAAGAAAAAAATTCCTTTCGGAGCCAGGGCAAGTATCCCTTTTTGCAACTGCCAAGCTAGGGTCTATAGCCCTTTTTGGCCCTGATCCTGGAAAAGCCAGGGGGAGTGCTACAGCGGGAGTACCACATGCGCTGAAACCAGGTTACGTATGAACTGCCCAGCGCGGCAGGACTTAGCTCCGGGGAGAAGACTACAACATACCTTCAACAGATGCTCAATAGTAGTAACAAAGAAAAGAATAACGGCGGAAAAGGGGGAGGGTTCTGGCCGGGACGCCGCCGCGGGAGGGAAGCCGTAAGCCACAGCCCGGGCAGCAAATTGGGAAAGCCGCCTTCCCCCTCCGCCACCCCGCCGGGCGCGGCTCCTTTAAGGCCGGCGCGGCACCGCGCGTACTAAAAGCGCTGCCGCCACTGCCCCGCCCCGTCCGCCCTGCCGCCCTGCTCCGTTCTCGTCGTCGGTCTCGCCGCCGCCATCGTCATGCCCATATTCGCCATCCAGACCAACGTCTGCAAGGACGCCGTGCCCGACAGCCTGCTGGGCGACCTCACCCAGCAGCTGGCCAAGGCCACCGGCAAGCCCGCGCAGGTGAGGGTGGGCGGCGGGCCGCGGCCCGGCGGGAGCGGGGCCGCCCCGGGCCGGCGGGGGGGCCGGAGCGGGGCGAACAGGCGTGTGGCGGCCGGCGCTGAGGGGAGGCCCCGGCGGGGCGGCCGCGGGCGCCCGGGGGAGTCCCTGCGGACGCGCTGTGCCGGCGGGCCCCGCCGCTCCGGGGCAGGCCCTGTACCCGCCCGCCGCAGGCCGCCGGTGCGCCGCAGCCCGTCCCTAGGCTGCCCGCCCGGAGCAGCGACCTGGCCTAGAGGAAATTCGGTGCCTACATAGCCTTAACGCCGGGCTTTGGCCTACGCCTGGGCCTGGGAGCCGGGATTTCAGCCGCGGAATGGTGCCGTGGTGTGTCCCGGGGAAGGGCTGGTGCCTGCCAGGCCGGCGGGTCTCTGGCAAAGCCAAGTAACAGACACCAAGCTGGGCTGCTCTCAGTTGTTCCAGGATCGGATATGGCCTTTCTTGGGCCAGACCGCTACAGCCAGAGAAGGCAAAGCCGATAGGGCTGAATTGCAGATGGCTTCCTAAACAGACCCGGTGGCTCAGTCAGTGATTTGAGGGTGTGAATTCTGGAACACGATTAGTTTTAAGGGCTTTATCTCTAGCCATGTGCTCTTTGCCCCATGCAGCGGCAGTGCTGTGGTGGGCAGGAGTACCTGTCTTGCCTGCGGCTTTACACAAGCACAGCCTTTGTTCCTAAAGCTGAGAGCCAGGTTCAGGGGGATGCCTGCAGTGTGTGCTGCTATGCCACCCACGTGGGCTGCAGTGCCTGAGCCTCGGAAGGGTGCAGAGGGCAGCGCTGGTGAGCTGCCTGGGCCACAATACAGCACACAACTGTGCTGTTTGAAGTTGGTACCTAAAGCAAGTTTGTATCAGGAGAGGGAAGGTAACAACTGTTTGTTGTCTTGCCGCAGTACATCGCTGTGCACATCATACCTGACCAAATGATGTCCTTCGGGGGCTCCACTGATCCCTGTGCGCTCTGCAGTCTTTACAGCATTGGCAAAATAGGAGGGCAGCAGAACAAGACTTACACCAAGCTCCTGTGTGATCTGATCTCTAAGCACTTGCATGTATCTGCAGACAGGTAAGGCTGGGACATGCTGTTATTAACCTTGTTTATCTCACTCTGAAACTGCTCTGAAAAGTTAATTTAAAAATAGAAAAAGCTGGGAATAAGTCCATGTATTTGAGAAAATACAAAGTGATCACTTGCAGCATTTTCATGGCCAGTTAAGAGTTTGATGCCTACATCTTTGCCTTGAGAGTCCTCTGTTAAATGGTTTCCTGTTCTCAGAGCAGGGAAAAATCCCACAGGACTGACAAGTTGTACAGTGTGGTTTTTGCTGCTGAGATGTGATGTCTTCTGGTGACTGGAGGCTGAGAGCACAAGGGAGGAGCAGTAGCAGGCTGGAGCTGACGGGCAAAGTAGAAACCAACAGCCTGTGAACAGCTCCCTTACAGTCTGCAGAGCCTTGGGAAAGTGTGCGCAGTGGTGAAGGAAGGGAAGAACCTGCTGCCACTGACATGCTGGGGTTGGAAGGGAGAAGTGCAGAGCTGGCCCTGAGGGCCTGCTTGGCTTTTGTTAAGGCTGCCTATTTGACACATGTGAAGGACTGCAGTGCTCAGAAACAAAAGATTTTGATCTCTGGAAATTCTTGTCAGGCTGCTAACGAAAAGCAGGTGTCTGGACAGCTGCTGACTGAAGAAGAGTTTGTATTTTAAAAAAGAAAAAAAAGTACAGTTCCAGGGACTCTGAGGAATATTGACTGTTTGGAGGCTCTACCAGAGAAATTAGTTAGGTTTCTGTGAAAATGAAGCTTGAAATTTCTTCTAAGGAATGGAAAGCACTGTCTCCTGTCCCGTTGTCCTGTCTCACTTATTAATTACATAAATGAGTCAATAAGGTCATTGTTTGTGTCTTCCTGTGCCTCTTCTGCAGGGTATACATCAACTACTTTGACATGAACGCTGCCAATGTGGGCTGGAATGGCTCCACCTTTGCGTAGAGCTCTCTCGTCTGTCTGAAGAGGCTGCTCCTGGACCTACCCTCATCCTGCCCCGTAGCAGAGACCACTGCACGAATGGCCCTGTGTTGCATTTTGTGCACTCTCACAGATTGATGGCTCCCTGCTAGTGTGTTTAAATATTGCTACTTCAACATTCCTCTGTTTTTCTCTGTGTAGAAAGCAAATAAAGGTTTAGAAGTAAGCTGTCTGTTGTAGGCTTTGGCAGGTTGGGGATAGAGTTGGGCGATTGGCAACATACCTGTTTCATTCTGATTGCTAAAGCAAACAAAAGGAACACTTTGGGTTTGCTTCTATTTCTCAGACATGGTATTTCATAGTACGGTTAGACTGAGTGGCAGGTGCCTGACAGCACTCCAGGGTGATTTTTACCTTGCTGGGTTCCAGAGGCTGTAGGTGCCTTCAGGGCTTCTTGTTGCTCGGGGGGGGTTTTTTAGTGTGTTGGTTTTTTGTTTATTTTTGGCTGTGTCCTCCATTGCCACGGTGGAAGCAGTCCTTGGGCCAGTCCTGTGCCTGCTGCTTCAGGGAGGCGTTCCTCTAACACCGTGCTAGCCGCATGGGGCTAATAAGCCAGGAAGGAGCGGCTTCGTTGCTAGGCGGTTTGTTTTTGCCGGCACCCTTAACGCAGGCAGGGGTTGCCCTCGGTGCTGTGGTGAGCCTCTGTGCTGGCTGCCGGCCTATCCCCGCAGTGACGCTGCACTGTCTCGGGCCGGGCTCCCGCCGTACGGGGCTGAAGGCGCCGCCACCGAGGTGCTTTACTCCCCTCACTGTTTTCCCACCGCCGCCTTCCCGCGCTCCTCCCTCAGAGCTTCCCCTCCCCCCCCCCTCGGCCGCCCTTCCGCCTCCGCGCCTTCTGGAGCCTTCCGCCTCGCGCCACGCGGCTCCGTGACGCCATCTCCGTGCGCCCGGCCGGCGCGGCGCGGCCATGGCGCTCTTCTGCATCAACAGGTATGTTCGGCCTCGGCCTGGGTTGGCTCCGGGAGCCGCGTCCCGGCGTCTCCCCGCTGCAGGGACTCGAGCGGAGGGCGCCTGGCCGGACGGGCCGGCTGGGGGCGGCGGCTTGTGCCTGAGGAGGTTTTGTCTGGGCTGTTTCAGGTACGGTGGGGAGGAGGAAGAGGCGGCCGAGGCGGAGGATCGGGCTCGGGTCCTGCTGGAGCGGCTGCGCCAGCAGGCGAAGGTCCGGCAGCTGAAGAAGCAGCAGGAGGCGCGACCCGAGGGAGGGGAAGGCGAGCTGCCCGGCGGAGCCGGCCCCGGGGGCGAACCCGGGGAAGGAAGAAGGAAGAGGGAGAGGGAGAGTGAAGAGCAGTCCTCTGCGCAAGGACAGAAGAAGCTAAAGAAGAAACAACAGCCTCGCCGGTCTTCTGAAGAAAGAGTGGATACTGAGGAGGCAGCAGATGGCAGCACTCCACTGGAGAAGAAGAAGAAAGAAAATAGAATAAAATCAAAAGCGCCTCAAGAGAGGAGTGAAGCAGGTAACAATAATCTGGGGTCATTTTGGTCGACAGTTCTCAACAGAGAATTTATGTGCAAGTTGCCCTTTGAGTAAGTTACTGAATTTACCTGAGGGTAAATTTTGTTTTCCTCTGCTTAATATGTTCCTAAAGTAATTCCTTTTTTAGAGGAGAGCTCCATATTGCAAACCTTGAGGATCAGCTTAGTGGAAGGGAAGGAGGGAAGCATGTCACCTTAGTCTTCAGTTGCTTCCATACCAACAAAGGAATTTTTGGCTTTGGCACTTGGATTTAGGAAGAAAGAGGAGCTTGCAAGTTGTTGCCTAAGTCCTACGTTGTAAAACGTTTCTGACATCCCTTTTCTGGAGCACATTCTGACCTGTAGCTTTGTATTCCTGTTATCCAAATTCCAGATTCTGAAGAATACATCAAACAACAAGAAAACAGAAGCAACCTTAAAAACAAGTCTAACAGGAAGAAGACAGACAAGGATACACAGGGTGCTGAAACAAGGGAGAAAGAGAACAGTGGAAGAGCTGAAGGAAATCAAGGCACAAAGGAGGAGCTGTCCTTAGCAGCCTCAGAGGAAGAGGCAAATCTTCCACCCTCCAGTTTGGTGGTTCTTGGAGACTACGACAGAAAGCCAGTGCAGAAGGTAACTAGCTTGACTGAATTTTGATGATGGTCAGGAAGAAACAGGCATCCTTACCAGCTTATTTTATGTATGCCATTGTCTGTTTGATGGCAGAAACGCTTTGTTTTTCTCATTTCCCTCACCTCAGGTTCAGCACTTCTTACCACAGTGGCTTGCTCAACCCAAACTAGTGCAAAAACGTATCAAAGATAATCTAGTTCCAATCAGAGATGTCCCAGGAATTCATCCCAGGCTGTTGAAAAAGCTGCAAATGAATGGGATAGAGTCGTTTTTTCCAGGTACTTTGATAGTGCTTTTGTGTCTTTTTGAATTGACTTATGTAGCTCCTGCAGGCAGTTGCTGTGTATTTTATGTAGTCAGTGAGGTAAAATATACAACAAAAACAAGTTTAATGCATCAAAGTGATCGTACCAGTTTTAACCCTTCGCTTTCAAATTTTTATCTAGGCTGAGTAATTGAAATCTGTGATCTAGTCATAAATGCAGTTCCACAAAATATGGTGGCTTGAAGTAATAGCTCACAGCTGCCAAAAGAGGGAGGTCTTACTTGTGTCCTCCCATTTTTCCCCCCTTATACCAGGCTTGTGCTTTAGTTCCATTACTTTCCACCATCTCTGCTTCTCATCAGACCTCTGGGTACCTCTTCAACTTACTAAAGCAGCAGAAAACTGTTCAAGCAAAAAAAAGCTGTTGGTTTTCTATTATTTTACTGTTTTGCAGACAAGTGCAATAAACGCCAGGTCCTAAATAAGTAGAAAGCACAGCTGGAAGCAAGGATAAGGAGAGGGAGAAAAGGGAAGAAGGTAGGATTTCTGACCTTCAGCCGATTACTTGGTCCAGCTGAGCCTGGAGGCTTAGGCTGTATCAGACACTTGTCAAGGTTATGTTGGAAAGCCGGCATGTGTCTTCTCTTTTTAAGTATGCTGTTACATAATATTTAAATACTTATTTTGTTCTGGGAGATCTTAACAGGTTGCTGATAGCAACTTCTTGTGTTTTCTCATAAATCAAGTCCAGCTTATGGCACTTGGTAGTAGATACATCAAGCAGTGTCACGCTCTGTCTGGTAGAGGTGTTGTCCACTGAAGTCATATGTTGTGTGCGTCACTGAGTATGGTCTTGTCATGGAGCTAGATCCCCTGGCTGCTAAACCTTGCAGATAAACCGAAGTTGGCCAGTTTGTCAGGGCTTGTCATGGGACAGGGCAAGGAGAGAGTTCATGCGTGACAGCCAAAGCTGTTGTCTGTACTGACTGTTTGCTCCAGTCTTTGTGTACTCCCCTGCATTGAACTTGAGTGACTCCAAAGCCTATAGGAGTTGTTGTGCATTTTTCTCCTTGGCAGCTAAGGCTTCGTTGCCATGTTGCATATTTTGTGTTTATATAAGAGTAGTTTGTACTTCAAAGAAAGCATGCTTACAGACAAATACTCATAGGTTTTAAATCTGCCCAGTGCCATCCTAACACGAGAACGAGAAGACAGATATGAGTTGAAAAGAATGTTTAACACCATAACATCCAAGCTGAGCACTAGAAATAGCTGAATTCTTGGGGAGGGAAATCTCTGTGTTCAGTGCTAAGCTCCCATGAGTGAAGAAGAACCAGGTAAGACCACACAGTATCTCTATTAACAAATGGTTTTGATTTCTTCCTCTCTTATGTCTATAGCAACAACAGCACACGTGGAAACAGATTCATTGTATACAACTGCTTTTCTGAATACACTGGTTTTAGCCCAGTTAACTCTGTAGTTAATGTTTGTTTCCATTTTTGTTCAGTTCAGGCAGAGGTGATTCCTGCCGTTCTACAGAGCGCAGCCAATGGGTATTTGATGGGGCAGGGAGGATACCGCCCCAAAGACATCTGCGTCTCAGCACCTACTGGCAGTGGTAAAACCCTGTCTTTTGTCATACCCATAGTACAGGTGAGTTTACCTCTAGTGAAATATCTGTAGGGAAAATGCTGGCGTTGCTTTTGTTCAAGCGAAACCTAACTTAGAAGTAGGTCAAAAAGCCAAGGAATTTGTGGCTGCAAAGCAGCAGATTTTTAGTTCAGACCTGTCTTGGGTAGCTGTATGAGTCCCCTTCATCTCAGCATCCCACCCCTTTTCTCAGACAACGGGCACAACATGAGGAGTTGAGAGGATGGAGGGGAGTAAAATGGAAACATAAAACTCCGTGGGGATATGTCAAGCCCATCTCTTCTCACTAGGTTAGATGCAAGAGCCCCCTTCTCTCCCCACTGCTTTCAGGGACTCATTTGGCCTTTGTTTTGGCAGGTTCTGCTCGATCGAGTAGTTTGCCGAGTACGAGCTCTGGTTGTTCTGCCCACCAAAGAACTGGCACAACAGGTATGTGGCTCTTCACCTTCTCTTTGAGCAGAACTGGGCCAGGGGAAAAGCTGGTGCAGTCAGTACTTTGCTTGGCTGTTCCGTGAAGCAGGTTGAAGACGCTGTCAGTGAGTTTGATGTTGTTAGCATAATGGAAAGTATTACTTGAAATCATTTCATTGTGGCTAACAAAGCCCATCTCTTTGCAGGTGAGTAAAGTGTTCAACATTTACACTGATGGGACAGGTCTGAAGGTCGTTTTGATTACTGGCCAGAAATCTTTTGCAAAGGAGCAGGAGATGCTTGTCCAGAAAAAGTAGGTTAAAAGGCCTTTTGATAAAGTTTATAGAGATTGTAAACTATTTACTGTCAGTAAGCAGAGGTCGACATGTAGGCTATTGCATCACGCCATCATGCAATAATGATTTTGGATAGTGGGTTTGTATGCTAGACAGGGGTTTTTCTGTCTTGTCAAACTGCCTGTTACTACCCATTTTTTGTGATTGTTATGTTTTACTAGACTTTTGGGGTTCTTCACCAGCTGAGTAGAATGCAAATGTTTACCTTATACCCACAGGTACAAATGATTGTTATGGGATTTTGCTGCAACTCAACTTTTTCTAAGAGCAATGAAGAATGACATTTTTTGTTTAAAACGAGGGTTTAGTGTCCAGCACTGCCTTTGCATGCTTTCCAAAGTAAAGCGCATGTTTGAATTTTATTATTTCTCAGTTAAGTGAATAGTAGGAAAATCTTAAGGTCAGCTGACCAAGGATCTCTGTTACTTGCTTTATGGTGTAGGGAGAAACTTGCTGATGGGCTTCTTGTTCTTTCAGAGTGACAGGCTACTGCAGCCTGGCTGATATTATTGTGGCTACCCCAGGGCGGCTCACAGATCACATTAACCTGACTCCAGGATTCAGCCTGACGCAGCTTCGCTTCCTGGTGAGTGAACTCCACAGGTCTCCAATCTTAGTGCAAGGTCCATTACAGCTGTAACTACTGCTTTGTTTTTGCATGATACATAAATACATCTCTGTTGGAACTGTTGTAGGAGCCTGGTCTACTCTCCAAATTGCTCAGGCAGCGGTCTCAAGATGAGATGTTTTATTCCGACTCGTGACACCCAAGCATCCCCCCACTTCCCCTTCTCTCATAGCCTCTTGCAAACACAAACTCAGAGTAAAGCCTTATCGGTCAAGGTCAGGGTAAATTATCAGACTGTAGTAGCTTCCACCATATGGGAGTCTGTGCAGAGACATAGTTGCAATCTTATTTAGGTTGTGGAGATTTTTATCTCTTATTCAGAGACATGGATTGGATTTATGTGCAGATAAATGTGTGTGTAGTTTGAATGTCAGGCTGGCTCCTGAGTCACTGAAATAAGAGTAAAATTCAGTTCTGGGGTAGAAACTTCTGCCTTTGTTTGATAAGGATAATATTACAAAAGCAAAATAAAAGCTGCCTAATGCTAGACAGTATTTAACAAGTAGTGTTTTTCGTCCTTGTGAATTCAGATTGTAGATGAAGCTGACCGTATGATCGATGACATGCACCAGAACTGTCTGAACCAAATTGTCAAAGCTGCATTCCAAGTAGAAAATTACTCTGGCTCCAACATGCTTTTTCAGAGGACAAAACCAGGGCCTATAACCGCAGCCAGGTAAGTTGCCCAACACATTTCTTTGACCTGGTAGCATGGGCACCAGCACCTAGATGCCACTGTGCTGCTTCACAGTACTCCCTCACAGGCACTCCCAAAGCTTGCTTACTCTGAGAAATGTCTGCCAAAGTAAGGCAGCTGAACAGCTGATACTAGAGGATGTCTTTTAGACTGAAGCCTAAGTATTGTATTCTCTAAGCTTTCCTTAACTAGACTAAAGGAGCATCAAAAGAATGCACAAATATTGCAAGTCTGCGGTTCATTTGTACAGTAACTATAGTAATGCCCTCTGACAAGCTGAGTAATGGATTTGAAGGAAAACTCTTGGAATTATCTATCTGCAGCTGCTATTTTCATACAACATGGTAGAGATGTGTCAGAAACTGAGATCAGTGACTAAGGAAGGAAGCAGCTAGAATGAGGACACAGGTAACTAGGATGGAAGGATGTGTGCAGGGGTAACAGATGTGGGTTGTGCAGTTGGTTGAGGGTGCTGCTCTCTGAACTCCACCATAAAACAAGGGTGGAAAAGAACCTACAGGAAAGGCCCAGAGGAGGAAAAGAGCATCAAAAAGAGTTAATTGCTTCCCTCATAACATCATCTGAAAGCACTTGCGGATGAACTCCTTTGTCCCATCCTTGAAGCTTGGTTTCTGTGTGCTATTTATTTCAGCTCCAGCTATCCTCAGATACCCTTACAGAAACTGCTGTTTTCAGCCACGCTGACCCAGGACCCAGAGAAACTACAGCAGCTGGATTTATTCCAGCCTCGCCTCTTCACATCTGTCTATTCTGAGAAAAAAACACTCGGAGATGGAGCAGAGACTGAACAAGACACTAATAAGAAATACACACTCCCTGAGGGGCTATCGGTATGACATTAATTCTGTTGAATAAATCATACTTGAAGAACTGTTTAACTCTGGAGTATCTAGTTATGTTTTTACCCTATAAACAAATATGTCTTCCCTATGATCCCTTGCATTGAAGTGCTGGGAGAAAGTGGCTTTGGGAGTATTTATGATCCAGAGACCTCTACCTTTGCAAATTTTTCTCATTACTTAGTGTTCATTTGGTTAAGACTGGATTTTTTTTTTTTAATTAAACTCTCTTCATGCAGAATTATGTTTACAAGCAATGGAGAGTGGAGATATAAAGTAATAATAATGTATTAGCACTTACATATAATGTGCATTTCAAGGCACTTAGATAGAGGTCACCCTGTAGACAAGAAGGCAGTGCATGTTGTTACTTGCCATGGAGAAGTGAGAGCAGTAGAACAATGTAGGTCTCCTGTCTCCACCCAGTGTTGTATCCTCCCAGCCTATGACTGACTTGTTCTAAAGGGAGTAGCATTGTGGGGGTCTGGTTTTGCTGCTATTTGTCAGTTGCAAAACATCCAAGCCTATGTAGGTCGCAGACAGGTAGTGGGTTTCAGGGAAGATAGCCTTGGCAAGAAGTAATTTTCCTCTCTGAACTTCTTCCCTGTCAACTGCAGCAACGTTATGTGCCTTGTGACCTGAATTCCAAGCCTTTGCTCCTCTTGCATTTCATGCTGACAATGAAATTTACCCGTGTGTTGTGTTTTACCAACTCCAGGGAAGCTTCTCACAGGTGAATATATTAATGAGCTCACTCTAATAGTTATCTGTCAAGTAATGTTAGAGAGCTGATGAAGTGACTGTTTCTATCCCCTTTACCTACAGATTGTTCCTGCTGGTTCAAGCCTTTGGTGGAGTCACTGTGGCTGAATTTTCATCTCGGTTACCTCCAAATGAGAGACGGAGAACCATGAAGGAATTCGAACAAGGAAAAATAAAACTGTGAGCATCTCAAATGAGTTTCCTGTGTGTCTTCCAACATGGGCTATTTCCAGTGTGAAAAGCTAGGTAGAACCAAGAACACAGTTAAATGGGGCCCTCTGTAAAACAGCATGCAGGAGCCAACTTACAGAATGGGTGTGAGACTTGGACTTGTGACTTTTTAATTGTTGCCCCTGCATGTAACTTGACCTATTCTAATTTAGCTGTAATCTGAATTTCTGTGTGTTATTTTATAACAAGCAGTAAAGGTAACTGCTTGTTGATATAGTTCCAAAACACATACAGTTCTGAAAATCTTAACTTTAATGTCTGTGCTTGGAGTCTGATGCTTTTTGGAAGAAAATGGATGTTGGTGGTAGAACTATATATAGTATTAGTACTTCCTACCAAAGAAACCCCTGATCAGACTGGCATACAGATTTACTTCAATCCAGGTGTTTGATTTGCTTTGCAATTTCGGTAGCTATATGGGATTGCATCTGTGGAATGTCTGTGAGAGGAAGGTAAATATTTATTTTCTGGATTTTCTTTTTATCCAAACCCTGTGTTTAAATTCATCCTTGACTGCTGGAATTTTGCACCTTGCTGTCTGGATCCAGCGCCTTTATGGAATGTTCAGATAGCTTATAGGTTTGTAACCTCCAGTGGTGGGAGCTGTCTGGCAGGTTGCATGCTTGGAGAACCAGGAAACACCCAGTATCTTTTCATGCACAGCAGTAGGTGACAAGCCTGTAGTGATGCTTGGAGGTCTGTGGGCAGCTAATAATGCCAGTGACAGTAAGGAGTGACTTACAGTACTGCTGTCGTGCTCAGAGGTCACAGGCCAGATGCTGGCTGCCCAGTTTGAACAGAGCTGTGCTGTGTCCACTTGTGCTTCACTTATGTGTGTAGTGCAAGATGTTACCTGAAAATGACCATATATACATTTAAAACCAGGTTAATCAGCACAGATGCTACTGCACGAGGGATTGATGTTAAAGGAGTGAATTACGTCATAAACTATGATGCGCCTCAGTTCATCAGGACATACATTCACAGGTAAGACAACCAGGAACAAAAGGAAGATGTTTGAGCTTCGTTTACTTTGAAATATTTAGCAAAGGTGTCATGCGCTTAAAAGGGTTTTTAGCTTTGAATTTTTTTTACTTTAATATGCAAATAGCTTTCTAATCAAAATTAAGCCTGTAGCATCACCAGAGTAATGCAGTATTGAAACAGAGAACTAGCACCCTATTATAGCAGATGGATTTTACAGGAGGTAGAAGTACTGTCCTGGGTGGCATCAAGTATTGGGTTTCTTAGTGTTCAGAAAACTGCAGCAGCTCAGCAGCTGTGAATGAGCCTTGGAAATGTTTATTCTTTGTAACATAAGGCTAGTCCTGCTGTGCTAACCTCAGAAAACTCAGAAGCAGGCTTTCTTAAATCTGGAGAATTTCAGAATCAGACTCTTGGAGCTGATAATGGCAGTGACTATGTGGCTAAACTGACTTGATGCTACTTTTTCTGATTTCAGAGTTGGAAGAACAGCTCGTGCAGGAAAAGTGGGCATTGCTTTCAGCTTGGTCCTTAGAATTCAGGTACGTCGTTGGTGTGAGATCATTTGATAAGGATGCATGCAGGAGCGTAAGGAAGATAAGGTTCCTACTACTTCCCACCTTTTCCAGTCAGCTGAGCTTTGTACTTGGAAACTTCAATTATTTCCTGACTAGGCAGCACCTTCCAAAATGTGCTCATTTTCTAGCTGACAGGTAGTGGGGTGTCTTATCTCCTGTGTCTGTTTTGTTTTGCAGGAACGTAGGTTTCTGCGGATGTTGAAGGATGCTGGTATCCAAGACATAAAGAAGCACCCAGTGAAGGGCAACTCGTTAAAGCCGTTGGTGCAGCAATATGAGGAAGCTCTGTGTAAGCTTGAGAAGACAGTCAAGGTAACTGAAATGGGGAAGAAAATAAAAAAAAAAATCAAATTACAACTTGCACAGCTTATTGCAACTCATGACTAGCACAAGTATTAGTATCCAGAATCCTTTTCTTTAACTGAGACATTTCCATTTCAGTGGGAAGGCAGCTGTTTTGGGTGCATCATTATGAAATACTCAGAAATGTGGGGAAGGGAGAAAGAGGTTTTCTGTTAAAAGAAAAGTAGGCAGCATCCCTTGAAGTATTTAAAAGACATGTAGACGTGGCACATAGGGACATGGTTTAGTGATGGACTTGGCGGTGTTAGGTTTACGGATGGACTCGATCTTAAGGGTCTTTTCCAACCTAAATGATTCTATGATTCTATGATTTGTGGTGTTTCCTTTTCTATTCTGCCTTTCTCTTTACCTCTGGAGCTGGGATTTTGGCAAATACCCAGAGGAAGGCAAACAAAATGCAGACATTAAACCTTTTGTCATTACAGAGTTTTAAGACTGTAATTTACAGCTATGCTGACTAGAAGTTGGATATTCCAAGCCAGGGAAGAATTTTCTGCTGGCCCTCCTTTATAGACCAGCGAGAAGGTTGAGAGCTTTCAGAAAAAAGCAGGGTAGCATTTAACTTGCCGGATGGGTAGACTAGGGATCCTTAACAGACTTTCTGTGCTGTATGATTTGAGGACACCTGATAAACATCTGTCCTTGAAAAATAATTATTTTGGTTTACAGACTAGAAATGTTTGAGAACTGGCACAGAAAGGATTATTAAATTGTTCCATTGCTCCCCAAAGTCCCTTCTGTGTGACTCTGAGACAGGGGCATCTTCAGTCACCTTCTCAACTTTAATTTTGAACAGAACGAGCGAGCACAGAAACGAGCCTGAATGAATGGAAGCTGAGACAGTCATGTTTTGTGGCACTGAAGCTGCTGAGCGGGACAGGTCATGGACTACTACACAGCACAGAAACAATGAGACACGGTCCCTGTTGCAGTCCAGCTCTGAGAATGGAGCTGGATGGTTGGCTCTTCAACCTTATCATATCTGAAGTCAGCTATTAGACGGCTTATTCCCCTTTCAAGGACACTGCGAAGGGTGTTCAGTTACTGGTTTAAAAAAAAAAAATTGAGATACAATGCAAAGGCCTCTTCAAGACAACTGTATCCTACTCGCATAAGTAAAAACTACCACTAGTGAAGAGAAGAGCTGTTACACAGCTCTTGAGCATGGGCCTAATGGAACTGCTGGTCTCCAAAGCTGAGGGCTGTGCCCTTCTTGCCTCTGAACTGGGACAACTAATGCTTGTCACTGCAACTTTTAAATACTATATATATTTTTAAAACAGTGTCTAATAAAAGATTCCTGGATAATAAGGATGGAGATGGTGTTGAAGGGATTTTTTGCTTCTATAATCTTGTGCCTTCCTCGTCATTTTCTTGCCTATGTTGTTCCGTACCAGTGTGTCATGGTTTTAGCTGGGATAGTTGATTTTCTTCACTGTAGCTAGCATAGTGCTGTGTTTTAGACTTGGTATGTAAATAATGTTGATAACACCCTGGTGTTTTAGTTGTTGCTGGGTAGTGTTTACACTAGTGAAGGACTTTCTAGCTTCTCATGCTCTGCCAGGTGCACAAGAAGCCGGGAGGGGAGGGGATACAACCAGGAGAGCTGATTCGAATTGGCCAAAGGGTATTCCATATCATGTGACGTCATGCCCAGTATATTAACTGGGGGAAATTGGCTGGGGGAGGCAGCGATCGTGGCTCAGGGACCGGCAGCGTTGGTCAGCGGGTGGTGAGCGGTTGCAGCACTTGTTGTTTAGTTTTGGGTTGTGTTTTTTTTTTTTTTTTGTTTTTTTCCCTCTTATTCCAGTGTTTCATCTCTCTCTCGCTCATTATTTTCCTTTTCATTATATTAGTATTATTGCTGTTTTATTCTAATTATTAAACTGTTCTTATCTCAACCCACGAGTTTTCTTACTTTGGCCCTTCCGATTCTCTCCCCCATCCCACAAGGGTGGGGGAGTGAGCGAGCGGCTGTGTGGTGCTTAGTTGCTGACCGGGGTTAAACCACAACACAGTGCTAACAGCAGGTGTTATTGTGAGGTTGGTGTTAATGCAGACTAAAATGTCTGATGTCTAATATGAATATACTGGAGACAGCTGCTCTCACTGCAAGCCATAAATCTGTATTTGACACATGCCAGTGATATTTTTAGTTTCCCCTGGCAGAGGGCTTGGAGCTACCACGTAGCTGCAGCCTGCAACTACTTTCCACGTCCTTCAGCAGGAAATGCCCCAGCTCTGGCTTAATTTTTTGTAAACCAAAACGAATGTACAGCAGCATTAGCAATACATTACTGGAGCAAAATGAAGGTCTGGGAACCTTGGAGGGATGGGTGTCAGGAAGGGTGGTTGTATCTTGTAAAGACAGGAGCAATGTGGGGTTGTTTTATAGCAGTGAAGTAGCATGAGCCCTCCTACGCTGTGACCACTTTCTCTCCCTCAAGCAGTTTTTGCATAGCGCAGGTGCTTGGGCTGGTGTCAGAGTAGCAGAAAGGGAAAGTCCTCTTATGCAAGAGCTGTGAGCTCCCATGAGCAAAGCAAGGATCTCTCTCATGTGCACCTACATCCCATCACACTGGCTTTGATTTTCCTTAGCATTAAGCAACTAAGGGTGGGTTTTAATACAAGCCCAAGTTCAAATACGAGGTGGGGGAGCCTGGTTGGAACTTTGCCCTGGAAAAGCGGCCATCACCCCTGTGCTTTGCAACCGCCAGGCACAGCCCTGACCGCCCCTTAGCTCGGGCCCGAGCCGCCCTGCTCCGAGCCGCGGCCTCGGCTGGAGCCCCGCGCCCGGGCCGAAGCCGGTGCCGAAGCGGAGGGCGGCAGCCCGGGGCCTCCCCGGGCGGGGCGGCGGCGGCGGCGGCTGCGCTCCGCCCCCGCGGGAGGGCCCGGCCCGGCCCGGCCCGGCCCGGCTCTGCGCGGCGCCGCCCCCGCCCGCCCGGGGAGCGCGGGGCTGCGGGGCGGGCCGGGCCGGGCGGCGGCAGGATGGGGCTGGAGCTGTACCTGGACCTGCTCTCCCAGCCCTGCCGGGCGCTCTACATCTTCGCCCGGAGCAACAACATCCCCTTCGAGTTCAAGCACGTGGAGCTGATGAAGGGTGAGCGGGGCCGGGGGGGCGGGGGGCGGGGCTGGGGGGCACCCAGGTCCCCAGCGCCGGGGTCAGCAGGGCGCCGCGCCCCGCCTCGCCGGGACCCCCGCCGGGACCCCCGCCGCTCCCGGCCCCCCGGATAAACTGCTCGATACTGGCCTGCCCCACGCAGGGCCGCGCCGCGGGTGGGACCGGGTGACTCAGTCATCCCCGGGGGTGCGGGGTGCGGTGAGAGGGTGGGGTGGCCCTCCAGCTGCAGAAGGCTCCCGATGTCAACACGAAAACAGGACCTAATTTTCTAAAGAAACCCTGATTCTTAAGTAGCAGTCTCGATGTCTGCACTCTGCAACAAATACAACTCTGCAGAGATGTGTGATATCTTTTGTATAGGCCCCACCCCAGCAGAAAATGGGCCACTGAAAAAAAGGAACGCTTTTCTGAGAAGAAGCGCTCAGGCTGTGCTAGGTCTGAGGCTGTTCCTCATTTAGATGGGAAACAAAAAGCAACAGAGATGGGACGTTCGCATATGGGCGAGGACAGCCAAGGTGTGTGGTTCTTGCTCTCTAATTCAACTTCCTTAGAAAACTTTGCGCTCTAGTAAGCAGCAGCCTTTGCTGCAGAGCAGCTTTTCTCCTCCTCTTAGCAGAGGTTAACAGCCCCTCAGAAAGGATCCTCATGCACAGAGCTTGCTGATGTCCCCCTGTGTGCAGGTAGGGTAGGACAGTCAGCCACCCCTTTGGGAGTTTCATCCAGTCAAGCTGTTGTTGTTTGGAGGGGGTTGAGGACAGGCTTGTAAAGACAAGGAAGGCAGTGGACTGAGACAGCACAGCCACGAGGGATCTGAATGCTGAGAAATGAAGAAGGGAAGGTAGTTTAGTTTGTGTTAAAACCGACTGATAATTGATAGGAGCCTGCCCAAGAGGTATCATGTGCTTTCACCGAAGGATGCACAAAGATCTGTATCTCTTTCTTTGTAACTGAAGCTGGTAAAAGTTATCCTTCATCCTTTCCAGACCTCTGCTGGATTTGAAATTAAGGTAATGTATTTGGCATAAAAATGCCTTTGTAAGTAATGCTCAAAACCGATGAAAGATGAGAAGGCTCCTGGGACTGAAATTGATAAAGAAACAAAAGAGGCTCCAGTCCGTGACTCAAAGAAACCTCAGGCATGTTGTGGTTTAGTCTCTGGGTGTTCCCCTGCGCACCTTAGCTGTGCATTGATTGCACCTTACTGCAGCTTTCCTCTGATCCGTCTCAGTAGGAAAAAATTGTTGCTATTATTTGTAGCTGGGGGCAGGCCCATGTAGTATCCTTCCCCTTCTTTCCCAGTAAATAAACTGTTGTGGTGAGACACTGGTGCAATGGAGAGGAAACTAGCAGGCAAGCAATGAGAACGTCAGGAGGGAGAATAGAATAACTGAAATACAGGTGTCAGGGAACTGAGAGGAAGGAAAGTTAATTAAATCACAGTTTCCCAGTGATCTGTGCCCTGTGGCATCAGCATTTGCTTTTGGTCAGTGGATTTAAGATGGGTAATTTGGCTTACCGGAATGCTAGAGGTGTGTCCCATTCCTGAAGCGTGTGCACCTCCCACACCGTGGGGAACCACTCCTGGTACCTACAGCTGGGTTAGCTCAGGATCCATCTGCTTGGCAGACGTGTATGAGCACAGTGGCCCCCAAATGAGCACTTACTCAGGGATACGGTGTGGGTGCCCTCACTGCACTAGTACCCATCACTGCACAGTATGTAAGGACCAGGTGAGGGAACATATACTCAGATCTGAGCTGGTGGGTTAAAGGTGTTCTCCCAGAAAAGCTCTTGGGCCCCCAGTAGGGTAGGACTCAAGGAAATGGGTAGAAAGAGTGAGAACGGATAAAAATGACACAACACTCCGGGGTCATCCGAGGACCTGCAATCCGCACACTGCAGATGTAGGAAATCCCAGTGTTTTTTTGAAAGGGAGTGGGGGAGACGGACTGTGAGCCAAGTGACAGGGGAATAGTCACAAATCAGGTTTGCCAAGTACTGGGAAAACTAAAACCATTTCCAGAGCATCTCCTTTGGCACAGAGATTCCCAGGTGACTTGCATAGCATGACATGGCACAGGGTTAGACGTTAGAGAAACAGAGGTACACACATATGACTAAAGCCAGGGGCTGGAAAAGGCTGGCATGAACGAGTCACATAAAACAAGGCTCCTGGGACTGGGTTCAGGTGTAACGGAGCATGCTGAGACCTCAGATGGACAAAGCATCTTCTCCTGTCAGGTTCACTCTGCCTGCCTTTTGGGGTGGGCTGAAAGAGAGCTTAAAAGCAGACTCAAATCCCTATTTGCTCTGATAAAGGATATACAAAACCCACATAAAGAGCTGTTTGATAGATCTGTAATCACAAAAATCTGTTTTCATCTGAGGACTAAAAAGAGAGTTGAATATAAATTATTCAATTATAAATCCTCCAGCAAAAAAAAAAATATCCCTTGCTTTCTCACTGTTCCTGTGGTTCATGTCTTTGATACCGAGATTCCTTCCTCCATGGAGTTTGGTGTTTACTCTGGTTTTGTACAGGACAGGTACCTCCAGGCACAAACTTAGAGCTCATAGAGCCCTGAGTTGACAAGCGCTGTTGGTATGAAAGGACTCTTAACCTTTCTGACCTTCATTGAGAGGTTGTTCTGGTATGCAGGCAATAAGCAAGTAAGCTGTCATCATTAGGCAAACCCCGTATTCACCCTGTGGCATTTTTTGATTGCTTATGAACTTAAACAAGACTGTATTTGTACAATCAACACCAGGAACTTGAGGCCAGATGGTCCCCGTGGGCTCCTCAGGTGTTTGCAAACAGGTCCTGAGCATCACTGCCAAATAAAACTTCTCATTTCTCTCCTCAGGGCAGCACAGGACGGAGGATTTTCGGAAGGTGAACGTCCTGATGAAGGTGCCCGCGCTAAAGGATGGGTCTTTCACCTTAGCAGAGAGGTGAGGCTCAAATAAGCTCAGACTCCTACTGCAGTATTGTTTATCCTAATGCTTGGATTCTGCCAGTGCACTGTTTGGTCTCTAGTGGGACTCCAGCCCAGGTAGTTGTCTGCCCCCTTCCTGTCTGTTCCACTTGTACATAAAATAAACCCATGTTTCACGAGAAGCTTTCTCATGTAAGCAACTCAAACAGCATTGATCGTGGAAAAATCTGTGAGCTGCTGCTTGGAGCTACCTTGCATGTAGGCAATGTTTCTAAGCCAAAATACCTGTCCACGTGTCCTCCTGCTCTCAGCCTTCAGCTGGAGGCTGTAGGTCAATGCAGTAAATCTGACGCAAGGCACCCGCTGCTGGATGGCCAGGCAATACAAAGCTCAGATTTGGTATAAACTCATTCTGTGGCAAGTATTTGGTCAAAAATGTTGATGGGGGAACTGTATCAGCAGGCCACATCTGCCTCGCTGGGCTGATGTATCACAGAATTGCTGTCCACAAGCAGCCAGTCAAGCCAGCACAAACTCTCTCATGTGCTGTGCCTAGCTGGCAACTGTGCATCCTGCCCTTCTGCCTGACTCAGATCAGGTTTGTATTGCTGCTGGTCCAGCAGTGCAAAATTTGGGGGAAGAAGAAAGGATGAGGTGCTTTAATCTCAGATGATCAGCTCACCGGGTTTGCCTTGCTCTCTGGGCAGCATTGCAATCCTCCTGTACCTGGCCCGGAAGTTCAAGACTCCTGATCACTGGTACCCATCTGACCTGCAGAAAAGGGCTAGGGTTGATGAGTACCTGTCATGGCAGCATGTCAACATTCGTGGGAAGGGGAGCAAGCTGTTCTTAACTAAGGTAAGACCATTATATACCAAAAACTAAGTGCTAAGAGCTGTTAAGTGCAATGGCCCAGGAAGTACCTCCTGTGTGCAGGGCCCTTCTAAGCAAATGTACAAGCCAGGTGATAGTTAGGAAAAAACTAGATCCGGAAGTGAAATCCAGAGCAAATTTGTCCTGGGTAAGCAGCTAACACGAGACACAGCTCACTGCCTTCCACCCAGATTCATGGAAAGAACGAACCTCCTATGGGAAAACAAAATGCTGTTGCTTGCAGATGATGCAGCCTTCCCTTTGCCATGGTTGAAATTCCAGACTTTCTAGGGAGGAGACAAGGACAGGCAGGAATTAATGACTGACATTAATGTTAATCTGCCAAAGGAGATTAGCAGTACCAGTTGTTCTTGTGCATGGCTGGTGAGGGATCCTTAGAAGAAGGCAGTAGGAGGGTGTGGACTAAGTTTGGAGGGAAATATGTAAAAAGCAACTTGTTTTTTCTCCCTGCCAGGTGCTGCTGCCTCTCCTCACAGGCCAGCCATCTCCTCCAGAGAAACTGGAGGGTGTTACTGAAGAGCTGAACATTGTCCTGAAGCAGTTTGAGGAGAAATTCTTGCAGGACAAGTCCTTTATCGCAGGCAGCGAGATCTCCCTGGCAGACCTTGTAGCACTGGTGGAGCTCATGCAGGTGAGCATCAACCCCAGCACTGTTGAATATGCAAGGTGGGCTGCGGGTAGGCCAGGCCAAGGTGTGGCTGCAGCACCACCACCTCTTTAATGGCAAATCTTTCTCCCTGCAGTTTACTCCTTAGTGGAGTTAAATCTTGTTACTTTTTGACTTTGACCATAACTGAGTTTGCCAGGGAACACCTGCTTTGAGAGTTCTCTCTATAGAAGTATGCCAAAATTCCTCAGAAAAAAAAGATAAATTACAAACTAGGCAGAGAAAGTACAGATATTTGGAAGAGATGGGTTGGTGTGCATGGACCTCTGTGTTCTGCATTAGACAGTTCTTGGATTAGCCATGGCAGTTCTCTTTCACTGCACATCCCAGGGGACAGCAGCTGCTGAGGATGACAAAACTTGCTTCCTACGAGCTAAGAACTCCACCTAATGTGATGACTGTCTGCTGCCTTTAGCCAAAAGCATATCCGTCCTTCATTCTGGTCCCATCCCTGGTAAATGCACTCTTTGACTCACTCCGGGGTTCTCTTGCTCTCTCTCTCTGCAGCCTGTAGGTGCTGGCTACGACCTCTTTGAGGAGAGGCCTAAGTTAGCAGAGTGGCGCAGGCGGGTGGAAGAAGCGGTGGGGAAGCAGCTCTTCCAGGAAGCCCATGAAGGGATCTTGAACGCTAAGAACTTGACCGCTGATAAGATTGCACCCGAACTGCTGGAGCATTTCAAGCGCCAGCTCCTAAAGCAGGCCAGCCAGAATTAGGGGGTTATACTCCAGGTAAAATGGATTATTTTGCACAGGCTTTTTGTAGTATTCCAGCATTTCTTCTAAAAGTCCTACAGAAACACCATTCCACAAAATGCACTTCAATGACAGCCTTTCTGCAACTTGGAAGGGAAGAAAACTACATCTTAGACTGCAGTGAGGTGCTCTCCCCTCTTGTTCACTACAGGTGTATGAGCTGTAGCCCTATAGGCTTTTCTTTCTTGCTCCAATGCCACTGGATCTGCTTGAGGACAGAGGCAATTCAGTCCATGTGGGAAATGGGGCCAGTCAGAACTGCCCTTTCCATCCCTGTTTTGAGTTTTCCAGGTCACAGCAGTATAGAAGGGGCAAAGGTTTCCTGAGCGTATGGCAGAGCAGATCTGTCTGAAACAAAGAAAAATCATTGGAAAAGGCTTTCACTTTGCAACATGCTCAGTTGGAAGATTTTTGCTCTTTAGTAAAGAGATTGGGACCCAGCCCTTGGTGCAGACCCTGCCAGGGCTTTTAGAGCACCTGGCCACTAGAGGCTGCTGCATCACATGTGGGAGCAAAGGGACACAGCACCTAGGAGCAGGGGGCCTGTGCAGGTACCCAAGTGAGGCCTCCAGCTTCTGGGAAGGATGAGGTTAGTCCCATGAATAAAGATCCTCAACCATAGACTCATGCCATACTCTACAAAGGACAGCCTGCACAGCCAAGAGAAGCTGCTCTTCTAGGTGAAGCTGCTGCCAACCACAGTCTGCCTCTGCAAACCTTATCAGTGCTCTCGTCCTTTCCCCAGAGCAGCTTTGTCAGCTCGATGGAAGCCATTCAAGCCAGGCTCTCTACACTGATGAGTGCTGCTGTGACTGGGCCAGCATTGGTGGCAGAGGGAGCTGTGCTGGCCAGCCCCGGGGTGAGTGGAGTGCACAGTATATGAGTAATGCCTCAAATACAGTTAATGTTCTACTACTCCTCTGTCACGTCAGATTCTCCAGTAAAGTTAATGGTTATACTTGCCAGATGTTGTAGCTCTGTTTGGATTTGTAATCAGGATTTGGAAGGAAGCGGCCACTGATTCATCCTCCACACCTGTGCAAGCACCCTTCACAGCCTCTCACCTGTATCCCTTTGTACCCCTCCTGCCTTCCTGTCCTCTCCTGTCCCTGTGACCTTCCATTTTGCGGTACAAGCCACAAGGAGGGTTCCAGCTTGCAGAACTGCTTTTTCCTTCTTGTTAAGCTCTGGTTGTATCTGGAAGTCCTTTTGTCTCTGCTGGCTGGTTACACCATCCACAGAGATGACTGCATAGTGGCTGCATCCATAGAGATGGCTCGGTGTGAGATGTCAGTCATCTTAATGCAAGTCATTACAGTGCTCAGAAAAGGTGAAAGTAGCTGTTCAAACCAGTCTCGCACATCCTTTCAGCTGGACCTGCTGGTTTTGGGGAATGAGCCAGCTGCCTCCTCTGTGTTTGTTTCCTGAGTAAACCTGCCCTTTAGTTCAAAAGGGCACCACGAACCACAACCTGCAATGCATGTCCCTGCGGACTGAGCTAAAGCAGCCAAGCAGGCCAGTCCTTTTTACTTTCTGTTCTTCCAACTTGCAGGAAATCCTAAATGTCAGAAGTCAAAAAGCAGATTTTCCCAAAAACTTTTTCAGTTTCAGTGCTGACACAGGCAGAGGATATTTTTCTTATCTGATTGTTTTATTGGTAAATTTGTTGAGGATAGCCTGTTGCACCCAGTTGGCAAAGTCACTGACAGCAGCTTTCTTCTTGCCCTGAGAGTGCTTGCATGGTTGGTGCCGGAGCAGCAACCCTTGTAGGTGCTGCACTGCTGCTCTGCTGTAGCAGCTTGCCTGCAGTGCTAAGCCTAAAGAAAATGGCCTGTTTACGCTGTACCGCCAACCACTTCCTTTCCTCTGTAACACACAGCTTACCACAGCCACCAGCTGGGCTTCTGTGCACTGCTGGAATAAAACAGGTCCTTTGCTATCTCACCGAAGTTGCCCAACCTTGCTGCACTCTCTCCTGTTAGCGCGTTTGTACTTTGCCTAACTTCCAGATTCCTGGCCTCCAACTTTTTTGTAGAGAGCAAACCTCCTCCTACCAGCACAATAAATTCCTCACGCAGCTTCTGCTCAAGTAGAAGCAGAGCAAAGAGACCATCAAAACCGAGAGCCTAATCTATAGAGTGCTGATCTTGACAGACCTCAAACTGGGCTTGGTAGCAGAGCCCTTCTTGATACACATCTCCCTGCAGAATCTCGAGATAGGGCTGCTGTGCATGCAAAACCATTGCATGATCCAAAGCAAATACAATGTCTTTTTTTTTTTTCCCCTTATGTATGATACTTGCAGCACAAGAGCGCCGTGTAAGAGAGTCTTGAGCCAATTTTCTGCTTGTTTGAATAAGGCGCAAGTTCCTTAAACGTCACCCATTGTGTGCTCTTGCAAGGAAGGCTGCCTTCAAAAACAAGTTGGAACTATGTTCAGAGCTTTTTGTCTGGTGCTCCTCTGCTGCCAGTGTCACAAAGGATAAACACACAGATAGGCTACTGCCTTGCTGCAGCACGGTTGTGGTTACAGGAGGAGATTTTAAATTGTTTTTCCCATATAGTCTTCTCTGTCTGCTCTAAGCCCATCTGAACTGTAGGTTCACTCTCCCAATGAAGCACTGTGTGCAGTTACCAGTGGCATTTTAGGCCCTTCTGCGCATGCAGGACAAAGCACCTCCCCAGAGTAACTCCTTGGATGGCAACAGAGCTGTACAGCAGATAAATCTGCTTTGCTGGGGTTTTTTTGCTCTAAACTGTGGAGATAAGGCATCTCGTCCTTGTACTTTGCCTTTTGCTGTCTCTCCACCTCCCCGGTTTTGTTCATTTGTGTCATTTGATCTTGGCTGGTTCCAGCTCCTAGACTGAGAGCCCCAAGAGCTGCCTGCCAAAACCCAACAGGTTGTGCAAGAGTTTAACCTGCCTCAGTGCAAGGTCTGTTTGGTGTTCACTCCCTTTTCACCTGAATATGGAGAGGAGTTGCACCTCCAGTGACAGTTTACTGTGCTGTTCTGATTGAATTCCCTCAATTCTTGGCAGGGGCTATTTGGAAATAGGCGAAACCCTGTGATTTCTAGAGTAAAATGAAGCTGGGGTACACAAAATGGGAGGAATGTTTAAAAAACATACACATCCAGAGACATTTTCTAAATGATTAAGAAATAAACTGCAAAACTTACTGCATTTTTATTGTGTTGTTCCTGTTTCCAAAAAGCTGATAGGCAAAGTACAGGGAGGAAAAACAGCCTTTGAGGTGATGGAGCCAAATGAAAATACAGTGCCAGAAGCACTAGCCTAGAGCCAGGAATTTTGCAATCAGATGACATATAACACAACCAGACAAGAATATCTCTTTGGTTGTGTGGGCTGTGCAGTGCAGTCAGTAAATTGGAGAAAACTTAAGGAAGGAACGTTTCCAGGAGGCACATGAAAAGATCTTTGAAGTCCAGATAGGACTAATTGATCAACTGAACCATAAATAAAGGAGCAAAGTGAACCCATGCTGCTAATCTTGCTACCCACCACTGAGATTAATGGACTCTTCTCAGTGATATCTCAGAGTAGGGTCATGCAACCATTTTGAAGCACAAAGACTTCTCAGACTATTACCTGTGCAGAGCCACATTCACGCTCCTTTTCCCCACTCGCTTAATGTTTAAGATTTCTTTGCACTGAAGGAGTTTGACATGAACTCAAGCACCTGCCACAATACTCTAGGAGCCTTCATCTCCAGTGTGTTGGTGTTGCACGCAGGTGCTCCAAAGGCTAAACTGTACTGCAGGGGAGCTGAAATGTGTGTGCACACAGCCCCTCACCCTATTCTGGCCAAGAAACTGAAAAAAATCTTATTGTGCAGTTTCTAAATCTGAACAGCGACTCTGAAAATAGGTGTGTGGTACAGCGAACTCCATACTTCATGTTGAGATGCAGCTTGCTCACCAGACTCTGGCAGACTGACCAGTCTAACAGTAATCCCTGTTAGGGTTCTCAGAGCAGAAGTCTTGACAAAGTGGTATAAAAGGAAGCACCTAAAAGTGTTCCCATTGGTAATTTATGCCGTCAACAAGCTTCCAGCTTAGTATCCAAGCCTTTTCACCACCCTTCGTAATGATCCTTTACACAACTAAAAGAGCAACTGACCCTCCAGTTCCCTCTCCCTGAGGCTTCTGTGGTTCTTTCCAAGGATTTGTGTATGACATACAAGCTCTCTGGCACAGCGCTGATAAAAAGGTGTCAGCTGAGCCGAGGTGGGTTTGACTGGGGGTGACTTTGCTCTGAGTGGTTCAGCCGCTCTATATTCCGGAGTCCCAGAAGTCCCTGTACTCAGCCAGCATGTCACCTTCCTGAATCACACAGCTGTGAAACGCCACAGGCCCCATGCAAGGGCTTGAATTCAGTCTGAGCTTCTTTAGTTCTCTGCTTGTATGGAAATCTGAGATGACAAATACCAGGGAAAAAGGAAAGTCACTTGACTGTGAGCACGCAGAGGCAATACCCACAGCAAAGTTCTCCACACTTCACTGCCATTCAGGCATCACCTTGCAGCGCTGGGCAGAGACTGTGACCAAAGAATTATCTTCTGAACTGAAAGCCACACTGAGATCTAGTGGTGCTAAATTAACACTGGCTTAGAGATGTCACGCAAGGGCGGCGTTTGCAGCGTGACACATCCCTGCAGGGACAAGTTATGAAAACAAGCATTTACCCTGTGAGGGCCACGGTGGGATGCTGCGGGTGAGAGCAGGCTCCCGAGCCCCTGCGGCGTCAACCAAGGCTACGGAGGCAAACGACAGCCCCCGCTGCCTCAGCGCTTAGTACCAACCTCTCCTTTGAGGCTGGTCATTTACCATTGCATTAGTTACGTTACCTTCTTTTCCTGAAGCTGGCCTACCAGCACGGTGCCAGCCCCAGTGTGGCCAGGACAGCCCAACCTTGCGGGATGGGGAACCCTGCCCCCCCCGCCGCCGGCTCCGGCCGCGCCTCGCCGCCCCTGCCGCCGCCCCTGCCGGGGAAGGCTCTCCCGGGCTTCCCCGGCATTTTCCCGTCCTCGCCCCGCAGGAGGCTTTTGCCCCTCGGCCCCCCAAAGCGCAGACCCCGCTGCCCCTCGGCCCCCCGCACCGGGGGAGGCCGGAGCCCCGCCACGCCGCCGCCGCCCGCCGGGGCCGCGTCCCCGGCCCGGCGCAGCCCGGGGGAGGGCCCGCGTCCGCCCTCGCACGGCCCGGCCCCCGCCCGCCCTCCCGCGGGGGGCGGCTCCGGGCGGCCGGCGGCAGCGCCGCGGCAGCCTCCCCGCGGGCCAGGTCGGGCCGGGCCGGGCGGCGGCAGGATGGGGCTGGAGCTGTACCTGGACCTGCTCTCCCAGCCCTGCCGCTCCATCTACATCTTCGCCCGGAGCAACAACATCCCCTTCGAGTTCAAGCACGTGGAGCTCTTCAAAGGTGGGACGGGCGCGGCCGCCCGCCCGCCCGCCGCCGCCGCCGAGCTGCCCCGGAGGCGGCGGCGGGCGGCGGGGCCGGGGCGGGCCGCAGCCCGCCGGGGGCCGCGGGCTCAGCGCCCCTCTCTTGGCTCTTGGCAGACTCGGTGCTGGGGAAGAAGCCGGCGGCGGGGAGCGGCGCGGAGCGGCCCCGCGCAGGTGAGGGGAGGGGAGGGTCCGGTTCCCCCGCAGCGGGCCCGCGCCCGGGCGGCGCCGGGGCCTGGCGGCGGCCCCGCGGGCAGGGAGGGAGCGGCGGCGCTGTGGGGCGCCGGCAGCGCCCGGCGCCGTAACGCGATCCGCGGGCGCCGGGGCCGGGGCCGGGGCCGGGGCCGGGGCCGGGCTGAGCTGAGCCGAGCCCCGGGCGCTGGCAGGGCCGAGCGCCGCGTTGGGCCCCGGCCGCGACCCTCGGGCCCGTCGCGCCGGTCCCGGATGGCGCAGCCCGCGGCGGGGTTTGCTCGCACGGCGCCAGAGGAGCCCCTTCGCCTCCCCGGCGGAGGAGCAGAAGAATGTCCTTCTGCCTGGCCGTCGCCCCTCCGGAACAGCATCCCGCCTTCTCCTGGCGGTCTCCTGCCCTGAGCTGCCGCTTCTCTGGGATATGACGAGCTGTCGAGCCGGTTTGGACTGTTTCCATAGGGAAGCTCAGTTCGGCCCGTTCCAGATCAGTAGCGATGCAATGGTCCTCTCCCTGCCCAGGCAATGTCAGCCCATGTTTGGGGAGCCTCAGCCTCAGCCGAAGGAGGAAACGCTTGAACCCTGGGAGGCAGCAAAATGCTGGAGCTAGTGGAAGCAAGAGACCACCCATTTATGAGAGGGACGCAGAGGTGCGGAGCTCAGAGGAGGCTTCACCCAGGTGTCCTCTCACGACAGGGTCCCATCCTGCCTGGAGAGGTTGGAACAGGTCAAGTCTGCGCAGACTTGCACGTCAGAGCTGACTCCGCTCCCAGCCCCTGGAAGCCCTGCTTGGCCCATTGGGAGGGAACAGCTAGCTCCTCATATAACCTGAGTGATTTCAAATATATGCTGTGCCGAGGGCCCCGAGTACAATGGTTTGACCGTGCAGCTCTTATTCCCAGAGCGGTCTCATAGCTGTGCTGCATCTATTTTTGTGGATCCCCAAGGAATGTTCCTCCAGCCGTTTCTAGCAAATTAGTCACAGTGACAGCCAAGGAGTGCTTTGGGAACGGTGTACTTAGCAGAAACACTCAGCTGTTCAGGCTTGTTCAGCTGTGTAAGATGACTAGTACCCATTTACATATTGCATTTTCCTAGTAAATTGTTACTTTTTTGCCTAAGGCAAAGCATAGTACTTGAAAATCCTTGGCTGAGGAGATGATTAGGCAGGGATGTGGTTAGCAAATAGGCTGACTTTTTTTTTTTTTTCCTTTCTACTTCTGTAAAATTTTGTCTGCTCTTCTTACCCACCAGTAAATCTCCTTCCCTGCACTGTGACTTACACTTAAGAATTCCTCCTGTGTGCACCCTGCCCTGCTTTTTGACAGTGTATACTCTGCTTATTAAAGTTACTCCTCATCTGCTTATTAAAGTTACTCCTCAAAGCCCAGCAATACACACAGTGTGTGTGTGTGTGTGTGTGTGTGTGTATATCCTTGGGGGACATCAAGAACTAATTGCACCAGGTGCAACTGATGTTAAACAGTACCATAAGTCAAGTAAACATCACAGGAATAGTAAAGATGGGCCACCTAATACCACTAAACAAAAAGGCTAGTTCTGCTTGCTGCAAGAGAGGCACAAGCTTAAACTCTGCTAAATGGCAAATACAAATATTGGTCTCTATTTTAATACAATAAGCAATTGGTCCTAATGAAGCAACTTGGAGTTAGTGTTCACACCAAGGCTTTTATCAGTTTGCAGGCCAGTGGCAGAGTTTTGGCACGGGTCTTTTGCATCTGTACGCAAAGACCCTGTACGAGTCAAAGCAAATAAGGTGCAATCTCTGGGCTGCGGTGCAGTCTGTGTAACAGACACTGACCTGCTGTCCAACCTGTTGTAGTGACGTGCTAGTCGTTATGTTCAGTATCCCTGCTAGGACTGCTACTTGATGAAAGCAGGCTGAAATCTGATTCAGTCTGCCCTCGCCCACTGCTTACTTCTCAGATCCTTGTTTCTCAGTTGCCTGCTGCCTTGGATAATAAACACGGACAGCAGAACAACCAGACAGCTAGGTCTGAGAATTGACTGCTCATTAGTTGTAAGCATTACTGACTTGCAACTTTCTGCTGCGTTTTTCTAAAGATCACCTGAACTCCACAGATCTCACCAGACCCAGGGGCATAATGACCACTGGCCTTTGGAGCCCTTCTAAAGGCATAGGACCAAGCACCTTCCCAGAGCAACTCCGTGCATGACAGTAGATTTACACAAATTTGCCTCACTGTTTTTAATGTTGTAAATCATGGACATAAGGCACCTTGTCCTTGTACTTTGCCTGCTGGCTTGATTTTTGGGGAGTTTTTTTTTATATTCAAGTTTCTCAGTTATTAGACTTGCACTTTTTGTCTGGCTCTTATTCTTAAGAAGCCCTTTCTTCCTACCTCTCCTGACAATGCTGCCTGGTTCTGTAACCAAGGTGGTAGGTAGGGAATTAACTAGAACAAGTAGAATACTGTGTGCTGTGTGATCATAGAAGCATAACTGAATCTGTATTATTTTAAAGTAATGATTAACTTAGTGGTATAGTGAAGAATGTTCTGTTAGAACTTTGAGATAATAAGGAATTGTGTCTAGTGATTTAAGTGTTATGCACCAGTGATGCTGCCCAGGAGCCGATCGTGATTTGGAGATCACGTAATCAGTTAGGTTAGTCAGTGGTCTTAGAGGAGATGACCAATGATTATTTTTAAAGGTGATATCATATTTAAAGAATCCAGTCAGGTTGAAAGGTAGTGAATATTAATGAAGGAATGAATATTCGGTATTCTATGATAATAACGTGGTATGATCATGACTTAGCAGAAAGTTTGTATAAGAACCTGTGATTTTTGGTACAAGTCGGAACACGCTTGAGGAGGAGATATCCCCCGTGTTCCCGGCGCCGTGAATAAAGAATGCCTGCCTTTTAACACTACATTAGTGTTACGAGGTTTATTCCCGATTTCAGTGACAGTTCTGCTGTGCATGTAGAACCTCTTACCCAGCTAAGCTGGAGGCCACCTTCACTGCAGGTAGACAGAGACACTTCCCAGTGAGATGGGAGACGTGGTTTTGAATCCCCTCAGTTAGCAGATGGATGTGAACTTTAATCTCTGATGAAGCTACTCACACCAGAATTTTAAAAAGCACTTCTTAAAGAAGAAACAAGGTAGAGGCTAGTCAGCTAGAAAGGAGAACAGGGTGGTAATGTTTGCTCTGCTTGATTTGTCTCATTATGTGAAATCAATATTGGGAAAGTAGTCTGTAATTTGTAATGCAGCAACCTTCCTTTCTCCCACCCCTTCCCAAAGCCAACCACAAATAAACTTGATAGTCCAAAGGCTGGTTTTATTTCTTGGAGACTATTTCCTGCTGCACGTTTGTCCAGTAAAGTAGACGCTGCCACTGCCTTCTGAATGGGGGCAAGTAGTTCTTGAGGATGTAGATCACTGCCTGTTAATTAACAGCCCTTTTTTTTTTTTTTTTGAACAAAAGGATTTTTGTACCTCTTGCTGGTCATGCTGATTTGATCAGGATTTGCACCCTGGAATGTCATGTCTCCTTATAGAGAGCACTTAAAACAAGCAAAGCAAACAAACTCCTCACACCTTTCCTTACATAGGTGTTGCTGGAGTTTGGTACAACTCCCTGGCATTTAACTGCTGACTGGCAAGTTCAGTGCCTGCAGTGGGAAACTGAAAACCTGATTAGATAGTCAGCTGTTAATGCCTCCAAACTCCAAGGGACTGTGGAGTTTAAACTCTTTTTATGGGATGGTGTCTTCCTCTTGCATTTTCCTGACAGAGGTAGGTTGACGTACAGAGCCAGGAGTAATGCAGGGTAGAGGTGTGTAAACTTCCCTGCCCCTAGTGAATGTCCACTGTGGCAGAATGAATTATTTCATGAGTCTGCTGTTGTATTACTGCCATTCATGTTTTTCCCATCCCAGCAAAACCTCTGGAAACAACCTCGGCTTTTTTGCTTTCGTTGTAAATGCTCAATTCCCCCTGCTCTTCAGAGACAAAAAAACAGGAAAAAGATTTTGCTCTGTGTGCCTGTAAGCCAGACGGGTTCTCTCTGATTAATTAGCCACTGCAGTGATCTCTGTGGGCACAAGGCTTTTCAGTTGCTTTCCGTCATGACTCCGTCCTAGCTAGAGTCAGCCACATTTACAAACTGCAGGAAAATTACTTTGTTTTGGTGTTGCTTGTGGGAACAGGAGCAGGAGTAGCAACCATCTGCCCTCCTTAGGATGCTCTGCATGCAAACTCAACTTTTCCAGACCCTGCTTCCTTGGCAAATATTAACTATTTTTCAGCTGCTCAGTTGTCTTCATCCTAACTTCTGTCTTTTTCCCCGCTGTCTCTAAAGACATAGGACACACTGTTCTCAAGTCAGTTAGCTGTTCCTGGTTATCTGCAAGTGTTTTCAATACCAGCACCTTCAGCATGGTATCTAAATGCCTCCTATGGAGTGATTTTTCAGTAAGTTTTGCAAGTATTACTGGTACCAGAGCCAGGCAATGGAATTGCTGTATAGAAATGTGAACTGCTCCATGCCACATGCCCTGCCTGAGCTGACTGCCCTCTGCAGATAGCTTTGACACTGACTCTTCAATTTCATTACCTTTTAATTGTGAAATATGACCATATAGGGAAAACCTAAGACAGTTCACTGCTACAGGTATTTCATTTATCATTCACTGGCAGATATATTTCTAACCTCTGACTTGTCTGTTCATGTTCTTAGGGCCATCAAATAGTGAAGGAGCTGGCAAAGTCAGCCTCTTGAAGAAAGTACCAGCACTAAAGGATGGAGACTTCACCCTAGCAGAATGGTAAGAACTCAGTCCCTGGACGTCCTTGGGTACCAGTAATCTGTGCAGCATTTAGGAGATGCCATTCCTGCTGAATGATTAAGGATCACAGAATTTATGAATGTGTTGGTTAGTTTTAATAGTATAACCTCATTTGCTCCATTTCCATTTTCTGTTTGAATTATCTTTCAGAATGTAAACAAATCAGCTGACTTAACTTCTTGATCTTACCCCAAAACGGGATTATAAACATTTCTGGGAAATGTTTAAAGCTTATAAAATTCCCTTTTACCCTAGGAAAAAATTTTGTTTATCTGAATTAGTCATAAAGGCCAAGTGAACACCTACAGAGATAAAATTTAGGTTTTACATTATAAGATTAATATGGAGACTGGTTAATGGTGTCATAATACTGAAATAATTGAACTGTAGTATTATCAGCATAGTACGAGGTCTGCATTTTCTTCCATTTTGTCAGCCCAGGTTTTCCTATGGCATCTTTTTTTTTGTAGTAACAGCCTACATATTGTTGCAGATGACCAAGATATTTTTCCATCTGACTTCTCCTGCCAATTAGTGAAAGTATAAACATCTGGACAAACAAAAAGATTCTGTAGGCTCTCCTTGCTGGTGCTTCCACTGACTTCAGTGGAAGCTGCAGGCTAGAGATAGATCTGATGAAAAGGCAACATAACCCATTAGAGAGTTCCATTTAGTACACAAGTGCATAAACATGCACAGGTCTCAGAGAGATGGGTCAGAACAGTCGAGGAGCAAGTGGGGTTAACATTGCTGATAGATGATTATGGAGGTTTATTGTTTGTTTACCCCAGTACTGTCCAGCAGTACACCATACAACAGTGCTGTGATTTTCCAGCAGGTTAAAGTTTTCATGGGAACTAAGGTGATTAAGTGCCATCTCTGATGTCAACATGAGATAGATGCCTGTTTATGGTCCCTAGACTCCATCGGAAATCTTGATCTGAACGCTTTTTATTGGAAGCAGCAAGTTCAGAAGGGGCAGAAGAGGGAGCTTAGGCAAAAGTATTTGCATCATAACTCCCTGACCCCTTTCTTCTCTCTTGTTAATGTCTGAGCAGCACTGCCATTCTGCTGTATCTGAGTCGAAAGTACAACACTCCCGACCACTGGTACCCATCAGACATACAAAAACGGGCCCAGGTAGATGAATACCTCTCATGGCACCATGCTAACATCCGGGCTAATGCTCCTAAGACCATGTGGATCAAGGTAAGGAGACTGGACGTTAAAATGCGAGTAAAGCGAAGTTTTCCTGGCAGAATATTGAGCATTTGAACAACCCCGATTTGGAGAGTTTGTCATGCTGAAATAACAAACGTAGGCCATTCCTAGCTGAGAGGAGCTCTCAGAGAGGGAGCTGATCCTAATTGCTCAATGTCAGGATCTGGCAAAAGCAGCTTTGGTAATTTTGTTTTTTTCCTTCAAGTAGGTCTGCTACAGAAGGTCTCAAAGCCCAGCAGACTTTCATTGCCTGGATTTGTGTACAAATATATAACAGATTGGATATTGCCTCCAAGATCCTCCCCCTCACTGCACAGCTGTGCAGAGTGTGCACATAGGCAGAAGTTTTGCTTCTTTGGCGAGCATGTGCCTTGTTGCTGGAAGCAGAGAGTCTTGCATTCTTCATACAAGTCCCTGCAGCCCCATCAGGGTGGAAATCCAGAAGGAGCCTTCTGCTTCTAGCACACTTAGGTACTTCTCTGAAATGGGCTCAGAGATAGACAGAATAGAGACACAGAGAGAATGGCAGAATTTCTTTATTCAGTGTGGTCAGATCAATTTACATTTAGGCAAAATTAACAGAATCACCCTGAGGCAGAAAATCATTTTATATCAGATGATTCTACTGACAGCTCTTCCCAGCCAACTCACCAGACAGTTAATGCAACTATCCTTAGAGAGGCCCAGGTGCAAATATAGCCCTGCAAGTACAGCTGTGATATGGAATTTCAGATGAAATCAGGGTTGATGGGGAAAAAGGTAAGAACTTCACTCTTCCTGTGTAAAGTTTGCTCTCGTTTGTGCCTAACAAAACATACCAGGACTCATTTAGCTTTTTGATTTATTGACATTTGCATTTTTGGCTAGAGAGCACAGAGAAGCAATTCAAATAGAGTCAGATTCGCACAAGAAGCTGTTTCTTCCAGTCTCTGCAGGCTGTTATTGCAGTGCTTCAAGGGAAAGAAATCCAACTAATTGCTGATGATGATTAGATAACCCAGGTACAGAAAAGGTCCTCAGAATAATTGAAAATAGGGAAGCATATAAAGCCACCACGTAACAGAAGGCATATTAGCTAGACATGGGAGAAGATAGGCTACCCTGAGATACAGAAAAGGAAGAAGATGCTGTTTCAAGTGATTATACCCAGAGATCCCATCACGGGTAATTGGAACCACTTAGGAGTAGAACTGGCCATGAATTTTCTGATTAAATAGATTCCACATGTATTTGGCAAAAATCCTGGCTTGGATTAAGCAATCCCAAATTGAATTGTTGAATACACTAGCACTAAGTAGAAATTCAGTCCACTCCCACCAATGGAAATTTGTATCTTTAATTTTGCTTCTCTAAATAAACTATATTTCTTTAGCTGTGGTAGGTGGAGGCAGCATATTTGTGAAAGACTGCGAGCTCCAGTGGTGCGTACACCTCTGTGAATGGTGAAAAATCTCATGGAAAGGCAACTACCTCCTGTGCCAGCAAGTCTGTGGAGACAAGGACTGCACTTACATGATTGCTCTGGAAAAATTTCTAGTTGTTTAAAGGATGATGCTTGGCAGGCCGCAGAAAGGCTGGTGTAAAAATGGTGCTTACCCACTTCCAGCCTTGCTGGCTGCTGTCACACAGAGGAAGCCATTTCCTGCCTCTCCAGCCAGTGTTGATGCATTCCAGTCCCTCCTACGCTCCCTGCCACAGCCACCACCATGCCCTCCTTTCCATCACCCTGCAGGACAGGCAGTTACACAACAGGGTGGATAGCAGGGGCGGCTGGTGGGCAGGCAGCCTGCTGACCTGTCTTGGCAGGCTGTTGAAATGGAAGACATAGCAGGGGTGACTATGGCAGAAATTTGTCTTCCATGGAGCTGTTGCCTGTTTTTCTTTTCTAACCCACCGAGGTGGAGCGGGAGTGCACAGCTGCCAGGCACAAAACAAGCTGAATCCTTGGCTTTGTTCTGCACGTTGCTGCCCATTAGCTAGAGGTTACTGTCATAGCAGATCAGATGCTTAGGACTGCTTGTGTGCTCTCTGTGCATGAGCTGCTTGGAACTGCAGCAGTCCATGAAGCTCTAGCATCATCCCCTCCTGCAGCTTTGGTGCAGGATCACTGACGATAATGAGTAGTTCATGGGGTGTAACTTAAATGACTACGACCAGATCCGTGAGAAGATGGCCGACTGTACTCTTAAGTCCCTTCTCTCCTCAGGTGCTGATTCCCCTCTTCACAGGGCAGCCATTGCCCTCTGAGAAGCTCCAGGAGGTTATGGAGGGGCTGTCCACTTCCCTGAAGCAATTTGAGGAGAGGTTTCTGCAGGACAAGGCTTTTATCATCGGGAATGAGATCTCTCTGGCAGATCTTGTGGCCATTGTAGAGCTGATGCAAGTGAGTGCTGGAGTGTGGCAAGGAAGTCTCAGCACAAGGGAAAACAGATGCTGCTGGGCAGGGAGGAGTGCAGCATGTGGTAACACTTCGCTAGAAAGAGGAGTGAGGGCATATCTCAACAGAACTGTTCTAAGACAATGAGGAGAATATGGGAGTGGGTTCAGAAAACCAGTTTAAAAAAAAAAAAGCCGGCTGCAACAAATCTCTTTTGTTTCTCTTCTCTAACAATACTTCTGCTTCTCCTTCATCCTTTATCGTGACTTTATTTTTAACCTCTAGAGGAGGAGGTTATATGTAAAAGTGAGAAGCAATAGCAGACAGGTCTGCTGAAATAAAAATATGATATAGGGATATTTTTATCATACAAGAATATTCTTCTCCAGATGGTACTTGCCCATGCCATGTCTGGAAGATGTAATACTGAATCTCAGACAGAGGCAATCAAGTTAAGTCTGTTACAAACTGCTTGTTCTCTGCCAGACTGTCAGGGCCTGGATCCTGCAGCCCAGAAGTGATTCTTTCTCCCAGTTCTGTATCCCAGAGACTGAAGAATAGCAATTCTGCTTCTCTAAAGCATTGTGTTCCAGACAGTGGCACAGGCAGAAAGTAGAAGGGGGTTAGATTATGTCAACTAAGACATCAGTTCAATTAAACGCTTAGTGTTTTGTGCTGTGGTTTTGCTATATATATAGTACATATAGCACTCTGTACTGCAGACTATGCAGTTGTCCCTGGAACTGTCAGCCCACCACACCTTCAGTGCTGTAGCTGAAAAATCACTCACAGTAAGTGGTAGTCATCTCTGCTGCTCATAACAGCTGTTCTGGCACTCAGGAATGGACTTGTAAATGACCTTTAAAACAGAGGCTAGCTTCTATGTCCCCCAGATAGATAGACCCAACCAGAGGAGATTTCCCTCCTTTCTACTCATCCTCTATGAGCTCTTCTTCATTTTTTTTTTCCTCTACCTGTACCTGCAGGTACACTTTTGGTGCCTGTAGTCTTGGTGAAGAAGTGACTGCCCAGTGCCTCACTGTTGCTCTCTCCCCCTTTCTGCAGCCTGTTGGAGTTGGTTGCGACATCTTTGAAGACAGACCAAGGCTGATGGAGTGGCGCAGGCGGGTGGAGGATGCTGTGGGGAAAGAGCTTTTCTTCCAAGCCCATGAGATGATCCTCAATATCAAAGAACTGAGCAACATTCAAATTGATCCACAGCTGAAAGAGCATCTGGCACCTGTGTTGATGAAGATGTTGAAATGAATTAACCTATCTTACCATTTCTCCTGCTGATTTTTTTTTTAACTTCTTCTCTGACCTCCAGTTCTACATGTAACTGGAAAGAGCACTGTAATTCTAACACAGAAATTGCAGAGTGTTTCCCCCCTCCCCCGCCAGGCCTTTCCTGTATCTTTTGGGGGTGGAAGCTGGGGAAGGTTTAAGACCTGAAACATTAAATTTATCCAAAAGGCTGAGGCCCAACAGGTCACTTAACATGTGCATCTGGGTTTTATTTCCATGTCAGTCTTCTCAGAGATGGTAGAGACACGGGTGGTATTTCCTGACAAAATTTGAGCCAGCCTGCAAACTGGGAACACCAGAGAACTATATAGGATGAGCATTGTTTTCATGTGGTTTTAACATTTGCAGCTCCTTCTCAAGTGGCAAGCCCTGCAAAGCGTGCCTGATCCTCACCTTCCCAGTATGTGTCTGCACAGACAAGTACAGCACAAAACTACAGGCAGTCACAAAAGTGAAAAAAGATATTTAATTTTTTTTTATTTTAAAGTTTCATATTGCTGAGGCATCTTGCTTGGCTGTCCATGTACATGCCACACTTCTTCTATTTGCCTTTAGGTTCCTGTGAGAAGTTTCTTCATATTCATCTGCAACTGTGATTTTTCGTAATTCTTCAGTTTAATCACTATTCTTCATTTCTGAAAGCCTGGGTTTCATTGGTGCTCCATCTGCCAGGACACATGTCAGGGGCTGTTCTTGGAGATTTGTGCGGTAAAGACCAAGCAACTTCAAAAACCTGAGGGTGGCCACAGCCTTCGAATGCCTGCCTACCTGAAGTACTCTGTTGATACTATATGGGGAATACACTGAAAGAATGCATTCACAGTGATTTCTTGAAATATGTCAGCAATCAAATGGATTTTTTCTGCAGTAATACTGTAATAGCAATCCACATTTCTCCTAGAAAATGCAGAGGGGGAATAAATCTAGATGTGCTCTTCTGAGAATGTTTTGGATGGAAGTGCACCAAGTAAGTCACCCTGTGCAGCTGAAGTAATAAGAGAGATTTTGTGGCATTGAGCAACATATGCATCACAATAAAAGGGCAGAGAGTTGTTTGGAGCTTTTGGGCTCTTTTTCTTGGCTGTGTTTATTTCTGGTTAGCTGCAGCTCAAATACAAAACCCTTTTGTACTGCAGCACAATTTATGAGGTAAAACTGAGAGAATCCAGCCATTTCTAGTTTCTTCAGTTGAAAATAGCAAATTGTAAAGGATGCAGAAACTGGTGGAATATATATCTCTGCACATTTCTGTTCCCAAGTAGTTTTTGCCCTTGAACCTTACCCTGAAATCCTTGCCCAAGAACAATTCCTGTAAGGAATAAGACAGAGGGAGTAAATAATTCAGAAATGGTTTCTCTCGCTAGTCAAATAGCTTCTTTTCTTTCCAGTACTACCATGTCTTGTCTAGTGACATTTCTGCTGGTAAGTTCTATAAAACCTTATGTGTTCCAGTGTTGTTTTTCACTAAGGTTCCAGTTCTAGATACAACTGATTTAGTCCACAGCCTAGAGGCATCTTTAAATTCCCTGTCTGGAAAGAGATTTCCATTATATACTTCAGCTTGCCTTAGCAGGAAGTTTTGTGATGATGCTTTCTATAAAGGCAAGAGACCTGACTGAAGGCCCTCTCTTTTCATGAACCAAAAATATTAGAAACAGGCACACGTTTGTTCCCACCCTTCATTTCTTTTCTTCCCAGACAGTAGCTGAATCGTACGTTTTTATTGATGTTTTATTCACAAAATATTGTCTACAACTGGGTTAAATTTTAAATGGGAAGTGACTGATTTTTTTGATAATTTTGAGAGTGGAATTGCTAAGTGGATCATGACGTGCAAATGTCTGCAGGAGGGAAAATAACTACCATGATTTTCCAAAGGCTGAGCATGTTTCCAAGTACTTGCTGCTGTGTTGTCCTCTCTTGGTTAGATGTTCACTCCCCTACAAGCATTTTAATCACCTGCTCCAAGACAAACAGTAAACCAAATGTCTTTAGTTTAAAAACTCTGGGAGGCCATGAACAATCTGCCAGTCACATGGTGAACCATCAAAAGTGAAGGACAACACGTATCATTAAAGATGTTTGTGACAGCCCCATGTCCTATTGTAATTACTGACATCTTGAATCTTCTCTTTTCCTTTTGGAGGCCTTCTGATATGCTGGTTTCTTGTCATGTGGGGTTTTTTTGGCCTTGAAATTTGAAGAGATTTTTAGTATTTGAAGGAATGAGAGAGAAATAGAAAAATAGATCCTAAGTGGCATCTTACCTGGAGGCAATGACTCCCAGCAATCATGCTGTGGTGCGCTCATACCTGGGGTTTGCAAGGTGGCTGAATACCCCCACTGCCTTCATTTCACTGACAAACTCAGGATCTTCTCTTCTGTTTACAAGATTATATATTTCTGTAAATTTGCCCTAGAATATAACAGTTTTCCTCAGTTATGTTTTCCGCTGCTTGCCTGGATTTGAAGGGAGCGTTTGTATTACCGCTTACCACCTCAAGCAGCCACCCCCTGCCAGCCTGCCATGCCCTGCCCCCTCTCTGGTTGGGTCTATCTCTTCACAATCTCTCTCCTAGAAATCTTTTTCCAGCCTTATTGCTGGCTGGTTTATACACACTGCTCCTCGCACCAGTATTGTCTTCATTAGCAGCAGTGAAGGCCAAGCAATTCCCCCAGCAAAAAAATGAGCAATTCCATCAGTTTTCATTAGGACTGACTAGAACTGTAGAAACCAAAGAGTCACATTATAAAGGGCCAATTTTTACAACAGTGCTGTGCCTTAAACAAGATGACCTTTTAATCTAGCTGATTCATAACCTTTTGCTGTAAGTGAGCATGTGTAACCCTCGCTGGACAGTAGCTCTGTTTCTGAGAAACCTTTGATCTGTACATTAGACTCTCCCTGTAAGCCAGCCTGTCAGGGTCACTTTTATCAACTTTGGAGTTCAAAGTCCTGATTGCAGAAGCTAGTTTGGTAATTATATACACTGGATACAACAATAAACCTCTCTGCCTTTTAATTTCTTGTAGTGCTGGTTGTTCGGAGAAATCGCTGCTCTTCCATTCGTAATCCTCCCTGCACAGACAGGTGTGAGGTGTCCCTTGCGGTGACCAGAAATGTCTGCCCACCGGCAGTAAGGACCATCACAAAGCTCATTTTACCCGTCCATCGGTGAGATGCGACTTTTTTGCTCTCGCAGTCTCTAATGCATATCCCAGCAACGCACATCGTAAGAAGCGGCTGGCCCGAAAGCCAGCTGGTGCGATTCGGGTAAAGCGGAGAAAAGCCCAAGCCCTGCCTGGGGCTGGCACAGGGCAGGCGGGGGGCGGCAGGACGCTCGGCGTGTCCTTGCCGGCAGTCCCGGGAGCTGCGGGGGTGGTGCGGGACCCCGCCTGCTGGCGGCCGCCCCGGCCCGGGCTCGGCTGCCTGGGGGCGGAGCGGGGCACTGGGCCGGGCCGGCCGGCCGGGCGGAGGCGCTGCGGAGCTGGGCCGGGTCGGGGCGGTGCGGGGCTGGGCCGCGGCGCCATGCCGTTCGTGGAGCTGGAGACCAGCCTGCCGGCCGGCCGGCTGCCGCCGGGGCTGGCCCAGGAGCTGTGCGCCGCCGCCGCCGACATCTTGGGCAAACCGGCGGAGGTGAGCGGGGCGGCGGGGCCCGGGGGCGGCGGGGCCCGGGGGCGGCGGGGCCCGGGGCGGCGGGGCCCGGGGCGGCGGCGGCGGGGCCCGGGGCGGCGGGGACTGACGGTGCCTGTGCCGGCAGCGGGTCAACGTGACGGTGCGGAGCGGGCTGCCCATGGTGCTGTCGGGCTCCGCCGAGCCCTGCGCCCAGCTGCTCGTCTCCTCCATCGGCGTGGTGGGCTCGGCGGAGCAGAACCAGCGGCACAGCGCCCGCTTCTTCGACCTCCTGACGGCGAAGCTGGGCCTCGGCCCCGAGCGGTGAGTCCTGGCCCAGCCTGGGGGGGCTGCCCTGGCACCCCCTTCGCCCCGAGGGGCGAGGACACCGCGCCTACCCCTGGGCACGGGGAGAGGGAGGGCACCTCTTCTGTCAGGCTTATGTGGTGTAGCAATACGTGAAACACGGAAGTACAGGAAGACGTTCAAAGTGGTGATGATGATGATAATGATGTAGGTTTCCAGGTCTTTCATGAGATTACGGTCTAATAAAGATCCAACACTAGATTGCAAACGTTAAGTACTCTTGGATGCTGAATCCCAGACACGCCATTAGGTCCAGATAAAATCACAGACTGGTTCACACTCGTTGAACAGTCTGGGGAATGAATAGTCTGAGTTCCGGTTGGTCTAACTGGTGGAAAACGCAGTGGGAATTGGTAGAGGTTCGCAGTAGGGTCACCATTCCAAATGTTGGAATGAGGCTGTTCCTGAAGGTAAGCCATGCCCTTCCCTGCCCCTCTTTCCCATCTCCCCAGGGAGAGTAACAGCATTTCCCTGCCCCTTGGGTGCTGTCAGGGTAAATACCTGACACGATTATAAGCTGCTTGGGTCATTCTGAAATGGAGAGGTATTTTGTATCAACGGTGTTGAAATTCAGTCTGCTTTTCAGTTTGTGTGGATGAAGTCTGGCACCTGTTTGTACCCTGCCAGTACACAGCGTATTTTTGCTTCTGTTAAATTAACACCATGAAGTGTGAGCCAGCAAGAGCTTAGTGCAGATTTTCTACCCTGTTGCAAACTGGGCAGGGATAGTATTTAATTGTAAAATAATAACTTTTCCTGTCCACTGCATTTTTGCTTTTATACCCAAAAAGGATTGTCATCCGCTTTTACCCACTGGAGCCCTGGCAGATTGGCAAGAACGGAACAGTCATGACTTTCCTGTGATACCTCGCGCAGCCAGTTGGAACAAAGCAATGATGAAGACAACCCAGAGATGACCAGCTCCATCTACTTCTTTCCTCTTATGATCAAATCTGTGTAGCTCTGCACCTTCACCTGCATGATTCACTTTAGTCTTTGCATCCTGTGCACACAAAGCTCAAGAGTGGGGCAATCAGCTGTACTGATTTTACTAAAATAGTTCAAGGTCTTTGTCTCAAGCCTGTCTCGTAGCCCAAAGGCTCTCTCGGTGCCCATAGCTAAGCCATTGCAGTCTGGTGATGGCCATATGTGGGCCTAGAAAAAGCTCTCTTGTAGCAGCAAAAAGTTTAATTCCAGAACACATTTGGCTTTATTGAGGACCAGAAAGGTTCTCGGGTTCCTCCAGATTTCCTCACGATTTGCAAGGCAGAAAGATCTGTTTCTCTGTGGCAGCAGAAGGGTCCCAGAATGGCTAAGAAGACCTGGGAGTCAAATTCTTCTCTTCTCAGGCTCCCCAAAAGCCCTTTCTAGAAGAGGTGATTATTGGGAGGGGAGTTTATGCATTTATATCATTGTTTATTTAAGGCTCATGTCAGATCTTGTGCTCTGTGCTCTCCCCAGTGGCTGCTCCTGCAAGGTGTTACTTGTCCACAAGATTTTCATGGCTGAATGTTTGCGTGCTGACGGCAGAGTGTAGAGTATGGAATCACTTGTGAAGAATTGCACTGTGCCACAGGAAAATATTTTGAAGGTTCTGCTACTGCCAGCTTTAATGCCTGTCATTCACCCAGTTGTTCAAAATACTTTTTCTCACCCCACTGTTACAGGGAGTTTTGGGGTGATACAGCATCTTGCTGTGTTCTGTGGATGGTGTTTTCAGCTTACTGTTCCTGTGGGGAAGTGTTTTGGTTTTTTAGGACCCATATGCTCCCTCACTTTATAACTGGAATACATATGGCATTTTATTAAAACAAAAGCAGGGTACTTTTCATGTATAATGTTATCTCTGCCTTCCACTGATAATGAAAACATTTATCAGTTTCCTTTCCACTTTGTGACTTGGTCAGGTCGCAGGCGGGGAGCTCAGAGGAGGTGAGGGCATGCCCTTGCAGCATGACGGTCCATGGGAACACAAGGCTGGAGGGTGCTTCTGCGCTCCTTTGGCATTCTGACTGGAGTTTCATTTGTTTATGACTTGAGGTCTCAAGAGAGTTGAAAATATTCCTTCTAATTACCATTTGAAGTTCGTTGTTCCCTACACAGCATGAACAACTTCTGTTTGCAGAATCTGTCAGGGCTACAACACCAAACACAAATTTGTGTATCAGGCTAGGAGGGCTACACCCTATCTGGTTAATAAAATGTATCAAAGCCTCTTGATAAGTGTCAGTTTATTGGCTTACAAAGTTGGCTTTTTTAGCTCTCAGTGCTTGGAGTGAGGTATCATGGCTCCCCAGGTCTCTGCGCTTTCTCAGGAGGTCTTTTCAACTAAAAGTTTTTGAAACTCGGGTAGCGAACAGGTAGGTAAACCAAATCTGAGACACACATATAACTCAGGAGTACTCTGTTGCAGGGAAGAGGGTAGACAGCCCAGGCTTTGCAAAAGACCTTGACCAGCTTGAAGGTGAATACGCTGAAATGCAGAAAATAATGTAGCTTTAATTCTGATCTACAGACGGCTTATTTCCTGGAGGTCCTTCTACCTCATGAAGGAACAAGCACAAACTCTTGCCAAAGCCTTTGTTTCCTTCAGAGAAACCCTGTTCTCCCCGCTCTGCCCTGAACAGTTGCTTCTCAACCCCCTGTTGCTTATGTTTCCTAGTTGGAGAAAATCAGACCACCCTTATCTAGGGCTCAGCAATAATGTTATAAAATCCCTTTCCCTTGAATGCTACATGCAGATTGTCCCTCCTCCATGGGATGGAGCCTACCTGATGTCTGGATTTAACACCCCCCAGTTATGGCAGACTGTACTGACTTTTTACCATTGTATTGACTGTAACTTCCAAGGCTTCACTTCCTAAGGTTGACTAGTATTTCTGCTCCCAGAAATGGCCTCTGTTGTTTTGATTGAGAACTCTGTGTAGGCATGTTTGCAAACTTAAAGGTAAGGACCAGAATTTGAACACTGTGTAACCATTTCCTAGCTTCAAACCTGGGAAGTGAGGGTAGTCTTTCTGTGCGTTTATACAGGAGGACCAAGTGAGTCCCTGAAGCCCTGAGCGCACTGAGGAGCGCTACTGACAGAAAAGTATTACACAATCACGATAGCTTTGGAAGTTATTCTTCAAGCACAACAGTGTGATGCTGCTGTTCACGGCGACCCTGCTCTTAGTTTGTCACGATGGAAAGGTGTGCATTATTTTCTCCCACAAACAGGACCCTGGAGTTCATACAGTTGGGACGAAGAGGACTCTTCCTTCGAGTGCTAAATGCTGATCAGTGAAGCGCTTGAGCACGAGCTTAATTTAATCGGTGTAACGTGACCCATTGTAACAAGAGGTAGCTCTAAATGCGGTTATATCCCACAGACGGAGCGAGGCCCAAGCATGCCCTCGTCAGTCTGCGTCTGCTCGGAGGCCGTCCTGACACGGCGCCCGCAGCGGGAGGGCTTGCGTAGGGCTGCAGTGGCACACCTTTTCTTTAAGACTCGCTGCGATACGATCACTTTCCAGTTCAACAATACTTCCAGCAGGAGCTGCAGGAGTGACCGTTTGGCTTGGGTCGCTGCCCCGCGCCGTCCTGCCGCCACCACAGGGGAGCACCTCCGCACCTCCCGGGGCGCAGACGCACGTCCCATCGCCAGCTGGCGCCGCGGCCAGCTTCAGGGAAAGCCGGTAACTCTGGGATGGCTCCCGAAGCCCCCGGGAAGGGCGTCCGGGACCGCCGCCGGCTCCTGCAACCCCGCCCCGCACCGGGGCGCGCCCCTGCTCCTGCCAACCGCGGCCCCGCCTGCCCCTCCCGCCACCCTGTCTCCAGCGTTCCGATTGGCTGTCTGAGGAACGGCTGCTCGGCCAATGAGCAGCCTCCTTATTGGCGCGGGGGGGCCGCGGGGATTCGGGGGGTGCGTGGGTTGTCGTGGAGATTGCCGGTGTGGTCGCGTCCCCGGGGAGCCGCCGCCCGCCCGAGGGAGCCGCGCCGGGAGCTCCGCGGCGGCCGCGCCCCCCGCCGCCGTCCGGGGCGGCCCTGCGAGGTGAGTGTCCCCCCGCGGGGAGCGGGGCCTGTGGGGCTGCGGCCCCGGTTCCGCGCGGCCCGCCGGGCGGCTGCGAGAGCTCGGCCTGCCGCAGCGGGGCCTCGCCGGCTCCCCTCCGCGGAGCCGCGGCCGGAGGCAAGCGTGGGCTCCCTCCTTCCCCCGCCTCCTCCCGGCCCTTCGTGCCGCCCTCCGGGAAGCGGAGCCGGGCAAGCAGCGAGAGAGGCGTCCCCGCTCCTCTTTGCGGAAAGTTACCGTGTTTCGGTAAAACCGGCTTTTGCTAAAATGCGGCGGAGGTGATCTTTGCAATGGTAAAAACAAAAACCCCAAACAAAACAAAAATCAATTATTTTTTTTTTTTTTTAAAACAAATGTGTATTTGGAGCGTATGGTTCCCGAGTGTAGCAACAACAAAAGCCAGGAAAGCCCAAGTCACTCCCTTCGTTTCTTATTTTGAAGTTGAGAGTCGCACAAGCTCTGGGAACGAGAGCTGATGTTTGACATTTTTAGTTAAGTTTTAAACTATTAAGGTAAAAAGAGATAAAATTTTGAAGGCAAAAGGCTTTAAAGAGGTGGTGTTGCCTTTTGAGGATGTCCTCACCTGTCGTAGCCACAGATTTATAGCTGAGACAGTTTTGTAACTGAAAAAATTAAAACTGGTTTGTAATACTTTATATTAAAGACTAATTCTTCTTTCCTACCTAATTGATGTAGCTATGTTCCTTTGAAAGTGCTTCTGGTGACATACTTAATTCCTAGATGTTATGATACTGTTGTAACTCCATCCACAGTTAGGTTTGCAACCACCTACAGTGCCTGGTTTAAAAAAAAAAAAAATTAAAGAAACCCCCTGCCTGCCTGACACACCAGTATAAAAGCTGTACAGTATCCTTGTCCTCTTTTTCAAAAGCATTACATGATTCCATTCGGTTATGCTCTCTCAACTTGTGAACACCAGAGAGGAGAGGTGCTAAATATTTGTAACAAAGTTTCTGTATAAATAGAAAGTAGAATTAAAACTGTTTCCTCACCTTTTCTGTAGTTGCAGTTTCACTGGCAGTCTAACTGTGTAAGTAAACTCTTGACTGTAGTCTCTCTCCTGTTGACTTCCTCTGCCACCTTGAGCAAGATTGTGTGGATTCAGCAAAAGACTTGAGCATATTTCTGAATATAGGTATATTTGTAAGTGAACTTAAAACCACTCAGAATAAGTATTTAATTGGTTTGGGATCACACAGTCTTATTTATTTAGATGTCATAAATATCTGCACTTTCTGTCAAAACCTGGAGCATTCAATATTTCTGAAAGAGATAACCATTAATCTCTGGGCATATATTTTCTCCATGTGCAAAGCAGACAAGGAATCCTTGTTGTGAAAGAGATTTGAAGTTCTGTTAACGTTTATTTAGTGACTTAAAGAGAAAAATGTTTTATTGCTGTATAGCTATCAGTCTGGTTTAGCTGCGAGGAAAGCGAGTGGTGTATGGGCAAGCAAAATATCGTTGCTGAATGAATTAAATTCCTGTCAAAGCATTATTTTCTCTACATGCAGAACTAATCGTGATGATGTGTGAGTTAATTCAGCTTATAGTTCAAAACTCCCACTGCTTCCTGCTGTGGTTAATTCTGGACTTATTCTTCTATTAATGTGGTCTCCAATATTAAAGCCTGGTTTTGGCCTGCCTTGCATATGTCATCTTTTTGTTTGAGTTGGTGGGAAGATTTTATCACATAGCAGTGCAGCTTTTCTAAAAAAGCAGCACAGACCTCCTTCATATTTTTTGCCTTTACTAACACAGTGTTTCAAGCACTTAATAGAATTTAAATTATGGGTTTAGTTATGAGGAAAAATGACTTACATATTAAAAAGGTGTATTTTCCCCTTTAAACTTTTTATCAGTGGTTAAAAGACTGGAAATATTAATATCCTTCTTTCAGAATGAAGAAATATTAGTTATTAAAAATTCAGTTTCTTTTGGTTGCATAAATCTAATAGATCTAAGTGCATATGCAGTAGCTATAACTTGGTTTTGCGTTAGAGGTGGCCTGTAGAAGTTGGTCAACATACTCAGAAAAGACAACTGTGTTATAAACACTAGTTCTCTTCTAGCGGGGTTAGCAGTAATGAAAACACTTTTAATCAGATGAATTTCCAGGCGCAGACAGTATTTTGAGCAATGGGTTGACTAGCCACTATGGCCTGCTGCAAAGTCAATCTGACACAGATAACCTTCCATTTTTTTTTTTCCTTTCCTGTTCTGTAAATATCCTTAAGTGCTGTGGTTTCTAGACATGAGAGAGCACTCTGGTTTGTGCTATAGGTAAAAGGTACAGGAAAACTTCCATAATTTTTTTTTTAAAGTAACTGAAGATAAACTCATAAGCTATAATGATTCATGCTCATAAAATGTCAGAGTATTCAAAAAGCTTTTTTAGTTTTAGCTTTTGTCATTAAAGGTCTTCATGTGTAGTGTTGTTAGTGTAATGTATGTTCATTAAATACTATACAGTAACTGAATAACCTTATAGCTGTAATTACATTGCCAATACTTCCACTTCCCCCTCACTGCCAGGACTAGGGTCTTGAAAGCCAACCTGAAGTAACGAATGTGCTTACCTTTGTATTTTGTTCTCTGTCTCTAGTTAAAATTCACTTTAATGTTATTGTTTCTATGTGGTAGGGCAATTTATCTCTTGGTATGGGGTGGTGGTGACATAGGACAGTTAATTGGTTATTGATTAAAGTATTCCCAGCCTGTCTTTTACTTCTGAATGCTTTCTTTATGGGCAGAATAAATATTCTGATCCTGTTTGCTTTCCAGACCTGTTTGTGTTAGGCCCTTCCTCCTGATCCTGGAGAAAGTGTGAATAGCTGTGAACATGGTAAGGGCTTTTTGAGATGTTTTGGTGGAAATAAAATTGAAAATTTTCTCTTTCCCCAGGACTAAGAATAAATTGGCATAATGATAACATTGGTTTTGGAGTGATTGTAGTTATTGGTAAATTTAAGAATTTGAAAAAATTCACTGTAATGCACATGTGTGTTCTAGGGAAGTTGTTGCTTGCAAGACATCTTGAAATTTTGTTTTTCCAGCTGATTTGGGGGGGGGAATTGTTTTGATATTTTATTATTTGCAATTAGTGATGACTAAATTCATTCTTGTATCTTTATGTAGAGATCTTTCAGTATTGTCCATTTATTGAGTAAAGTAAAAAAAAAAAATGAGAAAAATCCAGTTTGCAAGGGAAACTGGGACACATGTAGATCTAACATTTCTTGTTGCATCTCAACTGTCATTCTAGATTCGAATCGCAGCACTGAATGCGAGTTCCACAATTGAGGATGACTACGAAGGTACCTTCAAAAGTCATAAGACACAGACAAAGGAAGCTCAAGTAAGTAAACCCACAATTTTCTTAATAAAGTTTTGTCTTGATGGGAGTTTTGTCCTCTCTTGTTGCAGGGATTGTTCAGCTATAATTTTTTGTTTTTAAGAAGGTTGTGTTACTATCTTATCTCTCAAACCCTCCTTTAGCAAGCTAAAACTTCACGCAGATGAGTTATATTAGGTCAGTAAGGCTAATGTTCTCCTGTATGGTCTGGATGTCGATTGCTATATAGCAGAAAGTATTAAAAGTGGGAAACCACTGATATTAATCATAAATATCAGTATATTGTAATAAGTAAATTTAATAAAGTTGCTCTACAGAATAGGTTCTAATTTTTTAAACCGCAGGAAGCAGAAGCTTTTGCTTTGTACCACAAAGCTTTGGACCTTCAGAAACATGACCGATTTGAAGAGTCTGCTAAGGCTTATCATGAGCTGCTTGAGATTCGTCTTCTGCGAGAGGTTGGTGACTTTTAGAGAATAAACTCTAGAAACTATTTTTGTTATAATTTGTATTACTTCATTTCTTATTGGCTAATTAGAAATGTCAGTGTTACCAATTGGCAAGTTGTTTGCTGTTCTTTTTACTTGTCTAATTCTTAATGCCCATGTTGCATTTATTTTTATCATTTCTAGGCAGTTCTTTCTGGTGATGAGAAAGAAGGGCTGAAACATCCAGGCTTGATGTTAAAATATTCCACCTTTAAAAACCTAGCACAACTGGCAGCACAACGGGATGACTTAGAGACAGCCATGGAGTTTTATTTGGAGGTATAGTACAGCTGAAATAAAACACTGGAGCCCCAATGTTCGCAAAAACTTGCCAAAATGCAGATGTACACCTTTCAGCATACACCATTTAAATGTATGTCTGAATTCTGTGTACTTTCTGATGTCATATGTGATGTGACTGGTCCACCATTCAGTCCCCAAATCAGTAGTGACCCTGCTGAAAACTAAAGCAGTGCCAATCCCTGTAGACAAGTGGAAGTGCATGTCTGAAATGTGAATAATGTTGTTTGTTCTGCTTTCTAGGCTGTAATGCTAGACTCTACTGATGTCAACCTATGGTATAAAATTGGTCGTGTGGCAATAAAACTAATCCGACTACCTTTGGCTCGTCATGCTTTTGAAGAAGGTCTCAGGTGTAATCCTGATCACTGGCCATGTTTAGATAACCTTATCACAATCTTGTACACGCTCACTGACTACACAAGTAAGTACAGTACACCAAAAAAATTTCTCAAAATATGTGTAATTTTACATATCAATAAAAATTGTAATGATGCAATTGTATAGGAGAAAGTTATCTTGTGTAAGCAGTACATTAGAGTATGATAGACTTTTACTTCATGATAGAGATTTTTTTATTTCATGATAAAGTATGATGGTTTGTATCAATTGCCATTACCCTAAAAATAAGTGCCTGTGGTCTCTTAGATCAGAGCTTCTGCAAGAAGTTTCCCTGTAGACCATTCTCTTGCCTTTCAATATATGTTGATTTTTTTTCTTTCTAGACATTTCCAGCTACATAGTTCCAGGATTTGGGTATAAAACTACAGTCTAGTTCATAGTCTAGTATGATTAATTGTAGTTAAGCAGGTGATACAACTGACCCGAAGATTTTACATTTGAGTAATATCCAGTAGATGAACTGATTCAAAGGAAGTTTAGGAGGGAAGTTGCAAGACGGCAGAAACATTATCTGATCCTTTCGATTTGTCCTACTGGAATGGTCCTAATTCTCTTCAGGACCATGTGCCAAAAACCTGGTGGGATGCATTCCTTGTTATGCTAATGGAATCTGCAGTTAAGACACTTGATAACATGAAAATGGCAAATGATTGTGATTCTGCTTTATGATTCTAATTTCTTTTGTGCAGGAATGGAGTCTTGAAAGTAAACAAAAGATGTACTGAAAAAATCGTTTAAACAAAATTAATGATATTCTTTTTCTGGATATAATACTTGGGAAGACATAATAGGTTATTTTAACTGTGTGCCTGTAATTATTTGAGATGTTACAAAGCTATTGGTCTAATTTATGCAAATGTCATATTTAGTTGGAATTCAGTGGTGTATATGAAGCCCAGAAATGGGAGCTTTTGAATGAACCAAAGCAGCTATTGACCATTCAATTTCTATTTCTCCCTTAGCATGTTTGTACTTTATCTGCAAAGCTCTGGAAAAAGACTGTCTATATAGCAAAGGATTGGTTCTGAAGGAGAAGATCTTCGAGGAGCAGCCTTGCCTCCGGAAAGATTCCTTAAGGATGTTCCTCAAATGGTGAATGTCATCTTATATAGCATATACTGCATTTGGAGTGTAAATTTTGGGTTTGGGGTAGTTCAGAAAAGCTGGTGAGATATAATGCTTTAAGCTATAAGAATATCTTGCTGACCTACCTTCTAAATAATAAATAAAGTTAAGTGTTGGTGCTGCTGACAGAATGTTCTTCAGTAATTACTTTTGGAGGGAGGTAGAAAGAGGCAAAAAATCTATTTCCTGCTGCTTGATTATTTTCATACCTATATATCTTGTAATCATATTTCTTTGTTTTATTTTATTTATTTGCAGCTGATATTTGCAGCATTCATTTTAGGGTTTTTTTCCTAATTTAAAAAACCAAACCAAACCAAAACAAAAAACCCCAAACCCCACATGCGTTACTGCTTTTCCAAGCAGTTACAAATTTGGGACTTGATAGAATTTCCTCATATCTGTAGGTTTCAGGGAGTCCTACTGATTTTTATGGACAAATGAGTACACTCAGAAGACTTTGTATGTTTCATTAGTACCCAAGATGCAGAAATTCTTAGTTTATTAAGCTTTCAGACCACTGCAACTCTGCAAATACTTTGCAATATTACGTTTGAGATTTTAGTCCTTTATTATTGATTTATATTTTTTTTTTTTGCAGTGTGTAAAACTTGTAGTAAAAGTTTGGTGTCATGTAGCTCGGCAAAGTAGACTGTCTCTTTCTGTGTGGATTTTATAGTATGAGTGGGTAGTAGGAAAGTGGAAGAAGAAAGTAGAGGCCTGTATGTCCTGGTTTTGGCTGAGATATTGTTAATTTTCTTCATAGTAGCCAGTATGAGGCTGTGTTTTGGATTTGTGCTGAAAACAGTATTGATAATGCAGAGATGTTTTAGTTGTTGCTAAGCAGTGCCACACTAGTCAAGGACTTTTTCAGCTCCCCATGCTCTGCTTGGGTGCACGAGAAGCTGGGAAGGGACACGGCTGGGACAGCTGACCCAAACTGACCAAAGGGATATACCATACCATGTGACATCATGCTCCATTTACAAAGCTGGGGGAAGAAGGAGGAAGGGGGGAACATTTGGAGTTGTGGCGTTTGTCTTCCTTGGGAATTTACAGGATCTGTTTAAGTTAACTGACCATTCAGCATCAGAGCTGCTTCTTACACTGTAATATGTTGCTGTGATGGCCAGCAGAATTCAAGAAAGAAATTAATTTTTTAGTTTAGTTCAGTGTCATCGAATATAGTAATCTCTGCATGTGCAGATAACATCAGTACACTATGTAAGTTGTGTGTGGTAAATGGAAGTGGAATGTGCGTCCTAGCATGCATCCTGAAGTTATGCAATAAATCAGTCAAAAATATGTTTAACATTTTAGACTACTATACTCTAACATCTAAAATGTGAAAATACGGAGTATTTAGAAGATATAGATGAGAAAGGATAACTTAAATTTTAAGGCTCTGGGATTCTATGTATAGCAGTAGACCTTTAACCTTTAAGTTCTGTTTAGTTATAGAAACCCTGATTTATTAAGCTGCCTTAGGTCGGCTCTTAAAATGAGTTACGTGCTGAATTAAGCCAGGGCTTTTAGCCACTTATTTTTTGTTTCTGGATTGTGATATGTCTGAAAAAGTGGTTTGTTTTTCACTTAAAATTCATTCCTAGACTCAGCCTATAAAATATGGAGTTGAAAATTGTCTTGTATTTGTGATAACATGAATTCCTCAAAATAGCACTTTGGAATGAAGGGAATTTCTCAGCCATACAATATTTTTCTGAACCAAAAACTTCTGTCTCAGAAAGAAAACAAAACCTCCTACTTTCTTTCATTTCTCAGTGTTTGGAAAACAGAAGAGGACAATCTTCCTTTATGTTTTAATGTTTAAGGCAGAACAAAGATTTCAGATGGTGAACACTACTATATGCATGCTATAAAGTTTGTAAAATAATGTTATTTGATTGCTTGTTTTAACAGTGTTTATTTTTGTTACATTATAGGAAGATATCAAATGAATCTCCCCAGGCTTTTAAAAAAAAAACAAACAACAAAAAACCAACCAACAAACAAAAACTTCAACTTGTCTTCATTTCTTATTATTTCTTAGTGACATGTCTATCCATAATGTAAATGTGAGTGCAGCTGAAACAGGAAGAATCATAGATGAAGCACTGGAGCTACGCAAGAAAAGACAAGTTTTGCTGGTGCGTGACAGAGAACCAGACCTCAGACTGGTGCAGCCAATTCCCTTTTTCACGTACGTCTTTGTTTTCTCTTTTTCAAAGGTTTCTCTGAAGCCACTTATGCTGGCAACTGTGCTGCACTTCACATTCCTTCAGAACACTTTTTTTTCTTGTAAAAACAAACAAACCCCTCCAGTATTTTCCTATTTTAGGAGTTTATGGGTTGGTTTGGTGTGCTTACAATTTTAGCATAAACCCCATATCTATAAGTTTTCAACCTTTGAATTAACACCAGTGATGTATAAAAAAAAAAAAATCTTAACTAAGAACAATTTGGCAGCCATACCAACTGTATTATTGGATTTTTCATATCTGACTAGTTTGTATATGAACTTCAAAGTAAGTACAGCTTTTTAAAAAATGTTTTTACTATTGGGATAATGGACATTCGGAAACAAATTACAGTTCTTTATTTGCAGCCACATATAAGGATACTAGTAAGTTGTTATATATGTCTTTATTAAGGCATAAAAGATTGGGTTTTGTTTTGGTTTTTTTATTGCACATATTTTTCTGGAATATTAATGGACTCTGCACGTAGGTCCTATTGCGGAGAAGTTGCTTCTACTTGTGGATAAGGGTGAGATTTTTTTTATTGTTGTTGATTGAATGCAGAACCTGAAAATGGTTCCTTTGGCACTACTTTTTTTAGGGTTCAGTATAGAGTGATTTCCTCAGCAACTACTGCATAGACCTTTTTTTGTTAGAGACATTTTTTGATATTAGGCACGTTTTTGACTCCCATTTCCTTCCTACTGCAACCAACTCACCAGTTTCCTCCAAAAACTTTTGCCTGCTGCCACATTTTGTTCTTGTTTTTTCCGAGTGGTGTATTCTGGAAGGAAAGCTCCTAAGGAGCTCTGTTCCAGGCCTGAAATTGTCAACGGTCCATATAACAGGAAATACAGAAAGATATTCTCCATCTTCTCTTGTCATGGGATGGATTTTGATGCTCAAATGTGTATTTCTCTTGTACTGAAACGCTGCTGTTGCTATCTCTAAGCTATTGGGGAAAACCAATGTTGAATGCTATTAGGTTTGTAAATATAATTTAGAAAATAACGTGACAAGATTAATGAAGTTGTGATGCCACTGTGTTTCCACATGCAGGTGGAAGTGTTTAGGAGAAGCTTTACTTGCCATGTATCACCACCTCACAACGTGTGATCCTCCTCGACCCAGTCTGGGAAAGAGAATTGATCTTTCAGACTACCGAGACCCAGTTCAACAGTTGATTCTTTCTCCTACCTCTACTCCTGTCAGTGTTATTCAGCCAACTCCTGTCAGCACTAATCCAGTGGTGACAATGCCAGATCCTGTATTACCTTATACTCCTACGACACCCAACTTTCCAAGTCACTGTCAGAATTCATTGGAACCAGGAGCTACTGTAGGTGAGCAAGGTACTTCAGTCTAAGATATCTTTCCTATTTATCTGAGTATTAAAAGCACTACAGAATTCATTGGGAAATGCTGTCTTTAAACTGCGTGTTGGTGGATTCAGAATCTTTTCAGTATATGTATAACATCTGGTAGAAGAAGTGAAGTTAAGCTCTATAAAATTCTGTTAACCCTTCACATTAGAAAAGGAAGGCCACCTAACCTGCCTGAAAATCATTGGTTCCTGACTAAGACATAGGACCACGGTTCAGGACAGTGGACTTACTTTCCTGTCTAATGGAATTGAGAGTCAGGTTGATTCGTTGTTCTTAATTGTTACTCCAGTGCAGGAGTATCTGACCTCGTCTAGTTTTGTGCTGTTGACTCATACTTCAGTTTTTCAGTCTTTAAAATTAGAAGAATCATAGAATCATTAAGGTTGGAAAAGACCTCTAGGATCATCAAGTCCAACCATCAACCCAACACTTCCATGTGTCCTAAACCATGCCCTGAAGTGCCACTTCTACACGTGTTTTGAACACCTCCAGGGATGGTGACTCTACCACCGCCCTGGGCAGCCTGTTCCAAAATCATTACTCTGCTCCAGTAGTGATGTATATCAAGCTTTTAATGTTATGAAGGGTCTTCAGCTCCTTAGAATGAATGGGCTGTTATAGAAAAAGATGACTGGATTATTATTCTGCTCATGTGTAACTTTAAGAACCTGAGAGAGCCAAGCTGTTAGCCATATTTATTGGAAATCTGTAGCAAGAGGTTTGAATATTTTATACTGTAGCTGTATATGTATTTACATATCTAAAGCTATCAAGGAATTACCAGTATTTTGTTGATATTCATGGGAATTTACAGGTATTTCTGGAGTTAAAGGCGACTCCCTGGATTCCCATTTCAGAAACTTCTTGAAGACTAAAATAATGAATTCTAATGAATAATAAAATGCAGAATTTTCAGTAAGTCTGCTTCTTGCCTCAGACCAGCATATTTTTGCAAAATGCCATAGCCAGTTTATATTGAAATGATTTTTTTAATTATTTTTAATTTTTTGGTACTGTCTTCAGAAGGAAACCAATGAAGCTCAAGTGTTGCTGTAGAATAAAAAAAAGTGTCAGCCACAAATAACTTTTTTTTTGTTGGCAATTTAACCTGTCAGTATCTTTCTTTTTTTTTTTTTTTTTAAATTCTGTTTCTAGGTGACATATCTGCAGGTGATAAATCTAAGAAAGGTGTGAAGCGAAGGAGAATTACAGAAGACAGTGGTGAAACAGCAAAAAGGAGATCTGCTAGAGTCCGAAACACCAAGTGTAAAAAAGAGGAGAAGGTTGACTTTCAAGAGCTGTTGGTGAAATTCCTTCCTTCCAGGTACTGTACAGCAATAACTTTCATTATGAGAGTATCAGGAGCTAAGTAGAGGAGGCAGTTCGGGGTTGCTTCTTTGATATATGCCCCAACCTTAAAACCACTAGACCCATGTTATTTTTTGAAGCAGATGTGATGCATTGTCTTCTCATAAATTCAGTAAAGCTGGTTTTAGTGAAAATTACTAAAAACTGATTGAAAAATAAGAAAACTTTTATTAATGTGAAACTGAATTAGACGACAATGGAGATGTCAAAATGGATAAGATGAACCAACAAGGTAATCTTGGCTTGGACAGAATTTGGGAACTGGATGTAATTCTCTGAATTTGCTTCAGTTAATGTACTTTCACTGTTAAAATCTGCACAACGTGCCATGTTTAGGTTTCACTTACTAGTGAAAGAAAGAATGAGGACTTTTCTGATATTGTGGTTTTTGCCCTCCCTTTCACACAGATTAAGAAAATTAGATCCAGAGGAGGAGGAGGACCCTTTCAATAACTATGAGGTGCAGTCAGAGATCAAAGAGGATAATTTCCAGCATGCTGGACCACATAGAATGTCATTTGATTCTACGACGTTTATGGAATCTGGTAAGGATTTCATTGTAATCCCCACTCTTTGTCTTGTGTTTCTTCCATATTGTATGCTTTATTTTCTGTATTTTCCTGTCATATCTAGAAGATACAGAATTATATGTTATTTTGAATAGTATAATTTTATGGCATAGAAATATCTCAGTTGGTAACAGGTGTGATTTTTTTTTTTTAAAGTCTTGAGGACTGCTTAATTGCTGTTGTACAAGAGCTCTATTGTGTGGAGTTTCCCATTTAAACATATTGGAAAACAGTAACTTAATTCTGCATGTATGCAGCACAGGAGAACTGCTGCAAGATTAGTGCATAAAACACTGTTGAAACTTACTTGTTTCAAGTTATGGTCTGCCTTGAGCTTAAACACCTATGGCTTTGTGTTTACCTGCTTTCTAGAAAAACAGGACGTTCATGAATTCCTGCTGGATAACCTGAACAATGGTGGGATCTTGGAGCTGATGATGCGATACCTAAAAGTCATTAGCCAAAAGTTCCTAGTGAAGTGGCCTCCTGGCTTGTGTGAGGTGGTCTTTAGTATCTATAATAGCTGGAGAAAGCATAGCAGTAGTCTTCCCAATCCATTACTGAGAGACTCAAGTAATCAGCATATCAAGGTAATGAAACACTTTTCTTTATACTTCTCTTTGCTGCTGTGTTGCTCTCTGTGCACCAAAAGTATCTAACTGAAATGCAGCAATTAGACACAGGTTTTGCTTAGCTGTCTGGGGAGCTGCTTGTCCTAGCTGTTGCATCTTTCATAAACTGTGGTATACTGCAGCTCGCGTAACTGTTTGTTCCTAAGCTCCTGAACATATCTGAGTGATGCAGGTATACCTAATACATAATATGTGTATACACACACATACATATAGATGTAATATAAGTGCTATAGACGTAAATACATTTTACTCCTTTACTCTGTTGCTCTTTCTTTTTCTTCCCTCCCTTTGCTTCTGATATGACACAAAATTTTGTTTTATCATCAGGTGAGTAGAGAGGCTGCTCTGTTCACACTGGCTGATTGAGGGTCAGCATTTCTGCTCTAAATAGTGTACATACTGTTTCATTTTAAAATAACCTGCAATTTACAGTAAAAAAAACCCAAACCAGAACCAAGTCCACCCCCCCAGCATCACCGTTTTATTACCTTTATAAATCTGTAGATTTCACAAATGCAAATAGAAAAAATGTGAAGTTTGTTAAACTGATGTTAAACTGGCTTAGTGACACAAGATGATACTTCTTGAATTATAAACCCAGTACTGATACTTCTTGTCCACCAAGCCTGCCTATGTTATCCTTTGAATGTTAGCACTGTGTATTCATTTGGAAAGTTACTTGCCTTTGGTATGACTGCAATTTGAAATATTTTTCTTCAGATCAACAGTGTTTATACATTTTTGCAAATGAAAAATGAATTCTGAAAACTGTGTTCCATTGACTTAGTTTACAAAACAAACAAAAGTATCGCTATGTAGCAGATGTTAATTTTTTTATACATCTGTGACTTTTGTATTTCTGTACATTTTTCACATATACATACCCTTTTTTAAACAAATATAAATATATTTATAAATGTATTCCCTTGGTTCTCATTATGACTGCATAACTGCTTGCTTGTATATAAAATTTAAAAAGTCAAGACTTTGTAGCTATACTGTTAAAAATCACTGTCCGCATGCTTGGCTATTCTTTTTCATCCTTGAATTTGTTTTAAACCTGATGTGCAAGCTATCCTGCTTGTAATAAATTCAGGTTTTTAAGATTGTAAAGGGCTATTCTGGTAAGGTGTATGGACTTTTGAACCTTTTCACAAGCACCTGGTTTTTACAGCTGGACCTGTAGCCCTTAGTCCTATGAATTTAATCAGAAAATAGTATATTCTTCACTGCACAAAACTACCTGGCAGAGATCCACAGTGACGTGATTTTTAATATACTCCTGAACTTTATCCAGCAAGCATTAATAAGCTGATAAGTTTAGAGTACATATTCAGTCTCATGGAGATAAATACTGAAAAAATTACAGGATATAGACTTTATTTCTGAAATATCAGTACTTCTGCTGTATTCTGGAAACATGCTTTAAGCATGATTTAGCAATTTATTATAGTTTTATATCAGGCAGATATAAAAATAAGGATGTCACACTTTTCTAACATCAGGCAATGCTGTTCTGACTACCTTCTTTTATGAGCTGAGATTTTTATTTTTTTCTTAATGCTCCTTCTAAGTATTATTTTGTTTTGCACCTGTTGATTTGTAAATGCTATTATACAGCTTTAGACAGAGGAAGAAGTGGTTATAGCTTGGGAATAGAAATCCCAAGAGGACAAGTTGAAGGTTTTCTTTGAATTAAGTTGCAAATATAGTGGTGGGGGTTTTTGTTCTTCTTTTAATGTATTTCTTCCTGTATATTCTTTTTTGATATCTCCATACTTTTTTCTGAAGGATATGATGTTGATGAGCCTTTCTTGCATGGAACTGCAATTAGATCAGTGGCTAATGACAAAAGGGAAGAGCTCTACAGGTGAGAACTGGATGTTACGTTCTTCAGACTCTAAACACACTAAAGGTATATGAAGGAATGTTTCTAGGAATTCATGGGATTTTGAAGCTATTTTTCCTTAATGAATATCTTTCAGATCTGTATTTTATTTGTCTATAAATTGTTTGCCTTAAAGTAGATCAGTACTTTTGAAATACTAGTATGTGGGACTCTTCATGGGATGCTGGTAACTTTATGATAAAATGTAATGAATTGATTTGCAGTTTCTCCACGAAATTGCCATGCTGCCTCTGTGAATGGAAAGTTTGGTCCTGACTTCCCAGGAACTAATTTCTTGGGAGACCTGTTGCAGCTGTCGTTTGCATCCTCACAGCGAGATTTATTTGAGGAAGGCTGGATGGAGTTTGTCACTCGAGTGTATTGGCTGAAAGCTCGCTTTCTAGCACTGCAGGTTTGTTTTACTTTTGATTTCATGAATAAAACTTTTCCCAAATTAAAATCAATGTTGTTCAGAGACGCTACAGCTGATTCGGGAATCTCAGCTCATTTAAACATGGATAAAATCAGCTCAAAACATAGTGATTTCATTTTACTTTTTAATATAGTTAACTATCCCTAAGAGTAGAGGTGGAAATGAAGTAGGAGCTCTCACATGCTAAGCTAATATTCAGATATGTTTAATACATAAGTCTTTGTTTAAATTAGCTCATGTTCAGCTTAAAAAAATATATTTGGACCAAAGTGATTTGGAGTAGTATTGTGTAGCTGCAGAATATGGATTTTTTGGGACATGGACTAGTGAATACTATCAAAGTCCCAGACAGTCCCAAAATGCAGCTTTCAACTGCAGCAGACCATATGTTTAATTATTCTCCCCTCTGCTTTTTCAAGGTAGCATGATTCTTCTTTTGGAGATGTTTAGTTTAATATGCAGATTTTGAAGCAGAAGGTTTTAAACCTATCACTAAGGGAATAATTTGAAAGAAATGTTATTTGATCCCAGATTTTTTTTCCCTCTAAGCATTGCTTCCTAAGGACATCAAAGAGTTTGTTTATGCATCAATTATGTTTAAGTCAATTATCAACTAATAATGTGAGTCAGTTTCATAAGTTTGAACTAAACAGTTCCTTCCATTTTTGTTTCCTGCATCTAAGGATTCCTTTCTAATAAACTTATCTGAGGAAAAATGGGAGTTCCTATATGGCTACTGCCATTTTTTTCTTTAGATGTACAGAGCTATATTTTGCCTGTGCAGCTTGCATTCCTCCCCTGACCACTCAACTTCAGTATCTACTTCAGTTGGACAGAGCAAGTAGAATGCATTCATTTTGCAGAATAGAAGAATTTTTCTTGACTCAATGTTTTTATTTGTAAAAATGGAAAAGTTATTTCTGCTGTTTTACTCTTTCATGTTTTTAAAGGCAAGGGATTTTAGCAATCCAAATTAATCTTTCAAATTTATGCAAGCTGAATTCTATTTCTGACTTGTTTTACCTGTTGTTAAAGTCACTGGTAAGATATACTGCTTTTTTTATTTTTTTAATTTGAGATTGTCAGTTGGATTTGTTTTTTATTTGGGAGGATGTACAGTAATCACACTGGCAGTGCCTGTATTGAATTTGAACATTTTCTATATGCTTTAGAAACCCTTGCTGCAGACAGAACTCTAGGATTTTTTGTTTTTCATCTGTACTGTTTCCGTAGGGAGACATGGAACAGGCACTTGAAAACTATGATATCTGCACTGAAATGCTACAGAGCTCCACTACAATGCAAGCTAAACCTGGCAATGAATGCAGCATCGTAATACGGTTACCTAACCTACATGTTGACTCTGTTGTTTCTTTAGAAGAGGTAAGAATTAATTTGCAGGTGTATTCTCCCCATTCCACCCCTCCCAGTTTCAAAGGTCATCTATGAATTTGCTCTTTTGTGATGGAAGTTTACCGTATCTGACCTAGAATTTTTCTAAGAGTGAAAGGACAGGTTCATAGTTTAATGATGATGTCAAGGACATCATCTCCTTTTCAAAAAGACACCTTTTGGATCTGTTGGTCCTGTACAACTTAAGATCGCTTTTATGCAAAATAAAAATATTAGAGCAGCTGCATGTAGAACAGTAGATTATTAGGCTAGTGTTTTATTTTCTGTTCTTAAACATGAAATTTCACCTTTGCTTAAATGAGTCTTTTACTTCAGTCTGTCTTCCACATAACAATTTGCATACACTTTTAAACAAAGGGATGTCCATCTTCTATTCTTTCTGTTGCTGTCTTGGGTAAAAACTCCAACACATGAGATGTTGCTTTGAAGTGCATCTGATGGATGTATTCTTGCAGCACAGAAATGTGTGATTTTGGGATTTGAGGCAAAAAAGTTTAAAATCTTTATAGCACTAAGGTCAGATGCTCTATAATAATTAAAAATCTGTGGAGTGGATGAAGTGTTACATAGTAGATGTCTTCTTCCTGGTTTATATTCCTGGATGTAGCTGTAGAGTTCACATAGCTTTACAGCTAAACTGCTAGGAGAAATGTCAGTAGTCAAATGCATGTGAAGATAAAATGAAAGTTGGATTGTGCCATCTGTGATGTTCGCAGATTGAAAAGAACCTAAAATCTCTGGAGAGATGCCAGTCTTTGGAAGAGATCCAGCGATTGTATGAGGCAGGGGATTATAATGCAGTGGTGCATCTGCTTCGTCCAACATTATGCTTTAATGGTTATGGCAGAGCAAAACATCTGGAATTTGTAACATCCATACCAGAGAGACCAGCACAGCTGCTTCTCCTACAGGTTTGTTTTGTTCCTTAAAAAAATCCTTTTTAGTAAGGGATTAAGACTTATTCCTGAAAATAGGATGAAAGGATTTCTAGAGTGAGTGTTGACGGTTAACAAGTCTTATTTACAAAGCAAAACATGGAACCAAATCTGTAAATGGTCTGAACAGCATAGCTTTATCGACATCACAAGCAATATGCCAGCTTGTGCTAACTGAGAATGTGGCTAAAGATACAAGATGTCTGAGGCCTACATGAAATCGCCAGAAAAATTGTAAATTCAAATAAACTTCAGTCATTTGCAGAGACATCTTATGGGATGGATTCATGCTCTCTGCATCTGCTGTGACTGCTTCCTGCTTTTGCTGGTGTTGACTATATGGTGATTTACAACCATTCTGAAACCTAAAAGTTATCTGGCATATGAATGATTTTCATGATGTAGTGTATCTGTCCTGCATGAATGACAAACTGTTGATAGATACATCCAGTATAATTGCTATAGATTTAGTCTATTTGACACTATGAAAATAAGTGTACAAATGTGCTCAGCTATAGGAACAATTTGAGCCTATCAGGTTGTTTGGGGAAAAAAAAAAGGTTGCACAAAAGAAGACTGATGGACTGAACCAAATCTTACAGCCTCCATGCCATCTTGTGACCCAAACTTGGGTGACCCAAACTTGGCAGACTAGAAAGAAGCAGGAGGATGTTGCTATAGTGCTAGCCTTATAGTTGCTATTTTGTAATTTATGAAGTAATAAAATGGTAGCACAAGATCATGATGATCCAAACCCTGTTTCTGTATGGCCTCTAACTGCATATCATTAGAATTTTAGACCTACAGCCATCCCTTTCCTGAATATTTTTTTTCTTGCATCTCTTATTAAAGCAAAAAGATTCAGTGATGATATTTTTAAAATTTAGATCCTACTTGTATATTTATCATCCAGGGTCCATGCACCTCCTGTTGTCCTTTTTAATGTCACGTTTAAAGGTGTTCTGTTACCATTTCATTAAAGTAACCGCATTAACTGTATACAGTGTACTCCTTTGCCCTGCTGTGCATTCATGGTTTTAAATAAACCCTTGATCCTTATAGATTTTTTTCATATTTACATTCCCTAGGACTCCCTGCTCAAACTGAAAGATTACAAGCAATGCTTTGAACGCTCGGAAGTTGCCTTGAATGAAGCAATTCAGCAGATGATTAATATGACAGCAACCTCTGCTAAAGAAGAGTGGGTTGCTACGGTAACACAACTGCTCACAGGAATAGATACTTCATTATCATCGGTCAACAGCATCCTGAAAGATACTTCTGTAACACCAAGCCTTGTTCGATTAACAAACAACCTGATTCAGGTAACCTGTTCACTTGCACTAGGAAAGTGGTGTTGTGTGCTATAGGCCTTCAGACATGGCACAGCTGCTGTCTGAATTGCCATGCACTCGCAGTGACATTTTGGGTTACATTTTTGTTGTGGGGAGATTACCTTCATAGTCTTCATTTTCATTTCAGTGTGTTAGAGATGCACTGAGCACACCTGTGCTAGAATCAGTAACAGCAGGTACCTTCAAACACCAAGCTGCCTAAAATAATCAAAGAACGGTAGTAAGATAACCCAAGGAGCAACACTGTTTTCTTACGTTGTTTGAAATGGTGATAATGCAAAGACTGATTAAGCAGACTGGGTGCAGTTTGTAAGTTATGATCTTGGCCATATGTGCTTTGGGCTAGAAGACAAGATCTTGTAAGCCTTATGAACGTGGTAGAGTTGCTAACCAGTGCTGGCCAAGCTAAGGGTTTTTCAGAGGGGTGATGAGAAGAGGGCAGAAAAAAAAGTATTGTGCGGACTGTTTCTAGCATTATGAATACAGCTAATTTTAGCCTTTTACAGAAGGTACTTTCAAACCTTAAAAATACCAAATTAATATTTTTCAGTCCAGGTAACACATGGCAGACTCTCAGTTCTGTTAAGAAGCTAGTCTAGTTAATGTCAAAATTCAGTGTGCTTGCAGCTCTCAAATCTCCATTTACTTCAGTAAAAGCCAAGGACCTTCACTACTCACAAAATCATACTCTCATTGTGTAAAGCTGTATGTGTATTACTATGTTATGGAATGTAATGGAATTCTGGAGAGCAGAGTATTCATTGTAATATCCTAAATGGTTTCTGTAGTAATAATAAATATGATTCTTTATCTACATAAATACCAATAGAAAAACTGTTGTATGTATGAAAGAATGTGAGGAGAGTGTAGGACTTCAGAAATTTCTGGCACTGTGGCAATAACATGGGCAGTTGTCAATGAGAAACAGTAGGACAACAGTTCCATGACACAGCATTGTGTTGCTCAGAATTTATTCAGTTATATCATTTATATAGCATCTGTTAATGGTTCTAGTTGGTCTTTAACAGTTGTTAAGACCTAGTGAAGAATTCAGGAATTCTTTTAACTAAGTTCCTCTTCCTTGCTGGGTTGTAGATAAATTTCTTGTACAGTAATGAGGCCTAGTAACACTAAGAATTTATGCTGCACGCTTGCTTACTTTGAATTGTTCGTATATGGTATTAACAGAGAAATAACTAGTTGAAAAATGACGATGCAAGAGGAATGCCAGGGTAGAGGAAATTATCTTCTGCCCTTCCCCATACCAGTTGATCTTATTTGTAGGACTTTTTTACCGCCACTCATTGTGAGAAACTGAGACTCAGCTTTAGATTATTTCCTTGGGATAAAATGCATTACCAACTTTGGGTTGTTCAAAAGGATTCACATCTGACTTTTATTTCTTATCACTTTGACTGTATAATGTCTGTTTCTTTATTAGATCATAGACTGCAGCATGGCAGTCCAGGAAGAACCAAAAGAACCATACGTCTCCTCAGTGCTTCCATGGATTATCCTGCATAGGATCATCCAGAATGAGGAAGATGCTTTTCAATCCCTTTGCTGCCAGCAGCAGCAGAACCAAGGAGAAGAAGGTGAGTTAATTATTCACTTTTACGTATGGAGCTGAGCTCCTTACCATCTGGCTCTGGAATATAAATAAGAAAATACTTGTTTGTTGTCTTATCTTGCTGGCTGAAGAGAATGGAGCGGTATGCAAACATCACTTTCTTATCACTGAGGAAACCCCTTTTTGGCAGATGAAGCATTGGCTAGTTGGATTTAACTCAGTTCTGTATTACTTAAATATTTACCAACTTCTTTCTTCCAGTGAGTCCTGATACCCCTATGTTGCCTTCTTCACTCATGCTGCTGAACACTGCTCACGAGTATTTGGGAAGAAGATCCTGGTGTTGCAATTCAGATGGTGCTCTTCTCAAGTTCTATGTAAGTGTTAGCATTGTACAATAATTTAGGTTGGAAGGGACCTCTGAAAGTCATCTGGCCAACCCCCATCTCGAAGCAGGGAACAACCTCAAAGTTATATTAGATTGTTTATTGCCTTGTCTTCATGTTAAAAATACACTTTTAAATCCACTTTCCTTCTCCCAGACAAATACATGAACGTTTCAGTCAGTTTAATCTGAATAGCAAAGGCTTGTTATTCTAGACACCTGCCCATCGGTATGCTTTCTAAACAGGGCTTTTTGTCAGACAAGAGATGCCTTTGGATAACCAACTCTGTACTATTAAAACATCTTAAATGGGAATTAGTAAATGATCTACCTTGCCCTGAAAGAGAAAGCACTGGAGAAGCATTAAGTGATTATTCTGAGTACTTAGGAGAAATGTGGGCCTCTTTCAGCCACTGATCGTGATAAAACTTCGGTTGAATGACTTGAATTTTGGTGCTTAAATTCGGAAGATGCATCTTCTACTCTTTAAAAATAAACAGAGGCAATGTTTGAAGCTAATAAAAATGTCTGGTCCTTATCCGCATTCATCCAGATGACTGGTAACATGGTAATTTGTCACTGTTGTATATTCTTTCCTGTGGTAAAGTCAGAGGTTGTTTGGGTTTTATTTTTGGTAATGAACATATAAAACTACTTGCAGCTTGTGACCTGTGGAAAGGGAATACCTGAATACTGAATGTATATCCAGTTTTATTTTATCTTCTCCTTCTGTGTCTGGTAGCTCAGCTACACCCCTGCCCTGCTTGCAGCAAAGATTTACTCTGATTTAAATTCAAAATTTATTTTAGATATTCAAATAACATTTTACTCGGTAATAACTCTCAATTTTCAGCTGTCCTCTGAGAATTAAGAATAACAGTTCTAAATTCACAACTGTTGGAGGTGAACAATCACCCCAAGTCTACTAGCTGGAGAGAGAGGGAGCATGAGCAATGTAAGGAAAAATAACAGACAAAACAGAAAATCTCATTTTTTCCTGCTTATCTCTCAAATGTCTTGCTGGAAGGTGAGTTGTCTGTGTAGATGGAGCTTGCTTCCTGCCTCAATATTCCAGCAGTGACCATGGCTTTTGTTCCCCAACCTGGAGGTAAGTTAGTCAGGACAGAAATGGCAAACTTTGGGCAAGAGGTGTATACCATCTCAGCACTGCATTCTGGTGAGTGTGCGCTTCAGTCTTTCAGACAGGAAAAAAGGCAAGTGGGCTTGGCAGAGTTTGCTGTAGAAGCACATAGCCCTGGTTCCCCACAAGGAGTGTGATGCCAGAAAGTAACTAAACCATAGCATGGAGAATGAGCCAGTTAATTCCCTAGAAATGAGTACCAAATATCTTGAGTGGAAAAATGCTTTTAAAATTATGACCAGTAATGTTGCATAGCTCCTCTTCCTGAGAGAGACCAGTTTTCTTGTATACTATGCCTTTACTTCCTCAGAGTTCAAATATTTGATAAGGATTTTGCAGTTAAGTAGATTTAACACTCATAATTGATGGTATTAGAATTCTACTCAATTATGCATAGGTGAGACAGACATGACATGACAATGCAAACTTCTGTTTACTGCCATATGCTGTTAATCAGCCTCAATTATATTCAGGTGTACTTTTCTTTTTTCTCCCAGTCCAATAACACAAGGATAAAAGGGATTTAAAATAGTGGACTGAAGGAGGAAAGGGAAAAGGAAATACTTAGTGTCATATGTAGCCACTTCAGATGTTTTCTGTTGAACAATGCTGAATTCATCATGAATTCATTATAAGGTATAGTACCTCTGAAGATATGCGAAATTTAAATACTGCTAAGGATAACCATCTTGTGCTTTGGAGGGTAATCTGATCATTTATATGAAGTAAAAATGCAGAAAAAACTTACTTTCAAAGCTTTTGTAAAGTAGTGCATAACTTATTTTGTTAACTGTAGGGTTTTTCCTAGGTGTTTATTTTTGTTTTGTTGTTTCTGAACACAAATGTTGCTAGTTCAAGATATAGAAAGAACTTGGGTGAAGTCTTATTTGTGCTGAAGGGGGTGAAGTGATTATCCTTGACATACCTTATCATGTTGTCAAAGATGTTAAATATAAAAATGGATGTAGCAGAGATGTGGATAGCTGGCAGCAAAGCTGAGCAACTCAGTACATGGACTTATTTTTTTACCAAAAATACTGTAACTGTTGCTTTCAGATGAAGCTTGAGTTGTTGTAAATTCATATAAAGCAAAATTAAATTTTTAAGGACATTTTTCTGTCATCAGAGACCATGAGACCAAGTTTCAAGTATTAGTGACCTTTAAGTGGAAGAATGTGCATATATTCTTTGCTTTGAAAAATATGTCGAAGGGTGATTTCTTCTCAGAAAGACACGAAGTCAAGAATCGTGCTCATTTATATTCAGTAAGCAAAATGATATTTAAATGTCTTAATTCTGAGAACTCTTATGTTAAAGAAAAGAAAAATTAAGAGCAGTGAATGTAAGAAGAATGAGAGCGTACCTAAGTATTAGAATAAAAAGTTACGTTCTCTGTTTGGAAGTCAGTTTTCTAAAATCTGGCAAGTAATAGAAATGAACTCTTGAGTGTTGATACAAAATTGAAAAGAAACCTGAGAACAGTTTATTTCCTGTCATAATGCCCATTGTTCTGTGGATTTATCTTGCTGTGAATAATTGTTTTCTTCTGATTTTTCCCCTCTGTTTTACTTTTTGCACTAGTATTTTATTTTGTTCCTAAGATTTGAAAGACAAGTAGGAATAGCACGCGGTCTGATAGTACTGTACATCATTCACAAGCTGAAAAAACAGCAGTGTTACTTTTTTGAAATGGTTGCTAATATCACCCAGTGGGATTCCATATTCATCTTGTCTTAGTGATTCTAAATAAGTTGCTCACTTCACAGAACTGAATTTGCCAAGTGTTGTGTAAAGTTTGCACGTTTTTGATATAGGTAAATACTATTTAACACGTTAAAAAGAGTATATTTAACTGTCAGGAAAATTCAGTTTTGAATTTTGCAGTTAAACTTGGTTACTTGTTTCTTCCAAATCACAAGAGTTAAGATTTGCAGACCATTGTCTGTCCTCAGTTACACATCTGGAATGCTGTTGATAGGTCACAGACCATGTGGTGTTACCTGGATTTGATCCTGAGGCTGTGATGTATCTGGCTGTTCTGCTGTTGATAAATGTGACTCATTTGATTATACCTGCCTTGATTTTTATACTGCAGACTGGAAAAAAAAAAGTAATTCTATTGTTTTCATGTTATTAATTATATATAACTTCAGACATACATACAGAGTTCATCTGCTGAACAAAGATGATGAGAATGAAGAGTTACTTCAGTCCTGTCCTTCCCTGTGTTTTTTGCTCTATTGTTCAGCTGGGTGTGTTAGAACATCTAATATGCTTCAGAAATGAGTGTCTGGGCAGTAATGCTGTAGCATTATTAGATGAAAGGAGTTACCCACTCATTGTTGACCTTCTTAAGATTATTCCTTAAGGTCTAGTTGTTACACCAGAAAATAAATTTCCCATGGTTGAAGGAGAATATTTCTATGTGTATTGCTGTTTCCTTACTTTATCCTTAGCTTAGAAATGGAAGTGCAGTCAGCTCTTCACTGTACTGGCAGTCTGGGATAGGCTGGCTGTTGGGAAAACCCAGGTAATACGGTACCGTGGCATTCACTGGGCAGTGCTCTCCAGGGATATTTCAGTGGCACTTTACAGATTCAGCTTGACTTCATTAAGGTTTATTACCTTCAACCAAGAGAAAATCATTATTAGTTCTGTATAGAGCTACTCTGGAATCTCTTAATTTCCCTTCTCAGCACTCCCTGGAGCTTAATAGCCACAGCTCAGTGCCAGACCCCATCTACGTCTGTATTTGAGCAGCAGTTATGTCCAGGACAGTAATTTAGACAGCTAGGAAGGATGGTGTGGGCAGCCTGAGGAGTTCTGCAGGAATCTGCTCACCCTGGTAGGGCTGAAGCTAATGAACAGTCTTTGAGCTGAGGCTGATTCAGTATAGATAGGACTATTAGATTATCTCTGCATCCTACTCTCCTCAGTCTCCCTGGTATTAGGAGCATAATGCTGATACACCTGAGTTGCCTCTGCATGGATCTGCCTTGGGTCCAGAGGCTTTATTAGCTCAGGCACTGTGCTTCATGAAAACAGACAGCCTGTTTCCAGACTTCAGCTTGCCCTCAGATGCAGTGCTTCCAAGTGATGAATCTAAATTGTGTCTGTGTGGTGTGCCTGCATCCACAACCTGGGGTGTCTGATAGTATGTTCTGTGAACCTGGATAAATGACAGATAACTGACAGCTGTGAATGTATTTACAGCTAGGTCTTTGCAAATGTCATCAGGTACTTTGAAAAAAATCTTCAGTTTTCAGTCACAGAATTGCCCAGTTCTTAAACTAAAATATGATATGGTATTATTCAGCACAAAGTATTTAGTTTTCAGAGACAAGAGGGTGTTGGAAGGGAAAGGAAAGACAAAGATAAAATAGCGTTAATTTGAAGAGAAAGGCAGCTTCAAGAACGTTAAAAGTGTACTTTATACACTAGTATTAAATGATCACCTTCTGTAGGTGAACTGTCTGCTCAAGTCCATTGTATTGCTTGTGGCTGAAGGTGCTGTGCAAGAGGAGATGTTAATGTGTAGTTAAGTCTTTTAGCAATAGTCAAAGTTTGAATTATTAAAGACAATTCTGGATTTCTGCTAAGAATTTAAAAGCTGACTAAGAACACAGGAGATTGTTTTAAACACTGTTCAAGTGAGAATTCTGTTACTGGTGTTAGATGTGATTTTGTTGGCAGCAGTAGGAATATCATGCTTTTGTTACAGTATCCTGTGATGCTTACATCTTCCTTTCAACTTATTCATCTATGCTTTTCGCAAATTTCAAATGTTGTTCACAAATTCTTACAGAAAAAGTAATGGAAATAAAGTCCCTGCTGTGACTCAAAGATGATTGCTGTGACTCAAAACTTCATTGAGACACCTTCTAAGAATTGTCTTTACTCTTATTTTTCAGGGTTTTGGCTCTTAATAAATGGTACCTTGTTCTTAGCACAGATCTTTTAAGGAGAAGAGAATTAACACCTTATAGTTAATCCTGGCACTTACAGATGAGCTTCTTGCATGTAGAATGACAGAATTTTGCCTTGTAATGATATGCAGTGTTTGTAGTGTCAGGAAAGTGGATCATGATGAGAAGCTTGTTGTAGCATGCATCATATGCATAAATAATTGAGATTACAATCCTACATGTTGAAAAATTATAAATGGTGATAAACAGGCAGCTGAAGTACGGTGAAAGTAATATGATGAGCTTTTATATGAATTGCAAATAGGTGAATGTTTTCCATTTTCAATTTATGACTGCAAAATTTTGGTTGAGGAAACTCCTAAGTTAACCGGTGTGTTGAGGAATGGGTGTGGCTCGTTTGGAGAAATCAGATCTTACTAAAATGAATAGGTGAAAGTTGATGCTTTCTATCAGAGGAGAAATGTTAAAGGAAATTACTTCTCAGTTAATAGAACACTTCTGGTAGTATACAGCTTCCTAAAACTTTAGAGGCAAATGACAGTGGAGAACTTGGCATTTTTCTGTACTCTTCAGTCTCCCAAATGATAATTACAGTAGAAGCATTTATCTTCTGCCACTCAAATGAGTTTTCTTTAGAAATAAAAAGGTGCGCTCTGATACCGGGGACACACACACGACATATTGCTGTTGGATGTGTAAGATGATATCAATGTCACTTCTACTTAACACATTTTAATTTTTAATTTAAATTTCACAGTGGAACATGTTGGAATTGACTCTTAAACCTCAGTGATTAAATGTGGGTTTTGTTTTTGAAATAAAGATCCAAAATCCCACTACACAAATTATTCTTGGTGAACATGTTTCTATTGACTTTGAAATGTCTTCCTGGAATATGTTCTTTTTGGGCTTGCTTTTTAAGGAAGCTTAGTGAAAATTTTCAAGGAATTATGTTTTGTCTTTTGGCATTCAGTTGCAGTTTTCTTTAATGAATGTTTTGGAGTAGTAGCATCTTCCAAAATATGCTACTGATGGGTTCCTTTTCTTGTAATGTTGAAGTTAAAGATAGCAACTTGCTACAGTGTTTAGTCATTTGGGATCAGTCCAGCCACTTTCCCTGGTGTGTAGCCATCTGTATAACACTATTCACACTGTGCAATTCTATGTCCCTTTTAGCCAGATTTTCATTAGCCATCCCTTCTTTTTCTGCAAAGTCCTCTTCATCCCCCTTTTTCCATGCAGAGGAAACTGATGTTTGTGTATTAGGGCAGAAATTCTTCTGTGCCTTTTCCTTATCCGCAGCGTTGACAAACTGTAGTGTTTATATTCACAGAAGTAACTTGGTGTGTAGTGGAAAACTTTGAATGATCTTAACTCTGAAACATTAAGCTGATATCTAATCTCATTGATTAAAGACGAGTTCATGAATTAACATAAGGAAGAAAAATAAAAACACTTTATTGCAGTTACAGTGCCATTGAAATTACTTGTGTGAGACTAGTTTACAGAAATATGGGTAATATTTGGTTGTAACTGGGGAAAAATACATGTAGTTCCTTAATGTAATTTTCATCATCTGCCTTCAGACAACTAGGTAATTTAATGTAATCTTCAGCTTGCAGATGACTTTTTTATTGATATTTGTGGTGTTGTAGGTTCAGGTGCTACAAAAAGAACTTGCCGCATCCCCTTCTGAAGATACTCATCCATACAAAGAAGAGCTGGAAACAGCCTTGGAACAGTGTTTTTATTGTTTATATGGTTTCCCTAGCAAAAAGAGCAAGGCAAGGTACTTAGAAGAACATTCAGTACAGCAGGTAAGATATGTATTATTTAATGTCAGTGGAATATCCTGAAGTCATGGAAGATACTCCCTTGTTTGGTTTTAATGCACCTTAATATATTTTGGGGAAAGATTACTTTTATTTCCTTGTAAAATTTATGTATTTTACATACTGTAGAAAAGAAACTAATTTAAAAAATATGGAAGCCTTTACAAATATAGAGGGTCAGATATTGGAAATGCTAGTATAGTCTTATTCACACTGTCTGCCATTTTGAAACTATTGACAAATTGATTTTATTGAGCCATGACTTTCCTGTTTTCAACAGAGAAGTTCGAGTTTGAGGAAAATTAGACGAAAAATGTCAGCTTGAGAAGAAAACTTTAGCAGCCAACCTTGCAGTTCTTGAATATGAAAAATTTCACTGTTAAAAATTATGCAAGTAAATTATACTATAGCTTATTTTGAAATCTATGATGGTAAATATCTGGTAGCTGTTTATGAGAAATGTGTGAAATTCGGTTGAGTTTGGGAGAACAACAACTACAGAGTTCCTTGGGAAGAGGATTGTAGTATTAAGGAAGAGACAGAAGAAGCAGGTCAGCAATCCTCTGCCTTGAAACATTGATTTTGTTCAAAAACCTCAGATGACTTTTGCATTTACCAAATGCAAGTGAACATAGAATTATAAATGAAAAAGTTTCATACAAGCAAAACAATTGTGTGGCTGCTTTGAACAGACATTTTTAAGTACAGAAATACTGTTATGTTATTACTCATTGAATATTTGTGAATTCTATTTCTTAAACTTACCTGTTAGAAAATTAAGATCATGAGAAAATGGGAATAACTAAGAAAAGGGAAGTATAAGGAGATTACCCTCTGCCTCCCCCAAAAAATTCTGTTGAAAAAGTTCTTATTGAAATCATTGACAAATTGATTATTAGTAATACAATGTCCCCATTTTCAGTACAGAAGCAAAATTGACTGTAAAGAATAAGATGAACAATAAAAAGAGACAAACTTATTCTAGCAGAAGAGAACTAATTTTCTTTCTTTTTAACTTTTCAAGAAAGAAAAGTGAAGGAAAAATGAGGAATAAATACTGAAAGTACCTTTCTGTAGAAAGTTTGAAGATTTTTGAGTGTCATAATTTTGTCTGATTCCCATTTCGTTTATTCTTCTTACTTGAGTTGGAAATTGAAGGTGTAGAGCTTTTCTCCTCCATATCTTACCTATGATCTCAGCGTCACTCAGGATGCTTGCAATTGTTTCTCGCTTATAAACAAATTCTCTGAGCAACTCTTCTAAGCAAGTAGAGTGACTTTATTTTTCAGTGACATACACTAAGTTACAGCCCAATACCTTAGTCTTTTAAATCAGTGAGCAGTATGCTATATTTGTGAGCAGCAGAAATTAATGGCCCCTTTAGTTTTTCTGTTATTGGGAGGTTTAATTTGTTTCCTGCTAGAGTAATAGTATATTCTTACAAACTAGAAAAGCCATAGAAACTCATCATTAGAAGACTTCTGAATTTTAGAATTTGCAATAATTTTTTTTCCCCCTCATCTACCTCCCTCTTCAGGTTGATCTAACATGGGAAGATGCTTTGTTCATGTTTGAATATTTTAAGCCTAAAACTCTTCCAGAATTTGATAGTTACAAAACCAGTACTGTGTCTGCTGATTTGGCCAACCTTTTGAAGAAGACTGCTACGATTGTTCCTCGAACAGACAAGCCTATGCTGAGCCTAGATACTGTATCTGCCTATATTGAAGGAACATGCAGCAAGGTATAATTAATTGCTTTAAAAAAAAAAATTGAAAGGAGTAAAAATTATTGTTGTTATTTTTATGTTGACTTTGAGATAGTTAGGGGAATGATTTATTCCATGATGTTGGATTTCCTCAGGTAATTGCATTTAAATGAAATAAGAATGATGCCACCAAAGCTTTTAGTCTTGGAATGGCAATATGTAATATTGATTAATATGGGGTCAATATGAGATGTTCATTAATGTTTGTAAATGCTCTGTGTATCTGTGGAATGCTTTCACTGTCTTCATATTCAATACATTCATATTCTGTGATGAAAAGGCTACTTTCACTACAAGGAAGAAGCAAGTGTGCAGCTCATTTAATATGAACATTTTATTTAATATGAACCTTTTTTTTTTTTTTTTTATATTTTCAGGCACCATCTCTGCCGGATGGTGCAGACTATTCTCCACCAGTTGTGACTGAGTTGTACTATCTTCTGGCAGACTATCATTTCAAGAATAAAGAACAGTCTAAGGCGATTAAATTTTACATGCATGACATTTGTATTTGTCCAAACAGGTCAGTATTATTGAATCCTGCTGCACATCATTCATTCTTCTCACTTCTTTCAGTATTGAAAAGCAGGCAACAAAAGACATTTATTTTGGTTTCAGGAGTTAAAAAAAAAAACGAAACAAATTAAAAAACATGCCTGCAATGCATTATCATAGGTTGATTGTATAATTAAGGGCATCTCTAAAACAACCCAACAAACAAAACCAAAACCTAGTGTTAAATATTTGATTGTTTTGAAATTAAAACCAAAAAACAAAAGGGTGGGGAAGCTAAATTAAAATCAAGAATAACTGGGAAGGGCAAGAACCAAATCAATGTCTCTCTTTTGCACCTTTTGTTCTTTGTTTTGGCATGTTTATACATGACAAGGAATGAGAAATTCACTGTTTAATAGCATAGCTACAGCACAAATAGCATTCTTTAGTGGATTAACGGTTTAGGCCAACCTCTTTCGAAAAGTATTGATCTTGCTGCTAGAGAACTACTCAGAAAATACAAGCTCAACTAAAGTATTTAAGTGATATTTAAACTAAACCACCTTGTTTCTTGATAATATACAACTTACTGAAATACCACCCAGATTAAGCTCTCTCATCTTGAAAATAAAGCATGTTTTGAATAAGTCTTCTAAAATGAAATTAAATAATAATCTTTAAATTTCCTGCTTAAATATAGGGTTTGCATATTAGATGTTAGCTATCACTTTATTTCTCCTTGAAGTTGATAGATCAGGGTCAGTGACAAAAACCGTAGTTTAATAGATTTGAGACAGAAAAACTATTTCTAAATTCAGTCACATAACAGAGACAAAAGGGAAGGTGAAGGCACAGAACAATTTTACATGTGAAATCTACAGAGGAGATAGCTGTAGTTTAATGTTATTGCATCTTCTAGTCTGGGAACTGTGATTAGTAGATTGCTAAAATGTTTGTTTGAAGCCTGGTAAAGAAATTATCAACAACTCCTCCCCCCAGTTTTCTGTAGTTTTGATACTTTAAAACCTAAATTCATAAATAAATGCGTGTAATGCATTTTTACTTGAAAGTGTGACATTTTATTGCTCAGAAGATGCTTTATGTGGTAGCATAGTATTTTTACCCCAGTCATATGAGATGTTATTCTTCAAATGTCTGTATTAAAGTTCCCCTTCCATTCCCCTCAGGAATGTGACTGTTGAGGTCACTTGACCCAGAAATGGGTTTTCAGTTGAAATCAGCAAGAAATTACAAGCAAAAATGTGAGAACACTGTGATTATTCCTTTGGTGTTGGAATCATGGTAAAATTGAAAAATTCCAGAGCCATTGACCCCAGATGTTAATGTGAGATTATGGAATATGGAAACTAGTCTTCAGACTGTATTGTCAATGATCTCATAAACACAGGACTAGATCCTGAACAGTCGCCTCAGTAAGCAATCTTCATTGTTCATCAGAATTTCCCTACATGAATGCATTTTGGATTTTGTGTTTTTTATGTTGGAAAATTATGATGATGATAATGATAAAGACCACTCACAGTTCAGTCCAACAATACAAAATGTCATAATGGCTGTCTGCTGGCCTATAGAAATAAAGGGAGGCAATATTTGGACAGGACAGTGTCGTTAATGAGAAAAGAAGTCAATGGGAGCGCTGCTATTAGAAGTATAGATATGCTATTTTTGCATGGCAAATTAACCTTATTGTTTCATCTGCTTTTTGTGTGTGATAATTACTGGAGACAGTGCTTTATTAGGAAACCATTTTTAATAAAATCAGTATGATTTAGGCTATACATCCTCAGTTCCACTATGAGGGGAGGAGGAGATGCAGAAATCTGTTTTCAGAGAGCATATGATGAGAGGATGAGAAAGTTGCGGATATAACAAAATGAGTCTTGTCTATGCCATTCAGTGTAATGCTTAGGGGGGAAATTGTTTATGTGTTATGTTCTTGCTTGCATAGGTTTGATTCATGGGCTGGCATGGCTCTGGCTCGAGCAAGTCGTATTCAGGACAAGTTGAATTCTAATGAATTGAAGAGTGATGGCCCAATCTGGAAGCACTCTACTCCTGTCTTGAATTGCTTCAAGCGAGCCCTAGAGATTGACAGCTCTAATCTCTCCTTGTGGATAGAATACGGCACTATTTCCTATGCCCTACATTCTTTTGCATCCCGACAACTTAAACAGTGGAAATCAGAACTCCCCACTGAAGTTGTGCAGCAGGTGGGATCTAACTAAGAGCAGTGTGAAATTTTAAATATTTTAAATGATCTTTTCTAATGTAGTAACTTTTTAAATTAAATATTTACATGCTGTATACCACATATTAGACTGTATGGTTACTTACTAATATTGGGAATTCTAATATTCATTCTTATAAGCTACTGGTGTCAAGCAGTATTTAAAGGATTTTTTTCTTTCTTTTTCATGTGTAAAATTAGTTTGAGCCTGATCTTTGAATTATCTTTCGAAGGTGACACAAAATTATTGTAACCTTCTGGAAAGGGGAATTATATTTACCTTACCTTTCTGTAAATGTCATACAATGGTTCCAGGAAAAGGTGAAATGTATACATATTTAAATAGTGAAAAGATCGGGAATCACTGATATCTGTGTCCTTATGTCATCTCTTGTATCTAAAGACATCCTCCCCCTTTTTTATGTTTTTGGGCTCTTTACTTAAGTAAGCAAAAGATCAAGATGAGGAGATTGATAGAATTTTCATAGAAAAAGTTGCTATAAATTCATTAGCTCTTTATGCATGATGATGATGAAAAAGTTAGAGTTGTTATGAAGTGTATTGCTAAGCCAAAATGAGTAATTCTAAATACTCTCTGACAGTTACAAGAGTTGCTAGGGGAAATGTTTTGTCTGTCTTTTTGGACCAGTAAACTCTATTTCTGATTTAACTGTTCTGACTTACAAATATTATGTATTCCACAACTGGAAGCAGAATGAAAAAAAAGAAGTGCTGCTCCTGAGCATCTGCTGTTATTTGTAAAAACTTTTAGTGTTTGAACTGTAGAGAATGGTATTGGAAACATCCTTTGTTTCCAGGAGAACATATTTACAGCAAGGTGATGGGTATTGCATCTGAGCTGCCTATATAACTGTATTAACATTGCACTTCCCATAGATGCTTACAAAGCATCTGACCCTCTAAGAAGAAAGATGATGTAAGCATGCATATTAAAGGAGAACAAATGGTTTATTAAATAGTATGTTTGAAATGACAGCTAACGATAGAGTTTTCTGTCTGAGGGTTATTACATCCAAGAGCTCCAAAACTAACTACTCAGAAAATGAAGTTATTGATCTATCAATAGTTTGGTTTTACTGTCTTGTGGCCTCTTGGCTATGAGGGACTTGCTGAAGAATTCCAGGGATAATGCTGGAGTTATTTCATATTATCAGATAAAAGGTATAATACAGAGCAGCCATCTTAAGTTGTGGATTAAATCAGAATGTTTATTTGGGACTACTTGAATCTTTTTTCAAGTGATTATATTAAAATGGCATAATTTACTAAGAAAAGCTATATTATAATAAAAGATAAATTGGAACAATATAATCTCCCTTCCAGGAATATATCTCTTCAGGAATGTGTTTCTCATACACAAAAACCTTATTATTCTCTTCTTATTATGAAATATTTAGGGAAGGAAAGGCTATGTTGTGGTTCTTGAAGTGCAACAAGCGCTTAGGATACCGTTATAGCCCAACAATTTAAATTTATAAACTTCTTTTTCAAAGAGAAAATGACATTAATGCATCTCTTGACATAATTTTTTATGTGACTTTCTTGGCAGCTAACCTTAATTTATGCTGCTGGTTTTAATTTTGGGGGGGGCGCGGTATTCTTGCCATATTCAGCTCAAAATTAGATGCATTGCAAGCAAGATAAAATACATTTCTTCACAAATTATAGTGGTCCATAGTGGCTTTAGCAGACTTAAATTGCAGAACCAAACAAATAATTTTTTTTTCTCTTGAAGAGTTGAGATAATTACAGCTCTGAAAAAGTGGCAAAATTACTTTTTGCAGACATGTATATTGGTTAGTTATTTTTCAGATTTATATTTATATGTGTATTCTTACACTTGTGTCTTACTGTTTTGTCCGGTTATTTGTGTCAGCAGTTACTGGAATGAACAAAACTACATTTCTGTGGGCTGTCAGGATGTATTTGATCACCTGGATATGTTCTGTGTTTTTTAGGTTGAAAATGTTTTAGATTATGTACCTTGTTTATGCACTTTTATATGCAGGAGTGTATTTTTAGACTTTTTCATCCCAGCCATGTTGAATTCATCATGTATTCTCAACACTTCATTTGATCACAGATGGAAGAGCGTCGAGACAGTATGCTGGAGACAGCCAAATTGTGTTTTACGTCAGCATCTCGTTGTGAGGGAGATGGCGATGAAGAGGAGTGGCTTATTCACTACATGCTGGGAAAGATCGCAGAGAAGCAGAAACAGCCTCCTGTTGTCTATCTGCTTCATTACAAACAGGCAGGTCATTACTTGCATGAGGAGGCTGCCCGATATCCAAAGAAGATTCACTACCATAATCCACCAGAACTTGCCATGGAAGCGTTGGAGGTAAAAGATCATTAAATAAATAGGCTTGAAAACCTTGTTCTCTACAGATAATGGAATACCAGGTATTATTAGGCATATGTACATGGTGCTCTGCATCTGGGAACATTTACAAAACTAACTTGGAGAATAAAATGGAACCTGTTATTCAGGCTGGTTTTGTTTTAAAGACAGTTAATGTATGCAGTCTCAGTATTGGACAGACAGGCAGAAATTCCACTTCTGGATTTTGCTGCACGCAGTTCATTAGTCAGTTTTTATCAAAATCAAACGTGGATAGGTTTCCCAAGCATCTCATACCTATGAAAGCATAAGTTCATGCAGGAGTTGGAAGTCATAACACCTTTGCTTTCACTGTGTTGTCTGGTAAAAATAGTGGATCTAGAGCATACCCAGTGGTGACTTGCTTCCAAGGGGACCAGGTCTGCTATCATTGTTGTATTCCATAGGTTGCAGTTATAAAATTTTTACAGTGTTCTAGTCTTGTAATTTACAAGCAACTTTCAAAGGCAGGAAAAGTCCTATTCAGGTAAGTTTAGGTAACAGATGACTGTCTTTACTAACCCCTGCAGTTTCTACAGAGAAGGGACTATCTGTAATAGGTTGCAGAGCTATGAATTCTCTACTGACTGAATGGACTCGGTGTTTTCTAGGTATACTTTCGACTTCATGCTTCTATTTTGAAACTTGTGGGGAAACCAGACTCTGGAGTAGATGCAGAGATACTAGTTCGTTTCATGAAAGAAGCTTCTGAGGGACCATTTGCCAGGGGTGAGGAGAAGAACACCCCAAAAGTTGCAGAAAAGTGAGTGCTAATTTCCAGGAGTATCCTCTGAAAGCATATTTATAAACTACTGTATAATAAACTGAATTAATAAAATGAAGCTGAATGAAATATAAACAAAACAAAGTGATTAGAATTAATTCTAATGTTTGCAATTTTCAGGTACCATGAGCAGTAAGATTATAAACTACTTGGAGATCTCAATAATTGGCACAGTGTAGATTCAAAGGGAACAAAACAGAACAACTTTGATCTTCTGATCCATTTTGAAGCCCCTGTTTAGTTATTAATAAAATTAATTTTTTGTAAAAGCAAATTACCTATATTTTAAAGGATAAGAGGCTTTAGTCCTCTTAATTCGTCTTGTTAACAACTACAAAATAAAGAATGTTTTACTACTGACCAGTGACAAGGGAGGAATATAACCTGTACTAAAAATCCATCATTTAGAATTTGTTAGTAAGATTTGATTACTGTATTGGAAATGATGTAAGAACGTGTAGTCTCCTTTTATTCTTTGTATATGTCTCTAGTATGTTAACACTTTAATTTTTTTTCTTGCCCCTCCCAGGGAAAAAGCTTGCATGATTGATGAAGACTCTCACTCTTCAGCCGGAACAGTGCCAGGCCCTGGGACTTCCCTCCCCTCATCCTCCGGTCCAGGTCTGACATCCCCACCTTACACAGCCACTCCAGTTGACCACGATTACGTCAAATGTAAAAAACCCCATCAGCAGGCAACGCCGGACGGTACAGTCCCTGTTCTCAATACTGGCAGCACAGGGAGGTGCTCTAATCAAGGGGGGTTTGACCAAGAATGATCAAACTGCTCTTTTCAAGGAGGGTGATGGGTCTGTGGTAACACGGGCAATATTGAAGCTCATTACCTGTATAAATTCAGTGCTTTAAATAGAGTCAATGTACAGTCAGAGCTTTAAATACAAAATTCAAAGTTGTCACCTGCCACCATTGGCACCTGTCACTTAGTCAAAACAGGAATGTCGATGGGAGGACTATGTAGCTGACTGAATTTTCAATGATCTTTCTTTTCCTTTTTTTTTTCCTCCAGAGCTAAATGTCTGAGCTTATTGGGAAAGATGTGGATTCAGTCTCTAGAAGACTGGACACTTTCAGTGCCAGTTTGAAATGACCAGATGAAAATTTGAACTGTGGCTGAAACAAGACAATTTGCTGAAAAGGCAAAACAAAACAGTATTATCCTTTTTTGAAGGAGGCAGGTGGCAACTATTTTGAGTATATTGTGTATCAGCACGAAGTGATTTGCATGACAGTCCAGTAGACTTCATCTTTTAATTTTTCTTTATCATTTACAATGACTAGTTAGCAGCTCATCTTTATAGAACATAAAGTGATATAGTAACTAATTGGCTTGTAAATGCAGAAGGTAGGGTGGTATCGCAGTGTTATTGAAGATTTTGCAATATACGTATATAGTAGAAATTAAGTTACTATTTAAGTAATCTGACATTATTATTTGGCCAGGTATTTTATTCTGATTCTACTCTTCTTGCCATTTGTTTATCCATCTGGATCTACGAGTATCAGCACTCAAGGAGGAGAAAAATATCTGCAATGTATAGCTTAGTGTTGGTAGAATGTGGCAGGCCCCACAGAAATGCTCTGCTTGATGTGTATTTATTTCTGGAGAGTGGGCTGCTTCCTATTGTCATTTTCTGAAGAATCGTAACTTGCAAATAACTTTGTTGACATAGTTTTGAAAGAAATATTCATATGCCTGGAAACTCTGCAAAGTAAATTTATTCCTTTTCCCCAATAAGTAACTCTTGGTGAAACTGACAGAAGATACTTCATCTCTTTCACTAAATTGCATAGAGAAATGTTTGATGCTTGTGTTTCAGTCAGGAGTAATTCACTGAACTCTTTTGATATCAAAGGTAGTGTGTTAGTGTGAATGGGTTATGTAGTGACCAGGCTCTTATATTAGCCTTTTGATGTCTTTTGACACAGCAAACAGAGATGGGAGCAAATATTTAAGTATTTCCTAACTAATATTCCCTGTGAGAAGCAGTTCTGCCTAAAGACTACATCTGCTTAGGTCCTGAAGACTGTTGAAATGTTCCCAGGAGATACATAAGTTAGATAAATATTCCAATATGTGTTGTTAGTACCGTCACTCAGAATAAGGTGTTATGAACTGTGGCATGCTCATTGCCTGATGGGAGCAAAGTTGGCTGCTTAGCAAAGCCTGAAGGTGCAAGCTAAGGAATGTCTACCTCTGCCAGGGCTGAAGTAGCAGTTCTTGCATCTGCTAGCTTAGCCTAGCTAGGACTAAGCTTTGTTGCTGTCAAAGCGATTCAAAATGTCAGCTGCTGAAAGAAGCGGAGTTAGGGTGATCTTCAGGAAGGCTGTGTGTAACCACGACAAGTAGAATTGCGAAGTACTGCATCATTCATAATGTTTTGTAAGTTGCTGGCACAACTAAACTCTGGGTACAGCATATTGAAGAGCCCCAGGAAACTGAAATGTTTGCCTTGGGGCTGTTGCAGATGAAAGGAGAGCTAACAGGCTGAGCAATGCTCAGAAGTCTTCCACTTTTATATTATTACATATACTGTGCTCCTCTGCATGCATTTGCATTTTGCTTGTATTAAAATATATACTTTTCAAGTAAAATGCTCTTGACATCTTACACATAATCACATCACTGAAGAAAACTGGTGCCTGCATTTCCATTGTACCATTCCTAAAAACAGCAAGAAAATATCCATCATTTGTCTACTCTTTAGATTATTTTTTTTACCATTCTGACAGCAAACAAAACTTGTCTATATTGTTGTTCACAGAACAAATATTTTGGCCTAAATTCAGCCTAGATATTTATTTTTTGAGGCCTGACAATACTCTTGTTTACTGTTACTCTTGTATCAATGTTGTTGGTCATACATGACATAAACAAAATATGAGCATTATACAGAGTCTTACCTACAAAGTTCTCTTCATATGTTACCACAAGCAAACATGCTAGTTGGGGCCTCTTGTCATTGCTGACCTGTGAGACGTCTTTTGACCATTTTTATGTGCTGTGCTTCAAGAAAACACGACCCATGAGGAAAGAGAGAAGCAATTGGGATGGTTTGTCTAGGGAAGAGAAGACTAAGGGGAAACATGACAGCAGTGTAACCTAAATCATGTCGAAGGCTGTACAAAGTGTTAGAGGCAAAACCCCAGGATTTCCATGTCCATGGGAGACAGAACAGACAATATTAGACTGAAATTGCATTTTCAACCTGGACATTAGAAAACAGTGTTAGAGTAGTATTAGGAAACACTGTTTAGCAAAAATAAAGTGAAACACTATAGTATGTTCCTGGGGATAGTATAACACTGCAACACTTCAGCACTGGAAATCTTTAAAAAGTGGTGATACAGCCATCTGCCAGGAATGATGGAGATGTAATTTATCCTGATGGAAGAAGGAATGGACTAGATGAAATCCTTGTGGTTCCTTCTGAACCCTAATTTTCTATTAATTTTATGTTGTTTGTGGGGGTTTTTGGTTTGTTTCCTTTTTTTTTTTTTTTAACAAGAGATCCAACATTGTGACTTCTAGTGCAGCAAATTATCTTATTACAAGCAGGAGAGAATTACTGTACACCCAGACATCTTTTCTTGAAAATATTGGGACTCTGATCTTCAAGCATTCATGTGTAGATAGGTAAAGTTGTGAGGGCAGACTTATTTTGGATACGTTCTATTTAAATGTGTCATTATAGTTCTGTAGCTCTCCAGCACGTTTTGCTGGTGAAAAAAGAAGACCAGGATATGCAGAAATCACTGTTAAAAGTTGAGAGCATTGAAAAGCTTTATATTCAGTGAATGCTGAATGCTGTTGATACTAGTTTTAAGTCATATATTTAATGGAAATGGAAGAAAGGAACCAGTAAATATAGCTTGTAAAGTAACTAAACTTCTTTTTCCTCATCACAGTTGCTAGCTTATATCTCCTTCAAGGAGACAGAAGTATTGCTGAGTGGCAGCTGTTATTTGCTGGCTGACTAGCTGCTGTCATGTGTATAAAATAGGCAACTTCCTTTCTCTTTTCTTGTCCTTCCATTCAGCAACATCTTTTCCTTCCTTCTGTTAATCCTGTCTTTCCTGTCATCACCCCCGCCTGTTGTTTTATAACCCTCCAAATGAAAACTTGCATTTGACAGCAGAAGTCTCAGGTTTAGATTCTTTTTATTTTCCAAGAGCAAAGTAGGTAACAAGAAAAAACAGGAACTCAGTAGGGACCAAGACCATCATTGCCTGGGATGTCACCATATGTGCACAGCTAAATGGCCAGTGTTGTATACCAGAACAGACATGCTCATTGGCCTCCTTTATACAGGCTGGATGTATGTAGTCATTATAGAGTAATCAGAGTACAGACTTCAAGCAGTTTAAATTTACCGAAATTTTGTGCTAAGCATTAAAGTTAGTTCAGAAGGCAGTAAAAATATTAAAATGATAATTTTTAAAAATAATTAAATTAATTAAATTAATTAAAATTAAATTAAAAATAATAATTAAAAAATCTGAATGAGAAATCTGTTTCCCAAAAAGTGGACTTGGGGGATTGTTGTGAGGTCTTTTTTGCTGTAATATGCCTTTGTTGTGTTGATATTCAATTCCCTATTATTGTGGTGGTATGCAGATGATGTATTCAGTATCCATTGCTATTGCAGTGTTAAAATGTCTTAAGTCTTCATCCATGTCATGTAGTACGTTTTGTGTAGTTAGACATAATCATCCTTTTTTGTGTTTGTCTTTGCCTAATTGCTTTTGCAACCAATATTGCCCGTGCTGCCTCTAACCTTTATACAAATCTCTGTTCCCCAGGCATTCTCTTCCTGCTTTTACCTGTCACGGCTTGCTTTTAATAATTGGCAAAACCTGCATGATAAACTCAGTGGGAAAGGCTACTTGCTTCATGCTGTGGGAGAAGTCTCACTTCATAGTTTGTTGGTCTGTAATTCTGCAAGTGTTATGAAGATTCACAGTTCTTTGTATATGGGGGTTCTCAACATCCTGATGAGACAAAGGCGATCCCTGAGAAACTTTTTGCACCAGGTTGTCACTCGTGCCAAACTAAATAAGCTTCTAAGATGGAGTGGATATTTCTGTGCGTAAAAAGAACGTTGCATTTTGGAACATTAAAATCTTACCCTTCAAAATTCTCTCTCTCCAGCAGTTTAAAACGAAGTCTTTCGGTCTGCAGTACATATCCTTTTCTGGCACATGGTACTGGATGTTCATGGGGACTGCATACTGGACTACATGAGTAATGAATCAGATCCAGTTTATTGCAGTATGCTCCATTTTTACCTTTCCCTAATTTAACCTCTCTCTGATTAGTAGAAGTTTCACACTGACGTTTAGTGTGAGATTATTGTAAAAAGGACTTGACTAAATAAATGGAACATTGATGAGATGCTCTGTTGCTCTGCACTTGAAGACAGAAGAACAGCAATACAGGACTGCAAGTTACCACAGCACTGAATCAGTGTTCAGTGCAGCCAGACAAAACATAGACTCTCATCTTTGACTCATGTTCTAAGAGAACTCCCTTTAAACATTCAGAGGACTTCTGTCCTCAAGAAATTAATCTGCTCCCATGCAAATCTCTGCAATTCTTTTGTTTTTAATAATGTGCAAGTGCCTTTTGATACAGAGCTAAATGTTGTCTTCTGTTATGGGTGGATACTGTTTCAAGAATGAGAATTGTGTGATACATCATGTTTCTGACTACAGACCACTAAAGAAAAATGGTCATACATACAAGTAAAAAGAAGAGGGGAGATAAGGTGCCAGGCAGGCAGGACAAAGAGAGAGAATCTGTACATCCACAGCCTGTGAACAACCCACCTTTACTGCATGAGAGAAGATTATTTTTTAAAATAATATATAGTTATTCATAAGCTCTGAACTGTGCATCAGGATTTTTCTTTACTGTACACTGAGTTAGCATATGTATGTAGCTCTTTAGAGAAGCTTTCTGTGCCACTAATTTCTGATTTTTGACTTGTAGCTGATTGTTTATCACATTTCAGATACCTTCTTGTAATAACTGGGCATACATTTTCCTTCAGATATTTAAGACAGAAAAAGATATTATTCAGAAAAAGTAACTTATACCCTGTTGGCTCTCTGAGCCTGTTACCTACCCCCACATGCAGGTGTTTCAGATGTCTTCTCCCTCCTCCTTTCAATTTCCAAAAAGTTTCAAAGGATGTAGGGCAGACAACCCGATTACTGAGCTGCATAGTAATTAATTGACAGAGGCGGACTACCTCATTCATATTTGCACTGTGAAGCTGTACTTCAGCTCCCCTGAGAATAAATAATGTAAGCTTGTACCATGAGAAATGTTACCTGGTCAGCATACTTAGCAGTAAGAGCTCTGCCATTAGGATTGTGTGTCTGCTAGTTTTTAACACATCCCTGTCTCTTCTCTTCCCTCCTTCAGCCCTGTGAGTGGACATAGTTTAGGTGACAAAGCTTATGGCTTATGGTCTGCAGAGCTTATGATGCATATGGAGGAATGCTGGCACAGGGTAATGGCTAGTGAAGTATTGAGCCTTTTTTTCCTGTTGCATTTTTAAATTAAATACTCATTTCGATTCCCCAAAGTGTAACACAACTTTTTACTGTTGATTAGTAGGCATGCAGGTGTTGTGCCTGAATGCTAATGGAGCAAAGTGACAAAGGCTTTTTCTGGTATGGAGGAGTAGCATGGAATAGGGAAGTGTGGAAGTAAACCCTGTAAACCTGTTTCATTCAGGGCAAGATTAATCTTAAAATGCCCTTAAGCATAGAATAAGTCAAATAGACTACAGGTATTTTTCTGTTCTATAAGACAGATGTGTTTCAGTAATGATAGCTACTTAGTTATCCAAGTGACTCTCAGGATCTCACTGTAATACAATAAAGCTCTTGGCAGTACAGATGAACATACAAGTTCTTTTCTCCCAATGACATCTTTCCAATAATAATACTTTTTTACTAATCTCTTGGAAAGTGAACAAGATTCTTCCTTTTGACCTTTTCACATCTTATGTCCAGAGCTGCTTTTTTTTACCTGTTGACAGAGTAGGTGATATAGTCTGACATAGAAATCACTGTGATGTCACAAGTTGAATACATTATGACAAATAAGTTTAAAAAATATATATATTTTTTCTCTCAAGTGCTGTTTCCTTAATCTTTAGAAATAAACATGAAATACTTAACTTTATATCAAACAGAGATTTCAGTTTTGCCTTGTTGCTATTGCCAGATGGGGAAACTTAGAAAATACCTTAGGTAAACAAAATATTAAACTAATTAATTTTTTAACTCTTAAATTACACTGAGTTGCATTAAATTGTCTTTAGTTATAGCAGAAGTTATTAAAAAGTACTGATGTTCTCCTTGGATTTGCATCTTTTGAAAGGACAGGTATCAATAGCAGTTGGGAATTTGGAATTAATTCTCATGTCTCACAGACTGCAGTGGTCTTTGGCACGTAGGTTGAGTAACACTAATGACTGTCTCAACTACAGTCAGCTCTTATCAGATGAAGGAAAAGCTTTATAACACGATGAATGTAAAATATGCTCTGTGTCTGCCTATATATATGTTTGTGAGTTAGGCTAGAAGAGCACAGTACTTTCATATATAAAAAATATGTAGATTTTTTAAAAAAGCAGAGTTAGGATGTGACTTTGTGCAATTGCCATGAGTTCTGCATTACATAATGCAGCATTTAGGTACTGACAGAGTTTTTTATTATTTTACATCTTGGGTAACCTATTGAATGATAGCTATTTGTCTACCTGTCCTTGAAAACCTCCAGTGATTCCGTAGGTTCTCTATGCAATTTTTTAACGGTATGTAACAGGTAAGATAGAAATTAGGGGGGGTAAAAAAAAAAAAAAAAGAAAAACAATTTTCTTGCTGCAATTAAAACTTATTGCCTCTTGCTCTGTACTTAGTGAATATGAAGAGCAATTATTTTATTTTTATTTTGGTTAATTTTAGGTATTTGGACATTCTCCCTCATCTTTTTGAAGATAAATATGTCCAATTCTCCCACTGTTTTTCTTATATGCTGTCTCATTAATGTCTCATCATTTTTTCTCCCCTCCTCTGAATTCATTCTAGTTACTTAGTATATTTTTTAAAATGAGGGTCCCAAATACAGGCACCGTGATGAAGCTTAATTTTCATCAGTGCTTAGTAGAACAGGAAGACTCATGTATTTTCTCTGTGAAGTTACTGATTATCCATTCCAGTGTGATAGTTTGCTGAATTGTTTTTAACGATAGCATGACATTTCGGCCATTTCTGGTTTGAGAATCACTAATTCTTTACAGGCATATGTGAATATACACACGCATTTTCTACTATTGATCTTATTATCTTTTAGGTGCTTATAGATGGATTTATTTATTTATGCTCAAATAATTCTGGACAAAATGAAGGCCGGCTGGCTAACAGCTTTGACCTTTTATCCTTTGTAAAGATAGGTACTACACTTTGTTTTCCATTCCCTGGAACTTTACCCATGTTCTGTGACTTCTGAGAAATTAATAATAATAACTCATGGCTGCTGCTAATTTCTGAAATACTACAGAGTTTTTCATCAGGCCCACTTAGTTTGAAAGCATCTACTGCATTCAAGAAGTATCTAAAATAATAGGAAGTTCTCTCAATAGTAGTCTTCCTCTGTTCTTCAGTGATTAAGGAGCTCCATGTTAATATAATTAAGATTTTTTTTATATAGTTAACTTATTGAAAGAAAAGGAGAATGAACATACATACCTAGACCTGCACTCATTTTAGCAGAAATTTCAAAACAAAATAGCTCGCTAATTGTAAGGAGGTATTTACATTTGTTCCCCATAGGGAAAAGCCTCCCTGTCATGCATACATTTGAAATATAACATGCTAAATCATTGTCTGCCTTTGCACGTTGAGAAGTTAGTGCAATTTCCTATCACTCTCGCATACGGTCTAGCAGTTTTAGATTTACGTTCTAATGCTTCATTTGTCATGGCCCACACATTAGAACTGACCTCCCAGGCTTATGGCAACATTTGGAAATTTGCAATTTTTTTTCTTCCCTGGATGAGTACTTCAGCCTCTTTGCCACAGGTGCAGAAACTTCCTTTTAAAAAAAAGAAAAAAGGGAGCTACTATAGATGTTTTTACTGATGCCAACTGGGAGTTCAGTAGTATCAATTTGTACCACAGAAGGTTATTAAAGCTTTATAAATTAGTCATTTAAAGCTTGACTGACCTCTCTTCAGACTCTTTCTCTTCCCATTCTTTATAATTATATTCTTTCTGTATAAAACTTGTCATCGTTAACCAACTATATAACTTCCAATTAGGAAGCAAATACTGTTCCCCCATTCTTTTTCAAGATACATTTTTATTAAGATCTGTTCACTGAAAGGGAAGATCTTTGTGTGGTAGTGGAAAGCCTATGGAGTGCATCAAGTTTGGTTTAAATTTCTTGGAATCCTAATATGCAGAACCTGATCTGCAAGCTGAATGTCTGCAGAGGGATTTATCTTGATAAAATAAATTCATAGGAGGCCCTTAGCTCTCTCTTGAACAAGTGCAATTTGGATGGAACAGAACAAATTTAATTAAATTATCAGCTCATCTCAAAGCAAGGACTTTTGTTTTTTTAATTTTCATTCTTGATCTTATCAAGAAAATTAATGAATAAGAATGCAGTGGAACTACCTAGACAATGGATGTAACATGCCTCTTGGTTAAGCTATTCCTGTATCTGAAGCAGAAACTGGAAATTAATCTTTTGGGCTACAGTTTTAGAGAAAATTGCCTGTATTGGAATTTTGTGTTGGACACTGAATTATGTTGGCACAGTATGACAGAAAAATGGCAGTTTCCCATCTCAGTGGGAATATGCATGCATCCTTCTGTTGGAGATACTAAGCTGCATTTTTTAGTCATGCAGGGTTGCCTCTGATAACCCTTGATATAGAAGAACTTGGGTTATAATCAGGCAGATTTCAGACATGGGTGGAAGGCTTTCACTTGCTTGTTTGTCCTGAGGTGTGAATTTTATCCCCCATGATAAAGTCATGATCCCGTACAACTTTTTCCTGTGCTGTAACAGCTATCAGCAGGTGAACACCTTAGTTGTGACTGTAATGTAGTCAGCAGCCAATGTACACTACTCCACTCTGTCAAGGCAAACTCACTTCTCCTATTCTTCTGTCTACTGCCTTGAAGTCCAAGAGTTCTTCTGTCTGTCTTAGACCTAGTTCTTTGATGGATTGTTTATTTGCTGTATCAAATCACCTTTCAGAACATTTGATGAACATCTAACACCTGCAGGATAGATGGCATCAGTGATCACTCCTGTAAGTCTTTGCCCTCCAATGGTACTGATTTTTCTGTCCTTCACGGGTAATTTATACCAGTATTGTTGTTCATGGTTTTCTCCTGTCAATTGAGCTTTGCTTGTGTCAGACTCAAAATTATAATGGGTGCTTTTCAAGGTAAATGGCACAGTAAACCTGGGAAATTTTACAGGACCATACTAGCTGAAATACTGCGTCCTCAGCCTAACTGTATTTCAAAGTTGAGCATCATTGCTTTTGAATCAAATTCCAGGATTATATTCTAGGAGGAAATGTGGTGGGGCAGGGAGCTCTCTATTATATTAGTGTTAAGTAATACCTAGTGAAAGAGGACTGAGGTTTTAATATCTTAGCACAAAGAGGTGAGATGAAAATGATAAGTTGAAGTAGACAACTTAAAAGAAAATAAATACCTTTTAGACAACAGAATTGGTGGTTGTTAAGGATGCTGTATTGCACTTGTAAGAGGTTCGCAGAGTGGCTGCAGTTTTATGTTGCTGTTATCAAGATGCAAGTAACAGCTTGATGAGTACGAAGTGGTGCATTCCTTCTTTATCTCTTTTGCAGAGAGGAGTCAGGATAGCACTGCAGCGGTGCTGTCTGACTCCAGTTCCACACAGGATATGTTTAATGAGCCTGCCAGTTCTCAAGACAGCCTGAGGAAGACTTACACAGAGAAGAGGATTTCTACTACCTGTGCTGATACACTGATGCCCAGCAAAGAGACCATGGGATCTACAGAGGAAAAAAGTATGCCCGATTTAATAGATAATGTCAGCCAGTATATTCCCATTAAAATGTTTCTTCTGACATGCAGAAGCACTGAAACATGCTTCACTGTGACTGAGAATTTTAACTAGGCGTTATTGCTGCATGTATGTGTGTAGCTTAAAATTGGAACTGTGCTTTGCTTATGTGGCCATAATCCCAATTTATACTACCTGTTAAACCTTACATAGGAAAGAATAACGATAAACTGCTGTCTATGGTGGCCCTTTGACTGGCTTGCCTTCTTTTAGGTTATTATTTACTCTTTCTTCAATGTTTCAAATCTCTGAATAATTCAAGGAGTAGTTATTTGAAAATAAACTCAAACAAAACAGTTTTTCTTTTGCCCTTTTTGTTCTGGCATGGTAGCAGCTTGATGTTCAGTACTTAGAAGAGCACAAGTAGTGGAATTACATGTTTTATTCCACTGGATACTTTATTTCAGTGGAGAAGTGGACTTGCTCCAAACTTTTCCATATCTAATAGTACTAAGTGTTCTGTATTCCACTGGAAAAAGTGTTTCAAAATCCATTAGCTGGAATTTCCCTTTGTCTGATGTTTGTACAGTTGCACATGGCAGTGGACAGGGAGGCCGGACTTCGGTAGGGAAAGACAAACAAGACCAATTTATAAATTTTGCCCACCTTTCCAGGTTGTGGAACCAGAATTTTGTACGTTATTGACATTTATTAGAACAAATGTTGTATTTTTCTATCAAGCTATCTGTAGAGTAAAATTATAATGGATACATAGATTGTCCAAGCAAATTTTGAAAAAATTTCTAATCTAGAAAACGTTTGACTCAAAGTTTAGCCTTATCAGAGAAAAAGTTAAGGAGCAGCTTCATACTTGAGGTTGAAGTATACTTTAGTATATTTCTAGCCTGCTGGAAGATAAAATCTAATGTAAGAGGCTCTTTATCCTAGCAAAGACAAAGACACAGTAAACTTCCATGACTAAAAATCAAAGTTTAAAATATTAATCTGCATGTAGCTTGAATGTTTTCAGCAATAATGACTACCTAACAGGAAGTGTGGAAGCTCCCACTGTCACAGATGTTTTCTGAAGTAAGATTTGGTATCCTTCAGGAAAAGATGGGTCAATTGAACTATGAGTTACCAAGTTAATCGCAAAAATATTTGTATGGAACTGTAGGTCCTACATTATCCAGAAGGCCAGGTTAGCTGCTGCTAATCATTCTGTCCAAGCCTAAACTGTATTCTGGAATTGTGTTTTTCTAGGTAGATTGTTAAGAATCATACATTCCACTTGGCTGGATGGCTTTAATTTTCTGTTCCTTCTTCCTTTCTTTGCAATAGAATTTTCCTGAATTTACACTTTTATTTTGTCTTGTCGTGTCCTGTCCCCGCCTCTTCCAACAGTACATAAAATCCTGCATTGTGTAAGGTGTGCTGAATTCTTACTATTGCTGATGAAAAAACCCAAATGGAGAGATCAGTGTGTGGCTCTGTTTGTTAATGAGCTGAAGATTACTTATTCATTAAACATCACAAATAGTCATATTTTTTTCAGGAACCACTCAATAATTCTGTCTATGCTTTAATGAAGAAAAGGATTACCATTTGTTGTATTTAATTTTTGTCATTTTGTATATTTCATTTGCCATTTTGTAATTTTCATTGTCACTTTTGACTTCTCTTAATGTTCCAGTTGCAGGAAAGTCAGAAGAGGTGCTGGAGAGCTCAGAATCTTACCATCCTGCTGAGCCTACTGGCCAAAAAATTCTGGTGGAGCCTCTGTCTGCTTCTGGCAATCCCATCAAAGCTGCAATCCCCCCACCCTCACAGTGGGACTGCAAAAAGAGAACTGAACCTTGTGGAGATGCACCTGAATTTCCTCATGGTCTTCCAGCAGACCTTGAGGAACAGCGGAAGTTCCTGACAGAGCAGTGTATTGCCTCCTTCTGTTTGTGTCTCAGCCGCTTTCCCCAGCACTACAAGAGCCTCTACAGATTGGCATATCTGTACACTTACAGCAAAACACACAAGGTGAGCAGACCACTGGTACAACAGCTGACTGGCTGTGTTTATTGCCCAAGTAAATAAACTGCATTGTCATTTGTACTAATTCAGAAGTCCCAGTGTTAAAATACAGCAGATAAGTTTGTTTAATGCAGTTTGGATTGGAACTACGCTTTGGGAAGTCTTCAGCTCCTAGACTGTCTGATTCATGTGTGTGAGGCCAGTTGAGTTGAAAATTTCTTATTACTGAACTAGGTAATTTTTTGTCATTCAGCAGAGAATTACCTTTTAGATATGTCACATAAATTAAGATGTTCTCATAAAAATGACAGCACTTACTTATTTTACTGAATAAGTGGACTGAAAAGTGACTTGAAAGCAGAAATTCATTAGTATTGGTGTAAACACATCATGTGACCCAGATAAACTTTCTGGGTATCTTGGGTCTTTGTCTGTAGAGTGAAAGTTTTCCTACTGTCAGAGCATAGAGGTCATCTTGAGTAAGACAAAATTATTTGCTGTTTAGAAATGACTGAGTGAAAGTCAGTCAGAGATCCTATTGCTCATGAGCCGGTTATTTTGGGTTAAACAGGAATAACAATGACTTGGTGACTGTAAGAGTATCAGTTCCTATTTGAGGTGAGGGCACAATAACTTTCTTCCTCCAGCACGACCCTTGCATGTTCTTCATAATAAAATTAATTTCAAGCCTTCTGCTATGAATTGTCATTGTTTTGATTTTAAAATTATGTCACTATTTTACTTCTGCATACTTCTGTTGTTATAATCCTTTGTCTTTCTGAAGTATCAGTTAGTAAACTGTGTATGAGTAGTAGGTTGAAATTATCAGTCACTTCACTAATTGTTGTAATTAAAGTTTGAACTCACAGATTTTGTATTTGGAAGTCTTGTGTTATGTCATATGCTGCACTGCATGGCTTCCTGAATTCTCTTCCCCACCAGTACTGAAGCTTGTGGGAATAATAGGGAAGGGGAGGTAATGGAAACAAATCGTACCCCTTGCCTCACGGTAGAAAACATATTAACAGCACTGCTGTGAATTGAGCAGTAGCATGTCTTAGCAATCTACTGAAAGGGAATGAATATTCCCTTTGGCTGTACAGTGATTATCCAGAAAAACATTACCATTCTTTTAAAGGTAGCTTGCTTTGAAAACATTCTTATGCTGTTTGTATGTGACAGTTGATAATTTTTCCATGGAGCTAATCATTAATAGGAGCCATAGATTCCTGCAATCTGTCATAACTGTTATTGACAAATGATTTTGTATCAACATTCAACAAAAAAGGCTGCCTGTTTTCAATTTGTTAGTTCAAATAGCATGTCCTTGCCTGAGGAACTACTTGCAAAATATTTTCTTCTATTTTTTTTTTCCTGATGAAGTCTTCTCTTTTGCTTTCTGTATCTGTCTCCCCATATACATATCAACTTAGTGATTAGTAATGTTTTTCTGTATGAAATACACATTGTTGTCTAACTCTATCTCCTGTTGGAACTCAGAAAAATTGAATCCTGCCTGTTTGAACCTGTTAGTTACCAGTTTGGCTTCAACTAGCATTGTTGGGGTTTACTGTCCTTTTTTATTACTTCTCTGCATAACAAACAACTACTCAAGACTGCAAAAAAAAAAGATCTTCCTACTGATACATGTATAGTACATACTTTCATGAGGTTGGAATTTTCTTTCTTTGACTCATTCAGGTTCTTTTGTAGAGCAATGTCAAATGTCTGTGTTTTAATGGTACACTAATAAGTCTTTAGTGGGAGTTACACTCCTAAACAAACTTAAACCACAAAATGCATCTATGCATTTTCAGCAATAACTGCAGTGAGAAGTATGCTTAGATATACTGATGATAAGCCTGATTTAAAAAATGAGATAAATTACATCAGGTTGAGTTGCTGTGGGGGCAGAGTGGATTACTGGTAAATTTTAAAAAGCTTAAATTAATTTTTAAATGCATATAACCATCTTGGAAAACTCAGCATTTCTGTTCCAGTGCCAGGAATTTGTATGAAGAATTTAGACTGATGGCCAAAATTCATGGTTGGCTGGGAAAGGAGAAGATTGGCGGGTCTCCATAGTGCATAGAAAAACAAATTTTCCGTATGCAACCTGTTTTCTCCCATTTTACAGTGTTACTGGTTTTGCTGTTGTGAGATTAGTAAAAATAGTTGTTGAGTGCTTTTTTTTAACATCCTTTTCAAAATCTTTCAACATTTTGTTTGGCTACGTGTTCTGATTCCCCCCCCCCCCCCCCCGCAAAATCCGGCTTACTATTTGGAGGCTACTTCTCTTTGTTTTATTCTGTTATCAGAGCAAATTTGTACATAGCTGATTTTTGTTGGAATGAATGAGCAGGAAAGTAAGGATGAATTTTCAGAAGTTACTTCACTGCCAGTTTGGGCAGTAGTTCTAGTTTCCCATTCACTTTGTCTGTGTCTTGAAGTAAAGTCTTCATCCTTCGTAATTTTTACCTCCAAAATGAGTGTTGGCACAGTTTGGAAGGAGAAGATAGGACTTCGCAAGATGCTGTTAATGAGTATAACTAAAAAATTTTGTGCAAAGTATTTGCCTTATGGTCCTTATGGATCAGTACGTAGAACTGGTCTTATACTCTGCAACCAGCAGATTGTCAGGAACTAAAAATATTTACTGACATGCTTTTTTATCTCAAAATAAAAAATACTCTGTAAATCCCAGAAGATTCTGCTCACAGGTATATTTGTATGACTTAGGTTTTTTAAGTTTTTATCTTCTATTAGGTCCATTATTAACAGAGCCCTTAATGGGGAAATTAATGTCAGGTATAACATGTCAGTAGCATGACAATTTAGTCAAACTAGGCATAATATATGCATGTAAAAATTACAAGATTACATATATGTATGTTTAATATATACTTAGAAACAGGCATAATCTGTAAGTGTAACAGATGTAAGCATTTAAAGTAGCAACAGTTTGGTAATAACAGTTCATTCAAAAGGCTACCCTTCAAGGTCAGTAGTCTTTTTATGTTGCTTTTATTTGATGCAATAGCACTAGGGGTTTTTTAAGACAAAGTCTTCTAACAGACTATAAAAGAAAATAGAGGGAAGGATTAAGTTGTAGTAGGATGTTTTGTACGCTTCTCAGCAACACTTCACGGAGTTTCCAAGTTAGGTAAAGGTGGCTTCTGACACCACTGAGTTGAGGGGTATCAATCTCGGGTGACTCAGATTTCCACTTGGTTGACCATAAGAGATTTTCCTTTTCCACTTTAACAATGGTGGTAAAACTTTTTTGCAAGTTATTGTACCCTGTCAGTCATCTTGTCTTTGAATCTTGGGGTGATGAAGATGTGGGAGGCAACAGCTGAACTGGAAAGAGTACTTCATAATTGCCCTGAGTCAGACAGCTAAAGCCAGCATTTCAGACTGGCAAGCAGTGTGCCAAGAAGAATAAATCCTTTTTGCCATGTCCTGGATCCTTTCACCCACTCCTAATAACTTCATCAGCTAAAAACTAAGCAGAGCAGACTCTGTGAAATCTAATGAATTGAGACCTGCTCAGGCATATTTACCGGGAATAACTGATCATGCTGATTTAAGGAGAAGGGTAGCGGAAAATCTGTAACTACATCTTTTATTCCTATTAGTTTTGATTGTGTGAAGTTACCGTGTAATTGCCCCATTTGTTTGAATGATCTTTTTTCCTCCTAGCTAGGTTACTGTCATCACCTTGTTCAATAAAAGACTATGAATTATATGTACCAAATACATGCCTGTGGATGGTCAGTATAATGTGCACAGCAGATCACCAGAGCATGACACTACACTTAATGATCTCTTAACATTTTCATCATAAAGCTTAGATTCAGGAATACATCCATAGCTAAAATTTGTTTAGACTGGGATTTTATATTTCAGATTTTTGGTGATAGCTTTCTTAAGGGTTTTGTTTTCCTTTAATTTTTATGTGATAGTTTTAACTGTAAGATTCAGATTGCCATGCATTAGGCAATTTTTTATTTCGTTTTTACACTTGGAATTTACTTATGTTTCCAATGACTATGATTGGCATAAAGCATTTTTATGTCTGGATCTTGGACATTATGATAGGCTTATTTTTTCTGGATTCTGATTTTATTCAAAACAGAATGACTTTCACGGAATGCCAGATTTTTGTAGGTTCTGTTCTGTGTTGTATTTTCTTCTGTATGTATTTCAAAGTATTTTGCAGGCTTAGGTTAATAGGATTACAGAAATACATATTACAAAAGAAGTACCGTAGGAAAAAGTTAGCATACAATTAAGTTTACATACTTTGCTTTCTTCAATCTTAATTAAATTTGATACTGGTTCCCCTGACTAGCCAGAAAGTACCTTGTGATGCTTATGAGTGAACATGTATTTGTTCCATACCAAAAGAAAGCTATCCAAACCCCCTCAGCTGTCGTACACTATAATCATGAAGGTCCTGTATGAGTACCTACATCAGCTCTCTGAATGAAGGATTTTTGACATCTGTAAATATCTGGTTAGTATTTCCAGTGTTCAGCTCTCTTGCACATGAATCTCTAATGACCATTTTGCTAGACGGGATGCTCCAATTCTGGGAAGACGTTGGAGATTTCTGCACGATTACTGTCATTAGGACAAAAGCACTTATGATTGAGCAGGGCTTTTACTGTTTCACCAATAATCTGGAACACAGGATAAGAATTTTGGTAATACCACCCCCTGCCCCCCGCCCCTGCAAAAAAAAAAACCCAACAACAACAGCAAAAATCAAAACAAAAAACTAGAATATACTTCTTGGATTGACATGATTTAATCAAATTTACGATTCACAGAAGCATATTTCCAGCTCAAGAACACAAATCAGAATTCAACATTCTCATTTGTCTCTATGAACCAAACATCTCCCTCTTTCTTTTATCTGCGCTGTAGTGAAGTTGTCTCTAAAAAAGCCAGTCTAATGCAACTCAAATGCTACTTTCTAATACTGAAATAAAAAATGAAGTAAAGCAAAACTTCCGTCAGTGAAACCTTGCAATTAATAATTGTCCCATCTGTTAGTAATGTTTTGCCTGGAGCCAACAGCTGTCCCTAGTTCTCAACTACACAGGAGATGTTCATGCATTGAACTCTTAGAGGGGTAATGCTTTTGTGAATTTTTATTGTCCGTCATTTAGTTTCCTACTGATACTTTCTTGTTAACTCACTGAGTGCTATTAACCAAATTTGATGACAGGTGTGGAATTTTCCAGAGAGGTTAAGTGAAATTACATGGAGGTCAATGGCTGGCTAGAGGTGAAAGGCCTGAATTCACCACCCCACTAAAAGAAGGCTGCAGTTTAAGCCTAAAGGTTGCCTCTTCTGTTATGCCTGGGCACTGGCAGGCGTGCCTCGCAAGCAGTTAGCCTTAGGGAAGAGCTGAGGGGCGGCTTCCAGAGTGTGTGTGTGGGGAAACTGGGGGGAACTGAGAGGGAGGGCTGGCGGGGCAGTGAGGGGCTGGGTGCGTGGGGATACCCAAGACAGTGAGTTCCACTCTTTGCTGAGAAACTTTCTAATTTTATATAGAAATTATTTTATATTGAACATTAAAATTCAGTTTTAACAAAAAAATTAAGGTGTTTTAAATATGCCTATAGTTCAGGTTTCTGTAGGTGATAGGGATGGAGGGTGGATCTCAATGAAAAGAATACAGGTTTAAAAAAAAAAAAAGGCAAAACTTGATGATATGAGGTTGGATTCAGCAGCTAGGGGACTGACTAGCCTACTGGGGCTGATCAGTCTGGATGCTTGCTCTGAAAAGCAAGCTGGCTTCTCTCTCCTGAGGGATGTCTTCTCCAAATCACATGCCTCTACAAATACTGTCAGAACAGCAGCTATGTGGAAAATGAGAAATGACAATGCAGGCTAATAAATAAAAGCAAGTGAGTGCTTTGTACGTCTACATGTGGTGGCATTTCCGTCCCCTGCCTGCAACTCACATGCCTCATTTTGTCCACAGAATCTGCAGTGGGCCCGCGACGTGCTGCTGGGCAGCGGGGTCCCCTGGCAGCAGCTGAAGCATATGCCTGCACAGGGCCTCTTCTGTGAGAGAAACAAGACAAATTTCTTCAACGTAAGTTTATACAGCTGATAAACACACCTGTACTTTCTCAGCCATCATTGTAACACCTGTTTCTCATTTGAAAGGTTTGTGAAGGGACGGTAATGTGAAACCCAGCAAAGGTGCATTAAACAAGCCACGAGCGGCTAAAGGAAAGGCAGAATTGTATTACAGAGATATTTACTGGGATTTTCCTCTCTTGAAGGGAGCCACATTAGAAGTATTATTTCTGATGAACTTGAAAACATGGGGAGAGAAGCACCAACATTTCTGTTATGCATCATTTACCATATACTTGATGGTTGAGCCCTCTATAAAAATTCTAATTCTGTTCATCTTAATTATCCTCTTGTTTGCTGTTTCTCAACTAGACTTGCACTTCTCATGACAAAAAAATAGTGCTACTTGCTCTAAGAAATGTCCAGAGTTGGAAGGAGCTTTCCTGCATTCAGCTTTTGTAGTGTGGCTCAGCAGAAAGAGTATTTCTAAGTCACGTGGTATAGTAGCAGCACTGTCGTATAGACTGTCCCTGTGTCTGTCATATCTTCTAGTCCACAGAGGTGGCTGTGCCTCTCAGTGACATGGGACACGGAATACTCCTGAGACTTACATGAGCATTTATCTATCAAATTCCTTGCTGTGATTGCAACTTAACACATTGCTGTTGTCTTCAACATCTCTGGCTTTTCTGTGGTATGTTCTAGGTTTTTGTGCCTTCTGCTCTTCTGTGCTAGGATTCTGTAGCTGTTTTGTGGCTTGCAATGTGTGGTGGGAACATGGAGATGTTCTGTTTGTCTTTCTGGACTATATATCTGTTACATGGTTGCCTGTGATTGCAGTGACAGAATTTTATGTCTCCGCTTTCCCATCCGGTGCTTCTGTTTTAATATTTTAATTGTGGAATTTATTTCCATTTTATATCTGTTAACATCTATCTTCATTTTTCCTGTATGTTGTGTTAATTAGCACCTCTGTGCAAACTTCTGTTAAGTATAAGGTAAGTGCTCTTCTCTGATTATAATCCCTCAGATGGGTTGAACAACTAAGGAATACTGACAGTTGTTCAAAATTGTATCATGGATCAGTTTGCAAAAAGAGCTTCTTTGTCATTCCATCTTTCTGGATAGAAGGTTTTATTAACAAACACTGTCAGGCTGATAGGATATAGACTGAACAGTTGTGACCTGATTGATGACTACATAGCTTTGTTCTGGTTATTTCCCTGCAATATCTGCCTGCTTTCTCTACGAGAATCCTGCAATGTGATTAATTCTTCAAGCTGGTGAACACTTTGGCTCAGATCCAGATAACACAAGTATTCTCACAGAAGTTAAAGAAATTAATCAACGTGCTTCAAGTCAAGTGTGAACTTTGCACGATCAAGGCTGATTTGTTTATCATCGCAGGGTTAAGTGTCAAGAGTATCCTGTGTTTTCATGTATGAGGAAGATGAGCAGTAGGGAACTAACTGAGCAGTGTGTATAAGGGAGTGTTTCTACTTGAAAATGTGAATTTACCATGTTAAGAGAAATCAGTGGTTGACCTAAGTCATGTCTAGTTTTTGAATGCTAATGCTAGATAGGTTAATTTAAAGATAGATTCCATCGTATCCCTAGGTGGATGTTTCCATCATTATTTCAAAAAACAAGCATTCCTTATTCCTCATATTGATCTTTTTATTCTCTGAAGGATGAAAAGTGCTAGTATAGATACTAGACAACTGTATAATAATTCTATCTTGTAAATCAACAAAAATTTAATTCCCATAATTTAATATTATTTTCTTTAATAAGATATTAAATACATTTTAAAATAAAATATAACCTTCAACAAAAAGTATATATGCTAGCCCAGTGCAATATATCGGCAATAATGTTAGAAAAGAGAGAAGATGTGTGAAAATGATGTTCTCAGCTTGAACTTGGGTCTGCCAACAGATGAAGACAATGTTAGTGTAGAGTCCTCCATGTAGACTGCTGCCTCCAGGCTTGAGAAATTTCAGTTTGGGGACTCAACTCCAGTGTGTCTCAGCTATGGTGATAGTATAACTAGCACATGGAGTGCCTCAGACAGCAAAACAACTTGTTGAGGCCTTTGTGAATCAGTGCTGACATCTTGACTTATTCCTGCATGCATGTGGGTTAGCTTTCCTGATAACAGGTACAGTGTACATTATGAGTTTAGCATGATAAAATATTTTGGTGGTCTCATTTTCTACCAGCTATATTTTCAAAATCCTCTTCAAGTAACACTCTGTGTGGAACATGTGGCAGTAATCCAGTACAGATGACACAGACATAGCACAGTGAGAAAATCCAGATCTGAGAGAGAAAGGGCTACAGTGCCCATGAAAAAAAGCTGTTGGTGTCATCTGACATTCCAGAACTGAACAAACCTAAATCTGTGAACAACTTGGGGAAAAAAATCTCTCAGCACTGCATTGACCTTGTCTGGGTTAAACCTCAACTAGTTTGTTCTCATGCAAAGCTCCTAGCCAGGCAGTGGGTAAGCAAATGTACTGCACCATCTGGGTCAGTGCTCAGAATACAGACTTCTGTGTCATCCGTTGCATACAGATGGTGTTACAGCCCACTGTCCCAGCTAGTGTCTTCACATAGAGAGTGGGGTGATAAAACAGAAATTATAGAGCTCTACAAAAGTTGCATCTAATCTTAGAAATTAAATGGCCAACCTTAAGATTTTCTAAGCTTATTAATGTCCTCCAGGGTTACTTTCAACAGAAACACTTTGCCTGAAGTGTTTATTTGCTTCCGTGCAATGCATTTGGTTTTATTTTTGAGAACTCTTGGTCTTCGTGATACAAGAGAGTTAAATGAATGTCTTAAGTGGTTTTCTGTAGATACTTTACAATTGAAATACCTTTTTCTTCTGCAGCAAGTAGCGCTAGTGTCTTTAATCTCTTGTACAGAAGATTCAGGGTTGCTGAAATTATAGCTGACTCAATTTTACAAGTACAAACAACAGTGTGCAAGAGAGAAAGCTAGCAGCTCAAAGAAAAGTAGGGACTGTGCCAGCCTGCTCCTCCCAGACATTTTATAAATCCTGCATACTCCTAGTAGAATTATTTATGAAATGTTTGACAGCACTGTATGAAAAGAAATAAACCTGGATAAAGCTGTCTCCTGTTAAATTTTACTGCAGAACTGCAGGTCTGAATCTGCGTGTCACAGTCTGTTGTCTAATTTGTTAGCTGTCACTCAGCTGCAACTGAAATCTCTTTGAATTCACTTTTTACTGTCTTCAGAATGAGCAAAAATGGCATGTTCACTTAGCCCTGATTTCTTCTCATTTGACATATTAGAATAATGTCAGGATGCACAGAACCTCCCTTTCTAAGGAAAAAAAACGCTTACTGCATTATTGTACCTATTTGTTTCCCAACCAGAAAAGAATGGCCCTGATTTTCTAGGACCGGAGGTTTTTGCACACTCACAGCCCTTCTAGTGATGGCAATCATTGTATGAATGATTATTGCAGTTAGACTTGCAGGAGTTTTAGCTATGTTCCTATAAATGAATACCAAGTCTTTTTTGTTTGGCCAGTTACACATTTCTCTATAACCTGCAAGTACAGGTACACTGTAGCTTTTCTCTTCTTTGTCTGTGTGTGTGTATGTGTGTGTGTAAATATAGAGACAGACAGACTTTTTTTTTTTTTGAGGGCTCCAGGATGGTTTCTATAGTAACTAAAATAGAAATTAATTCACCAAGATAAAAAAAATCCCAAAACATTGCCTTATATGGTAGAGCACTTTTCTAATATATTCAGATTTCATGCTACTGTTAATAAAACAAAGGTAAACTTTGTGCACAGATGATGGGTATTCATCAGTCTGTGGGTGGGTGGTGATTGTGGAAGAAGCATTTTGATGGTTGAGCTCAGTGTACCAGTAACTTCTCCATATGGTTTAATATACAGTATTTGTATTTTCCTGGCACATCTTCTGTGGTAATAATAAAGACCTCAATGTCCATCTTTGGTAACTGCTCCCCACATATGAAAGCTGTACATGCACACAATATACTATAATGCAGACATTCATGTGCATGCAGTCTTGCTGCAAACTGTTAAGGATAATTGTTCTATTTTTAATTCCAAGAGAAACGCAGTATGTTTATTCTCTGCTGTATCCCTGACACTCTTCATTCTGTGGTCTGAGTAAGCAGGGTCAAGTTAAGGTGGCAGCATCCACTGGGAGCCAGAAGCTGGGAGATAGCAGGGATTTCACTTTAATTTGCCATTGTTCACACCAGGTGTGACTGGGCACTGGCAGGAGACCTCTGCTATGCAGAACTGCAAGTTCTGGTTACTGGGCAGTTGAAGAATAAAGTCTAAGTTTGGTGCTGCAAGTTTCTAGAGGTAGTTCTTATTATAGCATGGTGTTAACCAGTGGGTGCTTTCTCTGTTACTCTCCCTGTGTAGCAGGTTCTTTCCCTAGCTGTGTTTCAGGTTGAGAGTTACATCTCTTTGTCTTACCAGGAGACAGTTGATTCTGAAAAGGAGCGAAAGGTGCAAGGGCTGACTCTGTTTTGGGATTCTGTACAACAGAGCCATACAGGTGAATTTGAGATGTAGGAAAGAAGGCTGTTATGAAGTCCTTAATATAAAATCATGGAGGAGAAGTTCATTGGGAATGTCGAGGGGGGAAAAAAGGCAACATGCCTCAGCTTTCCTGGAAGCTGGGCAGTTGTATTGAGGAAGTTTCATTATATGCCTCAATTGTTTTATACCTTCCCTTAGGCATACATTACTGGTCACTGTCACAAACATGACACTGAATGAGTATATGGGATTTTCTTTTGATCTGACAGAGCCTTCTTTTGTTTCTTTCCCAGCTCCTGAACCTCAGCATTAATGATTCCCATGACTTGAATTAAAATTAAACATTCGTTACAGAATTTAATGTCTCTGTTAGAGATAACTGGCTATGTATCATCTGAGGGAAGAGGGAAATCCATTAGGGTGGTCTAAACCTATTCTAGACACTTGTTCTGCCTAGTCTGAGGTTGCTACTAATGTTGACCTGAAGAACCCCCAAATACCACGCCGGGCCAAGGGCAGATCTTCAAGGCTGATTGTGACAACTTGACCAAAGCTTCAGGTTCACTGTTTCCTACTGTGTACTGGAAAAGCCTGAAACTGGAGGCAACAGCAGACTAAAATCGCTTCCCTGGAACTTTTACTGCACCTCTTGCCTTTCTGTCCTTGGCTGGTGATAGATCTGGGTTACTCTCCTCCTGCTCATAGTTGGTGTGTGTCTTTACAGTTGGCAAGTGTGTTTCCAGCTCTAGACATCTGCTATGTGGAACATGAGTCTTCTGAGAAAAATAGTGCCATTTGAATCAGCTTGGGGGAAAAGGGATAGAACTTGAAGAAAATTACTGTGCATGCATGTGAGTGGAGATTGTATCTCAGCGTGGTGAGAGTTTGAGTTTAATCATGTGTCCGGGCTCTAGGAGAATTAATGGTTACGTTTTAGCTTGGTCATGATTGGTTGCAACTTTTTCAAAAAATGTTGGTCTTTTTAGTGCTTCTAACACTTTATGTGAAAATGAGTATGAGAGGATGCCAACTCAAGTTTAAAAAAGAAAAAAAATTACAAGTGACATCCCAGAAATCATTTAGTTACTCTATTTTACCCTTCTTGCTTCTGAGTGTTTTGGATACCATTTTTATGCAACCACAATGGAACATGAAAGAAACCATGAAGGAATAATTTAAAAAAAAAAACAACTTTTTGATTCCAGCAGCTAGCTTGAAACAAGTTATTAGACTTAGTACCAGTTAATAGGTGGTATACAAAAAAAAAGTAGAAAAGGGGACCTCCACCATTAACACTGACCTTCTGTGTCTTTGCATAAACCAAAATAATAACAATAGCGTAATGACAACACATGTTAATAGTCTAATATTTTTCTGCTTCTTTTTTTCTTTTTTTTATGCTTATGGTAGGCAGATAGGGGCATCTGGTTAGAGGATGGTTAAAACCCTACCTTCTTTAAAAGATAGAATTGTTGTTAATCTTTTCAGGAAATGGCCATATTGTAGCCATGAAATACCTGTGTTTTCACTGTGCAGGAAATAGGCTCTGAAAGAGTGAGCTTTCTGCTTTGTAAAGTGCTGTTCAGTAAATGCAGATAATTACTTGCCAGCCTTCTACTGACTATGAAGTTTTCAGATGTTAAGTAAAAGACATCACCCTGCTCCATATTTTCTTCATGTGCTAGGAAGAGTAAGCTACTTTATGAAATGGTTTGACAATTTAGAAAACAGGACTGTCAGCAGTGCACTGGTGTGCTGTTAGGAGGCACCATGCTGCAGGGAATCCTTGCTGCAGGGGTTCTTGTGTGAGCCAAGGCTGTACGGGTCAGCCAGTACCTCTCCTAAGAAGAGATAATGGAGACCTTGCTGTTCTGCATTGGGGATAAGTTTGAGCTAACATGCTGCCTGCCTGGGTTGCTTCCTCAGTAATTTTAAGTATTATTTCATCACTTTTCCTACGTTCCTGAATAATGTCATTATAAAGCTATTGTTCTTCATCTCTGTGAAGAAGCCATTTCTGGTGTGGTGAAGAGAGACTTGTGTGGAAAGCTGCTGAGGAATAAATAAAAAACCCTCCAGGAGTCTCTTCTGAGCCAAATAACTGTATAATCCTATGCCTTCATTTGTAAATATAGTCAGCTGTATAAATGTCAGTTATTTTATGGTTACAGTGTAAGCTAAAGCTTGGAAGATTGAAGAGTGAAACCAAATCAGTGTCTTCCCATCCTCTCTTCCTTGTTTTTCTTCCTTTTTGGTCTTTGTTAATCTTCTCAGTTTCCTTTCACTGTGTTTTCTGTGGAGCAACACCATGTCACAGGTGTGGCGCTCCCAGCATCCATCATTGAATGTCCACTGAGCCGCAGGATAGAGGAACTCATACGGAAAAAATCTCACCTACCTGCAGATTCAGGAAGGCATATTTGTATTGATTAAATATAATTAATACATACAAGCTTATTTTTGCATCAAGTCTAGAAACTTTTTTTGAATGAATGCTTAAATTTTTGATAAGTTGGTTCATTAAAATGCATAATGAGGTGATAGCCTGGCCCTTCTCTCAAACCATGACTGAAAGTCAATTTTATAAAAGTGGATGTATGAAATAGAATTAATGTCTTCTCTGACTCCATTAAATTTACTGATATTAATGTTTACGTTTGAAGCAGGCAGATATTTTCTATGTGGAAAAAGGTAGCTTTTTGAGAACCTGCATGTTAATTTCCATTGTTTTTCTTGTCTAGCATGGCAAAAGGCTTCCTCTGGGGGAAAGGGAAGCAGGAAATTGTGATACTAGTTGCCCCTACAATAAAAGTTAAAATTTCATTATTTTTTTTCTGACTTTACCCTTGATAGTAGTTCTTTTGCCAGTAGCAAGCCGTTTTCCTTCTTTGTCCCCCTTTTTTTTCACTTGTAAAGTTAATGTAATTCTACTCATACATCTCCTGCCCAGATTTTCTAACATTTTAATTGGAAGAATGCTTTTAGTAGGTACAGAGGAGTTTGTTCTCTTATTCTCTCGCTTGCTCTTGTGTGTGCTCACTCTCTTACGCAATCTTAATACCAACTCTGAAAATGAAGGTAAGCAAGGAGTTAACTGTGCAAGTGAAACTTCCATAGTGATTGGATGAAGACCAGAAACCCAGTAAGCAATTAAGTCTTAAAGTTGCCTATAAAAAGCTAGATAACTTTTTCAACCTCTGCCCAACATGTTATTTACAGTTCTTCACCCCATCCTCTTGGAAAAACAGAACTCATCAGTGAAAAATGTCCGTCGTTCACAGAGTTTTCTGTCTCAATATATACACGCTGTTCTTTCTGGCTAACTTTGCAGGCTTCCAAGACCCAGCTAGTAAAGATGCCAATAAATCTAAATCCCTGGAGATACAAGCATGGGGTTTTGAACTGTCATTTGTGCCAGTGGATATTAAACGGCTATTTTTTTCCATTCTCTTTCCCTAGGAAAAGTTTCTTCTTTTGTTGAATAGATGAATTTCTAGACAAAGGTAAGCTAGGGAACAAATAACTCTGAAATAAATGAAGATAGAGCTTTGTAGAAGAGAGATTGTCATGGAGGCTGTAGTGTGTTACAGGACATAAAGCAGTTTTAAAGCTGGATCTTAGAAGTTTAACAGCAACTCTTCCAACCACTCTAAACAGTATTTGAAAGGTGCAGCCTTGCTTGGATACTGTGTGATGAGTGTCCTTTTACAAATGTGTAATGAATAAATCCATAATTTGATTTTTTCCATCTGCCAGCTGTGTATCAGATATAGATGGGAGAGCTACCTTTAGACACTTAATGGGGTTCGTTTTAAACTTAGGTTCTCTGAGTAATAGTACTCCATCTTTGGCAAAATTCCTAAAGTTAGGGAGTAAAAATGTTGAATATTGTATAGTGTATTATTGTTCCAGACTGTTTGGCTCCTGTGGAGGAGGTAGGATTTCCTGGCATAATATCAACACTTCTGGAGTTTGCATGGTAGCTACTATGTGAAACAGTAAGGGTTGACCACTTAAATAAGGTGACTTTTCTCAGTCTCCTGAAAGGAATTAAAACAAAATATGATTAAGTGGGTGAGCAAAAGTAGTGAAGTCTGTAGTGGTCAGTATTTTAGCTTGCTCCTCTGAACACTGTAATATATTACTGTGATCCAACAAGGGAAGTTCCTGTAAGAGCTTGCGTGAAAAATGGCTTATTTCCAGAAGCTTTATGACCTTTGTTCATTTCAGTTGCTGACACTGCCAGTCCACCCGTTTGCTACTCACCTCCTTTCAATTAACAGTTTCACAGATTTGGCTTTTATGAAGTTGTTTCATTTTTCTATAGGTTAGAGGAAGCAAAATCAGAAAAAACACAGACCTTTCACTTGAAGCACTTCCTAACAGTTACTTATAATGAATTATGAATTCTGCTGGCTATTTGGTTTGCTGACACAGAATAAAAATCAGAATTAAAAACTCCTACCAGGTCATTTTCTATTTAAATCTTTATCCCTACAGAGCTGCTCCCTGTGTTTATATTCAAAGTGTATCAGCACCTATACTATGATCTCCTGCTTAGGAGACTGGAACTAGTGGGAGTCATTAATATAATGGCATTTTCTTAAGTGTTAATAATTTCATGAGCTTGATGTAACAGCTAAAATGATTTCTGTTTACACATACTTAGTTTGTTCCTCCTGATAGACTGCACTAGGGGTTTAAGAGTATGTGTTGGTGTTTGTTGTTTGTTTTTTCTTAATTAATGGTGTAACAATCAGTTACAGTATTTCAGGGTCACTAAGCTCCACTTCTTCCAGTGATACTTTAGTCACTTCAGAGTCACTATGTCCAGTGGGAAAAATATGGACAAACCTGAAGATAGGCCAGGCTTTGCCGATGTAGCTTATCCATGGAGAAGCACGTAGCCATCCCAAACTCTGTGACGCTTTAAGACTGTCTTCTGTCATGACTGATCTGCTTAATATAGAGTACATTTTTTATGTTTATAACCCATGTATGTATCACAGCTAGTGGCAGATGCAGATTTTAAAAAGAAGTAGGGATTACAGGCTAGTATAGTTGTATAATAAAGGTGGGACTTCCGATGTGAATGCAGTGCAATGATTTCAAAAGCACTTTCTTTGTAGCGTAACAGAAAATACTCATAATAGGAATGTAAGTGTTGAAATAAAATGCACATTCCGATTACTTTGTAAGATGAAATACTGACAATGGGATAAACTTAAGCTTTAAAAATTATATTTGGTGACACATAAAGGTGATGTTTTCATGCCTGTAATGAAGTAGTTGCTCTATCAGACTCAAAAGAAAAACGTCTGGCTTTGTTTGTTTGCCCTTAGTCTGATAGCTTTGTACTAAAGGTCTTACTGAAAATTACTTCCCAAGAGGTTTTGGGTCAGGGTACTTCCATTGTCATTTTCTTGCCAATAAAAAAGAAAGCAAAAGTATTTTTCTGAATTAATTACACTAAAGTGGATGTTTCGGGACCAAAAAAAAAACCAGACCAGACTTCAAATTTTTTAGCATTTCAAGTAAAACATGCAACTATGTATACAGACTAATTTTTTGAAAGTTAAACTAATTCAAAACAAAGACTGAGATTTTTGGAAGCTTAAGCCTTTACCAAATGTTTTTTTTAAAAAAACTTTTTTTTTTATTTTAAATTGCAACAGCAAATAAGCAATATTCTATATAGTTTGTAAATAAACCACTAAGGTATAAAAGTATTAGAAGCTGATGAAAATAGAAATTAACAATAGCTAGTATTGTTTTTTGTGTCAGAGTTGATGAGAATGAAAAACTAAACAGTTAGTGCTTGACTGGCACATTTATTCCATATTAGTTCTTCCTTTGCACAAATCTTGAAGTAAACATACTGCATCTCCTCCATATCTTTTGCAAAGCAGCAAGAACATCGTATTATAAGAACAGCAAAAGAATAAAAATTATTTGTGAATAATTTTTGCACTTTAAGTAAATGAGAATTCACCAGTTAGTGCCATATAGAGGAACAGTTACTCTTCAGACTTTGCCCCCCATAGTTATTGTGGCCATTGTTGTATCAAGTGGGGGTTTTTTTGTTTGGTTTTTTTTTTTTTTTTTCATCTTAACCTTGCAACAGTAACCCCCCAAAACAATAGTATAGAAAGAAACAAGAAGTTTTTCACCATTTCACAACTGGTCTGCAGTCCTTGAAGCCCAGTGGATCCATATGTATCCCAGAAAGGAAATACAGTTTTCTCCATTGTGTGGGGAGGGAACCACTTAGGAAAATGCATCCTAAATGCATTGTCATCAGTAAAACAAGTCCTGCAGGCAGTGAATTCTTGTCTTGCAGGGATTAAACAGGAGCAACAGTAAAAGGACTTCTCGAGTTTTACTCTGTGTGTGTGCATGTGAGTGTGTTTATGTGTGTTTTAGGAGAAAGAACAGTTACAATGTTGAAGAACAAAGACATTTTAAGGCAGGGAAAAGATGAAAGAACTATTATTTTAAAACATATTAGGCAATAAAACTAATCTTAACAGGAAAGAAATGTTACCTTTAACAGTGTAGCTAACTGGCTAGAGGACTTAGTCCTACTCCTGTGACTGACTGAATTCCAAAACCAAGATTTTGGTGAGAAGATAGTAGCACAATGAGATAGAGATGCACTTTCTTCAAGTGCATTATTAGTTTATTCAAATGTCTTGTAGAAGTATGAAAGCTAAAAAGAATTAAATAATACTTCTGAGTCCAGTTGCAGCTCTTTCCAGTCACAAAGAAAAGAGTAGAAATTAGCTTCAAGATGCATTCACTGTACTTCACTGATGAGGTACGGCACAGTGAGTGTGTTTGAACTGGAGGAAGTCTAATGGCTCTTGATGAGGAAACGTGCTTGGGTTTTCAGCATTGCTGGGTTGCATTACAGAATTTCAAGTGAAGAAAATTCAAAAAAACAGTCTTGACTGCTTTGGAGATCATCAGTATCTGGATGAGAAATTTTGGAAAGTCAGTTCCCATGCTGAAATTCAGAAATATCAACTATCATGTCATAAAAGTTATGATTTCAGCTTCTGCCACCTGCACCAAGGCACTTAGGAAGCAAAAAGATTTGAATTAGGTAAGAAAGAAGGAGACAGACAGACAGACAGGAGTTAAGAGTCCTGAGAGTTCTCAGCCTAGGATTTAGACAATCAGTCAATGTGACCCTGCTGATAAAGCGTGGGAGAAAAGGGGAGGATAATTTGAAGCAGAAGGGTGGGCTTCTTCTTTGTAAATTAGTAATCAGTGAGTATTGCTCTTTTTCTGAATCTTTGCTAGAAATCATAGGCAGTGTATTCTGGACGCAGCATTACTGTGACAATGTAGGCAGGTAAATGATTCACGTGTAGGCCTATTTTCTGGGTTACTTTGTCACTGTCTTTTCAATATGTCACTTTTCTCCCTTCAAAATCTGACAAGTCTCTGCTTGCTTTGAGCCAGAATAAATTTTCCTGCCTCTGTATGTTCTCAAATCGATAAGGTAAAGCAAAGCAAAGTGTCTTTCTTTCTGAAAACTTCCGTTTGAGAGCTGTCTCCAGCGGCAGACTGAAGCTGACAAAATGAAAGGCCCACCAGGAGATGAGCCTGAATCTGAAGTCTTTTAAGTATGTGGGCAGCAAGGTGAAGACAGCAAGATGATATACCACAGATTTCTGTTCCAGATCTCCTTTCAGTTTCTCCTATTGCTGTTGCTACCTTTTGACATATTCCTCTCCTATTTTCCCATTTGCATTTATTCTTTCTTCTTCCATTTGCCCGTTTAAGAACAGCAGTTTAAATGTAGTGTGTGGACAAATAATTAGGTATTATTTTACATTTGTTTGTCTCTAGGCAAAGACAGCATATGGTCCATATGACATTCCCAGAACAATAGCTTTATCCATAGTGATTCCTGTTTTTAAGAGGAGTAACTCGGGTATAAAATGATATTGAACTGGTTAAAATACTCTTTCTCAAAGTTGTGATTTTCAAGCAAAATAGTGTCAGAAAGGAATGAATTACCCTTACTTGCTGAATATTGAAGAGACAGGTTTTGAAAAGATGCAAGTCCTCTGAAGGTCCAGATTTGGCACTTGCTGGTTTATGTTTCTCTTTGAAATTCAAATGGAATAAAATTACCTCTTAATAAACAGGAAATATAAACCTGTATATAAACAGGATATCATCCTCAGATAATAAAATTGGTGAATATGAAGTGTGAAACATATATTTTTCTCCCCTCCCCCCTCTTTATTCTTCTTAACCTCTATCCTACTGTTACCTACTGACCACTGTGTGGGTTTAACTTCAGTGCAGGTGTGTTGTTGGTTTTGGTGGTAGCAGCCCATTCTGCTGCTCAGCATTAGTGGTCTCCTTACAGTAGTCCCAGCACTGATGGAAAAGAGAAGCTGGCCTGGAAAATACTTACGTAAGACCATAAAATTTGCTACTCTGGATTAGACTGGGTTTTCTAGGCAAATATTCCAGTCTGGTAGCTGTTGTTATCTGACTGTTTGCAAGAAGATTAAAAACATCTGAGTTAAAGGAAGCAAATACTGTTGCTGAAGGAAGAATACTTTCTTGTTCCTGTAGGACTTCCATCACACTGGAAACTTGAGATTACTTTTATCTCTACAAGAAATAAAAAAAGCCATCTATAAGTGAAAACAATATCCTACTTCCTTAAAAACAAAAGATGAAATCTACTCTTCCTAAGTGGAAGTAGAGTTCATGCTAGGATTTACAATGCATATCCTCTGAAGTGAAGAAAATAATTTGAAAATGGAACAGAATTTCAAATATATTAACCTTAATAAACTCATATGCTGTGTTGCAAGGGAAGATAGCACCCTTATCTCGACAGTGTAGAGAGGTCTGGAGTCTTTCTGAACATTTGTTATTCACCCCAGAACATTTCATCGAGAAATCCTAATGCGCAAAAGTTAAAAATGCTTAAAAGTGTAAAATCACTTCCATCTGGCTCCTAGTTATTGCAACACTGGAGAGCATGTGCTAGAGGTCATATCCTGTAGGTGATTCTGGCTGAGATGTTCCTCAAACTTCCTCTGGTTGTTACTGATTTAAAGATATAGAAGATTTAAAAAAAAAAAAAGGCATTTGATTAAATGAGACTCTTAAAGAAGGAAACACGGAGTGAAACATAAATTTGCCACTTTTTAATGGTCTGGAATAGTGCTTTGCCCTCTTCCTTTCCCATCGTAAATAACTAAATGACAAGTATAGGACATGGTCTTTGAGGATTAACAGTTGCACCTAGGATAACTCTTCTTTCTCAGAGATGGTTTGCTGAACTGAAAGTATTCATTATGAGTATTTATTTTTAAAAGGACAAATGTTAGGTCATCGTTGACTCTGGGCATGTTTCAAGTTCCCTGTAATTGCTCTGTTGGTCTTTTCCCCATCCATCCTTCCTTGCCAAAACACATAAAGTCGCATTGTTTTGTCCCTGTATCGCCTAAATTAAGCTAAAAAAAGTAGTAGATGTTAGCTGTTTCTACAACCCCCATTTGCACAGTGCCTCCAACTAATTAAACAATTAAGAAAATACTATATCATCTTTTACCCGTAATCAGCCAGAAGACTTGAATAGTGTCCCAAATACTGCGCTCTGTAAAAATAATTAATGAAAGGGCCTTTGATACTACATAGTGTTACATCTGAAACAAGAATGCGGGCATAATGGTGCCAGCCATCTTCTGCAAAAGCCATTTCACCAGCAAGCCTGGAGCAGGCAGCAATGGGAGTAAGACTACCTAAGCCAGAGATGTAGCTTAGAGATGTGCTTACGGGTGCATGTGAATAACTCGAGGTTATTTCTGACACGAGCACCAAACATTTACTCCCTTTTTGTGAACACCAAGTAAATAGTTTTAACCACTTTTTGCCACAACACTACTGGATTTAGGGTGTCTCTGTAATCTCCCATATCCAGAATGTGGAAGCCCCATGATATGTTTCTGGTTCCCGCAGGTGCAGGGGATGCTACTTACACTTTGCTGAGCCTCCGTATTTTTTTGCCTTAGGTAACTAAATTGGAATTTTCTTGTTCAGTGGCACTGTAAGTTATGAACATCTACATGTGCAAATAGTGCGAAATTCATTCTGCTTGTGATGGTTCAGACAACTGAATAATGTGCAGCGTAGGAGTCCATGATGTAAACATAGGAAATTTGATGGTGATTAATGAACTGCTGATTGAGAGAGAACATAGAGAACTTTTGGAATTGGACAGAATTTAAGATAATCTGTGGTGAAAACCATATCCTTTTAAACTCTAAAGAGACAAATTTATTTCCTTAATTTAAGTTGGTAATGGACCTTTACCAAATAATGTTTCTATAGTAAAGCAGTAATTAATCAGACAGGTAGTGAATATTCCAATTAGTGATATTTTTAAATTTTGCTTGCTTGTAAAGCAGTTTGAAATCCAGTAACTAAGTATTATTATAATTCTTGTTTACCTTTTATTATCATTTAAGATGTCTGTGTTCTTGCTGCTTTTTATGGTACCATGACTGTTCATTTTAACAGCTAAGAGGTGTTAATTAGAAAACAAAGTCTTTACATTGCCATGCTTATGGCTTAAAGGTATTTAGTTGTGCAGAACTTTTATATGACTTATTTTCTAATCTAGTGATCATCCAGTCTTTGGGCTATTAACTTTAAACATTTTATGATGTATTTAATTCCAGGTACAACTACTATTTAATTTGCATAAATAAATGACAATACATAGGAAAAAAACCCTCCAGTGCAATAGAGGAGATAGGAGCTCTGCTGTTGACAGTGACTAAATGAGCAGATCAAAAAGGGCAGGTCAAAAAGAAGCCTATTTGCATGAATACATAGAAAGTAAGTATTCATTTCGGTTCTGTACTTAAAACATAAATCCATGCTATGCAGTCAAAAGATTAAAGGTTAATGGATTTTTGAAGTGGTAGTGCCAAAACTGGATTGTTAGTAAGTATAGAATGGGTTATTGCCTTTGTTAGCAAGATGTAAGAGGCAACGAAGATGTTGGTTAAAGTGTGGTAATGCCCATAGTGAAATCTTAGCTTTTAAAAGATGCTGTTAAGCATAAATGTGTATATATATATAAAATATGCAAATAAGGCAAGGTATACGGGGCTTTCAGTGCGAGAAGCCTAAAATTGATGTGGGAAGAAAAGAGTAACATGAAGAACTTAAATAGAAGGGTAAAAAGTGGCTAAAATGATGGGAAAGAAAGATAATTTTAGCAACTAACTTCTGTGTAGCATGTGGGGACTATGGCAGTTGTGGAACAGGCTATTAAACCTGAGGTATTAGTAAACAGGATAGATTTTGAGCACTTCAGAATAATCCCAGAATCAGGAGGGGAAAAGCTAAACCAAAACAAACGCCTGCAATGCTTAGGAAGGCAAAGAGGAAGTCAAAGCAATTGCCCTACTTGCAAAAGTGAGAGGAGGAACAAGTAAAGATAAAATGTCCAAACTTTTGTCATGTAGGTAGTCAGGAGCAGAGCCTGGATGAGTGGCTGGGAAAAAAAGATAAATTTAGCTGTGCTAAACTCAGATTAAGAAAGGCCTATCAGACAGTTTGTGAGGCAGGATTATATGGACCGAGGGTGGCAGTGGACTGGCACACATTTTGGGTCTCTTAATGTGGGATTGAGTGAAATCATCGAAAGTATGGGGGGGAAGGACAAGGGTAGACCTTTGTTTTCCCCTTGAAATAGTTTGAGAAAGGGAGAAGGATGTAATGAAAGAGGGGGCTGGTGAGAGAAAAGTGCCACCAGCAGCCCGTGATACTGCAGAAGCTGGAGATGAGTTAAAACACCCTACGACTGGGGGAGGGGACAATATGACAGTATAAATGCAAGGAAGCAGTGTAAGAGGATTGTCCTGCCGTTTGGTGAAAGGCGTTCTGGTGACATGAAGTGGCGCTGGAGTGTAGCACGTTGCAGGGGCAAATCCCCAGCCTTGCTGCACGCCACGGGCCCCAGCAGCGATGGCTGCAGCGGCTGGCAGCCAGTGGCACAAGGCCTCTGCCTCTCGCCTCGGCTCGGAGCAGCCAGGCGGGCTCTGCCGCCTCGGCTTGGCGTGGCAGGGAGCACGGGTAGCCCGCCACGCTTCTGAGAAGTAGGTCATGAATGGGCCTTCGGTGCTGGCGAGGTGAAGGGCAACCAGGCAGCACCAGTGGGGTTAAACTGGGTCAGGGAATATTTTGGGAAGGTGTGGCGGACAGGTGGGAGCAGATAACTGTTTTTTATTAATGCTTGCAAACCGACAGGAGCAGCTGTTTACTCACTTGCCCTAAGCGGCATGGCTCCGAGCCAGGCTCGGCAATAATTGGGACCGACATCCTATGTCAAACAAGACCGTCCTCCGGCGGGAGAGCGAGCAAACAGCTCCAGCTCTGCACGCCGCCCCCGGCACCCAGTTGCAAAGGAAGGGGGAGAGAGAGAGAGAGAGAGAGAGAAAAAAAAATAGCCGCGGCGGCAGGAAATTTAAGGTATGCGGTTTCCAGGGGTCGGGCGAACTCCGGTGCGAGAGGAAGTGTGAGCCGAGCCGGGGCGGGGGCCCGGGCGCAGCCGCCGAGCTCGGCCGGCGCCGGCAGGTGGGGGCGGTGCGGGGGCCCGGGGGGCGGTGCGGGGGCCCGGGGGGCGGTGCGGGCCGCGCTCCGGCTCGGCGAGCCGCCGGGGAACTCCGCCGCCTCGGTGATGGTGAGTGCGGGGGGCGGCCCCGCGCCGTGGGAGGCGGCCGCCCCGCGCGGGGCGGGCGGGGGAGGCCCGCGGGAAGCGGGAGGGCCGGGGAAGGCGGCGGTGCTGCGGGCGGCAGCCCGGGCGCTGGGCTGCGGGGCGATGCCGCGGGGGGACCCGGGCGGGGGCGGCGCGGGGCCCTCCCTGGCGCGCCGGCGGTGCTGTAAGTTCGCTTTCTCTCCGCCACCACAAGCAGAAATCGCTGCCGGCTGCCCTGCGGCGCAGGGCGTTTCTCGGGGTGGCGTGCCTTCGCCCCTTCTCGTTGGGCTCGTCCCCGCGCGGTGAAAGCCTTCCCCCGAGCAGCTGGTCCTTACCCGCGGGCGCCGCGGGGAATCCCTTCCCCGGGGCTGGGCTGGGCTGCGCTGGGCTGCTGCCCGCCTGCCTGGTGGCTGGGCGGGCTCCGGGCGCCCGCAGGGGTCGGCCACAGCGGCGAGTGGGCAGCCGGCAGCGCGGGCGGGCGGGCGGGCGGGAGATGTGCTCTGAAGACATTTGCAGTCGCGGCTGGGAAATACTTCGTTAGTTCGTTTTGCCTTCGGTTGGAGGCTGTAACAGATCTGCTTCGCTGCACAGAGGACAATCCTGAGAGCAATGGGAAACGGAGTAGTCGAGACAAGTTTGGAAGGGGGGACGAAAGGGTGAGGGATTTCTGTTTTCTTCTGTCTGCATTATTTGGGATTTCTCGGTCTCCTTCCTCCACCCCCTTAGTGGGATGAATTATTTAGCACCCTCGTCTTCAATTCAGCCCTAAAGCTTGCAAGGGGAGGCTTTTATGTGTAGAAGAAAAAAGAGACGGTAGGTCTCTAAAAATCATGTCTGGCACAGAGTAGCCCAGCTGTGATCTCTGGTGTGCACTCCCCTGTTCTGCCTACGACAGCCAGGCTCACGCTGGAGATTCCCCTTCTTAACGGTGACCTAACAGAAAAGCCGGTTGTTCAGTATCTGTTTTGCATGAGCTACTATGCTGTAGCAGTTGCTGCTTCATTCAGCTAAAGAGGGAGAGAGGATAAGAGGATTCCGGTTGAATTAGCAGTTTGTTAAAACCAGTCAGCTTTGTCTGGTCACATGTTTATAATTTTAGAACGTATGCCTTAATTGCAGTAAATTCTGGGTGTTGTGCATAAAGCAAGTGCCATATGCTGTTTGCGGCATTGGCTGTAGCAGCTTCATGTTTCTATTTTTTTAATTTACTGCAGCATGTGTTTATTTGTGCAACAGCAGATTTTTGTGTGTGCTGTGGGTATTTTGCATGAAGCAAATCTAGGAATTGAAGCATATGCTGTGGAGGTTTTTATTACCCAGGAAGCTGCAGGATGTGTCTTTTTTTATTGGAGCATATTCAGGTTGACATCTTGAATACCCAGATACTGTTCTGGTTGTTTTCATTAATAGGACTTTTGTGTGTTTTTAACGTCTCTACCGGAGTCTGAAATACTCTAAATGTTGAGGCCTTCATCACTCCTCATCCCCTTCAATTATTACTCTGGTTGTTCTCAAACAAATATCTCACTACCTCACAATATCCCTGAAATCAAAACACCAGTAGACTGTACCCTGTCTTCTGTCTAGCTAACTGAGTCACTGCCATGCCTTGTGCTAGATTAAGCTGTTGTAGTGTTGCTGCTGGTTGAATATGGAAGATCCCCTGTGTATACTGTGATTTATGTTACTGTAAATAGGGTAATTGAATTATAGCTTCTCTGCAATGTCTTGTTCCTCTGGTATTATCAAAGATCAGTCAACTTTAGCTGGGGTGCTAGGCAGGCTGCTGCCTAAATGTTTACTTGAATTAGACATTTCTACTAACCCTTATAATTGGATAAAGTACTACTTTTGATTGATTGTTTGGTTTTAAACCCTATATTGCTGAGGAAGCCCTGAGAGTCACTGAAAGCATGACAGCATTAGGTGTTAACATGCATCCCTCCCCACCCCACCCCCCAAAAAAAAGAAAAAGGTAAAATACTTGAATAACAGAGTTAATTAAATTCTTTTTTGTTGCATGAATTCCTGTATCAGAGGAGAAAAGATACTCTAAGGTTAGCTATGGGGTATATAACAGTAAGAGATTTTTTTGCCTTTTATAGCAGTCAGGACTCGTTCAGGGCCTCCACTTGCTGGACAGAGAAGGGAAGTGTTCTGTGGATGCTGCTGTAGTGGGGGGAGAAGAGGTAATGAAATGAGTTATCTGTCAGCTCCTAATAACTTAATTTGAAGGTCTTAATTGGTGAGGATGAAATGTGCAAACTCACGTAGAGCTTTAGTTGTTTGAGAGGAGTATGTCTTCTCCAAGGCTTGACTCCTTTTTACCACTGCATCTGTCTTTTTCTGGTTCATAACCACTAATATGGGATATTTGTTTCTTACTACCTATTTTAAATAAGCTGCTTCCTGCCTTCAACTTCAGCTGACAAACAGTTTGAAATCCAGGATGTGTACTTCTGTCATTCCTAAGCCAGTGTGAAACCTCAGACAGAACTGTGACCTTCAAGTATGAACTAAGTCATGTATTTGCAAACACATATCTTTACAAAACTGGCGTTAAAAAAAAGGAATAGGGAACCCTAGTCAGATCTTACAGGATTCTGATTTGAGATTAAAAGGCTTTTCCACTAGCTCCTGCTGTGATTTTTACCTCTGTCAGAACACTAGAGGAGTTTAAATTTTTGTTCAACTTTTTGTTGCTTTTGTTCTTCTCAACATTGATGAAAGATGCAAGTATTTCTCTGTGCTTCCAGATTCTGTGCACATACCAGAATACCAGCCGGTGATGGAACACGCCATTCTTGGCGGTTTCTGAAAGGTTTTTAGAATTTGATGGCTAATATTGAACAGTTGAGTATAATTTTTTTAGTGCCATTCCTAGTATGTATGGCATTTTATATTTTCTCCTGGTTGGTAGTACTTGTTTATTTCACACTATTAAAAATATTGACAGTTCTTCACTACATTCCAATAGGCAGCTCTCTTAATTTTTGTAAATAACTTCACAGCCTATTCTGTGAAATTCACTCGCTTTTTCCATAATCTTGATTTGTTCCTAAATAAGCTGCAAATACCCTACCTATGTATATTTTGACGGCTGTGGTTTGTAAGCTACTAAACGGGAGTCTGAGGTCATAACAACTCTAATGAAAATTTGGTGAAACATTGCCAGTACCCAACCAGAGGTAGGCATTACAACTACATATTGATATGTCACCTCCTAATGACAACATCGCTCTTTCCTGACCAAGCTGCAGTATGTACAGTACACAAATCTGTTTGGTTTTGTGTTGCATCGCTTCGAACCTACCTACTTTTTCATACTTACCAGGTTAGTCGAGAGAAGCTGCGCCCAACAGGTTGCTAAGGAAAAAATGCAGTCTTCTTAGTACATCCCCCGAAGTTAGATGATGTGGCTGCATGATCACTTGTAATGCTCTGAGATAAGAGAAACTCATGTGTCTGAAGGCTGCAGCTTAGTCAAAAGGTGTTGTAAGGAGAACGTTTCTAGGTAATTTTATATGAAGGTGAAATATCTTATCAAGATGAAATTAAGGGGAAGGCTCTTCCCCAGTAGTTTTAAAGATTATCACTTGATTGTATTTTATGAGCTGCCATGTGATGCTGCTGTAGAGGGTTTTCTCTTTTCAAAAACTGTGATGGAAACTAGTAGCAAGTGTTCTCTGTACCTTTTGAATTATATTCCTTCAGGCTGAAAGATCTCTTTCAGCAGGATCTCCTAATGCCACATATTCTAGTGATTTCATGTTGACAAGAAAGAACATTGAGTGCTTCATCAGTGTTGTTTTCTGAAATGATAGTGTTTTCTTCTGCACTACTGATCTATCCTGAGACCCTATAGCATTTGGTATTTTCTGAGATTTTGAGTCCAACTTGGTGGTACGATTGTAAAACATACAAGTGGATGATATTAGTTTTTCTAAGCATTGCATGAATGTGCTGAAATATTTTGCAAACACTGGGATTTTATAGTTTCTCATTTTGATATTCTAGTGTGTGTGTGTCATTATGCAGAAGAGAGTCTAAAAGCTGAGACACACTGCTGTCAGTGCAGGGATGCTGGATGTCAACTGTGGGGCGGAAGTGGGCAGCTAAGCATTTTCTTTTAAGGGATATAGGATTGAAGAGCAGGTTTTGTTGGCATAAAAATTTGAATATTTTGGTAAAAGAACTTTGAGTACTCTGACAGCCTAGTTTAAAATAATCAGTTGAGTCTTGCATGTGGAGACTGTCATGCTGTTAAAAGGATAATCACTTATATTTGTGTATTGGGTAATCACTAAGTTACATCTAGAACTTGGATATTTAAGTAGGTGAAAATGTGTTTCTTCAAATCCTGTGAAATCCTTCAAGCCTACTGAAATAGTAAAAGGTGGCATCCTGTACTAGGAGATGACCCTTACTGCAGTGTTTCAGAATGAGAAATCTCCAAACAACTCATAATTCTACATTAACAATGTGCCGAATCTCAATAATTAGCATACCTCGTATGTTATGAAGTTCTTGTCTTCCTTTTCTTTCTAGTATCATGTATACTGCACTAGATGATGGAGGTGAATCAGTGTAAGCTGTTTGGAGATAGACAACTTTAGGTACCTGTAAGGCAGCTAGGTAAGATTTAACATTTTTCCTTTGCTGTACTCATCCACCCAACTTGAAAATTAGCTGATGTTCTTGTGAAAAATCTGTCTTCTTTTGGTTGTAGCAGCTGCCTTGCCCTTGGCCCATTTGAACATTCCACAGATTGTATCATTCTGCACATCCTTTTGAACATCTGTCTTATGTTTAACTTACTGCTCCAGTTAAGCATTGCCCTGTTGTTACTCCCAGAGGAGTGGAAAGGCTACCTTTTGGAGAGTGAGACATTTGAGACTTATCACCAGACTTATTCTTCTGTCCCTGCATTAGATTGCTAGGTATTTCTAATCTCACGCTGTAGTATTCTTGTATTCATTTAAGGCAGGAGCATTGTCAGAATAACACTAGTAATACAGGATGCCAGGTTCACTATTTTTGGGTGTTACTAGCTGTAAGCAAAGATGATAGCTAATAGTTCTGTGTTCTGAAGCAATTTTTGATTTTCTTGAAATTAGGCTGAGGTAACCCTCCCTCTGCCAAATGGAATCTAATACTGGTTAAAGTGCATGTATGCTACTGGCTATTTACTTTGTAACCTCTGGGAAGATGGGGACAGTCACTCTAGCGAAGGAAGCGTACGGGGTCAAGGTAAAAAAATCTCATGATCCTGAAACTTACCCTTCTCTGGGAACCGATGGCTTCTCCCAGCTTTGTGTTAGCCCCAGTTCTCTTTCTGGTTCTGTAGCACCTCCTTTAGGAATAAGAATGAGTAGTGGGGCTCGATCTTGGCATGCCACTGATAGAGACCAGAACTGCCTGCAGACTTGCCAGCTGACATTTATCTCCCCTAACACTTGTCATCTTTTATGACTTACTCATCATCCTTTGCCTTCAGGGGAGATAGTCGTTTCTAGTGTGTAGCTCATCTTATCCTCGGGTGGCGCCTGTAATAGCTCAGGTGAGCCACATCCCCTAAATGCCTTTTTCTCTCTGTAAAAGGTTTCTAGGTGTTATCATTAAATGTGTGTGCCTGTATCATAGACATGTGGAATTGGACTAAATGAATTCCCCATGTTGTCGAAAAATGGGAGTTTGCTGATGTCTGCAGGGGGCTAATACTGTTGCCTGCCCACTTCCAGGCAGACGGATGGACTTGTACTCAAGCTTGTTTGATTAGCTTTGAGTACCATTGCATCTGATGCCAGGCAGTCTGGTTGTAGCACATAGGCAGAAAAGGTGTAAGCAGAAAAATCCTCTTAAATCTGTTAGGCAAAACCAGAACCCTGTCACTCTCTATATGTGCCCTGCTAACTGTTTATTTTGGTGGTAAAGAAATCTTCCTGCATCTGGCCCCTGAGAATGCCTGAAGAAATGCAAAATCCTGGCAAAGAGTTTTCCTCTTAAGGGTTTCATATTCTTTCATTAGGTTTCTGCATCAAGTTATTTGCTTCTTAAAAGATCTAGAAGCATTCTGTATTCTTTGGATTTCTGTGCTTTTATATGCTCCAAAAGATAGAATTCCAGGCTCTTTCAGCCAGAGACAGGACATAAACCAAAATGTACTCCAAAAAAAGATGAAGTAACAAAGGCATAATCAGAAATTTCAACATGGGTGAGCAGACACCTTTCTTGGTGTTTTCTTTTGAGTAGATAGAAGTGCCTGACTAAATTTCTGGATGACTTCTCTTCTGCATCCCTTTGGCAAACCTCTTTCTCTCCTTACTAAACCCTGGATTGGCTGCAAGACACAGTGAATGAAATTTCCTGCTGATAATTTAATTCCTTTCCTAACCAATCCCTTTCTCTCTCTTTCCTAAAATACAGCTGGTAAAAGGGAGCAACTTCTGGAGGAAAGACAATAAATGTACTTAAATAATTTGTCCAAAAGTCTTTTATCAGTAACTGACCTTCCAGCTTGAGGAGTTGTCCAGCTGTCCAAAAGGGAACCTTTTTTTCATGTTGGCAGGGGAAAAAAAAAAAAATCGGTGTTCCACAGCTGTATCTTCAAATCCACCTTTGCTTTAGCATCCCAGATTTGCAGATTAGAGAAATGAGGGGCTGGACAAGAGGGAATCTAAGGATTGAATTTTAGAGTACTCTGGGGAAGGATACTCCACTGGCGCTGTTGGCGTTAACCTGGAAAAGTGTGGGGAGCAGTCTTGTCATCCAGGGGATGATGTATTATGCACATACCTCCTGTGGTTCCTGGATTTCCAAGTGGATGATGTCTGCCTGAGGCACACCGTTGCAGAGCTCCGGAGGGAATGCAGCTGTGTCGTTGTTTTGAAGGTGCAATCCTGTTCAAGCAGGTTTTAAGAGAACAGTCTGTCGCTCCTTCTTACTTTCTTTGTCTTTCTTTCCATTGTAGCCATGGAGTAGAATGGATTCTTTATTTCCCTTTTTATAGTCTAGTTAGCCATTTCCCTTTAAAAAGAGGCGATGTGACTGTCTGTTGACATCGTTGTGAAATCACATGGTACATGGGAACCATCTGAGTAAAAACTCCTCAAGCCTGCAGACTGAGTCAACAAAACCCTCTAGATTCTGCCTGGCAAATGGCCAAACCCAATGTTTTGCAAAGGCTATCTGTAGACCTCAGTTTCTGTTTCACTAATTCCACCTGAATTTGTAACTCATCATCTTAACAAGGTTTTTCTGGTTTTATATGATTGTTTATGCAGCAATGAAGTTATTCCCTTTCCCTGCCTCCTGTGTGTATGTCCCTGACTCATGCTTACACAAAATAGTCTCTCCGAGCAGGTACGGCTTGGGTGTTCTTTTCATAGGGTTAAAACCAATTTAATGTCACATCAACTGTAAAGTGATTGTCCTAGAAATTGAAATACCTTAAATTTAAGACTCTGAAAATATGTTGTATTTTGAAGAGAGAAATAAGAGGTGAAAATTGTCCATTATGTTTCTTTATCAGCATATGATAATTGGAGCATGTGGAGCATTATTTGTCAATATTTTTCATGCTGCTCTCTTGCTAAAATAATGCTGCAGAATTCCACGGTTCTTCCAGAAAGTATTCATGCAGTTCATTCACTTCCAAGTGTGTGTGTATTTAAAAAAGAAAAGGAAAAAGAAATAGACAATATTTACCTTGTAGACCAGGAATTGTAATCCTGCTTGGTTCTGACTTATTAAAAAGAAGTTGCTGCAGTTTTGCCTTATTTTTGTTTCCTTTTCTGGGCTGATAAAATGTAGTTTATTTATTATCATACTATTTTTTATATTCTGCTGCTGTACAACATGAACAAGACTAACAGCAGACAAGAGGCGTGCTGCTTAAATACTCTGGAAAAAGTATGTAAGATTTTTTTCTGAAATAGGCTAAGTTACTCACAGAAAGCAGGGACTGCTTTTTTTTTCCTTGATGACACAAGTGCATGCAGCTAACAACTTTAATATTCTGTATATAGTTGCTTTCATTTCTTAATACTTTTGTACCCACTCGCATTCCTGTTCACAGTGGTGGAATTGTTCCGCTCTATACTGAATAGCAGTGTGGATGAAATGAGGAATTAAGAAAGAAATATAATAGAATTATCTATAGAAAAGAAGAAAAGCCAAAATCAGGTGACAGAGTAAAATAGTATCTCGGAGCGTGTTAAGATTGGATGAGAAAAGGTGGTTTAGTAATTTGCTAAATGGAGGAGGGGACAGTGGTTTTAATGGTTACACTCAGAACTAGCAGGAAGTCGTGAGTCAAGCAAACACACGCTTACTGAGTTGAACACCAAATAGAGCGATGCTTTCAGAAAGGAATAGGGATGTTCAAGGGTCTGTGCTCTACTTTTTTGGCTGAAAAGAGTGAGATTCAAATCCCATGTGCTGAAACCATTCAGCTTGAACCATATTCCTTTCCTTTTCAGGTCCCCAGTGCAAGATCTTATGTTGACCTAGATAACTGTGAAGAGGGGACTTGAGTAAAGCTAGTAGTACTTCAGTATGTTGTGCTTAACCCTGTATGAAAACATAGACTTAAAAGACCAAAAATGTTTAGGAAAATGTGAGCTTTCCAGGGATTGTGCAATTGTGCTTAGTTCAACTTCTGATTTTAAAATATTGTGTAGGTTCTTGCATTATTAATCAGTGGCTTCCCTGCACCACATTATTAGTTGGCTTGTTAATTTTGTCATATTTTATAACAATCTTTAAATAGTATTTAAATTCATTTTAATAAAGGCTCTTCCTACTACGACATTGCTGAGATTGACAAATATTGGTCGAAGTTTTTGTTTTTGCTTTGGTCACTTGAAGGCAGCAGTGGAATTGAGTTGTTTGTATGCGGTGCAAGTTGCACTTCTGGGACCCTTGGGGAAAAAAGAAAAGAAAAAAAAGAGGGAATTGAGTCATAAGTCTATTTGTAGCAGTAGTTGTTTTGTGTGTTTGCTTGTTATATGTGAATCGGATTGTCTGGAGCATGACTAGCATTTCTCTGTTTCATTAAGAAGAGAAAGCATGGAGCATTGAGAGAGTAAGTTTGATCTCTGCTTAGCAAATGGCTTACTCTGAAGCTCTGCAGTGTCAGCAGCAGCCATCCCCAGAGAAGTTTGGGTTTGGTTGAGAAGCATCAGCCTTTCCTCCTTGGAGAGGCATTCCTAAACCCCAGGGAATCCCCTCCCGTAAAGTCCTGGAGTAAGCAGTGTGGAGGAATAATAAGCACTTCCTTCCTTTCTATTTTCAGTGACTGAACCAGAAAGTATCCACTGTTGCTGCAGCTCTTGCTCACAAAAACCCTGTGCAGCATGGTCCTCTCTCTTCTCCTCACCCTCTTCCCCGAGCCTTCAGTTCTTCTGCAAGGGGAGGTTGTGCAGCAAGTTTCAAGCTGAAAAAAAATTTTAAAGTGCCACCAGGGTATACTGACTTCATTATTCAGTTTCATATTTAATGTAATATTCGGTATTAAGTTATCCACAGAATTTTCTCATACTCCCAGATTGATTCTTTTCTAGCAGCGCATATGAGGCTTGATTCCCCTGCCCCCAGCTCTTATGAAGTGTTTGTTTAGCCAGGAAGGCATGGAGAGCAGCTTGATGTTTTGGATCTTGAGAGGCATTTTGGAGTTGTTGGAAGCATCTCACTCCTTCTGCTGGTTTCGTGTAAACAACTTCACTGGCTGTTGCAGAAGGGAGGAGAACCTTTCAGCGGCAGGAACAGTGGCCAGCAAACCAGAGTGGTGTATTGGATGTAAAATCCTTTTGGTGGCCAGAGCTGGAGACATTTTGTCAAGTGGCCTGAGTGGTGATGATCAGTAACAAAACCTTTCAAAGAACTGCAAAGGTTTGTCACAAGGATCTGCACTCCTCTGTGCGTGTACTTTCAAGGGAGATACTTTGCTAACAAATCTGAATTTTCAAATGATGATATGAAAACTTTAATTTTACTCAAACTGAATAACGTGTTCCAGTCTCCTCCCCAGCTATTTCATTACAAGCTTTGCATTTGTATCATTCTTAAGTTTTTGTTTAAAAAGCTGAATGTAGGCTGTTTTTTAAAAAATGTTGCAGTATATTATCTGAATTCAGAAATATCCTTCCTGGAGGTTATTGAAACTTAGGAAGGAAAAATTCATGCCCAATGAATTTTTAGTTAAACTTCTCTTTGAGAGAAACAGAAAGACTGTCTCTGACTCAAATTTCAATCTTGAAGAGAATTCAACATCACTCATGAAATACATTGATGTTAAAGTGAGTTTATCACAATGTTTTGCATATTGCTTAATAAAATCACAGTGGGTGGAATGCATATTGTTCTGACTCCTGATGGCAGGTTTCTTTCTGCTTTTGGCTTGAGGCTGCATGTGAAACAGGCAGGTATGTAACATAGGACAGCAGTCATCTTTATTGCTGGTTTGCATTTGTAAAACTGCAAGTCAACACATGACAAGTTAGTGACTTTCCTTTTAAAATCAGACCTTCTTTTGTAATTGCAATGATAAAGTAAACTTTAACACCTCTAACGAGAGTTTTAGTTCAAGCTCTTCCAATGTGCCCTTTTGCAGAAAGGCAGAAAAGCAGCATTCCCCAAAATATGCAACTTTTTTTTATCAGATGGACTTTGTCACTTTCATGGTTTTGTAGCTGCAGTTAGCATATTCTGTCATTGCAAATGGTTTTACTGCATATTGTAATTTCTGGGGTAGCATTAAAATGTATACATGGGACATGTGAGAAGGAGCTGCAAAATTATTTTCAACTGTTTCCAGATATGGTATCCAAAAGCTCCCTCCAAGTGATCTGCCTAATTCAAATGAAGGATGAGATAATGCTAAAAAAGACCAGGAACCTACACATTGGCTGTCTTCCATTCTTACAGTATGCATCGAAGTTGACCATAAATTATTTTGTACAGTTAAATGGGCGAAGTAGGTTGTTGCAATGTGGTGCCATTATGAGGCATTCAGTTGTTTTAGGATTTGGCAGAAACCCAGTTTACATACGTGAAGAGAAGCACAAAATATCAGCTCCAGAATGTGTGTGTTTCATCTGTAGCCTGAAAGGAAAGTCATTGCATAGTTTGGGGGAAGAAAAAGCTTCTCTATTTAAATAAAGTGTGTGCTGTTTTATGGAACTGTTACCTACCTTGAGAGCTACTGAGCTGCATGAGCAGATAAGATTTTTGTCACCAAGCCACAGAAGGTACTTTTGGACATTGGTAGTTGGAGATGGGAGGAAGTGACGGTTGTGTCGGGGGTCAGTCATGGTAGGGTTTTAGGTACATTCCCTTTTGCCAAAAGTACAAAAAAAAAGTTTGAAAGAAAGCTTCAGGGAACAAAGCGGAAAAATGGCTTTCTCTGTCATCACTAGGGAGTAAGAGCAGAGAGCGTAAGGAAAAGCAAGAGTAAGTAAATATGGCAGAACAGTCTGTGCATTGTATCTCGTTGAGGTCATTGTTTACTATTTAAAAACACTGATATTTGTGTGTTGTTTTTTCCCAAGTTCCTATATGTCCTATGGAGTAGAACTGCAGATTCTCTGAAGGCATGCAGGGGGAGGGTCTGTTGTAGACAGAGCGGTTATGCATCTGCTTCTTTTGTGGTCAAATGTCATTTATGATTGCAGTAATCATTTTCTTTGCTTCTATCTTGCATTAAGTTCTGAAGAAGTTTGTTCACACTGCAAGTAAAGCTAAAGATACCAAAGCAAGACCTTTAAACAAGTATAAAAGAGTAAATATTTGTATATCCTGCTCTCTGAACGGGTTTGGAAAGCAAAGTTCATTTTCAGTCAGGTACTCCTATCAATGAGGCTATTCTTTCCTGCATTGTCACAAAATGGTATACATTATCAGAGGATTTTCATCGTAAAGAGCTGCTATAGAAGTTTCAGAACCGAATAAAGCACGAGGGAAGGGTTTGCACTGATGTAATGGCAGTTTTTGTGAATGGTCATAAGTTACATACTAACATGCAAGCATAGTACTATTTGCATTGCATTTTTTCAAATATGGTGACTAGCGTGTTGACAGCATCCACATTAAACACCTGAAAAACATCTCCTTGGACTTATTAGACGTTGCAAAATCTGAGCTGACTAACCATAATTAAATTCTATTTTCTATCAGTCTCCAGCCTTGCTCCCCAAAGATTCCCTTGTCCCAGAAATTTAATTAGAAGGCTCAGGATGTATGCACAAGTATTTGCGTCTGCCACTGGAAAATGGATACTGCTGAGGAAACTGATTCTTCCTATCAGACTGGTTAGTGCTATGGTGAACACTGATGATATCAAGGCAGTAACCAAGTTCCTAAGACATTTAGTAACAGGTTATCTGAAGGTAGAATCTTTCTCTGGCTCTGCAAGAGTAGCAGCTTTCAGGCCAGGAAAACTTACTTTAAGTTACTCCTTTTTTTTTATGGACGTTGAGCTTTGGCTTAGGAAGGTGTGTTCACAGACATGTAAGAAAAATGCACAATATAATTTAGGCTTTGCTTGCTTTTATTCTGGGAATAGTTCAGAAGCATATTTAGAAGGTGTGCTGTGGCTTCTGCAAGCCTTCCTCTTGCTCCCTCAAGCATTCAGTATGCTACGGAATCTGAACCATATTTTAAGAATTCCTCCCTTTTCAGTTGGATCCCTCTTTAGAGGTTTCCTCTTTTCCTTTCTCTGCAGGGAATCTGGCGCATCCCCGTGGATGAGATCGACCGCCCGGGCAGTTTTGCATCTCATATGAACCGCTCTATTGTCTTATTGCTAAATGTATTGTCACAACTAAAGGATTACAACACCTTACTGAAAGTCTCATCTATGCTACAGAGGACCCCTGATCAGGGAAAGTAAGACATATTTATTTTAGTCCATTACTTTGTAAAGTTTTTGAATATATTTTGTTCACTATGTAACTATTTTGTTTAAAAACATTCTTGGTTTAGGAAAAAAGTCTTCAGAGATATTTCCTTGGGAATATAGTGGAATGGCAGTTAATTTTTCTCAGGATTACAATTCCATAATAGAGTCCAGAATTTCTCTGCATTTCTCTTGAAACTCAGAGCAGCCAAACAGCTGCCATAACAGACTTGCAGAGGTTTTCTGTCACGTGGAGGGATTCACTGGTGGAACAGAGCATCATGACCTCTGCACCCCTCTGCTGGCCTCTTGCATAAGAGCTGTGTCCAGTGAGGGAGGTCACAGCACAGGCATCCTGCCTTCCTGTAATCCTTGACTGAACAATGGTTATGTGCCTATTGGCAGCTGATGCTATTTAAAAAGCTTATCCTATTCAGGGGTGATCTAATTTTAATTCCATTAACCTTATTTAAGAAAAAAGAAGCCATTTAACGTGAGCTGTATATATGTTCATATCAGTGAGAAGACCAAAATAAACATCTAAGGAAAACATTGAAGCAATTGAGGTAAAATTCTAGTAGCTTGCCAAGTGGGAAATGTTGAAATTAGTCTCTGGCAAATGCTTGAGAAATTGAACTGAATGATTGATGGCAGCAGGTTGGAGGCATTGAAGGTTTCTTCATGTGTTTTTGAATGTAAGTGCATGTGAATTTGCATAGATCATAGTATGTCTGGGAATATGTTGCCACATGTTAAGCAAACTTGAAGCCAAAATTACTTTGACTTTTATCATATCAGAAGTACTGGACCACGGAAGGTTTAAATTCTGTCCTAAGCAAGCCCACAGTTGTACTAAAAATATTATGTTATTTATAAGTCTAGACTGAATTTAACAAACAACTAATTTGACATGTTGGATCAGCCAGTGCCAGCCATGGTGAACTGTAATCGTTACAGGAATTTATAAATGCAGATATTCTGGGTGTGTCTGGTATATGCCTTTAACAACCCTGTTTTTAAAAATAGGAAGTTTTTAGCTGAACTTTAGCTATTACTGTACTGATGAGGAGTCAGGTTTTTGTATCTTTTGTCTGAAAAGCAAACCATAAAATTACCAATTTAATGTAATACTGTAGAGAGAATACTATGTGTATTAAAATACTATGTGTATTAAAAATGTTGGCTTTTTGACTGAAATAGTACCCTTCAAAATTATTTACTTGATTTTTAGTCCTCTCATTAAAACCAGCCAACTCTGAAATAAAAATTCAGTTTTCCATCAAACTCAATTAGTTGGGATTGATGGCTGGAAATGTTTTCCTTGAAAGTGGACTAAAGCATTGTGTCAGAATACATAGAAGTTACAATGCTCTAGTAAATTAAAATTAAGCTTTAGAGTGAATAATTCTTGCACATACAATATTATTTTTTTATAGTACTAAATAGAAAAAAGGTATTAGCACACTGGTGTTTTAGCTCTAAAACACCTAGGTTCAAAGGCAACTGATATGACCAACGAGAAATGATTTGCTGATGTCCTTAATCTCACATGCATGGTTTATCCAGAACGTGAAAATCACCTGACAGCTCAAGATAGCTTTGTGTGACTAATACTCTTTTTCAAGAAAAGGTTTGAATAAAAAGCTGGTGTTTGAGGGGCACAGAAGGTTTGATGTAAGAAAACTGTAATTCTGGTTGTCTGTTTTGCTCTGGATTTTGGTTTGCCTTTTTTTTTTTCTCCCCTTCCCTCTGTAGATAGCACTATGTTTTGCTTCATGCATGTCATCTTTGATGATTGTAGGGAGGGGAGAAGTGGAGGGAAACATAGCTAAAGTGTTATATTTCAATATGCAACTGTATATGTTTTGTTTGCTTTCTTCTAACTTGTTTTAAAATTGTGTTGGGGATTTTTCTTGGTTTCTGTTGTTTTTTGGGGGTTTGTGGGTGGTTGTTGTTTTTTTTTTTTTAAGTCCTGGTTCTTGCTTTTAAAGTCTTAGAAGCTTTTGGCAGTTAGCTTAATTTCTGTTATCTTACTGTGGCACAGGAAGTACTTGCGTGATGCAGATCGCCAAGTTCTGGCCCAACAAGCCTTTGTGCTTACAGTGAAAGTGTTGGAGGACACTCTCAACGATCTGACGCAGGTAAGGCAGCAGTGCGTTTAATGGTCATTGATTTAGTAATTAGATTTTTCCAGGTTCAGTTTACTCAGTCCTCAGATCTCCTGAGGCTGAAGGGCTACATTATTACCACTTATTTCTAATATCTTTTTTTTATACGCAACTACACAGAAAACTTTCTTCCAGCATTGTTGTTTTTTGTTTTGAAATCCAGTAACAAATACAGTGTTGAGAATGGGTTGCAGTAAGTTTGGTTTGACTGTCCCTTAAATGTCAAATGATGGTAGTTACGTGGAGTATAAGAATGGCTACATTGTCACGTGGGGGTCTATTGGAAATCTCCTTTTAAAATGAACTGAGATTCCTCTTGCAAAACAAAACCAGACAACCAGATAGTACATTCCTAGCCATTTTTAACTGCTAGTCCTTGACAGCACCACGCCTGTTATTACATTTAATTGTAATTTAGGTTTAATTTTAAAAAGTTGTATAGAGACTAATCAGTTTCCAGGTTAAGGTAACTGGAAATTGGAAGTTTACTTAGTAAACACATTCAAGGAAAAACTTGTTCCTAAGGGTTTTCCAAGTTAACAGAGTATAGGTTTAACAAATTATATGAAAACATCCTTAAGACCACTGGAACTCTGTGTATGCAATAGTTTATTCATAAATCTGCATGGAAGAATTGTATCATTAGCAATTTTTGAAAGAAGAGATGATGCACTGAGGCTTTCTACCTTTGGACCATCACCAAAGTAAAGGTACGAAAATTAAAATACTATAGCAGAGTGTAGCATAATCCTTGATCTACTAACAAGAAGAAAGTTATGTAAGAGCACCCAAAGGGAAGATTCTTAAATTTGAGGTTGATCCGCAGCTGCCAAAAGAAACAGGTTCAGTTTTGATTTCAATACATTAGAAGAAAATTTTGTGCTATTAAAACCTTGGATTTCATTTAGTTGGATCCCATAGTATAGACTGAAGTAGTGGGGGGAGGGGGGGCAACGATTGCAGCTTTGGTTCTGCTCTGTGGTGTTTTCACTGATTAAAATTATTTAATTGTAAGACTTGTGGCTTGGATTAATTAATATTCAGGAACAAACAAGAATGAACATAGAATAAATGCATTTTCTTCAGCAGAGGCAGTAATGTAAAGGTACTCATTGTCAATATTCACAGTAGTCATAGCTGTGCTCAAATGCTTTCTGATTTCAATGATAACAGAGAAGAATGACTTCTTATATTAAGGTTTCAGAAGATCAGAGTTCCAGGTCTTCTAACCTTGCTTCAGGAAGGATGACAACAGATGTCTCTAATAAAACTAGTGCTGAAGAGGGGAAAGATGTCCTTCCCAAAAAGCCAGTTTTATCGGATGGAGTAGTACATAGTACTGAAAATGGAATAAAGGAAGTGACCCAGGGACAAATTCCCAATGCTATGGACATATTGGAACAAGAGGACAAGAATGACAAGGAAATTAAAGTGCTCCCTGGGCCTGGTTCAGCTGAGCCTATGGATCTTGATGGATATTCCAATGACCCTGAAAAAATTGATTCTTCATGTAAACACAGTGAGCCAGACTATCCTCAGTCTGGCAGGAACTCAAAGGAGAGAGTTCCAGAGAGCCGGACTCCAGAACTTTCTTTGGAAGAGCTAAGTATCAGCTCAAAACATCAGCAGCAGGCAGCTAAAGGAATAGTTCAAGAAGAACCTGTACAGAGATCAAGCAGGAAGAGGAAATTACTTGAGGATGTGGAATCTGGGAAAACACTTCTGCTTGATGCTTATCGAGTATGGCAGCAAGGTCAGAAAGTTATGGCTTATGACCTGAGTAAAATTGAGAAGATCATGTCTGAAACATACATGCTGATTAAACAGGTAAAGTATTTTATCATTATTTGTAATTTCTTTATGTGACCTCAGATGTGATTATAGAATAACAATAATTGCCAAACCAAGCAGTATAAAATTGGCCCTCTATCTGTTCAAAAGTTGGGACATATCTCCCAAAGAACTACTCTGTTGACAAGACCACTACTAGAGGGGAGGAAAAAAAAAAGTAGGACCCTCCATGTTTTGCAACTAAATTTCTGGAATTAGTTAAGAACTATAATACCAATTATGTGGGGTTTGTTCATGCTAAATGTTAGTTTGAATTAAGAGAGAGTTCTGTATGTTTGAATATATACTCCTGAATAACAGAAGATCGCTGTTCTGCTGTAGAAGTGCTGCTTCTCCCCCTTACTCCCATGCTCCGCATCCCCACTTCATCTGAATTTAATTAGATTTATAGATGAGCTAAGTAATTACAACTTCATTAGTTGTGATTCTGTGTTCAGGTGGATGAAGAAGCAGCACTTGAACAGGCAGTGAAGTTTTGCCAGGTGCATATGGGAACATCAGCACAGAAACAGGTAAGCTCCTGAAGTCCCTGGCTGCTTGTAACAAACTTTTATTACTTAGTCTGTACAATCAAGTCTGTCGCTGAGTGTTTGCAGCAATTAGAAATATCTACTCTCCTTGTACTGTCATCCAAGGTAAGTTGGGCCACATTAGTGTAGGAAGCTCATCCCTTTTGTTAGGGTCGTTGCTACTGTTCATTTCAGGCTTGAAGGACAGTTTGCATGCCCAAAAGCTTTTGGGGAAACACCAAACAATCTTCAAATTCAAATATTTGTTGCACACAACAGTTTTCTTAATGTCCACATCATTCCTCAGCATTTCATGGATGGTAATTACTTCTCTCTGATCCCTAAGGGCTAGCAATCTCATCAGCTCTTCCGTTGCTAACACTGCACTCTGCTCCAGAGATACCAAATATCTTTTCTCTCAACTTGCATGGTTGAGAATCTGATCGTAACTCTGTTATATTACTTAGTTTGTTTTTTAGCTTGTAGTTTCTGGGTTTATCCAGCAAACAATTATAGAGCTTTAAAGGGATGGTTATTTTTCAGTCTTTAATGTGAAATCAAAGCCAAGAAGAAAACTGAATGAATGACATGTTTAGTGGTCATTCATTTTGCCAGCAAACCATCAGTTGAAAGCCCCAAAGTATTTTCTAGCTTTGTACTCTCTGTAATTTTTGCCACCAGCACGCAATGAAGCAGTTACTGAGCAGATTTTGACTAGAAGATAAAATAAGTTTTGAAGAAAAATCTATGTTTCTAGTTAATAGTCTGTAATTCTGTTTGGGGCTTTGTGCATGTTTTATTCCTATGAAAGCATAGTCTGTGTTACCAATTGCTAGCTCTCAAAAAGTAATTAAAATAGTATTTGTCTAAAAATCTGTTGGAGTGCTACTTAGAAACCTTCTGTTGTCTTTGAGTGTTTCACAAGTGGTGGTCTGTATCATGCTTAAGTGTGTCAAACAGGAAGCATCTCTAAGGTTTTTTGCACAAGAAAGGTAGATAATTGTATGAATATGTTGAATCATGTTCAGTAGTGATTTAAAGTAGAGCTCTTTCAGAAATGTCTTGAACAAACTTCTTTTATGAGCTGCAGAAATTTATTCTGGATTTCTGCAGTTTCTCTCTTCTGTCCCTCAAGTATCTCTTCCATTATTTCATCTTGCCATCATCTCCTGTAACTTCATCTTCCTGTCATGTGTCTTACATGGTAGAAGTGTACAAGGAGAAGTATATGCTATGACTAATCTAGAGATACCCACACAGTGCATTCCAAACTTGCTGGTTACCAGGAAGAAAGTATTATGGTTGCAGGGAGGGGGAGAATTGCCTGCTTCTCCATCACTTGATTCTTTCCCTTTGTCTAGGCGCTAATTTTCATTAAAATGGAAGGACAGTAAAAGTCTTTCAGAATTTCTCTTCATTCTCCAAATTTGTATGAGCCTTTTCTTCTGTAAAATACAGCCATCTCTGCTTTGCAAAAACATAACACTTTTGAGGAAATACATCTCTGATGTTAGCAAGTTAAATATTGTCTTAATGTGAAATGGATTTGAATACCTCTCACCTGTTTTTCAAAATAAATACATTTCTTAAACCTTCAGATAATTCTTCTAGCTTCTGAAGCAAATTCAGTATCTATCACCAGAGGACTGCCTCTGTTCTTTAGGTCCTTTCAACCTAACCTCAAATAATGCACATTGTCTGGTCCTTCCTTCAGTGTGACAAATGCTTCTCAGAACTAAAGTGCAACTGTGTTACTGATGCTGGTTAATAGGTACAAGAACTTACAAGGTGAACCTTCTGTATTATATAGAGTTAAGAGGTGGTCTTTTAGGTTTTTCTGCATAGTGGAGCTGAGGAAAATTGAGGCTGTAGGTCAACTCCTGTAACGAGGTTTAGCGCTATCTACTCTGCAACTTCAGGAAAAGCAGATATTTCTGTGTCTTTATGAAAGGTTCCAGATACTTTTTGTTTCCATTTAAGATATGTGCCTTCCAAAAGAGCTTGAACTCTGTGTTTTCATGCACTATTCTCTTGAATCTGTGGGTATTTGTTCTCCTCACCTCATTTTGATAAATATTGTTTTATTGGTGATGATTGCTTTGTCCAAGAGGGTAGAGGGGAGGTTCAAACTCTCAGGGAAGACTGTGTTATACAGCATTTTTTCTAGACAAGATATCCTTCAGACTAAATTTCTTCCTGAAATGGTGTTAGTTTTAGTTGTCAGGAGGCATGCCAACCTGTGTTTTTCCATGTGCTGTGTAGAAAGTCTGAGTCTTGAGTATCCGTAAAGGTTTCCAGTTGTTAATACTGAGATAAAAATTGTCTAACAGTGCATCTCCTAGCAGAGTAACAGGAGAGGATGTAAGAGTAAAGGGAGTTTTTCTTCTAGATTTTCATGGAAGTAACTTTCTCCAGTTGTGCCCCTCAGGAAGTCAGTAATGTTTTTCCACTGAACCTTAGAAATGAACAGAAGTGTCAAGAGAGGTATTCTAGTAGAAGTGGTTCTTTGCTCATAGTCTGGTATTTAGCAGATTTTTATTTTTTTTTAATAAATCTTGGCTTAGAATGTTAGGACTTTTTTTAGTTTATCTTGGGGGAAAAATGGGATTCAACATACTGTGATTTATGACTTTGAAATAAAAAGAATTTGCTAATAGGCTTCTTTAAAAAGTAATGTTACTGTTTGTTTTTTGGATGTATTCACCTTTTCAAAAACTACTCAACAAACTGGCATGTATTGGCCAAGTTCCTTGCTGGGCTTTCTTGAAGATTCTGAGTATGCGATTGCTATGCCAGCTCTTCCAGCAAAGTCAACAGTTACTCAGGCATGTGGCAAAACATTAGAATGGTGAAAAACCTGCACATAAACTAATCTTGAAAGTAGATACAATAGGTGAGCTAGTATTTAATTGCGCTCAAGTGATGAAATTTCCTGTTCCATCACTTGAAATAAAACATAGCTCTTAACATGATGCACCTTGAAGCTTGTAAAGTTCCCTTCTAGGAAGCAGTTCCAGCTAATGAGATTATCACATACTGCAGTCTAATTTTCATCTGTTTCTAGCAGGATCTCGTAAGCCCTGTAAAGCTGCCCTACTGCTAGTATAACACTATGAATTAGTGTGGAGACACAGGAATAGCCACTGTTGTAGACATCTCTGTTTGCAACAGGCTGAAACCTGTTTTGTATAAAATTGGCACGTATTTGCCTTATGTAAACAAATGATGTCGTGTATAGAGCTGCCGCAGCCCAGAGAAGTGCTTTGTTATTGGATAGTTTGAGTAGCTTTATGGGGCCTGGGGTTCTTCAGTCACTTACCCCAAGAAATTGACAGTCCAAAACCAAAAGTGAACACAAACCCCACCTTGATATATGTCTTTCTCTGCTGGTTGTATTTTACAGTTCCAGTCAGTATATAGTTTCTTCAGAAAAGTTTTCACTTGCTACTAAAATTAGGAGTTATTTGAATTATGGCTTTTCAGCTTTCTTCTAGACCAGTCAGAGTTTTTAAACTAAATATTTAACAACTCCATTGAAATCTTTTTATATGGCTCTTCAGGCATAAGCAGGAAACAATCCACCAATCAGTAAATGGAATTTGACAAAGTGGGTTATTTTTGTCATTTTGTGATGAGATCTAAACTTTTTAATAGCTTGGCAATACTGTGACCTTTTCACTTGATTTCAGAAATCCTCTGTAGTCCTGATGACTGATGCAATGTTAACATGTATTGAGCCAATGAGACTCTAGCATCATCTTGCACAAAATCAGCTAAATCCATGGGGAAGTGTCTTAGAAAGCTTGGCTCCTAGCTTTGAAGAAGGCAGAAAAAGGTGGTGGTACAAAACCTTGCCTGTGCTCCTGGAGAAGTGTTGGAATTGAAGTGTTCTCTATTGAAATATGACACATCAGCGAAGAAATAAATGTAGATTTTCTGTCATGAGATCTTGCATAGGGTGTTGACATACCCTGCTTGTGCCAGGGATGGAAGATTGTGTTTCAGAAAGGGGTCCTTTATACATGTGGCTGCTGTTCATAGTTCAGGTGTCGCTTAACGTCTTTACAGGATGCTTAACAACGTGCTTGTGCTTAGACCTTTAACAGAAAGGTGTACCTATGTGTGCTTAGTACAGACTTGGATAAAACGCTATAGCATTAGAGCTCTAGTGTGTTGAGGAACCTTACCAGTTAAACAAAATCAGTTGAGCATCATCTAATCAATTAAACATCTTCTCACACTTAATTGTATCCAACTTTTACTTTCAGGATTGATTAATGTTTTCCCATAGCAAGCACAATTTTGCTTTACCAAATCCTGCTAATGGGGGCTTTGAGTTTTTAATGTCTAATGCAAAAGCAGCTGAAGACCTGAAACAGTCATTCAAAGAGGCTACCAAAGAGAGACTTGTGAGTTTGAAAAAGCTGCTAGTAAATACAATATAAATTAATCCATGTATATTACCATATGTGGAAGGGAGGGGATTTTAACTTCCTGAATAATTTGTGCTATGTTTGTACTAGGCTAGGTTTAGTGTTACTGTAATAAGTATTTACTGTTAAGCCCTAATGGTGAAGTAAAATCTGAGCTTATAACACTAATGTGACAGTGAAATGGTGGGGCGGTGGGGAGAGACTAAAATGTGTGCAGTTTTTTTGTTTCTAATAAGATGGAAAATCCTTTGTGGTGTGTGGGAACAGCAGCATAAACAGACAAGATTCCAGAAATTGATATGAAAATGTATGCAATGTAGGTTGGTGGGACATTTCTTTCAGTATTCCAGAATAATAATAATTCAAAAAAAGTGATGTATTCATCAACTTCAGCACGCTTTGGTTCAGAATCTAAAGAGTGGTGATGCAACATTCTTAAACACTGCTATTAATGTTGTTGTTGTTCTTTTTTATTGTATCCTCAGAGTTAGGAGGACAAGAGCAATATTGTCTGATCAGTTTTAAGTGTTACAGAAGATTGCCCAGTGACCACTTTGAAATTAAATACCAATTTATCTGTTACAACAGTATAATCATCAGCCCTTCAGAGAATTTAGTTTTGCTGCTTGTTGCCTATTTAACTGCTCTTGTTGAAGTCGCTGAGTTGATCATATAACTAACATATGTTGAGAATTTAACAAACTATCTTCTCAAATATTCACATTTTCTAGTATTGCCTTTTGACCCTTTAGCCTATTGCACTGTTTTTAAAAATGAGACTGAAGTTCCAGAGACTACTTAAATTTAGTTCAGACTATGGCACCTTCCAAGGAAGGGTGTCATGACCACCAGTAATGACCCATCAGGAGTCGGGTTGCGACTCCAAAGACATTTAATTATTTATGCTAGTATTTAAAGTTACAATGTGAGTAGTCCTGCAACTGGAAAGAGTAGGAGAGCAGTAACCCATCTCATCTGATGGGCTTTTTGTAACTGAGCGAAGAAAGTAAGTACTGGTTGAACTTAGGGGTTGTGATGGTGTTGGAATATTCTGAATTTTTTTTGTTGTTGTTTAAAGTAACATCCTCTCCTCTAGCAGACATGATAGTGAGTCATAACGTAAGAACATAGCATAGTTAAATCAGCACTTTAAAGTGAGAACTGCAGCTAGAAGAAGTAAGCCTGTTTTCTTGGTGGCTGCTCCTTCCTGTGCCATGGTACATGTTACTCTGTGCTGGCACAGGCATTTGTATGGCCATGCAGCACACCGGGCTGGAGAACAGGTGTGGCTGAAAGTCATTCCTCTTTCTGTGCTTTTATGTATAAGTTCTTAAGTGTGAGCAAGATTTTAGATATACACATAATAAATGGGCTGAAATTGCTATACCATAGTGGTCACTGTGTTGTTAGTAGTCAAGTTACTAAAGTTACACCAGATATTAATTCACTTTGTGGTAAAGCAGCTTGTTCTTTGCTTTGATTTTCTCTGTCTGAGAATGTTATCAGAAAGATTTGCGGAGATCCTGAAAGCAGTCAGCTATTGCTCTGTTATATATTTTTAGTCTTGCCAACTATGATTTTCATATGAAATTAATGGTCCCTGGAAATGGAATACCAAGGAGGCCTTGTTGAGGGAGAATGAAAGATTAAGAGGCAGACTAGTTTGACCTTGACAGCATTATGCTTAAATGTGTGTCCTAAGGACCAAGAAGGGGGCGTGCTGGCAGAAAGCAGTTGTGAGGCTTCTAGATAATTAGAATTTCTAATAAGCCTTTCCACTGACTGTCTAAAATTGGTCATAGTGAGTTCTTCATTTTATATATAATGATGATGGCTGTGATACTGTTTAAGGATATGTTGGCATGGGAAAGTTATTGCAGCACAAGCTAGGATGAAGCTTTGTAGTGCACAGAATATTCTGTTTATGCATGTGGAGATACTTCAGTCTACGAACACATCTGTCTTCTTTTTTTCTTGAGTTGCAATTTGAAAAGGTATTTTTATTACTGAGGACTTAATATTGAATGCCTTAATACTAAAATTACAGCTATCACCAGTGTTAACTGTCATGACAGGTAGCCTAAAGAGGACAGGTAAAACTTTGTGGTTGTGTGTTAGGATATACTGTGTATCACCAATCCTGAGAACTGAATTTATGTAAAACAAATAGCTTAAAACATTGCAGACATCAGCATTGCACACAGGGCTGGATTTAACATGTCTAAAAATACAAGAGTGTTCAGAGGCAAAGTTCCAAAATGCCACTAAGTCTCTAGTCCTGTGTTGTGACCCTTGAGAATATGGGACTGTATGTAGAAAGTCCTAGTAATGGGTAGCATTGTAGCAGCTGAAACTTCTGTTGGCTCCTCACAGTATAGTATATCATCTAAATGTCATGAGAAGGGACTGTTTCAACATTGCTGGCTTAAGACTCACTGCTGCCTTAGCCAAAAAATCCTTCCTCTGGGACCAACTCCATCCCTGAAGAGTGAGGGAGAGAAAAGAAATTTTCAACCACCCTTTCCTGCTCCAGCTGCCAAACCTCAAGCTCTCCCTGCACCGTTCTGACTGATCAAATCCTCCCTTTCACCCTTGGCTTCACTCACCTCTTCCAAAGTAACACATCCATGACCACCACCTCCCACCGGCTGGTGCCAAACTCGTGAGTGCTCTCCTTGTTTCCCTTTCTAAACCTGCAGTCAAAACTCTTCAGCAGCTTTCAGTGTCAGATCTAATTAAACATGATGCTTCATGAACAAGCTGCCACTAGAATCAAAACAAGTAAATTTTATTATAAACACAAAGGCACAATCAGGTTATGCAAATCAGCTGTGCCTTTGAGGCTCCTGGCGGGCTGCCAGCATGATCCCTGATTTTGTGAAGTTTTGCTGCTTCTATAAAGGTAGTATTTGTTGAGGAAAGGCAATGTTTTAGCACTGCTGTTACTGCCCTACTCTAGTTCCAAAACAGATAACTGAGGTCTTGTTTTTTTCTTTCACCAGTGTTTAAATCTTCCCAGTGCTGGTGATGGGTAATCACAGCCTTATACTGAAGAATTTTAGGGGATCATAGGAGATGTGCTTGCTGTATGGGGTCTGCAGCTGGAACCACACATAACCTCAAAAGCAAAGTGCTCAGATTGACTCTGGAGCCTCAGTCTAGTAACGTTACAATCTCTGTGTTGGACCTTATAGTGAAGGTGACATTTTATTTGGATGAGAAAAAATTGTCTTCCATGAGTGAAGTGGGAGGGTATTTCAGTGGATTTTTCCCCTTCTACTGTGGAATGCAGTCAACACTGCAGTGACATGGTCTTTTAGGCTTTTTTCTTCAAGGGGAAAACTTGAGAGTGACTTGTTTGAACTGCCTTGAATGTCTAGAGCATTTTCTTCTCGAATTCTCACTTAAAAAAAAAAAAAAAGGCAAACACAAAACAACAAACCACCAAGCTGTTCTCTTCAAGAAACAGCTAAAAGCCTTCTGTAAAGGCACTTTGCTGGGGATGGGAGGAGATAAGTAAAATATTAAATAATTAGAACTAGAGATTATTTTTTTCTATCTCATGTGTTTCTCCCACCCTTTTTGTTCCACCCACATGCTGCTAATTTTCATCTTTTCTTGTACATCAAGATGTCAGAGACTGCTTATAGAAAAAGTTGTTTTTCTTCGAGTTGTCTGTATGCTTTATTAATGCAGCAAAGATAAGAAAGGAGGGGGAAGAAAGAGGTGGGGATAGGGGGGACAAAAGGACAAGCTCTTTCATGGTCTCACTCCTACCAAAGGGTGACCATTTTGTTCACTGTTGAATTTGCCAGTTGCCATGGCATCTCCCTCTCACTCTATCCTGGAGGTGTATTCTTGATATAATTAACAGCTCTCCTCCTTCTGTCTCCTGCAGAAGGCAATCATTAAGTGAACATGAAGGAAAGAAAAGACACTTTATCTTTTACTTTGTCTATCAATGTTTTTCATCCTACTACCTTGTCTCTCTTGGTCTGGTAGTGATGATGTTGTGTATGGAAGCATTGCTGGAATGTGGCTGCCTATGTAGAGCAGGAGATTAAGCCCCTGCATGCATTTGTGTAAATGGAAGATTTTGTTAGGCTAGAGTGCAGTTCAGTCATATGTATGTAAACCTTCATTATTTTCTGTATATAAAACTGTAATAGTAAGAAATATAAGGTTCTTCAGAATCATGGATGTTGCTGCTAGTTCTAATGTACCTTGAAGAAAACTTCCAAATAATATTTCTTTCAAATATTGCTGTAGAGAGATTGAGAAAAAAATATGAATAGGCATAGTTTATTTAAAACACAATATTGAACAGAGTTCAGAGTGGTAATATTGTGGAATGTGGCTGGCATATTGTTTAGTCAGTTTGTGTGACAGCTTCCAGGCTTTGTGGTGATGCGCTGGTATTCTTTTAAAAAGGCGCACCTCTTCTTGTAGGTGGATTCAGAGCACTAGGGTGCTAAACTCAGTCATGGGAATAATTTAAAAACTCAACAAGAAAATGTTATGTAACAGTTGCAGTGCCAGCATCTTTCATTAGGAAACTTCTGTTAGGAAGACTGTCGCTTTCCATTTCTATGGAATATTTGATTGTTACTTCTTCCCCACAGCCCCAGAGCGAGGAACTGTTCCAGAGGTAGTATCAGTAAGGTTCCTGTAGGATTTCTTTGTTTTTCAAAATGTTTTTGAACACAACAATAAATAAGGTAAAAATAAACCCTTGGTTAGGTTGTCTGGCTTATGACTTCACAGATAGTCTATGAAGTAAAATTTTCTCATGTTTTATCTTAACGCTCAACTTCTTATTGCTGCTGCTCCTGCCCCATTACTGAAGTGCCTCACTGGGAAACTATAGGGAGCTATTTTTTCTGCTAACATCTGTGAAAAAGTTCTGCACTTTTGTCGCTACTTTTCATGGTGGAAGGCTGTCCCAGTGCTGGCTTTCCTGCATTTTCTTTACTTTTTAATGTTAGCTTTCAACATGGGAAGGGTTTGATCATAGCCTCTGTGAAGCTGAATGATCTCTGAAATAGTCAAGGTTTTAGTAGATAGGGAGACTGATGTGGACCCCTGTATAAGTCAGAAATAGAATCATAGAATCGTTTAGGTTGGAAAAGACCTTTAAGGTCATCAAGTCCAACTGTTAATCTAGCACTGTGGAGTCCACCGCTAAACCATGTCCCTAAGCACCACGTCTATATGTCTTTTAAAAACCTCCAGCGATGGTGACTGAACTGCTTCCCTGGGCAGCCTGTTCCAATGCTTGACAACCCCTTTGGGTGAAGAAATTTTTCCTAATAGCCAATCTAAACCTCCCCTGATGCAGCTTGAGGCCATTTCCTCTCATCCTATCACTAGTAACTTGGGAGAAGAGACCAACCCCCACCTCACTACAACCTCCTTTCAGGTAGTTGCAGAGAGCGATAAGGTCTCCCCTCAGCCCCCTCTTCTCCAGGCTAAACACCCCCAGCTCCCTCAGCCGCTCCCCATCAGACTTGTTCTCCAGACCCTTCACCAGCTTCGTTGCCCTTCTCTGGACATGCTCCAGCACCTCAGTGTCCTTCTTGTACTGAGGGGCCCAAAACTGAACACAGGATTTGAGGTGTGGCCTCACCAGTGCCCAGTACAGGGGCACGATCACCGCCCTACTCCTGCTGGCCACACTATTGCTGATACAAGCCAGGATGCTGTTGGCCTTCTTGGCCACCTGGGCACACTGCTGGCTCATGTTCAGCCAGCTGTCAACCAGCACGCCCAGGTCCTTCTTTGCCGGGCAGCTTTCCAGCCACTCTTCCCCAAGCCTGTAGCATTGCATGGGGTTGTTGTGACCCAAGTGCAGGACCTAACACTTAGCACGCATGTTTGCGTGAATTGTGACTAATTATTCATTTAAATTTTGGCTTTATACAGACTTCCTAACAAGGAACATTATTAATAAGTATTTTAAAGAAAAGCAAAGAACATAGCGGATATTCATGGAAGTAGTGGACTATTTTTCTCACCATCTGTGACATATCATTTGCATATTAATAAGCCTTAAATGTTTCTTCCATCCACTTTGATAGCATAGTAGTCAAGACAGAAGTAGTCCTGCACACTCTTTAATGCCTCATTTTGTTTTTAGAAGTCCAGAAGGATATCCGATCTTGACTAGATGAACCTGCAATTACAATGAAAGATACAAACAAGGCAGATAAATGAGTTTTCACCTTATTTCGGTTATATGCACGTGTTCTATGAGTAGCATCCGCATCAATGTAAGAAAAGATTTATTTCCTCTTGGTCACTAAAGCCATGTTGTAACAAAGCCACCGTATTTCAGATGCAGTGGTGGTAATAGAGACGCTCAGCACGGTGAGGTGGACTGGAGGAGGGTGGGAAGCAGAATTTCTGTAGTTTTGACTTTGTGCCACAACAAAGTAAAAACTAAAAAATACTCCTAATGAGAAACCACATAAAACACTGGTGAAGGCTTGTCATTGCTTCTCAGTTTCTTACTATGTGTTTGTGAAAAATAATCTTTATTGTGCCTTACTGCTGGTATAGCAGTAGAAACAGATGAACATAAAGTGTTTCTGGCAAATCCAAGACTTCCTGTAATGAGTATTTTCTGGGTTTATTTCTCAAATGTGTTACAAAGTAGTGATTTCCTGGAGGCAGTTACCTGCAGCATGATGCAATGTGGCTTCATAAGTCTTGAGCAGTATAGTTAGTGACACTGCCCTGTCCTGAGTTTTGTGAATAGCATCACTTACTGGTCAGAGGTGCTGGAATTCTTGCCCTTCTCTAAAATATTTAGGTTTTAGCATAAGAGAACATGTGCTTCACTGTGGTGCTTCTCTTAGCTTTCTGCTTACAGCTTTTGGGTTTTCTTCAGTTTCTGGGTCTAGTAAAACATACGAAGCAGGTTTAAATCCCTTTTCTTAGGGCCATGTGAGTGGCAGAACACACAGTAGCCAATGGTTGGGCTTTTTTAATGCTTTGACTCTTACTTTAAAGATAGCTTTCTCCTCCTTCTACCTCCACCCCCTCCTTTGAGAAAAGAAAGTCATTGAGAGGTTTTTTTCTCCTTTCACAGTCTCTCTGTTTCATTGGGTTGAAAAGAACCTGTCTATTTGTAGAAGCCTTAGACAGCTCTTCACCAGGTCACACCTGGAAGGTTCCCTTTAAAGCCATAAATATGAAAATCTTCTTTGGTTGCCGTTCTTTGGTATAAGGCTGCACTTTTTGACTACACATTAGAATTTTTAGTCATGGCTTTACTGAGACAGAAACATCGTATTAGTTTCAGCTTTATTCTTTTGCGCAAATAAAATGTTACTCTCTTTATGAAGTAGGTTAATTCTCTCAAAAAACAAATAATCTTGCCCAAACCACAACTTCGCCTGGAGGAACCAATTCAAAATAAAAACTGATTTATTTTTCTTGTCCCTGATACAGCATCTTCATTTTGAGAGAAGTTAAATTTGAATTTGGTTCCATCTATGGATAAGGGTTGTTTCAGTCTCAACCTTTTCTCTTTGTGTGCTTCATCATCTACAACTTATAAGAAGGCCCCCCTCTTCTCCACGTTTGTCACTGCCTAGTTAAACGTGTAGTGGCCAGCCACTGGGATTCTACCTGGCAGCCAGTTCCCAGTGGCATTCCTCAGAGACTTACACCAGGGCATCATCCTCTCTAATGCCTTGGATGATGGGATAGAGTGAACCCTTAGTGAGTTTGAGTGACACCACCAACTTGGAGGGCATGGTCAGTATGCTGGAGAGCAGGGCTACTGTTCAGAGAAATATCAGTAGACTGGAGGACTGCATTGACACTAACTACCTGGAGGTTCAGCAAAGAGAAATTCAAAGTCCTGTACCTGGGGCAGAACGACCCCTGTGCAACATAGCTGTCTGGGGAACAGCTCTACCAAAAAAGATTTGGACCCCTGGCCAAGACACTGAACAGAGGTCAACGGTGTGCCCTTATGGCAATGAAATCATAGAGAGCTGGGTTGCTTCATCCTGGAGAGGAGAAGACTAATGGAGGGTGGGGATATAGAATTGCTGTCTTCACCACAGAGGAAGGAACCGTTTAAAGTTGCAGCAAGAGAAATTTGGATGAAGTGGTAGGAAAAAAAAAGTTCACTGTGAAAGTGGTGAAGGACTGGAACAGGGGCCCAGAGAGGTGACGGAATCTCCATCCTTGGGGTGATATTTGGAACTGGGCTGGACACGGGCCCTCAGTAAGCTGACCTAACTTTGAAATCAGCTCTCCTTTGAGCAGGAAGTTGGACTAGAGACCTCCAGAGGTCCCTTCCAGCAGGAATTACTCCATGATGTTGTGCTCCTTCCCTCTGTAATCATTTTTCTTCTGAGCACCATCCAAATATTGCTGAGTTACTTTCCAAATGTCCTCGTTCCTGTATATGGAAATAGCTATGTGTTCTTGTAGAAATACAGTTTGAGGTACAGATACATTTTTAACAAATATATACCGAACTAGTAGTACCTTCATGTATTTCTGCTGAAAAAGTTTTGGATACAATACAAGCAAAGAAATTGCAGGTTCCGCATAATATATTATGTAAGTTAATAGAGTGCATGGGTGTGAAGGGTTTTTCCTCAAAATCACAGCTGAAAACATTTGCTCTAGTGATCTCACTTCTGGCTTATGGCTTTCTTCTGCAGTTTAATTTCCCTCAGGTTTGTGTGATCCCATTTGTACATCTTGAGACCTTTAGTTTTGGAACTGATGCTTTAAACATCAAAAACTTGCTGGTTTCAGAAGCAGAATTGACCTTTCTTGATCCAATATGGTAATTGTTGCAAAGGTAGCTGCTATATTTTATTTTTTGTGTGCACATAGAATCTGGCAGGTTTTAATCGTATGCTTTTTAGAGATTAATTAATTAAATTCAGGAACTTTAAAAATACATTCTACCAATTATTTTAAAAAAATATGCTTGTGTCCTTTCCACCTTTGAATTTTAAATATGTAATTTTTCCAGCTGAAACTTACTCTGCTCTCTGAGTGAAATTCTGTTGACTTTTCTGGCATTGTAATACATCTTTGGTTATCTAGGTCATTGGGGCCCAATTTGATTTTACATTTGACAGCAGAACTCTTTGTTTCTATTTCAAACACTCATACTCTATCACCATGGTTAAAATGAGTTTTTCTTCATGGTAGAGGTATGAAACAGACAATTAAACAGTTGAGGGTTCCATTCAACCATATCTTTTATGGTCCATTAAATGAAGACTGTAAAGAGCATGAAATAAATTCATTCTGTGGCCTCACAGGCAAGAATACTTTATGCGATTGCTGATAAAAATTATAGAGAAGATACTAATTTTATGGGTACTTTTGTTCCCTTCTCTGGTGAATTTATGTCAGCCTTCTACCTTCTGTCTATATAATTAATGACACTGCATTAAATTCTTAGGTCTGGCTTTGGAGAATAATGTAGCTCTTAGTGCCGCTGTTACTTCTGCAAAGGCAACAGATCTTCCAGAGCATTGTTCCAAGTTGGACACCAAAGTTACTTAGTTCTGCAGCTATTGGAAATTTATGATTTGGGGTTAGGCTGATCACTTATTTTGCAAGCAAATACATTTTTCTGCTTTCTCCATTTCTTTTCACATCATTCACTAGGAATAATTTCTTTTAATAATTTGCAAATTCTCTTAAAGCACTGTAGATCTGTTTGTTCAGGTCAAGGGTTTGTCAACATACTTTTAAATGAAAGAAATGTGTCTATTCACAAGAGTGTAATTCATGCTTAATGGAGTTCAGAAAAGTATGCTATGTTGTGAGGGATTTGTTAAATAAAGTATTGTAAATGTGAATAAATATTCAAGTGCTAGTTTGATAAATAGATTGTAAAGAACAGAAAAATAATCTATAAAGGAGAAAGATTTCTATATAATAGTGATTGATTTTTATGTTTGCTTTAGAGCGAGTGTTTCCTATCTACAAAAAGTTGTACTGCCTACAGTTATCACTGAAGCAGGTAGCATATGCAGAATTACTGGCACATACTTTCTCACTGTCTCTGCCTGCCCTTTTATGTAGTCCACAGGAGAAACACCCACAACCCCAAGGCACACAAAGGACAACAGAGAGAGCTTCTTCCCAGTAACGCCAGCCACACTGCATCCTAACCCAGTGAATCCAGACACTGTGACTCCTGAAAATCTCCTGAGACTGAATGATCTGCATTCCAAATCCAAACCAGCCTCTTCTTCTTCATCCTCCTCCTCCTCAGCATCTTCAGTACCTCCATCCCAGGAGTCACACACAGACACTGAGCACCTCCGGAGTCAAAATGCAGAGACTGCTGCCAGCATGAGTGATATCACACGTGGTAAGTCTCAGGAAGACAGAACATTTTGGCCCCCTCTAATTGGTTTGCCAAGGCCATGTGGTGAGCCAGTGCCTGAGTTCTGATTCTGGCCCATTTTCTGATCACTAGACTACATTCAAAAGGCTACACAAACAGAGATTTTTGTCTTGGTCCTGAATTTGGCATGTCTACATAATTAATACGTATTTTAATTCCTAGTATAGATTAAAAGAGTGACCACTGTCTATGTAACTTGCATATGAAATCATGGAATAGCAGCCTAAAAATAGTCAAAGGTTTAAATAGAGAATTTAAGTCTCTAGTAGCATAAAAACATTTTGTTTATTTTCTTCAAAGAGGAAAGGATCTCGTTCTTTACCTTAAATCTTTAAAAAAGTTAGAAGTGATTGCAATTGAAATAAACTGGTGGACAGCCTACATCTGACTTACAAGTGCTTGATTAACATAATTAGATGCATAGCTATTACTGCCCTGTATATTTGTGTGGAGATACATAACACTGAAAATGCCAAGCTTCTACGTGGTTCATAAAGTTAGTGTATCATCACTATTACATTTCACGATTGAGAAAAGAAACATCTGGCAGGACTGGAACGTTGGGAATATGTTATTTATAGCCCTAGTATGCTTATGTGCAAGGTTAGAGTACAGAAAAGGATTAAAGAAGCAGAACAAATGTTACTTATTCTATAGCATGATCATGTGATTTGTTTAGGACTGTGTTATGTACTTAATCGTATACAGTTGGTCTAGGTGAGGAAAGAATTAAATGAGAATGCTGTCTTTTTCTTTACTGCTGTCATGGCAGGCTGGCTTGTTAGCAGTAGTCAAAATCACTGTGCAAGGCAGTACTGATCAACTTCGGGGAATGAAGTAAGATAAGACCCAATTTCAGACTTGCCTTAGACAAAAGAGATGGTCGTGCTTCTTTTTGGGACACTGCCCATGCTAAGGTGGCAGAGCACCTGCCATAGCCTGTACTTTCTTGCAACCTTAGCAGAAACACTGTCTGAAAAAGCATCTGCTGCTGCTTTTGCTCACTGCATCTGTTCATGAGCTTGGGCCCTAACACTACTCACAAAATGCCATAGACAAAGTCATAGGAGCCCAGATAAAATTATGAATGAACCAGATACATGCAGGTATTGTGAAAAGTGACAGATGAGGATACAGTGTAAATAGTGCCCAGATTTGTGAGACTTAACGGTGCATAATATTAATTAATAATTAATAGACTCTGGTCTAGTATGGGCATTTTGTTCATCTGGTGTTGTGGCTTTCTGAAATTTTGATCTGTATACTTCTGGTATTTAATTTCTTTCCATATGTAATCAGCCTTGGCATCTGAATGCACATAATCTGCTGAATTTGTCAGCAACAAAGAGCAAATTAGGGAGAAATCAGTTTCCCAATTTGCTAATCTCTGAGTACAGGACAAAGCTAAAATTTAACATCCAATATCAGCAATTGTATTCTAATGATCTGATTTTCCTTTTTCACAAATCCAGGGAGAGATTGTCTTGGGTGGGGGGAAGAAAGGAAAGGGGAATGATAAGGAAGGAATGGCTTAGTCAATGTGTAAACCACGCTTGTTATTGTCCTTAGGAAGCTGAAGAATGGAGTTGGATGGTGGCATAAGATATCTTGGCAGGCTTGTTCAACAGGGGGTAATTCAGGTTTGTGCCTAGACAACAGGGGAGGAAAAAAATGAATCTTCTGTGAAGTTGCTGTTCACTTAATAAGGAGACTGGTAGGAATAACAGTGCAGATAAGAACTCACGCATTCTTTTGGTTTTCAAACAAAACTCACAAGCATTTCTGACATGCTTTCCTCTCTGTGATTTCCCAGGCTACATTGCAGTGATTGGAGTGTTTATTTTAATCTTCTGACTTCCTAGGCTTTGTTAGGGTTGTAAAGTTACATATTGTTCTTTCTTCTTTCACGCTTTCTATACATCATGTTGGTTGAGGGAGATGGAAGGGTTAGCTGCCAAAATTATACCCCTGAAACTGTGTCTGAAGATCAAGAGGCTCTCTCTGCAGAGCTCTCATTCCAGTGCTGAATGCATGCGTTGTATCTGACTTTCTGGCTCTCAGACCTACCTGACAGGTCATTTCTCTAGCTGAGAGAGACACCAATTACTGCTGTGTCCTTTCTTTTTCTTTTCTTTTTAATTCTCCTACCTCTGCATCCACCTCCTCTAAAAAGAATTATTTATAATTCTGTTACAACCCTTTTTTATCTGCCTTTCATTAGCTCTGTTTCTGTAAAACTCCTCCCATTTCTAGAGTAATCTGTTTTCATCTTTTTTGTCTCTTGTCACCTCCTCCTGTATGTATTTGTTCATGTGAAAGTATTCCACATCAGAGAGTATTAGCTGCTATCATTTTCTGTGATTTCACCCAGAAAAAGGAATGGCTTTCCAAGCAGTGTCGATGCTATGCCACTCATTTCTTATGTAAATATTTTAGTGAGTTCTTGTCTAGTACATGACTAACTGGTACAGAATACAGCGTGATGAAGTCCAGCAGCAAAGTGGTGATAGTGGTAGTTTCAGCATGAGAGCTTCCTATGTTTAGGCATAAATGTACGTGGGACTATTAGCCTTTGTGGCTCAGCCTGAAGTTTTCTCTGGGGAAACTAAAATAGGACAATTAAGATAAAGCCTCTCCAGCCTGTTGCACTGTTCCAGTATTATACTGTTCTAAATTGCTGAAAAGTCGTGACATTTTCTTCTTCTTTGTTGTCCTTACTCTAATAATGATTCTTACAAGGAATGAACAGGAAAACATTCATGTCTGAGTTTTGATACTAAGAGAAGATTTTTGTACTTGGAATTATTTAAAGTAATGTGTTTTCCTTAAAGCCAGCTATTTACCAAACTGGAATATAAAATCAGAGTAGAAGAGTAACACTCCCACCCCACCCTTGAATTCATGTCCATTTAAGGCCTAAACATTTCAATATAAAAACAAGAAGGTCATGATATAGCTGTCCAAACTTAGAAATTCAGAGCTAAGGAAGACAATGTTTTCTGTAGTGTGCAGGGAAGCTGCACTCCATAAGCCATGTGAATCTCCTGCTATAATTTTGGATGCTTGTTACCTAGGCACAACAGGGCAAGTTGAAGTGTAAATGTATTTCAGCCTGTAGAACTTCTAGACTTTCAGAAGCACAAGAAATAAATGCAAATGAGGACAGTTGCATGGAAAGGTAAGTAGCACTATTGTAGTAGTGAGCAATGAAATTAAATTGTTTAAGTGTGTGTAGGCAACAGCAGACTCCCTAAACGACAGATATTCAAAATAGAGAGGGTTTTGAAGTGATAAGTCCTAAGAATTCAGTAATGATGCTGTAATATGGCAGTTCATCCTGTAAGCTTTTAACTGGGTGTCAGTCATAAGAGTACTTTTAGGTGTGAAGAGCATCTTTTCCCAGAAGTCTGTGGCTTAGTTTATTTTAACAACTGATACGTGACCTTAGGTTGATACTGAGTTCTCAGAAGACTGAGGCAATTTACGTAAGGCAGAGGGAAATACTGCAAAGAATTTGTCAACTGTCTAATTTTGCATTGACAGCATCTGTCTTTGTATTAAAACAGTGCATGGCACAAGGGTTCACCTTGATTCCTCACAGTTTCTAGATATCCAGACATCAGTGGACATCTGCAATCCCTGTTTCTATCTGAGTGAAATAATAGAGATTGTAGGTTGTCATCTTTAGTTGGGTTTAGCCACATACTGATCTCAGTGTCTTCTGAGTTTGCTTGTTATAAATTTCTAAAGACAAAACACAGATTTTAAGAGCATGTAATTCAGTGTCCTAAAAACTTTCCACGTACAGAAAATGCTCAAAGTATTTGGACCTGTTGGCCAAGCCTTTTTTTAACAATGAATTTCAGTTTGAACTTTTAGGTACTTTTTAAATGACTGGAAGTAGTAACATTCAACCCTCCTAACTGCAGTCAGTGTCTTGTTTTTTCTGCTGAATTCAAAATTGTTCTTTAGAGCACAGAGTTGTTCTCAACAGATGACTCAAAAAAAGCTGAAAAACAGAAAAGGTTAGACTGGTCAAGGGCCTGTGGCCTCATGTGGGCCCTCTTCACGTTGCGGTTACCTAGCATGAGGGTTCTCTCTTAAACGCATGTGTTCTACTCTGTTTTCTTGTGTCACTTGTGTGCAACTTACTTTCATTACTTTCTCCTTCATTTCCCATGTTGCCTTATCCTGGTTTTCAGCAGCTTTCTTCCTCAGTTCCCAAGGCTGAATTCCTCCAACGCTTTAAAAGCTCTTTTTAAATACTTGTAACCCCACACCTTTTGTACCATCCTAGGGTAGAAGCTCCTATCCACCTATTAGTGACTGCAAAGTCACTAATAGAAATCAACCAGGCTGCCTTCAGCTAGCTCTGTGTTTGCTCTCTCTGAAATCTTGCTACTTCAGCCTCCCTGGCATTGGTATTCTCACTTTCTCGTGTCTGATCCTTGCTTTTCATGAAGCTTTTTATTTTTCACAATGGGTGCACTCTGAAAACAACTTCACTGCTGAATGTCAGCAGGGGGGCTCCTGTTGAATGACTTCTTAATTCCCTTTTGCCTAGTGCTCAGACAGCACCAGTCAGTTGTGTCTTTTCCTCTTCGCTTTGGAAGTACACTGATCTATTTTCTATCGCAACAAATTCATTCCAGAAGAGTTTTTCAGTACACTTAATGTCTATTTCTGATCTTCACCCTTCAAATTTCTTAAGTTTTATTTACTCAATCCAAGGCCGTGCAGAAAATCCTTTGAAATTAAAACTGCTGTTGTTTTTGTGTACCCACATTAGATCAGTAAGAAAAATAGGTCAGGAATGGCAGCTTCCCATCTGTGGCCTGTGAAGTACATAGCCAGGGGTTTAGAGCAGGCTGGGTAGGTTTGTGGTCCAAGAGGCTCTCTAGCCCCGTGCACCCTTAGATCCCCCCTGAAAATCCCAGGGAGTCGCTGGCCTATGGATATCTTACATTAATGGAACACATCTTCTGGAGACCTTTTGTAAAAAGATTTGTAAAAGAACATGGTAATGATGCTATATTGTTACAGTATGTTTCAGTTTCACTAGTTTTAGATTACTGCCAGCAGCATAAAATTTGCATATATTCCTGCACAAATGAAGACTGAAGAGAGATCTAGTTGTAAGCCTGCTGCACAGGTATTACGTTACTTACAAAGTTCTTAGAAAACTGTGGGGTGTCATTACGTTCTTTTAAGAGATTTTTCTAAGAGCTGCTTTTGCTAATTTGCATTGTGCTTAGCTGGCTGTCAAGCCAAAGAAAGATGAAATACTGACAGAGGAGGAAAGGTCTTACGGCTTTCATTAGATAACTAGTACATAAAATTCAGAAGCAGTGGACCGCAAATGAGTGACTGTTACTATCCACAGGTGCCACTATGTGATGCTCTCCAAATGATGTGTGCTTGCTGAGCCAGGTATAACAACACAAATATCAGTTAGCTATATTTTTATAATGCCATTTGAAAGTTCATCTGGTTGAATATCAAACTGCTGTCGTTTTGATCTAGGCCCAAACATTTTTTTAATTGAAGTTGTGTTTTGTTTTGTTTTAAAAATAGAGAGAGAAAGTTAGTATTGAACTTCAGGGCTTTTCTTTACCAACACGCATGCCAGCTTTCTGCACCTCTGGGAAACTTGGTAGTGGCAGGAAATGTTTTTGGACACAGGAATTCCACTATCTCTGCTGTTAAACTGGCCCCAGCACTGCTGTTCCAGGGAACTGGCAGCTTGGGAATTAGTATGGGCCAGGGACTATTTCCAGGAAGCATGTTCAGAGCAGCCACCTGTTACAAATTTTACTTGCATTAGTGTTGTTCTGTGACAGCTGATCTTGGCATTAGGAAGCAGTTTAGGGTATGTCTCACATAACTGTACAGTAGACTCTCTGTTCAGGACCCTAGCAATAAATATAGCAGTATGCCATGTTATTACAGTGTGAACTTCTGTTCACCAGACTGCTTGAATTTCTTTAATTTCAGGGGGCAATAGAACTTGTGTTCTGCAGCCTTTCGCCTCCAAAATTACTCTGCTGCTTAATTTTTAACACATGGCTTTGTGTGTCAGCTTTGAATGTAATTTCCTGAATTTGGCATTTCAAGTCAAATACTTATTTCTACCGCTGTGACTTTGGTAGTGGTTTTTTTAGAAATAAATTTCATGGCAGGATATTTGGAATGAATTTAGAGAAGGATGATGTGTAAGCGAAGGATATGGAGTATACCTACTGCATCCCATGATGAACTAAATAGTCTCACTGCCTGCTGTGGTGTAGTACCTCATGGCAGATACAATTTGAGGGCTAATGCCCCCCGTTTTTCTGTAGGTCAGCATCCTTATCAAGCTGTGTTCAGTTTAACCAACCTATGTTTCAGTGCAGTCTTTCTGTTGACTTAGTAGCACAATGTATAAGGAAACTCTGAGCTCCTTCAAATTCAAGCTTTCCATGGCTTTTGCAACTGCTGTATGGTGGGGGAAAAAAGCTGTATTAATTCCCAGCACTCTGGAGGGCGAGGCACACGGAATACAGAATGCTAATTGTTTTTACATTAGCACTATTCTTGATGTCCATTTCTAATGTGGAAAGATATTTACTCCACTGTGTCAGGGAGCAAAAGATCAGACCCATTTCCAACACCATGAAAAAAACCTGGAATAATAATATCTACCTTGTATGGTAAATAAGTAACAGTCAGTTCTCTGAACAACTGCATGTGCTGTTAGTGGCCATTAAAATACAAAGTAAACCAGTTGTTACCGGGACTAGTAAAATAAGTATTTCCTAGTGTCTGTAGGCACACAGAATTCAATCCTTACTCTTCTGAAGTGGTTGGAAGGCAAGGTAGTACAGATGTGCTAAATCAGAGTAATGTATTTTCAGTTTTTTTTGTCATGACACGCAGAACTGCTGGGGAAGGTGTTCTGCAGAGGGATGAAGGCAAGTGGTGCAAGTGCTTTATTTAAGCACTTGAAGCTGTTGTCTGTTCATTTCTCCAAGCATTTGCTTTTGAACTCATGTCAGTATTCTGTCCTGGAGTTCAAAGCTCAGCTCCTTCCTTTTTCCTATGATAAAATGTTGTTTTGTGCATGCACTGTAAGTTGCTTGTATCCTTTAACATATCTGTCCTATAATACTTCAAACTGCTTCCATCAGAAACTGGAAAACTTTTTTTCCAGGTGCTAGTCACATTTTCTGGGCTTGTCTTTCAGTTGTCATGTAATAGGTTTAGTGCATGACTAAAGAATTTTTTGAAATTCCACATAAAATGTTTTATAACACTGTAATGTTAATGTCTCTTATACCTGACAGCAAGATGAAATGAAATGATTAAGTGTACAGTGCAGTGCAGAGAGACCAGAGCAGCTGTTTACTGGTTACAGTACCACTGCTTTTAAACTTTCTCCACACCTGCAAATTGCCAAGTGAATATTTTTGATGGTGGTGTTTTTCATTTTGTATACATCAGAATAGCAAAGTAAATTGTCTCAATATAAAAATGGTTGCAGGAGTTGTATAATCATGTTTATAGTGTGTGGACGTATGTATATAGTGTATTCTCTGTATAAAGAGAGACTGAGAGAGAGAATATTAACTGTGATGAAGTCATGAACCCAGGCGCCCGCTATAGGCATCTGCAAACACTGGTTACCCTAGCAACAAGTGGAAGGAGGTTGGAGAGGAGAGCTGGAGTAGGTTGTTGCATTGAATTGTTTTCAGCTTGTTTCTTCCTCACTAAAGCAGGGAGATGTTGAAAGGTATGATGTCCCTCTTTCTATGTGTATACTATTTTATATGTATTTAGACATTTGTTGGGAAAGGGAAGGCTAAAATAAAAATACTTGTAATTCAGCTCAATTGGAGATGAACTTTTCAATATAAATAATATGCATTGCAAATCCGTGTTTTTTCTATGTGCTTAATTTTTGTGCGTTGTGTTGTAAGGTGAGAGTGCTAAATGGATCTCCAGAGTACAGTACCTGTCCCATCTTCAGTCTGGAGACAAGTGACTGTTGCATATTACGTCTTCAGAAACTGATTTTATTTTAAACTGGGTTTGTAGAGGTGATGTTTGAAAACCTGCCAGGACAGTACAAGTACTGGGTAGTACCAAAAGATTTGTTAACTGGTATTAAATCTGAGCTTCTGAACACCTTAAGAATGTGCTGTACTTATTCTTGTGCTCTTGCACTTGGGCAGAATATTGTGGCTCATGAGTTAGTGGAGTCTTTACCTCCCTGGGGAAAGTTTTTATTAGAAAAACTAGGACATTATGTTCAGGGCTATAACAGCATCTTCCACAAGACAAATATCAAGATATTCTCTTCAGAAATCTGTTTTAGACAAATAATAGGAGATCCAACTGTGTGTTTCTTGATTATCTTTCTCTCTTTTGCCCTTTTCATCTGTAATGAAAAAAGATGTAATAAATATTTGTGCACTACATTAAAGTATAAATAGTATAAATTATTATATATACACCTGAAACAAACAATTCTGTCATTTTCAAGAATTTTAAAAAATATTTTGTTCATTAACTTTATTTTTAACTTAGAAATAATGCCACTCAAGTGACTATTAAAAAAAAATTAAAATTTGCAGTCCTGAAAGAAAAAAGTGTGTGATGCAATCAGGGGATAGAATTCAGTCACTGTGTATTTAACACCTCTGACAGCAAGGGATTGATTAACAGACAGTGGTTCTTGATTTCTCATGTACTGAAAGACGCAGTCTAATAGAATATTTAACAAGTGTTGTTTCCAGAAGTGCAGTGGTAGAAATAACATGCTTAGTGTGCCAGACTCCTGCCCTTTCATTTCCATTCACTTCTACATGAAAAAGGGCTGACACATAATTTTATTAAAATTGAATCTAATTTTACTACACTGGATCTTCAAAACTAACAAAACCAAATATGATATGGAAGGTGGAGATGCTTATGAGTATGCTGATTGCTCATAAAAGAACATAGACTGATAACCGCTCTTGTAGCATCTTCCTGGAAATAGGCTGCTCAAAAGAGCTTTTGTCAGTGGGGCATAATTTAGTTAAAATAAAGCACAGCAAATCAGCTTAAGCAATGATTAAGCTTATAATTAAACAAAGATGATAATCAGCATAAGAGGTAGAGTTTTGTCATTAAACAATAATGCAAATCAGAGCTTTTATTCTGAATGGTGAACAAATAAGTCCCTAATGTAATTTAGCAGTTGTGTACGTACAAAACTGTTCTCAGTTAGCAGTATGGTTGAGGCTGTAGGATTTGCAGTTTATTTGTATGTAGTATTGTATCTGCTAAATTAATTACTGGTTTTTGTATTCTTGGTTAATAAGTGGTTTAGAAAGATTCTGTTAGTACTTACCCTAGATACTTAACACTGTGAGTTTGGAGTGTTGGAGTAAGTTAAAAAGGAGTTGACTTAGCTGTCTTGTAGGGTAATCTTCTGAAATCATCATTTTCATCTCACTTTTCTTCAAATGTTGGTGTAATATTCCTTTCTATCTTTTGATCAAGTGTCTTGTGGCCATTTCAGTGTGGGAGTCTTCTGGGTTTAGACTACAGCTTACCATCCAGTGCTAGCAGTGTAATGGGATATGTGTATTTTGGCTTCAGGCCATGTCAGGGCTGATCCTTCTTCGTACAGTCTCTTGTACTTTGTCAGCATGTGGTTAAATCATGCGTGTAGCTGGTTTAAAGGGCAGGCAAATACACAAAATGATCCTTCAGCTATCCTGTGCTTCTTAAACAGGGAACAATGCATTATGATTTTCCTAGTCAAGATTCCTGTGGTTAAGTACTTCCTTCTGTGTTGCTTTTAAGCTGATTTGGTCTATTAATACAATATATGTATAGATGCAACTATTATTTTCCTACTTCAATATTGTATTTTGAAGTATCCGTAGAGAAATGTGCAAGAGAGGGCTGAGAATGAGGACTACATTCTTCTGCATTAGACCTTTCCATTTTGTGCTTGATAGTGAGTGGAACATCACAGAACAGAAGCTCCTGTGATTTGTGTTGTAGTGTGTGACCTTTCCTTTTTGGGAACTGTTGGAGAATTCTTTACAAGCAAACTCATTTATCCTAAGGCTTATATTGGCTATCAGCTACAAGTTTAGATAATGGGTTCTTTTCTTTACCAATGAAAATTAGTGGATGAAAGAACTTATGGCCTGCTTTGGTAAGCCTTTTTTTGTACAAATTATTCAAGAACCCTAGAAAATCTAATTCATTAAAAAAGTTGCATCTTTCAAACTGCATTGATCTGACTTTTACCAAGGTGTTAAGCTGTAACGTTGTCTTAGGCATTTTCTGCAAGGGGAACTCTCATAGAGGAGAATATTACCATGGTAAATTCCAAGTTCTTATCTACATTGATGAAGATGGAGAAGTGTTTTCAACACTTGAGGGGGTGGGAGTATTTTTCCAATGAGGAAAGGTTGAAATATATATTCCTTTTTAAGATATTATACTGTCAAAATCCTAAATTAATTTAGAGCATGGACATATAAAGAATTCTAGAGCAAGTTAGACTGTGAATATACGTTGCATCTGCTGGTCTGTGATAGATGCCTGTGCACACTTTAGCCTGTGTAAATATAAGGTGATTCAAATTAGACTAGACAGCCCTTTGTTTTTGAAGGATACCTTCATTTTTACTAGAGAATAAGAGCTTCTTTTGTGTCCATAGCCTTGAAAGGGCTGTTTCAGTCTGCCCTTCCCAGAAAGGGCATCAGTAGCTCTCAGTAGTTCAGTGAAAATTTCTCGTTATATACAATATGCAGCTCAGTGTGTAAGAAAACTAGTTTAACACTGCATTAATTTAAAAGCAGATAGAGCTGGTATGTAATAAAGAGATTGTACACACACACAGAGATTCTGAGTTATAAACATCCCAAGTTCTGGAATAGCAGAAGGTGGGAATTTTTGACTGATGTATTTATAGAGGTACAGTGGACATATCAGTGAAAAGTAGGCATTTAGTATAAGTTCATATTGGTTTCATAAAAACCAGAGTTGGCTCCGTTCCTGGATGTTCACAGTAATTAATCTTACTTACCAGTAAGCTGCACTTCAGTGTAGCATGAACCTGTGGTTGCAGATCAGAGAGGCACCCATCAATCACAGCAGGCTCCTCATTAAGGGTGATGGATTTTGCCCTGCATGTGTGGCAGGTGTTTCAACCCTCACATCTCCAAAGGATAATGGTCAGTTGCATGTGTTTTTCTTGCAGATGTGCAGAGATAACAAAATGTCATACACAAGAATTTTTTCTTTCGCTTTTTAAATGACATTTACTTTTTTTTTAAGAGTTTGAATTGATGGCACCAAGTGTGAAAAAGTTGGTATTGCCATCTTAGCTTACCAATATTTAATTTCACCCAGTCATGTTGTGGTTTAGAAATGGAGCAAGGGTTAAAAAAAAATTTCTACCAGTTGGTTAGACAGCAAAAGGATTGAGGCTTAGGAGAGAGATCAGGATGTCTCTTAATCTGTGAATTATATTTCATTAATAAAGAGGAAGAAGAGCTTGAAGTGCCTTTGGAGGGGCTTGGATTTCAGCAACAGGAGTCACGGCTTTGTCAGCAGATGAAAATGGCTACTGTTGCACCATCGCCAGAGCCTGTTTGCTGGCAAGTGGAATCGGTGACCAGCACAAATTCAGGACATGTTTGTACCCAAGGTAGGAGCTCTCTGTGCTTCAAAGAATTCTGAAAATGGGTGGTTAGCTGTGGAGCAGTCTGTAGGGATTGATTGATTGGATAGTTGTTAGGCGTATTCCCCAGTTTCTCTGCTTGTGTTCCAGTCAAGTATTCCAGAGTTTTAGAGGCATTCCTGGCAATGTCCCAGCTTCCTGGGGAAGTGCCTTGTCGTCCCTTAATGGTTATTCTTTTTGGTGCGTGACTCACGTACTAAATACCACGGCAGCAAAGCCAAATAAAAAACCTCCCAGTGCCGGGCTATCATGCTATATAGTTTCTGCATCCTTTAAAGTAGAATTTTTCTTTTAATTGAAGTCTTATATGGGCAGTGCGACAACACTTTTGATTACACTATTGGAATGTTTAGCAGAAGGAAACCATTTTTCACAAGACCTGACTCAGTCTGAGTAGACATAAAAACCAGCATTACAGCAGTTAATGCTTTCTATCCCTCCTCTGGACCCTTCCCAAGAGGAGGAGTTGGTGTTTTAATTGAAAAAATGTAAAACTTGGCATTTTAGGTGGGCGTAATCTAGATATTCATGTTTGGGGTGTCTCAGTTTTTCCTTATTTGTGAGAGGCAGATTATCCTGTGTCTGATTACTGCAACATTTCTGGTACTCTACTCTGAAATGATTGGCTGCCCATGGAGATGGGTCACTGACCTTGACGAAAAGCCATGCCTCATCTGTTGTGGCAGTTGTTACATTCTTGTGTACAGTTGAGAACATACAATTCAATTTTGTGTCCCTTAGTAGCTAGTTCTACTTCTGGTTGTTTTCAGGAGAGCATCAGGAAGCTGGCATTTCATTTTGCTATGTTTAAGTGGCCATGTCAGTTCCAGAAATCTGCGAGAGATGGATTTGACAAGACTGAATCTGTAAAAAAGTATATGAACGCCTGTTATTATTATCAGTCTGAGATAGACTCTGGTGTTTTCATTCATAAACTTTTAAAAAAAAATAGTTTAGACTCCATATGAAGCAGCATTATTAGTAAGAAATCAAGAAATCTCTTTTAATGAATTCTCAGGTTTTAACATGAAAGCATTGTCTTCTACTGGTTATTGTTGTATATATATTATTTTGTAATGTGATAGTGCCTAAGGAAGGGCTGGATCACTCTTTACTTAATGAGATGAGCCCTGTCTGAGCAAGTTTGCACTGTAAAGACCGTAAGCTGAGACACTTGGGAAGTATGTGGAAACAAGTGTGGCAGACAGTGGCTTGAGCACATCAAGGAAGTTTTTACAGCAGGATTTGAAGAGAGTAATGAGGAAATTTTGATGGGTGTTACCATACATTTTTCTTAAATTGTTGAGGAGTTGCTATCTCAGTAATTAAAGAGTCAATGCTATGGTGGAGGAAATTAAGACTCATAAGTAAAGCTAAGTAGCTTTATTTGTTGCATTACAGAATGGAGAGGCAGTTAGAGAATGCAAAGGTAAGATGATTGCTTCTGAAACAACAAGTGGGAAAATTGCGTTTGTAGTAGCCTTCTAACTAGATGTAGATGGGTTAGTGCTACACTGCCGCTTGTCATGCTTGATCAGACTGAGTTTCTGCTGTCCAGTAAGATTTTTTTAAAATTATTACTGATTTCCAGTTGTCATTATAGAATCTTGAGGCACTTTCTTCTTCTGTTTCTGAGCCTTAATTAAAGCAAGGCTTGAAAAAAGGCCTTTTGAGCCAGCCACATCTAACAACGAACTGTTCCTTCTTTGACATCTGAAATCCTAGATAGCTTCCTAACATGTTTTTTCTTATTATTTTCTGTTTAGCCTCCAGCTCCAAGCCTGAACTCAGCTCCAGTTCACAGACTTTGGGAAGTCAGCAGAACAAGACAGATGGCACCCGAGTAAAAACTCGCATTCTGCCCAACATGCCAAAGCTTTTCATACCTTCATCTGTCACCAAATTTCCACCTGAGATCACTGTCACTCCACCCACTCCCACCCTCCTTTCTCCAAAGGGCAGCATTTCAGAAGAGACCAAGCAAAAATTAAAGGTAATAAAAGGGAAACAGTAATTTTTTAGATTATTGTTTTTATCTTAATTCTCCCCTCAATAAAATACTTGTATGAAAGGAACAACAGTTCCTGTCCCCAGTTCATAACCAGAGATAGAATAAGTAGTGGAAGAAGATGCTAGCTGTTATCAGCAGTAGACAGTTTTAAAGGACTGGTGAAATATTGGCCATGGGTGAAATCAGAGCTATTCTAGTCCTTACCCCTTTTCTGAGGGAATTAGAATAACAAAAACGGGTGAGGGAGCTAGTGCAGCCATTGAAATTCTTAAGTTAGCGGAAGCTAGCAGAATATTACCTGTGGGGAAGCCTACTGCTAAGTGTTACGTTGTTTCACATTAGGATGCCATATCTTTTATAGAACTAAGAGAGCTATTGAATGTGAAGGAATAGCAACCAGTTGGCTTTTACCCCTGGAATCATGGGTTTATCCTGACTGTTTAGCAATATATTCTCTCTCTCTCTTTTTGGGATCAGTCTGCTATTTTGTCTGCTCAGTCTGCAGCGAATGTAAAGAAGGAGAGCCTTTGTCAGCCAGCTTTGGAAATCTTAGAGACCTCAAGCCAGGAGTCCTCACTGGAAAGTGATACTGATGAAGATGATGACTACATGGACATATGAATGAATTCTGGCCATCATCAACACCAACCATAATTCTTGTGGCCAGCATCTCTGGCAGTCAGAACACCTTTGTTGGCATTACTCTCCATTTAATCGGTGTCATTGTGTTCTTCACTTTCATTACCTTTGTTATCACCACTACCACTTGTATGGCCTTCAAAATCTTCACCATTCTCCCCATCATGGTGCTTGATGGAGCGAATGATTGTTTACCAGGCAGTTAATTAATTTGGACCATGCTGTCACTTTTAATACCAGTAAATGCAAGGATATTTTGAGCTGCAATTCACATCTCTCTACTGTTCCTGCCTCTTCAAACCAGAGCTTTGGGAGTTACTCCAGTAGCTCTTTTCTGTAGCATTTTCTTCCTTTCAGTTGTCGTTTTGCATTTTCCCCACTAGTTAACCTTTTCTCTCAATAATTCAACAACCTAATGTCTGTCTAGCGATGCCACTATTAGTCCAACAGCTCCTTTTAAGGTGAATGGAGTAGGAAAAATTTGCTGAGCTGGTAGAGGTTTTCATTGCATCAAGAAAGTCTGTGGCTTTGTTATGGGGCAAGAAGGGTGAGCTGAAAATCTGTCAGCTCCTTGGCACTGCTTGAGAACTTTGCTGGAATTTTAGTCAGTGACAATAGACAAAGAACCAACTTTTCCAGGCAGACAACAGAGGTTGGCCTCCTGTTTGTGCTCATTTCACACCAATGTATGAGGTCCAGCAAAAATGATCTACCTGAATGTTGGCTTACAGAACTGATCTTTCCAGAATTGTCTTACAGTCCTTTCTCTTCTAATGCCTTGGACAAGCATTTTGAATTGGGGGCTAGATGATATTTTTATGGTGGTATTGAAAATACTTGAAATATTTCAATACCATTTCAGTAATGTCTGTTTTTTACAGAATGACACAAAAAGGTGTTTTTTACCTATCTGCAGAGGGACTGCTCACAAATATTTATATGAGAAAATAATGGTAACAAAGATCCTTTTTTTTCTACTAAATGTTAACTTTGTAAAATAATAAATGCAAACCATGCAAAAAACCACGTCACACTATATATACATATGCCTGCACCCACACACACATATATATATGTGTATGTACATATATATATGTATGTATATGAAAAAAGAAAATGCATACAGCTTGCAATGTCCGATTTCTTTGTGTTTGGGGGAGGTGGTTTTCTGTAAAATGCAGAGCTTTGTATAAACTTTTGGTTTTTTTCTAATAAAGTTGAAATGTACTGTTGTCTCTGTCTGAGAGGGCAAGGTGCCATGGTTCTGGAAAAAGTACTACTCCTCCCTTCCTTCTGTTTCTTGGATAAGAAGGTAGTGGAGGAGGGCAGTGAGGGGGAAACCTCTTCATTTTCTGAAGACTGCCAGAGCTCTTCCAGTGGGTTTGGTCTTGCGTGACCCAGAACCCGGGTCAGCCAGTGTTGCCAAGACTGCCTTAAACAGGTTCAGTTCCCTATTGAGACATGATCTGAATTCTTTTTCACCTGTCTGAGTATCTTTGAATGCTGATGAACAACATAAGGGGGAAGACAACACATGGTGAACAGGATCACATAGAATATTTGGCTGTACAAATTCGCATTTAATCCACTATTACAGCAATCGCTCTCATTCACCGTAAGAGTGGTGAATGGACCTTGGATAAAAAGAAGCAGTATCAAACTTTGTATTGCAAGTTTATTCTCATATTTTGGGTTATTTGTTTTGAACAAAATGTAATTTGTAAGCAAGTAAGCATGTCCATCTTGGGCATATTAGCAACTCTTCATGTAACTTGTTCACTTACTACAAGCGATAGGTGAGCTGTATGCAGCTGATGCAGAAAAGGTGAGGTAACTGAATGGTAAAAGCCAAGGGCTATTTTCAACAGTAATATGTTTTCAGGGTTTGCTCTTTAATTTGGTATAACTTGTTATAAATACAGTGTATAACACCCTGTATAGTCACTGACTGATAGTAGGCTAAGGTAGTTACAGATAATCAGGCATGATCTTTATTTTTTTAGAAGATAGCACAGGAAAAAAGAAATCAGCATCTTACGAGAAATGGAACACAACTTTGAGGATGTAGGTCTAAATAGGGCTCTTTCACCCAAATACAGTAGACTACATAGGCTTTTTGGGTAATGTATATTCTTAAATGTATGGCTAACTTTAAGATCACATTTAAATTCTTAGGTCTGCACTTCTAGCATGGGTTTGATGTATGAAGACAGAGCATTTCATTTTCTTAATTGAATTTGGTCACTGAAAATGGTTGTTTTTCTTTATTAAGGATTCCTTGGCATTAGGCATTTTGCCTTCCTCCCTCCCTGCCCTGAGCTTGCTAAAATGCCTGATCTTGAGCCTTCTTTTGACTTTTAGTCCTGCTTTTTGAGAAGGATTTAATTTTTTGCTGGTTAAGGAAGCCTAGAACAGCAAGTGAAACTGTTCCTATCAGCAAAGAGAGCTGAACTTTGCTGATCTGCTCTAAACTCATTTTAATCTTCCAATTACACAACTGTGCAACTTGGTTTATCCTACATTCAAAGCTCTCTTAACCTGTTTTTCCTTTTCTTTTTTTTTTATCTATGATCTTTTATTCACGTTATGCTCTCGGGTAGCTCAAGGACTTTTTTCTCAAGCTCAAGAAGACACTGAGACTGAACTACAGAGGCCACTTCCGTCAAATCCTGCCCTTCTGCTAATGACTAAATAGTGTATTGCTCAGCTGTGGGCCATCTTCCACAATGGGTATTACTGCTGATTTATGCTAAAGAAGCTGTTCTTCTATATGTGTGAAATTGTTTCTCTGTAAGTACAGTTTATCTAGTTCTTCAGTTCAAGGAATCATATTCTGGAGTGAAGATGCCAAGATGACTGGATGCATTTACATACAATGTTTGTCTGAATCACTATCCTTAAAGGTGTTTGGAGCAAGAACTTCAAATTCTTAAAACCAGAAGTATTCACATAATGTGGCACCTTCTGAAGCCTGGCAATATAATTTTGTAGAATTTGAAAGAAGGAAAAAAAAAAAGGCATTATGGTAAACTGCAGTTCGCTATTAGTTTACTTGAAGTAATTTCTTCGATTTCAGTCTAATCCTAGTTGTAATGCTTGAAATCTGAGTATAGTCAAGGTCCAACTTACCAACTCCCTCCTTTCAGAGTTGCATATCAAATGCCAAAACAATATCTATCTTCAGGATTTACTGGGTAACCATTACTTCTGAAATCTCAGTGTTCCTAGGTGTCTTTCTAATATGTCAGACAAATAAATGACAGCTACTGAAGTATATTGCTTCTGTATTGTTTTGTTTCGCTTTGTAAGCTTATAGGGACAGAAATGTCTGGAGCCTGAAGTAAACTTAAAAGTAAGGTCTGTGACCAAGTGGGGTGAGGGAGAGGCTTTTACTTCCCCCTACCCCTCACACAGTAATTGATTAAAAAGCAAATCCTTTCTGGCTACTGAAAAGCCAAACTGTTAAGACTTCCAGGCAAATAGCAAAAACATTTTTTGTTCCAAAGCAAATGAAAAAAGAAATTGTTTTGAATCAGATATTGAGAGTAATTTGTGGATAGTTGATACACTTTCTGTGCTGGTATTGGGCATTGTTTTTACACATGGTAAGGTACCTTTCACTGATAACCATCGTTAAGGTATATAGTACTGGGATTTGGTTGTGTTTAATGCAATTTCATTTCTTTGCACAAGGAGTATATAATCCATGTATAGTTAAGACCTTTGAGAATTTATCTCTCTGAGGCAAGAACTGGTGTTTTACTAAGAATTAATTTTGTTGGGCACAGCTGTCATTAGTGGCCTCTGCCCACTGTCTCAGAAATACTAGTAAATGTTTCATTCCACAATCAAAATATTGAATCAAGAAAGATACCAAGTATTTTCCTTAATTTTATCATGCACTAGAGTTTGTCAGTTGTTGTCTCTTGTTTTTTTTTCTTTAATTAGAATGAGATTTTCTCATGAATAATGAAATTAATGTCTTTTGCAGCCAAAATAAACACCATATGGTCAGGGAGAAAGGGACCAGGAAAAGATGAGGAAGGCATGGCAGCCGAAGCTGATGAGGAGACAAAACAGTCTGAATGGAAACAGAGGGGCCAGGTGAGAACAGACTAAGTCTTACCATCCAGGGTGGCATCACACATCGTTAAAATCAGCATTCTGTTTTTGGCAGTGATGGCGATACTTCAGTGAAGCTGAAAAATCCGTCGTGTACATAGCTTGCGTGTTCAGTGTTACACACCTTGCAAAGCTCATTTCTGTTCCTGCAGGTGCTTGTCACGTTCTTTAAGGAAAAAGATAGCAGGGTAGATAAATTGGGATGCTCAGAAGAAAAAGCAGCAGGCATAAATCTTATGATTTCTTACTTAGTCATGTAAAGCTGGGATGAAGAAGCTTTGTTCTTGCAGTTGAAGATGATGGTAAGAATTTCAGTGTAGGTGCGGAGTGCTAATGGCCATCTTTCCCTTTCTTCTAGCTGACAACTAGGCTTTGAAGCATGTGTCAGGATTTTGGGAGTAACCTTAGAGTACTGTACCACAGGCTGTACGAGCCCAAGTTATGCCTTTGTGAGAACTTCCCTGTGGGGGACTCCGCTGTTGTTGCAAGGCACAGAGCAACAGGTAGCATTGTGAAGGGTAACAGGCCAGCATCTGAGGTTTGTTGGCTTCTGGAGGATAACTTACCTTCACTTGAATGGCTCTTTCACATTAATGCTTAGAGACTCCGGGCAAATCTCACCAGAGATTTAAAGACACATGTCTCCTTGTTCCTGCTGCTGTTCATCTAATGCATGTATGAGGATGACACCCCATCAGCAAGCACTGTCAACCCCTGTTCCACAGTATTCAAAGCTGTCTTAGAGCTCACCAACCTCTGTGCACGTAATGTGGGTATCTTGCTGCCTGTGGATTTCTTTTGGCCACAGTTGACCCTTAAAAAAAGAGCTGGGGTCTTAGAGACTGTATATGGAACATGCACGTTTGTTTGACACCCCCCCCATACTATCCACAAGACATCTATACCAAGTGCATGAGCTGTTTGCCATGTGTTTTGGAGTTCAGTGCTTGCAGAGGCTCTGATGCAGGCTCAGATTGCATCTGAGCATTGCAAGGTTGCAACAGCACAGTAGCTATGGATGTCAAGGGGCTTTTCTATATATTATCTCAAAAATATATTCTATCCTACGGTTGGATTTATCTCTAATAAAATGTCATGTATGAGTAAGAGCAAGGCATGTGGCAGGTCTGGCTGGAGTGTATCTGTATATGGCCGGGTGCTCAAAGTTCATCCTGTGTCATTTGGAAGCTACGCTGTCTCCTCTGGTAGCGCTAGAGGGGGCCCTAGCACAGAGAAGAAAAAGAAAAAAAAGGAGGTAAAAAAAAAAAAGAAGGAAAAAACCCAACCCCCACACCAAACCCTAAAATGGATGACCAGGATCTATCTTTAAACTTCTGAAAGACTAAATTGCCTTGCTGTTTTTGACCTCACTTAGTTCTAAGGGCCTTCTGCTACTGTACGGTTACTGTTCTTTTCATAATACATAGTCTGATTCAAAGCAGAGGGAATGAGAATCCTTATAGTCTGTTTACAGGATTCTGTCCCATGTTCCTGGCCATGGGGGACGGCGGGGGAGCACTCATTTTTGTTACTGTTAATATTGCAACTTAGCAGGCAAACAGAACCACTATATACTTGCTTTTCACATGAAATCTGTTTGCCCTATAACTATGTTTTTCTTTTTTTTTTTTTCAGTTCCCCTATAAAAAGCCTACTGGGTGCTTTCCATTTTCTTAATGTGCAGCATATTATAATGGGGGAGAGAAAGTATCTTTTGACAGTTAATCTTGTGGAAAAGGACTCAAATAATGCTTTTAGTTTCATCAGTGTAAACCCTGATTAATTCAGTCCTAGTTCGTTGCAGTGGTATGGGGTTTGTACCGGTGTAACTGAGCCCAAGAGTAGGTGATAAATGTGCAACTTGTGGATCTGTAAAGTGTTTTGAGATAGTTTCATTAAAGTAAAATTCTAATTAGGGACAAAATGTGTATGAAAATGATGGAAGAAATATGTAGCTTTCAACCTTGGAAGAAATATGTAGCTTTCAACCTTGGAAGAAATATGTAGCTTTCAACCTTGGAAGAAATCTTGTATAACAGTCTCTGTATCTAAAGTAGCCAGGAGCTAAGATGAAGTACTGTAGTCATCTGGCAGAAGTGCACATGAAATGGGACAGTGAGATGGAGCTGAGGCCACAAGCTGACTGCATAATCAGAAAAAGTCACTTCTACCAATGGGGAAAAGTAAAACCACATTTCTGCCTGCATTGAAGATTTATCTGTGCAATTAAATTCTTGTGTAGATAGCTTGGTACAAAAGCATTCAATTATATAATCCCAGTGGGAGGAACACTTTGCAATGTCTAAGTACGTTGTCTTATTGGAGGAAACTGCCTATCTAAAACCAAGTCAACATATATGGTAAAAAGTAGTTTTTGCTCTCGGATTAGATGCTGATATCCCCCTCTCAGTTTTTATTTCTCAGCCTATTTTCTTGTCTCCCTTCTCTTCCAGAGACCCTGCAAACAGCAGTGAATTCCAGTATAAATGGAATATAAACAAAGTTCATATACGGTATAAGCATATGAGAACCACACTGAAATGGTATTTATTTAATTTTAGTTAGAGTGATATTATTCTGTCTACAAGTGAAGGGCCATGTAGCAGGCCAAAGGCATTTTAGACATAGTGCTTCCTGTGTAAATGCTTAATTGTACGTATAGCTACAGTTAGCTTAAGAACATGTCCACATATCTACCTTTACATATAATCTACATTCTTTTCTTTTTACTTCTCTGAGGTTTTTGACAGATACAGAGGGCTGTTCACAAGAAATAATATGCAACTGAGTTTTATTTGCAAATATGCATACCATGAACTATTATCTAATACAGCACTGAACACATACTGTTCAGTAATAATTAATAAATAATGTTGTACTAGCAGAAAAGTTTCATACTTCAGAAGCACTGATTCTTTGTAATCTACATCACACCAGGGATTTAATTTCCTTAAGTTACACATTAAAATGTATGAAGAGTCACATTTTCTTTTCTAAATGTGAGTATATATAAAATGTAACTCCTTCAATAAGATTGCAATGATCATTTTCTTCTCCTCTTAAGAGATGGCACTAGATGTATTCTCAAAGAATAGCTTAACTTGTTAATTGAGCCAACATATAAAACCACCATGCTCTATGAATGTCAGAAAACCATAGTTCGAATATGGAAACTTGTCACTTAGGAATGTCTAGACTGTATATTAGATTTCCATTAAGTTAGAGTGGGTTTGAAAAAAAATTTAGGAATTCATAGTGGAAGTTATTGAGCTTACCATATCAATTGCAACACTATGCCCTCAATAATCAATGAAGTTCAAACAAATAACAGTGCTGCTATGACTTTCCCAATAGACGGCACTGCTGGAAAGGCTTCCTATACTGAATAAGTAAATGGGCTTTCCTGGGAGCAAAACAAAGAGTCTGACGCATTGTCTCACAGCAAGTAGCAGTGGTACAATGTGATTTTTCAGTTTGGCTTTCTTGAACATAACGGCTCAGGATTGCACATCATAAAGTATTGCTGCAAAAAGAAGTGCAGGACTTTCTTGTTGATAAGCTGAGTCCATTGATTCCCCCTTGCTTTGCTAGCATAAAGAAGCCTTTAAATTCTGCCAGTTCAGTCAGAACTAGCCACTGGCATCTACAGTGGTGCTGTCAGACTGACATTTTAATTGTGAGAAGACAGAGACGTGGGTCTTTTTATAAAAGCCAAACAAGCTGAGTGCACCATGATGCTTTTCATTGTCTCTAAAATCAATCTTCCAATGAGCTGAGCAAAGATTCTCCTACAATGGCAAGTTTTACCAGGCCTGTACTTTTCTTTGGAAGCTGTTAATATAGCGGGTTTTCTTGATGTAAGAAAAAAAAAATGAGAAAGCAGTGCAGGAGTGCTAGAAAGCCTGCAGCCTCAGAGTCGTTTTAATCCCTCCATGTCTTCCACTGCCTCCCCCTCGGCTACAAATATGTCCCTATTCAGCTGGGATGACAGGTGCTCAGTCTGGTCTGAGCACTGGAACCCTCCCTCTCCAGGAGCAGCACACCTCCCCAGGCTGAGCTCCTTGGACATGTGTATTGGCAGCTGTTAAGAGGCAGACACGAGGTCCTTTAACAACTGCACATAATTCAGATGACTGCTCTGGAGATGTTACCATCTAAATTAATGAGTTCACTTTTAGACAATTGATAATTCAATTAAAATGTAAGAGAGAGTAAATAGTATGTGCTTATATGCGCTCCTACTGCATTTGCTTTTTTAATAAGATGAGCTTCTTGCAATTTCAGTAAAACTCCGAAATATTTACATTACTGTTAAAATGCCCAGTGTGTGTATATGGTCACATTTCAGTAATGAGAACTCAGATACTAAGCACAGTGCAGCAACTGTTGTGGCATCTGGTACTATGAAGACAAATGGAAAAGTAGCTGTAAAGGATATGAAAATATGGAAATGTTATTTGCAAGTGTAGAGAGTCTGCTGGGGAAAAGGGAGAGAGGAGGAGGACAATGTTTCCTCTAAAATATGTGCCTGATTCAACAGGGTACATAAATATAAATATAAGTCACTACTGTTGATTTAAATGAAGATAGGAAAGGGCATCATCAGCTTATATTTCACTGTAGACTTACATTGTATACGATTTCTTTAGTGACCTAAAGTATTTCTACAACTAAAATTTCAATCAAAAACAGGTGCTTTAAAATAAATAGACCTAACTTCCTTAGTACGTGCTAACTCAAAAGTTCACAGTTAACCACTGAAAAATGCAAAAGGCCAAAAAAAGGTGGAAGTATCTCTGCTGGTAAAAATCTCAGCCCAAATGAAATTTGTGGGAAACTGGGTGACTAAAAAGAATAGGCTTGGATGTGGTAGAGTGTGCAAATAAAATGAGAATGTATCGTGAGAGGTTTAGATAACAAATCAGTTGGAGTAAACAGGAAGAAACTGTAGTTTTAAAATTGTGCTACGTTAATTTGAGAGCAATACTAAGGAAGTCAAAATTCCCCAATTATTCTCCCTGAAATTATGACGGCTATGGTATATAGATGAACTTTGGAGAGCAATTGGCGTTTATCTACCTAAGTTCCAGGAAGGGAGACCATAAAATAAAGTTCTGTTTAGTGATACCTGTCTTAGTGTGATCCCTGGGACAGGGTGTTTATTAGGAATATCATTTTCTTTAATAGCTTTTCTCTCCCATCCTCAGTGGTTGATATTGTTCCATCTAGGAAATCCTGGTGGCTTTCAGAACAGCAGCAGCAGAGCTGGTGATATTTACTGAATATGATGGACTAGAAGCTGGCTCATTCTTGGTGTGTTCTCTGTCTGGGCTTTGTTAATATTTGCTTTCTGCACCTATTTCATAACAACACCATTGATTTATTGGTTAAATCATAAAGAGTCCAAAGAACTGAATTGTGCATCAGAGCTTTCCCACTAGCTGGTGAGTTTTTCAGTTAACCATTTATCTTCTATTTTCTGTTTCCATAAAATGGAAACTGCTTGTCCAAAAAAGAAAAAAAAACCCACCCACCACAAATGGCCACTGAATTTGAAGCTAGGACATTTTTATATATCTTAAATTGTTCATAAGTTTATCTTCTAACCAATTTTAGTTAAAATTATGGTGGTTTTCATTTTGAGTGAGTGAATATTAATATCCACTAGGATCTGCTCCCAGAGTTGAGTTACACAAGAGCAATACAGAAAGTCACCTGATTTTTTGTTATGGTGAATAACACAGAGCTTCCCATGAGCAGAACTCTGGAGAAGATTAACAAGTGTCTGCTCATGTAAGTGTAAAACATGCTTAGTTTTTTGGAGAGTCCTTAGCTCTGATTGCTGAGAAACTGGGATAATTCAGTGCAGCAAAAACAGGGGTTTTTTTTCTAATCAAGACTTACTTGGATTTTTCAGTTTTCCCATTCCCCAGTTGAAATTTCCTGCATCTTGTAACCATTTAAAAACATGTAACTAACCATCCATTATGTCCTGCCTTATTCTCTTTTAGATGAAAGAGCTATGTAAAAAAAGAAATCGCTAACCCGTGACTGAATTTGAGCGATAATGTCAATGGAATTAACACATTGCCATTGTTGAATGGTCTCTTGTGGCTATATAAACATCAAGGTAACACATTCCCGAAGTAGAGGACATTACTGCTGCGATACTGTTGTGTTGAGAATATTTCTCTTCTGCCAAAATGCTGATGTAGATTTAGTATTTTGCCTGGTGGAGGATGATGTTAAAAAAAGAAAAAAAGATTGATTTTGCTGCTTTTATTTTTGCTGAATTCTGGTTTATTTGCTGAAGAAAATCTATTGCATTGTTTGGCTAAACATGGAATGAGAGTGCAAGTACGTTGCGGTTTATTTAAGATGACCTCTCATTGGCAAATACATTTAAATGACAGCTCTCTTAAGGGCCTAATTCCTTTTCTGAAGAAGACCTTCTGGAAAAGTTGGGGCAAAACTGCCTTCACAAAACTCAGGATTCTTCAGCCTGGGGAGAGTTTGCTGGACAATAATTGTCTCCTGCACTAGCTTCACCATTAGCATAACTTTCATCCCTGTGAACAGAAATAGACTGAGGCTGAAATACCTTTGATATGTTGCTGAGTAAAATGTTGGTAAGATGCAAGTTTCGGTTTTACCTTTGAGGATGGCAAACAAATCATGAGGCCAGGTTAGTCAGATAACTTTTCATCTGTGATAATCCCACTGTAGGCTCATGTCCCTGTCTCACCTAATGCAAGGGAGAAATAATTAATGTGGATGTTGCACAGAAACTGTTTTCAGTTCCTTGTGTCTCAAAACCATTGACAGTGGCTGCACTACAGAAGCCAGAGCTGGTCAGTGGACATGCAGGTAACAGTAATGATTTCCTTTGTTATGAGTTTCCCAATCCTGGTTGCAAATGGAAAAAGAACCTGTATTTCTGCAAGTAAATTTTCATTTGTCTTCAAGCAAAAAAAATTCAGGCAGTAAATGCTAAGCCAGAACCTGACAAGTTCTCTTCCTAAATATCCCTTGTTATGCGAGTTTTGCTTCTTTGCAGTCACCTTGAAACAATGAGTCAATGGGTTTGCTGCATTTGTACTAGTCAGAGACTATAACCCAGGTATCGAAAGGTGGGAAGTCAATCTCAAGGTTGATCTCACCAGGCAAAGACAGACATATCCCTCTCCAGAATTAATGAGACACACCCACTGCCTCTACCAGAGCTAAATCAGTTCTGGAAAAAAGGACTTCATTTTGCAAAGCTGAATCTGGCACTTTCATGAGCATTAGGACTGAAACAGAAGAGGGAGGTATTGTCTGTCCTGGTTGTTTGTTGCAAAAACAGCCCTGGGTTGGATTCCTCAAAGAAGATGACTTTTCACCACGGGGAATGTTCTGTTTCTGGACTGCTCTTGGGTAACATGGGACAGAAAAAGAAAGTTGTGATGGAAGGAGAGAGGAGCTGCCCGTGGCAGGAGTTTGTCAGGACATGGAAATGACTTGGTGAATCATAAACACTGTGCATGAGTTAAATAAACTAAGTGGACATGGTTTGTGTAAACTGAAGTACTTTTTTTCTCCCTTGAGGGCTGTCTGAAGCTCTCTGAAAGCAGAGAGGAGAACAGCTAGTAAACTTTGTGCTTCAGAATTGCAGAGAAACTGCTTCTTTCATCCATGGATCAATCTTTTGTCAGCCCTAACACAATGGCTGATGGCTTTAGTGTATCTCCACTGTCACCCAAAGGCACTTTTTGGGAAATGAAACTCAGTGGCTCAATAACTCGTCACCTTTCCCATCACTCTGACCTATGTCTAGGAGTGGGGAAGAGGAGTGCTCTACCAGGCTCAGCAACACTTAGATTGCAGTCACACTTCCCTTGGCAGTCAGTAGCTGGTCTTTTGTGAATTATGATTTGTGGAAATACGGGATTTTATTTCTGTAAAACCTCAGCTGGGTACAAAAGCTGATGACAGGACTTCTGAGCCCGGCAAGAGGATACCAGTGCAGAAGCATGCACAGCCCGTTACATTTTTTTTTTTTTCACCATGTCTTACCTTTCATTTTCTCCCTTCTCCACCTTCACTTTTCCATGCATTTTTCCCCCACCTACCTGCTCTTTTTTTTTTTTTTTTTTTTTTTTTTTTTGGCAAGTACATAGGATCTCCTGAAAAAGTAAAGGACAGCTCTTCTGAAGAACAGGAGTTATGGAGCCCTTCTGCACTTCTTCTCTAGGGTTCTTCAGGAAACCTGTTTGCAGATGGCTCGCAGCACCAGTGCCAAAACGGGCACCAGCCTTGCAACAGCTGCAGCTTTGGCCAACAGTAAATAGCACCAGTGACAACACCAGGTAGGATAAAGTGGTACATCATCTCAGTCACCTAATATGCTCATGATTTTATCACCTCAGACTCTAGTAAAGTAGTTTTATGTATACTGTGAGACCTAAACATCTAGCAGAAAACCCTGTGGGGAAAATTCAGCATGATTGCCAGAGTTTATTTCCTGTTAATTGACACTAGGGCTCCATCGTCAAGATTCTGAACAAAAGGCAGGCCTAACCATTGTTCAGGGTTGTTGCTGAGGTTCAAATTTGAGCATGAAAGATTCTTCCTTTCTGTAATTCACTTGATTTGTGCTCTGGCTCCCTTCTGGATGATTAGTGTTTCAGATCTGGAGTCCTCTTAAAAAACTTGGGCAGCTTTGAAACATATCAGTGTATAGTGTGAGCAAATTATCTCAGAGGAGAGGCAGAGCTACTGTCCCAAGAGACAAACGAGGATGAAGGAGGTGGGTAAAGAGGAGGGCTTTGTGTGTTGTGGTAGCTGTCTGGCATGTTCTGTTGGTAGTTGCACTTTTTTGCTTCCAGTGGAGCACTAAGTAAGTTCTAGTATCAACCCTGAAGTGACAATACTCAGTTCTGCTCTCTCCTGCTGTGCAAACACACGCTCCCTCCTTGCAACTACTAGCTTCAGGCCTGGACCCTCACTCCATCTCGCTGATGCTGATGAACATCACACCTTTGGACAATGCCCACTACAAGTGAGAAGCTGTTGAGAAGGCTGGTCCCCCTTTCCCCAGACACTCTGTCCAGATTCTCCGGCTCTTAGGAGTCACTGGAAGGAAGAAGCAGTCTCCTTTCAGACAATTAAGATCACCAGTAAAGCTCTGAAGCAGTGTAAAAGATCATGTAAGAGAAGCTTGGACATTTCTCTCTGCTTGAATCTGTGTCAAATGTGTAGTGCTGTAATCCAGAGTCTGTAAGTAACCTGTGGTTACATTGCACTAGGAAGCAGTCTGTACATATGACAGTAGAACATACATTCTTCTTCATGGTCCCAGAATTCATTTAGTATTCATTCAAAGAATCATAGGAATAAGAGATGAGCAGGTATCTCAGAGCCTTCTTTGCTGCTCACGTGAAGGCAGGGTTGTTCTCTGCAATACCACTGGTTTGTGCAAAAACCATTTAAAAGTCTAATAACAATAAGGGCTTTGCCTGGTATTCTGTGAACAGGCTGCCCTTGCACAGCTGGTATGTTTTTTTCCTGGATACTCAAATTGCTTCTCTCTCATTTTCATCCCTACTAATGAATATAATTATATCTCTTTGTAGCATATTAATTCCTCTGTCATCTGTATGTTTACATCCTGCAGACATGTTCATTTCTTCTTTGTGCACAGAGCCATCAGTCAATGAAGCTCTACTTATGAACTCTTCTAATCTTTTCTGATGTTCAGTTCATCCAGCCTCCCTCCAGTTCCCCAGTAGCTTTGATAATGAGGTGATGAGAATTACATGTAGTTTTACCAGTTTGTTTTATAGCAGACTAACAGAAAGAAGCCCTGACACTTCTCTGCTCAACTATACATTATTTTCACATATGTATCCTGTGGTTACATTTGGCTGCTTTTGTTTCCTTGTTGGAAAAAAAGCATCACACTTAGTGCAGAAAACCATATAAACTATCTCTATATTGTAGCCTCCTTAATATTACCATGTTTTTTATAGGTGGATATAGCTGAACATCATTGTCTTCAAAAGAGACATTAATTATGTCTCTTTAAATGATACTAAGCAACTCTTAGGGGAAAATCTGGAGGCAAGGGCGAGGAACTGCAGAAGTCAGCAATTCCTCCCTTCAACAACTCCTTGACAATATTATGCGAAGGCAGGAGAAGGAGTAGTTCCATGGAGGAAGGAAATGGAGAGGAAATACAAGACAAAGAGGTCAGAAGGACATAACAGGGGATCATAAATGGGCTTAGATTTCAAATTTTTGCCTCAGATTTCTGATAATCTAAACCGGTCCTCCCAAGCTGCTGTCATAACTTCTCCACTCCATCCTATAGAGCACAAGTGCTCTTCAAATCTGGTAGGCTCCCTCTGGTCTGTGAGCAGTTACTTGAAAATGAAGTAGAATACTAGCAACTTCTCCAAAACCATAGCTCACTGCAGGATTGCAAACAGGTTTGATACCATTGTCCAGTCCCCCTGATTGCTTATGTTGTCTTTGGCTCCAGATCATTTTGCACTTGATGCACAAATAAATACCGGCCCAGGCTCCATGTGGTGCTGACCAGCATGGATGCCTGCACCTTACCCTGGAGCGTGATAGCTGCCTTTACATTCCTAGAAATTATTTTTATGGCTGTGACAGCCTATCACAATTCCAAGGTGACCTTTTTAATCTCCTTTTTTCCACTCCATCCATCTTTGACTTTGCATGCAACAAAGGAACATCTCTCAATGCAAAATGTGCATAAGCAGGGAGAGAGAGATGGGCAGAAGTTTGGACTCTTAACGCCATTAAGTTAGAGCATATACAATTTAAGTTAGTTAATTTGTTAGAGTACATATACAATTAGTATAATTGATCATTCTTCTTACTTTAGATGTAATAAAAACCCCTAGAATCCTGCAATGGAATTTTGCCACAGCTTTGTCCAGTAGAAGCCTTTGAAACCTTAGACCGTTGCAGTGGGATATCCCCCAGAATGCAGAAGTATTCTCAACATTTGTTCTTCTGAGAATGCTTCAGGTTAGCTCTTGATCACCCAGAATTCATGTGGCATGGACATCATGCAGAGGCAGAAAAATTAAATGCTGAATTGTCTTGTCATAACCAGTCCTTAACAAGTATACGTGAAACGTATCTAAAGACTTGAGTGACCTTGCTGCCAGTGTTCCCCTCCTAATAATTTTTTAACCCAGTCTCTGGTTTCAGCCCAGCTTGGCAGAAGTGTGGAAGTCACACAGATGTGTTAGGTCCTATGGGTTTCTTGAAGATGCTCTAAGGGAGTGGCTGCAATGTGAGTTAGACACACATTGATGTCTATATGATGAGACATATCATCTAGTCTAGTCATCTAGATAGTCTAGACTATCTATTGATGAGATAATAGTAGACAACAGACAATCCAAACAGGAAAGCTCCTTTTTAAACGCCTCAGTCATGAGAAAAGCATCAGTCGAAGCTCAGGATGGGCCACAAGGTATGTGCTGTAGTAATGCGCAAGTGTGAATATTCCTTGCACTCTGTGTTAATCTGGCTGTTTTGGTTTTTTTACTTTGTATTAGGAGGAAGAAACTGAGCAACACCAAGCAGTAAAGCAAGCTAGCAGGGAGGAGGAGGAGTACTATGAGCTCCTTGGTGGTGAGTCCAAACCTGCATTGCTGGCAGACTTAGCTCTCACCGAATCTGACCCAGCAGTAGCTCCCTGCAGAAGCTTAAACCAGTAACTGCAGTATTAGGGGGTGGCAAAACCAGTGACCTCATTATTGATAACCATCTAATCAGTGCTTAGAAGGAATGCTTGCTCTCAAATATGATTTCAGTTTCCTCCTGCACACTCCCCAGCACTCTTCTTAGCAGAATTTAAATATTTCTGTTGGATTTACATCATATTGTTGTTTGTATCTACATTTGGTTGGTAGGCATAGATTAGGTTGTAAAGTGCCATTCATGTAAAAACAGTTTTGCCATCACAAAAGCAAAGATTGTGTTTTTAAGAATGGTACCTGTTATGTGTGTGTTAGTGATCGCTAGGTTATAGAGGAGAAGAAATCTAAATCATTTATGCCTAAGCACATGAAATCCAGTATTTTCAGTATAATGCAGTCATTGCACACCTCTGTTGTCCTCAGTCCAAGTGGAACTTGTCTGTATAACTATTTGGATATCTCAAAGCCATGGGTCGTCCCTTGGTTTCTCAAGGAATTGCAACCAATGTATTTAAATCATTCAAGTGCCTGATGTTCTTAACAACTTAGAAGCATTTGTCTGCTATAGTAGGGCTAATTTTTAATTTATTTTTCTAAACACATCTATTCAAAATGATGCTAGGCTTTTATATTCACAGCAGGGAGCACTGTGAGGTTTAAATATCCCTTTAATCACTAAGGATGTAATAAAAACAAGAACATTTCTTTGAGCTGCAGAGTGTTACCCAGGGAAAAATCCACTCTGGAGCTTACAAATGTGAGCTGGAGAGACAAACTGGGCAATAAAATCCACAACTATGGACCAAACCGGCTAAAAGTTCGTCTGTAGCTGCCCATCAAGAGCTGAGACTTGGAAGGGGGGAAAAGGCCATTCAGCACCTCTAGAGCCATAAGAAGCCAGGTCATAAACATTTCACAATCTGCTGGATAGGGGGAGGGAGCCGTGGGTCTGTGATCCTGCCTTCAGTTTGTACCCTGGCCTGTGACTGCAACAAAGAATGAGTGTGAGGAATTTGCCAATATGAGAAGAATGGAGGAAAAAAATCTAGACAAATTAGGGATTGCAGGAGAAAGTGGTAGATATGATTATGTCAATTCATGTACGTTTATGACAGCCTCAGCCCACTGCTGATTAGAGGAATCCATGAAATCTGACAGGTGTTTTTTTCTATTATTGGTGATGTTGAAGAATTCTTACCTGAGTATTGTTATTTTGTACACCAGTATCATTTTTCTACCAGACGATGAACAAGTTGGGTGAGAAAAAGTACAGCTCAAAGTTTATCCAAGGACTTTCTACTTAAAATGAATATATATTTCCAGCTCTTTGTTACTGACTTCAAACCTGCCATCATAATGCTCTATATCAGCTTTCAAAAACTGTTTTGCAGGAGGTACTCTGTGAATCTGTCTTGACATTCATTTTTTTAATGAGAGATCCTATAAATAGCTCAGCTCTGACTCTACAGGTTAGTTAGACATCCTGTGGGTTTGGTTCCCTTCTTCCTGTGAAATGTATGTGCAGTTGGATGTATCCCATGGCTATATATTTTTTATAGTTCTTTTTCAAAGAAATTATAATAGTGTAAAAGGAAAAAAAGTAGTAATAAAATCTTAGTAAAATGAAACGTTTTATTGTAAAATGCTCTGAATCAAAATCTACTGCGTGTGGTTTAATTGTTCTGTTCTCTCATGCTTTCTGGTAATATTAATGATCTTCCTCAAAAAGTTCTTTAGAGTCAATAGTGATGTTGGAGGAGCTGAGCTCTACTCAGCTCTGTAGAGCTCTCAGCAGTTTTTATTTTTGAATTCCAAAACCTTTAAATCTTAACAATTTTCATTTGCTCTTTGAAGATAGTTCCTTTGATCACAAACTATACTGTTTATTGATTTCCTGTTTTGATTAGAACCATACTATGATGAACAGCGTATGGAAACGTCCTTATGAAACTGATAGAATAAATCTGCTTTGGCAAAACAAAGTAACTTACAGACTGACTTGCATGATTGAAGTCTGGCTTTTTATCTGTTGGTTTCATGGCTTTACAAATGCTTGCGCACCAACAGAAATAATCTGTTGTGGAAACCAAAGTAGCATGACAGTGTATCTGCAATCTCGAAAGTCCAAAAATTTTAGATACAAGCTTCTGGGTTTGGGCTGCTGCTTTTTCTTGAAAAGATCAGCTTTTTAACTGGGATTGCTGAAGCGTTGTTAGCTGGGCTTCCATTCAGCAAAATCCATTCTGCTCAGGACTTTTTTCTGGTCTCAATTCATGGTTAAGTAAACTGCCAGCAATTTTTAAGCTCTGTATAATGCTTCTCTTTGCATATGAGTGTGTGCACATGCGTATAAATATAAAAGTATTTATGTTTGGATGCTAAGCCAGAGCTCTTTGCTCCCTATTTTCTAAGGCTGATCCTTTATGGCTCCTAATGGAGACGGGTGGGTTCTGGCAGGGTTGCTGTGTCCCCAGGTGCAGGGAGGAAGAGAGCCTTCCCCAGTGCAGGAGAGGAAAGGCAGTGCTTGTAGCATGACGCTTGGTAGCCCTTTCCTGTGCTGTGTTACCAAGCTGTTGTTGCTGCTGTTACGTCCTTTCAATATGTATTTTTTTGTGGATTTGAGTGGGACGGAGTGCTGAGCTGTGTCTGGGAAACACAATGGCTTGACAGGAAAACAGTGCACCTAACATCAGGAGTCTGTGAAAACTTGAAAGAGCTCTAGACAGAAATATTTTGCATTTGACTCTGGACTGTAGCCTTTGAGGCCAAACTCAGCCTTCAGTGTTAAGTGGCTGCTAAGTATTTCCCTTCTTGTCTCAATGCTAACTAACTGCTGGGAGAAGGGTGCATATTCCAGGAGGGCTGGAGAGGGCGGATATGATAAAGGGAAGACAGAAGACCATCCTCTTTTCTTTAGTTGAGGAGCACGGCTTTGTGGCCAGATATCTCAATCCACAAACCTACAAGAGGAAAAGCCTTGTGTTAAACTTATAATGTATAACTTTTCATTTGCATAAGCCACTTTCACACGTTCCCTTCCAAAACAGATCCTTCACTGCTGAAATACAGCCTCCTTCAGGGTGGGCGCAGGCATGTGGCCAGTCCCAGCAGCACACTGCACCTCAATCCAGAGAGCCTGTTGTGAATTAGCATTGAGCTGTTACCAACAGGCCCTCTCCAACCAACTGTTTTGTTTTGCCAAATGTGATTTTTGCTTTCTGAGAGCACAGGGAAGATTTGGGGGTGATACAGTTTAGGGCTCAGCATGGGGTTTTCAGCCCTACAGAGGTCTACCTTCTGCAGGGCCTCTTGCACAGGTCCCAGGGTAGGAACATCTGCATGGCCGTGTACAAGTAATGTGCCTGAAGACACCAGACAACTTTTCCCGGGAAAAAGAAATCAAACACAACTGTAAAAAGAGGGGAAAAGGGTGCCATTTCCCACCATCAGGAGAAAATGCTGTGTTATGTGAGCTGCTGTAAGAAACTGGGTAGGAGCTGTAACTTATGCTACCACATGGTAGGAAATTATATGTACTACTTCTTCAGAAGACCTCAAAAGACTTTGCAAGCTTTTACCATTCCTGTAGCCACCCAGAAAGACTTGCTAATAAAGCTGCCCAAATTCAGACTGTGCCCACTCCATCAGAGCTCAGCCGCTATGTCCTGACTGACCCTGCTCCGTTCACTTGGTCAGCTCAGTGCTGTCTCAGGAGCTGCACTTGTATTTCCTTTTTTTTCTGTATGAGATGTCGGTCACTAGCAAGGACAAGGAATCACATGCTTCAAGGCTGGCACAGCCATAAGAGCAATAGTTTCATCAGGCTTTTTCTCTGGAAAAACATGGCGTTTCCCCATGGCCCTTAGCGCATAATCGGGCCCTTTTTGCTCAGCAGCAAGCTGAGCCTGTATTTAAGGGGCAGGTTTGTGGATTCTGGAGCTCTCTGGAGAGTCTGAGGCTGCTTCATGTTTTTAGTTAAGTATGAAAACAAGTAGCTATCTATTTATTTTATTTTGGGTCCTGTTAATGACACGCTATCTTCCCACATTTTTGGTATTCATCCCGTGCAGATGGCAGAGTATCCTTCATAAAGAGAGCATATCCTGCCAAGGCGCTCTGGGACTGTGGCCTGTGTGTGCCAGGTGGGATCTGCTAAATGAGTCACATTTAAATGGCAGTAAGGCTATCTTCATGTTTCAGAGGGGAGTTATCTCTTAAATGCTGTTTGCACTTCTCCATGTTATTTTTTCTCACTGGTGCAAACTCAGGTAGACAACACTGCTTCACTTAAGCTAGTTTTATTAAAGCTGATATGATAACACTTTCTCACAACCATGTGTGCACAGAGGGAAGTCTGCAGGGGTTGGATTGCTGACTACTGCACCGGAGTGCTGATCCAGATGAGCAACGATCCAAGACTGCCACGTTCAAAGGATCATTATTGCTAAACTGAATTTCTGTTGCATTTCAGCAGTCTCCCAGACAGTAACTTTATGCGTCACACTTGAGCTTGCTCTCTGGGCAGAATGCTGTCCTGGAAGTTCTGCCTAGACAGAGGTGGTGCATCCTGTGCAGCCACTTGCACACTCAGATCCTGCTAGCCAAAGCCTCCTGCTAGCTAGCACACGTTACCTGTTCTCCCACAGTCTGAGAGCCCCAGACACCAGCCAGAGATGGCAAAATGGCACCCCTTCTCAGAGAGCTCCCAGTTCAGAAGGTAGGAATGGGGGAGGGTATGTGTACAGACCAGTTCCCTACAGGGTCCTGTTGAGTGTTAAGGGTTAAAGCTTCACTCAGGGTGGGAGAAGTTCCAGAAAATATTTGCCTTACTACAAACCCAGAGGGGAATGTTTCTTTCTCATCACCTCCTCAAAGAGATGCAAAGCAAAAGCTCTTGGCCTCTGCTTTTATCATCACACATCCCCTCCCTTCTGTGCTGCCCTACCTCGTCCCCTTCAGCATAGCAGAAGAGCCTACTGTTAGAGCTAGGCACAGCAGGATTTTTACCTGCTGCTGTAAATGAGCTTGGAGCAGAGCTGTGTATGTCACTGACTTACACATGTCAGATCCACTATCTCTCAGATCCCTTTCCACTCCCCCAGCCTTCAATTTGCCAGTGAATTGTTAGACACCAGCACATTCAGCTCCGACTTCCCAGCAAACTGCCTGAGGGTGCTCCATGGACAGGCACACAAGAGGGTAATGTGCTAAATTCCCCCTTTGCTAGTGATGAATTTCATGGGGATTGCTCCTGTTAGGCACGCTTTCCAGCAATAGTAACAAATTCACTTTCCCCACACACACACTTTTAAAACCTTTCCAGTGCAACATGAATGGCTGGGAGAAAGCTAGTTGTTAACTAGTCATGGGTAATTAATGACTCCACCTTCCCCATCAATCAGCTGGGAAAAGCCAAAAGGATTTGAGTACTTGTAGCAAATGTGTGTTCTCTAGACATGCTGATAGGCAGTGTGCAAATGAAGTGGCAGCAGGAGACCGCCTCATACGCTTTTGTGGAAGAAGCAGCAAGCATGATACACAACCCACGCTCTTGTCAGGTGAAGTCTGAAATTCCCAGTGCTACTGCTGGTGTTGTGCAGTTTCAAACTGTGTGGGATGTTGATCCATCCTGCTGCTAGCTTGAATCTGACCCAATTTTGGTTCTATTTTTCCCTTTCAGATTCTGATTATGGTTGTCTTCTGCTTTTTACAATTAAAATACTAGCATTAGAAAAGTGGGACATGGAGAGGGCAGATTTGATGCTGGCTTTCCTTTTGTAGCATTTCTGCATCTGTTTTGTTTGTGTCTGGTAGTGGCTGTGCAAGTACAAGCAGAGGAGATTTGACCTTGATACCATTTTCAGCTGATCTTTTCCCTTCCAATTTATTTTTCCACATATGTAATAAAAAATCTCCGGTTGAGCTACAAGTTGATGTTGCTCCACCACATGACAGTCTCTTCCTCAGTGGTATTGAGACTCCCCAGTTCTGGATGTCCCCATGTTAGCTGAAGGAGAAGAGCCTGTGGTCTTCTGTATCATCCAGTAGTTTTAAAGGGATGTCAGGAAGGCTGGATGTGGCCCTTCAAGGCTGCCAGGATCCAGTGGACCATCTCCTGCTATAAAATCTTCCTCAGGAGTTCTTGAACTCTCCAAACCCTTTCTTTTAAACATTCTTCCTTGCCACACTAAGCATTGGCTTTTCTCTCTCTGCCTAGTACTGGGATGCCTAAAATTCAGTATACTATTGAAAATGAGTCTGTCCCTCCTCTGCTTAAACTCCTTTGTCTTCTTTGTGTGTCCTTGTATTGCCTGTTCTAAAAGGCAGCAAAAGCAAAACTAAAGGGACGTTGTTTGATTATAGAAACTGACTAAATAAATTCAGAATATGTTTTGCATGTCAGACTAAAAATCAGATGTCCCAGTAACATCAGTGACAAAATAAAAAACATGTTTATTTTATTGGGAACAAAACTAGACCATGAATCAGCTGCAGCCTTATAGCAATGCTCTTTGAAATTAAGAGAGCTCCTGAATTTGCTGTGCAGGATCCAACACTGGCCCATTGAGACTGATATCCTGCTTTTGACCTCCTCTTTTTGAACATCTTTGACCTTTAAATGTTAGTATAGCAATTTCTGTACCTGAATGCATAGAACTCCCTTCTTCGCTGAGATGTAGTGGCTGTTTTGTGCCCTGAAGCATGAGACTTGATTGCTGTCTCTTAGCACTTTTAAGTACAAAAGCTAATGGTCACACTTGCAGAATAAACTAATTAAGGGAAAATGCTCAAGTCCTTTAGTTTCTGCTCACCCTTCCATTCAGTAAGAGCAGTGCCCTGAACAAGGCCTGAAAGCAGTGCCTGATCCGGGATGAGACTCTTGGATCACTTGCACTAGCCCTGGAAGGTGCCAGCTGAAGGATTTGGGTGCCAGTAAAATTATATGCTAGTATGGCTGTGTCATTAAACAATTGCAACTTTCACTCATGAAGCTCAGCTGAAAAGATACTGCATGTAGAGCAGCCTCAGTCCTGAGCTTCAGAACAGATCTGATGCAACAGTGAGGACCCTGCTGTAGAAAAACAGTGCAGGAAAAATAACAGTGCAGTTAGAGGCTGTGAATGGAGAGATTGGGTAGGTAAGTAATGTTATATCATCAAATACGTTTCTGTTAGTGGTGAAGACATCTGTATGAATGTGTTGCTGCAGCATCCCATTCGTGAGAGCAAACTTCACCACAGACTGTTAATCACCCACTTGGGAAGGAACAAGCGCAATACAGTCCTCATTCTGATACCAGAAATCAAGAGTAAAATGATTCTGTACTCTGGAGATGAAAATTGTATCAAATCCTTGGAATAGCCAGAAGGAAATTTTTCCTGCTTGCTGTTTAAGTGATTTTTTTTATTTTGTAGGTAAGTCTTCAACTGATGTTTTTGGTCTTGTCTCTGTTTGTTTAAAAGTGAGTTAGCAATAAATCAAGGTGCATTTCCCCTATAGGGTTTCCTGTATGTCAAAGCCATGTTAATTCTCTTTGATTTTCTTCCCTTAGCCCCAGCCACAGATCCTTCCTCTCTTTGTCCCTTTGGACATCAAAGGATTGCAAGGGGACTGCCCTGGCGAGAAGCTCCTCCCTGCTCATTAGCTTCCATAAAACAGGAACTCACCTTGGCTAGCTGCGCTTGGAGTCCCATCCTCATCCCCATCACTCTTGACACTGGATCCCAGAAGGAAAGCTTTTGTTTGCTTCAGGAAATCAGACCTGCTTTTGAACTGGACTATTTTGGCTCCCCTTGTAAGAACCCTGGTGCCTCTCTCGGCCGTGCAACCTCCTAGACTCCACAGTACATGGAAAAATGCAAGCTTTACCAGGTAGGTAAAGGACTCCCTACTTTTCCTTATTGCGCGGAAAGATCCTAGACTTATGCCAAGAGCGTACAGTCATTTTAGAAGGAGAACAAGTGTTCCTGAAGGGTTACCAGCATTTATAGTAATGTGTGTGTGGCTGGAGAGGATTTCTACAGTGGTTTTTTTTTGTAAGAATAGATGAGAAATTGTGATTTTGAGTGTTCTTTGTGAGCTTTGGATGATCTTTTGTAAGGTAGCTGAGGTTTATGTACAATTATGCCCAAAACTCCCTTATCCGTATCACCTTGTGCATTGTGATCCTTCACTGAAGGCTAGAGGTGTTATTTGTATATTGTCTGCAAAGTACCCTGAGTTTCTTCAGGTTGAAGGCCAAAGAAAGTTTGGAAATACTTGGTATATTGCTAATAATAGTTCTGATACAAACTATCTGTTTTTTCTTTTGGTTTTTCTCTGGTCTTTGAAAGTATAAACCCCAAGCAGGCATACCCCACCTCTACCACGTTCCTGCCCAAACACAGGATTTTTGTGATTTCCTCACGGTTTTATTTATGTTTTTCTTCACCAGTCTGTCTCATAGCATGTTGTTAACCTCTTCTGTGTGGGCCCAATGACAGATGTGCATTGGGAAACTAAGGGCCAGTCCAGAGGTACTGCATTTGTCAGTAACTGAAACCCAAATTTAGTCTTGGGTTTTACTCTGCATCAGGCGGAAACAACTATTTACCTAGTTCAGGTATGCAGTTCACATACGCATTTGAGGTGGCTGGGTATTCTCAGCTTCCTTTCTCTACCGCTGCATTGTGTTGGTGTTGTTTCATTCATAAGCAAAATACATGTGCAATGACTCATAATTTTCACCTTCACTGTTGTTTTGGGTTTTTATAAAGCAGTCCATACTATGTTGATCTGATTCATACTGATTTCTGCCACTTGGAGAGAATTTTGACTTGAAAGCAAAAGAGCAACAATGAAAAAAATCACAGACTGTATTACAGTGTTTTATCATGTTAAAGATTCCAACTATTGCAGAAGTCACCTGATTTTCTTACTCAGTTGTTTCTGTTGTATGACCCCACAGCAGAAATATTCCAGGTGATGACTGGGTGCATTTGAGAGGTGAAGCCATTGCATTTGTAGAACGCCTTACTTTCATTATTGCTAAAAAGCTTTCTGGTTCTGAGAAATGAGGTTCCCTCCAAAGAGTCAGGGTGTTTCTACTGACATTTATAAGAGCAGAGAAAATGGGGGCTTTTTTGGTTGTTGGCAAGATTAATTTCTCAGATAGCTTTATATATTGACATGCATTTCTTCCCTGTGGACACTGGATAGCTGTTAGTGTTAGACTTCTTCATTGAGAAGTCCACAGCAATAAATGTAATAATAATTTATTATAGTGAAGGTGAGAAGCATATCTTTTACCTTGGAGTTTTTCCAGTATTGCAAACCCTATCCCATACTTTGCAGGAGGTCTGCAACAGATTTTCTAATGTCATAACATTGGCTCAATAATTGACAATTAATTAAGGGACTGCTTTAGGTGAGTGGATTATACTCTAGCATCTTCTATTCAAAGATCTTAACCTCTCCCTCAAGCATTACTGAATTCACTCTCCTTTCTCTTTCTCTCCTTTCCATCTCCAAGATAGGAAAAGGTATGTACAGCCTATTCTAGATACAGGAACTGAAGGACAAACTGCTCTTATTTGTGTAAGGACCTTAAAATCAGGCATGAAATAGATTGAAGATCTCTTAGTTTTCAGCGCCTTTATCGTAGCAACTATCTTCCTTTCCAACCTAATCTTGGTATAAGGAATATGTTTTAAAATGTGCCACATGCAGTGTTACCACCACAGTGATAATAATCAAGAATACTTTTAAAACAGCTTAAACTAAAATACTTGGAAAATGTTTAAATCTCTTTCAAACACTACTTAAAATAGAAAATAAGTTACATAGAAGAGGAAACAATAGAAGTACAGATCTAGCATGTTCAGTTCAGTGCTTGGACACCCTGCCACAAACCTCTTCGTGCTATAGTTCCAACATACAGTCATCTTTGTGGGGGGGATGTGTGCGTGTCTTGGCATTAGTTACATAGGCACAAACTAGGAGTGAATTTGAAGTGCCTCGCAAGCCAGCCTTTGGCTCTGCAAAGAAAATCCAAAGTGGGTCCTACAAATGGATCCACCACTGCAGGATCCCACTGAAGCCTATTGCACGTGACTGTGTAGTCAGCTGTGTGGATCCATTAGCAACCTCACACCACTGTTGGGGCCACATCCCCATGCAAACTGTTAATGTCCTGTTTCTCAGCCTCAAACTGTGCACACAAAACCTGCAGGGTGAAAGACATTAACTACATTTTAAAATCTTTGCTGCAATGTTTATGGTATGTGCAGCTCTTTTTCCGTGTCTCCAGTAGCATCTCACTCATACAGGTGCATTGTGGACTCTTTTTGGTGAAAAACAGGTTATAACATCTGCCTTTGATTATTAATTCAGTATTGAACTCCTTTCACTTAAATTTCTCTTGATTTAATTGGAAGTCTCCCCTCAGTAAGGACTCCTGAGATCTGCCTTATTGTAGTCTCATTTAATGGCATTGGAATTTGCTTAGAAAAATGTTAATTGTAAAATTCATCTGGGGAAGGAGTGAACATCTGTCTAGCTAATCAAAATCTGTTTGCATGTATTTGTGACTGGATGACTCCTGTGGGAAATCAGCCCAATTTTATTGTAACTCCTTTTGATACATGTGCTGCACTAAGCGACCGAATGCATCGTCTCATGGCAGCTTTCATGTCTTTGCAAGAGGATATGGGGGAAGCTTTAGTAAGAAGATGTTAACAGGCTAATCTTAGTGAGCAAACTAGGTGTCACTTCTTAGCCAGTTCATTAATGTTGGATCAAAGCAGAAAAAAGGGTAGAGGATATTTTTTTAAAATGCCTGAACAGCTTTATAAACTGACAAAATTACATTTAAATGTTTTTTACTTCCTAGTACTGTGAGAAGAACTCCTTAGACTTGCATTGTATTGTTTTTGTGGAAAGATGTCACTTTCTGAAAAGAGCTAATTTCTCTGGAAATAGTTGTCTACTTTTCATGCTTATTGTTCTGAAGACGTTACTCAGGAAAGCTGTGACAAGGTGAAAATTCTGTTATTTGTGATATGCTCTGAATAAGATCTGATCAGGCTGAGAGGCAGTAAAATCTCCCTTTTAAACAAATAGCCATGCATGGCTGATAATGCATCACCCAGCAGAAGTGGCCTGCTGGCGCTGAACTGAGGACAGCACTGCTGCTGTGAGTGCCCCTGTGTCGAGCAGGCTTATCAATATCTCCTTCAGACTGCAGGGCAGTGTTAGTAAAGCCTTATTGGGTATGAAATCAGTCCACCAGTAGCTATACCAAGTTAGGTATAACTAGCTATACCAAGCTTTGACCTGAAATGGAATGGGGTTTTTTTTTTTGCCCGGGCTTTCCAGTATGGCAGCAGCAATCTTGCATGTGTTACAATATAGTTCAGAGCTACTACAGGAGGTTTTTAATCCAAACAGCTTTACAGAGGAGGTGGGTACCATCAACAACAAAGACAGTTTCTCCAATAGTTCCCCTTTCCTCTTCCACAGGACCATAGTTAATCCTCTGCCTGTAATAGAAAGTGCAGGCATATTGCAGGCAGTTCCTCTGATGTGCCATGGTGTGTTACTGAAGAGGCACCTTCCACCGCCGTCACAGGCTCCTCGGTGGTCTCCATCTCAAAGGCCAGTTCAGACCAGCCGTCCTCTTTTCAGAATATTCCATGGTCTGGTTCTGTCACCTCCATTTCTTGCCTTCACTTACATTTGGGTCTCCTGTCTGTCCCTTCTTTGTGCTCTGAAGAGATTTTTCACCTCTGCTACCACCTATCTGTCATTTTCTCCCATTACCTGCTGGTACACTTAAAATCTTTCCAATTCTTTTGGCTTTCATTTTATTCTCTTGGTAAAGTGTTTTGTGTGACCCTGATCATACCAGAACAGGAATAAAAGTGGATTGTGGCTACCTGCCAGTCTGAGTTTTGGAATAAAGGGAGACAGGTTGAGTTTTTACAACACACAAATCTTTACAAAAGAACTTAGCAACTAAAAACCAAACCTGTTGGAAAAGACTTTATGCCTTCTGAGCCTACTAAGTAACAAAAAGCCTTTGAAGAAAAATAATAGATTTTCTTTAAGAGCTTTATTGTGGCCCAGACTCCCTAGTTCTTGGCAGCACCTGGGACCTTCATGGGTAAAATCATGGCATTCAGCTCCCTGAGCTGAACCAGCACTGTGCACTGCGCAGTGCTTTGGGGCTGAGATGTACTGTGGCCAGACAGGAGGAGTGAACGGCCAGATATACAGACCCCATCTGTTACAACAGCATGTGAAATTCGGTAGCTCCCTGTACTGGAGGGAGCTGGCACTGGAGTGTACTGGGAGGGTTGACATGGGTGCTGCATCTCAGGGCGCTGTCTCTGAGCAGGAGAGGCTGCTTCATGCTGGCTCCCCTCCTGCCTGTCTGAAGTTACCATTTTCTCTCTCTCCTGGTAGACGTGAAAGCGCCGTGTGATGGACTTCCTTCCCCCAGCCTGGAGCCCTACCCGCAGAGCTCCATTGTGGTCACCCTTGAGGACATGGGTCTCTGGATGAAGTTTCATCAGATAGGAACTGAAATGATCATCACCAAATCTGGCAGGTGAGGGGAGCAGGACAGGCCCACACCACACCCCTCCAAGCCATGAACAAAATCTCTGAGTGCTCATTTTTTGAATGGTGGCCCTTAAACTAGTTTTGAGGCCAGTTATGCACATCTCCCTGCCCCGGCAGAAGAATTTTACTTTCAGGATGTCATAGAAGTCCAAACTGTGAAGTGCAAGAGGTCACTGTGGAGCTGATGTGCTGAGAAAACTTCTGGGCTCTTATCTCAGCACTTAACACTGATATTCTTCTTGTCACTGCGAGGTTGCTCTGGAAAGTGCCCTGGGATTCCTTTGCCTCCGTCACAGGCAGCAGCAGTTGAGCAGTAAATCCCTGGTGTTGAGTCTGCATTTGCAGACAAAAAAATGGCGTAGAATAGTAACAATCTGTGCATGCAGACTACCGTAAAGTTTAAATGAGTCATGCATTGTGGAGCTTTCAGTGAAAGAATATGAAATTGTGAAATTGTAATGTATTATGTCAAAGCTGCTGTGAGCTGAAATAATCCCTTCAGGTAGGGAGGTAGGTGTCAAAGCTTTTTTGCAGAGTCAGAAGATGAAAGTGGTGGCAGGGAGTACTGGAACGGAAAGCTAGATGTGCTCTTAGATGAGAGCATGTTTTCTACCCATGCTAGAAAATGCTCTAAGCTGTCCTCCAGGTCTGTGATAGCTGCAGAAGGCTAGGAACTATGTGCAAATTCCAAATATTTTAAGTTTCCCACTGTTGTGTTACAGCAATCAGAAGAACAAAAGCAGTAACAATGTCAGGCCATCAGTGACTGCTGCCCTGTTAGTGCTTTTTCCACCTAAGCCCATATGATTAGACAATACATCAGTAAGGTGGTAAAAAAGTTCAATAGCTGACCTGCAGAAATACTGCTACCAGAACTTTGCACAGTAGTGAGTAAACATGACCTGCTGCTTGATCATTAGACAATATCCACTTTATAGAGAAATCCTTATACTGTGTATTTCATTTCTCCTTCAGACGAATGTTTCCACAATGCAAAATCAAAGTCTCCGGCTTAATCCCATACGCCAAGTACCTCATGCTGGTCGATTTTGTGCCAATGGACAACTTCAGGTACAAGGTAAGTACTTAAAATAATAGAAGTTATGCTGTTCTTCCATCTTCATTTGAAATAGATTAATTTTTATGCTTCACTGGCCAGGCTGATAAATAAATTTTCTTTGGACAAAGTTCAGAAGTGATTGGTGGATTTTTATGCCTCTCTGGAGTTATTTGTCAGTTTTGCTTGGGGAGCAGCTGGAAAGGGAACTAATTTTCATTGTAAGTGGTACAGTTTTAATCATGATTAATGTCAGACTTCTCTGACAGCCATTGAGAGAAAGGGGGGAAAAATGAGGCCTAAACTTGGAGCTGTTTTGGTAACATGATCATGGCTTATAAGAGAGAATCTGCTTCTTGTCAGGACTATGCTTCAGAGGAGCCCGCTAAACCAATAGTGAAGCAAAGTTGCTGGGGTTTTCCTATAATGAAAGTAATGTTTTTTCAAGCTCTAGATTTCTGTCTTTCCCTTCACAGTGGAATAAAGATCAGTGGGAAGTTGCTGGAAAAGCAGAGCCCCAGCTACCTTGTCGCACCTATGTCCACCCAGATTCCCCAGCTCCTGGCAGCCACTGGATGAAAGAGCCCGTCTCGTTCCAAAAACTGAAGCTCACCAACAACACTCTGGATCAACACGGGCATGTAGGTTGTAGCTGGCCTTTGTGCTGTTGTCTCTTGGAATTCATTACAGATGGATGTTAAGGGAAATAAGTGAGATTTGTGAGAAATTAGATCATGTGGAAATAAACATTATCCAGGTGCCCATTCAGCCCAGCCCATGTGCTCTCTTAACTACCTGTGAGGGAAGGCTTTAGTCTGTACTGTGGCAGTCCCAGGCAGGCATCCCTGGTTTGAAATGGATGTCCTGGGAGTCTCCACAGGAGACTTTGCACAGTGTGTTGGCAGTGGTTGCACATAGAAACTTTCTCCTTTGTCTGTCTGTGTGCCAGATCATCCTCCACTCCATGCACCGTTACAAGCCTCGCTTCCACATTGTGCAGGCAGATGACCTCTTCAGTGTCCGCTGGAGCATCTTCCAAGTCTTCAGCTTCCCTGAGACTGTCTTCACCTCTGTTACTGCCTACCAGAATGAGCAGGTACAGTGTGCAAGTACTTGCCTTGGGCACATTGCTAAATAATCTGTCTTCAGAAATCTTGTAGAGGAAGGTGTCTGCTTCCAAGCTAGTCACCCTGGGCATCTGTGATGGACAGTGGAAAGAAATAGGCGCATTATGGTTCCTATGGAAAACATCCACTCTGGGATGAGATGAATCATGCGCCTAATTTGGTGCACTTAATTGTATTAAGCGCGCTGTCAGTGATAACCGAACTCTAAATGCAGTAAAAAGTATGCACAAAAGTCCAGATATAGATAGTGACCCTGTATGTTTCTCTAGTCAGATGAATCCCACCCATATTCCTGCTGACCCTGGCAAAGTCTCTTCTCTCTGTCTGTCAGTTCCTAATCATTAACGGGAGCTGCTGGGAGAGCTCAGATACTGTGGCAAGGGCATGCCCAAACCTTCAGACAAGTTTTTGTGATAAATACTGAGGTGAGGGTCTTGAGACAGTAAAGAACACAGCCAGTCACCATGGTACTGAATCTTCTTCCTTTTATTTTAAGATTACAAAGCTCAAGATTGACAACAATCCTTTTGCTAAAGGTTTCCGCGAGCATGGGAAGAACACTCGAAGGTAAACTGTTTTTTCATCTTAATTTATTTATAAGTGGAGTTCACTTGTGAATTTTACCCAAAGCCATGGAGCAAAACTATACCAGCTAGCTGTGCAGAGCCTGCTGCATTGTGCACACTGCATTTGCCTATATCTGGGAATGATGTGCCCCTGTGCAGCCTCCCAAGAGACTTGGGGAGTGGGAGGAGATACAGGATTTCCTACAGAAATGTGGGAGGTGTGACAAATTTGAGACCTGCATTCCCTTGCAAGTTGGAGCTAGACTGGAGTCTGACATGTGAACAGCAGTGATAACAGGAGTCCACAGTAGATCATTGTGTCTCTTTGAGATCAGCTTGATTCTGACATTTGGAGGCTCCCTCATCTCCTTTCCCTGTGTGTAGAAAAGCGTCTCCCAACAGGAGGTTTTGTCTGCAAGAGGGAAAATGAATACCAATACCAGTGAGATCTTCCGTCCGGTCTGAGGGCAGCCAGTGGATGGGAAAAAAAAAAGCTTAAATGCAACCATAGATTGGCAATAGAGAAGGAAGAAATGGTTTTTTCTGAGCAGAAAATGTTATGAAAATATCTGAGATTTTGTTTTGTGTTATTTTATGCCTGAAAAAAAATTCTTATTTCCTGATGAAAAAGGCCAACACTGACTCTTTTTTGCTTAAACTTTGAAAATATCATAGATTTTCTTTCTCCTCCTAATAGGATCATTTCTGGCTAAGCTTAGACTCATTTTCCATTTAGGAAGAAAGCTGCTTTTATGCGAAAGACCCACCCTACTATACACGTACCCGTGCGTATAGTATGTATATCCAACACTGGACTACACTTACAAACTCAGTGCCAAAACCTCCAGTGCTGAGTTTCCATGTTGATTGTGCCTTTTGTACAAACATGACGCAGGCAACTCCTTTACCGATTAATCCCCAGTATCCTGCAGGGCGAGGGCTCTCGCTGGAAGTGCATGCTGATGGCAGGTGGCATGGCTCACCCTGCAATTTGACTATGGCAGGAGTATTCCCCGAGGGCCCATCAGGGTGCTTTTCTAGAAGAGGTATAAGTCACAGAATGTCAGAGAGGTTCATCCCATCTTTTTGTCTTCCAGGGCTTGTCCGGCATCCCTTGTATATTTATCTAGGCAAAAAGCTTACATACAAGCTACCCCCATGTCTGGTTTCTTTCCCAGGGAAGGACGAGTCAAATGCCAGAAGCCTAGTCCAGCCAAGGGCCAGAAGAGGAAGCTGTCTGAGGAAAAGGAGTCCACTGCTGAGGAACGTGGTAATATTGATCATAACTAGCCCAGAGAATGATTTCTAAACAGTGTCCAGGCCACAGGGAGGAAAAGAAATACCGACATAGCTCTGCTGTTGTCTCCTGCCTGGGGAGAGTGGCCTCAGTGGAGTCACTAAAGGATGCTGTGTCTCTGATGGCTTTGAGTCTCTGACTCTTTCTGGCAATGATCCACAGGACCCTGCTCACAAGTCGCTTGTTGTTACTCCTTGTGACTGCTACTCATCAGCTCTCTCACTAGCCTCCCAGTCTAGCCACGCTTTGTGACCGCGTATTGATCGTAGGCTGTGCTTTCATAATGTTTTCTCTTCAACAGCGATACGAGCTTGCAGTATCACCCATTTCTTTCCTCTTGGTTCTTGTTGGTGCAGGTGTGCCAGCAATGCTCTTTGTGCAGCTGGGTTGTGGTGCAGATGGGGGAACTGATACCATTAAAAAAAAACTTAACTCTTTCTATTAGGTTGCTTTTAAGCTTGATCATTCCTTGCTCCAGTTCATGGGGCTGCTTGCAGTAGCACAACTATGAAGAGAGGACAGGGCAGGACTGAACACCACAGTGTAAGGGCAGAAGGCGGCTGCAAAGGGCTAGTCCCTTAAGGCAGTATGACTACAGAAGAGGTATTAGTGTGTTTCCTTCCACCATCCTGCGATTAATCCAGCTGCCAATAGACCATTGTGAGCTCTGGCACTCTCTTCCCCCTTCTCATTTTTTTCCATTCTTTCTTCCCTCTGCTGTGAGTCAGATTTTGAGAAAGATGAGAATGCAGATGTGAAGGAAGAGAGTAACCCCATTGTGGTCAGCAGTGGATACCCCTTCTGGGTCTCAGAGCAGAATGGCAGCCATGCCTTTCCTGCAGTGTCGCCAGTGCCAGCTGACCAGAGGGAGGGTCTGGCCAGAGAGCAGCAAGTGCCTACGCCGTCCTACCAGACATATCGGTGAGTCCCATCTCCTGGTGCTTGTGTCCAAAGCCACCCTTTAGCTGATGGGATTCCTCCTCTTCTACTGGGTATTTCCTAAGAAAAACAGCCAGTGGGAGTGAGAAAGGATGCCTTTCTGTTGGACAGCACACCTGGGTGATAGGTGCTAGATTAGCACGGAGATATCTCCACAACAAAGCCCTTCTGTGTTACTTCAAACCCACTGATTCTGGGCATATTCATGTCTTAGTAGTGCTGTTTATTTTCCTGTCCTGAAATGCTCTCCCAGCCAGCTCTGTGTACCGCAGAACTTGCCTGTCCTTTGAAGGAAGTGTGTTGGAGGAGTGGCAGAACTTTTCTTTCCCTCCTCTTCTTGTCATTGCAAAGTCAAGCATGAGTTAGAGTGAGCCCAGACTAGAACTGAGCCAGAACTAGAGTAGTCTGGGTTTACCTTCTCTGGCATTTAGTTTTTCTGTGTGAGTGACAGCAGAGCTTGGACTAAAATCCACACTAACAGTAAGATGAAGCAGTAGGCAAGGGGAAGAGGGCATGCTAAGAGCTTGCCCTGCCTTTCCCCAGGGGATCTGTGTGGGTTTTCAGTGGTTTTCCGCTGCGGTAGGTTTGACTCGCTCTTCTCTCTCCTGTTGGGGCTCAGGTTCCATGAAGCCGGGGACAGCCAGCAGCTTCCCACCCGTGATGCTGCAACCTTAAACGATTTCCGGGCAAGGTGCCACCCCTTGGATCTTGCCACGGTGCCTGAGCACGACTCCAAACAGCTCCCAGAGGGCTTCGCCAACCTGCCTCCACTCCCCCCACCTCTGCCTCCTCCGCAGGACTACACGGGAGTGGTGAACATGGCTCTAGACTCTGTCGGGAAAGCCGGGGCCCGGGCGCCCGTGTACAGTCCCTATGGCACCGAGCAAGGCCTCGGCCAGTGGATGGTGCCTTCCCACAGCCAGTACAGGGCAATGAGCTACTCGGCCTTCTCCACAGAGTACAATACACAGGGGGCTCCAGGACATGCCCACGGGACCATGGCGGAGTGGAGCCAGTATCCCCTGTTCCCATATGCCTGCTGGTGAATGGGGAAGACCCTTCCCAATGAAAAGACTGAAAGAAAATTGTAAATGAGATATTTGCTCTGGAGTGTTGATCTTGAAGCCTTGTCTACACTAGGCAAAGAGGCATTGCTGCGAGCGGTAGCATGGGACACCTTTACTTCCTTGTCTCCTTGCACAACAACCCTCACTGTATTTCACAAGCAATGGCTAAGCTGGTGGCTGTCCCAGCCATGACAGCGTGAGTCTAGCTGAATCAATGTGTTCTGCAGTGGGTTTTTTTCCCAGCAGGAGTAGGAAACCACAGGAGTTGCAAGAGCAGTATTTAAAGAGCTGCCAAACTCTCAGTCCCAGGCTGTTTGCATCTCGCATTTGGCAGTTTCCAAAATCTTTTCCTCCCAGGACTTGCGTGTAAGGAGATAGGGGCTGAGGAGTTTCAGCAAGCTGTCCAGGTGGCCAAGAAGCTGTAGAGAATTATTTCAAAGACAAGCAAATCAAGCAATCCCGGTGCCACCTTGAGCAGTTTCCTCACTTAGTATAGTCAAACTAAAGCTAGAGTCTTGCCTTTCTTCCAGCAGCATATGAGAGTAAAATATGCAGCAATGCCTGTGGGTCTGGAGCGCAGTGGTGGGTCATGCAGGCAGGGAAGAGTTTGTCCCATGCAGGAGAAGTGGCAGCAAGGCTGTATGTTGAGTCTGCATGTCCCCCGTGCCCATCCCTCTTCTGTCACCCCCTAGATTCAAGGTTAGTGAAACACACTCTTCTTTCTGCTGGTGGTGGAGGGAGGTTGTTCACAGAAGGTGGGGGGCTGCTCTGGGGGTTTCCAAAGGCCTGTGGCTGTCAGAAACAGGGCCAGGAAGAGCAGTGCTGGCTGTGTCACTCTGACCTCTTCATTTCAAGGGAAAGGAAATCTTTCACTATGAACTTCTTCCTTCTTCCACCACCTGCCACCCCTGGAGAATATAATTTATAGTTGTGGTTACCATGCTACACTCTGAGCAAGCTTTGTCAATAGATGGTTCTCAGCAGCCTGGTGTTGCTCATCAGGCATACACTTTAATTAATACGCTGCAGGCCCTGAGCTGCATGCTGCATTGCTGGTGAGCTCAGCACCTCCCAGGCTGGTCAGCAAAGTCATCTTGCTGCTGTTTGAGAGTCTGTAGGGATCTGCTTCCATGTTTAGTTGTCAGAGCAGTTTCACCTCCCTTACCTCTGTGGTCCCATCGTGGGGAGGAGCTGTTCTGCCAGTGAGCAGCCTGCACACTGCCTTGCAAAGGGCATTTCTTTTTATTTTCATGTTAGAAGGGGGAAGCATCCTTGTTTTCCCAAGTGGCAGAATGGTCCTGGCAGTGGCGTCTTGTTTGAGATAGACTCTTTGCTTCTCAGGGAGTATAGACATGTTCCTAGGTGTTATTTAGGGAGTGTTTTCTTGTAACACGCTAAATGAACTGCTGTGTGGCCTGTTGCCATCAGTAGGCAGTGAGGTGTGTCATTTAGCATGTATGTCAGATGGTTTTATCTCTGTGTGTGCATGCATGTGCGTAGCAAGATGTTGTCTATGAGCAGACCTAGGCAGGTTTGTGACCACCAGTGCATCAGGACTGTTGTGCAGGTACACTGGGAAAGGCTGTGCACCGGTCTGTTTGGGTATCATGTCAGCACTGTGCGTGTACATAGTGTAGAGGTGTTGAGCCGTGTTTGTTACTGTTAAAATGACTTTGGAAAGTAGCCCTACAAATTTGTGAAACTAAACTACGATGACTACTTCCTTATTTAAATAGTATACTGCTAACTGCTTTTGCACCACAATTACGATACGTACAGAGCAGCCAAGTACTTCCCCTTGGCTTCACAGGATGAGGTGTGAGATGTGCAGCATTTAAATAAAGGTCAGACTCCACCACAGTCTATGCACATAATACCCTATTAGCCTCTCCTCTACTAGCACCCTGGCCAGTAGTGATTTATACCTGCTGTGCATGACATGCATGTGGATGCAGTGACTCACTAAAAAGAAATCTGGTTGGGGAAAAAAATGTGGAGAAGACTGTTTTTAACCCCAGAATAACAGGATTTCCTGCTGTCCAAATGCCAGCTGCATGAAGGCAGGTCAGCTGTGTGGATGAGAAAAATATTCTGTCTCTGACCATTAGTAGCTGATTTTGCCACCATTGTTTTCCACATCTTGGAAATCAGATGAGAAGGCTGGCTAGGGAGTTCAGTGCCTTGAGCCCTGTGTGCGGGGACCCTGGGAGTGGTACTCTCTGCAAGGTCTCTGCAGCGGAGGCAGTCGTCCTGGTACCCAGCCATGATTGCTGCCAGAGAAAGTAATACACCCCCTCACAGGTTAGATCTGTTTCTTTATCTTTGAAGTTGGGTTGTATTTCCTTCTGTCACAGGGTGCTAATGGGGATGAAAGCCATGCTGTGGTGAGTATGAGGAACTGAGGAGAACTGGACAGCACAGGGAAAACCTTGTGCAAAAATGGTGTAATGTTCTTCTTTTCAAACCTTCAGAATAGCTTTGCAAGTGCTGCTGCCCCATGGGCCTGTTGATAGAGCTGGTTTGGCATGCGGCTCTGCACCGGGGTAAAAGACTCAGCCTTGTGCCTAGGACGAGCCATTAATTACTCATCAGCCTTCTGTTGCAACAGAACTCTTTGCCCTTCTTCAGTGAATCATCCAGCTTATTAGAAAAGTACCTTTATTTTCCTCACTCGCCTGTCTCTGGTTAGAGAGTACAGGTTGGCTGGTTTGTGAAGCCTTTCGAAATTTTGCCCGTAGGTGTGTGCTCTGGACTCTGCTGCCTCCTCCTCTCTTTGCAGTTCCCACTGTCTTGTTTTCTTCAGCTGTGGTATTTAAAAGTCTGTATGAGCTCAAGTGAAATGCTGTTTTTGCACGCATGTGAGATAATGTAATGCCTCTCTGACAGCTTCAATAAAAGGAAATGAGACATGTGGAAGGCAGGCTGTTAAGAGCAATAAAAGAAACTCTAAAGTGTGTTTTTTGTGCATCTCTTTCAAGCACACCAGTGGCTCCACTTCACTGATGTTACCTGGGGCCAGTTTGTACATGCATGACACACACTGTTGATCTCAGCGTTCATTGTTCTGTGCAGCGTATTCAGTGAGCCCCAGGTTACCTGCTTGTATCACTAGATGTGACTCAGTCTCTTGCACTAATTCTTTGCAGCAAATTATATATTTTCTCTGTGTTTTCTGCTCCTCTTCTGCAGAGGAGTTACATAAGGATGAGGGCAAATGGACTATAAATGGGATCTAGGTAAATTTCCTATGGGAAATGAAGATCCTGATTTATTTTGGTTTCTCCTACTGGTTTTGCAGCCTTAAGCCTTGTCTGACAGTGCTTCACTGCAGATGGGAATGGCAGAAAAATGCTTTCTTGCCAACGCTGCAGTTCTTCTGCAGATGGCTGTATCCTGGTGAGCAGCTGCAGGTTCAGGAGAGGCACCCGTGACAGTGCTTCTCTGCAGCTCAGCAAAGTGCCCACCTCTCCCCATGCCTTGCAAAAGATACGGCGAGTCCTCCTAGGGTCGCCTTGCCCAGGATGTGGCCTCTGTGCTTGTACCCACTCGGTCACCCTCTAGCTCTGCAGAAGATGCTACCAGCTGGTTTCAATAAGAGCTTATTTGATTTCCAGGGGCTGGAGGGAGAGAGATTTGCTCAGTTGGTGAAAACCAAACTCGTTGTCTGGTGCCATCAGATTGGCCTCCTTGGCCCAGCCGAGCCTGGAGGGAGCACCTTCTGTGGTGCGTGGTGTTGTCAGTGAGTCCTCACATGCACAGTGTGGGGCAGGGTCTGCCTGTCCCTGTGGGGGCTCAGTAGGGGCCTAGGGAGGCTCCTTGTCTGCAGAGAGAAGAGGGAGTATCCTGGGGAGCAGCGTTTCCGTGCCCAGGTGGGCTGGCTGGGGCACTTGATCTGCCTTGTAGCTGGACAGCCAGGCTGAGCCAGACTTGTTGCTTCCTTCTGGGTTGACCTAACTGCCCAGCTTGGGGGCGTCTGTCATTTGGTCCTTGGTCAGCCTCCCAGGAGACTCCTGCAGTGCATTTCCTTGGTCAGTGTATGTACTGTGTCACCTTAAGCAAACCCAAGCAAGCAGCGCAACCCCCCTTCCAGGAATAATAACATTCTTCAAGTCAAATGGGTTTTTATTGCAGAGCTTAAAAGCCACTTAATTCACGAGCCCCAGGTTGGGATCCCATATGGAGCCTCTTAGCAGGGGGGATGCAGCATTTGGCTGACAACAACAAACAGCAGCCGTCACCCGCCATGCAGGGCTGGACTGGCACGAAGTCAAATACCTCCTGCCTGGGAGCTACAGGCAACTGCCAGCCCCCCTCTCCCTGCTCATCAGCAGCCAAATGTGTGGGGTGCAGGTGTCTTCACTTACCTGCTTCCTCGCCCTCAGCCTGAATTTACTTTGTAAATGGCCAAGAGCAAAGAGAGAGGGGGTAAAACTGTCCAGGGATAGCTGAGAAGGGAGGACAAAAGGTTTTGCCCAAAGTAGGGGGAGGGGGGTGGTCTGTCACACTTTCCCCCTCTGACCTGAGTGATGCGTGCTCTAAAGCCCACCCAGAGGCTGGCTGGGCTCCTGTGGTGCTTGGAGGCACAACTTTGCTGCTGTTCTTTTGCAGCTGTATGGGGTGCCTGTTTCTGCCTGTTTCTCCAGGGCTTGACTCTCGGTTCCCCCAGCTGCGAGAAGCAGGCATGCTCCTGGCCTGGATCGTAGCAACTCCAGGTAAGTTGGTTTCATTGTTGTGCTTTGTAGAGATGTAGTAAGGTTTAAACGTGGCTTCTAAATGTTACAGCAAATCTGAGCTGGAGAAACCCAGGGAGAGGTAACACAGCTGCTTGCAGGCTCACAGGACAAAGCAAAGCAAGTTAGGAAAGCATTTCTCCTCTGCAGCCTGTGCATCCCACAGCACACGGTGTGTGCTGCCCAGAACAAATGCTGAAGCATTCTTGAGACCTGGGCCTGAGCAGCAGCGTCAGACAAAATTTTAACCAAGGGTGAAGCACTCCTTCAATGCAGGGGTGAGGAGAGGTCCTGCAGCCACGATGAACAGTGTTGATGCTCAGCTTGTTTTAGTGTTGTTCCTTTTTTGTTTTTCCAAGTCATGTGAGTTTGTTCTATGGTATGAAGTTCTTTGCTGTAGGGTGCTGGATTGCCTCTGACTCTTCTGTAATACTCCATTTTTTCCTTTGAATGTGCAGGCATACGACTACAGTGTTCCTGCCCAGACAGCACCCTGCTTGGTGAGTATAATGGATGGATTTAATTTCCATCTCCTACAGTTCTTTGGGGACATGCTGAGATTTTTATTTCTTCCTCTCCTATTTTCACTGAAGAGGGAAAATTTTGTGCCTCCATAAAGGAAAGTGGGAGTGGGTACCTAGTAATACAGGACAGGCACACCGTCAGTCACGCAGCCAGGCATAAAACATTGCTCAGTTTTGGTATCTCTGTCTCTCATTGAAAAATAAGACTCTACATGTAAAACACAGCAGCTGTTCCCAGCTGCATGCTGGCACCATCACTCCTCCAGCTCCTCTCTGTGGGGTCGCAAAGCACTGGCGCCTGGCAGTCAGTCAGTTAAGGGTAGATCTGTGTGGAAATGCTGGTGCAGAGAAGGGGATGAGTCAGCCCTGATTTCTGTCACACTGCGGCATCCGTCCCTGTGCTGGCTTTGTTCGTGCTGAGCAGCCCTCTCAGCGAGCCCTCTGCTCACCCACAATCCGTTTTTGGCTCTGTTTTACCACCTAGAAGGGGTACAGAGCTGTCCAGAGCAGCTCAGGCACCACCCAGCAGCATGCAGGTGAGGGGAAAATGAGAATTGCTGCAGATCCAGTAAATGTAAGTCAGCCCTCCCAGTCCTTCGGGGTATCCCTGGTCATCATCCTCCAGGGATAAAAGCAGTGACCAATTGAGCAGTAGAAGGGATATGATCACAACCTCCCTGTTCACCAAAGGGATACACTGTGCGTTGCACTAACATAGGCTAAATGATACTGATGTGCTCCCTGTAGAGCCCCTGGCGACATAAAGGCATTTTGAAAACCACTGATGAGAATGCTAGGCCAGGACAGCAAGGTTTCCAACTCATCAGGCTGGTCTGGCAGTCTTGCATGGAGCTGTGCCACATGTTTCTCATCCCTAGCTTCATCCTGCCCGTATGTCTGTTAATGGCTCTGTCCTGCCACCATCCTCAGGGACTAATTGCCTCACACTTGAGCAAATGTGCTTGGCGTTTAAAAGGAGTCTATCGATTTGTGCGTATTCCTGAAAGCCTCACAGGGCCCTGTTTCCTTTGAAGTGTAAAAGCATGTGTCTGTCTCTGCTTCTCCAGCAGTCTCCTGCTCCATTTGCATGTCCTCTTCAGCTTGCAGGGGCAGCCTGGGGAATCCACCCCTGGCCCCATGCAGCACGCTGTTTTTGGGCTGCTGAGAGGGCTCCCTGCCACAGGGAGATGGGACTTGAAGACAAAGGTGCAAAGCTTCAGTCTCGACAGGGTGTTGATCTCAACTTGCCGCTCGGGGTGCTCAGGATGGAGCGATTTCTGAAGGCCAGTTTCCAGTACTCCAGACGTTGGGAACGTTCTCACTGCATATTTATCTGCAGTGGGTGCGTTGATTAGGAAGGAAAGGAAATAGCCCCTGGCTTCTTCCCACCATGGTACTTAGCTTCTCATGCCAGTCAGCACTGGTCTTTAAAGAAATAAGGTCAGACCTGGGCTGCTTTGGGTAATCCACCATCCAGGAGCTGAACTGCACAGGGGTGACCAGAACCTGTGATGGTTCTCTGATGTACATTTGAACAAATACTGTTGAAATGCAACGGAGTCCCTGCTCTGTCTGCAGACAATTTGGCCTGTGATTCTCCCCATCCCATCTCCCCTGGACAGTGGAACTGGCCCTGGACCGGCTGCTTGTCCCCACTGGAGCATTTTCACGTAGCACAACCTTACAGGAGTGATTGTACTTCTGGAGCCAGGACTAAAAGCTCTGTCACTCCTTGGTTATTCCTGGGGTGGTTGTAAGAGATAAATCCAGGCCTGAATTGCAGGGGCTGCATGTAGCTGCTGCTGTCCAGCACCTCCCAGATGGTGCGATGGGTTTCCTATTTCAATGGGGCCTCAGTGGAGCAGTGGTGGCACCTCGCTGTTGGAGGCAGTAAATGGGCTTCCATCTGGTTTTAATGATCAGTAGCTCTTCAGTGCTTGTTTATTCCCATGTTTTATGCTTCAGCAATAAAATACTGCTTCACTTTGTTCAATCCATCCTGGTGCTGGATGGAGATTAGTTCACAGCCGCTGACAAAGAGGTCCCAGCGGTATGCAGGGTGTTGTGTTTTTTAGACAGGATCAGATGATGTAGTGGCAATTAGTTTGAAATGCAAACGTCAGCAGACAGTATAGAAGGTAGGGAGGGCAGCTCATTGTGTGTCTAGCAAAGAAATCTTGTCCTTGGATTAAAGGAGGAGACTTTTGGTTATGGAACTGGAGTTGTGCTCCCCTCTGTCCCCCACGGAGCAGCACGGAGCTCTGATGTGGAGTCCAAACGAAGTTAGTCCCAACTTTAAAACCAGGTACTCGAGCAAATTTTAGTCCCAAAGCACTGCCCTCAGTGGTCACTCAGCTGCAGCGTTGTGTTTTAAGCCTCCCATCATGTTACAATGCTAAAATGGTGGTGGAGGTAGAAGAAGTGCTGGCAGGGCCACATCTCGCCATGGGCACAGACCAGCTCTGCTGCAGGTTACCAGGACTGCAGTGCTTGGGGCAGCTACAGCGGGACTGGGAGTTGTTTTACAACATTCTCTGGAGTGAATGCAGTCTAATATTAAATTAATCTAAGGAGGAAACTTGTTTGTAAGGGGCTGTGAGGATTTCTGATGTTGCTCACTCTGCCCAGCATGCTTGTGTTACATGCCTGGTGCGTCCAGGAGCGGAGAGCCTGTCCGCCTGCAGCTTCCGCACTGAGGAGCAGATCGTCCTCCAAAGGGACACGCAGTAACACTTTGCATGTCTCTGGCAGTCAGTATCTGGGGATCTTGAATAATTTTTGCAAACACTAGTTAAGCTTTTCAGCAGGTCTAAGCACAACTCTGTCCTGTGGGATAGGTGGGGACACTGAGGTAAAGAGAGATTAAAGACATTAAACCACAGAGGGGAGAAATGGGCTCTTTGTCTCCCTTCTGACTTTTATGGAGACCTGGAAACCTTTTGCTTTCCCATCTCCCATTTGTCTTCTACCCTAATGGCAGAGGAACGGTCTCCTCCACTTTATTTCCCAACAGTATACTCCATGGAGGATCTTTAGCTCTTGCCTCTAAAGAGCATTGATTTTCAGCAAAGAGATCCTTTTTTCAACTGTTTGTCAGGTCTTGGAGCTATAGGTGGCAACTAAAGAGAGAAGGATTTCAACAAACTAATTAACCCCCTTCTGAGTCGTTCAGGGTCCATTCCCTCAGTGCCACTGATGTTGCATTTGTGCTAATTTTCCCTGGAAGGTCTAATGTAGGGGGAGCGATTAAAGGAAACTTTTCTCAGGCCGCTCTTACGCATCAGGAAGAAGGAAGGTAGGCAGCTGCTGCTCCATTTGGTTATCGCTTTCCCCAAGATTGTACATGCAGCCACTGCTGGAGCCAGGACCAGTTTCAGGCTGATGTACATTTGGAGTGGGCTGCTGAGATCTGCCAGGTCCCAGCAACATGTGAAGTGAAACTAATCCCTCGAGCACTGCCAGGTACCCTCCAAAATGGGGCTCCAGGTTACACCAAATGTGTCGCCTCCAGCTTCCCAAATAACCACAGGGCTGTCAATGTGGAGGGAAGGGACTTTTACAGAGCTGAGTGGGTTTTGCCATCATCATGTCAAGAAGGGCTGACTGCTCCTCCTGAGGGTGGGCCTGACCTCTGGCTTTCAATTGCAAATGAAGCAAATGGCAAAGTGTTTACAAAGAAACCTCCCTGGTCCAGGGCTGGGTCCAGCGTCTTGGCCCTTGACTCACTGGGATGGTGTAAAAGCTTCTGGAATCGGGGCAGAGCTGTGTCATGGTGCCCTGGAAAGGAGAAACCCTGATCCCTATGGATGCTCCTAGTAGCCTTATGCCGCTGGAATCAAGTGGGGCTCCAGGTGGCAGGACACAGGCCCAAGTGAAGGTGGGCAGGCGATTGGGCACCATGCTCATCCTCACACTGCTCCCAGCCCAAAAGTGGGGTGGCAAGGAGAAATAATGCTGTAATTCCTGGGATTTGGGGTTGGGATGGCCTGTGAGCTGCGACGCTGACTCCTTGAGTCCAGACTATAAAGTACTTCACAGGGCTGTACCAATTGCCTGGCCTATTAGTTTTATGAAGGGGGATATTGTAAAGATGCAGTTGATCTCCTTTTACCATGGTAATGAAAATGTAGCCATAGCGGGGAAAGAAAGCCTGGTGGGGAGGCAGCGGGAGTCTGTGGTTTGGGAGCTGGGGGTCACCTCCCTGCAAGGCTCCCCATCTGCTTCTGCAGCTGAGCTGGGCTGGCTGCCACACATGGGTGCGCTTTGGCGAGGAGAGCCTTGCCCCAGCTCGGCGTTCCTCCCAGACACCTCGAGCAGAGGACAAGGATGGAGGCGGATGACTGCACAGGCAGGGGCACAGTGCCACCCAGTGACTGCGTGTGACCTACGAGGGGACAGCTAGGGCAGAGCTGTAGCAGCCTGCAGTGGGTTTGCTGCAAGGGTTTGGGGGCCTGGAAGGCCTGCCGAGGGTGTCCCAAGGCAATGGAGAATATGGGGAGACCCAAGAAACTGGCTGCGTTGCTGCTTTGTGATTAAAGCACACAAGGGGTGAAGCTCCCATGCTGTCACAGTGTGTCTGGAGCAGGGGCTTCACATGACCAGTCTTGTTCAGGCACTGCTGGAGGCTGAATCTAGGGCAAGTTGGGGCTGAAGCAGCTCACATTTCAGAAGGGACCCTGGCAGCAAAACAAGTGAAGGAGGTGGTTACCCAGGACAAGCAGGTCTCCATGGGGAGGATGTGTCTTTGCACTGGGAAGCACAAGAGGGCTCCCAGGGCAGCGCAGCCAGTCCTGGAGAGACCAGGCTGCTGCAGGGGCTGCGTCAGAGCCGCTCAGCCTCTGCCAGGCTGGGGCTGGACTGGGAGGGACCCCTTGTATCAAGGTGTCTTGGGCATTAGATGTCAGCCATGCACGGTGGCTTTCTGACTTGCACCCCAAGGTTAACACAGGTCCTTTCTGCTTTTCTGCCCAAACCCTGCCTACATTCCTTGCTGGGTTGAGCTCTGTGTCAGGTTCCCAGGCTATAGCAAGCATCAACAGGCAGCTTGAGTGGTGGGGGAAAGGGAAAGGAGCCAGGTACAGTGGGGTGCGGTGTCAGCACCTCCCAAGGTGGCTCCCTGTGCTGTAAATCGCTGCCCCAGCAATGCCCTGACATGTTTCCAGCAGGGACTGTTTCTTGGAGGAGGCACAGACTATGGCTCTATTTTGGGTGATGACTACAGAGCCTACAGAGCGTTTGACAGCAGGGAGGGGGGTGTAAAATCAGCCTGTCCTTCTCCAGGTACATAGTCTCCTCCCTCCACTCCCCTCTGTCTTCTGTAGCTGTTTCAATGCCCTGCTGCTGCTGGGCTGCAGGACTGCAACGTGCAGCTGAAATCAGGGCACTGCAGCAAGGGAGGCATGAGCCCTGCACACTTGATGTCTGAAAGTCCTACATCTTTACTGCCCCGTCAAGGACTGTGCACACTTTCTGTTCCTAGGCTGCTCTCCAACATGTCTTTATTTTTGTCTATTTAAATTTAGGCCAGCGTTGATACCACAAACACTGCTGGGGAGGCCTGTGGGTTACCATTGCTGTACAGCAGAAATCCTTGCTAGAAATCCAGCACCTTGTCTCACCAGTTGGAGAGCTGTTTCCATCTCATTGCCTACCTCTGCCTTGATCAGATGGTCACTAGTGACAGTGAAGGTGGGTCACTCAGCCTCATACAGGCAGCGGCTGCTACTGAGTAGTGGAAGTAACCTTTATATTGCTGCTGGGGTACGTCCTGCAGTTTAGGATGATCTTGGCCAGAGGTTTCCAATAGTGCCTGCATGTGTTGGTCAGACCTGCATTACCCCATTCAGCAGAATCCCAGACCAAAGCCAATTTTAGCCTTTCCATTTCAGACTCTCTACGATGTGTCCCATGTCCAGGCCAAGGTGCTATTTCTTGCAGGGAAATTACTTTTGTTAATTTCAGATCTATTTCTCTGAAGTGCTGAGTAGCCACAGCTATTCCAGGTAGTCGGGGGCAGAGGGAGGCATTTGGTCTTTCTCACATTAAGACAACCAAGTCCGATGAATTACATTTCCTTTGTGCCATGCAGTGTGTTAGGCTGGCTGCTCAGCAGGAAGCCAGCCCAGTGCTATGTGTATCTGTCGTTGCTGCAGACTTGGAGCCAGATCACCAGCTGCAATACCTGGAAAGAGAAAAGCTGTTTCTCTTCAAAGTCAGTGGATTAATGGTATCACTGGTCACAAGATGAGGGCAAAAAGGAGGCAGTCCAAGACTACAGGAATGGATTTAGCATGTAGAAGTCCCAGTGAGGGTCCCCTGTACTATCTCATAATCCAGATCAAATTAGTAAAGTAACATAAAATAAATTAAAAAAACCTGGGGTTACAGTCTAGAAACACATAGGGCCTGTAAGTCTGTAAATTACCTGGGGTACTTCACAGTAATGAAAAATGGGCAAGTTTGATTTTTATGTTTTTAATGACAAGTTAAGGATAGTGACAGTGTGCTCTAAGACCTGGCTGGGTTTGTCACTTCTTCTGTCAGCAGCATCCTGGGGGTCTCGTTGCCCGGCTTGGCTGCCGAGCGGTGGTGGGCTGAACAGGACGCAAGTGCCAAGAGTTTCAAACCAGCTCCTGTTGTTCACTTATGTCAGTCCCTTCTGTCTTTTCAAAATAGCATCCTCTCCTCTGACTCACCGCTCCCCCCCCCCCCGAGTCAGCCGAACCTTGGGTGCTGGGGCAGTCCACAGGGGAAGCCAGGGAAAGGCAGAGCAGCACCGCCAGCGTTGCATTTCTGCCCCCGCCACCCTTGGACATGCAAGTGAGAGCTCTCACTGCCCCAGGGTCCAGAGATAGCGCAGACTGGGAAACACTGTACAGTGGAGGGGCGTTTAACAGTCCCCGGGATCTGTGCTTTCTCCTGTGCTTTAGTATTTAATTTTGAGACTAAATGCAAGATCACAAGTGGAGGATTTTTCAGCGCTGACTTTCAGCTGCCCTTGTTGGGCCAGCCAGGACGTACAAAGCAGGAGCCAGTTCCCTGTGGATACCCCAGATTTAGCTCTGATCCTGATTGTCTGGTGCACCAGCGGAGGGTTAGACTAAGAGCTCGTGCAGGGAGGGTTCTAGTTACAAAATGCGTGGAATGAAGCAAGCAGGTGCTGGGAAGGTTATCTGAGGAGAGCGCTGTGTTAATTCCCCATCGTCCCTCGCTCCCCTCCCTGCCTCAGAAGCAGCGAGGATGGCATCTTCTGCAGGCAAAGCTGTGTCTAGCACACAAGGGGCTGCTGGGTTCCCCCGGTGAGCAGCCATCACACCACTGAACAGGGGCAGTAGCCCAGCTTTTAGCTCCCAAAAGTTGTGCTGGTGTGGAGCAGGAGCGCCTGCAAAGTAGAGAGAGATAGGTCCAAGTGCCAGGGGCGGGCACTGGGCTCCCAGGCTGCTCCCAGGGAAGGTGGTCCAGCTGGAGCAGCGTGGTGATAACCTGACCCAAGCCGGGCACACAGCAGTCTGTGTTAACAGGTTAACAATAATTGGTGCAACTTTGGCTGTGGGCGAGCTCCTAAGGCTCACATTTCAGAGCAGGAGGCTTGCTGTGGGACAGCTGGGAGGGCTTTGTGCCCTGCCGCCTGCCTGACCCTCTTGGACTCGCAGTGCTGCTGCAGGAGGGCTCAGCTGTTTGCACAGTGACTGCCACAGTTCGCAGCTTGGGGTATTAAGGTGACGTGACATTGGAACTACTTTACCTTCCCGCACTGAACTGTGACTTGCGGTTCAACAGCTGCTACAAGGGCAGCTGATCTGCCCTCTAAAATAAAAAGGCAGAGGGGACAGCATAAGGGACAGAAACCACTGTAGCTGCTCCAAGGTGAGCCATCCCTGCTGGTGAATACCAAGCTGAAAAGCTTTCCTACATGTGCAATCCACACTGTTGTAAATCATGTAAAAAATTTCAAGGAAATGTCTATCTGCTGTGGCAGCATTTTATTTGAGTGTATTTAGGCACATTTCCTACTGGTGTAAGCTCAAGCAGGCATCCATCTGGTTGACTCTAAAGAGATGTTTGTTTACTGTTGTATTGGTTTAGAAATAAAACCTTTTCATTAAATGAGGGTAACAAACTGGTAAGCCCAGGTCATCCTAGCTAACTTGCACCTAAAAATTAAGGCTTATGCTGCCTGTTGTTGGAATGACCTAACTAAACTAGTTCAGACTTAATTTAGTGAAAGCCTGTATGCAGGTAAGCCAGAAATAAATGCATCTTGAGTTACTGCTTGCTTCTCATTACCTTTGACTTCTTCCTGAGTAAACGTGGCTCTTGTCGGAGCTTTAGGTAGGTGCTGTGCTGGGTACTCCTAGTACAAAACCCGAGTCAGCTGCAGCGAGGGGAGAGCCATGCCAGCCTGTGGAGAAGCTGAATGGTGAGAGTAGTGGTCCCCAGCTGGAAAACTGCCTGGGAGGTCAGGAAGCTGGCTGGGGGAGGCCAGGCTCAGGTATGGGGGGTGGAGGGCAGGCACCGCTGGGGCCTTGTGCAAGGGCTCTCTGGAAGCAACCTGCATTTTAAAATGCAGAGACAACTCACAGTCCCTCGCAGTTGTCTGTTCTGATAATCGGTATGTGCCACAGTAAAGAGACCCAGCAACCTGCTCCTAGCTCAAGCGCAAGAAAGGCATTATTTCTAAACATAAAATGAAATACGGGAATGTAGACTGCTGTGGCCTCACATTGATACAAAGTGGTGCAGATTTATTCTTGGTGACACCTGATACATTCTGAAGCATAAATAAAGTTTTTTCCTGTGCAGAACCAGCTATTTCAAACTTCCCCAAGCCACAGGCTAGGAATGCACTTTGTCTCCTGCTGTCTAATAAACATGCACGTCAGTGGTGCAGGTCAGTGTCAGAGAAACCGGGATGGTACAGAACACCACCAAGCCCAGGCCCCTCTCTCACACCAGTGCTGTTCTTGGCCCACCCTCGCAGTAGAAGGGATGTGCAGCACCTACATTCGTTTGCATTGTATGCGCGTCACCACGGACAGGAACAGTGCTACTGCTGCACCCGTGGCTGTAATTCAGGTTGTAGGACACAGACTGCTGGTACAACAGGGGGTGGGTGGTTGGTTTTACTACACAAACAGTAAGCAAGAGCTACTGAAGATGTCATGAGAAGCAGCTGCAGCAACCACTTGCACTTCCAGCTTTTGCTTGAAATCTAAAGGCTTACAAAGTAGTTTGAACCAGGGTTATCAGGCCTACTGCATGCACCTTACCTGGTCTTGCTTACGTATCTGAAACACTGATGTTTTTCTCTGAAATGTAACTTGCCAAATGTGGGTATTTGATGATAAGACACTATGCGGAGTTGGCTATGACTGTTTATTAACATCACATGGAAAACTGTACACCAGGGAAGACAAACACTAGGCTGTGAACATGCCTACAAAGAGTCCAGGGAACTAGCGCAAGCTTTTTAGACGACTCCTGTGCAGCAGTTGAGTCTGATGTCCGTCTTAAGTTTTTTTTCCTCCTATATAAGATCATCCCAACTTTCAACACACCGTTAATGATTTCACTGAATGATCCCAAATATTAAAAAACCCTTAAATTCAGGTTAGTGCTATTCTTGATCTGGATTGACTGTAAAAAGGCAAAAGACGACCTCCTGGTTTTTTGACTTGCAAAAGCAGATATTTATGACATATTACACTGACACCTTTCAACAGTGGCTAGAATACCAGCCACTCCACTCTCCAGTACCTGCACAGGTTATGCCTTGTTTACTCAAACAATAACAAGCTGAATTCAAACCATATCCATAAACCAGTCATTCTTACAAGCACAGTCACGGGTAGCCTAGTAAAAGAAGGTAATGGTTTCGAAGGAGACCTTGGAAAGCCTCATCAAAAGAGCAGCACTACATACAGCGACAGGAAGAGCACTGAAGTGTCGGGTGTGAGGGTGGAGGAGACAGTGATAAATCTGCATAGCCAGCAATGCATCTTTTCCAGGTGAACCTCCAAAGCACAGCAGTTTGGTCTGAGAAGAGACAGGAGGATGGAATAGCAGAGCATCACTGAGCCTGGCAAGAGCAATTTTTCCTGCTTAATTCTTCCCTTGATTCTGGAAAACTTGGGCTGGCACTCCCATTCACTCACAAAACTGGGTATCATAATGACTGAGTAAGGACTTAAATGCTCTACTAATATTGTCAAGGTTTTAAGACTAAATACAACAAATCATACTGTAAGTTGAGGCAAATTTTATTTAGACTGTACAAACAGGGCACTGGGACAAAAAGAACAGTGGCTTGATGTTGGGACCAGTTCTATGAAGTAAGTGGAGTAAGAAATTAAAAAGGCACTAATCTTAAGAAAAGACACTCCATATAGTCTAAGAATATAATTCATTTAATACTGTTAATCTTGTAGCACAAAAAATAAAACAAGCTATGATCCCCAAAATAAACTTTAAAAGCTTACACTTGATATTATTGCCGGAAGATCATGGTCTTTAAGTTACATATTGTGTTTTAAAGTTTACACAGTGAAGACTGTCTCAAATACAAGGCCACCTTTCCCACTGCAATAATTGTATCCTTATCCCAAAACACACTTCATTTAACACAAACAGAAAGCGACAGCTATACAAGAATGCTTTCACTGGTCCCAAAAGGCAGTCTTTTAGGCAGGTCTCACTTTCAAATGCAGGTATTGAGGAAAATGCTTGAAAACTTGACTAGAAGACAAAGGCAGCCCACTCACTCCCAGGATGTTAATACATATAAAAAATTACTTTACAGGCACATGAAATGGCACAAAGAATGCTGTTTTTCCCTTTACAAAAATAATGCTCAGGCTCTTCAGAGCCCCAACGCAAAGAGGGTATTCCCTTTTGTTTATTCTTTCCCAATTTGTAAACAATCATGAACTAAATTAGCGCTTATCCAGTGATGGACACTGATAAAAAGAGCTTTCATTTAAACTTTGAAAGACTGGTTGGAGGCCTCAGAGTCTATATACACGTGTACTCAAGAGGAGAAAGCCAAACAGTAAGCCTTTCATGACAGTTAACTACTGTTGTGGCACAAGGTAATTAAACCAGCTCCTAATTCAAGAGCAAGAACAACTTTAATGGTGCATAGGTTGAAACCATCACTTGTAGGCTCTCATGCTTCAATGAAATATACCTTACAGGCCCAAGGAACACTTACACCGATAGGTTATCACTCAAATTTAAGAGGCTTCATAAAGCAAGAGACAGCACACATGTAAGCAAGCAACAAGCGACTGAGAATCCGGAGTCCTTCAAAGAGAAACACAAACTGATCAAATGCAGTCTTTATATGAAAATACTTGTCTCATAGTAAAATAGCAAAGACACATTTCGAAGCAATGTTACAGTCAGCTTAGGCTGGTCAGTATGCTACATTTAAACCACATTTAACATACCTGAACCACACCACTGCTACTCCCAGAAACACTGTTCATCTGTGGCCTAAAACCAGGTTCACAGAAATTTAAGAATTCTTGTCTTCGCATCAGATGCCACTACACACAAGTTTTGCATAGTTTTGAAGGTAAAATATTTTGCTTTTCTGCAGTATCACAACATAATTAAATCTAAAACAACACTTGGGTTCAAAGTGTATACCTTATTTAATGAGGGGATGAGTCAAGACGTTTATTTCAGTGGGGAAAAAAAAAATCCAGGTCAGAAGCTGTGTTCAAGATCTCAAATCTCGCAGTATTTATTTACCATGCAAAGGAAAATTCTATAATCAGTCTTCTGAAGAGCTGCCTGTAACTAGGTCAGGTCTGAAATAACTATTTCTCTGCAGCAGAATGAGTTTAGTGCAGTTTCTGTATTCAAAAGATGACTTTCAGTAGTACAATCTATGTAGTAAACTTACGGGTGTAGTTGGGGCACAGAAAAAGCATGACCTTCTTTAGTTAAAAGAGCTGCATAGCTTTTCTTTGCAAGACAAAACGTCAATGCCTATTGTCAAGAATTCCTCTTACAGCACCAAACACTTCAGTCAATGCTACTCTATTTCACAGTTAATTTGGTAGTAAAATGGTCTACAAGAACTTCTAGACTGTCAGCCACTCGATCAATACTACAGAAAATAACTAACAGATGAATGGAGAGGCTTCTTTAAAACGAACAAAAAACCAACAGCATTTTGAATGTCTTGTTCCAAACACCGTTTTTGCATTTCTTCAGTGCCTTCCAGTTAAGGACCTCATAGCACTTCCACATGAGCTAAGAACAACATGCTTTTATTAGGATCAAGCGACACAAATCAATAAGAAAACATGCTGGAACTTAAGACAACTTTTATATAATTTGACATTTATAAGAACTGATGAGACTCTGCGGGTGTCTGAAGTTTCTCATTTTGCTACAACTGACAGCCTTTGAAAGTTGAAAAAAAAAATGGGGGGCTGCTGCTTTCCTGACAGCTTCTGCAACAGACATTTTTCTTTAACCAGGCTGTCCAAAAAGGGAGGTTAGTCATAGTCTTTGCAGAGATGTATTCTGTTAATTCAGCGTTCAATTATTTTTAAAGGAGCATTCCAGTTCACCTACAAAACGCATGTAAAGAAGGTGGCACAGGCTACCACTGTACCTAAGCTTTCATATCCCGCACACAGGCTGAGGACTTAACCTGCATGGCATGAGCTGTACTTATTTAGCTGCAGCCATATAGTTCCGTACTGTAAGTACAATTACAGCAGTAGAGCTCATGTACAGAAAAAGGGAAAGAAGCTATTCTGATAATAGACACCTTTGTGGCCTCCTCCAGCCTGAGCATTAATTTATCACATGGGGGAACCCAGGCAGCGGACTCCAATTAACCATTTTCTAGAGGATGCTGGGAGCAGGGGGGGATCTGGGGCATATATAAACCAGAGCCAACTCATTTGGAAAGGTGAAGAGAAGATGGCAGCATGCAGAGGACTTGGGATGCAAGCAAGGAAAAGAGAGGGGGAAAAAAGGAAGATGAGAGCAGCTCTGGAAAAGCACAGCAACATGGAAACACCCCAGAAAAAACAGTACTGTGTTTGAAAAGGAGCTTTCAACAAGTTGGGGCTGGCATAGCTAGGAAACTTTGGAGAGATAAGGGAGCCTGTAGAGAAATGGGTATAAAAGGTGTATGTTTAAATAAGAGAATTTTATCAGTATTGGAAGTTCTTCTGTCCCACTCTTCTCCTACCTCTCCATACCATGGCAATCTGATCAATCTGTCTACCAAGTAACAGCTTGGTGACAAGTACTTCTACACTAGTAAAACTACACTTTCAATGCTGCAGAAGAGCTGTATGTAGACTAGGCCAAAGTGTTTCCCTTTAAAAGCTCACTTTCTGCAGTTAGTGCTTGCAAAAGTCAACAGAAATGCATTTAAGTATATCAAAAACAGGTTGCAAGTATCCACCCTCCTAAATTTCCTGATAAATAAATGCCTCAGCTTCAATGCAGCTCAATCAATGGTTATTTGCATTTAATACACACTGTTTCAGGAAGGTCAACAACAAGCTTAAGAGTTAACAGAAAAGAGCAGCTTCTAATACAACTGCTTAGAATACATAAGCTTCAATTATCATCCTTTAAAGAGACCATTATTTTAAGTGTACTACCTTCAGACAGGTTCTCTTAAAATTAAGTCTTCTTCAGTCCTAAAATTGCATTTTTGTTGTTGCTTTTTGTGGAACAGTAATGCACAAGTTGCAGGTTTGATCTAAGATTAGGGCTCTTCCTACTGAGCAAGCCAGAAAAAGTCCATGGAAGTCTCAACAGGAAAAGTTTTCTTCCCATTCTTCTCTGCTATATACCAGTTCAGTCTTCTCCAGCTTAAGGCCCAGTAGAGTTTTAAAAGTGAAACTGCATTCTGGATGACACAACTAGGGTATGAAGGTCAGGCAGTGACTTCAGTTGTATGTATTCCAAATGTATAATAAAAGAACCGTCAAACTGCATCAAGCTGGAAAATGGGCAATGCTAGCAGTGTGCCATTAAGTCATCATCCCACCTCAAACCATGCCAATGATAGCCGGGAAAATGAAGCAGCAGTATAAATTGGGCAGAGAAAATCATTCGTTCTCATCTGGGTTTTGAGGGTCAAATATTTTGACATGCGTGAATGGGAAGAGCCCTTTTCGACCGTTGACTTCTCCTTCCCACTGACCGTTTATATTCATCCTTGTAACCTTCACAATATCTCCAACCTGCATAATTTAAAGAAAAAAGTTATCATACATGGTAATCTCACCTCTGACACAAATACAAATCAAATGAAGAGGAACAACAATACAAGCCCAGCATAGGGACACCCCACCCCACCCCCCCGCTTCTTGGCATAAGGTTCAATTGAAAAGTTATTTTTTATTAACTAAAATACCAATATTTTGCTGCTAAAGATGATAATGTTGTCTGCACTTTTTCTGACTCTGAACTAATTGTTTATTTACATAATCAGATGAATTGCTGAACTATACCTTTTCTTATATGAAAGCTTACAGCTTCATGCAACAATAGCTTAGATACAAATTAACATCACTAAAGCTACCACCAGTAATGAGATGCAACATCCATTCAAAAGACCACAGTACTTGTACTGGTTTTGGCATCAGCTGGCTTATTTCAAAGGAAATGTAGTTTTTCAAAGAGATTCCTATGGCAAAGAAACCATTATTTGAAGTTCTAGTTCTGATTATCACAGTCTAAGAAGCTTCTGTAGTTTCTGAAATAATGCTACACTTCCAAAGCAGGCAAAAGCAATTCCAACTTTTTTTAAGTATTAGATGTGCAAATTCTAGCTTAATTTGTTGTTTTCACCTCTACTTCCTGCCAAAGAATTTGAAACAGGAACAATGACATGTCAGGCCTTTCCCACCATAACTGTGTCTCTTCCTATTTGGCAGTGAAAGATGAGAAAAGCTAAACTACAATCAAGCAAGAAACATCAGCCCAGATGATAGGTTATACTCTTATTGTTCAATGCCTGTATTTAATTTCGATTAGGATAATTTACAAAGCAAAATATTCAATTTGATAAGTAGCATTTAAGACTAGCTAAAAAGTCATTTCTCCCTTAAATGCTTCAGAATAGCTGAAGATGTGGTCTGTTGCAGCAGCTCTCTAACTTTACACCTCCCTTCCTGTTTACTTAATTTACTCTATGTTGTAACTGTAGTTAAGTATCAGAAAAGTGACATCAGCAGCTAATAACTAATTTCACAAAAAGTAGAACCAGCCTATGATGAATGGCCAACAGTTCGTAAGTTTCTTCCCCAAACTAGGTCAAAACTCTTTGTAGTTTAGTCTCTGTTACCAAGCTACTTCTGTGAAATCCAAAGGTAACTAGCTTTGATCTTCTTATTTAAGGAAAAACTAGATTTTAGTCCTGACAGTGTACAACAACTTGTCTACATTATCTAAACAGTATTAAAATTAAGAACTGCTGCGGATAATTTAGGGACCTTGGCCAAGGGCCTTAGTTTAAAACTTTTCAGGTAAGACCTGTATATTTTCTGTTAAAGAAAAAAGCCCCAAGTTTACAAAACAGTGTGCATGTCACTAGATCTGAAGCCTGTTTAAACCAGTTACCATTACTCCAACAGATAGTTTTTGAAGATCACTCAGAAGCAAGAATACTTAAGTGAAGTTTAAGATACTACAACAAACTCCTTGGTAGTCACTCAGTGTTACGTATCTCTTAAAATAAAATTTCTGAACCTTTGAAACACTTTTTAGAGATTTAAGCTTTATGTTGCATATTAGAATGAAATTAGACATTTAAGCAAAATGTGTTGCTCCACCCCCTGCTACTTTTTCTCCACTACTTGAGTTGTCTGTGTCCCATCTGTCCCCCCAAATTCGAGACTGTCACACTTCTAACAATTGTAATCTTGTGCTTTTAAGAGAGGAGAAAACCCTCTGAACTCCCATAAGTTCTTGGGATATAACTGAGACTCTATTACTTTCTTAAATGGACATCTTTACTCGTGCTGTTCCTAAACTCAAACATGAAGCCAGCATATACTATTAAGTAGTTACACACTGCCCATAATAGTTAGCACATACATATAGCATTAATTTCACTGGTTTTCATCTCTTCACATACTACTGCAGCATGCTTTAATTGTGTATTTGCTAAAAAGCACAATTTGTCAGACTTTTTGCTGAATAGAAAGGCTAGAGAAAGCTTTAAATAGTAACAAGATGACTTAAACAGGAACTAACAAACGTCTCTTTAGGAAAGGCTGATAGCATCTATAAATACTCAGTGTTACATTGCTAGATTTAAATAACCCTTGAGGACAGATCCAAGTTTTAGACCCAAATTCAAGACGACACAGCCAACACTGCAACAGTTAAAACCTAGTAAGAAACTGCATTTGCACCACACCATAAAACCAATCTACTCTCAAACACCTTAATCTTATTCATGGAAGAAAAAAAAAGTCTGTAGTACACTGGATCAAAGACATGGACCTGCATTTTCTGAGAGTCTGACAATTTAATTCTGCTCATGTGCTGTAGAGAGCAAGCCGTTACTCATTTTGAAGCTCTAGAAAAAATATGCTTCAATTTGACACCAAATGATTTCTACAACCTGAATAGGTTTGGAAGTCTTGCTTCAGCTGAGTGAAAAAAGCATTTACAATATAAGTCTACTGCATTGCAACAAAATTCCATGTAGATGACAGTGTAAGATATTCTTTAGACTGCTGGGTGGGCAAAGTTGCTACAAATCAGTATTTGCCATTAAGGAGTGCTAGCTGACAAAAGCTACTCAAAAAATACTCCCATATGCCAAGAACCACTGGAATAGTAAACTGATTTGCTATAACTTTACATTATTTTGAGAGTGGTGTGTTGTTTTGGTTGTTGGTTTTGGTTTTTTTTTTTTTGTTTGTTTGGTTGGTTTTTTTTAATGAAAGCTTCTGAATATCTTCTTGTGCTGTATTATTAAAAAAAATGCAGTTCCCCTGAGAAGACTAAGTGAAACAGCATGTTGAAACAAGGTTTTTGGAGAAGGAACCTTGATGTCATGATAAGATCCATGAATTATTCGATCTTAAAGACCTCCATTTTGACACTGTCTAGAAGAATCTGGTCAAGTACTCCCAGATTACATAGATGTAATTCTTCCCCAAAGTACTAACTAAAAGCACTATTTGGGAAACGTTTTTTTAAAGCATCTATAACATGGTCAGCTGAAGTGTGATCTCCCACTAAAATTATTTAACACACTATTTTTTTCAGAGAATGTTCTAAGCCAGTCAGAAGGATTGTCTTATGATTAGGCACAGGACAGAGTCAGGAGACCTGGTTCTATTCTCATCTCTGTCACGAACTTCCTGTATGACTCTGGAGAGCTCATGGACCTTATCTATAAAATAGGATAATGGTTCCTTAGTCTCAGCATCTCTCAGATAAGTTAATTCACTTGTAAAGCATGCCAGCATCGCTGGATGGAAGTATCAACTGCTGAAATGAGTAATACTTCTGAAATGCAGCCATTTGGTTCCACCCAAATGATAAAAATCAAAATGTTTTTTAGATAGCATCCTTTCATTATGTCCCTGTTACAGCATGAATTCAAAGCCCTGGGGAAACACAAGCTGTGGAACATGCCACTCAGAAAGGTTACTTCATTCACTCTAGATTCTTCCATACCTGTCTTCCATTTGAAGCTGATTCATACACTGCAAAAGGTTTCCTGCATGCCATTTTAGTCACACAGTCAACCAATTCACAACGTGTTTTACAGATATTCCAACAATTGTATGTTAATAGTTCTATGGCTGGTAGAGTTCTGTAATATAAGTTTAAGGAGATAAAAATGCGTTAAAACTCTAAATCATCATTTTAGCCCACTGAGTCAACAGCTATAGAAAACCTACTGCTCTGTGGAATTTACGGGGTGTTGAATCTCAGTCATTATCCTAATTCGTGTCACAACTCACCTTCTTTGGTAACACTAGCATTAGTACCAAAACCAATTGTTCAGACCAGCTGCCTGTTCTGGAGAAGAATAAACAAGGCTCAACACTAAGAAATTACTTGATATTGCATTGTCCCCAAAAGGTATAAAGCCGAGCTACACAAAAGAGGCAGAGTTCAGTCGCACTGCAAACAGGACAAAAGTGACACTGAAGTAGCCTGTGCTTTACATATTGGAATATTCAAGAAACCAACAGGCTGAAAGCACAGCTTAATTATCCTTCACTTCTGATGTTGTGTGCCAGAAGAATAATAGTTGATGCTCAAACCAGAGAATCGAGTAGTTCAGAGGAAAGACCTTCAACCATTCTTGAGACATGAAAGCAGGTCAAAGGGCAGCATAGAAATGTTGAAGTCCTAGATGCAATTAATCTGGCTTCATCTGGGAACAGAGTAAAACAATAGAAGTTTGCATTTCAAGTATTGTTAGGACAATTGCCAGAGCTGGGGTTGTAGCACCACAGATAAAGTACCGCTTCTCATTACATGACAGTAGCCTGTCTCCATCTGATTAAGCCAGCTGTCATGATCGTACAGAATTTGGAGAGCTCAAAACTGCCATAGACCATCATTCTCGAGCCCCACTGAATCTCACTGTAGCGCAGGATCTTGTCTAGGTTATCCATGTTGCTTTCAGTTTCACCTGAAAAACTCTGCAAACGGTTCTGGGGGTGAATGTATATTAAATTATGGGGCACTCAGCACTATCATGATGGGAACCATCAAGATATTTGACTGGAAAAGGAAGTCACAGAGATTAAGACTGCACACAAAGTCTCTGAAGTAATTGTCAGTTGTATTTTCAAAGGTAGCATACTGAAAAGTTGGTGTGTGTCAGCACAGACACAGGAATACTGCTGCCAATGTCACTTTCAATTCAATAGTTACCAGAACTAAAGCTCGCTGATCAGCACTTCATACTACACAAGTATAGGCTCAATATTTTGCTTAAAACCTAGACCTTGTGGGTTAGATGCATTTTAATGTTTAGCACAGCAGTACTAGGTTTCCTTGGCTTAAGAAAAGCACAATGCTTGTCCAGTGAAAGAATTAGCCTAATTTCCTAATTAAGAAAGTTCTACTACTAGCACATTTTGGCCTACTTGTCTTAACTTTCCTTTGAAGAGGAAAAAAGTGAACTGTAACCTAATTGTAACAAGCTCAAGAGAAATGTTGTAAGTCAGTTATATAATTTTGGTGAATGGATATTTATTTCACCAAAACATTTCAGTGACAGGTTAACTCTGCACTAGCAAACATACATGTATATGTTTGATATATCATGAACAGATAAACTGCTTAATTCTATAATGCTGGCACAAGTCTAGAAAAAGCTATCATTAGTATAAAAATTTTGCTAGAAAAACATAGTGAAGCTCTTGTTTAGAGAAAAAAAAATCTTCAGATTCCTTAACACTGTCATGTTAAGTCTGGAGATGAACTCTAGGACTAATACTGCCTTCAAAATGGTCTATGACACTTATTACAGTGTTTGCAATATATCTAAGAACCATTTTTTTTAAACACATGTGAGACCTAAGTCTGGTGGCTGCTGCTGGTCTCCCATTTTCCAATTTCTTATGCCATTTCATTCCATTTTATAAGTGAATTTGGAATTTGTTGTTCACATCCTGAATCAACCTTCAAACAGTTCACTGATTTTTAAGGGCATTATCCACCATTAGTTTATCTACTGACTACGCTGGACATAATGAACTTGGTTGTGTAGAGGTTAGCGATCAATCGGCTACTTTGGATCCAAACAAGAAGTATCCAACTACCAAGAGATAAGCTCCCTTAAGGTAAAACATACCAGGTCTTAGCCTACTGGGCACAGCACACACTTCACATGCTGGTTAGAGCATGCCAGTTCAAAACAAGGCTTCACTGGTATATTATGGTTAACAGGCTGGCTACAGAACTACAGATTATTAAACGCTGAGAAACTTTAAGGTAGACTTCGCTGCTCCGTATCATACTAATAGTGCCAAAGAATCTCTGCTCTTACAAAATTCATCACCTCCTTAAAGTGCTATCCTGTATAACCTTTGAACACAGGATTGCCCTCCTAGTTTTCCCAAAGGAAAGCAGGATTGAGAGCAGTAGTACATAACTGTGTTATGTAGAGTTCTAGCCCCAATAAATATATGGCACTGTATCCCTGTCCTTCATATTCCTTCCTTTAGAGCACAAGAAAGGAAGAAAATTGCTTCTTGGCTAAAAGCACACAAGAAGAGAAACAGATCTGTGTGGTTGTTTTTTTTTTTTTTTTTGTTGGTGTTTTTTTTTTTGGTCTTGGGTTGGGTTAGGTTTGTTGGGGTTTTTTTTTTTGTTTGTTTGTTTTTTGTTGGTTTTTTTTTGTTTGTTTTTGGTTGGTTGGGTTTTTTTTAACGCAGTATCCACAAAAATACTACACACAGTAGTAGTAAACTTAGTTGCAGTGAGAAACTGCAGACTTCAATCATTTAATTAAAACATTAAATCTGAACTGCCAAGGTAACTAACTCAACTGACAACAGTATATGTAATCATAGGCTTTACTAAGATGTAACTTAATGTATTTCTATTTGTTCACTGGTGCAGGGAAACGCCCAAGGTTATATGTATACCAACTGTACGCTTTGAGATAGTAGCTAGGCTTAAAACTTTTATTTTAGCCTATAAACAGATTACTATTTAATTTTTTATTTTAGAGCATAGAAGTAGAGCATATAATGCAGTAGGACCAAGTCAATATTGAGACGTTAGTCACTTCAATAATACCAATATGAATGCTAAATAATTTTATCCCAGCAAGGTCCAAATTGTAAAATGCCACATTAACTAGTATCTTTACAAGAACATTGTAGTTGCCCTTAAACTGTCACACTTTAAACACTATTTAGAAGTTAAGCACTCCATCATTTTCCAGCCAAACAGATCTTGTTTCAGATTTTCAGTAGAATATTCACTACAAGCTACATTTTTCATGTGAGAAACTTTTAAAAAAATAATTATGCCTTCCTTACAAAACAAACTTCTCTGTAACAGGCTATGAATCTCTATCTTTTCCTGAAGAAAACTTCTGACAGCTTATGTAAACAATAGCATGAAATAGAAAAACTGGACTTGCAAGCAGAGAGCTTGTCCCATTTTCAAGCTGAACCCAGGAGAATGACATCCCTCCACTTAAAAGGAAGTCAAGCAGATTACTACGCAATAGCTGTACTTACTCCAGATGTTATTCTCTTCCTTTTAAGTACTGTCTGTGTGCTGACCACACAAAGCTAGAGCCAGCAAATAGATATTTTGCTCTCATATTGTTTTATCAGTTTAAATGAGATTACACAATCAGCCACTGTGTAATTATACCTGTACAAGCTGAACTGTGATTTAGAGTACACCTATACTAAGGCAGACTATTGTCAAATACTATTTATTCTGAATGAACACCATTAACTCTCTTCCCCAAAACATTCCCATAACCTGTTCTTTCCCTACCACTAGCTACTTTCAGTGCTCTTAGAAAACAGAAGCTTCAAATGGGCCAGATTATTTAGTGACATATAGAGCCCTGACAAGGTTGGGATTAATACACCACTGGGGCCCAGCAGGTGTTAGGCAATCTGAAGGCAGATCACGAAAAGAAGTTGGATTTTTTTCTTTAAGAGTAGTACATGTGACAAAAAATACTGCTATAATGAGGTTGCTAAAGTTCCCTATGCATGGATAGATATGGAGAAGCTGTAACCACTGATTTTAATGAAAATGTAGATCAGTTCCCAGAATTCTACTTCTAAGGCCTCTTGAGAAGCCACAGTGTGGCTAAGGTTCACTTGCAAAGAAGGCAGACTACACAGGAAGACAAAACATGCCAGTGGTGGAAGACACAAAGACATGAGGCAGTAAGTGATTAGAATTCAGTGGAAGAAAAGAATGTCTCAAAACTTCAGCAATTTGAAGGTTCAAAACAATTCAAACCTCAGAGAATTAATCCTACTGGTATACTACAGTAGCTAAAATAACAGGATTAACTAGGGCACTAAAGAGCAAGTCAGAAAAATCTATCTGTGAGGGTCATCCTTCCAAGCGGTTCTGCTACCCTGCAGCAAAGCTCCCTGAAGTAATTCCATGACACATTGATAACATAGCAAAATCAACTGCTTGCCTTGCTTTGTTTTCAGAAGCATGAGTAGTTTCGGCAGGAATCTTCTGTACAGTGCAGTTGGCAGTGAATTCACACTTTGGTCTGTAATTTTCACACACTGTTCACAAATAACAAGCTGCTAGATTTCATAAGAACCAAGGAAAATCCAGTGATACATATTTAACTTTTAACCCTGTAATAGTAATCACCTGTAGAGGTTTTAGAAATACAGGAGGAAAAACACCTAGGGCAACTATTATGAATAACTGGAAGTCACAAATATAACCTTTCAAATTTCAGTCAAAAGTATCAGTTATAGGTAACAGCTTTAACTTACACAGTAATTGAGCAAAAACAACAGGAAAAGTTCAAAAGTATTTTTAAAACCATTATTATTTTACTTGCTAAAATGCTGTTGCTTCCTTTGCTTGTTTCCTTGCATTTGCTCCTTGAAGTATTGTAGCACGCTCAAATTTCATCTTCGAGACTAACACTTTTTCCAGGTGAGACATTTTTGAACTGTGGGTTAACTAGCCTTCAGTATAATCTAAACATAAAAGTAACAGTCTCAGTGTCCTGGATATAGCTTTAAAAACCTCTTCCAATCCATCATTTATGCCAGATAAACTGGAATTGTAACATGAATTCTTTACCATTTAAAGAATAAAGCTCTAAAGTCTTAAAGACATCACTAATAAAAATAAAATAAAATAAAAAATGCTTTGGCAAGCACAGGAACTTATTAAAGGTTCAACACAAGTTTAGAGGCTACACTACAGCCTTTCATCTAACTGCCTTGCCCCCAGTTTCGGTCTTAAGGTTTCTCAAATTCCACTTCTGAAAACCAAAGTAAAAGGGACTAGAGTTCTTCTGATATATTTCTACCCAGATTTCAGCTCTCAGCACCAGATACCCAAGTGCATCTCATACTACTGTTGAGGATTAGAAAGACTATCTCAGCAATCCCTGCCTTTCTCTGAAGGGTGCTACTGCCAGTTCTCAACCTGGAATACTGCAATCATTAATGAAAGATTTCTTTCCTTCCCCAAGAATAGGTGGAGAAGTAAAGTCATCCTCTCACTAGCACTTACTTCCACAGCAGGACGTATACACTCCACTACCCTTGTAACCTATTTGCACTGTTGAACAAAACAAGAAGAGAGGGTAAATACAGGTCCTGAAGTGACTTGGTCACTTCTCTCAAAGGAAGTGGTATAGATGAAGCAACTTTTGTAGATCTTTCTTCAGAATATGACCTAACTTCTTCTCAGTGCCTTGACATAGATAAGCAGACTCCATATGAAGTCATCCACACCAACTTTGCCACTAACAATTTTTAGTTTCTTATTTTACAAAACAATTGAAAACCATAAGACTTGAGAGGAAAAACTTACCTCTAATGCCAGCGCAGTCTTGTCATAAGCACAGGGTACCCTCTTTTGGATAGCTTTGGCATAGACTGGTCCATTCTGTGTTGATGGCAGAGGATTGATCACTGCTCCAGGTGTACTGGATACTGAGGGAAGGGGACTTGCGGTTTGAGGCTGAGCATAAGCATGGGCAGGCTCTGGAATACCGTAACTGTTGGAATTCCTGTTTCCATGCTTCCCATGAGAAGATATGACTAGCTTTTCTACATAAGGAACAGGAATCATCCCAATCCGACCTTCCTTGTTTCTCGCACTCCACCACTGTTCTTCTGGCTTCTCTACAATTATCAGTATCTCACCCTTTTTAAATGGAAGATCCTCAGCATCATTGCCAGGAAAGTCATAGAGAGTCCGAACATACTCCACGTTTTCTTCTGCAGTGGACATAGTAGGGGCAGATCCAGATCCCATTGGTGGGCTTGGATACCTAAGTTTAAAAAGAGATTTGGTATAAGCAATAGCTATTGTTTTGTGTTTCCAGTAACAAAGCTAAGTATCAGTTTTACGGTAGGAACAACAATTAGAGGGTAATTACTTACTCAGCTTTGTAGCAAAAGTATTGGCTTGGTAGCACTGTGAGGTATTTCATGAAGAACTCATGCTCTCAAGTAATTACTTAAATACCCAAATTAGCTTCCCCAGAAACCCAATTAAAAAAAATCTACCATGGATGCAGAAAACTGGGAAAAATAATACAAAATCTTCATCCACTTGTTCTGGATTGTTGTCAGTATCTTAGGGTACCATAAAATTAATTCTATATCTTAAATTATGAGAGTCATAATACATAAAACCAAATGAAAATTATTTGGGTGACTTGGGGAGGAGGGACTCTTGGAGAGCTAGATAACCTCTTCAGTTCATCATGTCTATATTTTTAACTTTAGCATCCACTCCTAAAGCATTCAGTAACTCTAAATGCCAGATTTGAGGGAGCACAGTGGAAAAAGGGAACAAAAGTAAGAGTATGATAAACACAGTTTTCTAACTCAAAGCTAGAAGTCCAATGTTGTCTTTCTGATTGGCAGTACAGCATCTTTCTAACCAAATCCTACTACTTACATGCAGAATGTTGAGGACAGCCAGTCACATTTATACTGAAAACTCCTTTCTTTAAGAAAAGATGTAGGCAGATACTGTGTTTTTAGGAGGCAACACTATTCTCCTCTTTTCTAGAAAGTAATATGGAATTAAGCTCCCTAATCTTATTTTTACAACTTCAACTCTCAAAGGGTTGTTGAAACAGAAAAAATTATTAGTTTCAAAATACTTTACTGCATATTTAAATACCTTATAACCCAAAGGTGACATCTTCATAAAAGACAACATGTAATACTTGCACCCACTGATAAGAAGGGAGTAAGAAATGAAAAAGCTAACCATCTAGAAATACTCCTTTGCCTTATTAACCATAATATTACCTTTAATTTATTCACATCATTGTTTATCACTATGCCCATCATCTGTCCAATACAGTCACTTCACTGTCTGTGATAATGTATAAGATTGTTCATCAAATGAGACTATTTTCACTGCAATCTATATTCATAAATTTTATATATTTTATTCAAAGCAGCTGTCAGAAATCTTAATGTATATAGGCCATAGCAGATACTTATCATCTAAGCTACCGATAGCAAGAATGCATGTCATTAGCCTAATTCAATTCTCTTTTGCTACTTGCAAAATAAGATGGAAGTCAAATTCCTATGATTTTTGCAACATATGCCAGAAGCCCTAAATAGAAAGATATATGCTTCTTTAAGACACCCTGCTGCAACCAAAGCCAGGGGAGAGAGGGAACCCTTTAGACAGCAGTCACTCTGCATAAGCAAGAGCTCAGGAACATCTGCAAGGATGCTCAGAGCCCACTATTGACACAAAGCAAACAGAAAGCTTAAACCAGTCAGTTTTCAACTGTTTTACAAGTTTAAAATCTCATCACCAAGAGCTGAAAGTGTTGTACGGCTATATACCACAAACTACTTAATCCCACCACGAAAACCACTTCTTCATACTCTACTTTATGAAATTAAAAGAATCAACAGCCTTCAGAAGCACAAGCACCTGAGTGCTATGTTCCCCTGAAAATTGTCAGAGAAATAAGAATTAGCAATAACAGTTCTGAAGCACATACCTGCCTACCTGTATTCTAAATGTAGTCCATTAACTAAAAATAAAAAAAAATAATCCAGAAATGCTACCTCTCATCCTCTTTCTTGCAGCATAAAGTCTCTTTCAAACAGAATTTCAAACCATCAACCATGTCACTGATTTTTCTAAAAGAGTTTAGAAGAAAAATCATGCTAGGGAAAACCACCTAGTTGATCCCATTTGTTGCTTTATAAAAAAGATTGTCAGTTCACTGTAGGCTAGGTCTCATCTGTCCCTGTATGCTGAGAGAACAATATGCAATCAAAACCTTGAAAATAAGGTGGTACTAAAATGTTCATAAAACATTTCATACAAGACTCTTAATACCAAGTGAGCAAGTGGAATCAGCTAAGTCTTCAAACGTTTTGAGAAAGCTAAGTCAGTCATTGCCATAAATGATTAAGAACAATCATAATCATAAATGATTAAGAACATTCAGAAAGACACAACAGTATCCAGGTTAAGGAGAACTGAGATAAGCATAAAGATTGCTTCAGTGTAGACTTTTTCCCTCCCAACTGTCCACAAGTTTAAGCATGCACGTAGCACTGGGCAGCTCCATTTAAGCATTCCTGCAATGGTGAAAGTGATTTTGTTGTTGTTGTTACCTACCCAGCTCTCTAGCCACAGCACAATCACTACCCAGAACACTTCTCAGCGACTTTAAGAAGCTAGTGCTTTCTGACACATCCCTCCCATCACCTGACAGCTTTACAGAAAGACTTTTTTTGATGACTTGAGTTTTTCATCTTGACAAGCTATTGTCAATCTTTGACAAGTTACTGACTGCCATTAAGAACTGGCCTATGTCAAGGTTAAATTGTGACTATAAATCTCAAACTTATTCTTCTCCCCCTAAGAACTTGCTAATCTGCAAAACGCAATAAGATTTTAAACAGCAGAATTTAGAAGCGAACAAATTTTAATTTCTTTTTTTAATGTCACTACTTTTCTAGCTTTTATTTCACTTCATTCTATCCAGGAAGCCCAAAAGCTTTGAAATAAGATACCGCGAAAAGATTTATTAATTAAAAATAAGGAATATGTTCTTGAGTTCTTGATAAAGCAGTTTACTGATGCAAGTTGCAGGTATGTCCCACGTTGGGAACAGGACAAAGAATGAGCTCATAGCCAAGTCACATTTCCTATCCTCCTAGAACAGCATTTCTCAGTGCAGAGCATGCAGTATGCAGATATAGATGAACAGTGCCATAATCAAACTGTGAGAAATAGATGTTTTACATTTGTTTTGGGAGTGGAAATGCCACTCTAGAAGTTTGGGAAACACTGTCTTAAAACGTATTAAAGCTGACTTAACAGGATGAAGCAGTCTCATCCCATAAAGGCCTGTTCTGTTGTAATCAGAGCGAATGCAGGGGCAGACAGCAACTTAAGCTCAGAGGCTGTCCTTCAATGACTGAGGAGAAGACTTGTGAACCAGGTTCTCAGCCATCGTAGGAACAGAAGGACAATACCAGAAGAGAACGTTGACACAAAGCGCGACCACACCCTCTCGCAAAGCAACTATAGCCAGTAGTAGAGATGTACGCAGTACCTTTACATATACCTACATGCACTGTAAAGACAGGCCCTGTGCATTATATGGATGATTTGACTGAAAAAGTAACCCATAATGGTCACTGAGATCCAGAGTGCTAAGAAGCACCACTGTTGGAAACAGCTTCAAACGAGGGCCATAAGCAAATGTTTCCGTAGTATACATAGCGTGGCCCTACATCCAATGTTAAGATCCTGGAGCTACTAGGTTGGGCTAAGACACCCCCCCCCCCCCCCCCCGCCTCGCACCACCTCGAGCAACGATGGCAGTGGGTGGGGCGCAGGGAGGGTGGCACTCACCTGGGCGCAGGCTCGATGAGGGTGGTGGTGTCCAGGTAGTGGATCTTGTAGAACTCCAGCAGAGCGGGCAGGTGATCAAACTCCTGGTCGCCAATCTTAAAGCGGCGGTTGGGCAGGGAGTTAATGATGTAGTGGGAAACCCGGGAGTTCTCAGACACCGAGAGCACGTAGTCCCCCGGGCAGGTGGACGAGTCCCGCACCAGGAACATGCCATGCCGCTGCCCTTGCAACCGCGTCTGCGCCTCCGCCCGAGACACCGGGCCCACGTACCAGCTGGAGCGATCCGACGAATCGAAACGAGCAGCGGAGGACATGGCTCCGGGCGGGGAAGGGGAAGGGAGGAGGGGAAGGAAGGTGGAGAGCCCGAAGGCCCAGGCGGAGGAAGAAACCCAGAGAAGGGAAGGCCTGAGTAAGGAGGCCTGGGAGGCGGAGCGGGCTGGGGGCTAGGAGGAAGCGGCTAGTGCCCGGCCCAGAAGATAGGAAGCCCAGGGAAAGGGGGATGAGGGAGAAGGAAGCTCCGTGCCTCTGGAGGCGAAGGGCCGAGGAGCGGCTGGGGTGGGGCTGGCCAGACGCGGCGGTCAGGGCCCCCGAGTCTCCCTCAGCGGCGGGGTGTGCAGGGCATCCTTCCCGCCTCTCTCTCAGGCCTGCGGCGGGCCCGGCCGGGCGGGTGGCGCAGAGCAGCGGCGGCCGACAAGGACAAGCGGCCCGGGAAGGCGGCGAGAGCAGCCTGCCACAGTGCCTCAGGCCGGAGCCGGGCGGGGGAGGCAGAGGCACCGCGCTCCCGCTTTCTCCGCTGGGTTCCCTCCCCTCTCAGGGCCGAGCACCAAAATGGCGGCGGCGCCGGGCGGCAGGAGCTCTCCGGAGACACCGCCCCGCGCACGCGCGCTGCGCCTCACGCCGGGGACGGGGGAGGGGGGAGGGGGGAGCCCCCGGCCCTGCTCCCCGCGGCTGGGGGTGGGGAGGCTGCGCGGGGCGGCGGGCGGTCCGGGCGCGCTCCGCGGCTCGGGCTCCCCTGCTCGCCTCCAGAGGGGAGGGAGGGTCGTCCTGCCGCGGCTCCCCCGGGCCAGAGTCATTCAAGCCTTCCCCAGCGCAGCTGGCGCGCAGGGGCACCCCTGGCCGGGGGGTGAAGGGCCGCGGGCGGCCCCGCCGGTGTGGTGTGAGACCCGCGCGCGCCCCCGCAGCCCCGCACCGAGCGGGGCCGCCTCGCCCGCGCGCCGCCTCCTCGGCCTGCTGCAGGCAGCCTCACCGCAGGTCGCCCCCCAAACACTGGGCTGAAGGCGTTGGCGGGGACCCGCCGGTGTACCCCCTGCCTCCTCTCCCCATCCCTCCCGCAGCACGTCCTCCCTCCTCGGTGCCTCCCAGCACTGCCATGGCGCCCCGGGGCGTGCCGCGCTCCCCTTCCCACGCCCCTTCCCGCCGGGGTCCCCCCTCGGGCGTACTTCCCCACTCTGCACCTCCCAGGTCCGGGGGTGCCCCGAAGCCAGGCACCCTGAGCACAGCCGGTTTGGAGACTGAGATCACCTTCCCTGAGGTTTTGTTGGCTTTATTAGTTGATTATTTTTTTAAGGAACAAAATGGACCACTGTGATAATCTCCTCTGATCTGGAGATAACTTCCTACGTGCTCTAAGACACAGTTTCCTGTCTCTTTACAGCCTTGTTCCCAGATAACAGGGTCAAAGCCCTGTCTGTCTTGGGGCGCAGGCGGGAGGGAAGATGGTGTTGCAGCCGCTGAAGAGGAAGGAAGCCCCGGAAAGGACTCAGCAGGCCTCACGGGCAGGGGCTGGGCAAGCACTTGGCATGTGGTGCAGCATGAGCTGTTTGAATTTGAGAGGGAGGCTGGCGCATGGTGACCTCAGAGGAGCAGCGTGGGCCTTTTCGCGGTCTGACTCATGTTTGGGAGGGCTGGCAGTAGCAATCAGCATGTACAGCTGCAGTAGGCAAGGGCACGACAAAATAACGGCACTAATTCCCCAGACTTGCTAGAAACGTTTGCAAGGAGTGTGAGTTTAGCTCAGTCTCATGACTTTGTTTAATTTGTGCTTTTGATTTCATGTTTTCCTTTTGCTTTGGGGCTGGCAATGTGAAATGAAGCAGCACTTGAAAGTAAAAACATTTAAAATGGAGAAATAGACTTAAGATGACTGTCTTGAAGTGCTTAACTGGACTGTTGTGCAGTCTTATTCCAGCTTTGCCATCTTTCTTTCATGCTCTCCCTCTTCCGAAAGCTCAGTCACATGGCTGGTTTCTTCCTCCTTGTTCTTCCTACACTGGCAGCTAGTGCCAACTGAGGTGTTTGGATTGGAATATATGGGCTGTGCCTCTGTAGACATTTAGCAGAGTTCAAATAATCTAAAATGGAAGACTCATTCAGTGTCATGTTTTAGGCAAAATCATCCAGGAAAGCCTCATAACATCACTAACACAAAAGGATCCTGAAGTAGGCCCTGAATACACGTACAGGTATCACTTTACCAGCCACTGAAATACAGCCATCTCCTGGGTGGAAAACAACAGCTGTTTCATCATGTAGAGCAATACTAGCAAAACACTAGACCCAGAGATGAATAATGGCATCTGAAAATTCACATGTATGCAAAAATATTTCGTCCATTGCTAGGGAAGCTTACTTAGTAGCTATACCTTTGATCCATTCCTACTGGTTTAAGTGCTTGTATTTGCCAATGACTGTCAGTTTTAAACACATGTAGATAGGCTACAATAGATTATGAAGGTTATTATGTTTTCTTCTGTCATTTGAACAGGTTTGGATTCTTTTCTGTTTTGCCTTGGCCAAAATATAGATTAAAAGATAGTACTTGGACGTGCAATAACATGCTAAATAATGTTTAAAAATAAATAAAATAGCCAGAAGATAGCAGCAGAATTAGTAACACAGTATATAAAAAGGAAATAAAAATTCCTATTCCTGCATTTTATTGAATTATAATTTTTGTTATAGTAAGAATCAAATAGATAGTGATTTTGCCTCCATTTCATATGGATAATACTAAAATCTCAAAAGAGTTGAAACGTGTCAGGAATAAATAGTATTTAATTTTAAACCAGTTTTTGTGCAGTACTGCATGGGGCTGGACTGATGCTGAAGAACCAGCACACCCACCTTCCCATCCAGAGAGGATTCTAAGGCATGGGGAGATTTTCAGTTTGGAAGGAACTGCCACAATTAGCTGTTCTGAACTTGTATTCATGCAGGCTGTGTGCATCCTTCAAGTGATTCCCCCCTCAGTTTCAATAACTGTGGTTGAACTAGGCCAGATCTTCCACGTACAAGATCCCACATTCTACTTACATATGAGAAAAAGATGACTTGTTCAAGATCATTAATATTCTCATGAGACTGGGCTTCAACTTCCTAGGCTACAGACTGTCATCTCAGGTGTATTACATCCCTACAACTGCATTTGGTTTAGGAAGAATGGATAAATGTATGGTAACCACTTTACCTTTTTATTACATATAAATACATTTATGCTTTTTGTGTTACCTGTTGGCAGCTTCCACCCTGAGAGCACGGCCAAATAGTTGTAGCACAACTGAGGAGGTGGGGAGCTCTTAAAGTGCATCAGCTGCTGATGAAATAAAAACTCAGTTGGCAGAATAGCCCCTTAAGAAAGTCCCATCCCTCTTTCCCTGTGCCCAGCTGCTCGTTCTTCCCTTCACCAGACACTTCTGACCCCATTAGTTGGGCTGAATGCCAAACAAATTGTGCATGTGGCTGGTCTCTAAGTAAGGAGAAGTAAATTTCTGTCAAGGGTATAGAATGAGAATCCTTATTTGTTTCAAATCAAGTACTGGGTATGCTTTCAATGCAAAATTAACGACCCTAACATAAGCCATGAGGAAATGGGAAAGGATATGTTGGATTTGGAGGTAGACAGCTGGAGAAGAAATGCAGTAATGAAAGCAGTTATGAAACAAAAACTGAAGCAATCACAATTACTTCTCCAAATGTGGAAGCCTGAAATACTTCAGGATACAAGTCCACTAATTACAAATCTAGCAAATATACCTATACAGCTTTACCTCTGTGCTGGTAGGAAATAGGAACATAGATCATCAAGAAACCTAGTTATTATTCTTCTGTACTTCCTAAAGTATCAGCAGTTTAAGTGTTGGTATTTTGATCACTCAGTTCTGGAAGAGTTGTTTGGCTATTCTCTTACAGATGAGAAATAAAGCTTTCTTAGTTCATCGTCCATCTGTCCACAGTGTCTTCTGCTATACTGTCTCTGAGGACTAGCTGTAAAAAGTGAATGATTTTTACTGTAAGATACAAGACTGGCATATTTAGGAGATCAGAGAATTTATAAATAAAAAATATGGAATCAACCTAAAATCCCTATGAGTACATGTTTTTCTTGAGATAACACAAAGTTTAAGTGAGCTCTTGAAGGCTAGGTTCCTGAAGCATCATTCTTGATAGGAAAACCAATCAATAATAATTATAGCTCTGCATATCAATCTGTAATCTCTCCTGCAATTTCTTTATATAGGTAACTGTAGTAAACAAGAAGAACAAAGTGCTTTATATGTGCCAAGTTAGATAAAATTGCCAATTTTAAAGCAAAGCAATTTTATTATTGTTTAGCCTATGTGTTAGTTTGAAAAGGTACTAAAGCGAGCTACTGCTACATGATTGGAATGGTTTGAGCTAAGCTAAACTCTGTGGTTTTTTACTTAAACAAAATACATGCAAGTAAGATAGTGCATACCATGACTTTCAACAGTCACATTACGCTCAGATGAAAAGAAATTTTGGGTGTGAAAGCAACAGAAGTTTTGTTTTTACCAAATCAAAATACATAATACCTGCCCTTAGGTTTAGTTCATGTAACTTTGGGGTATTGTGCCAGTAACTAAAAAAACATAGAAAAAATAATGCAGCACTTCTCTCTAAGGTAGATGATCTGCTTTAAGGAAAAGTAATTTCCTTGTAACTGCATTCTAAGCGTTATATTGATTTGCTTTACACAGCATCTGACTGCAACATTTAATAAATAATGCAATCACAATATTGCATATACTGATAAGTGGAAAAACAGACTACCTGACTATCTAAAGATCAGTATTCAAACACAGAAGGAGTGATAGGGTAGAACCTGGGAAAAAAAACCCCAGAAGTTTTCTCAAGATGTTTCTTTAGCTTAATAATTACTCATGAATGTCCTATATTCTCTTATGTAATCTAACAATTAGCCTGTCAGCTTGGTTATTTGTAATAGTAAGTAATACCCTCTAGTGGTATACATAGGAAAGGGAAAGGAAGCCAGACAAAGAATGATTACTTTTTTTTTTTTTATCATGAAAGAGGCTAACATTTTCACTTATATGACATAGGGTATCACTGGTCTGTCAGGAAGTGCTAGCTAAAATGGAAAATGCACTGCAAGCATTAAACTTGAATGAGATGTCTGGGTTTAGTTAGAACAGCTGGGTCTAGAACATGACCTGGACCACTACAAGTCTTGAATTACTTGTTGTTTGCAGACAAAACAAATTGCCACTGCAACACTTGCAGTGTGGAAGGAGTGGTTCTAGTGATGTCCAGGTCAGAGAGATCTGTTGTTACATCTGAGGGCAACGTTCAATTCCTACACATTAAAGTTAGTAGACCTTGGAGTAGCGTTACCTAACAGAGTCAAAAGTAACTCTTTAGGCAAAATAGGAACACTCATCAGTCTCCCAGTATTGCAGTGTAATAAAGTCTGTATTTCCAGTCTCCATGTGCAGTTCAGAGTTAATTATAAAAAAAAAAAAAAAAAAAAAATTTCTGAAGAAGCTCATAATGAGGGTTTCCTGCAGTTACCAGGTCTTTTGTTTTATTTGCCAACGGGCAAAGGTTCAGAAATTGAGGTGAAAACTGACAGCGCTAGAGAAAAAAATCCAACAAATGCCTCTCTTACCAAGACAAAGCTGTTGAGCTTATTAAAAGAAGTGTGCAAATACTCTTGAATCTTTTCCAGAAGCCCAGTCTACTAATGTAGGTCCATTTTGAAATCATCTTTGTTTCCATAAACAAAATATCCCAAAGTAATGGTAATATCCAGGAACTTCTTCCATTTCTCTAAAGTAGCATGTCAATGTGCAGTATTTGTCACGTTGTGATGATACTTGACTATTATCATATCATTCTGGTTGTCACTTTGGTTTTGCCCTTCTCCTGCAACCCCATTATTGCTACCAGATTTAAAAGCTTTTGGTACTTTGTCATGATTTTCTGGTGGCACTGATTACTTCCTGCCCCTCCAAGAGGAAGGATCCCATACTATTCAGGTATCACACTGGTTCAGGCTTTAAATCAGCTTCTAAACTAATGTTAAGCAAGATGGTAGTCAGAAGCCAGTTATTTTAAGGCCTCATGAAGGAAGGATTTACTATGCCTTATCTTTCTGAGCTGTAGTAATTCTGTATTATGTTCCTGGCATTGGTTCAGCTTCTGAGGGTCCTGGACCAGTGTAATCTTCAATACCTCTAGTTATCTCCTTATTACATTTTTTCTTATGCTGTGGCAAACCAATCTCTGCTTTCTTTATCCTCTTCTAAAGCATATAATAAAAGAAGGAAAAAAATTGCCCATCTCCCAAGCTGGTGTAACTTCACTGATACTAATGTAGTACTATAGGATCTAAGTAAGCTCACTAACTTTCAGACTCCACATCACGGTTAATAAAACTGAGACAGTATTAAAAAGAAAAAAGTTCTGACAAGGATTTATTTATGCTTGTGAACAAATATGTCTGACAGTTGAATGATGGGATTGCGATACTCTGTACAGAGAGTTTTTTTCTAGAAATCTTCTTTCTGTGTTGGCAGAACTTGCAGTATAGAAGTTCAGGAGTGGGTGTCAGTTCACAGACTCTAACCCAGTTACAAAGATGGCTGCATGCCCACAGGAGATGAAGGTTCAGGCTTTCTTGCTACTGTTCCTGTTTCTCTATGTTCGATCTTGCTGAAAAACCTATCAAGCTGTCTGACACTGGGCACAGGAGGGGAACACTAGGTGTTACCTTCCTGTGTTAAGCTGGCTAGGAAGTTTTATTACCAAAAAGAAACGGAAAAAAAAAATCTCAAAAAGCTATTTCAAGCTAAAAGCTGGAAGGAAAGAAGCTAGTCAAGCTGAGCCTTCTGTGCCTTTTTTCCTGTCCATGCTGAAGGTTGAGAAAAGTCTCCTTCAAAGCAAAAGAACCTCTATACTTCAACTGGGGGGAAATGGCAGTTCTGTGGTTACTTTAAAAATGCTGCTTTCTGGCAGGTGGGCAGATATTGACTGTAAGTGGCATTTTGTGCAGAACACGTGCAGATGGGCAGATATTGACTGCGAATGGCATTTTGTGCAGAACACTTATTTTTCAAACCTTTAAATACTGATTTATGTATATAAGAAAGACATACAAAAATCTCTAAGTATTTTCTCCAAGCCTTAATTTCCTCATCCACTGGCAAAAAATAAATATTAAGGTTTTCTAGTCTTCACTTGAATTGTCAAATTCCTCCCAGTCTGATACGCTCATAACTTCTGATGGAAAGTCAAGGTGATACTTCACACGGTCTGCATGCCATTCTGAGAACCATTTCTCTGTTTCCATTAAAATAGCCCTGGGCAAAGTGAGGACGCAGGCAGCCATCCCAGAAATATCATCCTCCAGCTGGGGTCCTTCCTCCCAACAGTCTCTCTCTGCATCGTAAATGTGGACATAGTCCATGCGGATTCCTCTGTTGTGGGATCTGCCTCCTAAGACGTAGATCCTGTTGTCTAAGACTGCAATACCTGGCTCTCCGTGTCCTGCAGGAAGTGGACATACATTTGTCCACTGATCAGTGCTTGGCCTATAGCAGGCAACCTGTAAAAAAAGAAAAAGATTAGCCAAAATTGAACTTGTATCTTAGTGACAGAGCCTAGCCATATGGCAAACTATTTAGGAAGCCATGCAATATCATCAGTCTTTTGACAGGGTGTTGATAATGGTGAGAGCATATCACTATGTAGTAGAAGTACAGTACTCAGCAGAAAACTGTGCATAGTTGCCATATAACTTTGAATCACAGCTTCTGACTCTGCTGCTGGAGTAACAGCTGTATTTCATTCAAAAAATGTATACAAAAGTGAAAGAGATGGGGGACATGCTAGTATAGGCTCAGACATAATGCATCTGTTTGCATTGGGAAAAAATGTGCTGGAACATAAAAATATGACAAATCCGCTAAGCTGTCTCTGCACCATATGTTGGTAAGTTTTAGATTTCATTGGGTACCTACTGGGCTAACTGTTTTTATTTGTAAGCACCTTTTTATATTCAGATACACTTTTCAGCTAGATTTAATTCTGCCATCTTCACTGGCCCTTTTTGGGTCTTCATGTCTCTAGCAGTTCGAGAAGCTGGAATAAGACTCAAGAGAATTCTCTCCAGCCATCACTTATCATCAGGTACTATACATTTAACTGCATTATACAATTGCCATCCAATATATCCTTAGCAACTCTGTCCTGCAATTACACGTTGGTAATTCAGAAGTCCTCGACTTACAAAAAAATGCATGTGAGAAGACAATGTAAAGTAAATTTAGCTGATGTGCTACTTATTTTGTATGTGCATGCCAATGGATGTTATCCATCAAAGATGTTTTAAAATTGATAAGAATCCAAGTGCTAGAGCTTTAATGCTTTGTGGGCTAGACAACGCGTTCAAGACAGACAGCAGTAAATAAATCATTGCAAGTTCTGCAGCTGAGTAGGGGAGAGCTGGTGCAGTAGCTGTTGCTGTGCAGACAGTTTTATTTACATTCTTGCTAGGAGAAAGACATTAGGTCAGAGTACAAGCATCCATAAGAAACAGACTCTTCCAAGAAAGATACAGGTATGACATGCTCTCACCTGGTGAACATCCCTTCTGTAGCCAGAATCATTGTTGCTTCCTCCAATTACATAGAGCTTTCCTAGAAGTGCAGCCATCCCATGCCAAGCACGTCTCACTGGACCATCTGCTAAAACGTCCCAGCGGTCAGTCTTTGGGTCATAACACTGTAGCTCCTTCAAATAGTCTTCTCCTCTCCTCCCACAAGTAATATACATCTTCCCATCCAGTGCTGCTCCAGCATGTGCATATACCTGTATCGTCACATGGGAAAGTAAGAGTTTGAGGTCTGGATTTATCTATTTCTCCCAGTTTCAAAGTATGGAATAGACATTAAGGGAGTGACATTCTTCATGAGTATGCAGATATCAACATCTGGAAGGACTTTCTTAGACACAATTCCTTTCTAGGTGATTAGGCTATAGATGTGAATTTCTGAATGAAATACACTAGAATTTCTAAAACTTCCAGAACTGCAGTGGGTTCTCATTCTTTATTGTTCCTTGATTAGAAGATCATTCATACTATTGCTTTTCTCCCTAGTCTACTTGGAAGCCTTTCTGTTGTAGATTTCTCTTATACAAGCAGTGTTATCAGGAATGCAAGATACCCTACTTAGTAGCGTTCAATTGGATCTTAAGGCTTTTTATATTCCTCAGCATTGACACACATTTATTATTTGTGACCTCATGCAAGCTGTTTATCCTCTTCTGCCTCTGCATCCCTTTTGTAAAATGGTAGTAATATTTATATTTTTAAAGTGTCCTGAGATTCTCTATTGAGAGTCATTATGAAATCACAAATATTATTTTGTGCTGGTCACTTGACCCAAAGCTTTTAAAAGGTGTAGTAGAAATCAATATAGTTTCTTGAAAGATTACTCAGGATATTAGTTTTCTTCCCTAACCAAGATTCATCAAGCAGTTGTTTGTACTTAATCTTCCTCCTTTGCAACACTCTTAACCTGAAAATGGAAATTCTTGCCTTTTTTAGCAGTATTAGAACAAACTTTTCCACTCATAACCCCAATTCCCATGTCACTACACGATGTTCTGGTTCCTGGGGTCACGACTGCTAACTTGGCAATTGCTGTTCTAGAAGGATGAATGGTCCTGATGACAAAAGATAGCTATTCACTCACATATTTCAGATGAGTAATGGTCTTATGTTAGCTGACTGAGATGTGATTCTGCATCACATAACCTGTTGTCACCAGAACTTGTCACCCAATCTCAGTTCTGTTTCCTGGAACTAAGTAGTCCGTAGGAACTGAGGTACCTTCTTACTGGGACATTCCCTCTTCTGATCAGGAGTAAAGCATGTTGTCACAAGTGTAAGTAAGAAGCTTGTACTACTGTGGCTCATAGTCTACCTGCCTAGGAGGAATGGGAGGAATGGGAACTTCCTGTTCCCAGAGGTTATGTGTTCAATTTTAAATGGTTTTAAGGATTAACACAATAAAGGCATAGGGGAAAACAACAAGAAAACAGGAAAAATAAGCATTTAACCTCAAAATATAATTTACATATATTATTATTCTCCTTTCTTGATATTCATTTATCCCATATACAGAGGCTACTGTTTCCCATCTGAGTATCAGCGAATTTAAAGCTACACAGGCAAAAAGCATCTAAAAAGATTAAATCAGGAACTGGGGAACTGTAGTAGTGTGTGTGGCTAATGCACTCCTTACCTCCTTCTTCAGAGGTGTCACATATTCCCAGGTGTTGCTTTTAGGGTCATACCTCTCCACTTCCCTCAGGTCTTCATGGTAATCTCGGCCTGCGACAGCATATATATAGTTGTCCACAACACAAACACTGAGGTCAGCATGCTCTTGCTGTAGGGATTGGATCTGGAACCATTTGTTGTGTCGCGGGTCATACCTTGTAAAAGAATGGGATCAAAGAAAGTTATTCATACAGCCACAGAATCATTGCTGGAATACCAGACCAGACAGCACCACAGATGTGGGTTACTGTTCTGTCTTCGGCTGAAATTGAGCTCAGCTGTAAGTGGAGTGAAATTTGGCCTTGTCAGCATTTTATTATTAGCAAAGTTGTTTTATTCTATTTTTAGAAGATGTATTTTAGCTGATATAATCATGCTATAAAAGCCTAGGTTTTCCATTATCTTATACACTGCTGTCAGGTTATATATCAAAATCTCTGCTTGCACAAAGCCATTCTACAAGGTAAAACAGTCTAAAAAGCACAACGACTGAATCTGGATCTTCGATTCCAAGAAGGGCATAAATATGTGGTAGGTTCTTTGATTCCTTTTCCCAAATATCTGCTGCTCAAAGCAAACCTCATGATTCACTTTCAGATCAAAATATCTAACTGGTCTGGAAAACTGTTTGTGAAGTGAAACTATGCATGCCATAAAATAAGGGCAACTCAGCTAAAACTAGTAAAAATGACCACAATATAAAGACAAATGGGTTAATATCTGTTTTTGCAATGTAATGGGCATGAAGGTCTAAACCTGATCCTTCCTCCTGCTCTTTTCCCTGGCATAGAAGAATATAAGAGGACCCTGGAATGCTGCTATTGCGCACACAAATTCTTGAAAACCAACCAGTAATAGCATTTTATTTAAAAACCCTTTTTGGTAGCTAAATCCCTTTGTATTGGGACCAAAACTACACACAGAGGACTTCTAGAAAATCATAGTTCAAGAGCATCTAGACAATCTAGGGCTCTAGGTTCATTACTGCTTCCCACACCTTTAATGCTTCCCCCCCTCCAACAAGGCAGAAAGTAGCATGTGTAATACTCTTGAATGAGTAGCTGTTTCTACCCTATCAGGCTTGGCTTTGTCCCATAAGCACTGCTGGAAGCTTCCTGTTACTATGAGGCTCATTTCTTTATTTCTTGTGTTTTCTTTCAATGAGGCCCCTGCTCAGTTCCTAATCTTTTGGCTAGCAAGTGTACAGACTGCCCTAATGGCTTACTGACTCAGAGATGGGCAACAGGGTGGTAATAAAAATAATAACAGGATTATCCTTATCTTACCTCCAACACCTTGACTCTGCTCGAAAACCACTTACATTGTTGTCTCCGCCAATTAAATATACAAAATTATTGAGAACAGCAATCCCTTGGTTGGACATTCTGGGGGCTAGTGCAGCTGTAAAGTGCCTCCACTCTCCCAACAAGGGGTTCAGATACTTGGCTTGATCACTGAGGACAATGGATGGAGTAGAATGCATCCCTCCAAATCCCACTACACACTGGAACTCTGATCTCAGCTGTGTCTGGGAACTCTGAAGCATTGGCTGAAGACATTCATTCTTGTGGTACATTAATGCATCTGCAACTGTATCTTTTAAAGGACATGGACTTAATTTGTCATGAAGCCTTTGCAGGATCTGGGGTTCCATCAGAGGAAAACGAACTGTCTCAAGTAGCTTAAGGGGCTCCATGAGGGAGACCTGATCTGTCTCCAATTGCTCTGGGGAATAATGATAAAAAAGTGCCCCATCATAAACTTCAAACTCATAGTTAACCTCCAAACGATTGCTGCTGAGAAGGGAGTAGACCTTCTGCAAGGGTAGCTGTCGATACACTTGTGTCCTTGAGAAAGCTGCAAAGTTCTTCAAAATGTAGGAGTCCAGCTGATCACTCAAATGTCTCAAGTCATAATGGTCAGCTAATCTGTATACATCAAGGATGTTCTCTTCGTCTACCCAGGACATGAGAAAATCACAACAGAACTTAATGACTTCTGGAATCTGCAAGAGAGAGAGATTTTTCATTTCAGACACCACTTGCCTCACACTCAAGAGACGGGTGACAGAAGCCTGGGATGACTGTAAGAAAGCTGTCCACAAGATGACGGCTCTCCTCATAGTCTTATCACCATGTTCACTTGTGCCTAATTCACCTTTCTCCAGAGAAGAAAGAACTCAACATGGGTACATAGATGAATATAATTAACAAATATATCTGCATCACTCAAGAACGCAGGAAGCCATTTGAAAGGAAAATTAATATTTAGGGTTTTCTTCTGAATATAATTTGAAGTTGTATCTGGCAGGAGAGGCTACTGGCAAATAAAGAACTAACTGCTGTCCAAGAGCCCCTCTGCTAACAAAGTGGTGCTAAGTGAGTAGAAACCAACCAAAGCAAGCACTCAGAAAGTGTAAGGTTTAGTACCAAGCCTTGTGCAGCAGTTAGCTGCAGGGGAAATTAAAGAAAAAAAACTTGTCTTAAAGGCACATGAATTCTGCACTTAGTGCAGAAACCACGTGATAGGATTTCCTGTAGTGACGAGGTCAGGGAAGGTTATGTGCCTGTGGACTCGATCTGGGGAAGATCTTGAGCAGCAAAACAATTCCTGAGCAGCAAGCCCTGTCCCTTACCACAGGCCAGAGGTATTCTCTTTCAGGGAAGCTTTCATAAGCATATCAGTGGAAGTGAGTGCTATATAAAATAGTCCTCTAGATGAAATGGTAAATGTTTGTAAGTAATAAAACCATTGGCACAAATGAGATGTGCAAGTACTCATTCATTGTTCCTATGCTTCCACAGTTACTTTCAGTGGATACAGCATCCCAAAGAAATTCTTCTCATCAGGCCCATGCTCTTATTCACCCCCTAACCCTCCTTCTAACCAGATATCCATGTTTTCTGTTTCTTTCATTGTTGCTTTTGTTTCTTCCTTCTTTTTTGTCACATCTCCCAGTACCTCACCTGAAGCTGACAGGCTGCAGCTAAGGTTTCCTGCACACTGTTCACACTGAGTTCCAGCTCAGAAGTATAAATGAAGTTCAAGATTTTACACATTGCATTGTAGGAGATGCCATGAATATGAACTTCTTCTTGTTCCATCTCTCTCAGTCCTCCTGCAAACATTCCTCTGTAAAAAAGACAATGGCACATGCTATGGCAGATTTGCATTGAAGGTATTTTCAGTTTGCTTATCTTATGTTGTCCTGGGAACATAAAAAATATTCAGAAAGACAAAAACCTAGCCAGACACTTTTATGGGATTACCTCTTCTCTAAGCCAATGATATAAAGAGTACAGGCCTTTAGGACCTAAGAAAGTAATACTCTTCATTCCGCAGGAAAACAGTAGGGGCCATCTGAAAGGTATGATTCATAGCTGAAGGACTTACATACAGACCCAGTACACATGGATAGTCAATGAGCAGAAGCAGATACTCTGGGTGTGGAGGAAAAGGAAAAACAGAGGAACTTGGGACTGTAGGAATTTTTTCTAAGCTAGAGCAGTTCTTCCTCCAGTTAGAAGTTTGTCTGGATTGCCTTGGGATTCATTTGTTTGCTCTATGAACATAAAGTCAATTCAAGAAACTGCTAGTCAAATTGACCAGGGGAGTGCCTGATTTAATGGACAGCGAGTCACACTATAGGCACGTAACAGAGGAGTGACCCACTTCCAGTGACTTTCTGTGTATTATGTAATGATCACCACAATGGGCAAAGTCTTACAATGCTAAGGATATGTTAAAAGCCACCCAGAGTGCATTTATGCATAAGACACCTGTTCAGATAGTCTCTCCTCTTTATATACCTCAAGTACCCCAGGCAACGTATTTAGTAGAGGTAAGCTCAGTGTGCAGGAACAAGAGCTTTATTTCTGTAGAGAAATAACAGAGAGATGAATAAAGCCATACTTAGTATTTTGAAACACATTCAGCTCTATCTTACGGGTCTAATTTTACATCCCAAAGCAGTGTGCCAAGACAGAAGATTTGGATGTTGCAGCTTTGAGTTACATTCAGACACATGCTTGTTACTGCTGTACTGAAGTGTACCTGAAATAGTCACAGGATGCAGCTAGAAGTATGCGATGAGCCTCAATAGGTTTCTCTTCCACTACCAGAACTACATCGAAGAGGATGCTGCTGTCTCGGAGAGATACCAAGCCACTGAGCAAGGCCTGAGAGTGCTCTGCACTGCGGTATGTGTTGCTGGAACGCTGCTGAAGGGAGGGCTCGAGTTGAGCTTTGTGTGGCTGAGTCAGCTCCTGATCCTCCGCCATCCCAGGCAGAAATGCTCAGCCACCAGCTATAGCAGAATGAAATCTGTGAGACAACAGAATCAGCAGTGGTTTGTGCCTTTTGCTTTACAAATGGTCCTCTCACCCCCGCCTGTCACAGAAAATAAATCAAACCAACTCTTCAGTCAACAGAGAGACAGTTCTACCCTGAAGAAATTATTCTGAATGATAATACTGGAAATAGACAGGTTCCCAACCCATTACCAGAACCCCCTGTTTCCATTGCATTTCTGCATAATTTACAACAAAGAATAAAACTGACATAATTTTTGCCAAATTCCAAGTTACTAATATCCTCAGATAACTTTGCTGCAATATAAATTGTACCTTCACTCTTTCTCTTGATATTTTACCCCAGAACCTGAAAGCTCTCCTGTCTTTGCTTTTTCAGTTTCCTTAGCTGAGCACATTTCCATCTATCATTCTATAAAATACTATATGAAACTGTAGGCTTCAAAGTGAGTTTCTTTATTGTGACAACTTTAAGCTAGCATGCACAACTGCTTTTCACTGCACCATGATTCCCTGCAGAGAGAGGGTATTTCCTCCAGCGTAGGCTCTGTAGAGGGCCTGTACCTTTTCCTAGGGCTGCCACTGACACTGTAGGAAGGTCCCCTATGGCACATGGGGAAACACCTGTAAAAAGCTAGCTGGAAGTGATTGTGTTTCCTGTCTACAGTTAAGCTCTCAGAATCTCATGAGTCCTCTTCTACCATCCTGTCATGTACCCTTTCCATTGTCTTTGAAGAATGTCAGAAGTTGTAATAGTTAGAGCTCTTAGACTCTATCCACTTGTCAGAGCACATTAAAAAAAAATGCATTAGCAAAAGGAAATAACTTAGCTGATATGGCTGCTTAAGACAGTTATTATAGCCTCTCCTCCAGAGGCCTGGGAAATAGCTTAGTGGCACAAGGGATAGTCACAAGGGGTTATCAGCAGTCAGAGAAGCAAAAGCAGAACAAACCCAGCAAATCCAAACAAACAAGAAATAGAAGCATTGTTTAATTGTGCCAGCCATAGACGGTGAATGCAGCATTGGAAATCCCTCAAAGTACTGCAAGGTGTTCTGCGTATGGTCAGTGAGGAAGGAGCTATCTGGATGACACCAAGAAATATGAAAATATTTATTGTTCTGCCTGAAGGAAGTTACCCTACACTGTCCAAAACAAAAGAAAGCTAGGTGGCATTGCATGGTAAATGGGATGGAAAAAAAACCAGAAAAAGCATATTAACGGTTGTCTGCTCTTTGCCAGCAAAACCAAGACAAACTGCTCAGGAAACGAGCTCTGATGAGACAGCCTTCCAGGGAGCACATTCAGGTTGATTATACGGGGGAAACTATCCATCATCAGCTGAAGAGATGAGTAATGGATTATTTTTCATGACACGTAGATACTTTTCCTAGAAATAAAATGACTGCTTTTGAAGCAGACAAAACATTAGTGTATCATTTGATTTGCTCCTGGGGAATACTAACAGTGATGGATTGAGGCAAGGGAGATAATATATTATGAAAGGCATGTAAAGGAGTGAGTGTTACTAGATGTTGATCAGAAATTTCCCATTTCACTAGACGGGAATAAATGCAGCAAAATGCAGCAAATGCAGCACAGAATCACAGAATCGTAGGGGTTGGAAGGGAACTCTGGAGATCATCTTGTCCAACCCCCCTGCTTGAGCAGGCACACCTAGAGCAGGGTGCACAGGACCGCGTCCAGCTGGGTTTTGAATGTCTCTAGGGAAGGAGACTACACAACCTCTCTGGGCAGCCTGTTCCACTGCTCTGTCACCCTCACAGTAAAGAAGTTTTTTCTCATATTTAAGTGGAACTTCCTGTGTTCCAACTTGTGCCCATTGCCCCTTGTCCTGTTGTTGGGCACCACTGAAAAGAGTCTGGCCCCATCCTCTTGACACCCACCCTTCAGATATTTATAAGAATTGATAAGATCCCCCCTTAGTCTTCTCTTCTCCAGGCTGAACAAACCCAGGTCTCTCAGCCTTTCCTCATAAGGGAGATGCTCCAGTCTCCTGATCATTTTGGTAGCTCTCTGCTGGACTTGCTTGAGCAGTTCCCTGTCCTTCTTAAACTGGGGGGCCCAAAACTGGACACAGTACTCCAAATGTGGTCTCAGTAGGGTGGAGTAGAGGGGGAGGGTAACCTCCCTGGACCTGCTGGCCACACTCCTTTTCATGCACCCCAGGACACCATTGACCTTCTTGGCCACAAGGGCACAGTGCTGGCTCGTGGTCACCTTGCTGTCCACCAGCACTCCCAGGGCCTTCTCAGCAGAGCTGCTTTCCAGCCAGGTCAACCCCCAACATGTACCGGTGCATGGGGTTGTTCCTCCCCAGGGGGAGGACCTTACACTTGCTTTTGTTGAATTTCATGAGGTTCCCCTCAGCCCAGCTCTCCTGTCTAGGTCTCGTTGGATGGCATCACAGCCTCTGGTGTATCAGCCACTCCTCCCAGCTTGGTATTGTCAAGTGAACTTGCTGAGGGTACACTCTGTCCCTTCATCCAGGTCATTGATGAATATATTGAACAGGACTGGACCCAGTACAGACCCCTCGGGAACACCGCTAGTTATGGGCCTCTAACCAGACTCCGCCCTGTTGATCACGACCCTCTGAGCTCTGTTGTTCAGCCAGTTCTCAGTCCACCTCACTGTCCTCTCATCTAACCTACACTTCCTTAGTTTGTCCCTGAGGATGTTATGGGAGACAGTGTCAAACGCCTTGCTGAGGTAGAGATAAACAACATCCACTGCTTTCCCTTCATCGACACAGCCAGTCACACCATCGTAAAAGGCTATCAGGTTGCTCAAGCATGATCTCCCCTTGGTGAATCCATGCTGACTACTTCTAATAACCTTCTTTTCCTCTACATGCCTGGAGATGACCTCCAGGATGAACTGTTCCATCACCTTTCCGGGGATGGAGGTGAGACTGACTGGCCTATAGTTTCCCAGGTCTTCCCTCTTGCCCTTTTTGAAGATTGGAGTGACATTTGCCTTCCCCCAGTCCTTGGGCACCTCTCCTGTCCTCCGTGACCTTTCAATGATGGAGAGTGGCTTGGCAAGAACATCCGTCAGCTCCTTCAGCACTCGTGGATGCATCCCATCGGGGCCCACGGATTTGTGAGGATCCAGTTTGCCTAGGTGATCTCTGACCCAATCCTCCTCAACCATGGGGAAGTCTTCCTTTCTCCAGAAGATGATCTCCAGAGGTCCCTTCCAACCCCTACCATTCTGTGATTCTGTGAGTCTGTGATTGATTTAGTGTTGAACTTGAAAAATCCTGCCTTACATGAAGAAAACAGGGGTCAGATTAATTAAACTCACTGTTGTGGTCAACCCCCCCCCCCAAAAAAAAAAAAAAAAACAAAAACAACCCAACAAAACAAACCAAAACAAACAAAGTAGGGGGAGATATGGTCCAAATGAGGAACAGATTCAGATAAACAGAGTTAATGTCATTTAATGTGGTTAACACTCCAGAGTTAATGTAGTTAGTGCTCAAGAAAGGTTGCATCTTTTCAGCTACTTAGAGAGCTATATCAAAGAAGTCTCTACGAGAGTAAAATCATTGCATCACAAAGCAGAAGTAAATGTAACAAAAGAACTGTTTTCTGAATGCAAAGACTTTTGTTGCGTAGGGGAAACAGCATGACCTTTGATGCAATCTTATAGCGTGTCATATAGTGTAACCATTGGTGGAAAACAGGGAGAAATAAGTGACACATATTAAACTACCCAGGCCATTGAACCTGTGTAACAAGTGTTAGCAAAGAAATGTATTGTAGGAGAAGTAACTTCCTGAGAGAGAGAGAGAGAGAGCGCTACATGCAGGGTAGAGTGGGAAACCTGTATAATCATGCCAAGCCTTTATTTAAATCTACCTTTAATTAATATAACTGTAGACAGTTACTATTCAGAATACATTCTGTATCCAAATATTCTTAAAAAGGAACAGAATGGGGGTGAAGCTTTCAGCAAGTAAAGCCCCAGAAGGGATCCTATCTTTCAGATATGGTAACTGGAACCAGGAAGATCAAATAGTATTATGAAAGAGAGTAAATAAAAAAAATTAGAAATAATTCATGGATTCCGAAGCCTGTATCAACATTAGCATCTGCAGAGCTTTCAGTGACAAATGGGGCTGTCTTGGTGATCTGCAGGGAGTTTATCTCACTGCTAGTTCTACTAGTTATGGCCTTAAATTATCCCACAACTGTTAGCAATAGCTGAACAAACCAGCCCTTCTAGCAGACCTGTGGTCTTGTTCTCAGCTTCTGCCCCTGGACTGTATTGTGGCTGTCATTGGTGAGCTGGACTGTCCTCAGGGTGGTCACGCATGCACATACACCAACACAAGAGCTGCCTTGTGCATTTGGAGCACAGAGCCACCGTGATGTGGAAATTCACCACTATCTATAGCTACCTGTGAGCACTTTGCCATCCACAGTTACTTGCTGCTAACCAGTTTTGGGTGTGTATGTTGAATACAGATGCTGCTGTAGAAAAAGAGTGGAATACTATTGAGCAGGTACAGTGTATGTTACCTAAAAATTGCCAGCACTCATAAGCTCTTTTTGTATGTGGATACATGAAGTTTCTTAATTACACTCTGGCTACTCAGAGAACCTATATCCTGTCATGTCTATCTCTCTACTCTTCTAAATTGGGTTTCAAGGCTCATAGATAAGTGTGAATGCCTATTGTCATAGTTTTAGCCAGTGGTAACACACTACTCCAGAAAAATTCTCACTACTATGATTTTTATGAATTGCTACCTACTTATAAAATTAAAGGTGAGCATTTAAGGTATTAATCCATGATGCCTGACTGACATAGGTACTTAAGTCCTCCCCTTTGAGCCAGAAACCAAGGAAAGCCTCTTAACTTGTACCTAGGTAGTCTTAGGAGCCAGTAGACAAGACCTTTAAGACAAGGAAGTCTTGTGGAGGATGACCAGCAAGATTCTCTTAGCTGATTACTGAATGCCCTCACCTTTGTAATAGCTGTACAAGGAGCAGCTGGGGCTGGGTGGGTAGGAAGTTACAAAGAGTGGTTGTTGAAGCAGGGTTAGGGGAGTTCTGTTGTGGGCATCTTTGAAATAAAAGTGGGGTGGTTTTGGCATTCAAGTTTTCTGAATTAAGTGCAGTATGCTTGGTGAACTGATAGTTTAGTGTATTTCTCTGAATGTTGTTTTAAATGCTGACTACAAATTTGCTGGCGAGGGCTATTGGTGTTGGCATAGCACCCTGCTTCTCAGGCTGTGTGGTCTAACTATGACCTTTCTCCTGTGTGCTTTGTGCCTTTGTTACTGTCTAAAAATCAGGTACCCCAAACAGTGGAAGTGTGCTATTTTATGTGTGGTGTACCAGCCGGGTGGGGGAGAATGACTGTTAATGTATCCAGGAATTGCTATGCCTTTTAAGTATCCATCAATCTTAAAAATAGCAAGTAACTTTACTGAATAATGTCTCTATATTTTTAACTGAAAATAATTTAACCCCATCTCCTCAAACTTGTATTTTGCTTAATCCTTATTGTCCTTTAAAAAAAACCAACTTAAATGTAGTATAAGCAGTGCAGCTCTGAATGGAGAGACAGAACAAGTTTGTTCAGCTTCTTGCATTCTGTAGAAAACTGCCTATTTACTCTTTTTCCTTCCTGACCGCTCAGGAACATTGCTGGCTTTTAGGGCTTGAGACACTATTTTCACAGGCTGGCATATCTGTCCCTGTAAATGAAGGAGCTGTAGGGAGGCCCTTGCTAGCTAACATAAATGCAGAGTCCCTTGAAATGTGCAGCTAAGTTCCCTCTATCTTGAGCCACTCTTCCAGAAGGGGGCTTAGAGGATGTTCTTGAGGCCTCCCTGTTCTCTTATTTCTGTTATTGAGAAACTTGCTCTATGACTGAGCCAAGTTCTTAGAAATACGAGTAATACTTTTTTTAATTTCCTCTCTTGTGCAAGTTTCTCAGTGCTGGTCTGCTGTTAACAGTGGGATTCAGTGGCTGAGTATTGCAGGACTGACCTGAAAGTGGAAGAGATGAGGAACTCCTCCTGTTTGCTGTGCTGCTTTAACAGTAGCAAAGATAAAAAGTATTGTCTTATGATCTGTAGGATGCTGCCTCCAGAAACAATGGAAGGCAAGTCCTTGTTCTAACCACTTTGCAGAGAAGATCAAACTAAAGATTTTTCTTAGCTGGCTGCACAAGGTATTTGAGACTGCAGTTATGTTAGTTTGCATTTGTCTTTTAGAGGACATGGGATAATGTAGTAATTAATTTTAGGGTATTACAATCGAGTGCCCAGTACATAAAGAGGAAGGAGGCATATGAGGTCAGTAATTGTATGCGCATTTCTATAGGCAATGTTAATGTAGGAAGACTTGCACTGTTTGGTCACTTCATATCAAGGAGTTAAAAAAACTAAACAAAAAAATCCCCCATAAATGGCAAAACCCTCAGAGGTACCTAGAAAGACATGACTGCTGTTTTTCAATAGAATGAAATTTTCTCTATTCCATTTCTATATATAAAATGTGGAATCCGCCATTTAGGAACCAGGAGAAAGCAGTCATGCCTTACAACGGTAGACATGGAGTGAGCATAAAGGAAATCTAGTATTTCCTTCTATTTCCTGTACTATATTCAAAGTTCACTGTATCACTAGTGGTCTCTTGTAATAAGCTATGGACACAGTGGAAGCTACAGTGTCTCAGTGGCTTGCTGATAGCTCTGTGTAATTGTCTTATATTCAACTTCCATTACCATAACATGCTTCCACAGATTACTTGTATGAAAAAGGGCAAGTCTTATGCTTCTGATGATTAAACTAAAATAATTGCTTATCTGTATGTGAAAAGAGTTGTGGTTCAGTTTTTTTAACAAAATCCCCTCTCTGATTAATGACAGAATACTTGCTTTCACAGCAAAGATAGGTGATTTATGACTGAGGAGGTTGGCACTGGGACAGGAGGAATTGAGGGAATGGATTGCGGCTTGATCATTCAAATGGCAAAATGGTGAGAGACTGGTATGCTGGTTTGCTCTCATGCTTACTGAAAATCCTCCTCCTTTTAAGAACATAGGGTACAGGAATGCTGTAGCTCAACTAGAACAGGGAAAGGAAAAGTTAAAGGCATGGCAAAATAGATGGGATAGAAGAGAATGCAGTGTCTGTCCTACCTGAATTTTTAAGTGCAGAGCAATCGTTACACCAACGTATGTGTGTGTGTTGCTCCAGTAAAAAGAACATTCTGGGGAGCGGGAATTCATATGGCTTACAGCATATGCTTTCTGAGACTGAGAGCAGAGTCCTGCTTCCCTGAGAATATATGTCTGTGTTGTACCTGGGAGCGTTTCCAAACAGCTGGGTCAGGGCACATGTCCTGGATGCATCCTGCTGCTATTACTGGTATTGTATGGTATGATATACACCTAAACAAGTATTCACCCACCCCTTCTACAACTGGCATCCATGTCATACAGTGATGCTTACTAGTATGTGGGTGGGTTTGGGGGTTTTTTTTGTACAGTTGTGCTGACAGCCGTGATTCTCTACTGTAGAGAAGAGGCTGGATACAGAAAGGATTATCCAAGTTAGTTTCTATGGAAACTCAGTCATTTTTGTATTGAAGAGCTTGTGGCTGTCAGTTACATCTCTACAAAGAGGTGTCTTATGCAGACAGGGGTACTTTCTTGTGCATCAGCTGTGCCCAAAATAAACTAGAGCTTGCTGGTGTCAGGTATCCAAATCTGTTTAGCTTTCTGCTGTATGGACAGGTGGTTCAAGCTTGGTGGGGGTCCCATGCTTTTTCAGAACTGTGGAATAATTTAGGCTGGAAAGAAACTTGGGAGGTCTCTAGTCCAATATCCTGCTTGAAGCAGGGAAAACTTCAAAATTGGGTCAGGATGCTGAGAGCCTCATCTAGTGAAGTGCAGAATCTCCATCCTTGTCAATAACTGGAAAACTGAGTGCTTAACCAACAAATTTGTTTTCTTTATCCTGCCTGAATTTCTTTTTCTGTAATTTGTGACACTTGCCTCTCATGCTTGGCACTGTGCACCACAGAGAAGACTTTGGCTTTACATTTTCTTGTACCCATAGCTTAAAAAATGGCAACTGGCTCTCCCCTTAGCCTTTTCTTCTCTGTATTGAACAAATCCAGCCTTCTTGCCTTGCCAGCTCTCGTAACTACTTGTATGTGCTCCTGCCCTGTATGGTGGTCCTCCACTGAACTCACAGGTTTCTCTTTCAGCATGGAGCTCAAAGCTGGGCATGGTATTCAGGTTTTGTGAGCTTGTAAGTGCTGAAGAGAGTGGGAAATAATAATTTCCCATGACCTATGACCATGGGTATGCTCTTGCTAACACAGTTGAGTATGAAGCTGGCCCCTGTTGGAGAAATCATATTCAACTTGCTGCTCATTAGAACCCCCAGGCTCTCTTCTTGCAAAGTTGACTTCTAGCCAGGCTTGTCTCCAACCTGCTCTGATATATGGAGTTGCTCTGACTCAGGTGCATGACTTCACTTCTGCTATTGAAATGCGATTCCTCTTGGTCCATTCTCAAGGCTTGCTGGGGCCCCTCAGTTGCAGCTCTGTCCTCTTTCTTGCAGGCCATCTTCTTCACAGCTTTTTTTCTAATACAGAGCAACCAGTATGGTGTGCTGATTGTGATCCAAATAGATTAGACCCTTAAAAGCCTCAGTGCACTGAAGGAAGTTTAAAATCTGTGCCCTAAGGCTTCCCACACCTTCATCTCTCCCTAGGGAGTAACACAAATTAGGATTTAAGCCAGGCTTCAGCTGAAAGCCTGACAAGACAATACACAAGACTAGAGCAAAATGGTAGTTATGCTAACACTAAGGGGTTGCAAATGCAAATAGGCAGAACCTGGCTACGTACCAGAATTTTAACGGGGCAGAGGGCATGCAAACAAACAGATCAACTAGTCAGGGAGTGTGCAGAATGGGGATGCAGCTGGGTGCCTGCCAAAATAGTTTAGAAAACAGATGTGATACCACAAAAGATGTAAACTGAAAGGCAAAACTATTGTTCATTCTAACTGGGTTGCAAATACTGGAATAATTCACCAACTATACAATAATTTGTAATGGGCACTTGTAAGACTGCTACATAGAAGATAATTGAGTACACAATTATGTGTAGACAAGACTTAAGCCAGTTTCATGCTTTCTCAAGGAAAAGGGAAGAGCAGAGGGGTCAAGGAAAAACAGAAGCTTTGCCTAGCAGTGCTTCTTTCAGAATTATCGCTCTATGCATTCATAACTGTGCCAAAAAAAAAAATCTTCTTCCTGAAATACCACTTCACTTGAGGAACCTTGTACAAATAGGGGAAGCAACACAAACAACTCCTTTTGACTGAGGTCCCCACAAAAAGAAAGAAACAGAGACATCTGGGTAGCATATAATATCTCAACATTAGTTTTGAATGCTTGTCAAATGATGAGAGGCTTTTGCTAGGTCTATACACACTGTCTTTCAAGCCACTAATGGAAATATGAAAACACATCACTGCTGAATTTCTGAGCCATTTTCAGTTTCTAGCCTTGGTAGTATACTTGAGGTGTGGGAGGAAACCAAAAGGCGTGGTTCGGGAAACTGCTTTTGCAAACTATGCTGTCTCACAAATTTTGACATTCATTCCTTTCAGAAGCAAACACCTGTTGTTTTGTTGTGTCACCCCCCCCCCAAGCCTATTACAAATTATTTCTAAGACATATTGAGAATAAAACATCTCATATTTAATATGTATATGGCAAAACTCCCATGAAATGTATCTGTATTTAAATATTTAAAAATACTTTTTCCCCATGAACAGTAGCATAATCTAAAGTGTATGACTTTTCTAACTTTAATATTTTGCCTTATCCATGAGTAATTTGCAACTTACCCAAATTCATAGAATTGTAAAGTTTTCTGTGGTGCATTTTTGGGAAGTGGCCTGTGGCCCAAATGCTACCAAGAAATTGTAATAAGGAAAACAAAAATTCAATACAGTCCTAAAATGCTTTCTTTTATGGTTTTATCATCTTTTAAGAGTTTGATTATCTCATACTACTTTTTTTTTTTTCCTCTCATTCCTAACCTTGAAACAAGATTTGCTTTTTATCTGAGTCCTTCAGTAGTCATGTTCTGGTTTGGATGGAGTGGCTGCTTCTGTTTTAAGGAGTGTTAACCAGCTATATTCAGGCAGAGTGTACCTGCTTACCCTAAAAACAAGTGGCCTACCATTAAGGCTCCAGCTTTTTCCAGAATCAGGAGATAATGTTTAGTTCTGTGTCCAGCTACATCTGGTGAATCTGTGAGGAATATGTTCTTTTGACAAACTGTTCTAATTATCCCAAGAACTCCTAGAAAGCCTCTCAAAAATTCTAAAGTCTTTTCCATAATAAGAACAACAACACTTCTTTCTAAAGAAGCTTCTACAGGATCAAGTTCTCTAAGTAGTAAGTACGCCAAGGTTGAGTTTCTAAATTGGCCAATGGTGTATGTTCTACGAATCATGGAGAGACTCAGCTAGTTGGCAAGACTTGAACCTGCTTTGTTGAGCTGCTTAAACCACATCATGAATTTTTAATAGCCTAAAACACAAGGAGGAAAAAAAATTAGAAAGTAATTAATTCTGTGCCAAATACGACAATTAAGTGACCTGGAAGAGAGCGAGGGGCTCTTTCAGCATGTTTTAGCCCTGATTTCTGTATCAAACGTAAATTCATTCATAATATTCACCACATGAATTTTGTTCCTGCAGAGATCTGTGGGTTGTTGGTTTTTTTTGTTTGTTTGTTTTTGGTTTTTTTTTTTCCTCCCCATAACTTACACGCTTCCCCATCAGGAACACAGAACGAGCAGTTTTCTCCGCAGGATAAGGCTACCTGGAGTTGCACAGCATTAGAAGAGCCAGCCTAACTCTGGACTAACCCTGTGCTGAACAGGTGAAAGCCTGCTCAAGCACGGTTCTGGTTTTACTTTCTCTTCCCCTGCTGAAAACGCCTCTGCAGGCCCTGTCACCCGATATCCCCCCGCCTGCTCATCCCACCTCCCGTGCGGGCGGCTGTGCGCAGGGACGCGGGGCTCGGCCTCGGCAGCACAGCCTCCGGGGCCTCCTGCGGGCAGCCGGGCCTCGGCGTCAGCCGCGGCCGGGCTGGGGCGGCTCCATGCGGGCGGCAGAGCCGCGGCAGGGGCTGACTTGGCCGCGTCGGGAGGAGGCGGCCGTGCGGCGGGGCGGGCGGCCCGGCGCCTGCCGCGCTGCCCCAGACCCGCGCTGCCCCCGCCCCGGGCGGCCCCTCGCCCCCCAGGCTCCTCGCCCCCGTCCCGGGCATCCCTGTGGCGGGCGGGGGGGCGGGACGGTGCCTCGACTGCTCGGGCCTCCTGCCGGGGGCCGAGCGGGGACCGGCTCCGCGGCCGGGGCCGGGGAAGGCTGGGGCCGGGGGGCGCCAGCTGCCCGGGAGCGGGGGGCGGCCGAGCCGGGGGCCCGCGCTCCCCCCCCCACCTCCGCCGCCGCCCCAGCCACCTACCGAGAGCGGCGGCGGCGGCCTCCGCCAGCGGCTTCCGCCTTCATCTGCCACCCGGAAACCGCCGCCACCGCGCCTGACGCGCCCGCCCGGCGGGGAGGGGCGGCCGGGACCGGGGCGGGCGCTGCCGCCGGCCTTCCGGGACGCGGGCCGTGGGCCGAGCCTGTCCCCCCTGCGGCGGGGCCTGCGGCCGCGGCGGCGGGAGCCCCGCGGTGCGGTGCGCGGGGGAGCGCCGCGGGTACCGGGCCGGGGGCGGGACTACATCTCCCAGCGAGCCCCGCGCCGAGCCGGACTCTCTCGCGAGGCTTGGCCGGGCTGGCGCCGGGACTTCGTTTCCCGGAAGCCTTCAGCGCGCCGGAAGCGGTTGCGCGACACTTCCGCGGTGGCGTGTGGCGGAGTGGCGGCGGGGAGCGCGGCGGCGGCGGCGATGGACGTGACCGGGCCGGAGACCGACTGGCGCAGCACCAACTTCCGGCAGAAGCTCGTCAGCCAAATGTGAGTGCGGGCCGCGGCCGCGCCGGGGGGGGCCCGGCGGCTCGCGCTGCTCCCGGGCCGCCCGCTCCCGGCGGCTGAGCCCCGGCCCTCCCCGCACTGCTGGGGTCTGTCCGTGGCCCCCGGCGTTTCCCCTCCCCCCGGCCCTTTCGCCGCCCGCCGTGAGGGGACTCGTTATCGGGGTTTGGCAGAGCCTGCTCGGGGGGGGCGGTGGGGGGGGGCTGGGCCCGTGACTTCGTCTCTCCGATCTCCTTCCCTTTCGCTTTCCCCTTCCCTTTCGCTTTCCCCTTCCCTTTCGCTTTCCCCTTCCCCAGGAATACCGGCGTCCTCTCCCGCCTGATAGCATCTGCTTTAGGGCTTCGGTTTTGGCAGCGCCCGTAGCGTTGCCAGGTTTGACATACTCTGTTCTATGAAAACCGCTGTTATTATTTTGTATCTGACTTTTTTTAGGGCAAAAATGAAATAAAAATGTTGGTGGCTTAATGTTTTGGTTATTTTGGACAGGGAGTTGCTTTCTCACTTCTAGAGCAAGTATCATCATGACTGGAATCTATCTGATGCTTAAAAGGATGTTAAAAAAAAAAGTTCAGCTTGTTGCCTCTTCAGTTGTCCTCTGTGAAACAATCGCTTTACTTGAATTACTTTGCTGCTCTGCATGCTTTTTCTATTTTATGAAGGCTCTTTTATCCTATGAAAGGTGGTTATTACAGAGGTGAAAGCACTGTTCGATGCTGCTAAAGCAATGTTGAAATCCGTATTCATGTATGCTTGAAAAGCTTGATGTTGCCTTGTTGTGTATGAGAATCAATAGTTAAAAACAGACTGTCTTTTTTTTAATGATACATAAACAGTATTGCTGTTCAACTGCATGTGGTTTTACTGCCTGGCTGTGGGCCTTACTTAAGGTGCTGTTTCAGAATTAAGCTGTTATGGTGTTCATTAAACAACTACGATAATGTGTGTCTGTTAAAGCCATGCAAACTTTCTTGGTGCTTGGTACTGATGTTTTACTTTCTAAACTTTCTGCAAAGTCATTAATCTTGTTAGATTAATCGCTTACTTTTTCTTCTCCTCTTCTACTTCATCAAAACAAGCAAACAAAAGTGCCCCCGAATGCTGTGTAACTTTGAGGAAATAAACATGACTAAGCAGATACAAACCTTAATGAAATAAACCTTTGTTTTTCTGTTTGCTCTCCGAACTGTGACTGTTGTTTTTCTCTGAGCAGTAAACAATGCTGATAAGTGTTTCAACGAAAGCATACAGCAAGAGCTAAAAAAAAAAAATTACTGCAACTGGCCAATAAAATCTTTAAAGTTAATGCCATATGAAGAGATGATAGTAATCTTAAACTTTTAATTCTTGTTGTGAAAAAATAGAAATAAAACGTCATTGGTTTATTGTCTTTTACGTATGTGTGCAGATGTTTGTATATGATCTGTGAACTTTTTGTTATAGGTATTGACAGTCTTTTATTTTTTTAAGATTGTATCTGTAAGTGGTGTTTCTTCCTTGCGCTCCATCCAGTTTTATAGTATACATTATATGTTTGTGTTCACTATCTTGTTTAAAAAGCAAACAAACTTGTTACTGGGATAAGTGGTACAATGACTACAGTGGATTTTTTTTTTTAAGTGATTAATATGTGCTAGATATCTGAAAACAACTTGGCTTGGTTTCATGTTGGTACCTGGAATAAAGTGAAGCTAGCCAGAAGTAGAGTTTATAATAGATAGCTTTGTTGAATGAGAAATAGAAGCACTATATTGGCTAAAAAGCCTTGAGCTCTGTATGCAACAAGATCCTATTTCTTTTCATAAGCTTCCAGTTTTGCCATTAGTGAGGCTTATGTAGTAGGTGGAAGAGGGAGGTAATTAAAATAAATATCTGGTGAATCATCTGAAAGTTTTCTTAATTTGTGGGAAGGTTGTTCCTAACAGTTACAAAAATACGCTGTCTTATATGTAGGTATATCTTCCAGTTCATCCTGCAAATAACAAGTGATATTTATTTGTCAAGATTAATATTAAAGTTAACTTAGTCATATGGAACAATTCACATAACTAATTTTGAGTGCCTTTTTATAGCTTCTGAATACAGAAGTCTTAATTTGTTGCTACATCACACTTGGGTTTCCTTTACAACACTGAATTTAAGTTTTGGGGGTTTTATGGGTTTTTTGGTTGGTTGGTTTTAGGGTTTTTTTTGAAAGAGTGACATTATGTGGATGAAAGTTTCAGGGATGCTGTGTGGAATAGGTATTCTAGTGAATGTTCAGTGGTCAGTGTGTGTGATTTGGTTATCATCATTTGAGGGAATACTGCATTTGATACCCTAAGAAGCCCCCTTCAGTAGTAGGTTCTTGTGTGATGGCAGGTCCAAGCAGGACTTTCATACTGTTGCTAGATCCAGGAATGCCTGAGCTCAGATGACTGAGGCCAGGGATCAGCTTGGGCTTCTCCCAGGTTGTTCCAGGAGACAGCAATGATGTAGGACTGTGAATTACATACTTGTGCTTGCAGGGCACCCCTTTATTCTGGCCCTTACACATACTGGTGCCTTGGGAGTCTCCCTTCTGAATGCCTTTCCTTAATATGTTTTTAAATAGTGGTATTGCCTGAAGGACAAATCTGAACTGGGTTGTGTCGTGGTAAACTCAGTGTGCAGTTGTGTATGGTTCCTGCCCCAAGCCATGTCTAGGCTATGTTAGAAGGGAGTAGTGCTGAGTGTAGAAAAGGGATGTAATTTAAGTTGTGTAAGGGTCCATTAATTTTGTGTTCAGTTTTTTGCTTGAAGTTTTGATACATATGTTCTTACTTAGGATTTAGCTAATGATTCAGCTAGATGAGAAGAAGGAACATGCATGAATGGAAATAAGGATGAGATTGTGGGGAGCACGTGAAAGGAGGTAGAGGTGGAGACTGAGGAACAAGCAGGCAGGAGATCAGTGGATCAGCTAAAGTTTTTTGAGCAAGGGAGGGGAAAAAAAAAAAAAAAAGGAAGATCATCTGTATTGCAGCTCTCTGTGAAAGACTTCACAAAGCCAGTTCATAAAGCAGCCTGAATTTTATATTCCAGCCTAGGTTGTCTGATGAGAATTCAGGCAAAAAAGGCCAAGACGACATATGTTTCTCCCTTCCTGGGACTGTAGAAAGTGAGGGATGCATTTTATAAACGCTTATTTTTACACAACTCTGAACTGAAGAAGCTACTGCCTCTGCAATACCTCTTCATTGCAAGTGTTTGGGTTGCCATGCAGTGAAAGTGATAGGGAAATTTCTCAAAGTTAAAAATAAGTCAGGAAATGTGGTTATTTTTAACCTTGGTTGTTCTTCAGTACTGCTAATGGCACAGCCACGCAGGGAGTTGTACTGGCATAACTTGGAACGGGCAGCTTCTTACATAGTCACCTCTGCTGGAGGATGTCACTTCTGCTGGAGGATATGCTTGTGAAGCTATGAAGGGGTGATTCTGTGTGTAGTGGGAAGGGTTTTCTTCATCACTGCAGAATTGGAAAGAAAGGTAATGCTACAGAAAGGCCTAAGGGAGGCTGGACTGTTCTTTACTTTCCCCTCTGGAGCTGAAGGCGGTGTTCTGGGGACCAAGGCCCTTCAGGTCTTTACATGTTCTGTCCAGCAAATGTGAAGAAAGTAATATGGGTGATTACTGGTTTGGGCCTTCTGCTGACCTGTGTTATGTGGGTACTCCTGTAGTGAGGGCTGCTATGGATGAAATTTGTTATGTCGATCTGTAACTAACAGAAATGTTGTGTGGGCCAGCATCATGTGACAAGATAAAGCGATTAAAGTTTAATGTATTTGTTGGTGTTTACTTGGAGGTTTTTAAACTTTGTAATGTGGATAGATGTGGCTAATGGCTTGCCAGCATGTTCCCCCCCCCCCCCCCCCCCCGTTGTTTTAAGCAAGGAAGGTTTGTTGAACTGAGTGTTAGAGTGATCAAATAGTCTATTTCATGAAGCAGCATTTGGTGATGTTACATGGCTTAATGTGATGTTGGCCCTGGAACTCATTGCCCTTTTGTTTCATTGGAACAACTGATTCATGCAGTCGTGGTGTGAACTGGTTAGGGGAGCTGGTATAGTTTTGAAGGAGAACGTGTTTTGCAAGATTTTTCAACTAGACCAGCTGGCTTGAGCAAGAGGTTGCACATTGCTGGGCTGGAAAAAAGCTTCTTGGGAATGGAGGGGGAATTCCTGAAGCCAGTGTTGGTATTGAATGCTCCATCTTGTGAAACCATGACTTTGAGTGTTCTGCATGAGATGAAAAAGGCAGAGTTTTAGTGAAGTGATGTGTTTAGTAACTGCTTATGAGGCAGATGAAGGTTGAATTGGCTGGAACTATCTAGTTCTCAGAATTTTGTTGAGTTTGGTGTTCTGCAAGGGTATGCTACATTATTTGGTGTCCTTAACTCTATGCTAAAGCTATGGCTTTTTTTTTTTAGTTACTTTCCCAGTCTTTTAGTGTAAATATTTTTATGTTGATTGCAGATGAATGTGTGAACAAAGAACAAGTTGTGTGTTTTTCTCTTCCTCCTAGTCTAAACCTTTACTGGAATGCTAACAGATATGACATCGAGTGCTTGGAGCGGCATTGTTGATAATACAGATGTAGTCATTATAAAATGTCTTTCATGTTCTACAACATCAAAAGGAAATGGTAGATACATATAAAAGTAGATAACTTCTTTGCTGTGGATTTTTTTCCAAGTTCCTGATACCACATTGATCCCTGTCTGTATCACAGCCACTTAGTACTACCTACGTTACTTCCTTTACTTGCCTCTGCATAATCTTTTTCTTGTCTTTCTGCCTGCTCAGTTCTTGATGCTCTCAAAATGAGAGGCATTCTCATTGTACTATGGGACTGAGAAGTTAAGGAGGATTCAGAGAGTAGTGCAGATTTAGAGGCAGCCTTTCTGAAAGGGAAAGCATTAAAAAAGGGAGGTGTCAATAAAAAATTGGATATAGCTTCTTCCTCTGCAGCTCACTTTAAGGCTTGTTTGCACATGGAGGAATAGTTATTCTGCATTATGTTCAGATTCCACTTCAGTTTAACCTTCGTGTATAAACAGCATTTTTGTTCGTGTGGTCTGGCAGACACTAAAAGTTACCATGAGAGAGCCTTACAGCAGGTAGCTATGTTCTACTGTCTTCTACTTTGCAGGCTACAGCAGGTTAGATGTATGCTACTCGTTTTCAAGGTAAGGATGTGAGTTGTGGCAGCCTAAGCTCCTGCATTTTAAGGCTATAGCATCTGCTCTTCTCACTTCTGTGACTGTGTTACTGAGTTAATTCAGGAGTCTGAACCAGCTTACTGCTCATGCAAGCACCATTCCTGCTGCAGGGGAGGCGGTAGAAATTCAGAGGCAAGAAAAAAGTATTCCCCCTTCAGACTACCTGAAATTTTCACGGATTGCTACCCTAAGAGCGCATTTAGTGTAGGGTAGTTGCTCATGCAACAGCAGTTACCGAGAAATAAGTTGCTGAGATGTTAATTACAAGGTGAAAGTATTTCCTGGTAACCTGTTTGTGGAATTTAGACTGTAGCTGCTAGGCTGCCTTAAAACAGAACAGGTTTTGCAGTGAAGTGAAATGTTTCCAAGAACAAGAATGCCCGGGGGGTTTGAATAGGGCTGTTCACCTGACTGAACTCCTTGTTTTAGGATGTCTTTATCTTGTTGCATGTTTCACAGTTGAATTGGTTGCTACTTTTTGATGTATCGAGAATGCCCCTTTTTTTCCACCCATGACCTTAGCAATGTGTGGTTTTGTGTGGGGTTTTTGTTCCCTCCCCCTTCCCTTTTCATCTTCCATGTTCAATATCCCATCCAGAGGGGAGATCTAGATCCAGTTGACTAGAGGTGTGATGGAGAAAGGACAGCAAGCCCCCATGATTCTGGCTGGTAAATGGGAAAGAATAATAAGGGAACTGAAAGCTTTTTATTACCAAACCTGTTCTTTTTCTTCCCCTCAACTTTCCATCAACGGGACCTTCTTTTCATCTTATTACTTTACCTGCTGCTTTCATGTTGATTGTCCCCTCCCTGCCCTGCACATTCCTTCTCCCTCCCTGTCATCACTGCACCTCTTCTCTTCTCTGCCCCTGATCAATGCTCCTGCCTGGTATTCTCACTCTTTGGTCAAACCTCTGTGCCTTTATGCAATCTTTTTTATTCTTCCACCTTACGTGTAGAGGATTCTTTTGGAAATGCCTGACGCTAGGCAGGCTCATTGTTCGCCAAACATGGATTACATTAATCCTGTCATTCAGCTTTCCTCAAATGAACAGGTCCTGGTATTTTGTCAAAATAATGTATCAGGTGGTAAAATAATTACTTGCTTAGCAGTTGTTCTTGAATTTCTGCAGAGAATATTTCTGTTGCTTAGAAATTAGTTGGCTTTTTTCTGCATTATTTGAAGAAATTTTAAAGGGTGGCAATTTTAAGTAATGTGTGTGGGGTTTTTTTTTTTTTTTTTTTTTTTGATCTGTAAATGAGAGAGGGGTGAAAAGCTGTTTTCCAGACCTTCCTAACTATAGAAAGTATTTTCTGGTGTCCTCAATTAATAACCAGCCTTGTGTTTTCCCCTCTTTTTTCAGTGATGATGCTATGAGGAAGGCTGGTGTTGCACATAATAAATCCAGCAAAGATATGGAGAGTCACGTGTTTATGAAGGCCAAAACAAGGGTAAAGCATCTCTATTTGTTTCCAGAAGTTACTGGGGTGTCAAAAGAAGTTTGGAACAACCCGCAGAAATGGCAAACCCAGCGCACATATTTAACTGTCTCTGCTTAGAGTACATACTTATGCAAAATTTTTTATTTATATGTGCTGCTTTTACCCTGAGGGGAAGTGAGGTGTTTTGCGTCCAATATATGCATCAAACTGGACTTCAGTCCAAGACAGCTTTGCTGATGCTGCAGCATTTAATGCATATATGGGATCACACTTAATTCTTATCCAAAGACTTGTGTGTAGTGAATTGCATAGAATTTCCTTTATCTACAGTGTAGCACCATTCTGTATGACCAGTTTGGTAGTCGGGAGAGACTAAGATATCAATGCAAGGGTGTGTCAAGAGTAAGACCAAGGGAAGTGCTGTGGTCTCTGTGAAAGTCTGGTTATCACATACATTTCTAGACTCTACCAAAATGTAAACTTTTTTCCTGGAGCTGTGTTATGAAAAATTGGATACTGTTGCTGCCTCCAAACAAGCCGCATTTGAGATATAAAATTTTCACCAAGACAAGTTCTAATGCTGATGTCACAAATTTATGCCTGCTGATGGTATCCTCGCTGGTGAGTTGGTAGTTTCATGGGCAGGAAGGCTATCTCAGCCCTGTCCCGTTTTTCTTGCACATTATGAAGCACACTGATAAAATGCTGCAAATAATATTTGTCTTTTCACTCCTGACACTTCTGTCATATGTTAGTCTTTAAAGTTGTTAATGTACTTGTATTTGTAGTACTAACTTAGCTTAAAAATAGTTCTTGTAGTCCGAATGTGACATAGTTCAAGGACTAAAGTAAGTCAGTGTACCAAATAAGCAGGTTCAATCCTTAAGAAAAAGGAGTTATAGAGTGAATAAGAACTGGAAAATGGATTTATTGGTTTATAATTATGTTCACATATTGTGATCCTATTAGTACAACTGTCACAGAGGTTCTTCCCAGTGAATTTTGTGGTTTCTTGGTCGTCTTTTACCATCAACCACAATGACCTATTAGTAAAAATATTCTCACTTAGTTAATGAACAGGCTGTTCAACAGACTGTTGCAAGCGAACTGCTCTGAAAAGCCCACAGACATTGTAAAGTAAAATTTGTTATGTTGAGGAAGAATACTGAAGAACCAGAAAGTCATGGTTGCAGTGTTTTTATTTCCTGTACTAAAATACTCATTTTTCACCTTTAGGAGGAATATCTTTCTCTTGTGGCCAGACTTATTATTCATTTTCGAGATATTCGTAAGTAATTGTTGGGGTTTGGGTTTTTTTTTCTCAGTAATTGGTCATGCCATCCTCCCAGAAAAAGTAAATTTTAGGGATTGTATATGTGGTTCTGCACGTGACTCTTCACAAGTCTCTTTAAAAATTTTCCTGTAATATACATGCTTAATTTCTAAATACTGTTTCTTTTACACATTCATCAATAATTGAAAAGTCTTTTTGAGAAATTATTTAAACTTACTACTTTTTCCACCTTCCTAATTTTTTTGTGTGGTTTTGCTTTCTTTCCATTGTTATGTAGCATTCTGGTTACCAAATTGGCTTAGGTTAATGTATTTTGTTAGAACTACAGTAGAGAGGGATTTTTTTTTTATTTTTTAAATTATTATGTGAACATATTTCTTGTAGAGAGTATATCTGAAGGGCCAAATTTATGTGTGGCAAGACTAACAACGGCAATTAATTGTTTTTCCTTTGCAGACAATAAGAAATCTCAAGCCTCAGTCAGTGGTAAGAGTTCTTCCCCCCTGCCTTCTTTTTCTCCCCCTGCCCCCTATTTCTAAATAGAACAGCCTTGAAGTCAGAGCTGTGGTGTACTAAGAATAAGAAGGCTGTGGATTCCCTGCCTGGAATATTAAATGCTGCTGGAGGAAAGGAAAGGTAGCATGATAGTCTTGGAGTTGTTCAATGATGAGGGTGACAGGCTTGGACAGTGTTTTGGATGTAACACAGGAGACTTGTTTGTTTCCCTGTTCGTACTTTTGTTAGCTCACAACACTAAGAGTCTTGAAAGACCAAGAGTGATTGAAAGTAATCTGCTGAGCAGTCCAGGTTTCTCTCTGTTACCAGCTTTGGGTTCCTCAGTGTGTTGCATCAGAGGCAAGAGTTGTGTTTGGTGGGGTGTACGCACTCTGCCATTTGACTGTGGTTAGATCTGATAATGTCTTCTGCCTCTGTGCTAATTGTTACAGCAGTGTATGTTAGGAACACAATATGATCCTCTATTTTTAACCCCCTGTACACTAAATATGCTGTGTCTGTGATTGATTAACATCCAGCCTAGACAGTTGGAAATTATAAGTATTCTTAAGAAAGAGGGAGTGTTGCGTTCTGTACCTGACTAATATTGCTTCTGCACCCCATGTTGTGTTTTGCCCTCTTGAATTGCCATTCCCTCTTTCACTTCACTTTTCTGTGTGCTCAGGATTCAGATTATGATAATTGTCTTGAGAGGCACTGAATTTATCCACTGCATAATAAATGTGATGTTATGGGGGGCACTGTATAGCAAAGGACTTCCTCTGGTGTGAGCACTGCTTCTCCATGTTGACCTCAGGAGGAAGAGGCTAATTGGATCCACAGTGGGACTCTCTTCTTGATTTTTGAGGTTACAAGCTGGATATCCTCATGGAATTTTGTTGGCAGCTTGTTTTGACTTCCATATAAATTCAGAGGTGGCTAGTAAGTTCCTCTTCTCTAATGTATTTAGAATCTATTTGGAACTTCACAAATCTGAAGCACTCTATTTACAGAGAGGCAAAGATGTGCTGGAATCCTCTTGTGATCTCACAGGCAGAGCAGTGAATGTTAGATTCTCAGGGTGTTGGATCTAGTCATGGTCTGAAGCCGACAGATCAGAGAGTAGGTGATGGAGAACTGAGGGTTTTTGGGAGGCAATTGCATGGCTGGCTGCATATTGGTAACTGTTTTCTTTGTAGATCCGATGAATGCCCTGCAGAATCTAACTGGGGGTCCCGCAGCAGGGGCACCTGGAATGGGCATGGCTTCCCGAGCTCAGGGAGCACCGATGAGTGGGATGAGTGGCCTCGGCCCAATGGGACAACAGATGAGTCTTCCAGGGCAGCAGCAGCCTCCTGGAACCTCAGGAATGGCTCCTCATGGTATGCCTGGTGTCTCTACAGCTACTCAGCAGAGTAAGTGTTCAGTTTGCTTCAACCACTGAAATTGTTAGATCAGCCTTTCAGTACGTAACTCTTTTCCACAAGGAAGGGGTGCTGAAGAGATTTCATATTTCTGGCTAAATCAGCCAAGTGAACTGCAGGAAGAATTGATTTCAAATATTGCTACCTAATGGGATAAATGTTTTCCTTAGTATAGTGAGAAACAGTCTAGCTGTTGTATGAGCAAATGCTTCTTTCGTCCTGTAAGATGTCAACTTCAGAACTTTGTTTCTGTAGAGCTCACCTAGTTTTCTGTGGGTACGGTGCTTCCTGCTGGTGACCTCTGTGCATATTTCCTTCTGCACATTTTTACATTCTTTACCTACATTGCTGACTTAATATAGGCAATGAGAATTAGAAGTTGGCAGTAGGAAGTGTCATTAATTCTGCTGTTAATGTGCCTCATCCATTTGAGGAAGCAAAAGTATATACTGGGTAACTGTCTCTCGCACTGTTAGGGTTTCACGTTTTAAGTACAGTCTACCTTCTTTTTAGCCCAACTTCAGCTTCAGCAGATAGCTCAGCAGCAGCAGCAGCAGCAGCAGCAATTCCAGCAGCAGCAGGTGGCTTTGCAGCAGCAGCAATTTCAGGCCCAGCAGTCAGCCATGCAACAACAGTTTCAGGTCCAGCAGCAGCAGGCAGCAGCAGCTGCAGTAGCCCAGCAGCAGCAACAGCAACAACAGCAGTTGCAAGCCGTCCAGCAGCAGCAACAGCACATGCTGAAACTGCAGATGCAGCAGCAGCAGCAAAACCAACAGCAGGTGATGACAAACAATTACACTGGTAATTGAGGTGATCTGTGTTCGGTTACTTGTCAAGTGAGGCTTGGCTTGCATGGAAGTACTGAATATCAGCTCTACCTGTTGTTAACACGTTTCCACTTTGGGGTGGGATTTCAGTTTAGACTTCCAAGCTAATTGGCAACAATATATTACATCCTAGAGGAAAGGCTTAACAGTCTGCTTTCTCCTGTCATAGCAATAGAGAATTAAAACCTTTGTCTCTTTCTCTTTATAAACAGCAGGAAGAACAGGGGTGTGGGAAAGAACCAAAAGCACTTGTATTACTCTAGAAATAGTGGCTATTTTGTCATTGTGTGAATTACATATTGCCACTTTAAAAAATATGTACCGAGCACACTATATATATGTATCACCCTTAGGCACAAAAGCAGAAGAGGAAACTTCAGCTTGCATGCTGCTGATGCGGGCCGGTTACATTTGAAGAAGTGCTTCAAATTTGTATATGAGTTGTACACCATTTGTACAGGAGAAGCTGATGGACTTCATCTTTGCTTTTGAAAACTGTTTTAATAGTGAGACAAGGTTGTAATATTGAAACCGTGGGATGTGCAGTATGTAGAGTTGAGATATATGAGGAGTGAGTGGATGAAAAGGTAGGGCTTTCCCTTTGGAGTTAAAACCTCAGCCTGATGTGTTAGGATTCTGTTTGCTCTTGGCTTATGCTATAAAAATAAGGCTGCTATTGCATTTCTGGAAGCTTTAGCATCCTGTTTTTTCCTGCTTTTCAGATGCAGCAGCAACAGCAGCAGCAGCAACTACAGCGAATTGCCCAAATGCAGCAGCTGCAGGCAGCACAGGCTATGCAAGCACAACAGCAGCAGCAGCAGCAGCAACAGCAGCAACAAATACCACAACAACAGATACAGCAGCAGCCACCTCAACAAGTAATGCAACAGCAGATGCAACAGATGCAGCAGCAGCAACAGCAGCAGCAGCAGCAGCAGCAACAACAACAACAGGTTGCTCAGGCACAACAGTCTCAGCTTCCACCACAATCCCAGCCTCAACCCCAGCCCATGGTATCTCAGCCACAGGCCATCTCAGGGCAAATTCCTAGTCAGGTTATGCCTGTTACTCTTACGCCACAGCAATTAAAAGCAATGCAGGTAAGCAGTAGTGACCAGCTGATTGTTGGTTCATTGTGATTCTCTAGAGAAGTAAAAAAAATTCTTTGACTTTTGCTAATAATGAAGTAGGAAAAAACGGAGCTTATTAAGAGATCTGTAGTTAGCATGTTATGAGTACGGAGAGTTTAAAGGTTTGTGTCTGGGCCTGCCAGTAGAGAACAGTTTTGTGTCTAAGAGCAGGACTTCTGGAAATCTGTGAAAGCCATTCATGCAGCTAATATTTTAAAAAAATTTCTTGTCTTTGTCTTGAATGGACAAGTAAAAAAAAAGAAAAAGAAACAAACTGGTTAAAGAAAAATCACCTCCATGGTGTTTGCTCTTCCAGAACATGAGCAAGTGCTTTGAAGTGCTTAGTGCATGTGATTGAGCCAATGTTGGCTCTCTAGTGTGCTGGCTTTACTTCTGCTGCCGTGTTTAGTGGTTTTGGTCAAAATTTAAGACACCAGTAGTTCCTACCTTGAAGAGAATGTAGACATGACAATAGTTTTACTCTGTTGAACCTCTTGCTGGATCATCCTCTTAATGGTGCAGCTTTTTGAACTGTTGCATTACAGTCAGTTTTTTCTGGGCTCCATATGTGCTGTTGAGCAAAAGCTCAGCTGTAATCCCAAGACCTGCTTTTCTTTGGGCCTTGCTGGGGAGGAGTGGACTGTCAGCCACACTTGAGAAATTATTGACCCCACATGGACAAGTTGATGCATCCACTTTGTGCTCCTACCAGCTAAGCTACGAGTAGTTAGATGTCATGTACATCACACTGACAGTTGTAATGAATGTATAAATATTTCAAATGCTGGTCATTGGTAGGTGCTTAATACAGTGTGCTTGAGGGAAATCAACACTTACTTCAACTTTCTGGCAAACATAGTTAACCACGTATCTAGTGTTGTCATAGGAAGACCTGATAGTGCAGGGAAGAAGTTGCAAGAAGAAATCAAATCTTGGGTGCACAGTCTATGGGAAGACTGTTCTAAATGTTAGAAACATGGGAACTTGTTTTCATAAAGAAAGCTCAAAAACTCTAGGAATCCTAGAGTATGAATGTGAGGCTGATCTTGTCTCTGCACCCTTTTTTATGAGTATAGTCAATATAGTTGAAGCAGAAGTGTCCTACCCTAATTAGATTTTGTATGTTTACTTTGTTCTTTCTTTACCTACTCAAGGTAAGGGCTCAGCTGGTCCAGCAGCAGCAGGCAGCAGCAGCAGTGCAAGCAGCTCAGGCCCAAGTTGCTCAGATGGGAGCTTCAGGGCAGGTAAGGGCCCAGGAGCCAGTGTCACTAGTTACAGGCCTGTAGCAAGTGCATGCTAGAGATGAGCATGAAGATGGGTTTCTGGTGGCTTTCTGATGAGGTGTCTGACATTGGTCATCCCCTTTATAAAGGGGATATGGGCTTTTATGCTGTTTCTCCTTTGCCTGGAGTCAGAGGCAGGATTTCGTTGACAACCTCTCTGTGCATGCTCTCTGTCCCGAGTAGGCAAGATTGTTGCCTGTACTGACACAGGAATGCACCTCAATAAGACAGCCTACTGTGGTCACACTACAAGTCTGACTGTTGGTACCTGGAGTGTATGACCTCTTCTTTCGTTAAACTTTCTTAGGTGACTGCTTTGTTGTATAAACTGATTTCTGTACTGTGAATCTTTGCCTGCTATCTTTACTCACATGTGATTTACCTTCCATCTCCATGTATTGACTCACTTTTTCTGAGTGAAATGGGCAGTAGATATATATTGCTCTTGTTCTGGATGTGAATTGTGAAGAAAAAGTGGCATGTGTCACAAGTGCAGAGTTACATTTAAAAAAAAAAAAAAAGTGCTATCCTGCAATGCACGTGCAGCCCCAGTGATTGTTCCTTGATGTGTGGCTGGTATGAAGGAGACATGGGGGAAAAAAATTGGAAATGGCTTGAACTGAACCTCTCATCCCATTTTCCACAAAAATATGAAATAGTCTTTTGTGGCTTACCCTCTGTAGTGTTTCATATTGAGGCATTTTACAGACATGGGCAAGTACAATTATCATCACTTTGTAGATGAAGAGACTGAGGCAGACAGATGAAATGAGGTTGACTAGGATTAATGGCAGAGTTCTTTTCGTATACTCAGACATTCCATGTCTGCAGGCACCATTTTCCCTTCAGCACACAAGTAATATAGATTCAATAAGACATTTGGAAGCTTTCTACATGGACTGTGATAGCAATTGGTTCTTCAACATATGTCTCCCAGACTAGTATCAGGAATAGTGTCTTGTACCATTGTAACTCTCATGTGGCCCGCATCCTTGTTGGTGGCTAAGTTGTTTCTGTATTGGTCCTTTTGACGGTGTGAACGTAACACCGGATGTAAAAGCTGAGCAGTGGTAAGTACAGTTGGTACAGTACTGGCAGCAATGCAGAATTCTCTTTCTACAGTTTAAATGTGAATTAAAACTTCTGTTTGTTTCTTAAATAATTTCCAGGTGGGAGCTGCAGGGACTTAGGCTGACTGGAAGGAGACCCTGACTTTTTTTGTTTTTACTAACTTAATGGTGCTCTTTTCAACTCCTAAGCAGATGGATTGTGCTTATGTAGAGGCAACTTAATCTTGCCCCGTTTAGTGAATTCATATGCCAGTGGCTTAACAGCACAGTGCATTTGAAAAGTTTCAAGAGAGAAGATGGTTGACAGCGGGTTTTGTATTGCAGCTTTATTCAGATGTGTAGTAAACTCAGGGATCGCTCTTACCTGTCACGGATGGAGTTTAGAAAATTCTACATATAGGCTTTACTCCATTTATGTTCATGCCATTGCAATATGAGTTTACTAAAATTCACTTAACGCTGCGAAGTCCAATAATTAAACGTGTTTCATGTACTTGTGTAAATATTTTCTGTATATAGTACTTAGTTTTCAGATTGTGGCTGTGTACAATATTACAATGCAGCTTCGGTATTGAGAGTGTATATGGATTGTTTTTAATTTATAAGAATTTTTTTTATGAGGTGATTTTGCTTTGTATTTAGTACATTTTTCACTAGCACCAGCATTTTTAATAAATCTGTCTTGATTTCTTCATTTGGTTCAGGGAAGCTTTTGTTATAAACAAACCCTATCCTAATCTGTGCTTGTTACATTTAAACTTAGGCTCTAGGCACTTTTAGACTGGGAATCTTGGTTGATATGGCTGTTTTTCCTTTTACGTAAAGTTTCTGTTCATCCTTCCTACATAAAAGGATGATCCATAAACGTGGATCCATATGAGTTTTGAAGTTCTTCTCTGAAGTCATAAAGACATCGTGCAGGTCAATGGTACCCTGGTTGGGTGTCTAGTCCTTGTGAGCATGTAACTCACAGGTGAAGCTGATAAATAAACAAAGTAGTGTCCTAGTCCTAGTGACCACAGAGTGCTACACAAGTGGCACTATCTATAATCATACTGAATACATATAGATACTGAATCTATAATCAACTGGAGTTAAGTATTAATAAAGTTTAAATCACTCTTCTGGTACAACTCCTTCAGGTGCTCAGAATGCAGATTAGCTATTGCTCTTTGAAAATCAGAGCTGCCTTTTGTGGAGTGACAGTGGCACAGTACTCACCAGAATATGCTCACCAGAAGCTGCATATTTATGGAATTTTGAATCTTTGAATTTTAGATGAAAGAAAATTACAGGTTCAGGATTCTAACTGTTATATTACACTTCATTTTCTTCAAATAATGGGGTTTGTATCTTACAGTGGAGGGAGACTCTCCTCCTCTGCTTGCTCTGTTTTTATGGGGTAAAAGTCTCGATTCTGTAAATTGAGAGAAAACAGTTTCACTTGTGGAGGAGGATTTGCCTTTGGTTTACATCTTTTTCAAAAGTACTTGAACACTTCTGGTTGTCTTCTGTTTTTAGACTGATAAGAACAACTCCTTCATGGATATATTGCTTTGCATAAAACAGGTGCAATTTTTGGAACCCCCTTTCCCAATTCCTTTGTCAAAAGGTCACAGGTTTCATAATTGTAAATCAGCTGGAGAATGGGAAAAATAGATTGCTTTTGTTAAGAGAGTGGAATCGGTGCCATTTTATATATACACTTCCTTTCCAAAGCGCACATTTCAAAAAACAAACAAACAAACAAAAAAAAAAAGAAAATCAAAATTGTGTGCATGTGCATAAATATTTGACCAACCACAACACAACAAATGGCTGAAAGCCTTTGAATCAGAGTTTGTCTTGCTGGTGTTCAGTGGTTTGCCAGACACTTAAACTGTGAATATGCTTCTAATTTCCTTGACCTCAGAGGAAGTAATCTAAATCTTTGCACTTTGGTGGTGTGGCATGAGAAACAGGACCAAGATGGGACATGTGGGTCACCATAACATCCCTGGGATTTCACACCCTCCAGAGATCTATGTGCTTTCACGAGGGTCTAAGATCGGGTGATTGTGCCTGGAAGGATATGTTGGGTTTGTTCCCCTCCCCGCCCCCAGCAATTCCCCCCCCCCCCTTTTTTTTTTTTTTTTGTTTGTTTTGTTTTGTTTTGTTAGGGTTGTGTTGCTTCACCAGCTCTCATGTTGATACTGTAGCTCTTCACTGCACTTTGTAGCATCCACCTGTGCTTTGTGCCAGTGCTGGGTTGTTGTGTTTGCTTGTGGTGGCTGTTGCATGCTGTGTGTGTACATGTGCATGTGTGTGTGATGTCTGAAGTGCTCTCATTTGTTTCCCTTTTGAAATCCTGTCTCTGACCATCCCTCTTTGCCTAGATGGAAAGGGACTGCATTGCTCTGATGTTGTGAACTAACAGCTGTGCTGAATTTGACACTATTTTCTTTATCAGTTATTGCTTTCCTTTTTCAGTCTTGCTCTGTTGTATTTAATTTTATTTATTTTTAACAATTGTAAGCACATGCATTCTCTGACTTTCTAGAGACATGTTGCTGGCTGCTTCAGTCCATTTACATAGAACACTAAGCAAGAATGCCCCAAACCATTTACCAAAAGGAGACTTCATTAACTTATAGATTAGTTAGGGCCTATGTAGGTTACTTGGTAATACGTATGCTGGAAAAAAAAAGTAGCCCAGAGAACACTACTGTAAATCTTTGAAGTACCAACCAGAAGCTCTTTTACTGATAAGTGAATCTGCCAAAGTTACCTGAATACTACCTCAAAAGTATGCTGCATTTGCTGTAAATTCTCAGCATATATGGTGTAATGTCAAATTTTAAGTAACAGAGGGCTGTACAGATATATCTGATTAAATCTCTGAGGCTCATGCAGTCTGAGGGTTCTGAAAGGCACTTCTAGACACTGCAGAGTAGCATAGTCCTAAGACTATATTAAAATACAAATTCTGATGCTTACAGTCATTTAGGACAAACGATGAAGGTTCTTTAGGGTGTGCTCAGTCTATACATCTGGAGAATCAAATAGTGCATGAATAAGCTTGAGGCAGATTGTGGACTCAACAATATTTAAGCACAGCTTAGTAATAGAGGAATGGGTATTTGTCAAAATTATGGCAATTAGAAGGATATATCTGACTTACTCTGTGGGTAAGTAGGAAGGAAGTAGCTTTTTCAAACCCAGAAATCCTTTTTGTTGTCTTTGGCATTGTTATACTGCCATGGGTTAGGTTGGTCTGAAATTTTGCTCACTGTGGAGCATTTGTACTGAACAGTTGCTGTTGAACTGTCTACCAAATTGTTTTACAGTGGCATATGCAAATAGAGCTAAATCCTTTGAGTCCGCAGTGGGGGAAAGCACATCAGAAACCTATGGCATTATATAGCTTCTTATATGGAGCATTCTTGACAACAATCTTAGAGTACTTATTTCCAAGAAATCTGGAAATTCAAGATGTCAGGCAAAATTTAGGAAAAGCCCTTCATGCAAATGATAGCATAGTCAACCCTTGACCCATTAATCTGAATCTACATATCAGCTCTCTCAAGATACCTAGAATTCATTAGATGCTTTCTAAAAATGGATAGAAAGGGTTTAAAAAGGAGTTTGATTTATAAGCTAGCATGTTAGGTTAACCTTTAGAGAAAAGCTGACTAACCTTCCCTTCATGCTCCCCCTCCCCCTAATTCCTGGAGGTTGCATGTGCTTCTCATCCTGCCAGTGCACTGCATTTCTTGTTTTGCGATTACTTTTGTCTGTTGTCCCTCTGTCCTCAAAGATGATCACCGCACCTATGGCCCGAGGTGGGATGCAAATAAGACCACGGTTCCCGCCTACCACCGCTGTGTCTGCTACGCCGCCAAGCTCCATTCCTTTGGGCGGACAGCAAATGCCACAGGTATTTACTGAGTCGAAACACATTGTGTCAGGAATTGTGCAAAGCATTCAATACGTGATTGTATAGCACTTGCTTTCAAGCAAGGCGAAGTGCACTTTTTCATCAAACAACTAACTTGCTGGTGTTACTCAGGGTATTGGGCTGTTTAGATTTTTTTATGGATCCTTTTTCATTTTAAATAATAGGTTTTCTGAGAGCTTGGGATATCAAATAAAGCATTTTTAAAGCTGCATAGATCTTTATTTTAACATTTAAAACGTTTCCATGTTCATAATTGATTCAAGCCTCAAATTAGAACTTCATGGTTTCTGTTTAGTCTTTGTCCATACTCCACAAGTGTGCATTTATGAGTGTGTTGCAAGTCAGTACTGCAGTGTACTGGCTGAGTTGTGTCTGGGAGCTTACTTATGGTGTGTTCCTGCTCTATACAGGTGCTTGTTTCATAAATAGTAAACTTTGCTCACTTCAATTTGAGTAGCTTCTTGGCACGGTATCAGGACCAAGGAAAATGGAGCTGTTCTCTCCTTTCACGGTTGTGTAGGAGGAACTGCCAGAAGGATTCCACTTGCACCTGCTTGTGAGAAGAACCCATGTAGGCAGGCTGGCAGCACCTGTCCAGCTGTTGCTGGAAGATGCGTGAGGTCAGAGTACTGCATCTGCCTGGTACAGGTCCAGATCTGCTAAGACCTCACAGTTGTGTTTTGCAAGCAAAATGTGTCATTTTGGGGGAGCGTGAGTGGGGAGAACTAGAATGAAATAGAACTGAGCTCTTACCAGTAAGTCACAAAATGAGGCACTGCTCTGCTGTGCAGAAGTTTGCTGAGCCCTGTGTGATTGGTGTTGGTTTAAATGCGTATCATATTATGATGGTGGAATAGCGTTCAGCTGCATTTTTCTATCTGTTATTCATGAACCTCATGTCTTGTTCTTCTAGATGCTAATTTTCAAATTTAATACCAGGTGCAGTTTTAGTTCTTAATATTGCTGCATTTTGTTTGTAGATTTAATGAAAGTTTCTTCACTCTTTGCATTTTTGTTTCCTTTGCAAGCTTGTCGTGGGGCTGTGGAATGTCTGAAACTCTGCTTCCTAGTGCTGCTGCGTCAAGTTTAGTAGGCACAGCCTTTTCTCAGGAATTTGCTAAGGTATATACAGTGACCAGAAAGATTCTGCAGACCTAGGCAAACACATCTGTTGTTATTTCTGGTTTAAGATGAATGGTCATTTCAATCCAGCCTGTTGTTTATATGTTAACTGAAATAAAACCCAGGCATAGCTGTTGAGTCAAAGGGGAATTTACTTTGAGCTTTATTTGCTCTAGCAGTTTCTATATGCCGAGACAATCATCTCCCATATGAAGTATTCACAAAATTCGGTTTGATGATGAGGCCTTCCAGTAGATATTTAAGTATTAGATGAGCTTATATTTAATATTTGAGTCATAACAAAAGACCTCTAGTTTAAACATTCAGTGCCATAGGCTGATCTTGTAGTGCTGTCATGTCTATGGTTACTGAGGAGCTTTGATTTCTGACACCAAGTGAATCATCAAGGAGTGCTCTCAGTAGCATGCCAAGGATTGTGAAAATGATGTAGAAGACTGAACAATTAGAGAAGGCAGAAGAAGAAAGGAAATTTCTTTATGAACAGTGATTGGAGTGAAAATGGCTCCTAAGCAGGTGGTAGGATGAGTGAGTGAGTCATGGTTTGATTGTGGTGGGAAGCATGTTTTTAAAGCCAGTCTGACGTGCCGTATACTTGACAGCTCTGAATCAGCATGAACCTCTAGTGCTGTCTGTCAAAACATTTGTTCAGGTTCAAGGTGGATTGGAAAATAGAAACGTGGTCATTTACTCCTCTTAATTTTGTAAAATGCTTAAACAGTATTGTCTGTTGTATATGTTATAACTTGCTTGTCATCAGAGCCCTTGCAGCTGTTCACAATAGCAGTAGAGGGCTGTAGCATGTATCTGGTTATTAATTACTCGTTCAAGAGTATCATCTCCTTGACTACAGTATCAAAAGTCATTTAGGCTTGGTGATAGGTAGTTCAGAGTATCTTTTCTCTTTAGAAAAGAATCTTGGTATTGCACTGAAGAATCCCTTTTACCAAAAGGCCCAGATGTGATACCAATACTGTGTTGCCATTCATTTTTAGCCCATATGACACAAATGTCAGTCTGTGTATGTCACTTTTTATCACAAGGCTCAGTTGATTCTGCAGTGATTTTTTTTTTTTTTTGTTTGGTTGGGGGTTTTTTGCTGTTACAGTCTTTTCAATCAGAAGAATATATTTACTGATACGGCATTGTATTCCACAATCTCCTGGTCTTTTGAATTGCCAGAGAATTAGAACTGACTTTTTTTTCTTAGCTGGAGTTTGTTTGTGCCTGAATAGTTACCAAACACGAACTACAATCAATGTTAGTGGCACTTTTTGAACAACTAAGAGAGACGTTTCATATACCATATTTGGATTGGCTCAAGAGACCTGCTGATCCTGACATTTTAAAAGATTAATCTAATACTTAGCTTTTGCTTTAGCAATTAGATAACTAATGTGCTAATACCAATCATTTTCCTGTATTTCTAGTGTCAAAACCTTCAAGTTCTGTCTACAAATTTATTGCAGTCTGCAACAGTATGAACTTCCAATTTATTGTTGGCACAGAAATCTTCAGCAAACTGAAAATAGGAAAAAAAGTAAAACTGAGTTTAATATTAAAATAAAGCAAGGGATACTGGCCTGACTGGGAATATGGAAACCTGCATCTGAACTTATTTGAAGCTCTGCAGAGTTTCCATTTTGTCATGTAAAGCAGCATAATGGTGAACTTTAAACCCAGTTTGCAACAGAGTAGGCAAGGCTGTGCTTACTGGCTTAACACTGAAACTGTAATTACAGTAGTGTAGATGCTTTCTAGAGTTTTCTTTTAGACTAGAAGTGTTTCTACTGTTCCTCATTATTACCCATTGCTTCCTTGTTGCAGTCTTCTTTTCCTTGCTGTTAGCTTCTGCATATTGTACACTCTTGCTACCGGGAGATTCTGAAAAACTCTCTCTAGCCTTATCTACTGAGTGCTGTTCCTTGCCTGAGACTCAGCAAACTGGAGGTAGGCCTCACAGCCAAGTTTACCTTCCAGCATGGTGTCCTCTAAACGCTAAGAATAGCTTTGATTTAGTGGATATTAAGTGCAAACTTTTGTCATGCAAGCCTAAATATCTTTTGGGCAACACTTCAGAAAATTAGGACTTGGTGTCGTGATCAGGTCACTGTAGAGTTGCAGAGTAAATTCACCTTCAGTGGGCTGTAATAGCTGCCCATGAATATGCTTGTAGATGCAGAAACTCTCATCCTGCAGTTAAAAAATACATTGTTTTATTTCCTTATATATGTTGAAGATGAAGGGTATAGAAATGGTCAGTAACCATGGCTTAACTCTGGAGTTAAATGAGCTAAATGAGTTTAATGGAGTTAAAGCTCCAGAGGAGGGGTGTTTTTGTCTTGTGGGTTTATTGGGTATTTTTGGATTTTTGGTTTTTTAAGCCTTTTTACTGGGAGTCAGTTGGAAAGAGCATTTCTTAGAAGTTGAAATTTCATTAAATTGTTATAATCTTAATCCATATCCTGCAAACAATATAGAAATCTAAAGCTGAAAATGTCTTTAGATCTGTTCTATAGAAAGACATCTGAAATTACTATGTAGCAAATTAACTCCTTTCAAAGAAAAGTAAGGCAGTAAATTCAGAATTGCATACTTCTGAGTGCCTGTTTTTGAAAATGTTGCAATTTTGCTTAATGTTAGACATTAACCTTTCGTATTTGGAAATGAAGCTGGCAGAGAGCAAACCTGTTGCAAGAAGGAAAGCTGTTTGCCTGTGCATGTACTTAAATGAAAAGGGGTAATGCAAAAAAAAGCTAATTAATTCTATGCTTACGTGCACAGTAGATGCTGCATGTTCTTTTCTTTGCTGTTCTGCAACATTCGTAAATTAATGTGAAGGGACCTTGGTGTTGAAGTAGATACAGAAGCTTACATCTGGCAAAAAAAACTAATGAAATATTTCTCCTTCCTTCCCAAAACACAAGGATTTAAGTTTTCAGAAGTAATTTTATGTAACCAACTTGAGACACTTATAAGGGGCCTGATTTTCAGGAAGTGATGAACTACTCAAAAGTGGTCTTAGTTTGACTTGATGAAAAATGGGTGCAGCATCCGTAAGGGTAAGTTCTAAATCACTTGCTGTTTAATAGTTTAACAGAATTGTAAAAAAATCAGGGAGTGCTTTTTGCAGTGTTCATCCTAGCTTCCTTCCAAACAGTGGTGAGATGCTTGGTTTCTGTGGGAGGCAGGCTATGCTTTTCAATCTCAGAAATGCTTTTCCAGCTGTTGAGGGGACACATGCTGTTAAAGAATCTACCTCCTATGAAAAACAGTAAGCACAGTCTCAGTATTTGTTGATTATGGAGAAAAGGAAGATATAATAGCTGATTTAAAACATCATTTCAGCCTCACTTGTTCTAGATATCTTTGTAGGAGAGATTGTGGTGGCAATGGGATTATTGAAGATTGAAGAAAAAAAAATCATAGTATGTCAGGCTGCATTTCATTTTTAAATTATGCTTTAATGGATGATAAACTAGTCTTTTCAAGTTTAGTAGTTTTACACTTGCACCTAGCTGGGGATTGTTTGGGCCCGTTGTTTTTTTTTTGGTTTTTTTTTTTTAGTGGAGTGTGACCTCTTGCATAGCTGTAATGTGATATTCCAAGCAAAGCATTTCCTGTCATATTCAGTGCATACATGCAAAAGTAGACCATGTAATACTTACTTTTTAATGTGCTAAACATCATGTCCCTTGGAAACAGTTGGGTGATTTAGATGGATATTTAACGAGTGAGTGAAGGACAACACCAAATTGCCGTGCCTGTGAAGTGTCTGGGACTTGTGGATTTACTGGGACTTTCTTAGAAATGGTTTAGACTGAGGGAAACAGAGTTGTTAATTCATAAAGGTGCTAATCAATGACTTGCAGAATGGATGCATGGGTTACTGAGTCACAGTATGTGGCCTCTGCCAGCTAATTCAATTTATCTTTGTATGTACTTATTTATAGCCTCAGGTCATAAGAACTCTGCATGTGCCTTAAACATGATCACTTAATATCTGCATTATTATACCACACTCCTGGCCACGATACAGGGGTTTTTTGTTTGGTTTTAAGTGATCAAGGGGAAAAATGCCCATTAGAACAAATGTGAGAAGTTGTTCTAACTTGAGCATCATCTGGCTCTGGCACTGTAGAGTGTACAGAATAAACTTAGTTGTTACCCAGAGTTTGGTGCTGTTCTGGAAATGTTCTTATTCGTCTTTTTGTCCTTTAGGCACACTCATCATTCTCCAAAGGTCAGAAAGCTACTTCATTTTTTTCCACCGAGCCATTCAGTGTGGAGTGTTTCTATCTCCACCCAGATTTTCAAAGCTGAATGTTTAAGCAAGATATTGGTCGTTTGGCTTACTTAATTTTTTTCTCTTCCTTCCTCCTAAAGAAAACCAGTTGGGAAGCTACAGTCAAGTCTTGACAGACCTTTGAAGACTGTAATTAAAATGTCAAAATAAGGAAGGGTTTTTATGGCTGTTAATTCTCAAGTTAGAACTGTCTTTTCTTCCTGCTCTTCTTTACTCTAGTTCTAATAAAATACAGATTTTTCACATGGAACTTCTGACTTTTTAATTGCAACATGATGGTTTGGGAAATTAAAAACAATTATTGTAGTTATTCAAATTATGTGCAGTTTTAATGTTTTTTTTCTAGTAAAGTTGATATGAAGTACTGCCCTGAGAGCCTCAAGAGTGATGCAGGTGGGACTGTCATAATGGGGGAGAACAGGAAACTAACACTTTCATTTCTTGTAGGCCTGAGGATACACTTCTCTCTGTAGGTAAAAGCCTTTTAGTTAGGTTCCTTCCCATCCTCTACTCCCTTTTGTTGTTATTGATCTTATATTTTTCCACATTTCAGGTCAGCCAGAACAATATTACCATGATGTCATCCCCATCTCCTGTCCAGCAAGCTCAAACACCCCAATCAATGCCTCCACCACCACAGCCACAGCCATCTCCTCAGCCAGGCCAGCCAACTTCTCAACCAAATTCAAATGTCAGGTGAGCTAGACTGCAGCTTTTGAGGATCTTTGTCAGTGCCATATGGGTGAGGTTTTCAGAAGCATTCAATATATCTTACTCTGTTTCCATTGAAGTGAATGAATTTTAACATCAACTTCAGTGAGAGCACAAGTGGGATTGTGCCGAACACACTCTGAAAACCCCCATTTTAAATATAGAAGCTGTGTACGAAATCCTCACCGAGTCTACTGGCAGAGCTACAGAGTGCCATAACAATGCTTACCAAAAGCATATCTGCTCACAAGCTGATCATGCTTCCTTGTCAGATTCTGGCAGGTTTGATTTTTATGCTTATTTTTCAGCTCTGGCCCAGCTCCATCACCCAGCAGCTTTCTCCCTAGTCCATCTCCACAACCATCCCAGAGCCCAGCAGCTGCACGAACACCTCAGAACTTTAGTGTCCCATCCCCAGGTCCTTTAAACACTCCAGGTAAATGATCTGAGAACTATACTGCAGACCGTGAGTTGGGTTACGTTTTGGTAACTGTAATAGTTCCCAGGAAACCTGTTATTGTTTTGACATGATGTAAACTTTAAAAAACTCTAGAAAGGAGCCAACATTGCAGGTAATGAACATGTCACATGCACCACATAACACAACAACATGGATATCTCAAATCAAAATCAACTGAAACCTCTTTTCTCATCACTGAACTATGTAATGGGTTTTTCTAACTTACCCAATCTTTTTTTTTTTTTTTTTGGGGGGAGGGGGGGAAGATACTTAATTTAATGGAGCAAGTTCATAGAGGCATAATGATTCCTTAGTTTCATGCAGGAAGGACCCCTTAGGAACAGCATGCAATTGTAAAGGATGTAACCACTTAATCACAGGCAGCAGGTGGCTTTGCTCCAAAACACCTTCCTACGTGTACTTTCTCTTGTGCTCTTCTCTCTCCCAGATGTAATAAGCAGTTTCTGATACTGTGAATGGAAGTAGAATACTGGCTCCTTCTCATACCAGTGTTGTGTGCTCTGCAGTTTGGAAAGCACCAACTTAAGGAAAACTGTAGCAAATTCAGTGCGTTAATTTAGTGTTTAATGTACCAGAGTGAAGGCAAAATGAGGACCTAGAAAATGGGTATATGAAACTTTGGACCTTTTCAGAAAAAATTATATTAAATGGGAATTGCGGTTCTCTCCACAGAACATGTTATTTCTACACAAAGATTAGAGGGTTACACAAGCACTTAAACTGTGGAGGGCATCCAGTCGTGGACTTGGATATTTGACGTGAGCTACACTTTGAAAGCACCACACTTCAGATCTAGATTCTGAAATGTGAGAATGCTGTTCTGCAGTATTTTTTATCATCCCTATGACATGCAGTCTTTACTTCTTACCAGGAAATCCAAATTCTGTTATGAGTCCAGCCAGTTCTAGCCAGTCAGAGGAACAACAGTATCTGGAGAAACTCAAACAGCTATCAAAATACATTGAGCCACTCCGGAGGATGATCAATAAAATAGATAAAAATGAAGGTGAGATTCCCTATATTTAGTCTTGCATTTCTCTCTGTCAACTATCTCTTCTGATGGAAGAAGCAGTACCTTGCCTTTTGGGATGGTTTTTATTCCAGGGATTAAAAATGACAGTGAAAGTTAGTTGCTCTTTCTTGCCTATGACTGTAAAGATTTTACTGTGAAGAGTGGGTAAAATCCTCATCCTTAAATTCCCATCACTTTTCCTTTGCTTATGATGTTTTTGAGACACATAGAGCTTACACAATGGATATGGTTATGATTAGATGAAAGGTCTTTGATTCTCACTACTTTCTTCTGTGTTGGCTCATGTTTTCACTTTTAACAGTATACTGTATTTCTGTCTGCAAGTTTGGAAGCTATTCTTGTAGTCAGTGTGTCTCTGATATTATTTCAGATAGGAAGAAGGACCTGAGTAAAATGAAGAGTCTCTTAGATATCCTGACTGACCCTTCAAAACGGTAACTCCTTTTCCTTTTGGCTGGACATTGGATTCCCCATTTCTTCCAGAGATTTGTTGTTTAGCATCCAGCCATGTTGGCATTGAAGCTGTCTGCGGGGCTCAGATAGCAGAAACACTTCAGCTGAAGTGACCATTTTGTGGTGATGAAATTTCTCCTCTTCTGCAGGTGCCCTCTGAAGACACTGCAGAAATGCGAAATTGCTCTGGAGAAGCTGAAAAATGATATGGCTGTGGTACGTAATGTTTTGAGCTAGCAAGAGATAAACAATTAGTTCCAAAAGGTCTTACGATTTGGCAAGATAATTTTTTGCGTTTCTTGTTGCTCATGCAGTAAAGACTTCAAGTAATGTTGGACAAAATAAGAAAACAGGAAAAAATGGGCAGGCATTTACTTCATGTAAATCACCAGTATGTATCTTTTAACTGAACTTTCAAATTCTTGTGCTTTGTGCAAAGACTTGAGTAATTCTTTCTATGAACTTTTGCAGCTGATTTCAGAACAGACTTTCTAAATGAAAGCTGTGGACTGCTTTGCTTTTTTTTTTTTTTACATGTTACTGTATGCAGTTTTGAGAATCCTTGGCATTTCGTGCATGGGAAGTTTACTGCTATAAAATTTTGCAGAATCAATAGTATAAATTAATTTCTTAGTGATGATTAAAAGAAAAAGGGCTTCTCTTGTGTTTTAGCCTACACCACCGCCTCCCCCAGTGCCCCCCACCAAACAGCAGTACTTGTGTCAGCCACTTTTGGATGCTGTTTTGGCCAACATCCGTTCACCAGTCTTCAACCATTCCCTTTACCGTACATTTATGCCAGCTATGACAGCAATTCATGGACCACCAATCACGTATGTATCATTGACCTGCTGTCTGTCTTAAATGTTCATTATTTAAGGAAAATATATTTATTTGTAGAAACTGTTAAAGGAACAGATGGGTTCATGGATGGGTGTGAGCTATATCTTTCCTTTTTACACCTGTAAAATATTTGACAAATGCAGTGTTGGCATAACATTTTCACCTAGTCCTTTTGTGGACTGTATTTTACATAGGGCCCCAGTTGCTTCCCCTCGAAAACGGAAGTATGAAGAGGATGAAAGACAGACCATACCAAATGTCTTACAAGGGGAAGTTGCAAGATTAAATCCTAAATTCCTGGTGAACCTGGACCCTTCCCACTGCAGTAATAATGGCACAGTTCATCTCATATGCAAGCTAGGTAAGCAAGAAGAAACTAAAGGCTGAATTCAGAAAGAAGTGGCTGAGCTTAACTGTAGAAATTTGAAGAGTGTTTTTGCTAACAGCGTTGAATCTTGCCAACCTGTGACTTCTGCACGAAGTCTGTACTTACCACATTCATAGCGCTGCTTAATCATGAAATTCTACACAGCCTGCTTCAGGGTACACCTGGAGATTTCATTCACCCTGGTTGATCCTTTCTTTGCACTGAAATTGCAATTGGTCTCATTTAGTGTCTAGAAAATTACTTGTTGCTAGCAACGATCTTGATTCCTGATTTGACCTGTACTGATATGTGAAAATTGTTCTGCATCCAACAGCTAGGACAGAGCTAGAAAAATGTTAATTTTTGGGACGGTCTACTTCAGTTTGTACTAATGATCACTGACCACAGTGTATGTTCAAGAGAGAAATTCAGGGTGCATCTTTTTTTTGTCTCAGCTGAATAATCAGTGTTACAGTCTATTAACTTGTTTTGCTCTTGGATTCCAATGGGGAAAACAGATTCTTTCCTCCTCCCCTTCATTTGAGAAATCTGAACTGTTTTTGTCCTGAATATTAGTACATAAGGCATAAGTACATAAGTACTTAATTTTCAAAAATGAGGTGTCTAACTTAGTGAAGTTCACCTGATGAAATGGTGACAGTGGTGAGGTGCAGAAATGTGCAAGAGATGAAGCTATGTTTGCCAGGCTTTTCTTCCAAGAATTTGAGAGTGTTGTTAAAGTGAGCTATGAGATTGCCTTCCAGTAAAAATAAGAGGTGTACAGCCTAGTTCCTCCTTGGAACTCCTAGTTCAGAGGCTAGAAACCAAGCTGAATTGTGCACAAAACCCCCCTCCATCCAGCAAGGAATGTTTTGTTCTGATGGGAAGTGTGTTTGCGTTCTAGATGACAAGAACCTTCCAAATGTTCCACCACTACAACTCAGCGTTCCAGCAGACTATCCAGATCAGAGCCCTCTGTGGATAAAAAACCCTAGACAGTATGGTATGAAGATGCTAGCATGACGTTTGTTGGGCATGTGTATGTGGTAATAGTGGGGAAATGTGAACACCTAATATTGATTTTTTGTTTTAAATTTTATTTTATTTTTATTATAACTCCATTTCTCTGTTACCTTTTTTCCAGCAGCCAATCCCTTTTTGCAGTCAGTGTATCGGTACATGACTTCAAAACTATTGCAACTTCCAGACAAGCATTCAGTCACGGCACTCTTAAACACTTGGGCACAAAGCATTCGTCAGGCCTGCCTCTCTGCTGCATAATATCTCACTTTCTAAATTGTGAAGGAAGAAAGAAGGTCTTGACAGCTGGCCTCTTCCACGTGCCACTGGAAAATCACAGGCATTTTGGGGAGGGTACTTCAGAAGAAAGAAGCCTTATGTTGTTTTGTTTCTAGGTGTCAGGTTCAGTAGGGAACCTGATGTTAGACTTAGCTTTCATGCTTTTTATCTTCTGCCTCTGTGGACTTTTGCCAGCGTTTTCAAAATGTGTATATATGGTTCTTGAGACTGTATTAGGATGAGTTTTTATTGTCTTCTTAGAGAAGAAATTATTTGTGGACTTCCATCAGGGAGTCTGGTATAAGAGGGAGAAGGGAGAGAATGTCCTAATTTGCTTCAAAGTTTGCTCAGTGCCAGTATTGCTTTCACACTGTATGTTTTGTGACCTGATACTGCCCCAGAAATAAATTAGCTGCAACTAGAATGTGCTTGCAAACTTCTCAGTGGCTGCAGGAATCTTTTTGCCTATTAGCTTTGCCCAGAGACGAGATAAATTACAGCATTTTAAGGCATCGCTCAAATATATGAGCTAAATCTGGATAATTATACTCGGGGTTGGGGGTGGGGAACCAAATAGAGCAAAAAAAAAAAAATTTTTATAGCTTATTTTAAACACTACTATGTATAAATGGTTTTTGGTTAGCGTGGACCACATATCACCTCACTCTTTTGGAGAAATGAGAAAGAAGAGAGATGAATGTGCGCACTGACTTCCTCCATAAACTCAGTACATGTGTACGTAAAGATAGGGGGGGAAAAATGACAGTATAAAGCTCTAGTAACACAAATCAAGCCAGCAGGCTTTTAGTAAAAGAAGAAATGTAGCTACGAGTCTGTCCGAGGCACCTGGCTTCCTTTGGGAGTTGATGCTGTTTAATGAAAATTCTTCTATGATACATCAGTTTGTTTAAAAAGAGAGGGGAAAAAACCAACACAGCTCAGGAGTAGAACTGACAACTAATATTTTGTGCCTTGAGCAATGATGGGCACTCAAGTCAGTCATCAGCTGCCTTATTGTTGGGCACTTCAAATGAAAACATTTGCCATGAGTAACTGATTCCATGCATAGTGTGATTGTTTTATTTTCCCCATGCTTATAAGTTGCTCACTCTTCATTTCCGGGTACAGAAGAATTTCACATTTCAGCTGTTCCCATTATATCCTGCTCCATCTCCCTCTGTTGTGCAGCAAACCTTAAAGAGTAGCTGGGCTCTCTTACAGTAGTGTCAAGAAATCACTATGACCTTTGTAAATCTGTGTGGTGTCATCAGTTTTAGGATGTTTATAAATGTGGGTACTTAGTAAGCACTGACTGAGGCAGCAGAATGCTGTCAGTATTTTGTACATGAACTAATGCATTATCTGTTTGTTTCTATTGTAATAAATTTATTATTCCTGTGTTGGATGCTAGCATTATACTGCTCTTCCCATGCTGTTCCTTAGAAATCAGTTTTGTTGTGTCCGTTGGATGATGGTTACTTTGTTCTATGGCAAGTGAAAACTCATGTGCTTTGGAGGTTAGGGGAGGAAGTCATAAATGGCTCTTCATCCCATGCAACACTATCTTTACTGCCCTCATAGTGAATTGGAAGACCTGGTCAAGATATTAGTAATGGTACCTACAAATGAAAGATGTAGTTTTTTAACTGGTACTGTTAGGTGGCTGACTCTTTCCTTAGAGCAAAAGAACCAGTGGCACCAATACAGTTTGTAATACATAATTAATTCATAACCCAAGAAATGAGGATAGAAACAGGTGGAGTTTTTAAAGGTGTTGCCAGGGTCTAACACCGAGACACTTACAGCATTTATTTCTTAACAATTTGGTTAAAACATATCTGGAAATAGATGCAAAACATGCACGTCCCTCACATTTACAATAACTTTCCTAGTGCAGTTTTCAGAGCTGTCACTGCAGTACCATTCAGTTTTCTTTCAGACAAGATGCAACAAGATGTTAGACTAAGAGGGAGGGGTAGGCATCTTGAGATACAGTGACTTCTCTGTTGGGCAATAAATCATCAAAACTGGAAGTGGGTCGTGTACCCACAACAAGTCAAATTAATAGCTGTGTATCATATAGCTGCCTTCCTTCTCTGTTGATAGGCAAACTGTCATAAGCTGCTTATAGATCTTGCTAAAATAAAAATTACAAGCTTATTCCCAAATCTTTGGAAAGATGCACCACAGTGGGGAGTAAATTAGTAGTAATGTTTGGGTACTTTACCAGCTGTTGGGCCATTAAAAGTGAATTCAGAAAATGCCCCTGTTATGAAAAATTCAGGGTTTCGTGTCTTTCAGAAATGCACAAATCTGTTATGAAATAAAAAACATGCAAGTCTGATCCTTTCCTTTCTTGAACAAACAGCATACAAAATTAAGCCATAATCAGCTTTTACTTGAGGTGACAGGTGAAGAATCTTATCATGAAACTTTAATGTAAATATTCAAAGCATTAATAAGGAAACAAGAAAATTAAGAGTAAGACTGTTGAATTAAAGTGCATTTGATTAAGATGGCTTCTTTGAATAGCCGAATTCTCTGTCTCTCAACAAAGCTGTTTCCTAGTGTTTGTTTCGGTGGTGGCAAAACTGCCTTTTGTATAATAGGCACCGGTATGGCAATCGGACTGCAGAGAAGAGGAATGCAGCAAATCAGTGTTACTGTGGCTACCTGAAACAATTTCTTGTTCAGTTAGGAAAGGTGTTGGGTTAGGATTGCTGCCCTACTGGTGAGCTCAGCGATTGTGTGATGGACTGTCCTGTCTGGCTGCTGAGACTTTAAACTTCAGTGAGAACCTTTTCCCCCAAAGTTTTGGTATTTTGAATGAATTACTGTTTTTCTTCATGGAACAAGGATATTGTGTGATTGGCGGTTCTTCTGTTTTTCCAAACTTGTTATATGAGGCATAGCTTTTCTATGTTAAAGTCTAGCTTTGCATCTTTGCTATATGAGCTACCCTGACATTGTCCAGCATGGCCATGCAGCAGGTGCCTCAATAGCTGCCAAGCCTAGCACAACACATCCTACCTTCTGGCTCCGCAGGGCTGCTTGCTCTTGCTAGGCTCTCGAGGCTCGATGCTTAAGGGCAGAATGTGGGGAAAACATTCTTGCAGGCACCCCTTTTGGGAATTACTGTGGTAATGAATACATCTTCCTGTTTTGAAGCACCAAGCCTTTGTTTTCTGGACTCATCCTTTTCCCAGTACACTACTGAAAATATTTATGCCTTAATGTAATATAGTTATCTTATAGGATAAAGTGATGCTTAAATTTAGGAAATATATTTTTCTCCATCTTCCAAAACTGTTGACTCCCACTAGAATGTAATGTTAAAAATGCTCTGACACTGTTCATTCTGCGCAAAGGAAAAGGGATTTTTGCTTGTACATAACTTCTTATGGGCCAAATTTGACCATAAAAGGCATGAAACGTCCTAGAGAGCCAATAGAGCCAATACTGACAATGTGAGCTGATAGAACTGATTTGCTTATCAGTGGACCAAATTAAAAGAATTCTTTGATTCCATTCTGGTAAGTGCTACCTTCTAAAGAGACTTGTATTACCATGTCTCCTCTCTTTGTTTCTCACCTGTAGGAGATCTGGGAAGCTTTTTGAGAATATCATCTCTCATGGATGGCACTGTAAAGCACCAGATATTTGAGAGGGGCTACAAGAAGCAGTGCAGTTCCTGTCATTTGAGTCTTCTATGTACATATTTGGGAAAGAGTTAGTCAAACTCTAAATAGCCAGTGCCTTCACAGAGTGATTCAATCTTTGGAACAACCCACTTAAAGAAATGGTAGAATACATTCCTTGCTCTAATCACATGTTTAAGAGAACTGGAGATCTATTGCTAAAACTGGTTTTGGAAGACGAGCAAGTCCTTTCTGGCTGGAAGAGAGAGGTGATAAGAGTAGAAGGGCCCTGACTAACTGTTCTTGGCTGTTTTCTTTTGTTCTGTGTTACTTATTGTCATGTCTGGTCAGGCAGCAGCCGCCTATCTTGCAGATTAGTGCTTGGATATGGGCTCTGCCATACTAAAGAATGTACTAAAATAAACAGCCATCTGATTCTCTGGGAAATGCTTTCCAGTTGAGGGGACTGACCTCCAACTTGAACCTGGTCAATCTTTTAGACTTTTATTCCTCAATGCATTCTTTTCTAACTGCAGTAGCCTTAAAAAATTATCTAATAGGACAAGTGATAACTATGTATGTTAATCTTCATCTGAAGACAAATGTCTGTTCTTCATTGGTTTAGGGCTATTAAAAAATAGGAGCAGTCTTAAAACACAGGAGAATGGTTTGTGTTTAAAACTTGCTCTGTGTGTGCATAGGTGTATAACATATATAAAATTAAGATTTAAAAGTCCTTGAAATCTGAAATGGCAGTAATACTGTTGCTTGCTGGGTACCGTGAATGACAGGATACCCAGACCATAGTTTTTGTGTTGTCATGTTCCTGCACCCCCACCCCCAAATGCCCTCCTTTACAGAAGCATTTTCTAGATTCTGAAGTTCTGGATGGCCTTTACCTATAGAATTTGCAACTCTGACTTCCACTTAACATCCTGCAAACTTATTGGGAGGGAAACTAACTAGAAAATCTTTAAAAAGGATTTTTCAGAGTATAGTACCACATAAGCTATTCTAACTTGGTTCAAGAGTATTAGACAGATATCTAGAGGCATTTCCTTACCTGATTGACTGGTTAGTAGTTTTCCAGGTTACCTGGAATGTTTTTGTTCTTGTGGATGTCTTCCAAACATTATTTCAGATGCACTGAGGAAGAGAGAGAATTTACCTTTCTGCTGTTTTTCTGGAAAACTCATTATTCACCATAAACAATGTGGGTGTTGTAGGGTCCATGAATTAGAAGCAGTCCAAATTTAGCTTTGTATGTGTTTCTAAATGGTTCACTTTGATGTCATTATGATTAGTAAAATATGCATGATAAAACTAATAGAAATGGTAATAAGGCCACATAACAAAATGGTAAAATGTCTTGTCTGATAACCGACTTCTGAGATTTCTGCTACCCCAAAGGTAAGCTGTGCCTTTTTTAGCAGTCTTACATGCTGAACAGAGATTTGAACTGGTCATTGCAGAAGATGAGGTAGAAATTTTGTTATCTGCAGAAAAAAGAGAAGAACTATGACCTAAGTCCTATGACTGCAGAGCTGATTACGGGAGTAGTCTGGAGTGGCAGTTAAAGCAAACAAGTCCGGAAAGCCAAGGCCCTCAAGTATCAAATTGCTGAAATCAAACTTGGAGCAGGACAATTATTCACACCAGGACAATGACTAGGAAGTAGGAAATACCTCCTCTGACACTTGGGTGGAACATGGTGAGATCCAACCCTTGTGCAGCTCTTAGGCTCAAGCAAATTGGTGGATTTGTTCGCAAAAACTGCTTATTGCAGGCTTACTTTCATGATACTGAATGCTTTGGTTCCTAGAGCACAGTTTTGGATGTTTATTTACATTCAGCTTATAACTGTTTTCTTACTGAACCTCATTTCACTTGATTAGTTTCTCCGATGTGCACTAATGTGGCCTATTTTTAGTGAGCACAAAATGGATTGTCATTTTCCTGGCTGACTTGCCTTTGGAAGCTGATCGGATCAGGATTCCTCTTTGAGGCATCTCTTGGTGTATTGCCCCAAAGAATATTTGGTGTTAATAAAAAAAGTAGCTCAGAGAATGGAAATTGCAGGAAGGGGTGAGAGTGGAGGCAGGGACAGGAACAGACACAGCTGTGCCTGCTGTTTGCCATACTCTGAGGGCAGAAATGGGGTGGGGAAATGGAGCCTCTTAGTCCCAGGGAAATAAGGATGTTTTGAAATCACAAAACAAATTGTGAAAACAGCTGCATTTTATTGTTTAGTACCCTAGATTGTGCCATTTTGTTAATAAGACACTTGACTGGGATTTCCACCTTGATTAGAGCTGTTCTGAGGGATGGATTTTTTTCAGTTGCTGAATGTGTTGTCTCCAGAAACCTGACATACCTTTTACTGAGGAACTCTCTTTTTAGTAAAATGTTTGACTCCTGTGTCATCATGGGGGATAAATATTGTGATGATAAGCTAGGGATATAACATGAAGGTAACTAACATGGAGATGCATGTGACTTCATTTAAAAAAAATTTACCTTTCATATAGTAATATTATGGAAGTTGCTAGACAGTATATAGACTTGCTTCTGGAGGGCAGTGCTAAATATTTCTACCACTATAGTGTTAAATAAAATCCACCCCCCAACATTCTCAGCACTATATTTGTTTTATGTTTCAGAACTTCAGATTCTCATATTAGCCAACAGCAGAGCTTGTGATAAAAACCCCAAACCAACCAACCAACCAAAAACCCATGACCTGGGAGGTAGTAACCCTTACTCTCTAGAACTTTGAAGAAAAGTAAGCATAATTTTTGCCTTGTGTGCATGAATAAAATCCTCCTCATTATAGCTGAGTAAAGTGCCTGGCAGCGTATCTCATAGCACCTTGGTGTGAGGAATAAAATGTCTTGTTAAAAATGCTGTACTGCGGCAGCAGGCAGTACAGAAATACTGGATTCCTCTTTCCTTTTCCCTGTGCTTCCAACCAGTATAGGCAAAGCATATGAATTTTGTGTGCAGCTCTGGTTTATTAAAATGTAGCTCAAGCTAGTGCTGAGAATATTGGTGCATTATACTGCTAGCAGCGTGCCTCCATCTTTGCCTCACTTGCTGTTGCTGTTTGGGTGGTAGTTTAGAAGAAACTGTGATCTTCCTACATCAAACTAAATGATCCTCAGCTATTCCATTTTTTTGTATAAGCTCAGCAGAGTGCTCCTGATGAAAGTATGGCTCCGAGTTACTGATTGTAGGTCATCAACACCACTGGGGTCAAGATATACTGCAAGAAAAGGTGACAGATTTTCAAAGCTTTCTTGCTGCTCAGTCTTCCAGTTTTGAGTATTGATGACTTGAGGACAAGGTGATGGGTGATCTCTGTCACAGCTATTAATTCATCCTGTCTGCAGCAAAAGGAAAATGTGGCATATCTCTTTGTAGCAATCCCCAATTCATTATGAGTTTAATGAATAATAAGATTAATGAAGAACTGTAATAAAGTGGGAGAATACCTTTTCTTTTTTTTTTCTTAAATAGTGTCATTTAAGGAAGCACAGAGAGTGACAGCTGCTGCTGAGGAGCAGCTGCTGCTGTCCCCCTCCCCAGTACCACCATTATGTGCCTGTTGCAGTCACTTGCAGGGAGGCAGAGCTCAGCTGACCTGGCTGCCCACCTACCCCAGCAGTGCCCCTCAGCCTGCCCCAGGGCCTTCACAGTGGCTGCAGCTCCAGGGAAGTGGGTGCCAGGGCTCCGGAGAGCTCCATTGCCCTGTCCCAGTGGTGGCAGTGGGGTGGTCCTGGCTGAGGCTGCAGTGGGGCGGGGCTGGGCAGGATGGAGCTGAGCTGTGCAGTGTTTAACTCAAGTCAGGTGCTGCCATGAATGTGTTAAATGCATGTGTGGGTGCTCTTGTACTTGTTCAGTAAATGATTTCTCTTCTGTCTCACTGCTGTGCAGAGTCCTTGATCCTTTACAGGAGTATTGCTGCTGCAGTGCAGCTGCTCAAGATGGGAACTGATGGATCCCTTAAGCATTGAGGGAACAATAAAGGATTTTTTGCCTTTTTCATGTCAGGGGAGAGGACAATAAAGTATTTCTTGAACTCCAAGAGAGGAATGGTCCTATCTGCTGGCCAAAACTGCCAGGTTAGAGTTACAGTGAGGTTATAGGGGAAACAGCAGTATCTTCTGTTTTTACAAGCAAGTGTTAATATCCCATTGAGCACAGTGCCTCCAGGAGAGGTGCAAACACAGGGAGAAGTCATTTATGGAGGCAGAAGGCATAAATCTGCCTGGGGTGGGGAGGCCTCAGACAGGGAAAAGGAGGTTTAAGCACAGACTGGGCTATGAGATGCCACTCTTGCTGCCTTGTCCCATCTTCTGATTTTTTTCTATCAGTGCAACTTCCTATTAGTTTCTTGGTGCACTGCTATTTCTGTTGCTTTTGTAACTCTTCTGCCTGTAGGCATAATGGGCAATACCTAATTCTTGCTTTAGAACAGTGTAAGAGGCTTCAATGCAGTTACTGCTGCCTAAAAAATGTTTCTACATATGGCATGGTTCATTTCAGTATTATAAATACTGATGGCTCATTCTTCCCCCCTCAAAAAAAAAATTCACTAGATTCCATAGGAACACTTTTATAAAAATAAGTTTTACATTATCTCCATTCCACAAGACCATATCATTGTTTATAAAACTCAACTTTAATATTAAAAAATACTTTAGGAAGATTTGATATGATAATTCAGACATTTTAGTAACTGAATCCCAGGCTCTCCTTAACACATTTATTTTTAAAAGTGTAAGCTGAAAGAAGGAAGTTAGTGTTCATGTGGTTTCCATCCTTCAGAGAAAAAAGTCATTATTACAGCATAAAGACAATATCCAATCAGGATAATGAATGTGCAGCCCACTGGCCCAATGTAAAACCAGGACGCAATGAAGTAGATCATCAGCAAAGAAACAAGAGTCCTGTAGCTAGCCAGAAACCTCAGACTGATTCTTGGTCTCCAGTTCTGGCTTGTTCTGTCCTTCACCATGGGACTATACCTGATTTTCTGTATGAGGTGGGGGTTGGTAAGATGATATCGACAAAGTCTGCCAACAAAATCTTCCCTGGAGCAAAGCATGTCCATCTGATCGGCAAACTAAGGAAAGAAAAGCTTCAACATTACTATTCTACTGCAACTACTGTCATAAAGTAACTTATTTTACAATTTTCTTCATTTATAGGATGAGGATTAGAGAAATAGAGTGGGGAAAAAATCAAAATACACTTTTAAATAATAGAACTGCTTTAGTGCGGACTTGCCTTTTATCTATCATACCTATAGGAAGAAAAGGATTTGCTTTTCCTGTTTTAGAAACATTCATTCTGAATTATATTCCCTTTGTTCATCAAGCAGAATGTTATTTATTAGTGTTTTGTGTAGGAAAAGCAGAACTACAGATAGAGAAGCAGGCCTGATACTATTAGGAAATACCCACCTAGACCACAATAAAGGAGACAGAGCAAGAACAAACTAAGCATCATATATGTGCAGGTGCAGTGAAGAACAGGAATTTGCAATGGAAAACATAAAAGGAGGCAATGCTGTACTTACCCTTTCGTTAAGCGCTGAGGATAAACGAAACAGGAGGCGGACAAGAGTGGCATTTTCATAGCTTCGGATGGGCTGAAGCTCAGTGTCTCCTTGATACTGCACCTCAAATCTACGTAAGCCATTTATGATCTAGAAACAGGGAAATAAACCCCTTATCTTGTAGCTCCCATTGGACACACCTTTATACGGGCACCTCTCTTAGCCCCAGATAAATTGCATTTCTGTTGGTGTAGAAGGACAACTTGTTTTTTCAAGAACAATCTAGGGTAGCAGTATGGAATCTTTCTTCTCTCACCTGGTACCTGCCAAGGGGTGTAAGAACGAGGCCATCCTCACTTTCAATGCAGTCTGGAAGCTGTTTTTTCCCATCCTCGTCTTGAGCTGTCCCACACTTCATCATCATCTGGGTCAGCTGGGCTTCATTCAGCTACTCAAGAATAACAGTTCTAAAGCATGTGTTTGATCTACCCCGTTCTTCTATTTCATTTCTTTCTCCCTTCACAAGCTCCTTAGCAGCGGAAGCCTTTGACAGCAGGCACAGATACCAAGAACTGCTTAATAGCACTTCGGTTAGACATTAAAAGGAGATAAAAGTCTCCAGATTTCTTGTCTGTGCTCATCAAATCCAGGAGAGCTGTTCTGTTTTTCTATGTCCTTTACTCCTTGACAGCTGTCAAAGAGCTGTCTTCTCCTAGGTCAATTCTGTATAAGGGAGTCTGGCTGACAGAGCAATTAATCTGTTAAGTTTAACCAAAGAAACAGCCTACTTCTAGTTCATCCATTCATCTATAGCTGCAGTTATATGTTATTTTTATAACTCTTTATATTTAGAAGATACTGGACTGTTTTTAAAATTTAAACCATGTCTTGCCTGTTTGTAAACAGGAGAACAGGCACAAATAAAGAGACAGGTTCGGTATAAACTGTATTCCAAAAGAGTAGTCACTTGAAACAAAGTGGGCTTAATATTTAGAAATTCAGAGCATCTCATTCTATCTATATTGAAAGTGGTTTTGGAGCGGTCAGGTAAAGTCAAGCCTAAAAGACATTTACAACAAAGTTTGCTAGCAGGGTCTCTGGATGGCTTTGTGACCCCACGAAGTACAAGAGTGACGGAAGTACATTTGAGGAATCCTGACTTTTGTTCACACTGCCACACAGGGGAAGTTGTTAGAAAGATGTTACGTACCTTGAAGATTTGGCACAGGTATTCCAGTGCCTTCTCTAAATATTCATCTGTTTTTTTGATGCTGTCTTGCCCAATTTCATCAAGGTCATTGCCTGTGTAGGAACCATTCATCTCAGATGGTGTAAATCTAAACCACGAAAAGAAGGACTGGCTAGCCATTGTCTCTGCAGAATGGTCTGATATGGATTTTGCTGTCTGCTGCGCCTGACAAATTAACTGAGCCAGTTTTAACACCTAAAATAAAAAGAATTAGTTGTGTGGGACAAACGTAAAGGACTACTAAGCATCAATACGTGGATAAAACTGCCTAGACACCTGGCAGTTGAGAGTAAACCCAGCAAACTCACTCTCTTAGCTCAAATGGACTCATGCTAAGACTGTTAGATGCCTTTCCAATAGGGCAACAGTAGTTCTTTGCTGTTGAAGCATTTAAGAAACCTGAGTGCTTCTTAGGTTTTTCAGCTGCTTTTTTTTTCCTCCTGTTTTTATCTGACTTGCTAACAGGTACTAATCAATACAGTAAGCATGTCTGAGAGGAAATATTTGCAATATATACTCCAAGGCTGCAAGCTGTTACAGTAACTTTGTATTTAGCAAAGAGCAAGCAGATTTTTACAGCTGTGCTGGATTGAGACCCCTCAGGTTCTAGAAGTCACCATCAGTAAAACTTAATTATACAGTAGTGCAGGGTGTGAAGTTTTCCACTCCTAACTTCTCACAGTATAGATGCTCAGCACTGAGAAAACACATGTCAAAGTAGAAAGACAGGTGACAAGAAACTTGTTGCTTACCAAATTCCTGACTTCTGTGCCAAACATCTGTTTATACTGGAAGTCCTGTCCTTCCAGGCTGTAAACGTGACTCTTCACCTTAAATGAAGCATCTGTAATAGCTGGAGGCCATGAGGAGAAGAAGCTCCCACCAAGTGTGGGGGTCATAAAAAGTCGGTGTTGACGATGGGGAATAACAAGTTCTGGCTCCAGGAATAACTGTTCACCTAGAATTTGAGAAAAGTAGTGAAGATGGTTACATAATACTCCTGGTTTTGCCTGGGGAAGGTCTAGCTACAAAGCATCTTAAGGCTGTTGGGCAACTTGCTTTCAGATAGGCAGGTAGTTTTAGGGGGAAACAGGCCTTAATTACCTTTTTTAAATTTAATTCTCTCCACCCATGGCAGAAATGTCAGAGTGCATTTAAACGCAAACCATGCAGCATTTTAAGCCTGTAACTTTTTTTCAACGAAGGCAGTGGAGAATCAGACACTTCAGACATTTATACTTGTCAAATCTTGCCTCTCCCAAATTTACTGTATACTAATTATCCTGAAATGCATACATTACTAGCTGACTAGCTATTTTGCTAAGTATAGATACCTTTAGAGATATAAGAAGCTTTAATCCTGAGGTAAATAATCTAGTAAGATAAGTGTAAGAAAAACTGACTTTATTGTAAACACAATACTGTGTTCTTTATTCTTTAAAGAAAAATTGTGGAATGAAATCTATATGATCGTGGTTAGAAAAGAACTATAGACATATTAAACCAATACGACCAACATTAGTGCAGACACACAGACTTTTGAACGGCAAAACAGCATGCACAATGGGAGAGTCAGTCTATTCACCTCAGCGCTTCTGAGGTAAGATGTAGCCATTGTGAAGAAAGATTGAGACAGGACAGCATAAGATGTTAAAATATCTATTTACCTTTCAGGATCATTTCAGCTAGATTGGGCTGAGCAAAGACCTTGGCTACTCGGAACACCATGAGAGCGTTCTTTGGACTGACCAAGTCTGTTCGAAGAGCTCTGTTCAGAAATCCTACAAACAGCTTAGTATACATGAGTAGGTTTTCTTGAATGAAGGCAGCCCTGTCAAAGTGAGTACAGGATGTGTGAGTACAGCTATTTAAATAATTGTTATTTTGTCTTCTGCCAAACAAGTCATTAAGGGAACATTTTATACTGTCTCTGGAAAGACGGTCTATTTGCACTGAGACAAAAGAAGATTCCTCTCAAAAAAAAAAGCTTGTGTTGTAAGAAGTAATCTCTAATCTTGTACAGGAAGCTAAGTCAGGTTGGTGGATGGCTCTTGAAATCCTGCTGTTTTACTCAGGATCTGCATAAACTTGACGTTTGGTTCTGATTACTCACAGCTGCTTTCCTCCTTACCATTTCTCTGACACGCTGCGAGGCAAGGGCTCTGCACTTTGTGGCGGCTTTTCCGGAGCATACCTCCAAGGCTGCAAGTAACTTAACCACATCTCAAGAACCTAAGCAAAATCACACATAAAAACACATGAGCATCAATACTTTTTGGAAAGGAAGACAGAAGGGGTTTTTTGTTTGTTTCTTTTAAACCTAGTGAATACTATCTTAATGACACCTAAAAGTTTTTAGGAATAAAGCGCTCTCTAGTAATCTGAGTATCTTTGAAAAAGAACCGAAAAAAGTAAGTGCATGTTCATTAGGACCAATCTGGATTTTCTGTAATACCCAAATGAGATGGCACTCAAACAGCTACTACAAAAAAAAGAAAACTTAGTTGGTGGCTACATTTCTTCAGGAACATAGGAACAACTTCGGGACATGGTTTAGGAGGCCTGGTGGTGTTGGGTTGACGGTTGGACTTGATGATCTTAGAGGTCTTTTCCAACCTTAATGAATCTATGATTTAAGGTATATTTAACAGCTCTGATAGTGTTCACTGAATCTCTACTGAAGTAAGTAAACAAGACACTACATTAATATTATTTCAGCTCTCGTCTTCTGCATAGATGTACCCACCACCCTGAGGGAACCCACTGGGTTCCCTCTTGCACTGAAGCCAAGAAAACAGGTTTGCCACAGCTTCTATAAACATTTCTTCTGACATTCTGCCTTACATGTATACCTCAAACACTGCAACATAGCTAACTATAGGTCTAGTGAGCAAGATCTAGCCCTATTACATTCTGCATTTTTAAACATCGATTACCAAGAGTCATGGTCTGATGTATTTATTTTCCTGCTTGCAGGAGGTAATATTTGCAGTATCTTGCTATCATAAATTAATATCATATTACTTTTGTTTATGACCTATCATATTAGATAAGATATTAAGAAATGAGGACCTATAAGAATGTATCTGTTTTAAGAGTAACACCTACTTCTTTTCAATCACCAGCCATTTTCAGTGTCAGGAAAATCAGCCAACAACCTGTAGTAATTCCCACCAAGATCTATTCAACTTCCTTCTTATGTCTAATTGGCACTCTTTCTCTAACAATACATGTACATGTTATATAAAGAATTTCACTGCTCTAGGAAAAAAAAAAGATATAAAGACCAAGAAATAGCTGCTAAACAGCAATAACTAATTATTAGTTCTGTTGAGTACGGATTTAGAAAGAGAAGCAGGTACATACTGCTCTGAAAGAGGCATCCAGAGGCCAGTGGCCAAAACAGTGTTGCAGAAAGATATAAAGTTTCTCCTGGACAAACCGAGGAATTACAACCCTGCAAACAGATTCAAAGACAGTCACATGCATAAACCAGCAGCAAACTTTAAAAACAAAAAAAAACCCAACCCAACCAACCGACAACCCAACACACTTCCACAAATGCAAATACAGAAAGGACTGACCCAAACTTGTTCTTTCTTAACTGAAGCTACTTCTGGCCATTGAATTTCAACTCAAATACATAACTATAAAATTCTCCACTAACCTTGGCCAGAATCCTCTAGTAGCATTTTCTTTTCTCTGACTTATGCCAAGATACAGACTAATGTAATAGCAAGACATCCCCCCTCCTGAAGCTGCCCCTCCATCTAGTGGATGTGAGAAACATAATCCATTAGCTCTGATGTACTTTTACCAATATACTTCTGTATTTAGCTATCAAAACAATCTAATTCAACCTCTCAGTGAAAGAGCTTTTCAGGGAGAAGCCCTATATGTTTTGGAGACAGGCTGCTCTGTACCTACCTTTTAAACTCCTCTAGTGGGCTGGCTGTATGGGAGTGGGCTGAAGGGGAGAGAGGCTCTGGTTTCAGGCTGTTGCTGAAAGCATGCAGATGTTTCACAAGCAGTCTTACCACTAGCACATGCTCTTCAGTGGGCTTAAATGACTCCTAGATTCAGAGCAAAAGACAGGAATATAATGAGTATATGCTGAATGGTTCCAGGAGATAATTAAGGAAAATTATATTCTTAAATCAGAAATCAAAATACAAGAAATGCTCTCTTCCTTCTAGGTTCTTCACTGTAGTTTGGTGCCACCTGATTTTACACAGACTTGCACCCCAGGACAAGCTCCATCAATCTTCTGCCATCAGTTCACTAAGAAACAGTGGCATATTTTTGATAATGTGATTGTAAGAAGTAGTATGTACAGTACTTTAATGCACTGACTTTCAGGCCAGCATTAAAGAACAGAATAACTTGTAGATGTTGACATACCCCTTTCTGAAAAAAAGAATATTCAGCCTTTCATTATGGTTTTAGGTTCATTGCTGTGGACAGCACACCAGATCCTTTGTTTATGCTCTTGGCTGGCTTTACTGAGTTCTCCTTCCTATGCTGGTACTCATCTGCCTTATAAGAAAGAATAATCCTAGAAAGAGTTACCATAAGAATAAGAACTGCTTCAAGTCCTGTGTGATCCTGTTGCTTCTAGCACTACTATGGGTAGAAGTAGCCTGGGTGGGAGTAGCACAAGGAGTGATGGTGAGCCACAGTGATGTTACTAATGAACGAGCGAGTGTATGTTATAGCAGGGAGATGAAAGAGGTAAAAAAGAGCTAGTCCTCCTGGGTGCCCAGCGCCAGAGCTGGTCTGCTGCAGGATCTGGGGACAAAGCGCTCACTCCTTTGCTACTGTAATCTGCTTTAAGAGTAGTGAACTAATCTCAATCCATTACTGAAAGCAGATTTCAAGATATCACTTGTATTCTAGGTTTCACTTCTCTCATGTTTCTCAAAAGTTGAGAAGAATGTAGATGAAACAAAAGTTACATCTGCAAGTATAATGGAAGATGCTGGAAGAGTGTATTATACAGCTGCCAGATGTTTCCAGGATGCCAAATGAAGCCATGCTGAGGTAAGACTCTGACTATGACTCTAGGGGACTGGCAGGCATTTTTATACAAAAAGCTTCTACTTCTTAAATCCATTCAACAGTATTTCCCGTGCTGGGGGCAGGGGGGCTGTGTCTCTGTGTGTCCTTTCTCTGCAATGCCTGAGGCAAAACTGATCTTAGAATAGAGACAATAACCTGCTACCAGTTCTAATGAAGGCTGGTCTTGTGCTCTTGACAGCTCTTGGTAAGTCAGCATGTTTACTAGAGCCTTGAGAAGAGTTTATATAAGAGGTAGAACTCTGAGAAGTTACTTCATCCTAGGAGTTTAGATCAGGGTCTCCAAAAGCAATTAGAGAGGTTGAGTACTCTGTTATAGGACTTGAAAGGGTGTGATTTAAAAAAAACCCAACAATCTAGGCTCCTCTCAAAGGTATCTTTTGAACTTGCAAAACCACCAGTACCCCTATTTCAATACATCGTTTCAGGTAATGCTAGTAGTTTTTCCACTTAGCAATTCTTACAATTTCCTCTTAGCCTGGATCAGCACCAACAAAAATTACTGGTTTAAAAAGTACTTTTCCTCACAAGTGTTTTTGTTGTCAAACCTTAGCTTACAGGATGGATGTATGCCATTCTTTTCTCAACACAGTAATTAGATAAACATAATAGTAAAAAAGATTTAAAGACAAGCAGTAGTTCCTGTTTTCCTTTCAAAGCAGTATCTTGAGATATCATAGCACTTTATTAAAAAAAAGAGGATTAAACAGCATGAAAATTCCATGTAGTGCTAAAGAGCTTTGTAGTATAAAAAGAGCTTTATAGTTCATATGCTCAGCCCTCCCCTTTCCCAAAATGAAGACCCAATGAATAAAGGGCTGAAGTAGGGAAAGAGGAATCAGCAATCTGTTCCAACAGGAATGTTTTTGCATGCACGTTTCCTGAACAATCTGCAAATGTACCACTCGTGTGCTTTTGCAAGACTGGACAGTCAAATTGACATTGCCACTACAAATTTAGAACTATCCAATGATATTTCACTGGCTAAAACCCCCTAGATATTACCTACCTTAATTTTAGGTGACAGCCATACGAATTCTGATCTTCTCTTCCATGCAAGGTTTGCTTAAATGACTAGTGTTTTGGTGTCAAAAAGGTGTCAGCTATGCTGATAAGCCTCTTTCTACAATGTATTACAAAATGGATCTTTAAAAATGGAGTTCTCAATTAGTCCTCATAATATGCTAGATTTTAACTATTTTCTCCATGACCTTTGTTAATACCTCTCAGTATTTGTTTTCACTGAAAATTTTGTAAATCTCAATGCAATGTTCTCAATCAAGTCGTAAAACCACACCTTAGCAGCAAAAGCTGCTGTACAGCTAGCACCAATACACTTTGCAGATTATATGATGGAACAAGATTTTTTAAAAGGAAACAAAATGAAAAGATGATAATACTTGGTATGCGTGGAGGGCCTGGTAGCTGGATTGGGCAGGACTACCGTGGTGTTTACTGGAGATACTGAGTCGGTAGTGGAGAACCTCCAGCTGAGACAACAGAAACAAAAAGGAAGGGGGGGAGGGGAAAAAGGAGAGAAGAGAGCAAGAGAAAAAAAAGTGAGAATGAGCCCAAGGAAGAAGGGTGGGGGGAAAAAAATGAACATCACAAATACAGTCAGGGACAACATACTACAATAACAACTGCAGCCACAGTATCCTCCTCTTTCTTGTGTTCAGTAGATTGATCCCACAGTATTTCATACCCTTTATCAAATTGGAAATACAACTGGGAGTAGATGTCAAAAAAGTATAGCTGTAAGTGGCTGTGGTTGTTCTCCTTGCCGCCCTCAGAGCAAGTACTGGTAGGGGATATGAAGCTTTTGCCAAATAAACTCCCCATTTCAGAAGTTAAGTGAGCTGCAGTCATGAGGATTTGCACACTGTTATGGTGTTTTATTAAATAATGGAGTAAAAGCATTCAATATTCTGCAAGTTTTTTTAATACTATTTTGAAAACTTCATCATTTCTTCTTGTGCTGCTGGAGAAGCAGGGTTTGTATACTGGAAAGAAACTCAAATTGATACTTTCTTCTTCCCAAGGAACAGGACGAAAAAAAGTTTGGCTTTTTATAATCACTGTGAGCCTGTCCAGTAAGTTTCCAGTTCAGAGAAATCCTCTGTCTTCTCTTTCTACTTAAAGGCCATTTGGGAAGGCTGCAGGTCTTGTGAATTTCCTCAAAAGAGGAAATAAGTTCTACTATTAGGGAAACATCACATGTATAAAAAGGCAAAAAGACATACCTAACACACAGTGTTATGTACTGATGCAAAAGACATCTTGCCTTAACACTGAAATCTCTGCAAGCCTCAGCCAGATCCCTTCTTGGACGAATACGGTAAAGAGTATTTTTTGACAATGTCATGGAGAAGAGGATACTGTAGCACCAGTGACACACGTATGAAATTAATGAAAAAACATAAAACAAAAAATGTACACTACACAGATCCCCATGACTATTCTTAAGCATCTAAACTAACTCTCCAGATCACACCTCTGCTGTCTCCCAATCTCCTCTAGTGCCAGTTTGGTATCTTTTAGTTTTATGCTCTTAGAGTGGTAGGATTGTTACTGCAAGCTCTCCAACAGCTCAAACACACTGTCTGCTTCATAATTGATTCCCGTGCCACAGGAATCAGCAAGAGCCTGTAGTCTAATGAGTGTTCCACATGCAGTGCTGGTGCCTGTGGCACCTGGCATTGGAAGGTCAGGAAGCACTACATAAAGTTTAATCAAACAACTTCTTTTTAAGGGTTCATTGTGATTACAGCAGAACGGAATAGGAAAAGAGATGCTGCATGCTTGGGCTCTGGATCATCCAAGAAATAAAAAGCAAATAGACAATGTAAAAGAATGGGAAAACAGTCATATTAATGGGGAAAACAGTGAAACTCAGCATAGCAAATATTGTCAACCTCAGGTTCACAGCAGACCCAGAAAGAACTCAAAGCAGTAAAGTAGGAAAGAAGTACATTTTCTCAAAAGAAGTTATTTACTATTCACTCTCATTCCACTGCCTTCTACTTGTAAAGAGAAGTCTGTCACAATATTAACAAGGTTTGAGGAAAATCTATCGTTCCTTGAGGCACTTCACAGGAAAGTTACGTATCTGGGATCTGGCTTGGCCCATCAAAGCAAACAAGTCTGGCTGCTGGACAAAGAAAAAGCAAGTCTGTGAAACCTCATCCCACCTTCCAATACAGGTGTGTAGCCATTTCAAGTCACTGATGGTCAAACAGGTCTAGATCCAGATATTACCCCACTAATTACCCCTCCTTTGAAACGCACAGAAGGCTAAATAGAATCAAGTGAACCTGCATAATTATTAATAATTTTAACAATAAGGTTTAGGGTGATCTTGGGTTTCCAGTCAAGCCCTTTAACCCTTATGTTAAAGTAAAACTTGTATTTCTGCATATTCTACTTCGTCGTTTGAGGCACTATGAAGCAGACTATTCTCCTTCAGCCCACACTGAGACCAGTCTACAAAGCTTAGTTTAAGCATCACAGGCTTATGAACAGCCCTATCCCCAGCTGATCTGGAACCTTTCCTCAGTCCTGCAGGAGAGATCCTTCGTCCATTTATGGATGTCATGGGGAATTCCAGTCCCCTATTCAGGTGTTCTAACCCCCAAAGAGTGAAGACTTCCTCTTTTACATGCCCATGACTCCTTCCCATCAAAGATGAAACTAAAATACCATCAGGGAGTTACAGCCTCAAGTTGCAGCTCAACACACCTTGTGGAGGATCCTGAAGTGACGATTTCAGAGAACTTTAAGCTCTACCTAGGCCCTATTCCACCATAATATTGACAGTCATTGTCTGTAACTGCTGCTCCCTAGTGTTAGAAGAGAGCATCTGAAATACAGAGGGTGAACAGAGGAGAGAAGTTTAAAGCAATCATTATTTCTGGCCTGAGCACAGCGCTTGATGCACAGAGACTGGACAGACAGACAGACCAAAGGTACTTCAAGCAAAGCCTTTCCATCACAGGTGCACAGCCATGCTGCTGGGAGTCCCAAGTGGAGACTTTACAACATCAGCAAGTTTGCATTTTGACCTCAACTTTAAGATTAAAAGACAAAATCCATCACACTTCAGCTCTCCTATGTTTCTCCCTAGCAAAATATAAGTTTGTTATTTTATAGCCTGTGGAGTGAAGGATCAGAATTTCTCAGTCAATCAACTCCCATATTGCTCTTTTACACAGGAATAAATCCTGAGTAGCGTTTATATTTCTCTCCCCTTCTATGAAAGTCCCACTGTGACCCAGAGGGAATTCAGAGGATCAACATTTTCTCCTTCAAATTCCCTTTACATTTATAATGCCTTTCACCTTAGCCTCCCCAACACTTACTTAGTTTTTACATGCAGTAGTTTATTACTGAACAGGCCATCACAAACTGCTTAAAACTGTATTATCTGAGCAAGAGCTTGCAAGATATTCTTAACTCTGCAGCTACAGAACTGCTTTTGACACCATTATGGTGAAAAGCATATTGTGGAATACGAAACAACAAAAATGGCTTATTCACTTAAGACTGAAGGACAGCTTAGCAAGTTTTCCTTTTTTAATTTGGATTTATGAAAATGGTAACAGATCTTAGAAACTACTAATTGGTATTTCAGTAACAGTTGCTATCACTGCTGGAAATCAATTTTAGCTATTTTGAGCAGCCACGTTGCCCCAGTGGAATTTAACACTATGGTTTTATAGTGGCATCTTCCCCATCATTAGCAGTTTGATTACTGGGGTTCAGATTGTTGTGACCACCCCACAAACTTGTCTCTTACAAAAAACAAAACGAAAACAACACAACTTCTGCAATGAAGGCAAATCTGGATGACACACTTATTCATGACGTTCTTCATAACTGAATTAGCAATTTTGACACAGTCATGTAGGTACTCTGATAAGTTGTTTCTTTCATTTGGACCAATATACCAAAAAAATTCTCCATGGAATAGGCGGTTTACTCCAAGATAAGAGGTCAACCATCAGATGACACTCATGAAGTACAAACTATTACCTTGACATGAGGGGACTGCATTTTCTGATACATTTCCAGTGAATAATGATGAAGCCACATTTCAACAAAGATCTGCAAAACAAATATTTTCTCAGCTAGGAAAAGAGAAGTAATCCAGGACTTGTCAGTCACAAGCTATGTGTAAGGGAAGATCATAGCATATAATTTGAAAACTAAGATGTACTTGCAAATAGACAGGCACCTATTCGGTAGTATTTCAAATTATCATCTCGTCAATGCAAATGACTGAGTTGGCATACTGTTAGCACCTGCTAAGCATCAATAATTCAGTTCAGCAACATGGTAGGAATTTGTTTCAGAACAACTGTTAAGTCCAGAGTCTCCTTTCCCTTCTCTTGGTGGTGAACAAAACCAACTTCTCTGTGCTCAACCTTTGCTTAGAGAGCAAATTTATATAAGATTTAAAAAAAAAAAAAAAAAAAAAAAAAGAAGAAAATCAGGTTTAGAAACTTTTCTGGAAAAGAATACTCAAATGTTTGAGAACCATTGTTAGATATATAGTCTAAAAAGAGATATTAAGTGCCTTTCTAAATTATAACTTAACAGTTTTGCAGTGGTTCTTTGTTTCATGAACAGAAAACAAAAGCTGCACTGCTGAATTCCAAAAACAAGCTAAAGCAAAATGACATAACTGTCTCTGGTTTAAAAAGATGAGATTCCTCTGTTAGCAGCAGGAAATTTTCTGGTGTGTTTTCTTCCTTAAATCCAACTTACCTGAAGCAGTGTTTCTGATCTCCAGATCTCCTGGGAAGCTGGGTCAGCATTCACAGAAGGCTGATGGGCAATGTGCCGTTTCAGCAAGCTGGTATGATGCATGCCGTAGGAAGTGAAAGGCACTGCTGGAGACCTTTAGAGACAAATGAATGGAAATACTGAAGTCAGTAAGCCTCAATACAGGCAAATATATCATGGCTTTTAATCAACGGTTTATAAACTGGAAAACAGTCTTTAAGGAGTAAAACCGCGTAGTTGATTACACATTTCAAATTTTTGCAACATGTTATTAGTCACCTTAACTATCAACAAACACTACATCACTGCTCATACTGCACTGAACCAGCTGAACACAGACCTGATGTTATGTTCAATAATACATGGGTTTTTATTCTCTCTTATTCAGTTTGTTTTCTTTCACTCTGTCTTCCATATTCATAATTCACCTGATCTGTATTTTCCTAAGGATATGCTAAGGCTCAACAGACCACGGAAACTGATATTTGAAACATATTTAAAATGCAGTTATATAAAATATAATGACTATTTATTTTTACATTTGTATAAAATTGCTAATATTGATAACATTTTATAAATTCGAGTAGCAAAACTAATTTTAAAGATGTGGTCTTTCACACACTTAGCCATTACAAAGAACAAAAGACTGGGTGCTTGTACTTGAGAATTTTCACTTCAACTTTGTGAGTTTGTTTTTATGCCATTATCACACAGACATGTATAGAACTTCAGTAAGGGGTCAAAAATCTTCCATCCTCTTCCTTCCAGTTGTGGCTAAATAGCTTGATCTATTACCGTGCAAAAAGTCACCTGAAATGCAGTCACTCATTATATGATTTGATTACTAATATGTGTCTTGGCTTTTTAGATCAGGAAGTTATGAACTAAGAAATGTATGAGAACTATCAGTCTGCAACAAAGACATGGTCCTGACACAGCAATTTCAAAGAACCGTAAAACAGGTAATGAGAGCATTAAACAAGTAAGGATGGTGACGTTAGAACCAAAACAAAATGACCAACTGCCAAGTTGTCTGGCTTTATTGCAACATTAATGAAAATGCAAGTTTCCTTGTAACAGTGGTTATCACGAGTGCCATCTTTAGCACACACCATATGTAACTGAAGATAGTAAAAACTACAGTCAGATCTATGCTACTCCGATTGCAGGCCACAAAACACAACTGGAGTTGCTAAACTGATGAATTTTTGTTGCTTGTACATGCTTTTTCTGTTCCAATAGCTACCTTTCAGACTTTCAAATGAAACCTTTATGGTAAAATTAAGTGAACATAAATCTATTTTATTTTTGTAATTATATAATAAGTACATACAGATCATGAAGAGCGGAGGTGTTTTCTACTTATTAGAGGTTTTGTTCCAACAAGCCATATTTTATAAGCGCTGTTCCCACAATTTGCCTCTGGCACTGCAGCTGTTACCTGGGAGTCGGGGAAGGAATGGCTCCCCCCGGATTTGAAGAAGGTGGAGGAAGGACACTTCCTTCTGTGGGTAGGAAACACTTCAGGTATGTGTCCACCAAGATGAAATATGCACTGTTGGAAGGGCTGACATGATGGGTGACGGGTGAGTTCTGAAACAGACATGCAGGACATACCTGGGGTTATATACTGTTACTCTAAGCTACTGCTACACAGCCAGACCCGTTTAGCCTAAATAAGCAGAAGCCCAGGGTTATAAAGGGTGAACTGACAACAAAGACACGTTAGAGCAAAGGTAAAGTGACTAACTGTAAGAGAACTGTTGCTGTAGTGGTGAATGTAACCAAGTATGAGAAGAGTGCAGCGTTACATAGCATAGGGAAACAACAGGAAGAGGAACCAAATAACCAGACACCATAGTACAAAGCTATGGTTATGACTGTATAAATGGTGTTACTGGATAGAGGGGTAGGAAATCCATTTGGAATCAACTGCCTGCTCTGTGCTGTCATATTGTTGGACAGTCTGCTCACTGGTATATCTAAAGAGGGTATTTTGTTTATTATCCAGTCTTCCATCATCAACCGAACCAAAGCAATAACAAATTCTAAAAGTACAGATAAAACTGCTGTTAATTTAGTTGGACAGCACCTCAGCAGGCTCTTAAAGCATTGTGAAGAAAGGCTAATACTATTTTAAGGGAAAAATTGCGAAAGGTACTTACCTTCTGTGTAATCAAACTAATTGCAAAGTAAAACATGTAATATTCAAATGGATCTGGAATAACAGAGTCAAGGATCAGATAATAAAAAACAGGTACAGCTGTTACATATCTGGGGATGCTGACTAGACATTACATTTTTATTTTGTCAATGCTAAATTAACTTGCTAGAGCTTAACAGCAAATTCAGCTTTGCCTTCTTGCTTCCAACTGACGCAAAATGTTGGTAATCGAGGTTTTCTCTATGTGGCAAGGTGTGTTCGCATTACTCTTAGCACATTTGACTATCTCAAACTGAAACCAGTGCAGCTGCAGCTAGACTGCTTCCAACAAGTATACTAGCTGCAAAGTTAACACACTCTTTTTCTATTATATTACATACACTATGAATAGTTACAAAAACAAAAATTTTGAAATACAGGGTCTAATGAAGTCACTGGGAATTTTGTTGTCGACTTGAATAAGGCCAAAAATTCCCCCACAAGGGTTTATGTAAAGAGGTCAAATTTATTTTTCTTTGGAATCTAAACATTTCTAATCGGCCCAAACTCTTCAGCACGACTGTGATTTACCACAGATGCATAATAAATACACAACAGAAATGCTTCGTAATGTCTCAGTTTTAGACATTTAAAAGGAATTAAATATCCAACCGTTAAAAGGATACTAAGAGCCAAATTCAAACCTAAACCACCAGATGAAGGAAACTGGACTTTGTTGTGGTATAAAGAGCATTCAGGTAGGACTTGCTCTTGTATTGAAGCCTTCACGGGACCCTGAAAGACAGAGTAATGAAACACTAAATCAGGCTACTTGCAGAGTATGTTTTCAGATACTGAAGATGTGCTGCATTCCAGCATTCTGGGATCATATCTACATTCATCTCAGTGGGATTTTACTGCATTGCAGTAGTTCCTTCTGCAAATGCATACTCTTTAGACAACTGCCAGCTTTCTCACTGAAAATGAGTATTCAGTAGAAGAAAAAAAAAAAAAAAAAAAAGCCTTCACCAAGACTTTTCCAGTTGGAGTGGGAGCAGCAGAAGACTGGTGTTTGCCTGATGGCTGACGGTTTTGTTAGGGTAACTCTGCTGTGGACCAGCAATTACTATATACTTAAATGATGTTTCCTTTTGTTAAAGATTGCAGAGCTATCTGAATCAATTTCTAGATAGCAGGTAGCAATGGCAGAAACATAGTGAAACACCTCAGCAGATAAACATTTTTGTTTGAAATGTCGTAGTTCATATCCAGGATAGCAGTTAGTCTTCAAACACATGGGCACAAAGCACAGCTAGGGAAGGCACTGCTCTGTGGTAAGCTTGGAAAAACTATTTTCAGTTCTGCAACGTAACCAGGATAAAGCACACGACTTTCTCTGGGGTCAGGATAAGATCACAATGCAGCTTTCTTGGCTGAACAGCACAAACATCTAGCTGCTGACCACCACCATCTCCTACAAAGTTTACGGCTGGGAACTCTCCTCCTCTAGCACCTCTTTAAAGAAACGGGTATGCTGTAAACCTGGAGAACTGAGGCTGTACCTTGGCCTATTTTGAACCATCTGTATAAAGCGTGGGCAAAGTTCCAATAGCTGCAACAAAACCTCCATACTCTTCTTAAAAATTTTTCAGTTACTCACTGGGAGATACGAGACTGGGAAATCATATCTGTACTCTTCTGCCTGGAGTTTGTAAACCAGCTTCATCATTGGGCCACTGCAAATAAGCATGAGAAAGAAAATCCACGGTAAGTACCCTCTCCTGTCTCATTTCTGTGAACTTACGTTTGCACAACGGAAAAAGGTCAAGCACTGGTTAATTGTTCACCATACGTTTTTTTAATCTGTGCTGAAACAAATGAATTTACCTGGGATCCAGGAAATCCAAAGCCACAGAATATTCGGTAGGATTTGTTCTTCCTTGCAAACAGCGAAGATTCCAGCCTACGATGATGCCATCCAGGCTACCAAAAATGCTCTCCACCAGCCACGGGAAGATGCCATGTAGCTCCTTCAAGGAAAACGGACACAAATAGTTAATGTGTACAATTCCTCACTTGAGCAATCTCCACTGCATGTACTAGAACGTACACACAAAGATACTGTCTGCCAGCTGTTTACGACAGTTTCCAGATTACCACTGGGCAGAGCTTCCATTCAAAGGAATGTATTACAACATGGCAATTACAGGAAATCTATCCTGATTTCTGATCCTGCTAAAGCTCCAGCAATACTCATCAGCATCGCATGCAATTATCTGTCACATTTTAAAAACTAGTTTTCCTTGTAAACTGAGGCTGAAAGGTACTAATGAAGCGTAGTCAACTGAAACAATCTTTTGATGACTAGAAAAGGGTTTTAACTCTTGGGAAACACTGGATTTGCACTGTTTCACCTGGCATCCTCAAAACTCTTTATAAGAGAAATAGGAACAAAGAAAATAGTAATATGAAAAAAGCAAATTCCCCTGAAATATGTCAGGCAGTGAGTTTCTGAAAAAGCAGCGAGTGCTCACCTTGGCAGGAAACTCCTCAATGACCGTCTCCAGATCATGGCATCTCTGAACAAACGGTTTGTTTATGCAATCTGCCTTCAGAGTGGCCTGTTACAAATCACAAGGGAAATCAGATCACCGTTGCCAGAAAGGACAACATTTGTCACGGCCATGACGTAAAAATCCCCTAATTACGCCACTTCTCGGGTACAGCATTTCTATTGATACGGCTGAAGTTACACCGACCGACCTCATAACTTCGCAAGCACGTAGCAAAGCTGACAGTTAACCAGAAACCGCAAGCCCAACCGGGACAGGGCGGGACGCCCCGCTCGGCTCGGCTCGGCTCGGCTCGGCTCGGCTCGGTCCGGCCCCGGGGGCTCGGTGCGGCGCCGCCCCGGCGCCCCGCTGCCGCTCCCAACCCACCAGCAGGAAGCTGGGCTGCTGCAGGTGCGGGCCGGCCATGGCACCTCCCTCGCCGGCCGCCGGGCCCCTCGAACCGCCGCGGAGGCCTCCCGCCGCCGACCCCCGCCGCCTCCTCCCGCGCTCGGCGCGGCCCGTTGCGTCACCGCCCTCGCCCGGCGCGCCGTCGTGACGCCACCGCCGCGCCGGGCGGAGGGGAGCGTGCCGCTGTTGCCATGGCGCCGGGCCCGCCGCGTTCCCCCTCCGAGATGGCGGCGGTGCGGGAGGGCCCGGCCCGGGCCTGCCCCAGCCGCCAGCCCCGGCCCAAGGCCGTGCAGTGGCTCGGGGGCGTCCGGTGCGGACGCACCCGGAGAGCTGCTAAGAACGGGCGGTATCGCAAGGCGAGGGGGAGCGCGGCCAGCCCAGCCCGCGGCGTGGGGCTCGGTGGTGGTGGTGCAGGTGAAGCCGACGTTTGCTCGGATGTTGGTGTTTGGGGAGAGCATCTTGCTGATACCGTAAAAGCCGGTTAAAAGAACTCTCTAAGACTCAATTTTGGAGTTTCAGAAAGCAGACGTTCTTTTATTACCGTGCTGGATGCACGGGGGATAATTCCTCCTAGCGTGCACATCTACTGGAGTTCATTTTTGACATTTATACATGAAAATTAACTCACCACGCCTATCTAATACATAGTCATTGACCTGACTGAGCATCCTCTTCTTCCATCGGTCTGTATCTTCCTCACTTAAATTTAAAGCTATAGTATGATTTTAACTCACTGCGCATGCTCAAGCGGAGTAGGGGGTCAGTCCTTTCGACCCTCAGTTGAGTCGGTGGTCGGTGGTCGCAATCTCCTCCCGCTGGAATTACCTTTTCCCCAGTTTCGTGCTTCAGCGCCTTCTGGGCCAAGATGTTCCCTTTTATCACTGCTGACTGATTTGTGGCCTTCCCTTATCTTCACACCCTTCTTTGTAGCAGGATGTTTCCACTGTCAGTCCTTGAAGTTCTACTGAGTTGTATTCTCTTAGGAGGTTCTTGTCAATGGGGCATTCATTGCTAATACCCTCTTGTCTGGCCTAAGCATTATTTACTATCTTGTTAAAATTCTCAGGTGTTAGTCTCTACTCCTAACTATGATTTTTTCTTAACTACTACTAACTCCTGCGCTATTCCATCTCATCCAAGAATAATATATATATATATACACACACACACGTTTGGCAACAATTCTGGTGCATTGGCTAGGCATAAATTAAGCACATCCTGTCCACCACAAAAGGCACAGTTGAACCTTCTATCTTTTAGCTTTTGTCCAAGGTATCATTGTGAGCACACTAAAAGCGGTATGAACAAAGACAGACCTCATTGCTAATACGTATCTCCTGACTGTTCTAAAGGAACGATTGTCATCCCGACTATGGGAGAATTTAAAAACGGCATAGTAGAAAAACATCACAGTACTCTGGGGGAAAAGTAGGAGTTTTTAAATAGAAGTGTATTAAATGGTCAGAAAACTGTGTCAGAAAATGAGGCAGCTATGACATGAGACTCCTAGAAGTGAGAGCTGTATACACCGGTTGAGCTATAGGAAACAGTAATTACACATTTCAAGAGAATTGATAAGAGAAGCCAAAGTCACTATAGAGGTAAGGATAATCACCCCTCAGTGTATAAGGAGAGCGAAAGAGATCCCTGTGATGGTAATATGCCACTGGTAGATAGAGAAAGTAAAATTAAAATTGCTAATAGTGCAGAAGAGTGTTCGATACATGCTTGTGATTCATATTTAGAAGGAAGCTAGATGAGTCGTTTAATTGGAAAGCCCCAGTAATTTGTCTGCAAGAAAAATAGATAGGCAGAAAAATTATCTACTGCTCATTTTTTAAAAAATTGGGAATTTGGGAGAAATTCCATAAAACCAGAGGAATGGTCATGTTGTGCCAGTATTCAGAGAAAGACTTCCAGTCTAGAAAAGGATAATTAATTGTATAAAATACCAAAGACAGCTATATAATTAACACCAGTAAACATGATTACAGAAAATAATCCTGCTCAAACAAGTTTGGGTTTGTTTGTGACAAGATTTACAGACATTGTCAGGAAAGATCACTGTGGGTAAAATGTAGATTTTCTTGATCATTGTGATTGTTTTATGCAAGGAGGTGTAGGAGTCGTTGAGTGAAATGATCTGGTTTAGGTTGTGTAGGAGGTCAAACAAAAGGATGTGACCTCATACTCCACTGCTGTCATTAACATTGAAACAAAGAGTAAAAAATTGTGTTAGAATGATGGAGGAGTTCCTTTTGTAACGTCAGCTCTGACCCTGCAAGGTGACTTTATTCATCCATTTTAATAGGATAATAGTGTAAAATGATTCAATATTTACATAAATGTTTACAGGATCAGAATTAAAAATGGTACATTATTTCTTGGTATTGACATGTGCTTCTACTCCAATCTGCTTTTCCCAAGCTGGATCTCAAAACTGGTTTTTGGACTTGGCAGTCAGTAAGGGGAGTGGAGGCAGCAGCTCCAGTAGCAGTAGAGCAATCCAGTTCCTGACTACTGAAAAGACAAATTAACAGCTTCTTGGACAGCCCCATTTAGAATTCTGCCAGGCAATTATTTTGCTTATTCCTTTCCTTTTTTATATTATGTATTTTTTTTTTAAACAAATGTCCAATATTTTGAATGTAGCAAGCTGTTAACAGATGACAGAAGAGTTCTTTGACACATACAAAAGTGTGATTGAATAGAGCTGTGTTTGCTGTGATGCATATACATATTGGAAATGCATGTCCTCGGTGAGATGCTAGCCATGTTTTAAAAGTGCATTTGCAGATGGAGACAGTCTCTGGCTGAGTGAACACTTTTCTTTGAAGGGTCGGTCCCTCCTCCAGGTGGGGATAAAGAGCTATTTTAGCTCCAGAAAAAGCTATTGGGACTTGATGGCAAAGCTTCTGCCATGTGTTTATTTAGCTATAAAAGTTATGGGTATGATTGCCAGAATTTAAGGAAACAGTATTTTCAGTGGGTGATAGAATTGGAGAAAGAAAACAACAAGAAATAAATTATTAGGTGAATAAGTGGAAACAGAATATTGGTAGGGATGGCTCAGTAACACTTGTGCAAATTAATAAAATAGCTGCATGGGAGAAATTTGTCAAATTATTTTAATAACTAGGGGAACTGCTGAGGAGAACTGTGGAATGACAGTCTATTTATATTTATAGGTCTGTTCTGGAGCCTACTGAAATCAATGGTATATGTCTGTTATCACTGGTACCTAGAGCATTTTCAAATGTATATGTCAGGACTGTATGTGTATTTTTGCCCCATTTTGCAGATGGAGAGACACAGGCCCAGAAAAGTTATGTCACCTGCTGATATGCCACTTACCTAGGTTTCCTTTTTCCCTTTCTCCCAAGTTACAGCTCTGTTTAAGCCACAGCAACAAGAAGGGCTTTTTTGTTTTGTTGGTATGTTTTTCCTGAGAGGAATATTCCTTAGATAGCTGTAGGTTGAGCTGTTTCCTGAAAGTATGAATTCCATGCAGTAATCTGCTTTGGTGTTTGCTCTGTGTTTTTATCATTCATTGCACTAGAGGTTTCTGTTAGGCAAAGAAGTACGCAGCTGAAGTGACTAGCTTCAGCCATACTAACACTTCTCCTAGGTAGCTTCAAAGGTAAGCCAGCATTTTGTCACCTTGGTGTAATCACTACAGCATTGCAGTTTCAATCAAACTCTACAGAGGTAATTAAGTGTATAAAATTGCCGTAAAGATGAATGACTCAGTAGAGCACAAGCAATTTGTGCATAGTAGAGTGTGCTAATAATACTCAGTACCAGAAAATCCACTAGGAAAAGAGACTCTCTAAATCCTGCGATGTCAGCTTGCACCGTTACTGCTGTTCAGGTTAAACATTTGGGATATGTAAGAAACCAGACTTGCATGTTTCTGGTGCTTGCAATACCATCTCTGGAGATCATACAGTCTTCTTTTCTGGAAGCAGTACTAAAAAACTTTGAATAAAATCATATGGGGCCTCAACTGCATTTTACAGACTTCAGTGGGAAGTTTGGGTACACGAGTGTCACATCAATGCTTTAGTAAGTGGCTTACCCACCTTAAAATGAAGCAGTGTTTGTAGCGAAAGATGGCATCTTTTGTAAAGCCAATGGATATCAGAGGGAGAAACAGAGAAGCTTTGGGGCACTCTAGCTTCTCTTGAAGTCTGACTCAGATGTAGCAAACAACAAGTCCAGGCTGAGAACAAGTTATCGTAACTTTAACCTGATTATGTAAATCAATGAATCTGAGAGAAAAAAGATAAATTAGAAATAATCTAATTTAAAGAAACAGCATAGGTTTCTGATAAATTAAACAGACCTTGTTGCTTGTGCAGGACTAATTTAATCTCTTCCTGTAAGGACAGATTAGAGTGTCATAATAGTGAAGAACTCTGTCAAATGTGTTCTTTTGGCTGGAGAATTGTTTGGGTGTTGATATGTCAGGGATGGATGAAATGATTAGAAAATATGTAGTCTGTTCAGCTGTGACGGGTGCAAAACCAGACTACCAGTTAATGAGAATTCAGCTGGAACAGAGCCTGGAGTCATATAGGTGAGGAGAAAAGGGGAATTTGCAGGACTGTGATAATGTTTCTGGTCCAGCTGAAGCAACTTCTCTTTTCAAAGCTGTTCAGCTCATGCAGACATCGACATTATACTGTCCCTAACATGCACAGACCTGCTAAGGCTGTAAGTCAAAGTTTCACAAGGATAAAGACGAGACTTCCTTTGTAGTCTGAGGAAACGTTAACCCACTCATTGTATATAACAGCTTCTCTTCTGAACTAAACATCAGCAGGCTCTCAGGATATGTTTAACCGTTGCAGTATCTGCCTACTTTTAGTGTATAGCTCTTTGAGCGACTGCTTATTGTATGTTTGATTTATTTAGCCCAGACAAAAATTTTAAATACTAAACTCTCTCAGAGTAAGTAAATACATATCTAGTAGCAGGATCTTACAGAAAACTATAGATTCTCAAGGGATAGGACTTTCTAAGGATTCCTTTTCTGATTATAAAAATACGTTCTTAAGAAATACAAGACTATTGCCCTTGTGCACTACTGATGCCAGGACACTCTCAGGCAGAAATGGAAGGCTTCATAGAAATGTTGCTCTAGCTTATCTCTTATGTTGCAGCTCTTTTATTAGATCAGAAAGCATTTTTTTTGTCTTTTAATATAACATTAAAATTGCAGTAACTCTTGGTTTGAAAAGACCCAGAAGCAGGGGACAGTGGTGCATTGGAATGGGTACCTGCTGAAACATGTATCCCCAGGGGTTGATGGAAAGCAACAGGACAGCTCTGCAGGGACAAGTGTTCTTTGAAGTCTTGCATAATATACAAGAGGGAGAGAAAATAGATGGGTTTTTTACGTATCAGTTAATTTCTATTGGGGTATATGCATTAATTTCTCCTAATGATTTCTGCAAATTTGTTACATTTTTGCCTAGCTTCTGCAAACAGAGATTGCTTAAGATGTTGCATGACAGTTTGATATCAGTAGTCCCAACTCCAGCTTGCCTCCCACAGTCTTGAGAGTACCTTAAGAATAGTCTGATTTAATAAGCAATGTATTTTGTGCCTTTTTACTTATACTTTGAGTTTTGCAACTTTAGCAGTCCCATTCTGAAGATTTTCTTCTCAATATGAAATGCTAGAAATTTGTTTTTAATTAAAACTGGATTTATTGCATAATCATATGAATCCAGGAGCTTGAGGCATAAGTAATCTCAACATTTCAACACTTGGGATAAAATATGGGTACTGGTGGCAGAGTGTGTAAACATAATGCATTATGCAGGGAGCTAAAGCAACTCTTGGATCCAGAGTCTGAGGAAGTGTTGTGGTTTAACCCAGCAGCTAAGTCCCACCCAGCCGCTTGCTCACTCCCCCCTGGTGGGATGGGGGAGAGAATCAGAAGGGTAAAAGTGAGAAAACTTGTGGGTTGAGATAAAGACAGTTTAACAGATAAAGCAAAAGCTGCAAAAACTCTATCCCAGCTGAAACCAGGACAGTATCCACCCCTTATTCCATACCATTTATGTCATGCTCAGGTCTCACACTATCCAATACAACCCCCCTTCCCATGCTTTGATATAATATAATATACAGTTATTATTCCCTTAGTCTATGGACTACCCCTGTAAAATGTCTTTTAAATGTCCATAAATGTCCACAAAGTGCCCACTAAGTTTGTTCAGTCTATGACTTTGGGCTCCATCTGTTCTGGTGGACCCTCAGGACAGGAGGGGTCGTGTGTTGCACGGAGTTATTGGGCACCAAAACCAGCTCAGGTCGGGTCACTGCTGCACTTGCACTGCTTCTCGTAAGGCTTCTCCTCCGCTCGTTCAGGTGGTTCCTGGTATAGTAATTCCTATAACTTGCAACTCGAATTATGGGTTACAACAATTTAAAGGTAGAACTGTTACAATCTCCACCCCTGGTCCCTTTGGACCAGGTTATACGTTTTAACATTGCAGTGAACTCCTCCCTGTGCTCCTAGCCTGGCTAACAACAAGGGGTTCCTGCTATAGTAATTCCCATAACATGCAACTCAAATCCCGGGTTACAACAATTTAAAGGTATTTCCATTACAATCTCCACCCCTGGTCCCTTTGGACCAGACCATTGTGTTTAACATTGCAAAGAACTCCTCCCCTTGCCCCTGGTCCGGCTTGGAGTTATCCACAGACTGCAGTCCCTTAGGGATGTACCTGCTCCAAGTGGAGCCTTATCTAGGAGCCACAGTCTCTCCAGGGGTACACCTGCTGCAGCATAGACTTATCCACAGCAACAGTCCCTTCAGAAGTGAACCTGCTCCAATGTGGCCTTGCCCATGGCTGCAGTCCCTCCAGGGGTGTACCTGCTCTGTCATGGGCTTATCCATGGCCACACACTTTGAGGGGCTCCAGCATGACCTCATGCACAGCCACTGATGCTTCAGGGTATACCTGCTGCAGCATGGACTTATCCACAGCCACAGATGCTTCAAGGTGTGCCTTCTCCAGCGTGGACTTATCCTTGGGCCACAATCCCTTCAGAGGTATTCCTGCTGTGGCACAGACATATCCACGGCCACAGACGCTTTGAGATGTACCTGCTCTGGCATGGGCTTATCCACGGCCACAGACGCTTCTGGGTGTCCTGCTCCCACGTGGACTCATCCACAGTTCACAGTCTCTTCGACTTGAGTTCGCACTGGAGTTCCAGCCTGCCCAGTACAGCGGCACAGAAACAGCAGCGATGCCCTGGCCATCTGCCGGCCCAGGCGCATGGCCATTGCTGTTATCAAAATTTTCCCAGGCACAGCAGAGTGAGATGATGAGCAGTACAGCAAGCAGCAAAAGCAAAAAGCAAAAAGCTCATTAGTGAGCAGTAGATTCTAATATACAGTGAGGCAAGCAAGCCCCACAGCAACTACATGAGCCTGTCCATTAATAGCTAAATAGCAGTAACAGCTATAAATTCAATCTAGCACATTTCAATCAAATCTGTCATTATCTTGAACCCTTTGAGCCCCACATTGGGTGTCAAAAAGGACTGTCATGTTTTAACCCGGCAGGCAACTAAGCCCTACACAGCTATTCGCTCACTCCCCGCCCAGTGGGATGGGGCAGAGAATCAGAAGAGTTAAAGTGAGAAAACTCATGGGTTGAGATAAAGACAGTTTAATAGGCAAAGCAAAAGCCGCGCACACAAGCAAAACAAAACAAGGAATTCATTCACTACGTCCCACGGGCAGGCAGGTGTTCAGCCATCTCCAGGAAAGCAGGGCTCCATCACACGTAACGGTGACTTGGGAAGACAAACGCTATCACTCCCAACGTCCCCCCTTCCTTCTCCTTCCCCCAGCTCTATATGCTGAGCATGACGTCATATGGTGTGGGACATCCCTGGGGTCAGTTGGGGTCAGCTGTCCCGGCTGTGTCCCCTCCCAGCTCCTTGTGTGCCCCCAGCCCACTCACTGGTGGGGTGGGGTGAGAGGCAGCAAAGGCCTTGACTCTCTGTAAGCCCTGCTCAACAATGACAAGAACATCCCTGTATTACCAACACTGTTTTCAGCACAAATCCAAAACACAGCCCCATACAAGCTACTATGAAGAAAACTAACTCTATCCCAGCCAAAACCAGCACAGGAAGTTTGATTATGGTGAACATTGCTACTAAAACTACTTTCTGAGTTTTGCTTTATTAAGATAGGGGCTGAGGTTTGGAATTTGGGCTTTGAGAAGTAAAGCCACATTTAATGTACCATTTTCCATTCTAGTTGCTGGTGATCTGTATTCTGATTTTTAATTTAGCAAGGTTAGCCTGGGGGGAAGAATACTTTGTTCCATTTGCAAGAAGCTTTTCCTGTTGATTTGGAAGGAAATGGCACTTCAAGCTTATAAGCTATGGTTTAATTTTTTCTTTCTAGGTGTTTCCCCATATTCCTAAAGCACAATCTTGATGCAGTAGGATAAGCATGAATTGCTTAGCACTGACTAATACTTGAAGTGTGCAGTTACAGCGCTGCTTGCTATTTATACTTTGGCAAATTGACATTCCTATATCTCAGTTCAGCAGGTTTCTGCAAAATGCCATTGACCACAGTGTCATCTTTTCTTATTTGAGTTGCAGTTCAATACTCAGGGCTAGACGTGGGCACTGTGAAGAAGGGGGATTGCCTTTGGCTGCACCTTCATCATACAACTGGATGTGCCTACTGCACCATATAGTGTTATGGGGAGGAGTGGGCTCCCTATGAAATGCTCCTCTGACTCTGGACTTTGTTAGAGAGCCCCAAATCAGCCTTTAAATTTTGTGCATTTCCAGCTGTAGAGTCTGGGCCTTCCAGAGAGAATCTGATGTATGTCAGGTAACCATTGTTCTGACTTAGAACAAATGTGTCTTTGTGTTCCCACGCATTTCCTAGTGTCTTCCATAACTGCATGATATTCAACAGTGTGGTGGTGTGGTGGAGAAGCATCTGTCCCTCAGCAGAGGAGACTGATATTTCTTGCTAGGCTGTGCTGGGTACAAATGTGACTGCTCTTTCTGTGTGCCTCGAAGGCAGCTTCTCTATCTACAGGATTTGTTGTAGCTTAGTTTTCCCAAGGATCCTATATAGGATCACCACGGCAAGGTGCCCTTGGATTAGTTTAGCATCCAGGTCCTTTTATAACCCCAGTACTCAAAAAAAACCTAAGCAAGTAAATGCAGCTCTAAGCTGCTTAATAAAATGTAATATAATAAAGAATAATAGCCTTAGCAAGGGAGGCAGTTCAGAGCCATAATATGGATGGAGTAAGCTGTAGCTGGTTGGTTTTGTGATTGATAGAGTATTCCATGTTCTTTTTATCCTTTGAGTTAAAACCAGATACTGCCATTCTTAAAGAGGAGTGAATCTATTTAATGATACCTTTAATAATCTCCTCTTTCCTTTTGAAAGCAGCATTTGGGAAGTAGAATCTCTCTCCCACTAATGGCTGTCTGCCAACTGGCTTTAGTCTTTATCCTTTCTGACTCTGCAGTCATTTACCCATGTGAAGCATTTGCTCTTAGAACATTCTGGCAGTCAAGATAAGAGAATTCAGTGTAAATCGCTGGGGTTAGTGACCAGGAGGTGACAGTCAAAAGCCTTGGGTATTGGGTGCTTCAGCCTGACAAGCAAGATGAAATATGCATGAATGGGAAACTGCATAGAGCTCATGAAGGAGGGTCAGTTACAGGACCTCAGAAAAGAATACAACAAAGCAAATAAAGAAGATCCCCTGAGGTAGAAAGGAATTATTTCTTGAGATGCATGTAAGCAGCTTCTGAGAATACTGGATGGGGCTCTGGGTCTGCAGAAACCACTGGAAGAACCTGGTTTGACCCAGGACATCATTGTCTTCAAAACTTCAAAAGGCCTGTGGACCTTTTAAGATAAGGACTAAGGAAGCTAAGTATTCTCTGACAGAAGTTTCCTTAAGTAAAAGCATCTGCTACTGAGCAACTTTAGAAAGGAAAGCCTTGAGATGGCTCCTGGAGTTTGTTTGCTTACACTGATCTACACCACTGTGATCTGGGACTCGGCACCCTGATATCTGAAAGAGAGATGCTTTATTTTGACAGATTTGGTACTACCAGATCTGAGTGCTCCAAGTCAGGTGAGTGTTTATGAGATCTTTTTAAGAAGATGTTGATTCTAGATTATTTTTTTTAAAATTATGTGCAGCATCCCTAAGAAAAACATTATATATCTTGCAATAAAATCATGGCAGTTGGCATTACTGCTGGTCAGCTGAAAAGATGCATGGAAGGGACTATAAGCAAATTCTATGCATCCCGAGACATCTTTCTACTAGAATAATACAGATTCAGTTACTACAAGACTTCCAGTGAAATATTGGGGGTATATGTATAATTGACCTAGAAATAAACATCTGTCATAGATAATTGCTTCATATAAATTTGAATATTGTCTTTGATCTTAGATTAAATCTGTTTGAATTTGTGAGATGGATGCTGTTGATTTGACTCTGTCTCCTCTCAGCTGCTCCTCTAGAAAATTCAGTGCTGCATTTCAGAACTTGTTCTGGTGTTGATTCACCTTTTAAAGCTTTACACAGGTTTATTCTGCACTTTCTTTTCTTTATTTGACCTGACTATCTGTGTGGGAGACTTGCATGAAGATGTTTACAGAAATGGCCTGGATGTTTGTATTCAGCCAAATAAATTTTTAAAGGTAGTTTGGATTGACATGATCTCTAATTTCTTTACAGAAGCAGACACTTTCTTGTTCCCTGAAAGTGGAAGATGGATGTGTTTCCTTGCAGTAGAAGAGAAATTATGTTTTGAAGCTGCTTTTCTAACAGTGGTCATGTAACACCATTTTGAGTGCATCAGATTTCTCATTATCCATTATTTGCTGCTTCTTCCCCCCACCCCCCGAAGTGCCCAAGTCTGTAAGCAAAATTGTCATGATAAAATTTCACAGTCTTATGAGACTGGTACTTGCATAACATTAGAATGGAGTTAAGAGTTTCTCCTTTGGATGCAGAGCCAAGCATTCGAGAGCATTTAAAATGTTGAGATGAGAGAAACTGTCTTGGAACAGACTGTTCTTATTCTGAACCAAATTTCTTGGTGTATTTCCAGAAATACTGAACATAAGTGCAAAATGGGACCCAGAAGAAAAATCTGGGAGACAGGAGGACATGGCCTTTTCTTCTGCTGCTTTGCTCCCTGCAGTGTTAGAGCCAACCTAAAGCAAACTGTCTGCCAGGGGCACCAGGCTCATGCCTGCCATGTGTGAAAGCAATGACACAGAGCTAGCTGGAGCAGATAAATTACCAACCAACAATTCATCTTACGCATGTGAAGTTCTCAGTTGCCAGATTTCCCAGACTGAAGTTTATTTTGTTCCATGAGACCGAATTTTAAATAAACCCTGCAGTTCTTCATTGAGTGTCAACCTGTACTAAATGTAGGGAGGTCAGTGGGATCATATCAGGTGCAGTATACAGGAATATTGTAAAGGCTTACAGGAATATTATAAAGATGGAACATCACGACATTCTGTTCTCCAAAATACTAAAACTTCATAATCTTGCATCTCAATATGGAAAATTGAATAGTGATTATCACAAAAGGTGCCTTTAAAATCATTCAAGTTTGGAGAGTAAAATGTTTGCCTGAGGGGGAAGCATAAATTTTTATTACCACTTTGGTGGGAAATGAATGTGATTTGTAAGATTAATGTTGGTTAAAATAAAATATAGTTTATTGCATAAAGATGAAGGGATTCAGATGAGTGCCATGTGCAGTGTGATTTCTGTTGTGCAGTATAAATATATGTCTGTTAGCTGTCAACAGCTCCTGTTCTAGGATGCTGAGAGACAGAGTGAGAGTAGGAATTGTATCTGGACTGGGCTATCATTCAAGGAGGATAGAGTTCAGGTTGTGTGGGCACGTAACCCATGTCTTCATACCCTGTTCTCGTATCCTTAATATTCAGAAGTTTAGGAATTGCTGAACAAACCACAATAGAGGAGAAAAAGACATTGGCAACCTTAGGTATCTAAGGTGGTGTTACCTTAAAGTTATTGAAATGCTGTTCCCCAAAGCTATGAGAGGACTTGTAGACAAAACGGTCAGCTCAATCTCATCATGCTGATATTTATGCTCTCTAGTTTGCATGGAAAAGCAGCTGAACCAAATCTGCTTCCTCTGACTGCCTTACACTTTGCACCTTATCTGAACATCTCCAAGGGCATGTCAGCTTTCTGTGAACAAGGGATTCACAGAGTGTTTAAGCATGTGCTTAGATTAAGTATGTAGGGAATCTCACAGAAGGCAGTAAGTATATGTTTAAATGCTTTGCTGGATTGCCACTGGTCGTGTAGCTTTTTAGAGACTCGATTTCCCCTTTCTGGAGTGAGGACTTTACTACTTCACTGGGGTGTGGTGAGGAGAAACATTAAACACTGGAAGATTGCTCTGGCATTCAGGTAACTGTATATCATAAACACCTTCAAAAGAGCTCTTCTAGACTTCTGTTTTTCTAAATAGACAATTTCCATCAACCTCTAAATCTTATTTACATAAATTCTTCTGCATCTGATTAAACAGCAAGCCATACAGTATGCTTTGATGAATCAAAAGTAAGGTCAGTCAATAAATGATCCCAAAATCAGTGCTATTTATGAACTTGTTATTTATGGGACATACTTGATGCATGATACCTTTGCTTTGTTTTGGTTTTGGAAATAATAATAAAAGGAAGTGTAAAAAGTTCACAGATACAGAAAACAAGACTTCTATGTAGGTAAAGACAACATTTTTTTTGATTGTCTGACTTTAAAATTGTATTTGAATTTTGTTGCCTGTCTGGCTGTGAAACTGGGGTATGTCTTTCTAAGACCTCTGCAGAGAGGAATGCAGTGCCACCTTGATATGCATACTGCATTTTAATCTTCAAAATCTTAGTTGTGTTAGCTTTTTGATTGTGGAAAGAGAGCTGTGTAAGTGTTGTCTCACAGGTGGAGTGAGGAAGATTTCATCCTTGGTTTTATTCTTAATGCTGCCACTGACTTGCTCTGTAGCCATAAATGAATGCCTAGTAACTTTCTGGGGATAAGCCACTTCTATCTCTCTCAGACTCTGCTTTGCTAAGAAGGATAGCAAGGTTTATGTGACCCTCCTGTGTACATTGATGCAAACTGAGATTCTGCTACTGGGTTGCTGCATTCTGCTACCTTCACCTGAGATACTCACCTGAGCACCAGACACTGCTGTAGCTTCACATATATTTGAAGAACAGAGGACAGCATTTATTGTGCTTGGGTAGGAGAGACTTTGCTTATGCTGTCATGCATGAGAAACAGGCTGATTTAGGAGGCAAGTAGAGACACACAGATGAAGTCTGATGGCCTGATTCAGTCCAGGTACTTAGATAGGTTTTGGGGCTGGAATTGTCTAGAAGAATGTTAGGACTGAGATTGAGGAAATTGTTAGCTCCTGTTTGATGGATAATTTGCTTTGTGTAATTCTTTGTACACAAAAAGGCATAACAAGAAGAACCCACAGTTTTCTGATTGTTTGTCAGCTGCAGGGGTTAAAAAATCAACACCATCAATGCCAGAAGAGGTATGGCTGGACCTAGAGCAGTATCAGTCATCTTGTCCAGCTGTTCTGTGCAGCACAGGGACAGGAGGATGTAATGTCAACAATGTTATTGAAGCAATGCTTAAGTAACAGACTGGGGAAGATCCCTTAGCCCTCTTCTTGTAGGTGTCGCCTTAAGAGTGTGAGTCTAGCCGCGTTCGACGAGCTACCACAGCCAAAATACTGGTCGCGCTCAAAAGAACTATCATGACTGGACCAATGCACACCACAATTTATTGGAGCAACAGATACACAGATTCTTTGGATTGCTGGTGATAGTGATTGTCTGCAAAAGTATATACAAATATATAATATAGCAAATAGTAATAGCAGCGCTGATTATAAATAATCTAAAGTGACCCTATATAGAGATTTCTAAATATTTCCCGGGGAAACACTTGGTATAACTGAGTGTTCGAATCTTACCCAAAGGCGTCCCAATGTGGGGGAAGAGAGGCTCAGCCCGTCGACTGATCCCAGAAGTCAGAGTGGTATGATGGTATCTTCCTTAACATCCTCTCTCCCTTAAAGTATATTTATACTATTTTTTACCTTTCAGGTGGAGCTTGAGTGGCTCTAGTCAAACATACCTTTTTTATGATTGGTGCAAAACTTTCTCGCTTTGCTTTTAAAGGTATATACTAGAAAAATTCAATGCGCAAGCTCAGTGAGGGGTGGTCACACCTTGGAGGCGGGTAACTTTTGGGATGGAGGTGTGTTTTGGTATTATAATGAGGTTATAATGAGCAAAGTTCATCCACAGGGCATGATTTTGCAATTGTATGGTGCTGGCCATGGCATGGTTCCATGGTTCCATCTAGTTCCTGGACCTGCAGTGATTTATGGAGGAATGGGGCCGTGGAGCCTTCACTCCACTCCCTCCTCCAATTATGTCTCTTAGAACTAGTACACCGAGCTCCCCCAGTGTTACCACATCTAAGATGGCAGGGGGTGTTGCTTAGGGAACGATCACTGAACCAATATTCAGCATATCAATCATATTCCACCCTGGAAGTTAACTTTTATGAAATGTGGATATAAATTTAGCCTCAATAATTTCAACCTCAATAATCTTACCCCCCAGTAATCACTCCACAGTAGGTGTCCTCATCTCCCAATCTATTAACTAAATTGAATATTAGTTTCTGAATGCACTGAGGCACTGATGGATCAAGCACAGATGTTTCTCATAAGAGAGCCCACTTGACAGGGCAGAGTACTCATCAAAGCATTATTAGAGAACAGGAGTAGCTCTGTCACTGGGGACTGTTGGGTCCATTCCCATCTAAACTTTACCAAGTTTTGTGGTGTTTCCCATTGCATAAGACTTGGTGCAGGCACAGAGTTAGGGTTAGGAATCTAAGAAAGAGAAATCCTAGATGTACAGTGAGAGAGGGGCACTCAAAAGGGGTTGCCAAAATAGTTGGAGGGCTGTTGGTAGGGTTCCCTCAATGCTACGTGACCTGGGGATGTGGCTGAGATCCTGGCTTAGAGCCCAGTCTAGGTTTGCAGTCAAGATTAGGGCTCTGAGAAAGAGAAACTCAGGCCATATAGAATCATAGAATCATAGAATCGTTAAGGTTGGAAAAGATCGTCAAGTCCAACCATCAACCCAACACTACCATGTCTCCTATACCATGTCTCAAAGTGCCACGTCTATATGTTTCTTGAACACCTCCAGGGATGGTGACTCCACCACCTCTCTGGGCAGCCTGTTCCAATGCCTGACCACTATTTCAGTAAAGACAGTTTTCCTAATATCCGATCTAAACCTCCCCTGATGCAGCTTGAGGCCATTTCCTCTCATCCTATCACTAGTAATCTGAGAGAAGAGACCAACACCCACCTCACCACAACCTCCTTTCAGGTAGTTGTGGAGGGTGATAAGGTCTCCCCTCAGCCTCCTCTTCTCCACACTAAACATCCCCAGCTCCCTCAGCCACTCCCCATCAGACCTGCTCTCCAGACCCTTCACCAGCTTCGTTGCCCTTCTCTGGACACGCTCCAGCACCTCAATGTCCTTCTGGTACTGAGGCGCCCAAAACCGAACACAGGATTCGAGGTACAGACTCACCAGTGCCAAGTACAGGGGCATGATCACTGCCCTACTCCTGCTGGCCACTCTATTCCTGATACAAGCCAGGATGCTGTTGGCCTCCTTGGCCACCTGGGCATGCTGCTGGCTCATGTTCAGCCAGTTGACCACCAGCACGCCCAGGTCCTTCTTTGCCAGGCAGCTTTCCAGCCACTCTTCCCCAAGCCTGTAGCATTGCATGGGGTTGTTGTGACCCAAGTGCAGGACCCAGCAATTGGCCTTGTTAAAACGCATACAAGTGACCTCGGCCCATCGATCCAGCCTGTCCAGATCCCTCTGCAGAACCTTCCTACCCTCGAGCAGATCGACACTCCTGTCCAATTTGGTGTCATCTGCAAACTTACTGAGGTCGCACTCAGTCCTCTCATCCAGATCATTGATAAAGATATTAAAGAGGACTGGCCCCAACACTGAGCCCTGGGGAACACCGCTTGTGACTGGCTGCCAACTGGATTTAGCTCCGTTCTCCACAACTCTCTGGGCTCTGTAACCCGGGCCCCAGGGAGGCAGCAGACTTCCCTGTGGGAATGGTCTGGTCAGCATATTGGGCCCTCTGTCCCCCTCAGAAGGGAATTGCCTACGACAATTACCCTCCTTTTTTTCTTAACAGAGGCAGTCATAACGCATGGGGCTGACCGACTCTCCCTAGGCAACCCCCTGGATGGACCTTCACCTACATCCTCATTTGCCTGGCCCTCAAGTTCCAGAGCCCCATATCTATTGTGTAAGGGCAGCTGGGAAGGGGAGGGAGGCTGGGAGGGGATTCGCCTGCCGCCCTGAGCAGGGACCTGTTTCCAGTCTCCCCCTTAGGTCCCCTCCTTCTGCTTGGTGGCAAGAGGGTAGGGGGTCCTCTGCTTCTTGTGGAGCCTCCATCCTTGGCCTCAGGGATGGCAGGGTGCGGCTCCACCAATCTATCTCCCTCTTACACTCCCTGATACTCCTTAACCTTTCAATTTCTCCCTCAGCTCTGCCACCCGGCTGAGCAGATCATCCACCTGGTCACACTGAAAGCAGCTGCTGTCCCTGCCGCTCTCTGGTACGAATGCCAGGCTCAGGCGCTCCCTGCAGCCGGAGACCTGGATGGCTGCATGTTAGAGTGGGGGCTGCATCTGGGTCACCACATTCCTTCTGGCAATGGCTTTCAGGCGAGTAGAAACCATAGCTAGGGCCTCTCCTGGGGGGGGTGACCACTAGTAGAGTTACCCTTCAGAGCCTTTAGAACCAGGAAGGGGACTGCGCCCGGCCTGCACGATCTGCCACGCAGACTGCTGCGCCACGCCCTGTTGGCCACGCTCCTGGTCGCTCACGCTCCTGTGGGCTGCTCTTGCACCTGAGGGGGTTTGGCCGCCGCCACTGGTGTCCCGGCCCATGCTGAGTCAGAGCTGCCACTCCTCAGGAGCTCACGCCTTCCCGCTCGGGGCGGGCGCTGGGCTACCCCCTCTCTTCCTGCACTTTTGCCTTCGCGCTTTTGTCTTCGTGGTTTTGCTGCTTTAGGAAGGGTTCCCCGGTGCCATCCTCCACTCTGGAGCCCTTTGCCTCGGTGGCTTCAAGGAAATAGTAAGAGTAGAGTTCAAAGGGGATGCCAAAATAAAGCAAGGGCTTCTGCTAGGGCTCTCCCCTAAGTGGTCCTTAGCCTGGGGGACTGGAGTGCCCCATGGATAAGTGCCAGCCTAGGGATAGGTGAGGGATAGGCCCAAGTGGCTCTTAGGCTGGGACAGTGGGGTCCTTCTCAACCAGAACTTTATACCCATCTGGCTCCTTCTGAGTTCTATTTCCTGTGCTAAGTGTGGATGGTGCACGTGCCAGCACCGAGCCGGGCACCACAGTACACTGGAAGTGTAACCAGAACCAGAAGTGTGCTGTGCCTGCATAGTAGCCCTCAGTGCCCTGCAGGGGGGATCCACCCAGGCTAAAAGGATTAGGGCTGTTACTGCTAGAGAGGAAAAGAACATGCTATGACTGTTTTCCCCTAGCACAACCAGGGTTAACACAATGCAACCTCAACACCCACTTATTTTTCTTGGGACAGCTACTCTCCTGTGTAAACAGAGATTAAGTTCATTGCATCCTTATAAAGGATGCTGCTATCAAATTGCATTTAGAATTGCACAGAGGTCCAGGGAGAGGGTAGGGTTCCCAGTTTCATTAATGAGCTTTGTTTTCAAGCCTTTATCTTTGGTTTTTTTCTTTAAACACTTCTCTATTTCCCAGAAATGTGTTCTGCTTTTCAGCCTTTAGTATTCATATCTCATATATCTAGCATGCTGAGAGATTCCAGCTCATGCTTCTTTACTTCCTGTCCTTGATAGTTTAACCTCTACGCATTCACATTGCTTCACCACCATCCTTGAGCTGTTGTAGTTTTGCAATTCCTTGCCTATTGCTAGCCATTTCATATTGTTCTCTGCTGTTCTCAGAGTATTTAGATTTGACATTCCTGTTACTTCTAGTAAAAGGAAGTGACTAAACACCAAGGAACACAGAAGAGGTGACTCTGTTTCACATCAGACTGCATGAATGTTGCTGTATGTCGATAGAGAGTGCAGAGCTGCTGGAATACTAGTTCTTCAGCATATGTAAAGCTGTGGTCATATGCATTTCTCCTTGTTAGGGAGTTCCTGGCAGTGTCTTGAAAAGCCAGCCCCTTGACAAGGATCTCTTTGCTTTGTCTACATTCTGGCTAGAGCAAAGTCGTCAGCCCTGAAGAAAATCACAAGTTCACTAGTTATCTTTTAAATACTTCCATTTCTTTTAAACAATTTTACTATTACTGACACTTTATGGCTGATCAGAGATGCCAAATTACAACCCCAAGAAAACCAAAACTTCTGTTCTTTTACAAGGACAATATTTGCAGAATGAGAATTCATGCTGCACTGTTGGAAATGAATAGGCATCAGCTTAGAGCAAGGACAAAACTGAGGGCTATTTCCAACTTTTGGCCTTGTTATTGAGGACACTACTGTGACAGTAGTTTTTAAAATTTAGACACCTGTCCTCTGCAGCAACTAGTCACCATTAATCCTCACTTTGCTGAATCACTGAAGAACCACCAATGGAACTGCTTGGACTCAAAAGCAAGTTTCATCTTTAATTTCATGTGGAAGCTGACTATAAAGGCTAGTAGCTCTTAACTATAGTCTGACCTAAATATTATTCTCTGTCATGTTCTCTTTTGGAAATGATTTCCAGTCCATCCTGTGTTTTCAGTAAGACAGATACGTTGTCAACGCTTCTGTTGTGATTGTCAGTACAGCAGTTAACACCTTTAACCTCAGTTGACTTAAAGTGTCAACATAAATGTAACTGGGATAGGAATTTGCTTTTGGTTTTCTAGTGAGTCATGGGAAATAAAGTTTCTCATTCGTAAGCTGTGATTTGAGATGGTTCTGTGTTTATGTTGAACTCTTCTGTCAAGCATATTTGCATCAGGAGATCCTATTTAACTGGCCGACACATCCATTAGGCACGAGCTAAACATTGGCTGTAGGTGCAGGTTTATGGAAGAATGGATAAAGCCTGTGTTTTTTGATAAGAGTAAGTGGTTACTCAAATCTCCCTTTTTCTTTCTTGTTATAAATCCCTTTTTAGTTCATATTCCAGGACTCCTGCCAGTCTGTGACTGTACTTCAACTTGTTTTTCAGAAAAGCCCCTAAAAGTTGGTTCAGTTGCCTAAACGGTCCTTCACAGGACAGGCAGCTCTTTCAGTCTCAGAGGGTTTCTTTCTCTCTGATTATTCAGAGTAACATTCCCAAAGCCTTTATTCCAGGTCCTTGCTTGGGCTCCTCCCCGGGACTTCAGGGATCAAGATGCTGGAGACAGGAGGGTGTTAAAGGGGAGATGATTAGCATTGGCTTTCAGTAGAAGTATTAGTGCTGCCTGCTTTGAGACTGGCTCTTTCCCAGTAAGGCTGGGACTGGGCTCACAGGAGGTGCAGCAGTAGGTGACAGGCCTGACAGCACAGAGTCCTCTCAAATGGTGAAGAGGCAGTGTTTCTTTCCAGTCAAATACAGCTACTTTGACAAATCCTCTTTTTCTAAGTGGAGACTAGCCGCTGTTATTCCACTGCTGGAATCACAGCAGTCTAGGTGCCTTAGGGTGAAAAGCCTGAAGAGATGCAGCACAGTGAAGATGTGGACTGCTTCTCTACAAATTCAGGCATACCCAGGAGTGTTCACAGGCACTGGAGCGTGACTGTTGGCGCTGGCAAACTCACCAGCTCATTCCTAATAGTGAGTTTGGCCTGTTCCAACCAGCAGTTTCCTCAAACAGCTCCTGGCTGTGGGTTGGCAGTTAGGAAAGTCAAGGAACTATTCTCAAATGGCAGACTGCTGCAGCCATCCAGTTTTAGGACTAACCAATTTACTAGCCTGGACATGGCTGCTCTGTACCAGCTCACCTCCACGTGCCCAGTTAATGTTCTAGTATAAATGTCATAGATCCCAGAATGAACCAAGTCTCAGCACATGTTCAGGCAGGGCTTGATGCTGATGGGGTGATAGTCGTTGGGTCTTTTAAGTGGGTCACTCCCACTCTTTCCTCATCTCCAGATCCAGAAGCTGGTCTTCTAAGAGGACCTAGAGGAACCACAAGATTGCCTTTGAGACTTGCGAAAGGAGGCATTTGAAATACAATTTTGCAGATACTAAGGCAATAGTTAATTGTTAGGGATAGTTCATTGTTCTGTAATACTTAACCTGCTTTATTGTGGTGCTATGGCTTCTCGAATTCTAACAGCATTAAAAAACAGATTAAAAACCAGGCTGTTTCCTTAATTTTCAAATAAACAATAAGTTTTTATGTATTCAGTGTTTTGCTCTGAAAACCTTTAGCATCCAGTAAATCAGAAGCTGGATGAAATTAGAGAAATTCATGAAACTAAATTATCAAGGGCCACCAGATACAAAGACCGTACCTGAGGTTCAGGAAGTTTCTGAGTTGCAAGTATTTGGAGTCTGGGAGAGCATTTAGGGGAAAAATCACTACACATTTATTGCTATACTCTTCCTGCTATAGTCTCTCCTGGGTATCCACTGCCGACTGCTGTCAGAGGCAGGATGCTGAGCTATGGGGCTCTCAGTTTGACCCACCTCTCTGTTTTTGTGTTCTTATGTAAATATAGTCAACTTCTAAGCCTATTTTGTAGAAAGGGTGGAAACTGAATGGAAGCAAATGAGACAGATATTCTTCAGATTAAACAGTATATATGGCCATGAAACCAGGACAGGTCTGCATTAAATTCTTTACATTTGAACAGTGAACTATTTCAGGTTTTTTTTTTTTAAATATTTTCTCTTTCTAAGCAATGTCTGGAGAACAGAGAAGTTTTCTGAATGTAAGCACTTTTGCTTTTACTGAGTTTATGTTTTCAAAATGGCTGCTTATTTGGCCTTGAATAAACAAGCCTCCAAAACACTGTGCTGGGAAATCTTGGCCACTAATGTATGTATGATGTATGTGTTTATGTATGTGTCCAACCTTGTTCAGACTGACTGAATTTCAGTGTCAGGCAAGGAAATACAAAATGTTTACAGTCTGCAAGAGTCTGGGCTTGGCAGGCTTCTGGAATCCAGCACAGATCTGCCTTTGACTCTGCAGCAAGTGTCAGACCTTGAGGAGGAAACAGAAGAGGGGAGGTCCAACTTAGCTCCGAGACTACTAAGTGGCACCTTTTTAGAACTTGACATGAAAATAGAGACTGGCATCCAGGAATTGAGTATCACTTGTCTCTTCTTAGTCACCCCAGGTTGTGGGGCGTGGAAACAGGCAAAGGAAGGAAAATGCTGATTGCCTTTTGGCAGGAACAAAGGGCCTGCTGAGGCTTGAGTCCAGAAGTGTTTCTTTTGAACTCGGGGTACCCCTTGATGATGGCTGCCTGGGTTTGAAGGACTAAGTTTCCTCATTCCAGGAGGTGACAGATGCTGGGCAGAGCTGCTGAAAGAAAAGAAATGCCCCTGTGGCAGAGGCATGGCCAGGCTCTGCCATGTCAGGAGGGAGTTATCAAGGAGAAAGTGGCCCCAGGCACCAACTGACCAAGAAAGAAGAGAGATGAAGTTTTAATAATAAAGCACTGTCCATGCTTTTGGGCAACCCAGAGGATCTCTGTAACCCATTATGGATTCCACATGGTTTGGGGACTGGATTTTTTATGGCTATGCAGCACTCAGGAGGCTGCACCAAGGATTGCCAGGTGGGAAGGATGCGTGTACATGATGTGGATCTCAGGAAAGAAAGGAGAGGAGGATAGGTGCTCTCTATGTGATGGGAACACCTGCAGTCACCTGATGGGAGACCTGTGGATCTCAACCTTCTGTAATTCATCCCGGGGCCTGAAGTGACAGAAAAGTTGGTCACTGCTGGTGTACAGCATAGCAAACACTCTGCCTGAACTAAGTACTAAAAGTGGAAGTATTGTCAAAGCCACTGGTGCAGACAGGGAAGGAGAAGAGAGCCAGGGAGGAAGCCAAGATGCAATTAGCCCCATGGCTGTAGCACCTGGAGTTGGGTTTTGGCTTCTTGATTTCCAGAGAGGAGGATGTGTGAGGCTGAAGGACCAAGTCCATTTCCTTTCTGTTTCAGTGCCATTCTGGCTGCTAGCATGAAGCTCCAGAAATGCACATTGAGATCCTCTTTGTGTGCTCCAAAAACTTTCAAATTAATATAATTTTCATTAAAATAGGACACCCTGGCCAGTCACTGCTGGAAATCCTTTAATTTGTACCAGAAAAAAACCAGATGTTTCTGTGTGCGTTGTTTACTTTATGTCCTTACTACACTGACCTTGGTGCACCATGTAGAAATGGGTTTGTTTCTCATTGTTAAATGTTGCTGCTTCCATCTGCCCTTTGATATGGAGGCCAGTAGCTCTGCTTTTTATGGAGAAAAAAAAAAAAAAAAGAACATCTCAAGTTTTTCTTGAGTCAACTTTCTTCCTCACGCCACTACCTTTCTTTTGACAACTTCTGTGGAATTCTATTCATTGCTAGCTTAGGGTTTGAATCCAGAGAAGGCTTGTGGTGAATAAGGCAGAAGTATATTAAAGCAAACAGATGAAATGTTCTGTGCTGGTATAGCTACTGCCACATGATTTGGAAGGGGACTATATTATGGTTAAGACCTTTGATTTCTTTACCACAGCCCTTGCTCAGGACAGTATCCCACTTCCCAAGAGCTCTCTCACAGGATTTGCAGGAGGTGGCAGGCACTGAGCTGTATTATTTAACTGCTGTAAGTATTTCTGTTTTCCATTTCTCTGCTTTTTCCGTTTCTACTATCTGTAGTTAACAGGTGTATAGGTTCTTGGTGTCTCTGAAAGAATACTGAACATATATTTGTCAGCTCAGATATTTTTGTGCATGTTCCAACATTGTCTTGGCAATCCTGTAGTACTATGCATAGCATTCCATACAGCATTCACCAGCCTACGTGCTGGTCTGAGTAGCCAATACTGATTTTGGATATTAAAAAAGGGAGGGAAAAAAAAATCCTTGCTTATGAAAATTGTAAATGTCTAGAATTTATTGCTGACAATAACTTACTTGCATTTTCCAGTTGGATAAACTGAAAATATCTTACTCCAATATGGCAAGAACCCTAACCAGCTGTTGTGCAAAGAAAAGTCTTAAAATTAAATAGAGAATGTAGAAAAGACGGGAAAGATATGCATGAAATTCTGAAAACAGCTTTTTCTCTATTGAAATAAAAATATGTAGCACTCATCCAGCTCAGCTCAGTTATTCTTACAGTACATATTTAACATCAACAAAGATTAATATTCCAGTTCTGAATGCAGGGAAGCAGGGCTTTTTTTCCATTCCCATTGCTCATTCTCATGAATGAGCAACAGTCAAATTTTTGCAATGTCTACACCATGTTCCAGCTAAGTAAAGTTTGGGACTGTAATATCAGCAAGTCCCTAGAGGAAAGGGTGTAAAATTTTGAAGGAAGAAAGGAGCCATTTACAGTGATCATTGTGTGGGAAAGTGGTTAAGGATAAACAATACAACAGCTCCAAAGGGAATTGTGCAAGAGCCTGGAAATACCATTTCTTGAAAGGATTTGAACTGGGGAATTTCCAAAGTAAAACAGCAGTGAAAGATGAGCAGGAAAAAAGAAAAGGACAGAAAACAAACTCCAGAAGACTGAATTTCTCCCCTCCTGCATGCTGCTCCTCCACTTCTGGTGAAGAAAGCAAACGCTCTTGTATTCTTGCACAAGAAAAGGGTTGTTTCACATGAACTCCCAGGGCCATTCACAAGGAAGGCATGTCATTATGAAGCAATGCTATTCTCCCTGGGACTAGGAAGCCTAAGTCTGTAGTTGCACAATGAGCAATAGCCCTCTTTTTTTGCACCACGACATGGCAAGGACAGTTTGTGGAGCTGCTTTTTCTCCTTCTGCCAGCCTCTCCATTGCTTTGCTTGGGAAGTACATGAGGATCATAAGGGCAGTTAAGAACGTGCCCTTCCCCCCCTTCCCTTGCAGAGAGACTCAGCTTGCACTGTGTTTGCTTATGTGCTGGTTCTTGTGAGACCCTTTATTGACTTGCAGCACTCACACATCTGGCTTGCATTTCTAGGATTTATCCTTCCCAAAGTGCTGGAATTGCAGCAGGGAGGGAAGCTGTGCTGAGTGCTTAGTCTGTGTTTAAGCTGGGACTCATGAGAGGGGAGTCTAAGGCAAGTGTGAGTGAGGCTCTCCAGCAGCTTGTGGCTTCTCAGAGGCATGTCCTGGTCCCTTCCTACCCTTTCTGCACCAGCTGCACATGTTCTCCTTCCCTCCTTTTATCAGCACCAGCTCTGATGCTGGTGGATGTCACTGGATTCCAACAAGATGGTAGGAAACTGCAAAACTCCAGTGAGGATGCTGTGTGTATGTTCCCGTTTCTCAGAAGGAGCTGCGGGGATAGGCAGAGAAGGGGCCTACTGTCTCCAGAGGAAAGCGGGTTCTGTTTGGCTCTGTTGTCTGATTGAGCATTCCTGCTCATTTTGGAGAAGAGAGGAAATCCAGATGCTAGTCCTGGTCTTGATTCCTGACTCAAAGATTTCGATGTGATGAAGCACTTTGGAAAGGCTTGCTGTGTGCAGCAGTACAGCTCTGTCATTTACCTGGGAATCCCAGAAAAGCCTGGTCTCATTTTCTTTTCAGTTCTCATTTAGGGGATTTTTAAAAAATATTTCCCCTCCCTGCTCCTCTTTCTGAGAGGATGAAGTTGTTTTCAGATGGTCTCTTAAGACAAAAGTCCCTATTGTTTCTATATACTCTTAACTAACATCAAGAGCTTAAAAAAAAAAAAAAAAGAAAAAAGAAAAAGTTGTACCAGCTGCACAATCAGCCTAATGTAGATGGAGCATCACAGTCATTTGGGGCTCAGTATGTGCAGCCTACGGAGTGTTTGCCCTCTATCTATCTCCTGCATGGTGTTAGCATGTATCAGCTGACTACATGAGGCAGGGACATGGACGAGGGACCTGGAGTGTGTGGGGACGTCAGGGGGTGGGAGATGGGGGGATGTTTGTTGGGGGAGAGTCCCTGCTTTGTGGAGGTGGAGCTAGGAACCAGGGTGATAGGGACTGGGAGAGGACACAAAGGCAAACTTGTGGGTTTTGTCAGCATTTAGTCATTTACATGTATACCTCTCTGCCACGAAGAACAGCCGAGCCCAGCTTCAAGCCTACGTCTTTCAACCTCCCCTGGCATTGGTGTAATGAAACCAGAGGAGTTTCCAAAGCCTCTGTGTGAGGTTAAAGAGGACAGCTCAAGCTGACCTAAGGATTCACCACTGCCCAGGCAGGGAGGTCCCACTGTATTTCCCCTCTGTGCTTGTTGCGCCCCCTCTCACCAGGAATTTGACTTTTTACAGGCTCCTTTTGTTCCTTTTGTTTGTCCTTTTGTTCCTTTTTTTGAGCTCCCAGGGCTCATCTCTCATGGCAGATCACTGTATTTCAGGTGCTGCCTGAAAATGGAGAGAAAACTTCCCTTGATCTGCTGACGCCACTCCTGAAGGAGTCCAGTATCTCCCGGCCAGGTTTGCAGCATGTGCATGATCAGCCTGGGTCCTGCTGCAAGCCCAGGCCCTCACAAGACAGCCTGAGCATGGGGTTATTCTGCCCAGGTGCAGACCTTTGCCCTGCTCTTTACCAAACTTCATGAGGTTTCTGTTCAAACTCATCAAGGTCCCTGTGGATGATACTCTGCTGCTTGTCCTGTCAGCCACTCCACTTAATTTAGTCTTAGGCAGAGATTTGCTGAGAGTGCATTTTTGTCCTCATTGTTTTTCTTTTAGACTTCCCAACTGTATTTCAACCAGCACACCTTTTTCTGAACATCCTTCTAGGGCTTTTGGCATTAAACAGTTCAGGATTTGGGCATGTTGCTTTCTTCACTTAGTAAAGATCCCTGGCAGAAGCACACCTCAGCTTCCTCAGCTGATCTGCTTCCCTTGTACATTCCGAGTGTCTTGTGCTGCCTTGTGCTGTGCTTTGTGCAGACCAAGGGACCTCCAGGCTGGACAGGACCTGGTGAGCAAACTCTACTTGGGGCAGCCCTTGAACTGAGCATGGCAGTGAACCATTATTCCACTTACTGTGGCTCACTGAGATCTTATAAAGCATATGGTGGCAGCTGTATAGGTTTTTACATATAGGTGCATGTGCATTTAACTATAAATATGTTATATTTAGTACTTTCAGTGAGTTTAGTACTTTCATGTGAATTAAAACCCTCCACAGATATCCTTTGGGGTCACTACCATAATACTTGGCCTAATTTAGTCAATACAGAGTTCAGACAGAGTTTACTGTTAGTGTCTTTGGATGCACACAAGGCTGCCTTTTGTTTTCTAGTGTCTGTACTTTCAGCTGCTATAGCAATTGTACTAATGAAGCTTAGTCTTTAAGAAAACTGCTGGATTTGCTCCAGAAGAGCACTCAAGAGTTAAAGACTGAATCAGAAGGTTTCACTGTTAACCTAATCTTGAACACTGCTGCATTGTTATGAAAAGAATAAAATGCTGATGCTGTGCATTTAACTGTGCCTGGATATACTCATCAAATAAAGTTAATGGAGAAAGTTTCCCTTGGGCAGTGGTCTGTGCCACGTGTCCCACTAAGTACAGCCGTGCAAATAACTGACTTTCAATATGTTGTTCAAACTCTAGAATAGAGGATGTTTAGGTTTGGGTTCAACAGAGTATTTCAGACATTATTTTGTAACCAGCGGGAAAGGAAGAAGGAGGCAGCAGCTCTGCCTTTAACCAAGGAGAATTCAACAAAGATATGGGAGTCCCTGAGATTCTGCTGGGTCCTTTTTTTGATTTCAGTGATGTGAAAAATGGTGCATGTCCTGTGACTGTCCTGTTCAAGTGGTTTCCCTTTGTTTGTGCTTGCAGCCCACAAAGAGCAATCCCTCACAGTGGGAAACTGAAAGTTAGGGTGGCTGAGGAAAACAGTGCCAGAGTACTGTTGGACTGTTGATACGTGTCTTCTTCAGGACAGAGGTTTGCCCCCTCCCAGTCCTCCGTCACTGCCCTGCTGCTGCACTCCTAACACATGGACTGCTTGTGATCACCCTCAAACCTGTTCAGGGCTTGTAGTAAGAATCTGTTTAACCATTACAGCTGCAGCCAGAAGTGTGTTTTCAAGACTTGAGTTGAAGTACCGCCAAGTTTCTCAGCTAGAACCAGGAGAGTTGTTCCCTGGCATGCTTTGAAATTAACAGGAAAACCAAAAAGCCTTGATTCAGAAGGTATTTAAATGTTAATCTCAGTCGAACATTGAGTCCATGAGTAATTTTAGAGCATATTTCCCTTTTCTGATTGCAATAACAAAAGAAGCAGAGTTTGGTTTTCCTGAATGAGAGGAGTTTACAGGCTTAACTTCCATCATGAATTCTGAGAAATAACAGAGGAAGTAGGCTCAGTCTTCATTTCTGTATCTAAAAAACAAATGGGTTTGCCTATGGGAGCGCCTGTTAGTTGTAACGGATCATAACCATGTCTTTGCCTTCCCAGACGTGGTCTGGGAAATGATACTCTCTCTTACCTTTATTGCCTCTTCCAGGTCTCCTCCTTGGCAGCACAAGGATAATTTGCAAAATACAGATGTTTGATGTGCTGAGTTGAAAACCAAATTTGATGGAAATTTGGAGACTGCAGTTGAATTCTCCATGGCATTTGATGAAAGCAAATGGGCAAAATCCACTTAAGCCTTGAGTCTATTGGTACAGAGTGGTCAGGGTTTCCGGCCCTGCTATGAATTTACAGGGAAGAGCTTGCCCCCAAAAAATACCAGAATGATGATTCTTTAAGTGTTATAGAATAATTTGTCAAAAATGAAATATGAAAGTCATGTAAGGATTAAGAAATTTTACATCATCAGCAATGCTTTGCAATGGGGTGAAAGGTCTTCATCTGACTCTTGTCACATTAGAACTGTGGAGGCTTGTTACACATGCCAAGTATATTCACCAAGTCAGACAGAGATGTAGAGACCAAGAAATTATTCCCCAGGGACCATGGTTTTATCTTGGCCAAAACCATGTGTTTTTCTTGGACTATTCTCACTTCCCCAAGAAAACCTTACGGGAAGATACAAGTACAAAAAAAAAAACAGTCTAGTCTATCTAATATATTTCTTGAGATATGATACATGAAATAGTATTACTTAGCTATGAGATAAAGTTTAGTGGGTGTAAATTCAAAGTCTGTACTGAAATACAGGTGTAAATCTGCACAGGTGAATTGCCCTTCTCCCAAACCTAGCTGGAAAAGGATCACAGATAACATCTTTTAGAAAGAGAGCAGGCAGATATGGACCCATATATTTAACTTTTTAAGTGCATGGAGAATTATATTATTAAGAGGCTCTTAGAAAGCTAGCTGGGGCCAGTTGCACTGTGTAGCAATTCATGCTGTTCATCACTGCTCTGTTAGGAATCAGGTCTGGTCTTATTTAGCAGCTGTTCACTTCCTGGGTGCTCTGGTTGCTGACTGATACAGTCTGGACCCCAGAGCTTTTAGCTCTAATGTTTTTCAGAAGTGCAGGGGTGTGCTGTTTTATTCAAGGTATTCTGTTTTGCTCTTTTACAGATGATGTATGGTGTGGACACTGGTAATGTTTAATGAAGAAAAAAGTAAATAAACAAGAATATAATAAACTATAAGGTAAAGTAAGAGTAAATATGAAGGTTCCAGCTTTGTATTTTGTATTTAGCTTTTACTTCTTTGAGTAAGAAAGAATTTTCTTTCTTATGGAAAGAAAATACCCCAAGTTTACAATGTAGGACTGATGTTGTATTTCTCCCAGTGATTCAACATGTAGGCTGCTTTTGTTTGGTAATTTGCTTTATGTGTCAAGAATGTGAAGACAGGGAGGCTGTGTGAAGCGAATAAGCAGTGTAGAGATTTCACTTTGAAATGCTCCAGCAGTGAATGTGTTAAATGTTTTCGTTACAGAGTTAAAAAAAAAAAAAAAAAGTCATATGGTAGATATGCCAGAAAAAGTTTACTTTATAAAAGAGAATGAAAAGCCTCTCACACATAAGAGAGCAAGAAAGAAAGAGTACACCATTTTATTTTTAGCAGCTTTTAATCTTAAAAAAAAATGTAATTCTCAGTCGCAGGGGGCAGAGCCCACTTCAGTGAAACCTCCCTCCCAAAACTGCCGGGATCCTCTACTTCCACCCTGAGCAAAGCAGGCGCCTTCACAAAAGGACTAAAAGCCTCCCAGCTGCCTCCGGCAGCATAGGAATAGACATGTCTACAGGGAAGATCTGTTGTCTGTTGCTGCTGACCGCAGGAGTGCTGGTGGTGGTTGTTGTGCTCGTGGTCATCCTGACTCAACCCAAGTGTGGTCCTCAGCACTACCTGCATGGTGCCGTGGCTGCTGACACCGAGACCTGCTCTGTCATCGGCCGGTATGTGCACGGACTTGTCGGTTTTTCAGGTTACATGTCGTGTATGTTGTAGACTCAGACTGACAGACAGGTATATGTACTAACTGTGGGAGTGAGCTGGGTTTCTGCTCTTACCCCGCTTCTGGGGCTGAGCAGCAGTACTGCTCCCTGGGTGCTCTCCATCGGCAGTAGAGCAGCTCAGAAAGCAGATGGAGCCCTGCCCCTGCAGTTGATGTTTATTGTCATTGTCCAATGTCACAAAAATTTGAAGATCTGCAAGTCCTTAGCCTTTTGGAAGGCACAAATATTTATAGTATACAAATGCAAAGTTGTTTTTAAGCAGGGAAGCAGGAAATCAACTGCTTTCTTCATAGTGGTAAGTCTGTCAGATAAGCGGCTTAGAAATAAATTAAGGCAGAAGTGAAAGGAGCTCTCAGAGAGCTGTAGCTGGGCTTCAGCAGAGGCAAGGAAGGCAGGCAGGCTCAGAGGGTAAGGGGGACTGGGCATCCCAGCCTTTATGGGGTGTGTTCTGGACTGAAACCTGCAGCAGGTATGTCTGCTATCAAGAAAGACACTCTGTATTGCAAAGCAAAGAGCAGATTTAATTGAAATTCAGCCAAGACAGTACAAGTACAAAAGACATACTTACATCACTTGGAAGGAAAGATTTAGCTTTAAAAAAAACTCTCTAGCTGCCCAGGTTGTAACACTTCAGTTTGTGTAACAACTTCTCTCTCAAACACTTTGACTCTTACGTTATTATTTTACTGTTACTTTTACTTCAGTTCTTAAATGCTTCTATACATGAAAGTAGAAGGATGGAACTTCACAAGCTACATGTGATGCTGGATGCTCCAGCAATGGCTGCTGGACCTGTGTGCTCTACCTTATGGCTGGAGGAGTGCGATAAGACATGGTGCCATTAAACCATGCTTGCCATGTCGCACGGGGTTCTTGCAATGATGTGCTGACACAGCATTTGTGAGTAGTTGGAGAAAATGTACTGTGCCTGCACATGTGTCAAGGAATGAGATGGGTTTTTTTTACACTAATCCACAGGTTAGTTCTTCAGAGGGTAGAAGAAGTATCTTTTAAATCAGTATTAATGGAAATAGAGGAAAATACATTACTGGGTTACCCAAAGAATCTGCTGGGAAAACCACAGCACTTGTTTTGCAGCTATTGTCATTTTTAACCTGATGTAGTGTAGAATCAGCTGGAAAGCACTGAATTGAGAGCCACAGAAATCTGTGATCAGGTTGACAACTGAGAAGCTTTGGCTAGCTGGCTACTGCTGCTGGGCTGTCATCTGTTTCCTTCCCTTCTCTCCACAGGAAGCTCCACCTGCTTCCATAGCCTCAACCGCTGCTGTAGCTGTGCCTCCAGTGCACTTGCTGACAAGGTCTATGGTGTCCCTCCAGTCTGACAGACCACCTTAGATTTCCTACAAATAGTTTGCCAATTATCCCCACAAAATTCTGCCCTTGCTCCAACTTCCCATCACACATTTTTCCCCAGTCTGGGGCATTTGCACATCACGTCCTGCTGCTCCAAATGTAGCAGCTCTCTCCTCCAGCCCTGCCAAGCCCCCTGGATCTCCCCTACCAAGACTATTCTCCTCCTTCACCTTGGCTCTACACGACTCACCCTCTGCCCAATGGTTAGCTCTACTACCCTAGTGCTGCATGCTGTCTGCTGCTTTTCCCGGTGTCCTTCACCTCCAGGCATTTTTGCAAACCTCTGGGCTCATTTTGTGCTTGGAATGAACCAAACTCCTCTGTTGTTCTCCCAGCTTGATCTATCTGCTCATGTTCTTGCAATAGTAATTGCATAAATATAAAACTGTTCATAAAAATGTTCATCTGCAACAGAGCTTGTGATCAGAAACTTTGTGTAACATTTGCCCTTCTCTTTGTCATTGTCCTATTTCTGTCTTTGTCCCCACTGACCCACAGTGGCAGCTTGTAAGGAAGGAACATTATTTTTTCTTCAGGGAAAGCTTACTGCATGTTCATGTACTGGATGTTCATTTTCCCCCAGACATTTCTGTGCTGTTATGTCTGTATGTCACATTTTAGCTCTTAGCTATTACGAAGTCATAGTCACAACTAAATTAATCCTCATAGCAGTCTGGGAAGCGAGAAAATTATGTTATCTCACTGGTATAAATAAAGAAACCTAGCATGGTGATTGTATTGCATGGATGCATCATCAGAGTCGCTTTGACCAGGGTCTCTGCCTTTCAGAGCAATCGGCGCTGCTCGGGGTGCATCTCTTACTGACCTCCTGTGTGACTGTGCAGGGTGAAGGCTTCCTCGAGCGTGACCCAGAGGTCTTGACAGGAGCACCAGGAGCTGAGGAGCACACAGTGGTGTTCTGCCTAATCTTTGCTGAACAAGATCTTAGCATCACATAGGAATTTTGTCACAGCAGTAGCAATAAAATCCAATTTCTCATAGTCCCAGCCATTAGGCCATTAGGCCCTGTGAGCTGCCACTTCATTTGCCACTTAACTTCAGCAACAAACTGAGAGTTGGGCAAAGCCAAGCATCCCTTGCTGCACAACACTAACTCCTTCCCAGACACTACCCAGCAAGTCAACTGAGTGTTTCTGAGTTTACAACAATGCTTTTGACTTCTGCTCTTCAAAAATAATTAAACTCCCAAAATCATGGGACTTAAGAGAGTGGAACCAAGAAGAAATAATTAATCTTGGGTTTTTCTTTTTCTTACTAAGGTCTGTATTTAAGTCTTCACTCTTTTTCTGCAGTTATGCAAATATTTGCAAATTTTATACTAGCTGTTTGGACTTGGAATGATGTAAAGAGTTGAGTTAGGCAAGCAATCATGAATGTCGAGATTCCCAACGGCACAAGAGCTGAGACCTGTACTGCTGCTCCCGAGTCCCTGCTGGGCCCTTTGCTACCCATGCTGCTGCTGTCTCTCTTCTGCCTAATAGCTGCCTCACCCCTTCCCACATGTACCCATCTCCCTGTGCTGGTGTTTGAGCCTGTGCAGTCACTACTTTTGGTCTTCTCCGTACCAACACAACACCCTCTCCCCTGCTCCCAAATTGCTCAACCTTATGGGCTTTCTTCTGCCCTGATCCTGCTTCCACAGCTCAGCCACCTCACTCCTCTCCCATCTCCTCTGTATATGAGGCAGGACATGGCCACTCTGCTTGCTTGTGGTCCAGCCTGGGGAGCACTGAGTACTAAGGATAATAATTTCCTTGTTTTTTCTGTACCCCAAAGCCATGGCTGTTTTACCAGATGCAGTTTTTTTCAAGGAAGTTGTGCTTACCCTCCACAGCTCAGGGTTGGAACAGGCTCATTTCTGCTATCATTGCTTAGAAATCACAGGCTTAATCTACCAAAACTGGTTAATTCATTGATAACCACACACATATGCATTTTTGTCTATATAAAAATAAGTTAAAAGACATTATATGATCAATATGATCAAAATTTTTAATGATCAGTTTTGGTTGGTTTTTTTTTTTCCTCAGAGCAAACAACTTGGCCAAATTAGAGTGAATTGTTTGAACCGGAGGCAGCCTACTTCTCTGGCTTTGTACTTGCATGCTGCAGAGCCTCCTGACAAATTTTCCAGAGTTTAAAACAAGTAGTCAGGTAAAACAACAAATTTCCCCAGTCTAATTATTTTGTAATTGCTGAATGCTTTTAGTGGAAACATACAAAAAGGAAAAGAGCGACCTCCACAGCACCATGGGAAAAAAAATAAGGCTTGGGTATGGCAAAGCTACAATCAAATGAAACCCACACCGTGTAACTGAACCTGCCAGTCTGCCTGCCCACCCCGCGGGTGAGAGCAGGAGTCATTGTAACCAATTCCTAAAGGCACACCAGGGAGAGATTCAACAGTGCCTCTTTGTCTCTGCTCTCCCCCACTGACCCTGCAGACATTCTCTCTGCTGAATCCTGGGCTGCTCCCCCACAGCCATCTCTTTTATCCTTCAAAACCCACCTTAGCTCCCAGGAACGCATGCAGGGGATGCTTGGAGAACCTCCAGTGCAGGATGGGCATGAAACCAGGTGCACTGGTCTGGCACCTAAAGTCTTGGAAGGTAAAAGTAGCACCTAATCTCTGAACTACTTATAAATTTTATTCTTTAATTTAAAAATCTATTTTCCTTTAAAAAAGAAAGAAACCCAAACCACATGCTCTGTGAGTTGTCACAGGGGCCCTGTGCTGGAAGAAAACTTGTCCCTGAATGAAGTGAAACATTTCAATGAAGAGGGATGGGACACTAAAAGGAGTCGAGCAGTTTTTAACCCAGGGATGTGGATTTGGTACCAAAGTCCACCTCAGTAATTTGTCCTCATGTCAGGAAGCCATGAGGAGACAGGAAGAGATTGCCCTGGCAGCAAGCGGTACCCAAACACACCTTCACCTCCAGCTCTGAGCCACTTGTTCCCTCCTAGCAATGGAAGAGGCTTTTTCCATCAGCCATGCAAAAAGCTTTATATTCCCTACCAATGTGCTGTTTGAGCTTTGCCATCCACTGTTCTGCATCCATTTGTTTCCCAAATGGCAGAAGCAAGAGCTGACATAAGGCCAGGGAGAGATTTAGGAAGAGCACTCATTCCCAGCAATGGGATTCACTGCAGCGAGGCGAGCTGACCTGACCTAACCCAGCAGCCATCTCTGATCCCAGTTCTTCAGTGTAGCCTAGCATAAACCTTGGGAACTGGCTTTTTCTGAAATGAACACCCTCTTGGGGTAGAGGGTGGCGGGGAGGGTCAGACTTTAACAGTCAGAAAGTGTCTGTAGTCTGGGAAGCTCAGTTCTAGGCAGAGAATCTGCTGCAAAAATCCTTTTCAGTGATGGCCCAGCAGCATTTCTGAAGAATGTTTATATTCCACAGGATTTTACTTCCCTTCTTCTTGTATTGTAACAGTTTTAAATTTGGCAACTGACCCTTTTTTACAGAAACAGCTGTTGTGTTTGCTCTTCATAAATCTTAAGCAGGCAGCTCCTATATAACGGGTGGTCTGCTCCCAGCCCCCAGCTTTCTTTAGCAGGGAAAAAAAACCCCACCAACAGAATTTAATACCTTAGCATTTCCAGTGTATTTAAAATAGCTCCAGAGCTCCTTCTAGCCCAGGGCAGAACAGCAGACTTGGTCTGCAGCCCAGCACAGCCCGTCTTCGCTGTGAAGATTGTATGAGCAAAGTGCCGTCATTCACCCTTCCTGGGAGAGTGAATCCCTGTTTTGCTTCTGCTGGAGCAGGACTTGGTTTTTAACATTCTCTTCCGTTCCTGACTTTAAGGAAACTCCATTAATGGCCAAGTCCTAAAGCTGCTAAGCGGCAGGAAGGATATAGGACAAAGCATGTTGTTATCAGGTCTTGTCAGCTGTAGCATTAAGATATCTCTAGAGAGATCTCATAAGGTACCACACTTTGACTGAGGGGTCGTGTCTTTCCAGGGTTTTGCATTATAATTAAGCTAGTTGTAGCAGTGATCCCTATAGAGGGAGCAACCTAATGGGACAGGGGGTACTCTGCCAGTCTAGCTAGATGAGAAAGACATAATGGCCCAGGTATCACCTCCAAGGAAGTTGCAGGGCTCTGGCTGAAAGTGGGTGAGGCAGGCATGGGGAGCTGAGTGTGATATACCAAGAGCCAGCTCAGATAGTGTTTCTTTGTTGTGTTTCAGTCTCTGGAGAGGCTGGAGGGAAAGCTGTTAAGACTGTGGGACAGTCTGCAAATAGCATAGAAAGGCTGTGGGCCCTGGACCCTGTGCTGATGATGGGGAACATGTATCAGGCCTCCTGGGTAAAAAAGCAAAGCAGCTCAAAAGAAACCTTGTTAATAACCCTGATCAGGATTTTGTTTTACTCTTGCTCTGTTCAGTTGTTTCTGAGCTTGAGCTAAAAGCCTGCATGTAAGTTTGCTTTTCCTTAGCTGCCACTGTGCCTGTCTTATGTCGTGGGACACCTCTTGTGCTGAGGTTCAAGTGAAAAACATGGCAGGCACATGCACCCCCACAGAGCCAGGGAAACAACATCAGTGTGGTGTGCGAGCTCTCAAAGATGTGTTTGTGAGACTTGGGGTGGGGAGTGCTTCCTGCCAGGCTGGGAAGAGCCAAGATAATGCCTAGTTTTGTAGAGGAATCTCAGTTCCCCTTCCCCCTAACCCCGGTCCCCAAAAGAAGCAGCAGGCAAAGGACCACGCCCAGCATCACACAGTTATACTGAGAAGGTTTCAGATGCTGCACACTGTGCTAGTGGATGGGAAGCCTTAGGTCTCCATCCCATGGTGCTCACTGAAAGGCAGCAGGCAACTGGAGAGCCCTCCTTCCCTTGAGCAAGAAACAGGTTTGACTATGCATTGTTAGATGTGGTATTTGCCACCAGAGGTGACAGTTGCTACCAAAATAGGCACAGTAGACAGCAATGGAAAGCACTTTTGGATTACCTGAAAATTCTGTTTTTCTTGTCATCTTGTTTATATTGCAAAATGTGATTAATGAGGGCTAGTGACCAAGGACAAAGCAAAACATGCTTTGCTTTTCTGTGGAAAGGTGTCCCTGTGTTGGCTGCTGGTGTTATTTTTGCTCTATATTGCATTAACACCAAGGAGTTGCAGCCAAGAATCAGGGTGTCACTGTGCATTGAATGCATTGCATTGAAATGAATACCATACAATCTCTAAGTTTCTTTTTAAAGTTGTTTTTCACTGCAAATTATCTCAGAACCATGGTTTTCCGTGGCACCAGGCTTTGTACATGTGCTGCCTCATAGCCCATAATCCAGGGGCTCTGAGGAGCATTGTCCCAGGCCAGTTGTAGTGGTCCTACTCCCCTCCTTCCCCAGCTTTCTAACATGCTTCCTGGGCCTTCTGCAGGGGTAACTCAGTTTCTCATGAAGCCCTCGTATCTTTCCCTTCTATTGTCAGCAATTAAGAAGCTTCAGTTTCAGCAAAACACCACCCAGGAACATTCATGTGGTGAGAATCTTACCCCTGCTGCAAGGAGATGAATGGGCGAGCCTGAGCCTCAATCTCCATTTTCAGAGCTACAGCCAGGGAGCAGCTTGCTGCTAGGAGGCTAAAAGCCCTGCAGACCGCAAACAGAAAGCCCAGTGGTTCCCCAACATTTCTTTTCTCCCCACTTGTCGACATGCCATTTTCTTACAGACAGTGGTTCCAAGGGCACTTACAGAAACAAAGGAAAGCCACAGTCAGTGTGCCTGCTGGCAGCATCCTGTTCCCAGCCCCAGCAGGTCTCAGCCACATCAATGGATGTAAAATAAACAGCAGTCCCTGTATGTGCTCTGTGTTCCTGTCGCAGCTTCTGGGAGCAGTTGCACTCCGATTAATTAACTCTTCTGCTTTCCAGAAGGGAAAGGCTTTGCCTTATCTAAGTGATAGCCCAACCCAAACAGTCAGAACCCTTCCTAGCAAATACCAGTGCTGGCTACTGGCAGGAAATCCCACCCCACCACATTTCCACTGCAAGGAAAAGATTTTTTTTTATAGCTGTGCCAGAAGGAAGCATTTGTTGAGGCACATTTCTCTAGCAGAAACTCATTGCTGTGAACAGCATGAGGCTGCCTTAATGCCTGTGTGTTCTTTGGTGTGGCTGTGCCGATGTAGAAACAGTTGAGGTTTGGGGTTTTTTTTTCCCCTGTTTGATTTTTGTTTGGTTTTTTTTTTGCCTTTGGGGATACGGGGGGCTGGGGGGGAATTTTTGCAGTAATATCCCATAAGCGCAGGAAGGCACATTGTAGCAGCAATGAAGTAAGGCATGAATTTTTTGTTAATTGACATATTAAGGCTCAGGAGTTTGCTTCACATGGGCCCATCATTCCTGCTTCAGTCGCCCTGTCCTGCTGACCAGCATATGCCTTTTTATTGGGAAGAGTAGATGGGGAGCTAGAAATAAGTTGTTTTGTTCCCAGCATGTGGAAAGCTCTCTCTGCCAAGAGCATCCTCCTTTATGTCTGGAAGCTCCTTGCTGTCCCTTTTTGTCAACAGCATTTGTGAGCAGCTGCAGTTCTGTCTGTCCCATCCCTCTTTGCCCAGAGGAAGACCAGCCTTGCACAGATCTGGCCCCTGGCTGCTCTTCCCTCCTGAAGACTCTTTTCTTTCCCATTAATTTTTCTTTCTTGCTCCCATAAAGGAAGGCACCTTTCTGTGCTCACACCCCACACTGCTGCCAATACCTTCCTGCAACTGCTAGCTGCTCTCATCACGGTGGGGCTGCCTTGCAAGTGCCCCAGGGAGATATTTTCATGTAGCTCCTCCAATCCGTCATCCCTGGATTTTAACATTGTCTTTTTTCCTCCATTACCACCACAGGGACATCCTGAAAAGTGGGGGCACAGCTGTGGATGCTGCCATCGCTGGCTTGATCTGCACCTCAGTGATGAACCCTCAGAGTTCGGGCCTGGGTGGTGGGGTCGTATTTACCATCTATAACGCCAGCACAGGTATGGGCCCACCCTGGCCTCTCCATGGTGGAAAGCTGCTTTGGAGAAGTCAGAATCCTTCATGTTCTCTCAGAGCAATTTTTTTGAATATAAAAGCTGCATCCTTTGATCATGAACCATGCTTTTGCTCTTAATCCAAAGCATCCATTACAGGGAGTGCATCTTTCCACAGCAAGAACACGTGTGGGTGGGGGGAAGGAGCTTTGGGTTTAAAACGAACTGAGTTTGCCTCTCCTTCCCCCTCCAAAGCAACCCCAAATTATATTTCAAAGTCATATGGCTGACAGTGTAGCAAGGTGTGAGCGGTGCTGTCTGAGCTACCACTGGGATGCCATGGAGGCAGACGGGAGCAGAGTGAGGCAAGTGTGCTGGCAGCAAGCAAGCAATATGGGGGTGTCACTGGCTCAGCTGAGCCCTTGGGCTGGGACTTCAGGGGCTCATCCTGCATCAGCAGCTCAGGCAGTGCCTGCTGCATTGCACACTGGCCTCGCTGGCATGGGTAGGACTCCCCAAAGCAGTGGTGAGGCTTCCCGTCCCAGGAGATGCATCTTCTCTTTGGAAATCTAAACCTAGCAATGTTCAGGGCCTGGTGGAAAGCCCTTCTGTGTTTGGCTTAACACCTAGTTTTGTGTTCTTGCTTTTATGTTTTTAATGTTTTTGGTTTGGTTTTTTCTTTTTTTAACTGCCTTGGCTCCCAAAAGCCCCCAGAGCATATAGATCTAAATAGTAAAATCAACACTGAACACAATAACAATATTCCGGTTTTGAAAACCCTGCCAAGTAGTCTTGCAGAGCCATGAGTCTGGGAAATGCTTGGATGTATCTTATGCAATAGCATAATTTGGCAAAACACCTATATTTTTCTTTTTTCCCTTTTGGCAGAGCCATGTAACTTTGTCTCCTATCAACAGTCCTCGTCTGCGAACCGAAGTGTCCTGCTGCACAGAGCCATGCGTGGCCATGCATGGCTCAGGTGCTTGGTACACTAGGTAGCACTGTGGGCTCCTGCAGCACAGCTGGCTCTGTGGACTGTGACAGGAAAAGATAAACACAAGGCAAAGAAGGAGGCAAAATAATAGGCTAGACCTGAAATATGAGTGTATACAAGTAGCAGGTTTTGGGTGGGGTTGTGGTTTTGTTTTGTTTTTTCCTTCCAAGCATCCTGATACATAGAGGGTGTTTCAATGACATCATTCTGCTTACAAACATGACGGACATGCCTCACCATCACTTGGAAAATGGCCCACTAAGGAGCACGAGGCTTATGTTGTATCTCTGGCATGTCCCACTTGTAGAGGAAGTGCAGGAATCTGCAAATCAGTTGCAAAGCGGCATGTCCCAGCCCATGTCCCAGGCCCAAGAGCCCTGGGGGGGACCTTAACTGGCTGGAGACAGGCCCTGCCATTGTCCCTGTACCTTCCTTGCCTCTAGGTAGGCACTGCTTGGATTGCTTTAAATAAAAGCCTGGGAGCAAAAGACAGCTTGTGCCAACTGCAGCCTGACCCTGCAAGCGGGCTCGACACAGTTGCCAAAAGGCTCAGGGTAGTTCAGCACAGTGCCATGTGTTCTGGGCTAGCAGCAGGTGCAGTGCTCACAGCTGGCTGAACTTTGATGTTCACCTGCTTCAGGAAGACAATGTTATGCATTTCCCCCTTCTCCTTTCTAGGAACAGTCGAGGTGATCAATGCCCGTGAGACAGTCCCACGAGTGTTTCTGCCCAATTTGTTGTCTGGCTGTGGTGCTGGTTTCCCCATTGGTAAGGACACAGACTGGGCCACGAGGACTGTGTGCCCTTGTGGCATGCAGTGCACAAAGCTCAGGGTGGGGGAACGGAGGACCTTGCTGACTTTATCTGAAGTTCTGTTTAATTGCTTGCACTCTTCCTGGACTGATTTTTGGAAAAGTAAGAAAAAGTAGTGGGTCCATAAAATTCCTGCTATGTAGTAACATAGTCAACCTGGGGGGGTGGGGAGCAGAGCACAAGGAGAAATCACTATGTAGTTTCTCTTCATAGGAAGTCTGCATTTCAGGACCAGGTTTCCCAAAGCACTCATTTCCCAGCAGTTCTTACAGAGAAAAATAAGGTCAATTGCTGCATTCATTCTCCTTCCCTAGCACATTTTCTTTTGGGGCGTGTCCTAATTCCTGGAGATGTTCTTATCCTTGGAAGAAGATCCTGAAAAGGAATCAGGAACAACTACGGTTGGAAGGGACAGTTGGAGGTCTCTGCTCCAACTCCTGCTCAAAGCAGAGTAATGTCAGAGCTAGCTCAGGCTGCTCAGGGCCTTGTCCTGTCACATTTCTTAGCTTCTCCAAGGATGGAGAGTTTCACAGCCTCACTTGTTCTAGTGTTTGACCGGCTCTGCATGACTGCTTTTTCTCTTATGTCCAGCTGCCATCTCCCTTGCTGCAACATGTGCCTGTTGCCTCTTGCACTTTAACCGTGCACTTCTGAGTCTGGCTCCATCTTCTGTACGCCCCTTCTGATAGGTAGTGGAAGAAATATATGAACAGAAAAAGGAAAGAACCCCCCCCCCAAGCCTGCATTTAGAAGCCTTAGTCCTGCCTGTACAAATCCACATTTCCATTGGAGTGCTTTCAGAGAGATGAAACACACAGGCCAATGACTTACTGGGTGTCATACTGCCATTCTGCTTTTCAGGTCCCCAGTGGATTGCTGTACCAGGAGAACTTCGTGGGTATGAAGAAGCCCATAAGCGATATGGCCGCTTACCATGGAAAGCCCTGTTTGAACCAACCATCAAACTCCTTTCAGAGCCACTTGTCATTTCCGCAGTTATGAATGAAATGTTCCAGCACCCATACTTCTCCAGTCCAGGAAAACAGCTGTGGTAAGAACCATGAATTAAATTGCAATGTGAAGACCACTGTTCCCTCAGCTTCAGACCCTTCCTCCAGCATGCTGACATGGAGCGCAGGCTGCTGCTGGTGCTTCTGCTCAGTAAATACTTGCTATGGAGAGGACGGGAATAACAGAAGTGGTTTTTTAATTTTTTTTCTGTCAGCAATTTTTTTTTGTAATTTAGAGTGGCTTGGCATAGTAAAACTGCCTACTAATCACATCTGCTCATGAGGAGGAGCTGGCTGTATGTGGCCTGCCTCCAGCTGTGTGGAAATCATCTCCTGAGAGCGGGGCCCTACAGCAGACACTCGTTTGGAGAAGCCTCACTGACCTGAGCCAGGGTCAAATATTTAGGTCCCATGGAGGAAACTTTGTCTGGAGAAAGAGCGCCTGGTGCAGGGGATACGAACCAGCTGAGAAGAACTTTTCTCCATGTAGACTGCAGTGTAGTGCTGGCTTGGAAAGTATACAACATGAGTAAACCAAATCAGCTTTGGGAAGGAAAAAGAGATTGGCTCTGGGGACAGAATAAGCATGTGTATAAACTGATGAATGTTCTTCTTCAACAGCCCTCTGATATGTGACGGTCAAAGGTTTTTGAAGCATGGAGAGACCTTCAGGTGGCCAGTGCTGCAGCAAACACTGCAAGCTGTAGCAGAAAACGGAGCTACAGCATTTTATGAGGGACAAATAGGAAAGGCCCTGGTGGAGGACATTAGGAAGGCTGGTAGGTAACAGCTATAGTTAATACTAATAGGTCTTTTCCCAGCAATTGGCTAACAGTGAGTAGGTACTAAGGGAAAGCCAACACATGCTTGCCATTTCAGGTGGTACCCAGCATGGGAAGGGGCCACCTTACCCCAGTTCTTATAACTCAGGCCTAGAAGCAGGGCTGAGAGCCACCAACTGCTCTGGCATTCACCTATAGCGCTCATGCACTGGCCTCTCCAACTCCCTTAGGCTTTGTAATGTCCTGGGGTTTGGTGGTAGAGAAGGACTCATGAAGACATTGCTGTGCTTGGTGGAACAAATTTATAGTATACAGGGATGGCTCTTTACAAGTTCTACCAAGGCTCTGATGTAGCCAGCCCATAGCACCTAGCAGAAGTTAATGTGCTAATGCCAGCTACCCATCTGGTTTTCTGTTGAAGGGTCCAATATCTCACTGGAGGACCTTCAGGAATACAGAGCAGATGTGTCCTCACCTCTGAACATTACCCTGAACAATCACACCACAGTGTTTTCTCCTGGACCGCCCATGGGAGGTGCTGTGCTCATGGTCATCCTCAAGATATTGGAAGGTAAATTCCTAAGGGAAAAGGGGCAGCAAGAGGTTTGCAGAGAGTTGCTTTAGAGCAGTAGAAATGTAATGGGAAGAAATTGAGTTGGCAAGCCAGAATGGGCCCCAAAGCAGCACTGTGACCATGCTATGCAGCAGGATGATGAAATGGCTCATTCTTACAGTGGGTCATCATCACCATAGCTGCTGCAAAGGCCAAAGGATACATGATTTTCTCAAGGCTTCAAGAGGAATTGAAGTCACAGTGGAAATTAGTACTTGGTTGTTTCTGTACCCACATGCTGCTAAAGCATAGGGGAAACTTGATAAGAACTGGGATGGGAAAAGGAGGTTTGTTTCAACTTTTTTTTCTTTTACAATTCTTGAAAAAATGTTGCCTTGGGTCTATTAACAAGATTATTTCATCCTGCTCTGTAGAGTATAAACTCCATGAAGCGTCAACGGCAACACCAAAGAAGAAGGTGGAAACCTACCATCTCATTGCAGAGGCCCTGAAGTTTGGCAATATGCTAAAACCCCATATGAGTGACCCAGAGTTCTCCGAAGCTCAGGTGAGCTGACATGGTGCATAAGGACAGCCACAGACACCCACAGCACTGGCAGCTTCTTCTACGCTGCTGCTTGACAGAGGGAGCAGGGAAGTCCGCTTCCTGCTTTTTTTTTTTAAACCTGTGTTGTCACCAACTCATTTTAGCCTATGTGCTATTTTACCCTCAAGGAGGCTACCTATTGCCCAGAATATCCTTCCTGCCAGCACAATACAGTACCAAGTGATGCTCTGACACCCTCCTGTTTTGCAGCCACAGAAGGAAAGAAAATACTTAGAACTGCTAGTCAAGAACAATGCTGCTCAGTTGGCCAAGGCAGAGGCAGGATTAGGCCATTTACTTTGGAAACAGCAGTTTCTGTTCAGCTATAGGCTGGCGCTCAGTCACCTGATAAAGGATGCGGACATGCTCCTGGCAATGCTGAGGTGCCTCAGTACTGAGCTTGTTTCATTTTCTGTGATAAGAGTGGCCTGGGGTTCAGGCTGGGGCTGAATGCTGCCAGCGCAGGTCCCCAAGCTCTGATTATTGGGGCTGAATCCCCCAGGCTTCCCTGTGCCCAAAGAAAGACATGCCTGTTCTTTGGTGCAGGACAAAGCACAGTAGCAAGTATTTCACCATAGCAAGTATTTACTGAGCAGAAGCACCAGCAGCAGCCTGCGCTCCATGTCAGCATGTTGGAGGAAGGGTCTGAAGCTGAGGGAACAGTGGTCTTCACATTGCAATTTAATTCATGGTTCTTACCACAGGCATTTTCCTGGACTGGAGAAGTTTGGGTGCTGGAACATTTTTGTTCATAACTGGGGAAACAACAAGTGCAGGACAACCAGGGGATCAGGCCCAGACAGCATGGCTTCATGAAAGGCAGGTCCTGCCTGACCAACCTGATCTCCTTCTATGACCAGGAGACCTGCCTGGTGGATGAGGGAAAGGCTGTGGGTGTTGTGTGCATGGGCTTTAGTAAAGCCTTTGACACTGCCTCCCACAGCATCCTCTTAGAGAAGGTGGCGGCTCATGGCTTAGACAGGAGTTCTCTTTGCTGGGTTAAAATCTGGCTGGATGGCCGAGCCCAGAGAGTTGTGGTGAACGGAGCTAAATCCAGTTGGCAGCCGGTCACAAGCGGTGTTCCCCAGGGCTCAGTGTTGGGGCCAGTCCTCTTTAATATCTTTATCAATGATCTGGATGAGAGGACTGAGTGCGCCCTCAGTAAGTTTGCAGATGACACCAAATTGGACGGGAGTGTTGATCTGCTTGAGGGTAGGAAGGTTCTGCAGAGGGATCTAGACAGGCTGGATTGATGGGCCGAGGTCACTTGTATGTGTTTTAACAAGGCCAAGTGCTGGGTCCTGCACTTGGGTCACAACAACCCCATGCAATGCTACAGGCTTGGGGAAGAGTGGCTGGAAAGCTGCTCAGCAAAGAAGGACCTGGGGGTGCCGGCTGACAGCCGGCTGAACATGAGCCAGCAGCATGCCCAGGTGGCCAAGGAGGCCAACAGCATCCTGGCTTGTATCAGGAATAGTGTGGCCAGCAGGAGCAGGGCAGTGATCGTGCCCCTGTACTTGGCACTGGTGAGGCCGCACCTCGAATCCTGTGTTCAGTTTTGGGCGCCTCAGTACCAGAAGGACATTGAGGTGCTGGAGCGTGTCCAGAGAAGGGCAATGAAGCTGGTGAAGGGTCTGGAGAACAAGTCTGATGAGGAGCAGCTGAGGGAGCTGGGCTTGTTTAGTCTGGAGAAGAGGAGGCTGAGGGGAGACCTTATCGCTCTCTGCAACTACCTGAAAGGAGGTTGTGGTGAGGTGTTGGTCTCTTCTCTCAGATTACTAGTGATAGGATGAGAGGAAATGGCCTCAAGCTGCATCAGGGGAGGTTTAGATCGGATATTAGGAAAACTGTCTTTACTGAAATAGTGGTCAGGCATTGGAACAGGCTGCCCAGAGAGGTGGTGGAGTCACCATCCCTGGAGGTGTTCAAGAAACATGTAGATGTGGCACTTTGAGACATGGTTTAGGAGACATGGTAGTGTTGATTTGACAGTTGGACTTGATGATCTTAGAGGTCTTTTCCAACCTTAATGATTCTATGATTCTACGGTGACGCAAGCCCAGTGTCCTTGCTGTGATTGCAGGTGACGGTGGGGACCATGCTATCTGACAAGATTGCTGAGCTTGCCAGAAGCCGAATAGATGACCATGGTGACCACCCACCCAACCATTACAACTTGTTGGAGTCCATCTACAACCACAGATACAAAAGCAAGGGCACAAGCCACATCTCTGTGCTCGCTGCAGATGGCAGTGCCGTGTCCGCCACCAGCACCATCAACTACCCGTGAGTAGCCAAGGGGCTGGTAATTGAGTCACATAGGCCATGTATCAGGTTCACAGGTTACCTTCAGGGATTTAACAGAAATGCAGAACCCTTGGGCTTTACAGATTTAGGCAGTCTCTTACTCGTGAATGCCTTTTTCATGTGACAGCAAAGTTCTTTGAGCATCAGCCCAAAGGAACATCACAATTCACAAAGATGTAACAACTTGCTGAGCTCTGCTGAGTTTCCGTGAGTTGGGCAAATCCCCAGTTCCACTACTAACAGGGAGCTTATCTCTGGCTCCAGCACAGCAGCACAAACACCTTATGGACACCCTGGCTGGGGCAGTTGCAGACTGGGAGGAGACAGAGGTAACCCACAGGGTGCCACGTTCAGTTACTGTCATCCACAACAGGAGAGCACTGGTCACTGAAAGGCTACTTCTTTCCCCCCTACAGGTTTGGCTCCTTTGTGTATTCTAACCAAACTGGGATAATTTTAAATAATGAACTTGCTGATTTCTGCGTAACAAACAGAAGCATTCAGCCAGGTGAGCATTCTCACCCTCAAAATAAAACACAAGGCCAGGAGATGGATATGCAGGCCATGTACAACTGGGCAGGGACTATCTGCAAACTGCAGGTTTCCTAAGTCTGGATGAGAACAAGCTTGTTTCAGACTAAGAGAGGAATAAGCCCTGTAGTGTGTCTTGTCTACTCATATATGCCCTTGCATGGAAACGTAGGAGTTTTGGTTTCCGGCCAAGGAAATCAGAGATTTTAAAAAAAAAAAAAAAAAAGCTAAACGGGATCATTGATGGAGAGGAAGGGGAACAAGTGAGGAAACTACTGCTAAGACAAGCTTGCTGACTTTTTAGGCTCATCTATGAAGAATTATATAGTTGCATGCACAATCAAATCAGTAATGCTATAGGCTTACACAGAGTTCTGTATCATAGCAGTGTTGATGCAGAGACATTGCTTTGTGGAATAAGCTCTCCCCAGTGCAATCTGTCTTGGGTTTGCTGTGAGAGAGGACATCTGCACTGCAACGGCAGGATTGCTGCTAATGGTTCCTTGACTGGGTTGAATGAGCTGCAGCAAATCCTGAATGCTTGTAGGATTCCCTGCACCAAGAGATGCTTCCTATTCAGCTTGTGCCATAAAGGTCCAGTTTCTTGTGAGAAGGGATGTCAACACAAAGCAGTTAGTTTTCTAGAAGGCTTGAGCTTCTTGAGGAATGAGCAGCAGCTTGGTTTTCCATGGGGAATGCAAGAAGGGGGAGGTAGATAAACTTGTATGTCCCTACAGCCACCTCAGCAGCCACATGGGAGGAATAACACTCTCTGCCTCTACTCCAGGAGAGAAGCCTCCCTCAGCAATGGTGCCTTCCATTCTCATCTCCAAGACAGGAGACATGCTGGTGATCGGAGGAGCAGGAGGGGCCTGGATTATCAGTGCTACTGCTATGGTGAGTGAACAGGTACCACACAGTAATGCCTTCCACTAAGCAAGGGGAGCACGCACTGTCCTGAACAAAAGGAATTACTTTGCTGCTGCTAGAATGGCTGTGTGGAAGGCAGCAGTGAAGAGGGCCTGCTGCAGACTCAGTCTATCCTCAACCTTCTTGCCTCTAGCATTTCTGTGGCAAGTGCCATCTGCCTTTCTCAATTCTTTTTTGAAAGGGAAGAAGTTAGAATAATCAAATAACAAGGAAGTTATTAAGAAGAGAGGTATTGCCCAGAACCTTGGGGCCCCAAAAATAAACTGATAAATTACGCAATGGAAAGAACAAGAAAACCAGAAAACCACGACCAAACATATACACAGAGTAACAAATCTTAATGAAAAAGAGGTTGCCAAAGCATGAAGTCTAATAAACATCTTGTGCAGCAATCAAGAAACAAAAACAGTTGAGGCCACAAGAGGAAAAAGAGGATTTTTTTTTCTTCATCGTTCTTCAACTGGAGACAAGCATGGGAAGGAGTCCATGCTAGGACCTGATCTGAAAATAGAAAGAACAACCGTCAATAGAAAGATATAAGATCCATCAGCAGCTATTGAGTTCAAAGACACCACTTTGGCTCAGGGAAAGCATTCTAGGAAGTATCATTATGTGCTCACCCTATTCTTATACTTGACCTGAGCATCTGCTATTGGTCACCATGAAGACAGGAGGCTAGGCTAGTAGGACTTTTGGTCTGACTCAGTGCAGCCTCTCTTACAGTCCAGGTTTGCACCATCCTGCAGGCAGGATTTACAGTAGAGATGGTCTGGCTTAACACCAGTGCAGAGGATGGCAGCATGTGACCCAGGTTCTTAGTCAATATCTCCAGTCAGGCAGTGTGGGTTTTGTTTCATTGCAGGCGATTATAAACAAGCTGTGGTTTGGCTATGACTTGGAACATGCCATTTCAGCTCCCATCATGCATACTGAAGGTGACAATATCCTGTTTGAGAAACATTTCAGTGAGGTGAGTGGCCTCGCTTGGATCTTCTTGTCTTCTCCTTTTGGTGAGAAGGAGATTGCTTCTGTAGCTCTCCTGAATAATCTGTATTTTGCTTCTAGCTAACCACCTTCTTGCTTAAATCTCACTTTTTCAACCTGACCCCATATACACATTCTTCATTTTCACACCTGGCAATTCTAAGACCTCAGACCCCTGCCCCATTCACTCTATTTCCTCTTCTCTCCCCGCTACAGGAGGTTAGGAGCGGCCTGCTGGGAAGGGGACACAAAGGAAAGAAAGTTAACTCTTCAATGAATGTTGTGCAGGGAATTTCCAAGGAAGGAAAATGCATCTCTGCTTACTCTGATAAAAGGAAGCACGGGAAGTCAGCTGGGTATTAGCATGAAATGCCATCACAACTCACAAAACCACAGGAGATAACTAGATCGAGAACATGCTTTGGCTTGGACATGCCAATATTGCCTGTTCCCATCAGGATGCCTGCTAGAGTATGGGCAAAACTTGTGATTCCACCTAATTCCAGTAGACGGCAAGTCACCCTCAGGCAATACAAGGACAGGTCAGCCAGCCTTGTTTAGAGCCACACCCTCCATTACTTATGTGATACACAGAAAAACATATTTCTTGAGCACATCAGCTATTCAGGATAAGAGAATACAAAGTGGGAAAGGAAAATTGGTCCAAAATCCACTGGGAACACTGTGGCATGACCCATCTGTATCTTCCATTTCTGCTCGAGAGTCTCAGTTAAGAGCAGAATTGGTTTCTTTCAGGCTGTTACCACAATAAGCTTGTTATTACTGGGGCTCAGCGATGTGAAATAAGCAATTATTTTGGTTATGAGGATTAGAATAAGTGTCTATAGGGTCAGGATTTTAAAATCTTAAGCATCCAGGCTTAGAGGGTGGGTTTGGAAAGGGAAGAGAGCAAAATGCCATGCTTCCTGTCTTGGTTTTCCCATCCAAAGAAGTCCTACTTTTCCCAAAGGTGGCAGGTGAAATCAGCACATCATAGCACAAGTCTGCTGTCCTACTACTCTCTGCCTTGGAGATACAAAGGACCGCACAAGCTCAGAGTAACTGTGCTGAAGCTTCCTTTGACCCTGCATATTGGTGACTTTGAGAATAAGCCTCCCAAGGGGCGATGTGAATTCCCCGCTTCTGGGATGGACATCCTTCAGCTTAGCTCCCTGGGGACACCCCTCCCTGTGGCGAGAGGAGTCCCAATCTGTGCCAGTTCTCCCTCCTCAATGCCTGCAGAAGCTAAGTCATTTGGGAAGGCAGGTGAGGATTGCAGTGGAAGAGCTGTTGGTTTTGGAAGCTTTATAACTTTCTTCAAAATGCAAAGGATCAGAAGACTTCACCTGTAGCCATGAGCTCAGCCTGGCCAGGCAAACACCAGGACTGCTGAGAAGTGATGCCGTGCACTAATATCAGACATTAGCAGAATACTTTTCTCCCATAGCCTAAGGACATGCTCTAACTCCCTGTTTACCACAGCTGGTCTCTAGTGTTCCCTTAAGATCACAATGAGGAAACTGTAGGACTATAAGAATTATCACAGAGAGAAAACTTCTGGAGGAAAGACCTGAACTCATGCACCTGGATGTAAAAGGTCTTTTGCAGTTACTCCATAACCTTGCCCTGCTCAAAATGGCCAAGAGAATCAAACATTTAAGAAAAAAAAAAAAATAAAACAACCCAATCTCAAAGACCCCAAAGCTCTTCTGAAATACCTGGGGGCAAGTTCCCATGATCCCCAACAACTCCTTTTTCTGAAAGCTTATGAGCCGTGCTTCCCTATGGGTACAGACAGTATTGTGTGTATGTTTCTGAAAGTGAAGCCAAACCAGAGCAAGGCACTAGCAGAGCCCTCCCTTTTGCATGTTAGTTCTTACCTCACACACAGCCCGTGGTATTCCTAGTACGCTAACAAAATCCCTCTGTAAATACCATAACAAGTATTTGAGCACACACTATTAAAAAACAAACCAAAATGAGGCCATCCCCACACGCCCTTGCAAACAAGGCCAGGTAGTTTTTAAATCTATGTTCTTATCCACAAAGTGAGTCCAATAAAGCCATCGACTTGCTGAAATCTCAGCTTTCACTTGCATTTTAATGATGGTCTTAGTGAAGCTGACTAGAGCCAGACATGTGTTTCCATTCAGAAATTGTACGCTAAGGACTATAGTATGACTGCAGCTGTATCAGATCTTAATGAAAAAGTATTCCTAAGTTACCAGATCATAACCGCAAGTACTTAATCATGCATCTGGAAGACAAGTTACTTACATATAGAGCCAGCTCCATGCAATGGACCCTTCCCCCCTTCCTCCTCCAAGTGGAATTTGTGTTAACTCCCCTAGTTCAGGAAGGACTAGTGGTTTCTCCATCAGAGCTGCTTACTCAAGCCATAGAAGCAGCACAGCACCCTGTGAGACAGCATTGCAGTACTGCTTAATGTGAATAGAGAAAGGGAATAGGCCTAAAGTTTGAGGGGAGGCATATTTATGTTCATTTGGAAAGGCTTACATTGGGGTTTTTTGGGTAGTCATATTCAATCTACATAATTTGCTGAAGTTTTCTATTTTCATTAACTCCCTTACCCCAGCTACCAGCTCCTGGGTGCATTGGTTCTAGTGTCAGAAATAACACCCCAACTGCAGAGTTGTCACAGGGGAGGCACTATGGGCACCAGACACCATCTGCAGCTCACATTTCAGGACCAGATGGACTAACCAGACTGGATGCTGGCTTTAGCAAGATCTATGGTTATGTCTAGGTAGCCCAACTGAGCTTAGAGTTTACAAAAAGCAACCAAGAATGGCACTGGCTGGAGACTGGCTGCTTTGCTACTAGGCTTCAGGGCAGCCTTCAGCAGTGCCCTGGGCCATACTCCATCATGTTTCGCTAGCAGAAAAAACAAGTCACCAAGTAACCAAGCCTCCAATCACCTTCACTTCTGACATACCTTAGGGTAAATCACATCTCAGTAATCCAGCCTATCACCTTTCCAGTGCAGTTGTATCACAGCTACTTCCCGCCACGAAGACATGGGAATATTATCTGTAGTCCAATGCTCACTGCAATTTAACTACTTTGCTAGTAACATTGAAACTGAGCCAATTACGCAGTTTTAAAACCCATCACAGCTTTAATTTGCAAGACAGAAAGAAATGAGAGTGCAGATCTCTCACCGCGGCAGAGGCTTCCAGTCCTGTAGTCCTCACTAGCAAAGCACCTGGTGAAGCTGAGGGATTGTACCTCCCTTAGCACCTCTGCTCTTGCTCTGCCACCTCCTCACCGCTGCTGAAATCTCCTTGGGTCAAGAGCCTCCCAGTTTGGTCTCTCCCCATTCATGCTCATGCCGACAGGAGAGCATTATTTTTGTACTTAGTCAATTTACAGAGACTTTTAAAGCATCACTGTACAGAGGCTACTCTATTTTCTAATGAAGTCTTTAAATTATATTTTTAATAAAGTGTTTTTAAACCTGTCTGGGAATTTCTCCTCTAAAACTGTTGCCTAGCCTAACACACAAGCACTTGTTTGAGAGAAGACTTTTACACAGGTGTTTCCAGCAGTAATGGTTGTTCATTCTGGAGAGTCAATATGCCACTGGAGAAACTGAAGAACTGTGCAGAAGACTGCAATGCCACTTGTCTCTCACAGCTTGGTTTTGGCACTTCCCTGTAGCCCTTCCAGAGGCTGGATGGTTGCCAAAAGATAATTGTGGTAATGTTAGACCGAAGAACAGGGGAAAGGGGTGAACCCTCCCAGTTCATGATCTGGATTGCCTTTTAACACTACCGCTCCCTTTCAAATCAGCTGGAATTGGTCATGGCAACGTGTCCTATTCTCCATATCCTACATTGTGTCAGGCAGCTTATGCTAAGGCATTATGTCTCTGCTCAGAAGCAGAGGGCCGGAGGTGGTTGCATTCAAAGGGGTGGGACACAAGCAGGAAGAAGTCTTTTCTTGTAGCTGAAACATTCAGACAAGCTGAATGGCCTGCAGTGTACAATTAGGGGGTTTTACAGCATGAACCATTGAGTGACATTTGCCGGTTGATACACAGACAGCCTCAATGCAGTGTGAGTAGTGGAATGTGTTATCAAAGCAGGTGGCAGCAGTGCATGCCCTATGTACAGATATGCCCAAATGAGATGTAGATAATTATAGCATGCAGAAGTATCCATAGTGGTTTTTTTTTTAAATGTAGAATGTAAGTACAAGCCTTAGCCCAGCTTAGTTTTAACAAATCTGTAGTGATACTGCTAAAACAAACAAACAAACAAATCAATTTCTGCAGAGTAAAGAATTCAAATGCATTTATAATAATAGTTTTTCAACAGAAGTGTTTTTAGCCATGGCAAAATCTGAGCTTTCTGGAAGGGAAGTTCTGTAACATAGGTTATAAATAATAGGGGAGTTTTCTGACCAGCTAGGAGAAATTCAGAAACAAACGTTAAGACTGCTGTACCATGAACTGTTAGAAACAGCCCAGCAGCAGTTACTCAAACTTGTTTCAGGAAGCATGTTTGTCCAACAGTCATTTCCCAGAAAACAGTTACCCCTCCAGTTTCAGAGCACAAAGCTTTTCCTGCTGTAGTTCAGACTAACTATAGTGACTGTAAGGTTCCAATAAGCTTATTTTGCTGTGCAACAATTTTATTTGTTTATTTCTCAGATCACACTTGGCCAAGAAGGAGCTCAACTAGTCCTAAGTCCAAAGGGCCAGGTTTTTTCCAAGAAATAGCAGCTGATGCTGTTCCATACACAACCTTGTATCAAAACTTCCTAAAATGTCCTCCAAACTGGATTTAAACAGCAGCCTGCCACCGAGTGGCATCTATTGCGGAATTACAAGAAGTAGAAAAATCAAAGTCTCAGTTCAGTGACAAAAGCATATAGGTTTTCACCCAAACCAATCTCATTCTTAAAGGAACACAATGACTCTGGCTTTTTTTACAATCACTGCCTTCGCTGCGCCTAATACATCATCATAAGTAACAGCTCAGGAAAAAGGAACACGGAGCACATCCCAGATAACTTTTGATAAAAGCCCCTCATTTAGTGGGAGCGATATAAGCAAATATATATGTCAAAGTTGTGACCCTTTGATTTAAGCATGACCTAGCTATCACTTTATTCCTCAACACTAGACTCCCCTCAACTCCAGAAACTACTGGGAAAGAGAGGGTACCTGATGCCTAAAATTTCAGCCTTTCATTTTCTCTTCTGTATTTTCATCTTATTCTGTATTTTAAGGTTCTTACAAACTGACAGGAAGTTTCAACAAGCCAAATAGATGAGTTCAGTTACTGTTACTTTTGTTTCAAGGATTTCATAAACATCCCTAGAGCTTGACAACATCCTGGAACATTCGGTTTTGATCTTAGGCTAAGTTTATCTGATGTGATGTCTTAGTCCATGCTTGTAGGTGAACACCAAAACCCCCTCATGCACAGGTACAGACACTCTTAGCTGTTCCATATCAGATATGGATTTCTGAGAGGTCATTAACTCTGATTAATGGTAACTTACCTTCAAACAAGAGTAGCTGCAGCGTACCCTTTTTTAGAGGTTTCATTTCCTCATATGCTGGTATTTCAGGCCTGCAGTGTGATGTGGTAAAAAGTAAAAAGCAAACTGGAGAAAACCAAGCTTGTTTTGGATATTTAACTATTTTTTTTACTCATAGCTTCATCAAAGGAGTAAAGAAAGGAGAAAAATCTCAGGAGAGCTTCTTTCGCACAGACACTCACCATCCCTTTTCGCAGTAGCAACTGTGCAGGCAAGAAAAATGTGCGACTCCATATTTATTTATTTTAGTTGTGCTCAGAGTTTTACAGGTAGCATCTTCCCTTTAGACCTTCTCAACAGAAATATAAAAAAGTTTTAAGCCATTTCCCCATTTACTCACTCATCTCCAATAATCAACTGAAGTGAAAAGCAAAAACATCTTTTGTTAAAAGAAAGAATGGTGAGTTTGTGAAGGCTTATCCCAGTCTAGAGCTGGGCTTCCTGCTATAGCACAGATCTATTAGTTTGTAACTTCAAAAATACAGTCCCCAGAGTCCTGTAACTGCCATCTACTCAACAGGAAACAAATCTCTAGCAGTGACAGGGACATTCCCAGTAGCTGACACTGTGCGGAGGAAACAATTCCTGCAGCTTGAGTGAGCTGGACCTTCTTCAGAAACTCTGGGTACCCAATCTGTCTTCATGGGATGGAGAGGAGGCAGGGAACAAACTCTTCGAGGCAGAACAGACTCTTCAAGTAAGTACTGCATGTTCAAGTAGACATGCATGTCTTAGCAGACTGCTGTGGCATGAGGCACTTCGGTCATGGCTGTAGAGAACTGTCCCAGCTCTGTCAATAGAACCACAGGTAAATTTGTTCTCTTTCCTGTGAGAAGTCCCTGAGTTGCAGACCTAAAGGATCTTCCCCCCAAACACACCTCAGTGTCACTAGACCACTGAAAAAAGGAGCCAAGCCGCATCAGTAGCCTGCAGGGAAGCCACCTTTCCGGGAATCGGAGGCTGCAGCCCATCCTTCATCTGTTCTGAGAATGGCTTGCACAACCGCACTACTGCTCACCCGTGTGGTATTGTGTTTTCTCTTCTTTAGTTGTTCTTCTATACCCTGGAATGCAGAAGTGAATGAGGACAACAGGAGAGAGAAACTGCACTCATGCCGTAGTCTGCAACCTGCATCCTCCATGACTATCCAAGTGTTCAGTGCCTGTATTAGGTAGGTCTAAAACTACATGCTGTTCCTCCTCTTCCCTTTGCTTTCTGGGATGCCCTACTTTTGAAGAGGTGGAATTGAGAAGATGTGGCTTTTGTGGTGCTCAGTGTGGGCTACCAATACTATTCCTGGCCACAGAGCATTCTGCCTCAGATATTCATATGCCAACAGCCAGAACTGATGGATCGTGTTTGGGAATGGGGGAAAACACAGGACTTGTAGAGAGTAGGAAGATATCTCAGCTGTTACCTTATTAAAGGAGGATCTTCTGCATAGTTGATGAAGAAAACTGTCTTATATAGGAGTGTTTTCCCTAATATAGAGACATGGGATGAGATATGTACAAAGACTGCATCTGTCTTAGGCCTCTGTGATGTGTAATTCCTCAGGGTGACTGAAGCTGCCAGCTCAGGCGAGTGGTATGCAGAAGCAAGGCAGATCTTGCCATCAGCTCTCAGACTGACAGTGCTGCACAGAGACTTTTCCTGTGAAAATATTTTCAAGTTTGTTCTCGGTTCCCTCTGTGCGTCCTCCCTCGCTAGCTCTGCACCAGTGCTTCAGGATTCTTCGGGGATTGCACAACAGGACAAGAGTTTTCTGAGGGTCACTGGATTTAGACTGCTGAATGGTTCAGGCCCTGATGTGGTTTGCTATTTTGCAAGTCCTTTGAGCCAAATAACACTGCAAGAAGATACATATCCTCAGTTTCAGATGTAGGTGACACTTGAATGCACTAGGCTTCAAACCCATGTGACTGAGACTAAAGGTACACTTTGAACAGCTTATTGTGACCCAGTACTTGACCTGCACCAGCTTTAATACTGCTCACCTAGGAACATTTGGCAAAGCTTCATGATTTTCCACAGGTGCATGCCTTTCCAACACTAGGAACCCAGCACCATACAAGAAGTTCACGCACCCCCCAGACTCTAGCTAGACAAACCTCCTCTATCTGCTGCTCAAGCTCCGTAATATTGGGAAACAGCTGATCATGAATTCTGGGCTCTTCCACTGCTTTCTTCACATCATAACCAAACCAGATGGAATTGATGATCGTCTATGAGAAGCAAAAAGCCTTAATGTTAGTGACTTATCTTCAAAGAGGCCTGACCCTTGTAGCAACATAGGCAGAGGTGTCTGAAGGATGTTCACCAGAGCACATAAAAGGCGTAATTTCTGGTTCCTGCTGCTTTCAGCAGTTCCTCTCTTGGCTAAGCAAAACACAGGTACATTGCAGCAAGTCAGCTTGTACATGCTTAGGAGGATTCCCACATAAAGAGATCATGAGTTACTAAAATTAACACAGTAAAAGGATCAGATCCTCAAGCTATTGCAGCTAGATTTACGCTACTATTATAAAGCTAGTGCTGCTGCTTAGACACACAGCAGTCACTTCAGCAAACCTACAGCTACAGCTTTCCGCTACTGTGCAACCAGTTTCCTTAAACCTGGCTCATCTCTACATGCTTAAATTGCAGGTTGGAGCTGCTGGCAAGTGAAAATAGCCTCAGGATCAAGGGTTTAGAAAGCTGCTTGTAGTGATTTTTATGGAGACTTCTCCTCTACCTCAGCCAGAAAGCAAGATCCAGCCTTGTGCTCTGAACTCCTGTGTACTGGCACAGGAGACAGCTTTCTCCTGCAATCACTTTTGGTCTAGCTGGTCATCTGAGTGGCTACCACAGCAGCTTGCAGAGAGCCTGCCTGTCAAATGGCCTGATGCCATGCCTGGCTTAAGTTCTTATTTAGCTTCTCTGTGTCACTTTCATCCAAAGTTTAGGATGTTGGATAGGAATGGCTCTAAACTAGATAAATAGACTAGCTCATGGAGATCCAGAGAACAGAAGTCAATGCTAAACTGAAGTCACAAATGTTCCGCAACTGGTAAGAACAACTTGCCAAAGGAAATTCACTGGAGTCACTGGAGGAAGTAATTTGAGAGACCCTTTGTAGCTCTGGCAGGAGATGGCATTGGAGGTCTGGCCCTCTGCAGGCCAGGCAGGAACCTCCCTTTCAGGCTCCCGGCCCACAGCAGGGAGCCACAGCCATGGTCACATCACAGGTGGAGACTTGAGCCCCTTACCCCAAACACTGCCTCTCCCCAACATTGTTTTGCCTCAGCCTTGTCCCCAGTTTGCCCATATCATCACATACCAGTGCTGTTGCTGTAGTTATTTTTGTTCCTCCAGAAGCACCAACCACCATCCTGACTTTTTTCATTTTATCCACCAAGATGGAGGGGCACATAGAAGACATCGGCTGTTTACCTGTTGGGGACACAAATGCAACAGAGGCTCAGCTTTCCACCAGCAGCTTACAAACTGCCAGCTTCTGCTCCACATCTAAACCCAGAGCCTCAGTATCCACCTTCCTGACTCAGCTCACGTCTCTCATTCAGCCCTTGGGGATCCCACTATCCCCTGTACCCATCTCCCTCTTGCTCCTGCAATGCAAAGCTTAACCCCGGTCCTTCACGCAGAGGCTGAAGGTGCCTTCCTCTACAGTCCTGTCCCAGCTGGGGTTGTCTGTGGTGCAGCTGCCTCCCATACACATGGGACTTCCCTTTCTGTCCTTTCACTTCTCTGTCCCTCTCCAAAGCATGGTGTACAGGAGGGTAGCAAAATCCCAGCCTGCTTTAGCAGCAATGAGATGAGTCTGCAGGAAGCAGTGGTGGAGCAGGCAGAGCGCTTGGGTTAGGTGCATGAACTGAAACTATCCAAAGCTGCCCTACAGCTCCCAAGGCAGCACATGGAGGAGGCTGGACAGTGCCATCTAACCCTTTGCAGTTAGCTCCTGCTGCTGTCTCGCTCATAAATCAGTTCAAAGAAATCTTTTGTGGCCCTAAGTCATTTCATTTGACATGTTCTGAGCTCCCTGGTAAAGGATTTCTGGTTGTTGGAAGGAGGAATACACAGGAGATTTTCTTCAGACAGCCTCTCTTTCTTCAGGGTACAGCAGGGGTGGCTGGCTGTGTGTTTTTGACAGGGATGCCAGGTCACTCACTTTCATCCCTGTCCTCTGCAGAAAGGCTCAGGTCTGGGTCTGATAGCAGACATGCTACAGCCTACCTTGCAGACTCCACAGCGTTAGTATGCAAGACATAGCAAAAAGACTGAGTCAGGAAGGTAGTTTACAGCTACCTGGTGCTATGAAATTTGCTTCAGAAGGAGGGATCCCAAATCCATTGATTGTGTAAGGTGAGCTGAAGTCATCCATCTCATCATTAAATATGATTCCACTCACATTGGATCGTACATCAGAACCAAAGCTAGACAAAACAAGTTGGGGCAGACACGTCAAAACCAGAGTAAATCCAGGAAGAGCTTCATGTGAATTACTGCAATGTGAAACCTGGGATTTGATTGGAGTAACTCTCCACTCCCTCCTGTTGTAAAGAACATTCTGTCACCACTTGGGGTTTATACCATGAGTACACAGATACACAAAGAGGAAAGGCAGCCCAGAGGCTTCCTGTATAGCTCCCCTGCAAGGACCCCAAGGGGAAAAACAGCACAGCAGCCAAGTACAACTAATTCTCCTTCCAGCTGGGCTGTACTGCACTCCATTCAGAGGCAGCATAGCTCAAAGGCTGGCACATTTGGGAATGATTGGTGTTTTGTTTAGATGTGTCAAGCTGGAGACATTTTCTATGCACAAAAAGAACCTTCACCCCCCAGCTTCAGGCCATACATGCAGAACACAAGTCAAGTTGACAGCACTCAAAGCCAAACACTGCACTTCCAGGCCAGCTGTATTAGCTCAAATTCCTTCCAGATGCCTGGGAAATCAGAGCTGGCAGTGCTACCACTGCTTATGAGAAGATCCGGATGCAGTGAATGTTTTCTTGGTGGGTGAACCCAACATGAGAGAGGACACATCTTGTCCTTTGACCCAACCACACAGGCCTCAGTGTTAAGAACTGACCTGCAAGCTCAGCAGGAGAAATGCCCATCAACAGTGCTACCCATCACTACCCCCCTAGAGAGATGACAGTTCAGTGATGTTTTATACCAACCACAGAACCACCACTAGGAAGATGGCAAAGGCCTATGTGGAAGTAATGTCTGAGCTCATACTATTGGTTGATGGTGCTGGTGGCGGACACAGCACTGCCATCATCAGCCACAATGGAGAGGTGGGATGTACCAGCATTATCTCCAGTGTAATATACTGGCTCATAGTAGTCAACTGGATGGGAGGTGTTGTCTGTGATTTTCCTCCGGAGACTATCCGCAAAGAACTCAGACGTCATGTTTCTGATCACCTGTCAGAGAAATCCAATGCAGTTACTCAGCAGATTAAGTTTAAGAGACACGTAGTCATGAGGCTGATATCCAATACTTCAGACCACAGAAGAATGGCAAATCCCAGCAGTGAGGCTATAGTTTTCCAGCAGGGGCTTTCCTCCTTCTTGAAAGATGGACATTGTACCAAAGAGCATTTTAAGCAGTCACAGAAGCAGCTGTTACAATGCACCCCTTTGTGTAGAAAGTTAATCAGCATCCACTACTGTAGATCTATGGAAAGTTCTCCTCAACACTGCTGTAAGGTGTAGGCAAGTAGTGTTACACTTGCTTCAGAGATGACAGGAGAGGGATTGGGTTGAGAGGATTAGGCCAAGGCAAGCTCTGATCATTGCTCTGTAAGTTGCAAATTTGTGTCCATCAAGCTGGGCTGGGCTCAGATCCTGCTGCTTTTGGAGAGTCACAGAAGTAAAAGCACAAAGTGTGAAGCTGGGAAAGGCAGGGTTCCTGCCTCACCCCTTCCCACCCATTGGTCAATTTACTATAGGCAGGACTGGGTTAGAGAGCGACAAGGATGCTGGGAATGTCATCTAGTGAATAAGGCTTCAAACACTATGAAAGCAAGTAGGGTTAGCCCTAAAATATACTCAAATGCCCCTGGTGAACTGAGGATTTTGCTCTTCCTTACAGGAGGAAGGTTTCCTCCATTTATATCACTCACAGCTCAGCCATGAGTCACATAGGACTTCACGTTTTGATTCAGAGATATTTCAGTGCCTGTCAACAGCAGGTGGCACAAAGCATCCCTGACAAAGTTTAGTCACCCAAAAATTTTAACCCATGTTCCAGTCAACCTTGGTGTTGGAGAAAAAAAAGGCTTTTGCCAGGTACCTCTGTAATGTTGACAAATTTTGGATCTCCCAGTAAAGTCCTCTTGGCATAGGCAAAGCGAAAGGCCTCCACAATGCGGTGGTAAGTCAGACCTTTCCCCTCCATGGTTTTGATGCTGTCAGCAGAGAGATTATATCCTGGCAACAGAAGACAAATGATTGTGAACACAAAGAAAAGTACACGGTCAGTGGACTGCTAATAAACTTGTGTCAAAAGGTATAGTCTTGAAGCCCAGTCTCTACAGAGATGCAGTCACTGGAGTGTCCTAATCTCCACATGGAGAACACAGGAGCTCTGGTAGTTTTGAGCACTGCGGGGAGTCATCAGCAGGATTTGTACATGCACAGACATTTTCCAAAGAAGCCTCAAGTACAGGTTAGTTTCCACCCATGCAGGTCCCAGGGAAGTGACCCAATCAGGAGCATATTTTTTTCTCCTGCACCTGTATTTCAAGTAGGAGGGCAACATCCCTAAGTTTACAGCAGAAGAGGAATGTTTCCACATCTCTGATCCCTCCTGGGGTCTCAGACTTCCCACCTGCTGGAGGGCTATCAAAGGAGGCACAGCTCTCAACACAAAAAAGGGCTCCTGCTGCCTGTATGGCACTGCTCAGTGGCATTCTCACCTTTCAGTATGTTGAAAATGAGCGCTAGCACTGGGCCACTTAGGGGGGCACTAGGTGTGTAAAGGGTAAACTCCCCAAGTGTGACCTGTATGGGGTCTTCAATCACTGTTGCATTGTAGTCCCGAAGGTCATCCAATGTGATAATACCCCCTGGAAAAGAGAAGGAAACTACAGATGTGGGTTTCTGTGATGTCTGGTGGGAAGAGGAGGTAATACTCCATCACCATGCATCACCGCAAGGACAGGAGGGAACACAGACAAATCCAAAAAGTTGCAAGGTAAAGAAAGCAAAGATGGGTGCATGGGAGATGACTTTATTCCTTGACAGATCCAACCGAGGCACAGATAGCCTAAGCGTGAAGTTGGGCTGATTTATGGCAGCCAAAAATCTGGTGATCCATCTTTTTTAACAAAGGACACCAGCAATGTCAGGTAACAAAACTTCATTAAGAGTCCTGTTTACAGGAGGAGGATGTAGCTTTTGGGTGTAGATGCTTTGTGCTACCCCACAAGCAGAATAATTTGTATGTTTCATTGTCTTTCTTATCAGAAGGGGGAAGACAGTAATTAACCATCACAAATAAAGCCAGTAAACAACTTTTATGAAGTTAACTGAAGCTAGTCAATGCTAGCTAGTAAGGATAGGGTACTACCACCATCTAGTGGCATCGAGAGATTAAACAAGCTCAGTGTTTACAGGACCATGTATGTTAGGTAGAAACTTGTTGGATTCAGGCTCTGTAAACGGCATGTATCTACTAAGCTATATCCAGAAATGCAGAGACTTGCTAAACTACATGATACAGAAATGCACAGTATATACTATCCATTTCTGAATGAGTTTCAAATGCATCCATTAAAGCGCTAATGGCTTCTCTTGGGTGTCCTGTTGCCACAGATCTCAGAGGTGGCATTTCAGGCAGCAGGCACTTCCAAGGCTTCTGCAGGTCACTGGCTCCTCCCTGGATGCTTAGCCGCAGCAGTCAGGTCACTCATGCTGTTTTGGACAGATGTCCTGTTTCTCACCTACACTGCGGATGTCATCGATGATCTGTTTTGCCAGGCTTCCTGTGTAAAAGGCATCTGCTCCTTCACTGGCTATAGTCTCGTATGTGTTGGCTAGTTTAGGCATCTTGATGATATCGCCCTCATGCAGAATTTTCCCTCCTCTGCAGAACACTTCGCTAACAGAGAAAGGAGATTGAGAAGATCAGATCTGAGAGACAAGTTCAAAACTATGTGTACCCGTACCAGCTGACACCGTATTTGAGTGTTCATGATAGAGGCTTCTTGGAGAGAAGAGAAACTGCCTGAGCCATGCTCCAGGGGTCCTGATATCTTGCACTGGGACATAAAAGTGAACAGTGGTTTCTGACCTGGGAGTCCACATTGCTCAGAATTTGCTCGGTGAAGCCTGCAGGAGGGAGTGTTGATCATTTTCACCAAGGCAGACCACCCTCCCTACCAACAACTGCCTCAAGATGCCCAGGAGGGGCCATAGTCCTTGAACTCAAGCAGTTTTGTTCAGAGCACAGACTATGAAGCTATGACGCTCAAAACTTCCAGTGACTCCAGGAGAATGCATTTCAATCCCTGTTTGTCAGAGCACTTTGAGGTAGACAGTTTCCTCTCTAGCTCCCTCATCATGGATCATGAATGTGCTGCTGTGGACCTGCCAGATGGAAGTACAGGAGATAGGCCCAGGCTGTACATCCCAATTGGATTGGAAACCAACCTGCAGCTGGCAGAGATTTTAAGGAAAAGAGAGGATTAAGCATGATGTCCAGTAGGGCTGGACATAGACACCAAGGGTTTCACTGTAAGAGGAAGTGGAGGAGCATTTAAAACCCTTCATATTCATAGTCATTGCCAGAAGTGGATGGTCAGAGGCATTGCTTGAGGAAGGCTGACTGCAGAGTAAGAGATGACCCAAATTCCCACTGCCTGACAGCAGATGAGATGTTCAAGTAGACTCTGCAATTGCCCCAAACAAAGGTAAGATTAGCTTAGTGCTCTTATAGCATGAGGAAAAGCTGGGATTCAGAAAATACATTGCCATCTGACAGATTTATCCCAGCGTGTACTCTAATTCCACCTTTGCTCAGACAAATGGACTTAAAGAGCAGAATTTATCTCCCTTTAAAGGTCAGGCCTGAACATTCCTAAAATTGGCCACACAATTTAGCACCTTCAGGTAGCTGGAATAACATCAGCAGGTACAGTGAGTACAGTCACTGGAGGGGAGGCACACTCCTCACAGACACTACATTACACAAACACAGAGACTTTTCAGCTAGGATGCAGTTACCCCAAATTTCTCTGCACAGAACAACTGCTCTACCTACCACAGTGAGGGATTGCTTTCAATTGACTCCTCTCTTGATTTGATGGCTGCTGCAAGGCCTTTCCCAATAGGGAATCCTTTTCTAGCCAACTCAATGCTGGGCAGAAACAGATCTTTCCATGCCAGTTTGCCATGACGTTTGTGAGCCAGTTCATACCCACGGATTTCTCCTGGAACAGCAATGGACAGGCCTCCTGGAGCAGATAAGGAATGTATTACTCTTCCACAGCAAGAAAAGAAAGTAATTAATGAGTAGGAGGTAGAGCACGCTTCTCTGTCAGCCCTGTTTTTAGGCAGGGATTATGTATACTATGACCAGCTCAGCTTATGCATATGATGCTAACAGAATTATTCTGTCTGACATTTATGCCTACGTATTCTGGGCTGTTGAAAAACCTCCATCCTCTTGCTGGTAACTCAGGTTTTTGGGTCATTTCCCCTCAGTAGGCTCTGTACCAGAGAAAAGCTGCTCAGAACACAGAAGCTATCATAACTGCCTGCAGTTTCCAATCCATCAGAGGAGAACACACTACAGTAAGAGGACACAGACTGCATACAGGCTTAAGCCAAAAACTTTGTTGCAGCACTGTAAATGCAATTGCAATAGATTGATTACTACATTGCATGGTAATGTAGCAGTTTGCTTCAATCTTGTTTTTACTGGCATCTCCCAGAAGTTCAACACACTTCTCAAACCCCCTCCAAGGTGCTGTTCCTCCTTGGTTACAGGAGTGACCATGAAGAGAACTAATTTGTATTTCTGTCTATTTTTGATTATAAAATACTTCCCTGAAAGGAAATTATGACTTCTTCTCTGGAGCCCCTGAACTATTAGTTGAAGCCGTCACAAAAGCTATTTAGGGACAACACTTGAACCAAGAACTAAGCTGATCCACAAAAGATTTATTCAAAGAGGTGGAAAGGAAAGATGGCAGGTATGGAACAGGTCATACTCAGGGCGTTGGATTCACCTGCATTTTCATGAAGTGAAAAGCAGAATGTACTGAGGTGACCAACTAGTTTGAAGGACATTATTTTTAGCTTCCTTGTCAGGACAGAGTTTGCAGATTGTATAAAGTAGAGGACATTTCTAGGTGAGAAATCCTGTAGGTATGCAAGAACATAACCATATGAAATGTTCTTAATTCAGACATGTAGCAGCTAATGTTGGAGCTACGCAGTCCCCCCAAAGCAGTGAAACAGCCTTTGCCATACCTTTCAGAGAGAGCTGTGTGTTGTTCCCAAACATGTTCTCCAATGCTCTTTTTGGAGCCACCTCTCTTGCATTAATGATCTCCACTTTTCCTTTAACGACAGAGCAAGGAAGATGATGTTTAGCTCTGGACTCAACACACAGGCATGGTCTCTTCTGAAGAAGCCTGATCAATGTGAGCCCATTTCTTGGCAATTATTTTGAGGACAGCATGTTCCCCCAGAGGCTGTGAGAGTCAGTCTTTTACCTTAACTCAGGTAGAATAAATCACCTGCTTTAGATAAACAGTTCTCAAGATGTTCCAGATGTGTATGGCCCTGTCTCTTACCTGTGCTGCTGTAGATGGTAAAGAAGAGGCCCCCTCCAATGCCCATGCTGTGAGCATTCATGAGTCCTACACAAAGCAGCGCTGCAATGGCAGCATCCACTGCTGATCCACCTTGCTGAAGGATGTCCCTGTGCAGCAGAAGAGAAAGGTATCATACGGTGACATGTTACAGTGTCTCAGCTACCTGTAAGCAGTCGAGTCATCTCATCAGAGCAGCTATGACAGAGTCTCTAATCCACACCCAGTCTATAGGTTCCTCAGGAACAGGAAGGTTTGAGTTTCTGTCACCTTAGAGATACATCCTAATAGTCTAGATACAGACCAGATCAGCCCTCATTAAAGACACATCCAAACTAGCTTGAAAACACCTGAGATGTGTCAAAGTATGTTTGGGGACAGGCATCCCAGACACATTCATTACATATGAGAAATGACAACTCTCTGAGGAGCCTGAAATCTGAAGCACTTTCATCTAGAACTGGAGGACAGCTTGATAAATGGTTTGTTAAGAGGAGCTTGAAAAGCATCTCTCATTCCCATTGTTCATGCATCTAGGGGATCTTTGCCTGCTATGTTGTCTTTGAGCAACTGCAGTAACATTGGTCAAGCATGATAAAAGCCCAGGTCTTACCTCGTTCTACAGAGAGATTAGAGATTATCTGTGCTGGGCAACTGCAAAACAACAGTTTTGTCTTGCGCAAGAGCTGTCAGAGCTAACAAGAGTCACAGCACAATTAGTGGGTACCTTCCAATTATTGAGCACTGCCCTGCGTCTGTAGCCACAGCCGCCCTCTTATAAGTGTGTGTGTCCCCTGAGTCAGAGCGCAGCCCGAAGATGAGTCCCAGGAGCAAGATGAGCCCCAGCAGGACTGCAGTCAGGACTCCGGCCACCACATAGTGCTTCTTCATCTTCCTGTGGGAAGAGACGGGATCATCAACCTTGCTGCTTCTGGGGCACGTGGGAACTAGGGAGCAGATGATCAGGCACAAGAGCAGTCTTTTCATCTACCTTCTTTCATATCCACTGTTTCCCCCTCTACCGCCCAGCAGCTGACAGCTCTGCACATGGAAGGGTGGTTTAGGAAGGAGTGGCCAGAGGAGATGTGAGCCCAATTCTGGCCTTGACAGTTACATCAGGGTGATGTTCTGTTTTGAAGTAAAGTAGAATATCAAGAGGGGAGGGGATGTTCAAGATGTCCTGCTACTGTTACCTTTCAGTGTCAATAGGACAACCGATTGCTCTTTGTGACATTACCCTCTGAGGATTTTAGATGCTCAGCAAGCCTTTAAACTACCACTCTGCTTAGGAGGACAGGGGCCCAGCATCAGACTGGATTTGATCTAATTCCTAAATCAAGTCAGCAATACCAATCGGAGACTTTTTACCAAATTCCCCCCTTCAACACATGCTGGCAGGCCCTTTGCCTCCTCTGTAACATAATGGATTCAAGGACTGCATCCTGCCCACACCCTGCAGTCAGGCTGGCTTTGTCAGGTGAGCAACCATCTGTGTCGACCTACTTCAACAGCCACACAGTGAGTCTGTATATATGACTTCTTCCCATCTTTCCAGCCCTTCCTTTTTAGCAGGTTTCCATGAGTTCTGAGCTGTGAGCCGTGAACAGCTTCTGCCTCCCCTGAATCTCTCACAGAAAGGGTATCCCAAGTATTTCCTCACTCAGGTTCATATCAAGACCTTTTCTGTGGGCACTGCTGGTACCATTTCTCTATGCCCCTGCCAACTCTGTGCACAACAACCGTTCTAACAACTCCAAAGCTTTTACCAGCTTCCCCTTTACCTGTTACTGCCATCCTATTTGCAGAGTGATCTACTTCAGTCAGCACCCCAGGGATTCCTGGAAGCCCTTTGGTAACAGCTCTGAAGTGTTACAGTACCAGCAATGAAAAGGCCCCAAACCAGCAACTGTCGCTTGGGTAAAAGCTGTCTTATAGCAGGTAGGTAACCTCATACACCAAAAAAGCAGCAGATTCATAAGTGAGAAGGAAAATCCAAGGAGCAGAACATAAAAGGTGTTAGTCATGACTCACATCATCTTCAGAGGAAAAATTAAAAAAAAAAAAAAAAAAAAAAAAAGTAACTTCATATAATCTGCTTTTAAACACCATGTCTGTGAAGGAGTCTCTGTCCAGAAGGTTGTCAATGACGAGTGCAAAACGCATCTTAGTCATTAGCAAGCAACCTTGGCCAAAGTTTTTTGGCACGCTGCAGTGTGAGCACAGCACCCCCTCCTGTTCAGGGCCCTTGGCCAGACACCTTTCCAATGAGCCTGACACTTCTAGAGGGCAATGGCCAGTGCTTACATCTCCATGTTTTCCAGTCCTGCACACAGCTGCTCTTGGGGTGCACAGGGTTACTGTTTATCTGTGAGTGAGCACAGGACACCAAGGAGCTCTCCAGGAAGCATATTCCAGATACACACCAGGATGAGTCAAGAGCTATTGAGGGGATGGAGAGTCACTGCCACCTTGTTGGTACTGATGGTTCATGACATACAGCTTGAACAGCTACTCTTTGACCCGTTTCCTTTCCCATTACAGGATTGTTCCAGCAAAAAAACCCTAAGTCCATCATATTGCCTTCAGGGACCAACTTCCCCCTGCATAGTGCAGCTTTGTGTTTTCACTGTGACTATTGTACTTGAGCAATAGCCAAGATGCCCTTTACCTTACCGAAGCATCTGCCATTATCAGAGACAAGCCAGTGCATGGCATTGTGGGTGAGGAGTGGATTAACCAACCCCATCCTCTGTTGATGTTCAACAGCCCAAAGAGAGCTAACTCCAGCACTTGGTGCCTTACAGCAGCAGCACACGCAGGATTGGGCAGCAGTGAGCGTGCCAGCACTGAGCTAACTAGAGGAAACAGGCCAGGCCAGCCAAACAAAATGTTTTTTCAGAGGGAGGAGATTAGCAAGCACTGCCCCCTCAACCTCACCCTTACTCCTGTTATTTAAATTTGGAGATACACATTTGCTATCCAAGCCCTGTATCTGTGAGTCTCAGTCTGCGCACTAAAGACGCCCATCTCCAAGTAAAGCAGCTCAAACCAGGGTGTAAATCTACTGTATGTGCTGTTCTGTAAACAAATGTCAACTGAGGCCAGTAAAAGGTAAATGGATGAAACCTCTTTCCAGGTTCTAGAACCTGATTTACACTCAACTACTTTTAAAAGAGACCAGTGGCGTGTTTGCAAAGCAATGACTGTGCAGGGAAACAGAGAAGCCATTATGCCCCCAACAATAGCTCACACACAGCCTCAGAGTTTAAAGACAGTTTTGTTTGTTGGCAGAGAGAGTTCAGCTTCAGCACTGGCAGTCTCCTCCAGGCTTCACAAGAAATGCTATGGGATCTTTTATCTGCGCCCCAGCTAGGCAGAAGGTACTTTGTTTCATCTGAAGGCTGCTCTATACTGGGCTGTCCTGCAAGCCTGGGGTGACTCAAGTGCTGTAGCTGGTGCGTTAACCCACAGGCTCCTGGCTGGGGCTGCGTAGTTTCCCTCCACGACTGTTTGCCTCACTGCCGGGCTCCTGTAAAGATTCACTGCCTTGTCAGACAAGTTATTGAGAGCAGGAGAGAGAAGGGGAAACCTCAGGTGGTACCTCTGCTGTCACCTTTCACCTCCTTTATGGATTCGGATGACACTCACGAGCATCTCTTAGACCCGTAAGAGCTCCATGCTGAGTTCCCAGCTGCCCGCTGAGTGCACCCTCAAAAAGCCCACTTCATACGCCTCAGGCACAGCTCCCAGCCCGCCGACAGCCCCCGGGGCGAGGATAAGACACACACCACTGGGAGCAGGAACAAGCACACAGACTGCCATGAAGAAGAGACATGGATTGCTGGGCACTGCTCCTGCACTGCATTGTGGTACCACATTGCCCTCTGGGCTGGGCCTCTGGGACCCAAGTAGGGCCAGAAAAAGTGAATGCTCTTAATAATAGTGCATCTGTGCAATCTGTCAGATTGATCCTGCTAAGGAAGAAGCAGATGTACAGGCTAAAGATCTGCAGATTTCTCTTCTACAACAGTACAGAGAGCAAACTCAGCTGAGAATAATCCTCTCCACCTTAACTGCCAGCTCAACTCCCATAAACTCCTTAATCTATTTTAGGTCTAACCCTAGAGGAAAGCATCCCTTTCCACAGTCCTTACTGCCTTCCTAATTGTGGCACAGCAGAGAGCCGAACAGGCACTTTGTTTGCCATACAGCAATCAGGAGATGGATCAGGAGCCGGTAGATATCCCATTCTCTACCTGACCTATCCATAATTGCCCTGTGCCCTGAGTAGGTGCACTCCAGGAACAGCTGAGTTTTTGCACCAACGGTCTTTTTGAGCCTTGTCCCTGAAGTCGTCTCCCCACTATGATTTATTGTTGGGAGTGGAGCAGCAGCTGTGGGCTGCTGCCTGAGCTGGCTCCCCAGCTATTGTCTGCTGAAGCTGGCTTTACCCTCCAGATCTCTACCAAATCCAGCTGTTTGGAAGCTTGGCTAGCAATTCAGTCACACAGTGCTGCTTAGCAGCAGCAATAAGTCTCCAGGAGAGAGTGGCTATAAAACCATTAAAAGCAATATGCTTATTTCTCACTGTTATACAGGTCCAACAGCCTGTCCTAGGCATGGAATTTAAAATGTAGCCTGATAGTCTGTCTTAATTTATATTAGGAGAGGGGGAGGACCAGCAAGTAGCAGAGTTATGCTTGTATGAGCAACCCCATTGACCAACATTCACAACATTATTTAAACAACACTGTTTTTTAATGAAAAGAACCCCACTGTCAGGCAGGGGATTCAGGGTCTGACATCTCTGCCAAGTGGGCTGGGGCGAGCTGTAGAGATGAGGAACCTGCCATGGTCAGGGACAGCGCCAGGAGAGCTGAAAGAAGAGAAGGAGGAGGTGTACCAGCCAGAAAGCAGGGGAGAGAGAACAGTGGGATACCACAGGATGACAAAAGAGGCCAGGTATGGTCAGGCACTGCATTGTTCTTGAATGAAGTAGTGAAGAAAGCATCCACTGACAACGCCTAAAACTTTAACCAAACAGGCTTCTGCTTTAAACCCATCAGCTGCATACCTCAGCACCCACTCCTAAGAGTTCCTTTTACTCCCACCCCCAGCCCAGTAGCCAATACTTGGCCATTAGATTTGAGACATCTGTCCTTACTTTCCCCAGGCAGCACATGCTATGCAAGGATAGACTGGACATCTTGAATCTTGTCACAGGACATAGGCTATGCTCTTCTGATAAAACTCAAAGTCTAATCCATATCAATAACATTGCCATCTTTAAATAATTAATAACAAGCAGTTGAAATCATGTTTTCACACTCTACTGTTGTGTGAACTGTCAGTGACTTTTGAGTGAGAATGTATGTAAAGTGAAGAGCAGCAGGGCCCCCAGGGGTATAAGCCAACAGAGGCCTTGAAAGAATAGAACCAGGCTGATAATAGAGGCTCAAGGGCAGTTCACACAAATGTCCTGTTACTGACCCAGCATTATGTGACAACCTAACAAAGGTGCCTGCAACTGGTCATACAGGTGGAGCCATCTCTAAAGTGTATATAAGGCTGGAAGACAGCTACTTGCACTGACACCATACTTCAGGACTGGGTATGCAGAATCGATCACTCTGACATCCTGCCTTGCTACAGGTGTAAGTACTGTTTGACAGGACAGGCTACTTATTTCCAAGGGCTGTTCCGAGCATCCTGCCAGGGGCCAGGCCATATCCAAAGGTGAAGAAAGAGTTATATCCATCCTTGTTCTATTGGCTGGTGGGAGGGGTCCTTCTCAACCACCACGCTGGTACTGGTTCCCCACACCATTATGTCCTTGCTTTCCTTTCTCTCTGGTTGCTCACTGAGAGGTAGTGTAATGAAAAAAGCAAATTATTCCTTCATTTGTGGGAAGCCTTTGCACTAGGAGTCTGTGCATACACCCAATTACAGTTTAAATCCTTGGGTATAACTGTGCTAACCATGCATTCCCTCAGTTGTCACTAAGAACAATGGCCAACAACTTCTGCTGTCATCTGCAGGAATATCCAGAGTCATTGACCTCTGAGCAGCTAATTAGCTGGGGTTATCTGCTCCAAGAGAGCTTGCCCTGAAGAAAATTAGGACAAAACCAATACAGGTAGTACACTGGGACTGTCCATGGCTATTTCTGGTGAGTTCAGCTGTTCCTTCCACCTCCAAAGGGAGAAAACTTTCCAAGATTTGATTGCTGTTCTGAATTATCTTTTTTTTTACTTTGCTTCTATACCTGTTTTCTAGCAGTTCTGTAAGATTTAGTATGACTGACTAAGTACAGTCTTTTCCCCTTTCCTACTAAAACTGGTTGTTATGCCTTCTAGGGCATGATGTTATGCCTTCTCACACACCAAATCAAAAGTTTAGGTTGCCCATTCCCCATCAACCACTCCTTCATTACACAATTTACAGTTCTTAGTTTCTGGCAGGCTAATATATACCATAATTATCCAAAGGCCAGGGGATAAACACCTTATACAACAAGGATTGTGTAGAGATTACAAACATAGTTGAAACATGAAACTTGCTTCCTGCCTACCAGGCTAGAGCTCTCCAATTGAAATGGGGTCCTTGCATCTCACCACAAATAATCCCAAAGTAGTGGTGGGTGAGCTGGTGTAGGCTGTACATACCTTTACTCTTGGACTGAACTAGAATGGCTCACATGCAACATTTCTACCCAGTAACAGGTTTGTGTTACTGCAAATAGCAAAAAACTTTGTAACTTTGTTAGCAATAGCTCATGCTTGCTCTTCTATGGCTTTGTTAGGAGAGACATAAACTTCCTGAGCACTCTCCTTTTGAGAGCAGACCCAAAAGATAAGGGTTTGTTTCCCTGTGCCTGCTGTCCTGTACTCAGACACAAAGGTCTGGTCCCATATAAGCCACTCCATGCAGATTTGCCCTGCAGTTATTGCAATAAGACACGAACTCAAGCCATTTGAGATTCTGATCTACAAGTTCGTGAGTTAAATATCTTTTCCCCTCAGGCCTTTTACTATGACTTATAGTAGCATTCACCAGGACACCTCTGATCAGGACTCTGGTTCTGCTACCAACGACGCAGGCAGACAGAATCTCCTATCAGGTACTGATCTTCATGGTGACTAGCAGACATTTTTTCCGTAACTATTTCTACCTTGTCCGCACAATGCCTTCCAGAGACTTTAAACAAGTTATTAACAACCACCTCTTGAATCCAAGGAAATCATTCCCAATTCAAGTCTTACACAGATTTCTATAGAAAAACGTGACTCAGATATTGAAGTATCTGGAATTCAATAGGAGCAGATATTTTAAGTCTAGTCAATTCTAGGCCACACAATGAGACAGGAGTTACATTCTGGTATTAAGCTGGAAATTAAAACTTTGAAGTTCTTGTACTTGTCCATCATGAGATATTTAAGTTGAAGTCTTATGCAGTCTTCATCTCCACCTGTGATAAGGGAACTAAAGCAGAGTTCAGCCAAGGCCAAAGAGGCTTCCAAATTCAGATCTAGGCACTAGTCCTGCCTGGAGCAGGGGGACAGAGCAGCCCCTGGAGAAATGCAGTAAATCCATTCAACTGAGATAAAAGCCTTCCTCATAGCTAGCGCCTCCATGTCGGTTCCTGTCCAGCTGGCCTGCACCCTGCGAGACTTGCTGCCTCCCTCCCCTCAGATGCAGGTTAAAGGCCTTTAGCACTCTCTTTGTTCAGCCTGGCATTGAGGGCTCAAGTGCATACAGATCAATTTTAAGGGGAAAGGCCTCAGCACAGATAAGTGGTCCCTACTTATTGCTGTGATGTCAAGCCAGAGATAATCCACACTGAACAGAACTGAGTGAAAAGTCCCTGAATAAAGCAGGCTGTTCCAGCTGGTTTTCAGGTATGCGGTTCACAAAAGAGCTACTGTAATCAAGTTCTGCAACTCCTCCACAGTCATTAGGTTTTCTGAAGCCTCATGGCATGTAGTATTCTGTCCAATGCAGAGTAAACACCGAGGTCACTGAGAAAGAGACAATAATTTCCTCCTGAAGCAACATTTTTCCCCAAAAAACTTTCATGTTTTCCTGCAGAAATTTTAGTGTCGAATCCAACATTTTTCATTTTAAGACACTTCAGCATAAACTACAAAGTGTAAAAGGCAGAAAGGTGGAATAAGTGCAAAACACTCAATTTGACATTGTTTTCATAGTGTTTTCTAATTAGGGACCTCCCAGAAATCCAGAACTAGAAACCTCAATCTCAAAAATGCAAGTTACTAAAATAAAGTTTTTTAAAATCACTCAGAACATAACTGTTACATTCACTCCCAATTTAAAATCAAAATGTTTCATTAAAATAGTTCTATTCTTCCAACTGTTGCAAAAGATGTTTCCAGATGGTGTCTTCTGCCATTAAACTAGAAGTTGTTTATTAGACCTGAGCTTATTCAGACTGGTTAGTCTGGTTCTATCATTCTCTTTTGGCAAGCTTTCATCTGATATATTAAAAAAGTCAAAAAGTCACATTGTCCCATATTCTGTTGAATAAGAAATCCCACACAGCACTTCCAGGCTGAGGGGAATGGCTTAATGAAGGTAATTTCAAGTTCCCCCTTACCTCTCAAGAGTATTTGCAAGTCCGTCCTGTCCTTTTGCACAGATCTTTTTGTACTGATATAATTTGAATATCCTGTCTCAAGCACTGAACCCCTTTCTAGGGAGAATACATCCTTGTTGCAGTAACCACTTATATTCCCTTAAAAGCTCTCGGAAGCATACCATACTGTTTGATATTTGTACTGCTCTGCTCATGGAGATTAACCCATCAAAACTCATTATGTTTGAATTCACAGTACCAGAGGAATGCATAAGTAATCATTGACTAGGTGAAAAGTCAAGAACCCACACCTTTTAAAATGCATATTTTAGCATCCACAAAGGTTGTGTATCACCAGCAGAATCATTCTATGTTCTTGGATTCAGTTACTACACAGTGGAAGCAAATGTGAGTCTTCCCACACCTCATCACTATCTTAAGTTCTGATTAAGCAACTGAGCAAATATGTGGTCATCTTAAGTAGAAGTGCTCCCATCTCCATGTGGTCACATACCCTCACACCCCTCTTGCCTAACCAACTGGCACTCTTGTGATTCAAAAAGAGACTGGATTTTGTGTGTCTGTACCTTGAAGTTTAAACCCAGACACCCTGACAGATTCAGCTGTGATTAGATTTGTGAGGAATAACCTCTCTGCCAAGTGTGAGTGACTGCCTGCAATGCAAGGGCAACCAATCAGCTCACATACCTGTTCTTCAGCAATCATGGCTACACACTACCTGAAATTGTTATTGGTTTTAGTTTGGATTAATATTCCATCTGCAATGAGCAGATGCAATGCCTGTTCTGCCACCCCTGCTCCCATAGCAGCACCCTCTGGCCAGGAGGATCACGGAGCAGGAAGGTAGGGATGAAAAAACTTGCCCTCCATCACTAAACCTCACTAAAGCTTTTAATCCTACATGTCTGCTTGCGTCAAGTCTAGAAGCATGGTTGCAGCTCAAAGGTTGCAGCTCACCTGCAGTTGAACAGTGTAGCATAAACAGATAGTAGTAGCAACACAGATTCAAGGTGATGAGCTGGACAAACTGTCTTTGGACTCTAAGGACTCAGCTACTAAAGCTTCTACCAACTGCTGCTGTCCATGGCTTGCTAGAAACCTCAGACCCAGCTTTGAACACAAGATCTCAATGCCCATCCAGAATGCAGCACAGGCAAATCACAGCTTGCATGAAACTTGGGCACAGCAAGGATTCAAGCCCACATGTCGTAAGCCTGATTTTTAGCCAGCAGGTTGCCCTGCAAGCAAACCTGCCCAGATGCCAGTCAGCACTGCTAGATGTTATCGTTTGACCTACCAGGATCAGTCAAGTGGTTAATGTCTCAATTCCAAACCTGTCCAGTCCCTCTGCCCCACTGCAACCTTTGATACACTGGATCTTTACTTACTTCAGAAGGATGGTAGCTATACTACAATGACTCATTAACAAAGTTTGGCCTAGCTCCAAGAGTAAAAGTTTTTGGGAATATGAGCCATATTTTCTCTGCTTAAAAATACATCTTTTCTGTGATAGCAACAAAATGGAGTTCTGTTTAACATTTACATTTGGTAATATCAGTATTATAAAACAGAGAGATATTTGGAAGGGATTTAGCATGTGCCCATCTTTCAAAAAGGACTTTCAAATATCCCTTCCAAGGTATTGCATCAAGAGGGCAGGTCCCTTCAATTATATTGTTATTGTTCAAGAGATCTTAAGCAAAAATGGAAGCCTTCTGGAAAGTAGGTACTGGCACAGAAAATATTCTGCAGGCTTAGAAGGATTTTATGTATCTGCTGTTTCTACTGGTCAGTCTAAAGTACACATTCAGATTCCGGGCCATATTCAGTTAGTAACACATACTGCTCTCACTGTATCCAATTTATTGATGTGAGACCCATGATCGTCCACAGAAAAGACTGTGACAGCAGCTGTTCCAAAACAGCTATCCTCTGAAAAAGCAGACAGTCTGCCCCAAACAAACTGAACTATACTTTCAGTCTGTCACACCTTTACTATTAAATGATTAATATTTTAAAGAGGAATTTAAGATGCAGTCTACTGAACTGAATCCTTTTCTTAATTTACTAACCCCATAGGTGTGATGGTACCAGGTTTTATGCTTAATAGCAACTTTAGAACTATAAAACTATGTCACTGAAGTAGGTCTAGGTCAGAAGAGTGTCTCCCTGTCACCACATTTGTCTTAGAGGGCACAAGGTGACAAAGAAAGGCTGCTAGCTGTGAGAAACCCGTGTTCTAAATCATAATTATCCGACTGTTACTTTTCACCCCCACTGCTGAAAGGCAAGATTTACAACAGCGAGCCAGCAAAATTAAGCAAATTCCTATGTCCTTCTTCGAGGGCAATGCAGTCTCATCTGTGGCATGTTCTTACCAGCACAGAGCTGGAACAATTTGGATGCTCCTCAGCAAGTTACTTTTTCACCTCTGCATATGTAGAGTTGAGGTTGGGGTCAGAGAAAGTTACGAAACCTGAAGTTAGTGTTTCTGGTTCTGATAGGTGAATAGCTTGCTATACACAGGTTGTGCTATGCACAACTACTTCATTTCGGTTGTACATAGTCTTTGAGAACTGTTAAGTATCTCTACCTAGGCATTAATCTAATAGATTGTCCTGTTATAACTCAGCCTCACATGTTTCAAGCAGCCAAGTCACACCTCAAACAGAAATACCACGGTTCATGCAGGTGCATTGCTGCCTTGTTAATCTCAACATCTCAACCCATTACAAAAAAAGAAAACAGTACCTCCTGCAGGGCTTGCCATCTTTTTGCATTTGTGATGTTCATGGCGTGGTCATCTTTAACATTCTCCAAAAATTAGCCTGCACTATTACATTGAAACTTGAGCAACAGAGTGAAATCTCTATTTGTGCCTTCTTTTAAAGGAGTGCATCTGTCAGTGTATGAAGCAATTCCTTCACAGCCCTTGTAATAGAACTTGCAGATACTGAAAAGCATCAGGCACCCTGAAGGCAATTCTGGGTAGTTTTTGTTTCTTTCCCCACCTCCTAGTGATTTTTTCCATAGGAATTTAATGAAGCAACACCAGTAACTACTGCCACAACACAGATCACTCAACCACATCTACTGTTCAGACTCCTCCTTTTTATGGCAGAACGCGCAACCCAAGGTCTCAATTTCCTGATGTTTTAACTAATGCATTGTTGGAATAGAAGCTGTTACAAGATGTCCTCATTTTGCAGGTTAGCTATTTTTTCCATGAGGAAGTCTTTCCCCTCTAACAGAGCAATGTTGCAATCCAATACTACCTGAACATAAGCATCAAATAGTATCTTGAGTGCCTGGTAACACAGAGTTCTTAATAAGCATGTAAAGCTTCTTCCCACTAAATAACAGTTTCCTCTCTGACCCCTTGCTCCACTCTTCCATGATTAGGCGACCAGTGGAAGTTAAGTACCAGCTGCACGGGTAGCAGGCAGCCCTAATTTAAGCTAAACACCATGTAAGAAACACTGATGCAAAAAAAGAGATTACTCCTGAAAAAGCCCTGGCAAACTCTTAAGAGAAAAGGTGCTCTAGGAACTGGAAAAGTTGCCTAGCATGCAATAGGTCAAATTGACTGAGCAGGCACACAACAGGTGACTTTCAGAGCTGAAACTAAATAAGCATATGTTTGTCCACAGCCAAAGCACCTCCTTCTCCTCCAGTGAGAGTTGCTTCCACTATAACACACCTGCTCAAAGAGGAGGAACCCACTAAACCCACATGCTCTCATTTTATGAAGTCTGGTTTCCCATAATCATTCACACATGCAGACTCCTCCGTGGGGCAAAAGTAAGCGAAGCAAAAGATAACTGGTAATGGGGAGGTTTATTAATCCTTTCTTGCCAGCCACATGGCCCAGTTCCAGTTATATTCTTCTACCCACAGAGGTAGCTGAAGTAGTGTGACTGGGACAGTGTTGCGGTGTGACAGCTGACGAGGCTCCTTGGCAGTCAGAGGCATTGTTGATTGCTGTACAGAAGGAACAGTGATTTACCTTCGACAAAGGCCACTGGGATGTGTTTAAAGGGCGAAAGATTTGATAAAGCCTTTTGAGGTTGAAATTTTCTTCCATCAGGGATTCATGCCACTGGCATATTAATAAAATTGTTATGATCTGAATGGATTCTGATTCTTGTAAAGTTATTACAATTCTAATGATATTCCAGATGTAGAAGAGATATAAATCTAAAGGAGATGATGATTGGACAGCAGTTTAAGATATTCAAATCGATTATGACTGGTGTACTGATATGTACATTAAGTTAGGTTAGGTTATAAGAAGGGTCAGCACAAAAAGCTATTTCCTGAGCTTTCCTTGAAAGGATATTTCTACATCTTGTGTTATCTGTTCTGCCAGATAAAGAGTATGTACGCATGCAAGAAATAACAGCTTACTAGTGGTATTCTGTTTTGTAAGAGGACTTTCCTGATTTTGCTAATAAAAGATGTTAACTGTTACTTCCTATTTTCTGTTCAAATGACTTTCTATAACAACTCAGTATGCCAAAGTGAGCATAATGACAGTAACAAGGACCGATTCATTAAACCTTATCTCATTTCAAGTCCTATCTGACAATAAATGCAAACCTTCCACTCCTCCCTTCCAGAAAAGGGTGACTGTACTCTGTTCAAGGTCTGCCTTTTATCACTTTTCCTCAATTCATTATCTTCCTGCTGCCTATACTCAGTCTTTACTCATAAATTTTATGTCAAGCTCCACAGTTTCCAAAACCTACACCAATCTGTACCATTTATTTATGAAGCCCTTTCATCTTTGCAAAGCCTTTCTGCCAGGTGTCCAAAGGGACTGTGTTCTTGCAGGTAACAGACCTGCCTTTCCCCACAGCAGCCAGCAATCAGCTCAGCAACACAGTCCCACACTGCTTCCCCTCAACCTCACTATCCTGGAATAAAAGAGGGGAGAGGGCTAGCGAAGGAAGAGAGGGGGAAAGAAGAGGGAATAACATGGGGGAAAGAAGAACACCTAAACTGGTGGAAGAGGGAATGAAGGAGGCAGAGAGGAGGACAAAAAAGACTACAGAGTAGGAAAGAGGAAAACTAAAAGGGGAAAAAACAAACGATGCCCACTCTCAAGGCTTGAGGCTTTCTTCAGTTTAGCCTGACTGCTGCAGTTGGACCTATACTTCACATGCACATTGAAGCTCTCAGATCACAGATGAAGTTTGGACTTTCTTTGTGCTCTGCAGAAGGGTTTATTTAATGTTATTGCCATAGCAGGTAACTATTTACTTTATAGACTGGAGAGCATCTGGACAGGGGAAAAAAAAAACCCCACCAAACAACCAACAAACCTAGATTCCAAAATAATAAATGAACTCGAGACTGCATTCATTGAAGAGGTTTCCAAAGACTTCAGCAGAACTTGGAAAAGACTTCAGTTTCCAACTGAAAAAACATTTATAGCTACCTGCTCAAATTCACCTGCTTTTGCTAAATCAAGACTCTACAGATAGATGAGTGTCTTAATTGCCATGGAGCTGTTTTGAATAACTTTGCCTCTCCTGGAGTAGCCATGGTCTGACTCCTGCTTGTTGCGGACAGCTGGACCAGGAAATGCAGCCCAGGACTGGGACCTTGTGCTGGAACAGAGAGAAGAGTCTTGGTCCTGCAGAGCCCACCATGTATTAGAAGTGGTGTCAGCACAAACAAAACAGCTCTGTGGAGACTGAGTGGATTTTCAGTGGAGGATGTTGTACTTTCTCCGCTAGAGAGGTAACAAGAGCTGTTGGATTCAGCTTTAGTAATCACCATGAGATGAAGATACCATAGCATAAGAAACAGCCAAGAGCAGGAGCAGGTCTTTGTTTTCCAAGCACATGTAGGAGAGGGCCATTCTTTTTGTTCTGGTAATGAGCACACAGTCTCCTGGGTGCTGTTCTAGTCCTTCATGTGTTTAAATATTCATTTTCTTGGGCTGAACCTATTCCTTCTCACACAAATACAGTTGCCCTTGATAGTTCCTCGCAACAGAATTTTCTTTACAAAGAATTAATGTGGTCTGCTTGGTTTATTTCAGGACATTTCTTTCTGCTTCCACAGGGCAGTTTCCCCATACACAACTAATCCCGACATGCACTCTGCTGAGTGCTCTCCCTGCTCCACATTAGGAACTCTGTTCTCTCACACAGCATTGCCCTTCCACTCTGCTTCTGGAAGACACCCCCAGCATCATCCCATTGTCCCTGCAGCTCTTCTGGCTCTGCACCTGCCTCCTGGCCTCCCCCCTTGCTGCCAGGTAAGAAACCTGCCAGTGCTTGACCTCCCATCCCAACGGGTTGTGTATTTTCCAAGTTAACCACTCAGAAGCACAGAATGATAGGGAAAGAAGAGGTATGCAAGATCTATGAATTTCAGCCCACTCCGTAGACCCAGCTTTCTCTGAAGAGGACTACCTGCCAGCAGGACATTCACTTAAGAAAGAATTTCTCATCTTTAGGAACCCATGAAATCTGCCTTCCAGTGTTTGTATAGCTCTGACCTCTCTGGTAGTTTTGAGAGTCTCTCCTCTGTCAGACTGCTAAAGCAGCACTTCTCTTATCAGCATGCCATACTACACGCAAAATCAGGGTCAAATTGTGACTCAGTCTTATAACCCTACATACCATCATTTCCACAGACCTTTTCAACCCAATAAGCAGTGAGAGTCCAATATCAAGGTGGGTGGTAGATAGGGTACCTGCAAAGGGTTGGATGGGCCATGCAGAGGTGAAATAATTTGCCCAGTGACCTGACTGAGATCCCAGGTCACTAGACAACCAGCTCCTTTCTCTGTCAGAAAACCCAATTCCTCTTGAAACCATCAGTTCATGTACTACTGACCCTATCAAGCCACAGTGTTAAATAGCTCCCCTAAAGGGTGAATCAGCAGCTGTTGAGATTGCCTGGACAAAGACCCTGCTGCCTGTGACCTGGCCTTCATGAAGTGAGAGAATCCAAAGTCAATACAGTAGATCAAGACCTGGCAATCCCTATAAAACAGAAACACTTGCTTTTCAAACCTGAGCCTGAAGGCTTGTGAAACAAAGGTACACTTTAATAAAGTATGATTAACGAGCTGGAAAGGTACGTAATAAAGGGAAAGAAACAACTCCTCTATTTCATACCCCAATCTAACCAAAATATGGAGATGATAAGATAAAATCACACTGTTTACTCACTATTTTAAAAGCTCTGTTTTCTCTGGGTGCAGTTCACCTTCTGCTAGTGACACCAAAAGAAGGCGCTTCTGCCTTGCTCTCTTGCCCCGTATTCCTCAAGGATTCCCAGAAGCAGGGATTTCAAAGGCAAGATCAGTGGCACAGAGCCGAGTGGCAGCAAGATTTTATATATGGGAGTGGTCAGAAAGGGAGGGTAATGTAATGAAGTCTTATCTTTGAGCAGTAAAGCCATGCCACCCTTCCCTCTCCCTGTCCCTGAAGAATTGCTGGCTCACAGGGCAAGCTGAGAACAGAGTGGTCAGACACTTTCTGTGCCATACTTTCTCACGGTAAAGGGAACAGCATGGAGACTTGAATGGAGACAATACTTTGATGTTGGGTAGTCCCAGGAGTGAATCCGTACTGGCAAAGTTGTTTCTTTCCTTTTCTTCATGCATCGAACAATACTCTGCCAGTTGTTGGTTTTGCCCATGGCACAAGCCCTGACAGCAAGGACACCCTTGGCATTAAAGCACTGTTGCCCCCGTACCCGCCCTCTTAGGGAAAATCCCATTCCTGCACTCTCTGAAGTTAGCTGATGCTGGAGCACTGCCCAGCTCCATGGCCACAGGGGCTGGGAGATCCATGAAGGAGAAGGAACGTGCATCCTGTAAAAGGTGGTGTCCTGGACACTGATCTGGGAAGTTCTAGAGAGGCACATCCTGCCCTTCTCCATCCAAGGAAGTCTTGTAGCCTGTGAATGGAGAGGAAATCTCTCAAGGATGTACTGTTGCTCTCCAAAGGGAAAATAATTCATTTTCAACTTCCTTCATTACAGTTTTGTGGATCTTTCACTGAAGGGCTTGATTGACCACGAAAAGCTGTGTCATGCACTAGGACAAAGTTTGACTGATTCAGAGCTTACAAATTATTGGTCAAGTATCTCTGGGATAGCTGTATAAAGGAGATGCCAATTCTAACAGAAGATGTGTGTGCCTTCTCAGCTGAGGCAACTGGAAAAGGCAGGAGTCATCCCGGGCTTTCACAAAGTGGAATTGATAGAGTTATTGTCATCTACCAGCAACGGCACCAAGATCTGCAGGATCATGCAGCAGCAGCCAAATAAATGCCACTAGCTCATAGAATGAAAATCCTGCACTGACAGTGCAGATTTCTTAGGCTAGTTCTTAGGTTTGGGTGGGGAAGGGAGATGTGGGAATGACTTTTGCAAGCAGAGCTGCTTGTGCAATGCATAGTGAACTGGACTGGAGAATGATCTTACTTTTTCCCCTTTCCAGGTTATTTTTCAGCCAGAGACCTCTCCTGTCCTCTTCATATAACACTGTGCCAACCTAAGTAAGGAAGCTATTTAAAACATTGCAAGGAGTGTTCCCATACACCAGATCATGGTCCAAACCTCATTTACCCTAAGGAATGGGTAAATGAGCGTCAAGGGACTCAAAAGCCGGAATGTAACCGTTAGGAGTTAGATCCCCTTCTAACTCTAGGAAGGCTGCATAAGATTTTTTTAGATCTAGGACAACTAGCTTTCCCTTACATATGTAAGATTTGCTCGCTATATTTACACTCCCCTGCAAATTACATAAACATGATCTCAGTAAACTACTCCCTCTTGTTCTGTTGTTTTGGAGGGGGCCTGGCTTTGGAGCTGTTGGGATCAAAACAGAAACAATTAACATCGAGTTGTTCTGATATCCTTATCCAAAGGAGAAATCTGCACCCCTGGCAGGTGCTTTTCAGCATGACCACCACTGCAGCAGACACACCCATCCCAAGGAAAGCTCCCCACTTGCTCAAGGTGCAGCATGTCTTTTACAGGATAGTTTGGAGACAGCCTAAGCATGCTAGGTAGGTGGCAGAGCGGGCTCTAACCAAATTGTAAGCACAAAGAGGAAGAACAGAGTCATAACTGGTCTATTCCGCTATTTGTCTACTGATACTCATGGTAAGAGAGGGACAGACACAGGGGAGACTGTGTAAACCTGCCTACCAAATAACAGCCTCCAGTACTAGCCACATCTACAGGAAGATCCCCAAACTTCATAACCTGTCCAGATGGCCAAATTCTTATCACCACCATCGTCACAAAAATTTTTACAACTTAATGGCATTTTTAAGCTAGTATCAGGGCCAGGGAGCCTTACAGGCCAACATGAGAAAAGCATTCATATCCCCACTTTAGAGAGAGGACAACAGAGACAATCTTGCCCAGGGCTTCAGAGCAGGTCAGTGCCCAGGCTGGAATAAGGAATCTTCCTCCTAGACTCCTTTAAGGATGTTGCTAGACATCACCTCTCTTCCCTGTCATGTGTCCGATACATACAGTAAATCCAGATGCAGCTGGAAATGGCAAGTGCAGAGGCTGACAATGATCTAACTGCACAGTGCCTGGAGCAGTGTGGGCTGTTGTTTTTCCTGCTTCTCATGTTTTTCCCCCACTGTAAACAGGAAATGAATAAAACATGAAGGTAGCTCTGTCTCCTTGTGAAAAATGACAGCAGATTAGATTGCAGCAGAGGAGCTGGGGAGAAGTTCAAGGTGTTTGCCACTTAATGGAAAACTTGCTGATTATTATAGAAAGTTGTTGGGTGACTAATTGTTGTTAAAGTCCAACCAAAGCAAGAGGGCCCTAAAACCAGGGGAACAAGGACTTTTCCCAGATAGAGTCAAGGTCCACTATACAGACCTCCACAAATCTTTTTTCCATTCCGCCTAATAATCAGTGGGACTTGGAGATGTGAGGCTCAGAAGTTATTTCTGGACATGAATGAACACTGCCCTGGGGCTCAGCCCCACAGAGATCTGTGTGTGCAGCCCAACCAAACTTCACCTTGGGAGAGACACACTTCTCGGGAAGCCTCACAACCACTTGTCCTTTTCTCAGCAGTTTCTGCTGCAGGATCAGCTCTACTGCTCTCAGAGCAACAAATGAAAATGAAACTTCTCAGCATAAAATTCAGCACATCCTGGTAAGCCAGAATCAGTCCTGGGTTACTTTAGTATGGCAAGTTTTCAACTGGACCACTTAGCAGCTCCAGCCCCATAGCAGGGTCAGGGTTGCAACCTCTCAAGAGAGGGATGGGACAAAGCAGCAGAGGCAAGAAGCAATGCAGCAGTGCTAATTGGCACGGAGTGGGCAGGGGCTAAGTACTTTCTGGCTACACCTCCACCAGTCTCCAGAGGGCAAACCCATCTCTGGGATGAACACCCAGAAACAAGAGTTTCATGAGCTGGGGAGCTCTGATTTATACCAGGACCCTTTTCTCTGCTGTGGGCAGGTGAGGAGAGTGCTCAGCAGCAGTACAGATAATTGATACAGCACTACGCATCGTCGCATATCATGTCAGACAGCTCATGCCGTAAGTGAGAATCTGGACTTATATCTGTTTTATTCCAGTGCCACGCAGTAACTCACACTCTCTGTTTGCTCCCCAGAATGACAGCCTTGGGAAATAAAGGGATTTTCCTTTCTAAAGATGTCACTCCCTGCAGCTCTGAGTACTCCCCTAGTCCTTCAGGCTCACAGTTAGTCCAGTTAAGACTTGGGTAGTACCGTTCATCTCTGCATGGCCATTTGCAACCCATTAGTTTTGATCTTAAAGGGGAAATGGATGGTACAGATTTAATCTTGGTGAAAACATCCTTGAGCCATAGCCCATAAGTGGGATGGACACTACTGTACAATGGGGCAGGCTGCTGTCACAGCCCATGCTTCAGCAAAGCAGTCAAGTATGTTCATCTTCCACCAGCCCAAGGTTGTACACTGAAATCACTGGATGATTCTGTGCTTTCCAGGATGGTAGTCACAAAGTTCATACAAAAGGCTACAGAGACGGGAACCTGTCTTGAAAACCCTCTGCATCTGAGTGCAGAAATCTGGCAGGGTTGATGCTCACAGCATCTCCTCTGGACAGAGCATAACATTGGACTGGGATAAGTGCTTAAACACCAATAGGTCTTCTGTCCTGAGAGAAGCAACCTGCTATCAGGAGAACAAGACTCACATCCCAAGTACACATCCCAAAGCCCTAGGTGGGACAAAAGAGTCTGGTTTATCTGGCCCCCTGGCCAGCCTTCTTTAGTCTTGTTTATTTTGGTGCTGCAAAGGGCACTGGAGATGGCCATTGCTTTTGAAATATCAGAACCACAAGGCTCTGCCTCAAAGCACCTGCAACCTATCCTGGAAATTGTGAATGGGCCAGCTGGGCTAGAGGCAGAGGCTGTACCAGCATGGCTCCTGGGAAGAGTCACTTGCCATGGCTTTGGGAGGAACATGCATGCTGCAGAGGCTGGACACGCAGCACTGCACAGTGACCAGCTTGCACATGAGCTCGGCCCCATCAGCTGTCCCCCTCCATCCCACATGGATGGGCTGCTCTGCATTTGCTCCACAGCCTCTCTGTGTTGGGATGGGGCAGATGCTGGATATCTTCCCATCTGCTGAGCCCACACCTGCTGCCATTTCCACTGCAGTGGGAATCACAGATCCCTTTACCACATTTCAACCTGACCTCTGGGGAAGGCTTTGTTTATTTTCCCAATGTGCCAGGGCTGCATTTAGCTGGCTCTGGCAGCAGCAGGCCAGTCACACCTGTGTGGCACAGCACAAATGGATATGAGTGAGCAAGCTGCTTTTAACCCCTGCCTTATCAACCTGGGACCCCCGACCACTGCTCCCAGGCAGGGAGAAATGGCAATGGGTGGGAAATCACAGGCATTTCCCTGGCTCTGCACTCTCAAAGATCAGGGTGTCTCCCACAGGTTGAGAGGAGGGGTACTACAAACATAAGCACCTCCTAAATTACAAGAGCCACAGCAGCCAGTGCCGTCAGGCACCAATGGACATTTGCAGGGGGAAAGCAGCCTCCCCAGGGAAAGTCCCTCACCTTTCCCAGCAGATGGAGGCAAAGGGGCTTCCCACAAGCCGGGGCAATATTCCCACTCTTCTTCCTCCCCCCGCCGATGTCAAGCATACATCCCTCTGATGCCTGGGGAGACAGTATAACCATTTTCTGATAGCCACTGTGCCTCCGTTTCCTGCCTTATTCCCTGCACAGTTGCCTCACGGCACTGGGGAAGAGGAACGATCCCCTGGTGAGGTTAGCCTGCTGTGTAATGGGGATTCAGGGAAAACAGACCTTGGGGACTCAATGGGTCTGCTCCCCTGTGAGAGCTCCCATGGCCAGAAATCAACTTTGAACTCCAGTGGGGCAGGGCAGGCCTGTGCAGAGACAGATGATGAGATAAGAGAGATGACCTCTTTTTTTTTTTTTTTTTTTTTTTTTTTAAAGAAAGCAGGAAGGAGCAGGGAATTGAGGCAGAGTCCAGGACTCAGTCCGGCTGTTCAGATCTGAGGCCACCAGAAATGCTGGCTGCTCTTGAAAGGGCTTCCTGCCTCACCCCATGCTGCCCTGGCTGCCTTGCTGGCCTCTGCCACAGAGATCCCACCAGCCTTGAGCTAATTTGGGCTTGTGGGGGAGAGCACAGAAACACAATGGTGACAGGAATGAAAAACAATGGGGAGGACGACACCCAGGAGAATCATCCTTATCAAGGAACAACATTATATCAGAAGGAAGCTGCAAAGACTGGGAAGAGCCTTTTGTAAAACAACAATTTAGCCAAACCCTGCAGTTTTCACATGTTGGTCCCTCAGGAACACCACCATGAAGACTGCAGCAAAGGGGGACCCCTGTGCCAGGTCAGGCCACGTGCCAGACACACTGCACATACAGCAGTAATGCACCCACTGCACAGTCACTGTTTGCCTTGTGTGTGTGCTTTTTAATTACAGTTTTTGTTTGCAAAGCATCTCTTATAGAAAAGACAAATTGCATTACTCTCAGCTTATTAAAATCACACTCAGAATTTCTCAGCTGCTAATTACACCCAGGCAGCAATGTCACCATAATTAAAGCTGGGACACACATTTGGAGAACCAGGAGCTCAGCTGTCACACAACCCCTTCCCTGCACTGCTCTAACCAGACGGGCCAGCCAGAGCCAGGCTCAGCTGCTGTGATGAGCTCAGCCCTGCCCAGGCTTCGACCCCCCATGATACCCAGGCACAGTGGCTGCCGTGCCTCAGTGGAAGAGGATGCATGTAAGTCCAAGCACCTCCTCAGCACAGGGGAACAAGTCCCCTGCACCAAACCTCCCCAGGTTACAGCTGGGCACCTGCATTGACTCTGCTGCATGGGCAGGGTCTGGATGAAGGGAAACACATAGCCTTGGGGTTACAGCACTGAGGCTTGGGTTGTGAAAGGGGCTTTATTTCTGTTTCTGCTGCTAAATGATTGCAATAAATCACATTGCCTGCCTAGGCCTCCATTCCCTTGCATGTAAAACAGAGATTTTGGGCTTCCCTGTTAATTAAGGGGTCTGGGGAGAAACCGCAGAAAGGACTCTTGCTGGCACCCATCTCACACAAACAGTTTAAAGCCTGTGTAGACTGTGGCACACCAACAGACTCAGGTTGAACACACAGGGGGAGGTCTGAGGCCCTAGAGACTACAAATCCCAAAGACCTGAGAAACAGCAATAAAGGAGCTTACAGACCTGTGAGAAGCCAGCTCACTGGAGAACCAACCCTGCCTCTGCACCACTCAGTCTCAGGAGAAGAGCAACTACAGGTGTGCAAACAGCTGTGCAGGTAACACAGCAAAACACCTGCCTGCCCTGAGCTCAGGCTCCTCAGAAATGTGTCTCTCCATCACACAGCTGGGACCAATTAAGTTTTGGGCAAGTGGGGGCTTGACACCAGCACTGGCCTCCCGCTGCGGAGGGGATGCTTTGTGGAATACCACCTCCAGGAAGATGGAGCACTAATTAGGGAAAGCAGATAAACACTGCATCAGTTTCAAGACAAGTTTCCTCCCCACAGAAATCCTCACAGTTTCAGTGCTCAGCAGGATGCAAACACATCCTTAAATGACTTCCTGCAGCCCTCATTTCAAAGATCAGTCCCCTCAAAAGCAATAACATGCCAAGATCAATAGCAGCCCCAGGAGAGCTCTGAGCATGCCAGCTCCCAAACCACTGAGCTATCACAAGAGCCAGTTATCCATCAGATGCTAAGGGGCAATTCTACCTTTTCACATTTGAAAAGGCTACTGAGACTTCCTAAGCAATCAGGCTTACTTAGGTACCAAGAAAAAAAAAAAATTAGTAGGAAAATTTACATTTCAGAAACAGCATGATGTACCTGTGCAATATATCCTGGAGAGGCAAACCTGCAGAGCTTCACGGGGAGCAAACCAGCAGATACAGTTCACAAGCAAAGAGGAGGAGAGCTCACAGACTCCTGAATGTGATCCCAAGAACAAGAATATGTTCATCTGCTCCTTGAATGATTTTACTACTAATTCCCTGAAGTTGCTAATAAGAAGTTCTGGGAAGCAGACATCAGATAATCATATTTAATCCATTACAAATGAAGAACAAATGATCAAAACTTCATGTGGAAAAAGCTGAGTGAGGTGCCCTATGGATGCTAGAAGCAGCATCTTCAATATATTTACTTCTGGCCCAGTTATGAAATGGCAGAAGATAACATATGGAGCTAGCAAAGGACATCAGGAAAATTTCAAAGAGCTTGTGGAAAACCCGAAAACATCTGTGAAACAGGGCAAATAAGAGCAGCTGAAATTCAATATAGAGAAATACATAATGCCTGGCTGTGATAAAGCAATATGAATGATAGATATATACTGATGGGTTTGAGTTAGCAGCTCTTTTTACCACCATTAAATATCTTATACAAATTTGTGAAATAATGCAACAAGAAAGAAGCAAGAATTTGTTAGCTCCTGATTCATCACCTCTTATTTAGAGCTTATAAATGAAACTGGGTTTGTAAAGAGGAAAAGTATTCCTTTGAAAAGGATAAAAAGGACAGAGGCAGACTTAAGAATCAACGGCAAATCAAGCTACAGCTATAGAAGCTTTTTGAAAAATAACAACTTAGTACAAGGAACTTACCTAAGAAATGGCGTAACACAAAGATTATGTCCAACAACCTATGCTTGTATTGAAAACCAAAATGTTTTACTGTCTAGGGCATTCACGTAAGTAAAGTTAACTGTAGCTCCCCTTGGAATAGCATTGAAATCTATCCAAATAGAAGAATTCCAGTTCTGACAGAGGTCAGTATTTTTGCCCCTTAAAACACATGTGCAGCGTCAGAGCATGCCATGGGAATGTAATGCCTGAAAATCAAAGGCAGGATTCCCGAGAGTTTCAAGCCTTCCTCTCCCTACCTGGAGCCTCTGGCAACATAATATCACCCAGCCTCATCTCACCTTCAGCCTCCAAACAGTGTCACTCTCGCTGCTCCATCCGCCCCACAGACACACCTGCGCACTGCAATCCTACCTGGAGCTAAATGGGATTTTCCATGCAGGCAGTGTAGCATCTCAGGGGTCCTCCCAGCACATCCCTGCCTGACGCAGGGCTTGGCACCTGGCCCAGGGAGAGGAGAGCCTCTTCCCCAGAGCAGCCGGGCTGTTCCCCTGTGGGTGAGAGGCTGGGTCAGTCCCAGTTCTTGTACTGGGCACTAGATGGCACAGATGGGAGGAAATTCAAAGGTAGCCAGCCTATGATCTGTGGCGTTTTGGACAAGGGAGTCTGACAGTTGTCCAAAGGAGGTGGCTGCCACAGGGGATGCGCTGCCAGCGGCAGTATCCCACGGGGGTATCCCCACCATGGGGTGCCCCCCTTGCCACTGCCCTGCTGCATCCTCTCAGCATCCCACCCTGTCCCATCCAGCCAAAGGGTCACCTGTGCTGCACTGAAGCTGGATGGCCCTGCAAGGGCCGTGGCCTGCAACCGTACCCCTGCCTCCTGGACATGACCTGCTATTCCTCACCGAGCACAGGCTCACTGCCTGAGGCACGCAAACACATTCTTCATGGAGCAGCCCTATATTTGGCTCAAGCTACATCAAAAAGAAGGGGGAAATCCCTGGGATTGATTGACCTGTTTCACTGTGAGGCTGCACCTTGGGCATCAGCCTGCAGGATAACAAATACCACCTGACACCAGGGAGTGCAGAGAGGGATGCCAAGGGCCGGGTACCCATCAGCGGTCCCTCTGGGTTCAGGGCAGGTCTGGGGAACAGCACCGTGGAACCTTTTCTTTGCCCTGTGGAATGATGGTGCAAAGGAGGGAGGCACTCGGTCACTGGTCTTACAAGCATCTTTCTCAAGGTAAGGTCCTCTAAAGCAGCTCACTTTACCCTCTGGTTTTCTTCCTTTTCAGCACTGCTGCCTGCAATCACTGAGGCAGGACCTGTGACCTGGAGCCTTCCCAACCTCATCTTCCTCAATTTCTTTAAGGCGTGGATGAAATTCCTTACAAGTGAACGGCGTGGACCGACGCGATGAGGCAAACGTGGGCTAAGCCATGCAAAACTGCTGTGGTAAGCACAGAAAAGGACAAAGAATTTTTTATGGTAAGAAAAAAAGCAGGGGAAGGTGGAAGGTTGTACATTGGCCTCTGCTGTTCTGACATTAGAAATTCACTTTACTTCAAAGGTTAACACAGTTAATGCATCGGGTGAAGATCATAGGCTCTGACAGCCTGTCTGGAAAGGCTCCATCTGTAGCACCTCATGAGGGACAGTGTATGCAGGATGGCACTGAGGTAAGCAGCAAACTTTGTGCACAAGGCAGAAGTGGCACGCAAGGGTGTTATCTAAACCAAACCTGAACCTGGCAAAGCCCAAAAGAGCTTTTGTGCTGAGCAGTTCAGTGGTGCCAGGTACTACAGATAACACAGATGACACTCTTAGGAAAAGCCTGTTTGCTGAAGGGAGCAGCACTGGACAGGCTACACTGCAGCCTCCTGGAAAAGATCAAGGTGGGCAGAAATACACTTTTCTGTCTGTCTGCTCATGGCACCACCCTGCAGACTGAAGCAGGTCTAGGGATCACCAAAGCTCAAACCCCACAGGGTGAATCCCTCAGGGTGTCTTAGGTGGGAGACAAAACATAAATCATATGCCATCAGTGTAAGATCCAAATTCATCAATGGCGTAAACAAGGTAGTAGGTCAGTTTGGCTCAGTGGCTCTTATCTTTCAAAGGCTGGAATAAGTGACACTGGTGACCAGGGCACAAGCTGGAGGGAGACTCATGCTAGCTCCAGGCCAGTGTCCAGAGGCTGACTGAGCAGTACAGAACAACCAGAGAGACCCCTTCAACATTGGGCTTTCACTGACAGACTTAGAGACCTGCTTCTGATCACGCATCTAAGTCTAAATACTTGGTCACTGGTGTGTAACAACCTGGCACTGAAAGCTTCCTGGGCAGAGGAGGAAATGTTTCAGAGAAGGCTTTTATGCTCCAATTGCCACTTCGAGCCCTGCTTGTACTTTTCTACTACTCTTTAAGTACTTGGGTTTTTTTTACCTGAGAGGTGTCTTTTTATCTTTGGATATAGATGGAGAAAAACTAGTCAAGCAAGAAAGAAATAAAAAGAGCTAGTCACTTTTCCAGGCCTGCCATGAACTGTAAACAAGTTTTTAAAATTTTTTAAAAAGTGCTGAGGTCTTTGGAGAACATGAAAGTCTTAGTCAGTGGTGTCCAACCTCCTTAGCATGAGGACATCTTATGTGTCATCCTGATGGCTGGACTCGCTGCACTGCCAGAGCCAGTGATGGTTAGAGCATGGAGCTTCCCTTGCAGACACCACTCAAACCAGCCACCAGCATTTTCACACACTATGCCTGCTCAGATCAGACCTCCACAGTCTGGCTGTCTGGCCTCCAGCGCCTGGTCCACATACTCCCCTGGAGGCCTGTGGTTGCTCTCAGCGGTTAGCACTGCTGCTAAGGTGCTTAGAGCCAATATAATCTGCACACTTAGTGGTTTCAAACTCCAAAAGAAGCTTAGCAGCACCAGGCGCTGCCTTCAGCCTCTTCTGTATGGGCTTAAGACAGTTTAATTCTTTTATGAAACTGTAACTCCAGCTTACGGCCTTAAACTGTGGAGGTTCCTTCTAAGCCAGGTTTTCTATAGGCTCTTTAGACATAATTTTATGAGACACACAAAAAAAGGGATCCCAGAGGGACATATTATAAGATCAGATGTTTCTGCCTCTTAAAGGCTAGAAATGTGAGAGCCCCACGGCAAGGTGCATTTTAAGTCCTTGCAGGGCTTTTCGCCACTGTTTCTCCTGTCTTCGATCAGCCTTTAAAATGGTCTAATGTACAGTAATGCCTGAAGAGGTCCCAGGGCCTTCCCCTACACCACCCATCAGCCTTGTGAAAGCATCAGCAGGCAAGCAGCCACCACTGTGCCCCAAAGGCAGATGGCTGAACACCAAAGCAGCCCCCTGGGACCACAGACAGCCCCTGGAGGTGCCACTTCCTGGCATTTGCTTCATTAGCTCCATTTGCTCTGCTTTTTTTTTTTTACTTTGCTGCCCCCCTTTACAGGCTGATGAAAAAAAGGTGTTACAAAGGGGACCTTGTGCTGCTGCCTCAAAAGGCCTCCTGCTGGTCCCAGTGACTCTCCCTTCCCCTTCTGTAGGGCTTCTTGTGGGTCTGCCAAGGGAAAGCAGAGAGCTGGAGAGGACAGAAAAAGTGTCTGGAAAGCACGTGCAGGGCCAGGCAGCAATGGAGAAGTGGAGAAGGTGGAGTGAAAGAGCGAGGAAGTGCAAGGCTGGAGCAGAACGCAAGAGTGAAGGCATCCAACCATGTCCCTCTGAAAGCCGACACAGGGCTGGAAGAGATGCCGCACGCTGGAGGTGTGTGATACACTTCCTGAGTGGAACAGGACAGGACAGTAAGGGTAAGGCCTTTGTGCAGAGCCTGGCTGGCCCCGATTCTTCCAGAGCTGTGCGGGGTGTCTCTGGTGGTGCTCTCAGAGCTGCTTGCTCTGCCCTTCTGCCAGGCACTTCAGCCACTGCAGAAGCTCAGCACAAGACTGTGTCCAAACCTCACAGTACCCAGCTTCACAGTCTGGCTTAATTTAATCAAGGTAAAATTCACTAAATGAAATGAGTGCAGCATGCCCTCAGAATGGAGGTAGCAGAAACCCTCCATGTACCTCAGATACCTAATTAATTCATCAGGAAAGTAGTGGAAGCTTAGTATTCTCCTGTGCTAAGAAGTCAAGATAATGCCATGGGTCACTGGAGAGGACTGGTGACCTTCCCTGTGCTTGCAGCAATGTTGTCCAATTTAACAAGATCACAAGTTGTTAAGATTCTCTATGCAGGCAGTATATGGGCCAACAAATCTGCTTTTATAGGCCCTGCTAGAACTTGATTAATTTGCCCAACAATGAGCAGACATGTGTCCAAAATTACTTAGAACTCTGTCATTTCTAAAACCCATGACTGCACAGATGCATGCCTCAGACCCAGAACACCACCAAGGGCTGCAAAGAGAGCCTCAGCTGCAGCTGAGAAGCTTCTTTTGCAAGGAGCAAAAGGTTTAGATCTAATTAATATTACATGGGATATTGCTGCCATTTCTCCATCAAGTGCAGAGTCTCAGCAGTGCCTGTCTCTATGCAGTTGCTACTGCCAGCACTGATGCTGCGGGAACTCCCTAAGACCACAGTCCAACTGATGCTGTGTTCATCTTTTATCTCCCCTCCTCCATGTACTCTCTACATCCATTAAGGGGATTTCTTCCCTGAAACTGTGCTGTCAGGGACAGGTGGACTTTCTCCAGGTCTGTGCTGCTTTGTTCAGTCAAGAGTTTACAGGTGTTTGGGCTATGAAGCTGCTCACATACATTTCCCCTCAGACAGATCATGGCCAAACAGCAAGTGCATTTGCCGCCAGATATAACAGAATTAAACCTGGAGCCTGGACTAGCTCTTTGCATGTATCTCTCCAGGGCTACAGCTCCCTTCCCTGCAGGAGCCTTGGCTTTGAGGGATCTGCCAACAAGCTCAGAGCCACAAGAAACAGCAACCTAGGAGCTCAGACAAGCTGGTTTGCAGGCAAACAAAAGCTGAAGCTGTGAAAGTGTGAGGCAGTCAATGCAGTGTCTGGCAGCACAGCCTCACCATGGCCTTAATCCTCTTTCCCTTCTTAAATGCCAAATTAATCAATTACATTTCCAGACCAGCAACAACAGTCAAAAATGTAACCTTCATCATATACAAGGCAAGCATAATTGGGATTGTCATTCGAATCCAGCTTGACCAGCATGCAAATCAGAACAGATTCAGTGAGTGTGCGGGTGCATGAGTGCATGTGTGCGCATGCGTGTGTGTGCCAGGTTCCTCCCAGGCAGGGGTAATTGGAATTGCAGTCACACTGTGAGCATCACGAGGTATTTCAAGGAAAAGGGCTGTGGCAGGAGCTCTGGTTGCAGCGATCCAGCTCTGCAGGGAGTGCTGTGGCGTTGAGCGCTACCCAAACAGGGCAGAGGCACTTTATACAGTGCAAACTCAAGGCAACTCTCCAGTTGTGTCAGGAAGGAAGCCACAACCTTCCCAGCCACAGCACGAGTCCAATCTCCCAGCCTAGCATTGCATACGCCACAGACCCTATATGGATGAGATGATACAAAAATGAGAGGCCTTGGCAACCTCTGACCACGGTGCCAGTGTGAATTCATAAGGGGTGAGCAACCATAAGCAGTGACCAAGTACTATCCCTTCCCCAGTCTACTGACGGGCAAACTGAGTCATGGGGGGCTAAGTATGCTGTGTGATGGCAAGAGCAAGCCAGGAGTGCTCACTGAAAGCATCAGCCCAAGGCTCAAAAGCAACTTAAAAAGCAAAGTGAGTGCTAGGAGACAAGCAGAGCAAAACTGCAAACCTTACTCTGCTGTCAGGTGCCTCCAGGGTGCATCTGCATCCCCCTGGCTGTTGTGCCAGTTCACTAGAGGCTACAGCAGGACTAGAGGAGGGTGGAGGAATCCTCTTTCCAAGCCTCAAAATCACAGCCTGTGGTCCCTGTGAGAGGCCCCGCAGTCCCCACTCTGTCCTACCCAACAAGCTGATGAGCTGATCTATCTGTAGAGTTTTCAGGTGCCCTTGCCACTGTAGCAAAGAGGAAAGGGAAGATGAGGCTGCTCCTGTAGATTGGTATCCCCCAGGTCTTGCATCCTCACCTACTGGCTCAGTCTCTCCTAGGGCTGCACAGGACCAGAGGATGCAAGCCTCTGACAGTCTACTCTTCCCAAGCAAACTCCTGCCTCCTCCCCCTCCATGCAACAAACCTTGTTGACCATCTTAGCTATAGAAATACAGCCACTCGCTGTCATGTGCCCTTTGAAATTGCACACACTGATAGGACAGGATTATCTCGCCTACAAAGAGCTGCCAGCCAGCCATTCTCCTTCAGTAAAACCAAGCAGAGCATTGGTGTGTTTCTCATTAGCTCCTATTATTCATGCTATTGTAGTGTTTACAGTTTTAAACCACAGAGACAAGAGACAGCTGAACTGCTCCTGCAACTGTTTGTTTGTTAAGAGGATAGATCTGTGGCAGAATATTTTCAAGTCACATGCAGAGGAGAAGGTATCCTGGTAACAGTGCCATCCTCTGAGGCATTTCCTTGCCCTGATTCTCCCACCGCCTTGGAACAATGCACATGGTCTCATCCCCACCTAAGCATAAACTACAGATTATATTTCCTTCTCCTGACTCTTGGAGATAAGGTGTGAGACAATTCAGCCATACAAAGCCATTCTGCTATTAAACTGATCCTTTCATTACAAACCCCACTATTGTTGCGTCTCCTTTCAGCAGCACTCACAGAACAGAGCAGACAGAAGCCCATATCTAAGGCAGCCTGTCCAGTTGCCAGATGGTGGGGAAAGGCCACTGCGCAACCCTCCATTGACACCTTTACTCATGGCTCCAGCCAGACAGTTTTTTCTCCTTCCCTTTGCTCCCAGTGACACACCTGCAGCCATAATGCTGCACTCCATACAAGCGATTTTCTCTTGAGCCAGCTTCTCTCAAAGCTCTCCAACCAGATCCTGAAGTCCTTACTCAGCATCTATTCCCTCCAAATGGGATTAGCCTGAGTCAGGCTCAGCAATATCTCAGGATCTGTCAATGCTAATTTCTCTCTTACAGGGGCTTAGCTAAAGCATGGAGGGGAATAACAGGGAGATGGACAGTCAGGGCTTTTCCCTGATCAAACACTGAAGAAAACTCTGAGAACAGCCATCAGAATTTGGCCTATCGTGGTTAGAGACCCACATAAACACTGTGACAAAATTGATGCGTTGGCCAGGGTGCTTTAGAGTCCTGTCCCATTTCGTCCCTGTCTCTTCAAGCCAGACTCAGGACACCCCTAGAATATTTGAAAGAGGCTGCAATGATGCAGAACACCCACATCTCCACCGCCATTCACGGCTCTGAGGAACACAGAGAAGGAAAGTGAACCTTGCTGGCTCTGTACAGCAAAGAGCCATGGCCATCCCTGTTCCCCCAAAGCGAGGACCCAATGGTCACAATAACAGATTCTTCTGTGGATGCATCGGATGATACTTGTCTAATGGATGCACAAGGCAGTGGGAACCCCAGGCTGTTCCTAAAGCTGCGTGCCCTTGCATTACAGCTGCCAGACATTCCTGCTCTGTGTGCAGGACCTGTAGTCTGTCATGGCCACCTGGGCTTGGTGTGGTGATAGTCTTGAATAGAAGTTAGCCCGTGGCCCCAGCTCCAGAAAGTGGAAGGTCAAGCTGAGCCATTGGTTATACTGGATGCATGACTCAGCTGCCTGCAAAATCTCAGTGGCTGGAGACGGGATCCAGGCTTTGTTCTTTACCATCCTGTTGGATGGCAGCAATTCTGTTTGAGGAGAAGCATGTGCTAAACTTGTTGTGTACTGCTGGGGGAGGGAGGGATGCATACGAAGAAAAACAGTTCTACCCACAGCAGGTAAGGAACGGTGCCAGCATCGTACTATCAGTTGCAGATGACGGGTGGTGGGCAAAAATTCCTGTCACTTTCTAAATTCGTAAAAACACTTCCTCTGGGTCCAACAGCAGACTGATAGAAAACACAGCCCACAGAAGCAGTCCCAGCCAGATGGCGTGTTTTGAACCGCTATTAATCTTGACAACCTTTTGCAGCGTTCAGAGTTTGCCCAGGAAGGAAAAAAAAAAACAAAACCAAAAAAAAAAAAAACCAACCCAAACAAGCCCCCCAAAATGCCTGGATGCAAGGAGCGGGATCCGCTTCTCTCTTTGTCTTCTCCGCCCAGCGCCTCCCGGCAGAACAAACCCGGAGGAGGCGCCTCCGGGCGCGGGGGCTGGGGGCTGCCGGCGCTGGGGAGGCGGGCGCGGGGCAGGGACCCGCCAGCAAAACCCCGCTGGGGCGTTGCTCGTGCGGGAGCGCGGGGAGCCGGGGCGGGGCGGGCGGGCCCCCGCCTTTCCTCGCCGCCTCCCCCGGCCCGGAGCCCGGAGCCCGGAGCCCGGCCGGTCCGGAGCGCGGCGCCGTCGCGGCCATGGGCTCCCGGATGAGCCGGCAGAGCAGCCTGGAGGAGGAGAGCACCGAGGAGCCCTGCGCCGGCAGGCTGGAGGGCGGCCGGGGCGACTTCCACCTCTCCTCCCTGCTCCTCCACCCGCAGAAGCTGCCCGGGGTGCTGCGGAAAGCGTCGCCGGCGCCCTACGTGCGGCGGGTGGGGTGGCTGCGGGAGATCCAGGCCACCCTCCGGGAGCGCAAGCGGGAGCACGCCGTGCACATCCTCAGGCTGCTTCGGAAGGTAAATGCTGCGGGCGGGCGGGCGAGCGGGGCCCGGGCCGGCAACAAAGGGCTGCGGGCGGTGCCGGCCGGTCCGGGGGCTGCAGCCGCCCCCCGTCGTGGTGCGGGGCCGGGAGCCGGGGTTTGCAGCCCCCCCTCCTTGGCGGGGCGGCTCTTTGTGCTGCCGTTCAGCGCTCCGTGCCCCGGCGGTGCGGAAGCCCCGCTCGGACCCCGCCGCGGCCGGCGGGAGCGGCGACACCCGCCCTGGCTCCCCGTCACCTCCCCGTGTCCCCTCGGCCGGCTGCCCGGGGGCAGGGAGAGAGGGGCTGGGAGGAGGGCTGTGCTGCAGGCAGGAAAAGGGGTGTCCCAATCCACACCCTGCGATGCCGCCGTGCCAGCCCTGGGTGTGCTCAGGAGCGATGCATCCCAGAGAAAAGCCACTGCCATCCCACTGCCGCTGCATCCTCATCTACCCGCCCAGCTAGGCTGGCCAAGGTCTGCCTTTGGGAGCACGCAAAATGGTTTTGGAGAGGACCTCTGGTACAGCCTAGGCTGAGAGGAGGGGTAAAGGAGTCAGTGCATCAGTGGGAGCTTGCTTCTGTCTGCCACCATTCAGGAACAGCAAAGCCAGTGTGTGGACAGCGTGGTGCCTAACTGATGCTGAGGACAGAGCCCTGCCACTGGAACAGAGCCATCTCCATCACTTCCCGGGCAAACTCAGCTCCCTCAAACTGCAGGCAACTCTGCAATCAGTAGTGCTGGGGACAAATCCTCCCTCTGATTTGGACATAACACACCATCAGTTCTTAGCTTATCATGCTGCTTCATTAGATAATGACCTACTTCATCTTGGGAACATACTGAATTTCTCACCATAGTGGCAAGTAACCTTTGGCGTGAGTATGCTGGGGCAGGTACTGGCTTGCTGGGGTGCTTGTACAGCTACACTACCAGCTGCAGGGAGCTGCGTTAACAGCCCTGTCTCTGCTCTGAACGTCCTGGGTTTTACAACACATCCAACAGTGGCCATCAATGCTCCAGGCTACTAGCAAGTTGCACACTCACAAATAACAATTTACAGGACCAAAAATTACATCCCTACTTTTCCTGCCTACTGCCTTTAGCAATCACATGAAGATTGTTACCAGCACCACACTCTTCTTGCCACGCATATAGATAGATAAACCCTCAGCAGAAAGCCTGTATGTGTGCACCGGTATGGCAGACAAGGGTTGAATCAGATTTCAAAGGCAGTTTTGGAAAGGCACTATTACAAGAAGCTTGTGAAGAAAGAGAGGCAACCACTCACTTCATGAACACGGCAATGTAACGTGAACAGACTTGTAGGGCATGCCAGAGGCCAGGACTACAGAATGTCATTTTCTGTAGTGCTCACCACCTCTCCTTGAGACTGAAGCACTGAAATCCCCCACAGACCTTGGAGATCTCCAGAAGGTTCATCTGTGAACAGCCAGGGCTTGAATGCTAAGTCACAGGGCCATCTGGAATCGAGGGTTGTTTCTAAGCCCTCCTTTCAATGCAGCCTGCCAGCTTCTTTCAGGATCAGTTAAGCAGTTGGCTTCCCTGCATCTGCACTGGGAATTACCATGTCCTGAACACTCACATTTTATCCACTGTCCTTCCAGTTCCCGTTGTTATTCCTGGTCCCCATCCCTGCCTGTCTGTGTTGAAACAGTGACCCTCTGTTCATCTGCTCACAACAGAGCAGTGGGACATGCATCCTGTAGTCACAACACAGTCTTCCTCCACGAAGTAAGATGGGAACCCACCCAACACCACCGCAAAGCCTCCAGTTAGTGGTGTGCTCAGAGATTTCAAAGACAGAGGGCTACACCGCTAACATGTACTGCACTCTTCAATGACTAAACACAGCTGTCAGCCACGCTGGGGTCATGTAATCAGAACGAATCCTCCTCACACGTCCTATGTCAGCTTCAAAGAGTACTATGATCTGCCTTTTTTCTCATTTATGTATTTCCCTCATTCCTCAACTAAATTTAGCCCTTAGCTTGGTCCCCAGCATGTCCTTCCTTACACAAACCAGCTTACCTTGGCAGTAACACGCTCTCAGGAGCCACAGATTAATGTGTCCCAGTGAGGGCCTGTTTGTTACCTGTAAAGAGAGATACCTTGTTCACTCTAGTGGACAGCGAGGATATTTAACACCATACCTCATCACCGTGCCTTGAGCCAGGGTGCAAACACCCCAGAGAAGGCAGAGCAATGGTGAGACCAGAATCGCAGCCTTCCCAAATAAGCAGACATGCTCAGCCAGACTGGAGGACACAGGCTCCCGCTGCATGCCTCCTGCTGCTCCCAGCAGACGCAGACCTCGTCCAGCCCCGCAGATGTATTCCACAGAATGTAATTGTACCTGCCAGTGTTTTTTGACCTGTGGTTTGCAGACCCCAACGGGCAGTGGACTGCTCCTAGGATGTTGGGAGGGTGTAGTAAAGTAAGGCAAGCAAGAAGCCAGAAGCAGATCCGCTAACAGATATGCAAGATTCTAGCATTTTAGAAGGCTGTACAGAGAACAACTGCAAACCACAGATGTACACTCATGTACACTTGCATTGTACAGGAACACTCGGACAGCTCCATTGCGCATCATCTTACCAGTCTCAGAAACACCCACCTGCAAGGCAGATGAGCTTTCCTGCTGGTCTAAGTGGGCATCGCTCATCTGAAGCCCGGGGAGACATTAGACTTACACCAGCAAAAAGTCTAGTACAATCTGATTTCCCTGTGCTGAGACAATGGCCAAGAGTAACTTTTAAGATAACAGCACTAAGCCAACTGAACTGACAAGACTTATAATATTCCGCTGTCTGCAGCCACCCTTTAGGTAGTACAAAATTTTCCAGGAAATATGGGGGGGGGGGGGGGGGGGGGAGGGGGGCAGGGAAACAAGTAAGATGAAACAGAAAATGCCCCTGGGCTAAGAATTTATGGACTATCAACATGAAGTGAATATTTACAGCTATATTATTTATAAAACCCTCACAGGCAGGATTTATAATGGGAATGCAGATTCATCTTAATGGTATAGCTCCAATTGGGGGAGTTTAATTACTGCTCTGACATCCACTGCTGTATGCCCAGCCATGCCAACCTCTCGGCAGCTTTCTTCATCTGTGCCTATTACATTTGGCATAAGAGGCTCCATTTCCCTGAAGTCCTTCCCTGAAGGGAGACATTGGCATGATGCCTTGGTACACTCCTGGCTCGCATCCAGCTGTGGCTGTGGCTGTCTGTCCTTCAGGACTGATCCACTGCTTGGCTTCCTTGGTTGCTTATGGGTATCATCTGTGTACACACAGTGATGGGGCTGTAAAGCATTTGATTTATTCTCCCTTTCCCCACCAGATCTATAGCCGGGGTCTCTTTGGTATTGTGCTCTCTGCTCAATCCAAGCATATCCAGAGAGGAGAGAGTGGATACAGCACTGGCTTTGATTGCTGCTTAGGGTTAAGATCCCACACCTCTGCCAGCTATGCCTCCATCCCTGCTGGTGATGTATGTGTGTACACCAGCTTTTTTTCCCCCCGCGCTCTTAGTGGGTTGTTTGGTTTTTTTTTTCCGAGCTCTCTGTGCACCTTTCACTGGGTGGTGCCTGAAGTACACATTCAGTAGAGCAGCGCGAACATACGGGACACCCATTTGCTTATTCATTTCTTCTGGCAGCAGCATACAGAATGGGCATAGGACTTGTTTCCTCCCTCAGCTGAGCCCTCCTTGTCAACTGAATCAAACCCAGCACTATTCCTATTAGGGAGCTTTTTTGTTCCACATTTCTACTCATGGGTTATTTTTTTTCTGCACTCGGGGTATTTTCATGTGAGTATGTGATCTCTTTCCCAGATGCCTTTTTTTTTTCCCCCACAGCTCTGTGGTACCACCTGACTGTAATAACTATGTCATATATTAGAAACTAGCTTTCCTCTTAGCAAGAAACAGCTTCGTTCTTTGCAGTATCACCCATCTGGCCCCTGGGGAAGCTTTTTGTTCCCAAGGATGCTGAAGTTTCTTCCAGCATGTCCAAAGATGCCCCATACCATGGTCTGTGCAGGTGAGGTGCATGGACCACAGATGTTGCCCTAGCTCACACTGTGGAAGATGGGAAGAAGACTCCCCAGGACTGTTGTGTAGAGCTACCCGTAAATTTACCATTACACCCAAAAGACAGTACTGCCAGTGCTTAGCGCTTCCTGAGAAATTCAAAGTGCAGCTAAACTCAAACTGACGGGCAGGACTTTTAGTCAGCCAGCCACCACCAGTGTGAATGGCAGTATCTAAATACCTGAGAAAGGTTTGATTCTTCCAGAAAAGCTGAGGTGGAGAAGCAGGTTTAGAGCCAGCCTTCCTGCTTGGCTTCTTCAGCAGATTGACACATAGAAGCTGATGAAACTGTAAGTTTCTCTGGAGCTAATTCTCTCTGGGCTTCAGCCAGCCTGGAAATGATACCACTCTCACCTTCCTGTGGTAAGTAGGAACAAGGTGGTCAGTCCCTAGGATGATTAGCTCAACTTAACACTGCATCTCAGTCAGCTCTCTGGCTGTCCCCATTCCCCATCACAGTAATGCTGGGTCAGACACGGCTGCTTCACCTGTGTTGGATAGTTTTCTCTATTAAGCAACTAGCTGGAACCTCATGGGATTTACTTTCTGGTTTCAAAACACCTCATGGTTATAGCTCCAAGGGAGCCCGTGTATCTGACTGACTGTTTTTTCTTGTAGGACCTAGGACTGGAAGGAACATTCCTCAATGAAGTGCTCTACAAAAATGCAACTTTCCTCAACTTGGTGGATCCCATCTCCCATGACTTGCTGATGAGCCTCGCTAGAGACCTGCAGTGTCCCAAAAAGGTGAGCCCTTCCCTCAGCTCAATGGACATTTTACGACATAGCACTGATGCAAAGAGAGCCCTAATGGGGTGGCTGGTGCTCTGCAGTCCCTCAGAACCAGCCAGTGTATGCCCTTGGAATGGCAGCATATAGACTGTTGTGCATATTTCTGTAGAAATCGGTTAAAAACATGAATGCAACTGAAGGAGGGGGTGATCTGCACACAGAAATCAGGAATTTACTTCTTGTGCCAATCATAAACTTGATGACAGGGTACAGGCCAGATAAAAACATATGGGGCAGATGGTGGTGCCATATTCACTGGTACGCCCCAGAAGTTCAAAGCAGCTAGTTTACGGGGTGCTTATGGGGCTGCAGAGGGGAACAGAGATCTCTGCACCTCTGCTCAGGCTGGTGCCTCTGCAGGAGGAGGAGAACCACCTCTCTATTCCCAAGCCCTTTGCCATATGTAACTATCCTAACCCAGTATTACATCCCCCCTATAACCTCCCAGATCTGAGTAAAGAATGTTGCTGTAGGAATATATTGCAACTCAGGGTTCAAGAAGCAGATGTGTTATGTGCACAGTGTCCCTGCACTGCTCTGGCACTTTCCTTCAGAGAATGAGGAGAGATTAAGTACACACAGCTCAGAGCAAACAGTAGCACCCTAGGGAATAAACTGAATGCCTGGTGTAGATTAGTGGCATTTCTAACCTTGTTCTGCCATCTCCTGAGGCTCTGATAACAATTAACCCGTCAGGTCTCAATAGCCAAACTACATTTAGCCAAAGTTTCATCATCATCGGGCTGCAACGTAGCCTGAAAAATCTTCTTTTCAAGTGTAATTTTTGTGCAAATATTATAAGCATCTAAAAAGGAGGAGGGTGGGTTGCAGCAGTAGTACCTCTTAACCATACTTCGCTTGCCCTCATCTCCAGCTGTTCTACCAGACCATCTCCAACCTCATGCTATGCAATACCCTTCAGGGGAGGCAGCATGAGGGGACATAACCCTACTCTACTACTCACGTGCCTAGCAGATAACACACTACAATCTTTGTATACCTGCATGTACCCCCCACCTCTAGTTTCACGTCTTATAGATGCACATGCTTATCTGCACTGACACACGTCATTATATAGACAGGATTTTCCCCATTCCTAAGGAAGTTGTTGAGCACCCTTCCCAGCACAAACATTGGCAGACCATGTCCCCTCTCTGACCCTGGCTGAGCATCTGGTGGGTGTAACTGCATTACAGGCAAGCAGGCTGAGTGCAATTCCCAGTCTGTCAGTGGAAATTAAATCAGTGAGGACAGGGGAAGGAACTGGAGGGTAATTCTCAGTTGTGAACCAACAAACTCTTGCAGAGCATTGTGCCAGCTTCTGTGGTGAAGCCTGGTGTGTACGTGCACCCACTTGGAAATGTTTGCTGTTGTAGGTGACAGCAGGATGCCAGTTGCAGCCTTGCCAGCACAATAGTAGTCTAGAACAAGGCACCTAACCCAATGGCACAGGCCAGTCCCTGTGGAGTTCCTAGGGGAGCTGGGACAGGGATCAGGGGGTGTTCAGCTGGGCACTGAGGCTGGGATCCCTCTCCACTTGGCACAGCAGAATGGCCACACGCTGGCAGCACATCCCGGGGGAGTTCAGCTGATTCAGTGACTGCTTAGGAAAGTCAGTGCAGCTGTTGGCCCACAGTACAGCACTTTAACCACTTGCAATAAAGAATAAATTAGCATATTCTGACAGCTTTACTATATGTTTACCTATCAAATCCCTAAATGCACATGTTGCACCATGGCTAGAGGGCTGAGGAATGGGAATGCAAGTGTCTGTCAGCATTTGGAAAATATGATAGAGGGGGCAGAAATCCCAGCCTTCAACAGCTGCCGTTTACCATTCTACTTCACCAGAGGAAGAAGTTCTGTTCAAAGTCATGGCAGTAGAGAACATGTGCAAAAATAAACCCAGGGAGGTAGCCACTGTCTTGGTGTCATCTTTTCTGATGAGTTACTGCAGGGTCTGGAGGAAACTGCTGGCATTGGGAAGCTCCCAAACTCAAACCCCCGGGAGCAGAATGGACTGCAAGGAAGTAAGATGGAATATGGGGAACTCATTGGTTTCCTGTCCCAGCATCTCCCAGCTAGAGTATGGGAGGGAACAGAGCCAGGGTGCTGCTGCAGGAGGAGCAAGGATGTCCCAGGGCACATCTCTCCCAGCAAGAAGCACCTGGGGAATGGGGCACAGGTGCTGACTGCTGACCTTTCCACATGAGGGGAACAGATGGTCAGTCTAAAGCCAGTAAGCAGCTAGAGTTTGGGAGGCATGGCAACAAGGTAATTTATAGAAATTTAGCATAGTCCTGTAACACAAGGAGTTGGCAGCTTGTCTGCCCAGCTGGGGATGGGTGCTGCTGAGGGTTCAGCAGTGAGGAGCTGAGACACCCATGATGTCACCGCATTGGGCTTTTTCAAAAGTGGAGATCTTTTGAAGAAAAGGATGTAGGGGGTCCCCACACAGAGCCCTTCTTGCATTGTCAGCCACCCCTGCCTTCCTGGGTGTTGCCTGGCATAGAGCCCCTGCCACAGCTCTAGAAAATAACCCCTTCTGAGCTCCACTTGCTCCTTGCCAGGATGTGAAATTGTAGCCCTGCTCTGGGCAGGAACATGCTGGCAGGGCTGGGGTCCTTTCTGGCAGTGCAGAGGCTCCTCCTCCTCCTTCACCCCAGGAGGAGATGGTGTGTGGCACAGAGGCATCTCAGGCCTTCTCACCATTCCTCTTTCATCCTCTTTTCCTCTTCTTTTCATCTCCTCCCCTATATACATTCCCCCACTCCCCTACCACCTCTGTTTCTTTCCCATCTTCCTGTCTTCCCCCTTGCCTCCTGTTCTGCTGTGGTACATGCAGAGGCTAAGCTGTCCCTTTGCTTTCAGGAATATGACCCCTGGAAATCCTCAGACAGGATCTGCAGGCAGCTGATTTACCACCTAACTCCCCACTCAAAATGGCACCGGCACGGCATGCCCCGGAGGAAGTCCCAAGTGTGGTAAGCAACCTGGCAGGGACAGTGTGGGTGAGCACAGAGGAGAATCTGCCAGGAGAAGCTGTGCTGCAGCCAAGCACCATCGCAGTCTGCCACTACTGCCCTTCTCAGAGAAAGGCAGGGCTGAAAACCTGCATGGCAGCCTCTACTCAGTCTCTTAGAAAACCTCAGCCAAACAGCACAGGGTCGGTGCCAACACCCCTCTCCCCTATCTGGTTTGCTGTTTACTCTTTTTTATGTAGTCTTACCATTCCTCAACCTCTCCCAAGTGCACTGAAATCAATCCCACTGAAACGGTGACTGCACAGCACAGACAACCCTCCCAGCAGGGCTTGCAGGGTGTTGGGCCCTCCAAGCATTGCTGAAGCTGGCAGCCTTCCAGATACACGCACCCACGTGCTGAGCTGAGCCCCAGCTCTGCATCCCACTTTGTCCTTGTCTATCCTAGTATAACTTCCCTGCCTGCATTATGAGGCACTGCTGATCACCACAAGCTGATCACCCCATTCAGTAGGAACCACTTTGGGGTGGCTGGCAGAGAGCTGACCAACCTTACTTACCTCCCACTTCTCTGCCAGGACCAGGAGAGGGACCAGAGACAATGGAGAGCCTCACACACAGGGAACCCAAGTCAAGGCACGTTGGCCAGAGACAGCTACTGGACAGCAGCTACTTTCTACTACAAACATATTCAGACACCCACACTTGTTCTCTCCTTGACACTTGCTGGCTTTTCTAACCAGATAAAGAGTAATCCCTACTTCTTTTAAATCCACCGCTTTTCCTCATTTTCTTCAGACAAAGCCTGTCCCTGTGACACAGATCACCAGTTCTGAAGAAAAGAGGAGCTCATGTCAGCCCCATTAGCTTCACGGGAATAAATGCAGGATTGGGTAAAAAGAAATGCAAAATTGGCAGCACTCTGAAAATGGCTTTGGGCTTTCCTGAGACTTTCAGAGTCTTTGATGCATGTGCCAGCAACTTAAAATCCCCCATGGATTTGACATTTCCATTGTACCTTTTGTTCTGACTCCAAGGCAGATCCCCAGTATATCTTAAGGAATAAAATCCCTAATACCATGATTTCCAGGTCATCTGCCTCTCAAACCTGTAGCCCCACTTTGCCACTAAATCTGAGCCCTCTGTGACTTTCAGTGCTCTCATCCCCAGCACCACACAGGGCAGGACTGTTTGTGCCAGTTTGCAGGTGGGAACCACAGCACAGAACAAGACCGAGGGACCAGAGCTGAGCGAGTCCTTTTCCAGACCCACTCAGATGACCTTTTCCCTGTGGAATCCTGCAGAGCACTGGAGATGCAGGATGCAGAGAGCAGGTCTGACCTCATCCCTGTCCCCTCCCAAGATAGGGAAGAGAGGCTTAAAGATAAGAAGTGCTGGAGACAGGGAGAGCTCTAGAGAGTGGCTGCCTCCATTCCTTTCCAAGCTCCCTTTTACTGAAACCCAGCCTCATTCTGGTTTTCCAAGTGAGAAATCCCTCCCTGCCACTACCTAACTCAACCCTCTGCCCCCACACTCGTGTTCGCAGGCAGAACAAACCTCTTCTCCAGTTGGAGAGTTGAACTGGAGGTGTTCCCTCTGATTGCACAGCCTGGAGAGAGCAGAGGAAACTCATCACTGTTGCAAACTCATCACTCACTAACAACGCAGAGAGCAGGTCTGTGGCCAAAGGAAGAGCACCAGGTCCCATGAGCCCAAATCACCCACAGAGGGGTCAGGCCCAAAGCATTGGCCAGGTACAGAGCATCTGTGAGCTCAAGCAGGGAGAGGGGAGCAAAGCAATGTGCAATGGAGGGAAATATAGGTCTAAACTGTGTGGCCCTGTCTGGCTGCCAGGCCCAGCTGCAAGGTGTTACATATGGCACAAAATAATTTTGATTAAATATGAAACAGCAGAGCTTCCTCTTTTAAGACTGGAGAGGAACTGGTTTGCAGTTTGCAGCAAAAGGCACCTGCAGAGTTGGCATCCGAGGCCGCTGCAAGAAAATGGATGTTACCAGTAGCGGGAAGGCGAGAAATAGCTGCTTCATTTGGAGATATCAGGGCCTAATTTTGTCCAGCCAGGCTGTTTTTACCTGATCTGAATTCTGCGCTTCCCTCTGTCTGCTAGTGGGAGTATTTTACTGTAAACTGTCTCTGATTCCGTGCCCTTTGTTTGCACCCTTCCTGCCTTCAAGGTCCCATAAAAACCATGGGTGTAGCAGCAATACTTTGAGGGCATTTCTGAAATCTAGGGGGGATTCGGGACAGCAGGGAGGAATGAGTGTGTGGAGACCACATTCAGGAACTGAATTCTGCTCTCACTTTCGCAGTCTCCTGGTCTTTGACTTCCACAGAGCTGATGCAGGACCCCCTTGTTCTCTTCTGAAGTGTGATTTCTGCTTTCTGGCAGCATGTCAGATGGGTGCAGGAGATAATTAACAAGCTCAGTCATACAGAGAGCTTAGAGCACCTGCCAGGTTTTAATTACATTTGGGCTGTTATGAAGATGTGATATGGGAGATGGAGAGGACCTGCAATACTGGAGCTAGACCACACATCAGATGTTCCTCCGCACCCCCACCACCAAAGAGCAAACCAGCAGGTCAGAAACAAACTGTAGTTACATCCCCATCTCCTCTCAGTGGGACCCAAAACATCCAGCAAGTACAAACCTGAGCCTTTATAAACTTATAAAGCAGGAAGGATATGTTCTTCAAGCACTCCTGTTTCGATACACAGCAGTGCCAGGACATCTGGACCTGTAAACTCTTAACTGGTTCTTAATAAAACCAACCATACTTCCACCAAGCAGGAATAGCCTTATGCTGTAGAGCCCTACCAGATACTAAATATTCACAAATAGACTAAGTCAGCAAAGCATCAAACATGAGAGCCTCCGGATATGCATAGATATGTTCCTCTAGACCTCCTTAACCACAAACCTGCTCCCCACTAAAGCCAGAGGTCCCACCTGCTTCCACTGCCACCTTAAACAATGACATATTCAACCCAGGGCTACGACTGCAGCAAAGGTGCTATGTGCCTTGCACAGGACACAGTGGACTGCTGTTTATCCTGTTTAGCCACTCCTCTAAAGACCTACCAACAGAAGTGACTGTAATATGGCACCTGACCCTGAGTCTGGGAGAGGAGTCAGGCTACGTGCTATTATCAGCTGGATGCCCCAGGCTAGAAGCAGAGTCCATAGAGAAACATGGAAGGAGAAAGCTTATTGCAGCACAGCGGACTCAGTGCAACAGCAGCTGAAGCAAGGAGGAGAATTCCAGCCCAGGCTGTGTCTGGTTTCTCCGCTTGATTAAACTGTCAAAGGTGATGCTGAGAGGCAGTGGGTTCTTGACAGTGGCCGTCTGCCTTGTACAACAAAGGGTTAGCAGTGTCTGTTTCAGCTGCCCAGGTGATACTTGGACAGGTTTGCCATACTGAAAGCAAAGGATTCAATTCTCCTTTCCTGCAAAATCCTGTCTCAGGTCAACAGTCAACAGCCTGCACCCCACCTTGCAGCTGACCCCACTTGGGTTGGCTGCCTGACCAAACAGGGAGGTCAAGCTCTTGGGGGATTTACTGGGGCTTTTAATTTTAAAACCTCAAATGCTGGAGGATATGATTCCCACAACAGGGACCAGCATGACTTTACTGCACAGTTGTCAGTCCCTTATATCCTAATGGGAATTCAGTTTTAGCACCATTTTACAGTTGTATAGATCACTCACACTTAATGAGCAGAATATGTCCTGGAACATTGTATAACTCCAGGTTCACTTTCTCATTAAATTGGCATTTATAGTGTAAAGAGTAATGGATTAAGAAATGCTCCTCTCCATAGACATAGGCTTTTTAGGCTATTAACACCAATTCTGTGGTATTTTGACAGATGCAGAATTTTTGGATGTTATTAATTCTTGTTTTCAGAAGTCTTCAGAATTCCTTAATTCAGCACTGCAGGTGAACTACATGTTTAGTGTTCTAGATTCTATCTCTAATCTAGACTTAGAATCTAAGTCTAGATCATTTATCTGTCATCTAGATAAATGATCATTCCACCATCTGCATCCCCGAATCCAGGGAGCTTATTATGTTTTGAGGCCAAAGCCATACTGGACTGCAATTCAGAGGGGAGAGGGAGAAGGGTACCAGGGGAAGGCAACATTTGTCTGGAGAGCTAGATCACAGCCTAGTACTGCAATCAAGAAGCCATGAATTGCAACTGAGCTGTCTTGGCAAAGCCATATCAGGGAACCTTATATATCTTCCACTTGCATTGTCCTCAGAGCTGGCTACTTCAGTGTAACTACTTCTTTTCTTGAGTCCAAAGGATCAAACTTGAATCCACAAAATATGCAGACAGTAAACGCAGTGATCTTTACAAGCAGTGTGTTCCTGGCACAGAAAAAACCCCAGATTTTTCAGTGACTGGTTCCAGAAAAGCAAAGGCAACTGTGTACATGGAGTTAACTCCCAAACTACATGCATCTAGGCTTTCCTTTTACAAGTGTCACCACAGTTTTACTTGCTCGTCTGAGTGAATTCTATTTTGAAACATCTTGGCTAATCCAAAGCTGGGTGGAGAGCAGAGTATCCCTTCTAGGCTCATTGCTCTGTTTCTCAGACACTGATGTGCATTGCTGAGACATTGCAGCATTAGATGCACTTTTAAAATGCAATGAAAGCACTTGTGTCTAGAAGACTGCAAGGAAACAGCTCTAAAAGGCTTTGGATCTTTATTAGTTTGGTTTTTTTTTGGGGGGTCGGGGGGTGGAATGTTTGGTTGGGTTTTTTTTGTGTTCCCCCCCCCAAAAAAAAAAAAACAACCATTACTCTGGGCTGCACATGACAGCTCTGGCAGATTAGATCCTAGCCTTCGCATGGCATGAGGTGAATATTAACTAGAGCTTCATGTCACCCTTATGCAACAGGGTAAATAGGCATCATCATTCCTGCTTTAGAGGTAGGAAGCCAAGTTAGAGAATACCAGTCAGTTAACTAAAGCCACATGGCAATAGTAATGTGGGAGTACAGAAACTGCCCCACACAATGTTTTCCAGAAGCTGCTGCTCAGAGATGTCAGCTGAACAGACATGACCTGGTGATTAAGTTGTGGAGAGAGGCAGGAACTGTCCCCTCCCCTCATCTTACAGTGCAGAGACACCCAAACACTACCCTTGATCAGGGTTCCGAGCAGCATCGAGAGGCAGGTGCATCTGCAAAGGCTGTTGGTAGCAGAAGGGGTCATCCAGCAGCTTGACACTGCCCTATGGCAGATCAGAAGGTAAAAGTCCAAGGCAGGCAGGCAGAAGCAGGACACTTTGATACAGAGAGACAATGAGTGAAATAATGGCAGCTGAGTGGCAGATGGTAGTTAAAAGGAATCAGCAGAGAGCTTGTACCTTTGTAACTCTTACACAGTTGAAGATCTGACAATAACATAGGCTGATACATGACATTTACAGTGAGGAAGGTAGCATTATTCCCTGCTTTGCTAGGATAGACCTATATAATGAGAGGAAACAACCAGAGGTCAAGTGGCAGCAGGAGGAAGGCCAAGGGTTTACAGCTCTCTTGAACACACCTTCAAGGACAGAGTGAAGGTGGCAGTGGAGCCAGGAGGAGGAGAGGCGCTCAGCTGCATTGTCACCAGAGATATCCACATCCTACTCCAATTGCAGAGGGAGGGTAGTAGAAGAAAGACCACCTTTGCACTCCCTTCTCACATGGCAAGGGATCTCTCCACAGTTGATCAAAAGAACTCAGGTACAAGGATGGAGATGCAACTGAGGGACTTCTCATGGAAGCAGCCTGTTTGTGCACCACCTTCATCTTTGCAGTGGTGCTGGGCCCAGCCTCAGAACAGCTCAGGCTGGGTTAGTCTAGGTCAGTGCTTCTGAGGCTTCTCTTTCATGTCTCACTAGAGGCAGCTAAAGCCAGCCCTGCACAGCAGCACCGTGTGCCACAGGGAAGCAAAGCACGCAGTTTATGCCAAGTAGGCAATTAAAATCCCAGAGTCCATCCCCTAAATCACTGCTCAAACAGAAGCCATCCAGACATGCCTGTGACTAGGTTCTATGCAAGGAAGAGCAGCCAAGAGATACCCGACTCATGGCTAATTAGCAACTCCTGGCAGTGCCTGTTAATGAAGGAGGAGATGCACAGTGATGGGAGTCTCTGAAAATTTTACATTTGGAGGCTAATTAAAGGTAAAAATAAGAGCGGGGAGGGGGAGAAAGCTGGTAATCCCCCCCCCCCCCCCCCCCCCCCCCCCGAGAGACAGGCAGGGACTAGCAGGCATCCTTCTTTACTGAAATCCTATCTGACTCTTATCTCCTCCCAGCCTCTCTCCATAGCGTGGAGACAAGGAAATGAGGCTGGGACTCCAGGAACCTGAACATTCTCGGGCTGAACAAGCTCCTCCAAACCCCACAAAGCTAACAAGAGGTGAGGCACCACTGTGGCTGCTGCAAGTCCCACCAGAGCAACAATCAGGAGCCATTACACCCCTTCCCAGCAGCCACCAAAGAATTCAGCTGATGAGAAAGAAGTTGAAAGGATTCAGTGCTAATAAAAATGTGCTGAGCCCTCAGCTTCCTGGACTCAAAGAAGGACCTGGAAGAGGGCCTAAGGGTTAGGTCCCTCAGGACAGGTCCTGGAGGCAAACAACTAGCAATTAATTTCAGATCTCTTAATTGTTTCATCTCAAGACAGCTCTGAATTTGCTTACATTAGCGGATTCCCAGGAGGCAGGAATGGTGACTGAGCCTTATGTGGGGAAGGGAAGATTCTTGTCCCAGAAAAAAAAGCCAAGGGAGGCACAAGATGGTTTCAGCCTTTTCCCGGCCCACATTTCTGATTGAGAGAGATCCTTCTTCCGACACCTGCAGGTCCCTCAGACCACTACGCTGCCTGGACTGATCCTGGGTGGATCTCACATGGCCAGGCTCATGGTGCACCCTGGGCACTGCTGGCTAACACCCGCTGAAGAGTTGAGTTGGCACCTAGGGAAGGGATAAGTAGGAGAAAGGCCAGACCCCAAGGAGGGAGTTTGAAACGATGCAAGGAACAATTTGTTTCACATGAGAAGCAAGGAGACGTACCTAGAAGAGCTCTCATTCCCTCAGGAAGGCTGGAGTAGGGTTGCAAGCAGGGTGCTGATCCCTTGTACACAGGAGGACAGGCAGGCACCGGTCCTCACTGGATGCTGCATCTAGCTCCAGGCAGGCAGTAGGGGACAGGCCCTTGCTTCTTGCTCAATGTTTCACAGGATTTTTCACTTGCAGCCATTTCTCCAGCATCTGAAGGAGTGGGGGTTTGTTTCCTCTCTAAGCTTGCTGCAGATAATAGAAACACAGTCTGCTTCCCTGCATCTAGGGTCCAGATCCTTGTTAGATGCAAATCCCCACAATTATAAATCTGCACACAGCACCAGTTACGGTAGCATTAGGTTAATCCAGCCTCCAGTGCTTTGTAGTCCTCTGCCCACAAGTCCCGTGGGCATCAAGAGCCATGTCACTAAGTAGCTGTTTTGTCTCACACAAAGAAAAAAAAAGCTTCTGCAGCTGAAGCAATCTAAGCCTATTTTACTTACAGAAATTAGGGGATAATAGATGACCCACTTCCCTGGAAATAAACCTGGCATTTTCTCAGCTGCTGCACAAGTGTCTGAGAGCTTGGGGTCCTGTGTATCATGCCCCACCCCAAGAGAAAAAGAGCTTAGCAGAGCTCCAAGAAATACCAAGAGTCAGATAATTCAGAGTAAAGCTTCTACCCATGTCTCCCTGTCCCTTTTCTGACAGCAGATATAAAGCAATAGAGAAGGAGGAGTGCTAAGATATTCTGTGCCCTGCCCCAGAGATGGTATTTAGCTGCACTTCTTGGAGCTGCACAGGAACACCAAGGAGGAGAGCTGCCAGGGTTCAAAGCATGCATGGAGCATCAAGTCTCATGCTTCAGGACTTACCAGAAAGCTGAGGGCCTGGCTGCAGCATTAGAGGCTATGTCCACCAGCGCAAGGCTTCTACAGACACATCCCTACAAGAGGCATTTTTACAGTCAAGAGAACAACTTAAACACAGGAGGAACCCACAGTTTTGAGGCAGGGGGCCCACAGTCACCCTGGCAGGTACAGCAATGAGGGCAAAAGGAAGCAGCAAAAAAATACAGGAAAGGAAAGAATAACAAGCTAGCAAAGGAGGGAGGGAGGGCCCTGGCACAGGACAGGAGTCAGGAGGGTTTAAGCACATTCAGCCAGGAGCAGTCCAGTCTGGAGAATCAATTACGGGAAGATAATTTGTCTGCTTGATTAAGGCCTCCTTGGGGTGTTGGCTTCTTGCTGGGAAGAGCAGCAGAAGGTACCTACTCCGGTCAGAGCACAAACCATGACTTATTACTGCAGTACCTGCATAGCAGTCAACAGGAGGGGAGGTTTAACGGGCAGAGGCAGACAAGCACATTGTTTTTGTCCTTCTGACATTTCCTCTCACTTATCACTGTCTGCACTCAGAGCCAAGTCACCCAAAAGGGGACCCCAAGAGCCATCAAACTTGCCCCCTGTTAAGAAAGCTGCTGTTGCAGATGCAGCAGGAAAAACGGCACCTGAATGCTGAGGCCCAGCAGAGGGAGCGGTGCCAGCTCAGACGTGCCCTCCAGTGGTTCCCACTCCAGCCTGGTTCCCATCCCAAACTGGGAGCTCTAAGGCTTGCTCCTTCTAGCTTTACAACAGGAAGGTAGGAGGAGACTTTGCACAGAGTCAGATAAGGCTTGGGGCTGGGGCGGGGTTTGGCATCCCTACATTTATATCTCCTTTCTACACCCCCACCCCCCGCCAGATTTGCCATGGGTTGAAAGCACCAGGGAAGAGGATTTCCAGGAGTCGCAGGCTGCGTTTGCACAACAGGCACTGAATTAATTATAAGCTTGCTTCTATGCTTGTTTATCCTGTATTCCCCCACACCCCCAACAAAGTCTTACTCTGAACCAGTACAGACCAGAGAGGGCTTCTGTCTCATCTCTTGTACCAGCCCCTACCAGATTTAGGGGACTATTTCCCCTGTTCAGTCAGGTTTACACTCAAGATTCATTTCTCCCTGCTTAATCTGACCAATACGGATGCACACCTCCACTGTGCATTTGATTCTTGGTTTTGCTAGAACAAGTACGCTGTATCAAACGCCCAGATGAAACACCTAGCACAGCTAAAAGGATAATGTGCCAAGGGATACCTTAGACTCTTCCAGCTGTGAGGCCAGTCCCTGATAGATTTTATAAAAGTTGAACCCTCTTTTGTGGTAAATTGTGCTACACCACTGCCAGTTGTTGGTGACAAACTATACCAAAAAAAAAAAGCACACATTGTTTTTCCAGGAGAGTTGAAGAAATACAGTTCCCAGGCATGCTGGGCTGATAGCAAGCATCCCTTGATTACCAGGAAAAGGGAAGCTCGCCCAGCACCATCCAGACTGGAGCATACACAGTTCACAACTCCTACTGCTATTACAGCAGCTAAGAGAACTGCATCACTGCTACAAGCAATGTGGTTGATTAATTCTTCACAATCCTGTCTCCGGGGCCCTGACATAGGAGAGAATCTTCCAATGAAGGCCCTTTGGAGAACTCACTTGTATGCTTTCAGACCAGTTATAATTCACCAGTACATCAGTCTCTGCTATTTGACAGTACAGACAAGCACTGCTCCCCTTGCCCCTCCTGTAATCCACTGAGGAGCAGTCTGGGTCATGTAAAGTGTAAACATTTAGTAAGGAATACATAAGGCCCTTTTAAACCTTTAGGTCTGAATATAAATTATTCCATGCTGTTATTACCTCTCTACCATGAGAGCTCACTAGCTCAAATACACACTTGCAGATACCACCTCAGGCTGCACAGCGAATTCTCCCAGGAAGCACAAGGACACGTAGAAGTAGCCTGAACAAAGTGCTGCTAAATCCAGAGCAAAAGTTTGTGGGCTTGAGAACTGACAGGGCAGGCCATGAGGTCTTTCCACCTCACGCTCCTACAAGTAAGCACAGCTACAGGTTTGCCAGTGTTGAACACGTCCAGGAAGGGCTGCTGCCTGCACTGATGCACATTCATTCACTTGTATTATCACATGCTCATAAGAGGTTATTAAGGACCAAAATTTCCAGGATGTCATGAACTGCATATGTAAAGCAAAGCTAGAGGCAGTGTCACATCCTCTTCACAACTGCAGAAGGGCCTGGCAATGCTAAGGCTCATAGTAGGGACGTTCTCACCTGCCACAGGAGCTCCTGCGGTGCTGCAGCCTCCTCCAAGGAAATTGCATGTCCCCATGTACCCGCTGCTCTTAGGGACTGGCTGTGCCACAGGCGTGCAGGACACTACAGAGAGCCAGACACAAAGAGTGGGGACCTTCAAATTGGTGGTTAATTCTTAACCCACCCTGCTCCTCTCAAGCTCAACAAGGCACTTACGGACCCACTGAGCACATGATTAATGACACTAGTGGGGGTCCTCTAGGGCTCCCATATCCTTAAAGCTAGACGTGTCTGAAAGGACAGCAAGACTAGTATCGTTTACACTAAGGGATTAGGTTCTCATATGTTACACCAACACACGTTTCTACTCAATCTTGCAACATATCCCCACCAGCTCCTATAACCCCACAGCTCCCACTTCTCACAGCACTCTCACAAACCCACAGTCCATCATAAAACGCCACATCCCGCTCCCTTTGCGGACCCAACAGCCCCAAAGCACAGTTTTGCCTGCTGTACAACTTGCCTACCTCCTCCTTACTCCACTTGCCAGGCAGACAGCAAAAGAAATGGCTGAAACCATCTCTCTAGATTTCTTTTAGCACCCTTATGCCCTCCCCGCCTCCTCACAGCTGCAGCAGATCCCAGATGATCTGCTGACCACAGAGACCCAAATAGGCAGCCACTGGTGCTGCTTACTGACTAAGTGCTGCTTGGGAAGGCTTTTAAAGGGACATGCAGTAAATCCACTCCTGGAGTGCAGTTTGCCTATAGATTGTTTTCCTGATAAAATATCCATTTTTCAGCTGTTTAACACTGCTGTCCTCTGCAGTAGCCCTGCAGCACAGTTTGTTTGCAACAGACCTTGGTATTCACCTGGAGGGGTGGCACACAAATAGCCCCCACACAGTGCAAACCAGTGCGCTTAGAAAGTTTGCTTGCCTTGGTTATTTTTGCTTTCCGTGCATGAGTGTCTGTACATGCACATACAGACAAACCCTTTGAAATGTGCTAGTGGAAGACACTTTAACATCCTATGTTTAGCCAGTTCTGGCAAAGTTTATGTGTAAGTGCTGAGAATATACAGGAAAGTCGCAGGACACAGTCTGCCCAGAGGCATGGTGCAAACCTTGTGCTTGTTTCCCCAATAAGCTCCATTAACCCTTTGATTAATGTTCTAGCCCATGTTCTTAATGAGTTCTTCCCCTGTCCCAAGTGATCTGTCACTTCGGTGAGAGATGGATGAGAGTGGTACCCTTAATGTTCTCTCTCTCCTCCTCTTTCCATCATTAGCCTGAAGACCAGCCTGCAGAAGAAGGTGAGCCAGGACTCCATGGATTTGTCAGGGATCCCCCTGACCATGCGGGATGTCCACCGCATGGCCTACTACCTGCAGAACAACGGGGACAACCTTACCTCTGTGGACCTGAGCTTCACCGAGCTGAATGACGACATGGTGCGCCTGCTGCTGCCCTTCCTCTGGGCACTGCCCAAGCTCACTCACCTTTCCCTCAATGGCAACCGACTGACGCGGGCAACCATGAAGGAGCTGACTGACACCATGAAGGACATGAACAAGTTCCCTTGCCTGGCCTGGGTTGACCTCGGCAACAATGTGGATGTCTCCTCCATGCCACAGCCATTGCTCGTGGGCCTGCGCAAGCGCCTCAGCCAGCAGACCACGCTGCCTACCATCTATGAGGCGCTCGACTGCGACTCGGAGATCTCCAGCGGGCATGAGGGCAGCCAGCCAGAGGATGAAGCAGCAGGAAGCACCCCGCCACGTGCTTTCTCTCAGCAGGGCTGCGAGAGGTGACTGGACAACAGGCTGGCACTGGCACACTGAAGCCGCCCCAAGGAGAAGTCTTGAGTACAAACATCAAGCAGAGGGCCAGCTTTACCAGCTTCCTTTGGCTCTTTTCTCTCGCCTTCCCTGACATCTCCCCCCACACTTGCTGTGAGACGAAAGCCTGTCGTCCCCCCACAACGTGCTCCGCTCCCTCCCCTCACTGCCAAACCCATTGCCCACGTTCCAGAGAGGAACCAGTGACTTACAGTGAACCTGGTCCCCAGGCAGGGTCTCACTGGAAGACGGGAAAAGACCTGTCGGAGTCAAGAATATCCTCCAGCAGCCATTGGGTTGAGGGAAAGGGATGGGGGGGAAGCTAAAACAGAAACAGGCTTGTAGTTTACTTCCTTTCTTCCTTTTCCTATGCACCTTGGAAACCTTGGGACCTGCAGCCTTGAGTGTGAAAGGAGGTACCCCAAGAGCCTAGCTGTTGTGGAGCTTAGTTGAAGGGCTCAGAGGCCAGAGCTGGAGCCCGGCAGTGTGTCTCCCTCTTGTGTCTGGCTCCTTTTGTTTTGTTTTTTTCCTATTGTGTGTTTTGTATTAACGTCTGAACAAAGGGACTTGGTCAGAGACCATTGGATTGCATAGGCTGGGGCGGACACATGGCTTGGAACTGCAGCATCAGGATATTTGCTGTGTGACCGGGGTGAGAGGGAGGGGAAGGAGGTATGTGTTGGTGGGAGCATGGGGGATGGGATGAGTTGGGATGGGATGGGAGGAGGGGGGAGGAGAGGGAGCCGGAGCAGTCTTGTGGATTAGCAGGATTGGTTTCAAAAACTCTGCTTTTGTACTAAAATTGCAAGTTCCAAGTGAAATTGAGGAAAAGCAGACAGCTAAGTGCATAACTGTGACACTAGAGGAGCAAGCAGTGAATGTGCCAGAGGTGGGCACTTCCCAAACTAAAGTGCAAAGTTTTGGCTCCTCATGGCATATTGCATACCTCGTAATACAGACATGACATGAGCAGCTGCATCACCATTTCCAATGCTGTCCAAAAACCAAACCACTGATGCAATATTTCTAGTGTTTTCCACAATGCTCATGCTCTATGTAAACATAATAAACAGTTCTCTTGGACATGAGTGTGAAGCACTATGGAGTCTGAGTATCTGGATTGTTCATAAATCGAGCCAGCAGCCCAGACACTGCAAGAATACGGACCAGGAGTCCTCACGCAGTGCCTGAGCAGTAGGGGAGAGGATCAGCAGGTACCATTCACATTGGTGAGAGTGATTCATTCCCTTAAGGAAAGTGAAACATGGGTGTTCATTTGTGGTAGGCTGCTGCCCTTTGTGTTGCAAGGTGCTGATACAAATAAACTGATCCGACTGTAGCTGGTAAGTCTTCTCAATTATCTGTCCCCACAGGAATTCAGAGAGCAGATATGTTTCTGAAAGAGTTAAAAGTTAAAGATATCAGGAATATTAAAAAACCCATACAAGTCCTGGCCCTCCAAAATTAACAATAGTAACTTTGCCTTCCTCTGCTGATCCTCTCTGGGAGTCTCGACACATATAAGCAACTCTCATATACTAAGCCACACAAATCCACATGAAATAGATATACCTTTCATGCTCCTTGCTGATTTTACAAGACCTTGCAAGAAGCAAATCAGCAATATTTATCAAGACATTTATCCCCTTTGGACCAAGAGTGTGAGAGCACTGGAAGGTATTGGTGTCTCTGATCAACTGCCAAAAGCCCCAAATAAATCCAGTTCCCTAAGGAAGAAAGCTGGGTTTAGAGACACTGTGCTGAGTGTTGCTGACACTGCAAGTGCTGGACCCAGTCCTGTTTGCACTCCGGTCACTGGAGCAGGACCTCGTAATTTTCATGTTGTTAACTTGCAAACAGAAGTGTTGTAAAGTCTCTGTCCTGCTGACCAAAAAGAGCAGAAGATACAACAAGGTAAAGCAAATATAGCTAGGGCCAGGTGCTAGCTGCCCCATCCCAGTGGAGGTGGAAGAGAAAGGGCCCTGAGAGGGCCAGAATATGATGCTTGGCCAGGAAGAGGGGGAACAGTGTGTGCAAATGTTGCCAGGCCCCAGCACAACCCAAGGTGGGAAGGGAGCATGTGCTTCCCTGCACAGCTGTCACCCAAACCCACTTGTTAGCCCTTATAGTGAATCTGGAGAACTGGAGTAATTTCTGTGGCAAAGACTATAATTGAGGAGCATGAGATTGTTTTGCAAAAGGCAAAACAGAGCTGCTCAAGCGGCCATTCCCATTACTGGGGGAAGGGCCGTGCTGCTTCCGGAGGTTACCACCTGCCTCTCTTCCCACAACTCATTTTTCTCTTCTCTGTGTGGTATGTTTCCTCCCTGCTGTGGAAGAGATGGTATTAATTTCTTCTTTTTCTTCTTTTCCTTCCAAAATACCTTTCAGCAAAAATGAAAAGCATTTCAAATGTCAGCATGATCTGCTTAAACTCTTACAGTCTAAGCAGAGCAGCGCTCTGTGCCAAGAAGAAAACTCAGGCATGAAGCATTTAAATGAAGGCTTGGAGCCACCTGGTGAGTCAGTGGCATATCTAGAAAGAGGGAGCAGGGGTGCTGAGCATTCAATCTTTGACTCTGAGCACTGTCACTGTAAGGCTCTGCATCAAGGCATCTTCACAGCTTTTCCATAACAGTGGCACCCCGCCCCCCAAATGAGGCAAGACCCCCAGCGTGCAGCCCACCACTGATACAGCTCTTCCCTGCAGAGTCCCTGGCCCAGCACCAAGGAGGATCTGTGCAGCCTGTTTCCAGCCCTGCTGAAAGTTGTGGTTTTGGTCTGAGCTGTGCTAATCAGCAGGATGGAGATGAGACATTCATCCCCTTGCAAGGGAATTCTGTGCTAATCACTGGTGATGCCTCACTGCCACTTGGCAGCTCCAGGAGCTGGAGATAAAGCATGGCTTGAAACAGACAGTTCAGCTGAGCAGCTGTGGGATCCATGTTTATTCCTCCATTTGCTCTTGGTTGCTTTTCCATAGAAACCTCCCCATGGAGAACTGGTTGTGAATAAATACATGCAAATGCAAATTATGAGGTCCTGGCCTAGGAAACTGCCACTGTTTCTTGGATGAACTCTGACGGGCTGCAACTTAGCTGTGGAGAAAATACCACAGCACACCTGTTCCCTGCCAGCTCCTGACTGCACTGAGAGCTGAAGGACTCTGCGGGAGCACAGTGGTGTGCATCCAGCTCCAGAGCTGTGAAGTGCCCCAGTACTCCCCTACAGATGAGATGCATGCTCAAGGAGCAGGCCTGGCGGCCTCAAATGCAGAGGAAGCTATTTTCATAAAAGCTGAGTTCACAAACCAGAGAGGATGACACAATCTAAATGAGCCTCTCCTTGCACTGAATGAGAAAGCTCAGGGCTCTCAAAGGGGATTAAAGGGATGAGCTGCTAATTCAGGTCTCCTCACTGATACCCAGAGGGACCAGCTTTGTTATGCTCCTAAATCAGTGGATGCCTGCCCTGCAGTGAGCCTCTGTCTCTTGCTGGGTAACACAGCAGCAGAGATGGATCCCTGTCATTCTGAATACTCTCCTCCATACCGTACTCGCTGGTGCTGGGCTGTAACCTCAGCTACTTAAAGTAGCATACATACCTCAGTAGCAAGACTCATATACCAGGCTATCTCCATCATTTGCAGTTTCCCAGCCTCCCTCCCTCCCTCTCTGTGCAGGGTGCAGGTGGTCAGCCTGCGATGGGACCTATGTCATGTAGCACAGAGGAAGCTGCAGCTGCACAGGGTAGTGTCACAGCCCCTTCCCCACCCCTGATCAGGTGATCAGTCTCACAATAGATCTCAAAGTGAGACATCCATGAGCAGTGGATGTTGTTTATCTCGACTTCAGCAAGGTGTTCAACGCTGTCTCCTATAACATCCTCATGGACAAGCTAAGGAAGTGTAGGTTAGATGAGAGGACAGTGAGGTGGATTGAGAACTGGCTGAACAACAGAGCTCAGAGGGTCGTGATCAACAGGGCAGAGTCTGGTTGGAGGCCTGTAACTAGCCGTATTCCCCAGGGGTCTGTACTGGGTCCAGTCCTGTTCAACGTATTCATCAATGACCTGGATGAATGGACAGAGCATACCCTCAGCAAGTTTGCTGATGATACAAAACTGGGAGGAGTGGCTGATACACCAGAAGGCTGTGCTGCCATCCAACAAGACCTGGACAGGCTGGAGAGCTGGGCTGAAAGGAACCTCATGAAATTCAACAAGAGCAAGTGTAAGGTCCTCCCCCTGGGGAGGAACAACCCCATGCACCAGTACAGGTTGGGGGCTGACCTGCTGGAAAGCAGCTCTGTTGAGAAGGACCTGGGAGTGCTGGTGGACAGCAAGATGACCACGAGCCAGCACTGTGCCCCTGTGGCCAAGAAGGCCAACGGTATCCCGGGGTGCATGAAAAGGAGTGTGGCCAGCAGGTCCAGGGAGGTTACCCTCCCCCTCTGCTCTGCCCTAGTGAGGCCACACCTGGAGTGCTGTGTTCAGTTCTGGGCTCCCGAGTTCAAGAAAGACAGGGAACTGCTCGAGCAAGTCCAGCAGAGAGCTACCAAGATGATCAGGGGATGGGAGCATCTCTCTTATGAGGAAAGGCTGAGAGACCTGGGTTTGTTCAGCCTGGAGAAGAGAAGACTAAGGGAGGAATCTTATCATGCTTATAAATATCTGAAGGGTGGGTGTCAAGAGGATGGGGCCAGACTCTTTTCAGTGGTGCCCAATGCCAGGACAAGGAGCAATGGGCACAAGTTGGAACACAGGAAGTTCCACCTAAACATGAGCAAAAACTTCTTTACTGTGAGGGTGACAGAGCAGTGGAACAGGCTGCCCAGAGAGGTTGTGGAGTCTCCTTCCCCGGAAATACTCAAAACCCTCCTTGGATGCAGTCCTGTGCACCCTGCTCTAGGTGTGCCTGCTCAAGCAGGGGGGTTGGACGAGATGATCTCCAGAGGTTCCTTCCAACCCCTACCGTTCTGTGATTCTGTGATTTAAGCACTCCTTTCAAAAGTAGTCTTCTGGAAGGAGAGGTCTTCAGGTGCAAAGCCATGCCACACCTCCCCACCATCTTATTTTTCCCAGGCTTTATCGAATGCTCCCCAGAAAACCCTCCTCCTCCTGGGGTTGCCTGGTGCCTTTCCAGATCTACTATCACATAGTGGCAGGGCATGAGACAGTGAACTCCCATCTCCACCAATCTGTGCTGACAGCAGCTTCCTACCCAGCAGCCCTCACAGCAGGCAGTTTCCTACCTGGCACAGCACACCATCTTGCATTCTCCCAGGGCCACTTGCAGCATCTCACCTGAAAATGCTGGTCAGTGCTGTCAGCTGGGGCTGTGCATGGGGTCAGGCAGGCAGCAGAGAGCTCTAGCAGAGCCAGCCCACAAAGCCCAGCCACAGGGAGGTCCACACATGCGGGGATGCTGAGCAGCACCACAGGGAATGAAGCCACTGGTACTGGATGGCAGAGGGAAGAAGGTACAGGCCGGACCTTCTCAGTTACTGAAATGGAAATGCACTTGTTCCTTCCCTACCTAACTGAACAATGCCTTCCTCACTCCTCCATCCTTTATTTTACCTCAGCCTCTGACCACAAAACCCAGGGTAACCATCTTAGCATGCTCCAGGTAGCAATATGCTTAGCACAGATGCCACCACAAGCCTCCCTTATTTCTGTGACTCTGTCTAAATAACTGGTAATCATTTTGTTGAGGTAAGGATGCAAAAAGCAGCTGGAAGCACAGCATTGTCTGACCTATTTTTATTTCACACACTTCAAAACCTGTCAAGACCCTTCTCTTCTGCACTACCAAGGCTCTTGTTTCAACTTATAACTCATTCCTCGTCACAAGCACTTGGAAGATAAAGGAGTTTGCACAGTTTGGGGCAGGCTGACAGGCTCCTTAGTGGACAGGTGCTGGTAAAGATGTTTCATCTTAAGAAAGCAAACAAGAGAGGATTAAACATTTGCTTTTAGAGATCACTGTCCACCACCAGATCACATTTGTTTCACAGCTCAGAAGAAGAAATGGTGTGTCTCAATACAAACTGTTATCACTACACTATCTTGACAGCACAGCAGGTGTAACAACCTTCAAGGGCAGCTGGCAGAAAGCCCAGCCACCCCAGCTCTGAGCGGTTGGGGACAATTATCAATGGACAAGAGAATCTGTTTTGCAGTTTACTAGCATTAAACAAGCACCCTTGAAATAGAAGCAATAGCTGGTTTAAGGCTGCCAAGAGGTAGTTCACAAAACAAAATAGACCGGAACACTCTTAGCTGAGGCCAGCACTCCAGGAAGCCATGACTGCATCTTGATCTACTTTGAGACACTAAGTACTCGATTATGAATCTCTTCTGTTCCTCTCTGACTTGACAGTATTCCAGCTCAGTGATGCTGATTCAAAATGAGAACAGCCACAAAACACAATAATCACACAGTAACTCTTCCACAGGAAAAAAGTGAAGAGAAAAGTCAGCTTTTCTTCCACGTGTATTTACTCCTTTTCCCAAAGCCCGACACTCCCCCTGCTGCATCCAAACTGGCCTCAAAAGCAAGTGAACCACAAAAACACTGACGTTTCTTTCTACAGCATCAGGTGTATTCAGCTTGCATGCAGGGTGTGTCACAAGGGTGGAGGACAGATACTTTGCTGCTTACTGATCAGCCAAGTTCCTCCACTTCTGGGAAGACTCTTCCTCCCAGTCCATTTTTGAGGCAACCTGCCCCAGACTGGATACAATGATGGGAAGCATTTGGAAAGCTATTGAACAACTACATGGGCCTTATTCAATCTGTGTAACTCCCCTGAAACACATGGGGTTTCATCAAGCACAAACATGGCACAAAAAACTGGAAAAAGGCACTTTCCCGGACTAGCAGCAGCAGCTGCCTTTGCATCTCCATGTCAGACTTCTGAGAGGAGCTTTGTTCTTGATCCCCTGAAATCTTTTGGTTTGCAGAGGCAACAGTTTGACATGTGCACCTTTGTCTGAACTCTGCTGCAACCAAATAACTGAATAAGTCAGAACCAAACTGCTCATTTTACCAACAGTTTTTTAAGGTTTTAGTTTTTCAGAAGCTGCAATTGAAATAGAGCGAAACGGGGGACACCAAAGGAACAGCTTTGACCCGCAACCAGATACTCAGAGGCAACAGCCCAGAGGGTCTCCAGCTGTAATGTCCCCTCGCCTGGGTCTCAGCCCTGGGCAGGCCCACCCCTCAGCTCCAGTATGACTATGAGTATTTTAGAGAGGTCTGCCCTGTGCCTGTGCAAGCCTGTCATTGGCAGCCTCTGAGGCTCCTGCCTCCCCACTGCTAACAGCATGAGGACAACAGGGGTGACTGGCCGTTTTGTCACCTTCTGAACTGAAAGGTGAGCAGCAGAAAAAGCGGCAGCATCACCTCAGTTTTTGCACTGCTAATGCCTGTGTTGTTTCTGTCCCTTATATATTAGCTCACTGAGTTGCCTCCAAATTGATGGCACTCACTGACTTTCCAGACTTTGGCTGTTTTCAGAAGACTATAATAGAGACTCCCTTGTGGTAACAAGCAGAAGGACCCTCTTTAAAGCAGGAGGAAGGCAGGCAATGCCTGGCTCATACTTGCCATCCCTCACTAAGCAGAAATTAAACAAAGCCAGAAAAATGCAATCCCTAACCACTAACCTCAGCTGTCCCATAGGATGCCATCTTGGGACACCTCTGGAGCTGGGCAGTCAGTCATCTCCTACAAGCAGAAGCAGCAGGATGCATCCACCAGAACACCTTTTTGAGGTACGTCCAGTTTGCACTGCACTGGGTGCCCATGCCCAGGGGCTGGCAGTGGGGCTGCAGGGGCTTCTGTGAGGAGAGGTCGAGGCTGCCCCTGCTCCAGCTCCAGCTGGCTCCACAATGGCCCCACCGCCGGGCACAGCTGAGCCCAGCTCCAAAGCTGGTGGCATCTCTGGGAAAGCATATTTAAGAAAGGGCAAAATGCCACCTGGCAGTGAGGGATAAGGAAAAAAAGTGTAAGAAACAGCCCTGCAACACCAAGGCCAGAGGAGAAGGAGGAGGAAGAGGTGCTCCAGGCAGCACAGCAGAGTTCCCTTCAGCCCATAGGGTGACCACAGTGGAGCAGAGGGACAGCCCTGAAGGAGAGACACCTGTGGGAAGGCCCCACACTGGAGCAGGGGAGCAGCGTGAGGAGCGAGTGGCAGAGACAACCTGTCATGGACTGACCACAACCGCCCCCATTCCCTATCCCCTGCACCGCTGGGGAGGGGATGTAGAGGAGTCAGGGGTGAAGGAGTGAAACAGCCTGGGAAGAAGGTGGGGGTGGGAAGGTGTTATTTTAATTTCATAGAATGGTTTGGTTTGGAAGGGACCTTCAGAGGCCATCTAGTCCAACCCCCCTGCAGTCAGCAGGGACATCTTCAACTAGATCAGGTTGCTCAGAGCCCCATCCAGCCTGACCTGGAATGTCTCTAGGGATGGGGCCTCCACAGCCTCTCTGGGCAACCTGTGCCAGTGTTTCACCACCCTCATTGTAATAAATTTCTTCCTTATATCCAGTCTAAATCTACCCTCCTTTAGTTTAAAACCATCACCCCTTGTCCTGTCACAACAGGCCTTGCTAAAGGGATTGCCCCCATCCTTCCTATAGTCCCCCTTTAAGTGCTGAAAGGCCGCAATAAGGTCTCCCCGGAGCCTTCTCTTCTCCAGGCTGAACAGCCCCAACTCTCCCAGCCTGTCCTCGTAGGAGAGGTGCTCCAGCCCTCGGATCATTTTTGTGGCCTCCTCTGGACCCGCTCCAACAGGTCCATGTCCTTGTGTTGAGGGCTCCAGAGCTGGACGCAGCACTCCAGGTGGGGTCTCACCAGAGCAGAGTAGAGGGGCAGAATCACCTCCCTCGACCTGCTGGCCACGCTTCTTTTGATGCAGCCCAGGATGCGGTTGGCCTTCCAGGCTGCAAGTGCACATTGTTGGCTCATTTCGAGCTTTTCATCCACCAGTACCCCCAAGTCCTTCTCCGCAGGGCTGCTCTCAATCCATCCCCCAGTCTGTACTGATATCGGGGGTTGCCCTCACCCAGGTGCAGGACCCTGCACTTGGCCTCGTTGAACCTCATGAGGTTCACACAGGCCCACCTCTCCAGCTTGTCCAGGTCTCTTTGGATGACATCCCGTCCTTCTGGCATGTCAACTGCACCACTCAGCTTGGTGTCATCTGCAAACTTGCTGAAGGTGCACACGATCTCGCTATGTCATTGATTTGTCTTTGTTTCTCACTATCCAAACCTATTTTAATTGGCAATAAATTAATTCTCCCCAAGTCGATGATTCTGTTTTGTCTGTGACAGTAATTGGTAAGTGATGTACCTGTCTTTGTCTTGACTCATAAGCATTTCCACCTTATTTTCACTCCCTGCCCTGCTGAGGAGAGGAGAGCGAGAGGGTGGCTGGGTGGGTGCCCTGTGCCTGGCCAGGGAGACCCCCACTAGGTAAAACAACTGGAGCCATCGCTGGGGTTGGGGTTCAGAGTGAGACAGCCAAGATGTAAGGTAGGATTGGGGATCAGAGTGTCAAAATAAAGCTAGGGCTGCTGCTAGAATTATCCCCACTGTAACCCTTAGACTGGGGGATGGGTGTGTCCCATAGCATTAGTTTCAGCCTAAGGATAGGATCATGTTCCAAGAAGAGGTAGTTGAAACACACAGTAAAAGCAAGACTCAAATGGGGCTGCAGAGGTAAAGTGAGGGCCGCTACTTGGACCCTCCCAACAGTCTCTAGCCAGAAGCTTCAGCATGTTCCATGGTATAAATCTCCGCCAAGGTTTAGGATTAGACTTCATGTATTTGGAGTCAAATTCTGACATGAAAAACCTCTAATGAGTTCCCTAGAGTTTCATCTACTTTCTCCCTGTCAAATTTCACTCGTTAACTGTAAACAAAGGTTGTAGTGAAGAGGCAAAAGAAAGACAGCACATCCTAACAAATACCCAGAGAAAAGGAAGAAGAAACATTTCCTCTACGTGCATTCACTCCTTTTCCCAAACCACAGCACTCCCTACTGCCGTATCCAAATGGCCCTCAGAAGCAAGAGGTGAACAAGACTGCAGGCAAAATGACGCACTCTTGCCTGGTTCTGAAGATGTCTCTGATGTGCACTTTTATATAGCGTTCTTCAAAGAGGAACAATATTGGCTAATGGCTGAGCTTTGCAAAAAAAGGCTTGCTGTGGAGCTGTTCCAGAGACACAAGACTTATGCAGAAAGGAGATCATGCAATTGTGAAGCAACAGACAGCAACACCTTTTTTGTTACAGAAGAGTAAAAATCTCCACACTTCAGTTCTGTTTCTCAGCTGGATATTGTGTCAGGGGAAAAAAAACCCCACCCTCTTCACCCTGCAGTTTACTTGAGATTTTAGAAGAGTGTAAAGATACCAGTTAGCAACCTAAAATGCCACCACATGGGTCTATGCATTATCACATTCTCAGCTTCACAGCATGTGGGTGTGAATGAGGGTGGTGAAACACCGGCACAGGTTGCCCAGAGAGGCTGTGGAGGCCCCATCCCTAGAAACATTCCAGGTCAGGTTGGACAGGGTTCTGAGCAACCCGATCTAGTTGAAGATGTCCCTGCTGACTGCAGGGGGGTTGGACTAGATGGCCTCTGAAGGTCCCTTCCAACCCAAACCATTCTATGATTCTATGATTCTATGTCTGCTGAGGGCCATCAGCTGCAGTACTCCAAAACCTCTTCGAGGCTGTGGGGTCATAACAGTTGTGGCCTGACTTGTCTCTCTAATGTGGGCTAAATACTGCCAACCTCCAAAAAAAACTCACCCCCTCTCCCCAGAAAGTTCAAACACAACAACCTTGACAGCTCCTACTTTTAGACAACATGTATCATCTTTGTAATTTATAGACGTAAATTGCACTCAACACTTCCAAAATTGGAATACAAAGCCAATGCACATTTCTGTTGCAGAGGTCCGTTCTCTTCTGCCAAGTGGGGTGGAGAGGCTTCTACCCTGAAAACAGAACCAAGCCTCATGAAAGGAAGATTATAAATAAGCCTAATCCTCAAATCATCAGCTTTGGTTGCACCTGTGCAGAGTGATTTGCAAGGTGTTCTTACCACAGTAACCAAGATAATTTCATCAGTGATTTATCTTCCCCATATCCTTGCAAGGAAAGTAGTTGACTATCTTGTCAAGCAACATAGCTATAAATCTCCAGAACAGAGACAGAGACTGTAACCTCTTCTCCAGATTCACAGTCTCATGTCTTTCCCTGAAAGCGCTTCTCCATAAAGACATTTTTCACTTTTACCTATAGTGAGTAAACATGTTTGCCAGAAGCACAGGAATCCACAGCAGAATCACACCTGCAGCTGTTATAAACTTACAGGTAACATCCTCTTACTCTCCAGAAGGGAACATCACTCCATGTCCTTTAAGGATGAAATTAAAGGAGGAATTAAGGAAGGAGGATGAAAATAAATCAAGGTAGCACAGATTCAGCAGGCCTTACTGGAATTGCCTAACAAGGAGGATTGATGTTTGTTGCAGGAGAGCAGAGAAATCAGAAAAAAGGGTACAAACCAGCTGTCACAGAAACAACAAAACTGCACTTTTCCAGGTGCCATGGAGGGAATTCCAGCAAAGCAGCCTGAATATCCCAAGAAGTACCCACTCCAGTAAGCCACCATGAAGTGGCTTACTGTTCAATACAAGACTGATGCAGGAGGTAATGCTCAGACACCACCACTTCTGGGATGATCCAGCAGTTAGAGAACTCACTGGGCCTCTGGAGACTGTGTCCCTGAGCTTCAGGGACACTGTTATGCCAGGGACAGTTCCATATAACACACCAGCTCCCTGCAAATCCAGGCATTCTCATTGTCTTCCTTTTGCATCACCAGCCCAGTGCTGTTGATATTCCCGCTGAGTGCTCTGTCCCACTCCCTGTTAACATTTTAGGCACTGTGGGACAAAATGTGAGGAGTTTTGACTCATGACAAGCAGTGGTTTGCTCTGCAGTAGATGTACTAGCATCTCCCCACTGAGCTGGAAATAGGGCAAACCCCCAACCAGACAACAGACTTTAAGTCCCAGGCAGGAGAAAATGAAGAACGAATTAAATGTTCGCTGCAAGCAGTTCACTAAACAAAAGAACAATAATAGTGTTTTTCTGCCATTCTTTTCATTTCTCCCAGCATAAATACACATCATCTGGATACAGTCTGTTTCTTTGCCAGGGCTTCAACAGTCTCCCCTGAATTAATGATACTGGAAAATCTCCACTTTTCATAGACTCCGATGGTCTCTGCTGAGCAGCAGAGAGCTGCACAATACTGGCTTATGCAATGACTGGTCCTGTGCCAGGAATAATAGCCTGTCTACTAGAATGACCAATTCACACACAAAACCAAAACAGTTTTCTCATTAAATGTCTGAATTAGGTGGAGTAAAAACACCCCAAACCTACTGGTCATACTGCACACTAAAGTCAGCCTCCACAGAGTTAAATAATCCCATACCGTAGTCTTTGAGTTAGCATGAGCAGAGGAGAGTGGCACTTCCTTATTCATTACCTTCAAAGTACTCTTGACACTATTATTACTGGACCAGGCAACAACAGGACACCTGAAGCAGTTAAAATGCAACTTGATCTGGGAAGGTACTTGCAGACAAGCACTGCTTTGGCTACTTCAGGCACGAGCATGCTCTAGTCATACGGTAGCTCTTCTGTCCGCAGGCATGGTATGTCCCCAGGCATGATCCGTCCCTGAGCAGATGAGGAGGTGGAGAACAGTATCATCTTACTTGCAAAGTAACCTGCAGCACACTGCCTGTATAAGCAGTTGTTTCAAGGCTATTCTGGACCATGCTTTAAACACGGTATATCCATATTTCCTCCCAAAGAAACACTGAAGGCAGGAGGGTCCCGTAAAGTTAGCTTTAATGTGAGAGGAGGAAGACCCAGTCTTATTGTCTGAAATCAGCTTAGCTGCAATAAGGTGCAAGTCCAGATCTAAATTTTTGCCTCTGTCAGAATGGAAACATCAAAGAACCCTGGGAGAACCCTTCCTCCATTTTGACCCGTGGCTGAGAAATAAGCAACCAAATCACTGACACTTTCTTATAGACCTCAGAATTCCACCCTTTGCTACCCTGCCAAATCATTACTCCACTGGGATGTCAGCCTTCTATCCTTGCTCACATTTTACTGGCAAGAGGAAATAGGACATCTCTGCTTTAAATGAAAGCTCACTGTGAAGCTTAAGTAGCAAAGATATACAGACTGGACAGTTATCCTGACCACCAGCACCAGAAATTCACATTTTCCACTCCATTCCGCCCCTCTGGAGGAGGTTTTCTGGAGGGCATGGGAGATTTAGGGGCCACATCCCTTTGCTTCTGCCTTTCACTGGCAGACATTAAGAGGCTGCTGCCTTTTCTGCAGTTTTGAGAGTTGGTAGAAACCAAGTTCTGTTACCCTGGTGACCAGGGCTTTTACAACGTGGCATGTAATTACACTCAGAGAAGAAACGCCATAGCTTGCCACTTACCTCATCTACACAGCACCCCTCCGCAGCCTCTCTCAGTCATAACACAGTACCTCACAGACTGATATTTTGCAGAGTACCCTTGGAAAAGGAACTAAAGAGAAGTACAGCTTTAGGATCAAATGTAAGTTAGACACACATGGAGAGCAGAAACGCACATGTATGGGATGAAAGCACCTGGTCAGTGAGGAAAACTCCTACAGTTCTGTGCAAAGGAATTTTTTCAAGTGATACCTTCTCCAACCATTTAACTTTCCTCTGCTGTTATCAGGGTCCCCTCTCTGGTTTTGTACCGGAGCACAACCTCGGTTTTGACTCAGGAAGACCGGGTGAATTTCTACCTGCACTTCTCCACATATAATTTTGCGTGGTTGCAGTGTAGCTTCTCTGTCCCACATGAGTACTTCAAAAGCACCTACACTAATGATATCAAAGGGGCAAGTTCATGTCAATGGTTCAGGCCAGTAGCTTGTCTCTCTCTGTCAAAAGCAGGAAGCTAGGGTGAGCCCTGAACTCACTGAACAAGAAAAGGTTTACAAGCCCACACACAAAGCAATGGCAAAAAAAGGAAAAGAAATGCTGCAATCTGTGACGAAAAAAGTGACCAATAAGAGTAGACGTTAAAAATAGACAGCTGCATCTATCCATGGTATCCTCCACCCCAGAGAAACAGTCACTTAACTTGTGGAACTCCAAGAATCTGCACAACCTACCTGCACATGTCCCATTAGCCAAGTACCAAGGAAACACACAGCATTGAGCAACAGCTCGAATAACCTGGGTGCATATGAAGCCAGTATTCTGGGAACACTGAAGAGGAAAGAAAATAAACGGAGTATTTTCATGCTGAAGTTTGTAATAACACTGAGTTTATGGCTTTTATAGCAGAAGTCACTTTTCTTTCATTTTTTCCTTCCAGAGGGTTCTGGTTTCTTGGTTTCATTCTCTCACCAACAGAGACATCTAGTGGATGAGACATTTGCTAGGAAGAAATTTTGCTTTATTACACAAGTAAGGATAATACACACATCTCACATACGATCTTCAAAGCAGCCCATAACAAACTAGCATATCAGTTAGCCTAGTCAGAAATTGCAAAGTGATACGTTTGTCTTGGCTGGGGCTTCAACTCCTACCAATGTGAAACTTCAAACTTTTCAACACTAATCCACAGTATCTTTCTGAAGAAGATAGACAGTTCATTCTAGACTCAGCCTCAACCTGAATTCATAGTGCATAGCTTTTCATTTATGCAAAATCCAGTATCTTCTTCAAAGCTGATGTGGATTAGAGATGTTGCATGTTTTAAATAAAGCTTAAAAGCTAAGGCATCGCTGGTTGGGATAAGAAGTTTAAAAAAAGCTTCATTGCTGCATGCTCAGTGGACAGTCACAAATATACAGGGTGAGAAACATCACAAGGGGTAGAAAATTCTTAAAGCAGATACATTGCAGCGTTTGTTCTATCAGTCAAACCTACTGGGGAGGGTTATTCTTTCTGAAATTCATGGCTGTTCCCCTGCCCTCAGTGCTGCTGAACACCACATCAAGTGTTTCAGAGAAGAGAGATCTCAGTGGAGAGAACAGAAGCTTGGCATTGCACAGGAAAAGAGGAACAGGAACTTTAAACAATAGAAAAAGCCAATCATTAGTGGAAACAATCCTCAATAAACCTGCTACTGCCAGGCAGATTTAATTTCCTTAAAAGGCATTTAACCTTTATACTCTTAAGGGTTCACCTTGGTGTTTCAAAGCCTTTGCTATTCCAGTAGATGGCTGTGGTCAAAACGTGGTGCCATTTCTCCCTGCCCTCTGCAAAAGAAGCCAGCACCTAACCTTCAGAAAAGGCTACACGCTATTTAACAGTCAGAAGGGAACAGTGAGATGCAAAGCCAACGGGCCAGATTTGCAGCCTTGCCAAAATGTTGCATCTCTTCCAAAAAACACTTTTAGTCAAGCCCCCTCTGTGGCTTACTTCCTTTTCTACATATTAACAGTTCTTTTTGGAGGCTTTACAGAAAAAGGAAGCATAGCTTTGAGGGCTGGGAAGTACCAGGTAGCCCCAGCACAAAAAGATGTGGCAATCCTCACCAATTCCTCGAAAGGTTACAGGGAGACCCAATAGAAGCCAGACCCCAAGGAGTTCCAGCAAAGTGATTTCTCTTTGCTCAAACTGTGACACTCCCATTACTAAGCAAGGTAACGGTAACTTCATCACTCACCATACATTAGCCATGGCCAGGATGACACCCTTTAAGCAGAACAGCCTGCCATCCTTCAACACACACACAATCCATCCTATATTAGTTTATTTACAGCAATTAATTGTTGCACTAATCAATCTCAAGTTTCTATTAGGTGTTTGCTTTGGAAGAGAAGGCAGTTCTAGCTGCTGAAGAAGCACCCTATAAAAATCTTGCAGCCAATACTTGACTCAAGTTATACAGAAAGTAATCATGTAGCATGCCATTCCTCTTCTGCCTGTTGACGGCAGTGTAACTCCATTGCACAAAAATTCCCACTTGATTAGCAACACAATCAAAAGCCTCATGTATTAAAAGCAATAAAACCCAGATGTCTTTTATCTGCAGTCTGTTAACTATTTCAACTAGCTTTAATACTACCCACTAGGGAAGCGGGCATCTTCTATACCACCATATAGCAACAAGCAAAGCCAGTGGATGTCCACAGAAATACCTGTTCTTACCCACCAACCCATTTCCAGAGATCCCAGGCACGAGCATGGGATACTACAAGCAGGCAGTTCAATTCTTAGCATGAAGCTCATGGTACAGCAACAGGATGGAATTATTTTCTCCTGTGTGCATTAAAAAAGGTCAGTCTCAGTGGGCATCTAGTATAGACTCAAGATGGACTTCAGCTTCATGTTGATTTTAAGATGGTCTTTCTCAGAACAGTCTTATGAAATTCAGAAGCCTTTAATTAAGCATGAGGAGGAAAGTGTGTGAAAATACATCTTCTCTCCCACAGCAAGAGCTAGAACCAAGTCGATGATTAAAGAATTATAATCGGTAAAAAGAGCTGTTATAACTAGTGATTAGAAAGGTTGTCGTTTGCATATAGACCAGTGCAGTTTTACTCACCTGTATCTTACACAGATACAAGATGATCAGGTCATTTCCCTCTGAGAGAGTATCAGCCACGTGTCTCCTCTGAGCAACTGTCAATTTGAAGAATGACACATTTCCACAAGTGTTTAATATCATTACTAAAGCCCTCAGTTGCTAACTTAAAGTTAGAAATACTGTCTTCAGGAAAGTATTACTGCTGTATGAACATATTTTGAAGCAGGGCTTTGTGAACTGTCTTGTCTTTTGGACAAGTTCCTCAGTCTAGGCATAAGACAACACTACAATGTTTTTATATGCTCAAGCATAACTTAAACACATTTTAAGGAAGTTCCTAATGCAAATATTTAGGATCATTACTACCCAGAAGAACATGTAGCAGGGTTTTTCTAGTGATGCGAGACCAAATACAGCTTTATTTACAGACAATTCAACAAATTAATACATTAGTTCAACTTTCACATCTGTACACACATCTCACAGCATCAGAGTGGAAAAGCAAGACTAGCTATTTTGTACATGTACAGACTGGTAACTGATTGTGGGCAAGTAAGTGGTTGGGTACAGAAGTGTTACATTTAAACATTTCAACCATTTCAGTCAGTAAAAACAACCACACTACACTTTTAACAAAATAAAGTTATAACTACATTTGACTTCCTGCAAATCAGCTGGTGATCTATATGACTGTGTATAGACGTTAAGACCAAAAATTAAAGTTGATCCTAAGTACTGTTCAAAAGATTAGCATTTGTACTGAGGTGTATTTAATGAATAACCATTTATAAGACTTTCCTCATACACCTGCACTACCTTTCAAATTTATAAAACATTTCAAATTTATCCTTGAAAATGCCTATTTTATATTCTGTCATCTTCTCCCAGGCAGAGGGAAAAACTGGTAAGAGAGTTAGAATAGAATTTATCACTGCAAATATAGACTCATGCTATCAAAGTTTTGTGTTCCTAATGAAAAATTTGCCCTATATCCAAAGAGAAAAATAAGAAATGCAAGAATACAAGCTCAATGTACACATCTGAAGATGGACCTCTTTCTATTGTAGGTCCATATAAAGCAAATGAACATACTGCTTTGCTTCTCAGGAAGCTGTCCCTGTTTCGCTGTATTTTCCATAAATGCAGCTGCTAATATAACTTCAACACACTATTTAAGAATTCTTTATCAAGAATGCCTTCTAACTCTTCAGAGAATGAAATGACAACAGGACTAAACAAGGAAAAGAAAACACGATCTTTAAAAGTCAATGCATCACACAAATACAAAGTGGTCAAATCTAGATACAGAGTCCACTACTTTCCAGACAAAGCTATTTTAAGTTTGAAATCAACCTACAATATATTTGCCCAAGAGGAGTCCTGTCACATAAGACCAGACAAGTTTTTTGTCAGAAACATTTATTAAACAAAACTGATACCAATGCGCATGTAGTCAATACCCCCTAATAAAAAAAAAAAGCATGTCGGTCAAGACCAAAATTATCTTCGCTTCTGGAAGATGTTGCCACGGCCCATACCACGACCTCTTCCTCTTGCAGCCACTGAAGAAAGAAAACATCAGGGATGACATGAATTTGACATAACTGCATATTTGTCTCAACAACTGACAAGCAAAACTTAACACTCAAAGTCTCTTGCTTAGAAGCAAGGAAACGAGCCTATCCTATCAAGTTCAGAAAATGGTACAACAGCCAAGTCCTCTGTAGGAAGAACCAGAACTAATGGTTACACAGTGTTGCTACTTAGAACAGATGCAGTGAATATTCATACACTTTGTGTTCCTGCTGAGCTGACACACAAATTTGTATAGCCCAAGAGATCTAAAACCCCACACTCTTGCAAGGCTTTGCAACAGAACTCAGTAGGTTTCAGCAGATGTTACTCCCTCACGTAACCTTACTGAATTTGTTAAGGTTAACCAAGGACTTTGCAGCCCGTGATTATTACTCAATCTTGTTATAACTAGATTGCTCCCCTGAGAAAGGTACAAATGAGAATGAACTACAGAATGACTAACAATTAGAGCTTCCCAGTAGTTTAAGTACCATCTTAACATCTGAATTTGGTTTTCTACAAAAGCTTAACAAGAACACCTGAATCCTTCCCTCAGTATTCCAAACAGCTTGTGGCCACAATCACCAGAAAACAGAAGACAGTTCTATATAAAGCCTCCATTTAAAATGACTACTCACTATATCTAAATTATTGTAACATTATACATTCAGGTAATTGGGCAGTTTGAGTCCTGACTCTCACCATAAGATGAAATATACAGAAAAACAATGTACAAATGTATGAATTGTAATCTTTCTGTTTCCTGCAGATTACATTTCCTCAGCAATAGAGATGACAGTTTTCCAGTTCTTCTACAGCAAAATGGGGGGAAGACCATAAACAAACTGTACACACCTTGAGCTTTGAGAATAGCTGCTTTTCCTCGCCCAGCTCCAGAACCCTGGTTTTTATTTTTCATGCTCTTTAGCATAGGAGCGTTCTTCAACATATCTGGTAAAATGAGAAACCGTATCTTGCTACCTCTGATGTACACCTGTTCAAGCTGTGCCACCCGTCCATCTCTGTATGTCACTGTTATGTTGGACATCTGGAAAATAAAGACCAGTCAGTGCTCAGAGAGGCCCCTAACACAGAGCTGTATTCCTGCTTCTCTTGCTTGCAGAATACACAGCCAGGATTCAAGTACCAAAGCCAAAGCCTTCCCAAGCACACTGCTTTCTCAACTGGAGTTGTGACACGAGGCATCCAGGACCATTTAAACATACTCCTAAGGCTGCTACTATTCAAGCAGGCACCCAGGACTTTTGCTTTCTCCCCAGTTTGCAAATTAGTTTTATCAGCTTTGGTAGTATTGTTTTCTCATATCAAATCAGTTTTAATAAAGCTGTTCTAGTCCTCACTATTAAGGAAGCATTTTACTTTCAACAATGACTTGCCTAAAAATCAAAATTAAGCCCTCTTGGGATGACTAAAGTAATATGCATTAAAAAAAGCTTCAATTTCTTAAATCAAGGTTTGTTTATTCTTACACTCAGTGGCTTTAGATAAAGAACTCCCAGCAGAAACATTGTTCACAGAACAGAATCTTAAAAATCCTGATATTATTGACAGGAATGCCCAATCTGACTCTCAAACTGGAACGAATAAACTCTGGCCTCTTTGGAGCATTCTAATGATGCAGACCTTTATTGAAGAAAAATTTTAGAAAATTTTCAGAAAAAAAATCTTTTCATGAAGAATAATTCCAGGATTCCATCCCAAACCCATTTTGCTACGGTAAGCATACGCTTATGCTCATAAGCTACACGGACAGTGTACATGTAGCAATACAGTCTTCTTTATCCTAAGACTAAAAGCACAGTCTTTCAATGAAGCTGCCAATAAGCCAGCTATCGGCCTTTCCAGGCACAGATCAGACAGCTTTGCCTCCATCCTTCTGAAGCAGGTATACCTGACAATTCATGTTGTCTTCAGCTTCAATAAGTTTGCCTCGGTAAACTTCTCCTGTATTGGTCTCACATGTCACAATATGGCCTTCAGCCTCGTGCAGGACTTTAATTGGCACTCCAATCGACATGTTTGCGGTGTCGTGACTCTACACCTCTGACAAGGAAAAAAACCAAAGGACATAATTACAAAGGAAGTTGTAGTCTGGGCTTTACCTACACAAACTACAATCTTTCCCAGTGTAAAGCACTGATTTTCTCATTTGCCCAAACACACCATATGCTTTGATGCAGCAAAAATAAAGCTTTTCTAGAAAAATACCCACAGGAAGAAAAGACTTAAAAGATCAGCAAAAATAAGTCTTTTCCAGGTCTATTCTGACCTAGGAAAGCCACTTGTAAATACCAGGTAACAGAACACCTGTAGAGCCAGGTGCACCTCAAATGGAAATAGCCCCAGGCAGACCCGTAACGGCACAGCCAGCCTAAGCTCTACGAGCTAGGCGGGACCTGCAGGTAGCGCGGCCACGCCAACAGACCACCTCAGCCGAGCAACAGGCTCTGCCACTAGGGAGCCGAGCCGAGCCGAGCCGAGCCCAGCCCAGCGCCCCGCGCAACCCCCCTGCGCTAGAAGGCCTGAGCCCTGCCCGGGGAGCAGATCCACCCCCCAGGCACCGGGCCGAGCCCTCCAAAGGGCCGCGCCAAGCCGAGCCCCCCGAGGCCTGCGCAGGTCGGTGGCCGCCCCGCCGCGGCTTAGACCCTGCAGGGCCCAGGGAGGCAGCGCGGCTCGGGTGCTCTCCCGCAGCACCCAGAGAGCGAGGAGGGCCCCGCCGCTCCCGGTGACACCCGAAAGCCCCGTTCAGAGCCAGGCCCGCCGCCACTCACCACTCACCGCCTACCTCAGCCCAGGCCCGCGCTCAACCCCTAATGGCCGCCTCCGCCTTCCCGCCGTGCACCGCGCGCCGGAACCGGAAGGCGGCGGCGGCAGCAGCGTGCGCGGCGCGGCCCCGCCCCTCCCGCCCCGCCCCGCCGCCACCAGGGCGTCGGGGCCGACCCGCCTCGGCAGCGTGGTTCCCCGCACCCCTGCCCCCTCCCGCCGGCGGTACCCCGCCCCCGGGGCAGGGCTGGCTACCGGGGCAGCCCTCGGCCCTGCGCACCCCGCCCGCCCGCCACCGCCACGGCGCGGGGCCGCCGCCTCGGGGCCCGGCCCCCCGCAGCCCCCGCCCCCGCGGCCGGGAGGAGCCAGCGCCGTGCCGAGGCATGCCGGGCTGCTGGGCCGCGCCGCCGCGGGGGCCGGCTCGGCGGGGCCGGCAGTGAGCGGGCGGCAGGCCCCGCGGCCGCCGCCATGAAGAGCCCCCGGGAGGCCGGGGAACCGCCACCAGGTCAGTGTGCCCCACCGCCGCCGCGGGGCCGCCTCCCGCAAGCAGCCCGGGGAGCGCGGGGCGCCGGGCCGAGCTCGCGGCGGGGCGCGGGCCGGGGAGGGAGCCCTGAGCACGGCCCGGCCCGCGGCGGGGAGTGGGCGGCTCTTGCCGGCCGCCGGGAGGCCCCGGCGACCTCCGCCCGGCGGCGCAGCGCGGGGCCGCGGGTTCCGCCAGCAGCGGCGGTGTGCTGGTACCGGCCCCGCGTGCAGGTGCGTTGCTCCGAGGAGCCGGCGAAGCGGAGCGGTGCTCAGCATTACTTACAGCCCCAGCATAGAGTGGCTTGTCTCGTAGCTCCGGGCAGCTGCCAGTCACCGCTGAAGAAGTCTGGGTGTGTTGGGAGACAGGATGGCTGGAAGCTGAACGTCCACGGAAATTAAAGTGATAAAGTGCTCTTTGAAGTGTCCACGTAGGAAACATGTACCTCTTCAGTTAGTCTTGGGACTTGATAGAGGCCCTGGGTATCAACAAAAGGGACAGAAGCATAACGTGCCCAGAAAAAACAGTGACAAAATACTTACAGATCCTGGTTTGAGGAGAATATGGGAATTAGGTTTTCATTTTTTCTTTAGGATACTTAAGAGCATCTTAATCTAGATTAATCAAAAAGACTGACTATACCAATGCATATGCCAGTCTTCAAAGCTATGATTAAATAGTGGCACAACTATAAAAAAATATTTGGAAAGAATCCAGAATATCTGTATTGGCTTATCCCTACGGTAGGCCATAGCTTTGCTAAAAATACTACAAGATTACAAACAACAGTACCTGAAAAGTTTTATAAATAGAATTACATCAAAACTAGACCAGTCCACATGATGTCAAATGCAATTTTTATTCCCCTTGTAAAATGTAGTTGACCTTGTGTCAACAAAACTTTCCAAAGGTCTTTTCTAGATCAAAAGTAGGGCTACCGAGGAAGGGCTGCCTTTGTGACTAACTCATTTTGGCTGACGTCGAAGTGGCAATAACAGGCACAACTCTTCAGGTCCTGTGAGTGGTAAGGGTGTTTCTGACACTGAAACAACCACATTGCTAACCCTGTAGGAATAAAAACTGAGGCAGAGGGATGGAGTTACTTGTATTCTGGGACTTTTTGGTAGAGATTGTTCTTTTTCCCTCTCCCTTTGTTGAGTTATTGAGGGAGTTAATACAGAAGGCCAACTGCTGCTATTTGTGAGCTTCATTAACCTAAAATTACTCACATAAATTACAGTCCCTGAGGAAAAAGACATCTGTAGGAAAGGCTCAGATCTGTGGGGCTCGTAAGAGATCAACGCCTAGAGATCTTGGTTGTATCTGTTTTCTTACAGCTGGGTTTATCTCCTTCTGTGGCACAGAAATATATTCAGACACAAGACAAAGGATGAATACCTGTGCCTTACCTACTATTACTCAGGAGGGGATACAGCATCATAGTTAGGGGCTGGTGGGTACGTCAGCCCACCAAAAAGAAAAAAATGAAACCTCCGAGGAAAAGGGGGTGCGCCATACGGCAGAGTGATCCAGGTATAGAACAGTAAAGGAGTACGAGACTAACCAAATACTTAGCTGTACAGAAATACCAAACAGACATTCCCCTAAGAAAGAAAAAAAAATACCTGCCAATCAGATAAAGTAAAAAAATGTTTCTAAGTTTCCACCACTGTAGTGCTGAGGACAAACTGACTTTTAATGCTGAGGTCTGGAAAAAACATTCCTGTATGGACTGACATCTGTGTTATACTCACAATGGGGTGTTTTCACTACAGTTGACTGCATCCAGCTGAAGGTGCCAGTCATTCAGCAGTTGTACCACTGGGACTGCGGGCTGGCCTGCTCCAGGATGGTGCTGCAGTAAGTGACTGTTCCACTTTGAATGGGTGGGAAAGCCCAGCCCGTGGGAGAGGGGTAGCGGGAAGCAACGCCCAGGGAGAGAAGGAGGAGTGCTGAGGGATCTGTGAGTTTAACTTAGTCTTATGAGATCACATATTCTCAGGTACTGCTGCTTCGGCCTGGCACAGCACTCCAGCAGGAGCAAGGGAAAATATAAACTAAGATGAACTTAAGACCCTTTTGAATAATTGACTGTTCTGACAGATGCAAAATATCTGATCAGCCCTAAGAACTCTGCAGGTTGGCATGCATAAGCTAATAACAAGTTATCCTTCTTTCCTGTTGGAATTCAGAACTGATACTTAGCACAGCCAGTCACCGAATCCCTTTCTGTGGTTTCAAGTGATGGGCAGGTGTATCCCCGTTTACGAGTATATACCACCTCTGTCCTGCTGAGCCCCTGGTCTGTGGGATGAGTGGTTTTGTTCCAGGAGTAGTTTCAACTTCAGAACAATGCACTGTATTGCCCTTTGGGGTTTTTTTTTTTTTGGTTTGGTTTGGTTTTTCTTCTTTTGAACTAGTAGCTGTCCTGCTGAACTCCTCTTTCCTTCCACAGAGGAACATGAGCTTAGGTGCAGGAGAAATACCTATTTAGATGTCCACTTAGTAGATATGAAGCAGAAGATTTTCATTTCTCTCCATCCCTTCTGCCAAGACGTTAGTCCGTGTGCTGGTAATTTCCCATCTTGACTACTGTAACCTCTGCCTCTTTATTCCCTTTACCTCTTTGCCACTCCAGTCTGCCCAAAACTCAGCTTCCAAGGTTAATCTTCTCACCCTACTGATCTGACCTTGTTCGCCCTGCATCCTCAATTCCAGTCCTTTTTTTTTTTCCATTTGCTTCCATTTGTTTTCTGACTTCCAGAACTCTCTGTAACTGCCTCTCCCCACCCCTTTGCAACCTGTCCCAAGCTTCCTCCTGACTTCATCTCCCCCTTTATTGCCTTTTGTACCATCAGTGCCTAAGATTTCCTTCCTTTGAATATTCACTGACTTCCTTTACAGTTCCTCCTTTTGAAATCCATCTATTGCGTGAAGCAAGTTTTAGTCTTTAACACTTCTTTCTGTGTTTGCTCTAATATGCTTGTACATTTAGACTGTAAGCCCTCCAGGACAGAGTTCTGTACTTGCTCAGTATAGCTTGCCTATTGTACAACACCTGTACACTTCTAGCGCTATAAAACAGTCAAGATACCCATGCATTTCCAATTTCAAAAAAGGCAGCAATAAATCCAGTTAAATATTCCCTACTCCCTTCCCTTCCCTTAAATTTGTGGCTCCTTTGTGGGTTGGGTTTTTTTGATTATTTCTTAGCCAAGCCCATTGTTTCAGTTTTTACGTCCTGTGATGTGGCAGCTTGGGCTACAGTATACATTTTGCTTCTCCTAAGATCTGTGCTTCCCTTCCCCTGCCTCTCCTAATACCATAGGTACCTGAATCATTTGGACAATGATGAATTTCAGAAAGCCATCCAGGAACTCCACTTAACGAAGAGTATCTGGACTATTGACCTGGCCTACCTAATGCGGCACTTCGGTGTCAAGCATAAGTTTTGCACCCAGACGCTTGGAGTGGACAAGGGCTACAAAAATCAGGTTAGTATTCTTGTCTACTGGGAGACAGCAGACAGTTTTAAAACTATAAAGGCTATAAAAGCTCTGCTGTGTTACTGACAATTAACCACAGTTCCTGTAAACAAAGTTTATCTATTGCCAAAACTGGCACAAGTCAGTTCCAAAGGCGAGGCTAGATACGATGCCACATATTTTACATCTTTGATTCCATAAGAGGAATTTTTTAAAAAGTTTTCATGTAGTGCTCATGAAAGGTTCCAGCCGATTTGACAGCCTTGGAGACTGAAGCCCTCTATTTATCTACAGAGCAGGTACAGCCTGGGCAGCAGCAGTGCTAGCTTCCACACTTTCCCCACCACCGTGCCTCAGCCCTGATGTGGAAGAACCACCTCTAGAGGCGAGAGGAGAGCTTGGCCTCTTCAAGATTGCCAGCCAGGGGGGCGAGGGCCTACAGTGGTGATGGCTTTTCTAATGCAAGCTCCTGCCCAGTAGGAACCAGACAGGCTTCTGTCATGAGGCAGCTGAATAGCCACGGGAGGGAAATTACAACAAGAACTGACCAGGGCTAAATTTAAACTTACAGTTTGGAGCAGGAATCCTTATTCTCTTACCAATGAACCAAGGGAGAGATCTCTTATCCCATAGCCAGATCTCCAACTTATGCATGCCCTTGCTAGCAGGGACTCTAAGTGGTGGATTACCTAAGGCAAGCATCATTCCAGTTCATAACTTCCGTTATCTCCAGTCATTTTACAGGAAACACTTTGACACAGAAGAGAATCGAGTGAATCAGCTCTTTGCACAAGCCAAAGCCTGCAAGGTGCTGGTAGAGAAGTGGTAAGCTTACTGTTTTCTTTCCTTTCCCTTTGGAGATTCTTTGGACCCCATGCTTTTCTTGGAGTCACCAAGCTAAATGGGCGAAAGAGACTGAAATCAAGCCCTCAGCTGTTTTTGTGAATTACAGAGTCTTTCTACTATATCTGTCTCAAAAAAAAAGAAGTGGACATCAAGAGTTAATAATGAAGTTTGAGGAAAAATAGTCACAACAGAATAAGTAATTTGAAAACGCTGACAGGAGTTGACTATTGTTTATGTTTTGAATTTGATTACCCATTAAAATTAGCCAGTAGGGAGTGCCTACAGCACTCTCAAGGGCCATCACTGGAATTAAGGAGAATGCTATGTGGGCACACAACCCATTTTTCCCAGAGCTCTGCAAATGTTATAGCTCTCTGTTCCTAGACAGACACGCAAAGAAAAAGCTAGCATACGAGCTTTTGCCAAGGGGAGGATGAAATAAGGAAACCTCTGTGAAAGAACTGCGAACCCAGGAGAAGGGGGAAAACTGCAAAATTGTTTCACAACCAATGGTGATATTCTACATGGGAAGTAACTAAGCATCCGTGTTCAGCCCGAGTTGCATCCCATTTTATAGTGAAGCTGGATCTGGACCTCTGTTGTTGAAGTGGGGTAAATGATTAGGAGCAAGAAAAGAAGAGGGTACAGGGCAGCCACAACAGCATTTGAATGCTGCAATGCAACTTTCATTTTGCAGAAATCATTACGTGTCCTTTTTAACGTACACAGAGTCTGTATGGCACCATCTGTTTAACTAGAACTGTGACAGGACAGAAGGGACAGCCGGTCCCTTTTGCTTTAGCAGTCTTAAGATTGTGGCCTTGATCAAGGCAGGAACAGAAGGCATATCTACCTGTGCAGAACTGAGGCTGGGGCACCAAAGAGGAGAAGTGACGCTGGAAAAGATTTAAAAGCACCTGAGTTCAGTTAGATAGTGCGCACAGCCTGGACATTTGGAACACATCCAAGGGATGAGTTTCTAATGCATGTGGAGGACACCATCTGCCTCAGTGAAAGACAGCTTTTAACAGATGAGATTATAGGTTATGTTTGGTTAATACTCATTCTCTGTAGGAGGTACTATAGAAATAAAGCCTCATGAGCATCAGGTAGTCCAAAACTGCAACTGGAAGAAACATATTCCAGTGTGACAGGCAAATTTGGGCACGTCTTAATTTGATTAGTGATTATACAATCTTTAACCACTCAGTCGATAAAGATCTGGTGCTTCAGAGATAAGCTTTTCTAAGAGCAGGAAAGAACACTTAAGATTTTCCCACAACAGAGGTCTCTCAAGTTACTGAATGAGTTGCCAGCTCCTTTAATACTCTTCTCTGGGGCATCTGATACATCCTGGGATTACTTTTATATTACTGCAGAATCCAGAGCTGTTGCTCTTCACCTCAGGAGCAGCAATGAGATCAAAAGGCCTTCAATGACACAGGTTTTGTCAGGCTTTGTCTGTAGCAAAGCTTGCAGGGTTTAACAGCAAAAAGCTGTACCTGTGATATAAAAATAACCATGCCAGCTACATGTCATACGTACTGGCCATCATCACACACTTCATTGTATAGCAGTCTCTTTCTGAAGCTTGTTAATAGGCGTGTCTGATTTTTTTTTTTTTTTTTGCAGCACAGTAACTGTTCAAGACATCCAAAACCACCTGTCCCAAGGTCATGTAGCCATTGTCTTAGTGAATGCAGTCCTGCTATTGTGTGATCTGTGCTCAAGTCCTGTCAAATACTGCTGCTTCCTCCCCATTGGACAGAAGTGCTTCTGCAGGAATCCTGACTACCAGGGCCATTTCATTGTGTTATGTGGCTACAACAAAGCCTCAGGGAGTATTTACTACAACAACCCAGCCTATGCTGACCGTGAGTAGCCTGTTCCTTTTGGGTGGATTCTCAGCCACCGCATTACTTACATGTCTGTAATACAGAGCCACAGCTGGACTTCCCCTCATAGCATACATGTATTTCAAGCATCACTAACCAATTTGTCAGAAGGGGTTTCACCACCAATTAAACCAGTGCTGCATTCTGTGCCGTGATCTACTTGAGGCATTGAGAAACGCATTCTAGCAAACTTGTTTGTTCAATTCGCACCTCGAATCCTGTGTTCAGTTTTGGGCCCCTCAGCACAAGAAGGACATTGAGGTGCTGGAGTGTGTCCAGAGAAGGGCAACGAAGCTGGTGAAGGGTCTGGAGAACAAGTCTGATGAGGAGCAGCTGAGGGAGCTGGGCTTGTTTAGTCTGGAGAAGAGGAGGCTGAGGGGAGACCTTATCGCTCTCTGCAACTACCTGAAAGGAGGTTGTAGTGAGGTGGGGGTTGGTCTCTTCTCCCAAGTAACCTGTGATAGGACGAGAGGAAATGGCCTCAAGTTGCACTAGGGGAGGTTTAGATTGGATTTTAGGAAAAATGTCTTCACTGAAAGAGTGGTCAGGCACTGGAACAGGCTGCCCAGAGAGGTGATGGAGTCACCATCCCTGGAGGTGTTCAAAAACTGTGCAGATGTGGCACCTGGGGACATGGTTTAGGAGGTCTGGTGGTGTTGGGTTGACGGTTGGACTTGACAATTCTAGAGGTCTTTTCCAACCTTAATGATTCTATGATTCTATGATTGATTGGCTTTCAGATGGGTTAGTGAGAGATGCTGTTGTTCAGAATGTAACGGGATGGCCAGTTTAGTACCTATTTACAGCGCTACTTCAGTGAGCACTGCCTGTGAGGTGAAAAGATCTACCCAAGTAAAGCTGTAACCTAAGCCGATAAATCTAGTCTGTATACTAGTTACTTTTCTTTGTTGAGGCTGCTAGACCCAGTATAACAGCCTTTAACAGGCAAATTCTTCCGACTTTTTAATAACATTTTGTTCCCCCTTAACAGGAACATGCTGCACCAGCATCAGTAACTTTGAGGAAGCCAGGACAAGTTACGGCACCGATGAAGATATTCTGTTCATCTACACAGACAGCTGACATCCACACCCAATACTTCTGGTCCTTTCCTGTGCAGCCCGTATGGCAGCTGGCTGCTTGTCTCAGGACTCCCCCTGCAGAGACCTTGCTCCTGAACTGTAAGGGGATCTTAGCAAGGGAGGCTTTATAGACATTGATAGGGCTCTATTGCAATGCTGTCTTTACCTTATTTTTCCGCTGATGATGTATCTGATTTTGCAATGTATGTTTCAATCTTTTGGGTTTTTTTTCCTCATTTTCAACATTGCACACTTGACAGCAGTTTTATAATACAGGCCCAGAGCCTCTTCACTTTGAGCTTATTTTCAAATTAAACACATGAGAAAAAAGCACCAAATTTCTGAACTTCAACACTTGGTAATACATGCATAGGTTTAGGTAAACAAAACTGGGGGGGAAGAAAATAGAAAACACCTGTTTCTCTCTCTGTCAAAGCATCAAGGGCTGATCTTCATCCTAAATCTAGGGATTTGAGTTTCAACAGGGTATTATGGAAGGAAAAAAATAGTAACTTAACCACGTTTAGACGACAAAAAAAATCCCTTGCTGGCTCATCAGTATTGTCTGCACTGCAGGAATGAAACACATCTACTCAAGGAAACTTCCCATGTACCAAATTCACCTCACACAGATTTAGTGTTTATGCCACTGCATTAGGTTTTGAATCGTAGTTACTGGTATTGTTCCCTTGTACTATAAACTCAATCTCTTTCGGCTAAATCCTCTAGGATTACTACTCAGAGCTCTGTATTGCCCCAAAAGTTTAAGTGAAGGTATTTTATTTGTACCTAGAAGTCTTTATACTCTCTGCAAAAACGTCTGAACATTATGCCACCCACATGTGCCAATTTCTGCAGAATCCATTCTAAATATAAACTTTAAACTTACTAAGTAAATACAGAAAGTGATCATCCACGCTAATGGTATACATCGTGTGTAAATTGTAAATATCTGACAGCATATACTGGATTGTAACTAAAATGCTGCATCATAATTTGAGCTCGAAGAAGAGCTGAAAACAATTAAGAAAAGAGGGAATACAAACATCTGCTACAAGTAAAAAGGCAGGAACTCACATTTTCTAGCTCTTATACTACAGCTGTATTTAGATGAAGTTCAAGTTCCTGTATTCAGACATTATCAAGTGAAATTGTTAGCAGCCCATTCATAATCCTTTCCTGTATTACCTGGGTTTAATCACTGTGCTGAGGAGCACTGTGAAGTATAAGACATAGCCACCTATTTCAGATTCATCCATCACAATTTCTTACAAGTCTTGATCTCCAGTCCTGCCTATGTGGAAGGGGGTAGAAAAATCAACGTTAATACTTATGTAAAGCTAGCAAAATTTTATTTTGCACCGAAGACCGAGAACCCACACCTTTGGCATGGTTTTAGGAAAAGAACTGTTCAAATTCTGGAACTGCGTGGAGTAACAGTAAAAGGACATTGTTATTTAGTGGTAGAAATAATAAATACTAATCTACTTTCAGCATGGTAAAAAGTTTTTCTAAGAGAAAACATTTTATCAGTTGTTGACTTACTGAAAAGTGTCTGGAAAGTGTTCAATAAGTATGCTTAGTAGAATCAAAAGTGCTCCTTTGTACAAAGGCTAAAAATAGTAACAGACATTTAAAATACAGTAGTCTTTAAAGTTCCGAACAAAAAGTACATGATAAGAAATTTTCAGTGTATCAAATTTTGCTTATGATTGGTAACGTCGGAATACATTCTGGCACTTATACTTGCAAAATGAGTAAAAATTAGGATGTCATTTGTGAGCAGCAGAACCAGTAGATTAGTGCCACCAGCAGAATCCCAGAAAAAAGGTCCAAACCCTGTTATAAATAATGCCTTCCAGCTCCTCCAAAGTCAGTCAACAGAAGGGTACTGATCTGGGAATTTTCATGTTCACGTTCAAATTCATGGTGTTTGGTTTACAGAGATCGTATTAGCTATGTTACTAATTAACAAGTATGTAAACTACAGGTTGAAAGGGTACTTCCTTAACCCATGCATTTTCAGGTAGGTACAATAACATTAAACTGCCACAGGATTTATTTTAGAGCAGGCTTGGTTAGCTAAATAAAAACAAATCTTACAAAAGGCTTGTAACCAACATTTGCCTCTTACTGGTTCAGTCATCCAAATACAAATCTGGAGCTTAGACATAACACATGAACTTAAGGGCATGCTAATTGTTCTGAAGTGCACAGATAGGCATACAACATTGACTGTTAAATGTTTGGTACCCAGAGTTTAAATACTTCAACAAAACTGAAAGAAAAAGAAACAAAGCTGTTTAAACTAATACAGACAAAAGGAGAGCTCCACCATTGCAACAGGATCTCTTATAGCTGCCAAATGGAAGATAGCTATGAGAGATGAAAACACATGGAGGAAGATGCGAAAGCCAAGTAAAAAGACTGAGTATTTGTATGACACAAATTCAGATTAAAAAGAAGCTCACTGGGCAAGCATTCAGACATCTGCTTTTTCTGAAACTTTGTCTCCTATTACAAGATTGTCTATCAAAATACTCATTCTGAAAATGTTTTGTCACTTTGTTTCCTTCATGATGTCAATAGCAAAGGAAGGGGTATTTTACATGCAGGGATTTTATACATAAATATATTTTTATTTGTAATTAAGCCATTCTCAATAAAGGTTTAAAGTCACAGATAATCCTGTAACATTATGTAGCAAGTGCATTTATTAACTAGCTTATTATGAAAAATGTTGGAAAAACGGCATGTTATGTACTTAACTGGAAATGGCACAGCTGAAATTGTAATTTGGAGGAAAAAAAAAGACTTCAAGTAGTTATTTCAGCTATATATTCATAGCTGCTAGGCTGTAAATGGTATTCATTCTGCACTTCCTGAACATCTGTATCACCTGAATCATACAAAACAAAATTTCAATATACAACTAGCTGAGAATAGCAAATTTGTTGTTATTATCTATATTTAACAGCTGTTTTGTGTACTCTGCAACCACTGAGCATGCTAGTGGAGTGCAGCTCCAGGGAAGTAGTTTTCATTACCCATCCTGATCCCTAATAGCATCTCCGTGGCTTTCTGTTCACAATGAAAAGTATGCAACTGCACCAGCCTTGCCTATGGTTTAGCTAGTGTTTCTCTTTTTGCCTCACAACACGGCACTGAGCTTCTGAAGATATTAAAAGCATCTGTCTGCAGCACTACTTTTGCACCTTGAAGGAGCCTATCAAAGACATTGGCCCAACTGTGGCTGTAACACATAAAGGGAAATAGAAAGAACCAAAGTGGTCTTGCTTTACAGTACCCACAGGTCTTCAAGTGGGACACGTCTGGGGTATTACTTAGCTCTAACAGAACTTCATCAAATAGTTCGTCATTTAAAAAAACCGGATGAAAACAATTTATGCCTCCTTTCTCCCGAAATTATGCATTTGGGTAGAGGGTAAAAACTGGAAAGCAGAAGTAAACGGACACACAATACAAAGCCTATGTAACAATTTTTTATGTCCTCTGAACTCATTATCTCCATCAAACTATATCACAGTATCAAATAAATTTCATCATCATTTTATATCAATATATTCCCACTGGATATATTTCTAATAAGGAACAAAAGTTTGGACTCACTAGTGTAAATGACAAGAAAAAAACTAAGAAGCCATTTTTCAATTATTTTACTTAACACAGTTTTGAATTCTATTATTTAAAAGCTGGTTACAGGAAATTAAAATGACAACATTAAAATAACTTGCAATCCACAGTAAAGCCATCATCCAACAGTACCTTTTAATTTGTTATGTAACATTTGATTGTAATGAGATGCTCTCTCTTACTCTTTGATTATATTGGGTATAAAATAAGGCTGGACTGCTTCAGTGAGCTCGTCTGCATACATTTCATATCTACCAGTCATCTGGAAAAGAAAAATCAAGGTTTCAGTTCTTTGAGTGAGCTGTGAAAGTACTTCAGTAGAAGATATTTAAATCCACTATTTTTTATTATGACATATTATTTAATTGCTCCAAACAGTAAAATCGTAAGTCACTCAAAATGCATGACCTCCAGTGCCTTAGCACAAACTAATATACTTTTATAAAAGAACTCACATTGTGTTGCGTAAAACTATACTTCTACACAAAACAGAGTAGAAGCGCATTTCCACTCTAAAAAGTAAAACTTTAAAACAAACACCTTACTGCTTTGCAGCTCTCCTTCATCGGCAGTCATGTCTGCTGACTAATTACTTAAGGCTATTTTGGTTATCCTGGTTAGCTGAAAGTTGAATGTGAAAGCTGGACTTACTTACTTCCTTATGCATCAACAATATTCTCTTTTAAATGTTATGTCAATGAAGGCAAAGGAGTGTCTCTGTAATTATGTCCTCATATTACGTCCTTGACAACTGATGAACCCTGCTGCCAGCAATAAGTTTGCATATGTGCCACTGATGGCATAGGGGCTGCTCTTAATTTATCCATTAATAATATGAAAGCTTATAATTGCTTTGGGTGATACGGTAAGCTAGGAGGCTGAAATGTAGCACTTCATGTAGTGCACTATCCTCTTCTGAAGTGCACAATATACAACATTGGCTCTGAGAGGCGCAAACTACTTCCTTCTTGCCAGAGTGTAATGAGGACAATTTGTTTAACTATTTTGCTGCTGTAAGTCTAGCAAAGACATTCTACTTAACGTCCCTTTCAGACATCATTGAATGCAAATTGCAGATACCAGAGCAGGTTAAATAGGTTCCTACTTGCTATCAAGGGTTTTCTGCAGTGGATAAATGATGACTTCATACTTCCTCATTCCCCTCATATCAAGAACTACCTCTGTCTTGGCCACAAATGAGAGGAAAAGGAAACAGATATCCCCTGTCATATAAACAAAAGCCACAGCTGTGCCTTAGGTGCCAAAAGACCAACAACAGCAATCCACACCATCAACATAAAAGGAAGGTGCTGAAAGCACAACTTGAGGACAACAACAACAACAAAAAAGCAATTCTATATAAAACAGCTAAAGGTCAGTGTTTTGCTTTTACTGTTTGTTTTTCCTAATCAATACAATTGCTTTTGTTCAGATACCCCTACTAAGCTGTTATAAGTAATGCTCCATGTGCTTCCTGACACACTAGATCTCTGCTCTGCAATAAGGGCCTCAGATTTCAGTGGCAAAGTAAAACTAAAGCCTGCCTGACTTAAAAAAAACCTGGCAATCTCTCAGCACAATTTAATTCCACTATGTCAACAACTATACCTACCACATGCATCTGTAAAATAACAAACACAATTCTGTCCAGAAGACGGCCGGAAATTACTTTTTGTCTTTAGTCCCTATGTATGGATTGGCAGCATTACCAGAGAAATTCAGCTCCAGCTCATAATTTCAAATCCACAGAAAATTTGTATTTTTACATCAAATTGAAATCAAAGCACATTATATATTGCACTATATTGTAATGCACAAGGTGGTTCCAAATAAACCAGCTGTATAAAATAAATGCCTGCTTGCAGTAACAATACGTGCAAAAATTGACTACTCCTTGCAAATGATTACTTAACTTCAAATACTACATTATCACTGAAGAACCTATATATATTGTGATGGTTGCTAGCCAGGAGTTCTGGTCTACTTTGTTAGGATTCAAATCATGCTGATCTTAAGAGTGGATAGGAAAAAATTCTAGTCTCTGGCAGTACTGAGGACTAGAACAAAAGACCTTTCTCCACAGAAGCAAGCAAGATGTTTTCTTCACCAACAGAGCCTATCTAAGAAGTTGCCATCTCTTTTCTCCTTTTGCTTGCTGCCTTTGTTGTTCCAACAGAATATTTATGGGGCCTGCCATAAACTTGATCAGATTAAAAGAAGAAACTGGAGCGTGGGTTGTTTGTTTGTTAAAAAAAAAAATAAAAATAATCTGGTCACTCCACTAAACCAGTATACAATATAGCATCCCACATAGCTTGTACTGGCACAACTGAAGGGTTAGCAAACTGCAGTGCTGAGGTGGCAATTTCTTAAACCAGCACTGCTGCTGGACAAATTAAATCAAATTACACCCTAAGGACAGATGATCCAAATTAGCTTTAACTCAGAATGCAAAAAAATAGTAACAAATAAGTTTGCTAAAGCCATGTGGAGAGGCTTGCTGTTGTCTTAATCTGATTTAGATTAATTCAAAAGTGTGTTAGGATGCTTCAGAGATAAATGTGCACAGTTCTTTCTCTGTGGCTTCAACATGCCCACAAATTCAGGGAGTTAACATTACAAGAAGTTTACACACAGAAAGTTCTCAGGAGCTTAAAGATTCCTGTGGTTTTGGGTTTTCACTAAATTTCACCAAAACTGACAAGTAAGGCCTATAAGAATACAATACCATGTTAGGTCAGATCAAAGGCCCATCTCAGCTCAGTGGCAAATGCCTAGATACCTTGCATAAGGAAACCGCACACACTTCCCCCAGCGGTCCTTGGAGCTCCTGGCAATCCGCACTTAAGGAGCAAAGGCTAAGTTTTTCATTTAAAAGCTATTGGCCTAGTTTCCCTGAATTTGCCTATTCCTTTTCTGAGTCCATTTATGCCTTTGGCCTCCAGAACATCCTGTTAAATTAGTTCAACAATTTAAGCTTTGGACTGATCAAAAAAAAAAAAAAAAAAAGGCTGCCTTTTAACTGTTATAAGATTATATGATCATTATGAAGGCTTGTTTGTTCTAATATCATGTATAAGTTGGTTTCTTTATGAACAGGCTTACCTTAAAATTCCATTTGTCACTGACTTGCCTGCAAAGATTTAGATCCATCTCTACCACCAGAAGTCCATCCCGAGTGCGAGAGAGTCCTGGGGTCCTACTGCCATCTGGTGCAGCTACGTAACTTGAGCCATAAAAATGGCCCAAGTCATGGTGTGCTTAAAGAAATCATTAAAAAACATGTAACGCCATGTGCAAGTAAGTATACAACTTAACATGCAGTGTCCTGTAAAACCTGGCTCAATTTCTTGTGGTTGCTCACTCACTGTGCTTTAAACAAGATATCATCCTGAAGAGTCACAGCATGATTCTAAGATGACTGCAGTTTTGACCAGTAGTTACTTTAATGCACCGTACAGCTTTCACATATATTGAATTAAGAGGAAAAAACTCACTGCATTGCCTTTTAAATAATGCATTGTTATGCCTTCCCATTATTAAGTCTCTGAACTAAAGGAAAGGCTTTGCCTTCAGTTTTTTATTTAGAATTTAAATGAATTCTAATTGTCAAATCATACATTTCCAAAACAGCTGACAGAGGTGCACCCGTTCAATTTTCAATACAAAGTCAGAAGTGAAAACACTGGCATTTGAGGCACGGAAAAAATCTTACTTCGTATTGCACAGCTCCGAGTTGTGCCAAAAATCAGCCACATCTGTTGTACTACTAAGCAATGGATAACGCTAACCTTTTTGATGCAACTGCTACAAACGCTTAACTCCGAAACTAGATAAAAAGGCTCAGGCCCACTCTGGGTTAAGCCAGAAGCTGGCATGGATGTCACAGGACAAACTACAGTGTTTCAACATACAAGTGAAGTACATACAAGCAAATCTCATGCTCTTCTTCGAGACTGCTCCTCTTTGAGCATTCTCGTCAACTTCCAGCAAATCTGTGAAACAGGGCAAAACAGCTTGGCTGGGGATTCAGGCTAGGGCTATTATTGTTAATAGTCTTAAAACTACAAAGAAAATATCATGCATGCACTGAAAACACAGGCTAATTTGTGGGATTTCTGTCTTCCAGTCCTACAATACTGCATTGACCCAAAACTTAGTTCTCTGCAAGTATATGGAAACTTTAGGTGTGAACTCCTGGTGACCACATACTGTGGTACCACCAACTTTAATAGGAAGTGCTGCTTCCCTCCATCTTACGAAACAGCAGTCTTAAGCAAGGCAGTCGCTAGCTACCAGGCCTGTCATGGGAGAGACATTTGCAGGAGAGCTATCGTTTCTTCAGACTTTCTAGTTAACAATTATTAGCAACCACTGAATGTGATTCCTGAACATACCTGTTCCACCATCTCCGGAAGTAAAGGCATTTTTGTAGTATTCCTGTGAAATAAGAGGAATCCATAGGTGGCAGTGTAATTCTATTTCATTCAAGAAATCCTTGCTAATCTACCATATTTAGTATGGAAGTTTATACAAATCTATTACGATTTTTCCTGGCATACTATCAGCACTGTCTAAAGGGAGTCATCAGAGGGGCCTAGCTTCTATGATGGATAGGATAGAAGACAAGATCTTTTTGTATCACTGCCTGTTGTTCATACGCTTTGGAGAACATGTCTCGTATTAGTTTCGCAAGTCTAAAGAAGAGGCAAAAGAGGAGACATTTAACCAAACATATCTTTGTGGATTAAAAAGAAGGCAAACGTATTCACATAACAGCAAGAACAAGTCTGGATTTTTGCAGGGAACCTTATAAAAGAACACAGATGTAGGGTATCTGGACTAATCTGAAAGCGAGAATGACCTGTTGTGTGAAATTCATTATAGAATTTCAGTGTCCAGAAAGAGGTAGTATCTGTACAACAGCAACCAGTTGTGTACCACTGACTTGAGGATATATTTCATTTTCAGTCATTTTGGCTAAAAGAATACTGATTTCACCACAGAAACTAGGAGAATTAGCAAAAGGGCGGGTGCCTTTTACAAAGAGAGCAATTCAAGAACAGAAAGCAGCAGCAACCAAAAAGTAGGCTGCCAGCAGCAAGGCAGCTCTCAATCTCTTTATCACTGTCCATCTTCAAATCATATTATAAACACTAATACAGCTGAGGAATCTATGCATTCTAGTGTTTTTCAGTTCATTACCTTGGATTAACTCATGCTACAATTCCTAAATTATGAAATGAAATAACAAAGTGAAGATACATACCGTTCCTACCCTGTTGATGGGACACGTAAAGCAGTGATTAGCTATGGCAGCATTTCTTGCTTCAATTGGCCACAGTGACTCACTGCAGTACACAAAAGAGGAGGCAGGTATTCACTACTTGCCTACTTCAGAGCTAAATTTATATGATGACTGTCTTACACTGTACATTTTCTGTCGAAGAAGCCAAAATTAGTTGCTAAGACTGATTTTGCTCCTATAGTCAAAATATCCCCACGGATAGAGCCAAGCACTATAATTATTTTCTGCTAAAATATAGGTACAAATGATTTTATCTGATAGCCTGGTAAATATGGCTTTGTCATGGCAGAAAAAAAAAAAAAAAAAAAAGAAAAAAAACACATCAAGATTTTCAAAGCAATTAAAGTGTAAAATGTTTTACCCTCCAAATTACGCAAAGGATTTACATGTGCTCTCACATTCCATTAACTTTCAATACACCAAACATCATTCTGCAGGAAAGCTGTAAGAGATTCATACAAGTTGCCTCCTTTTTTCCCAAAATGGTCCATGAGAGGCTTTTGCAGCAGTGAATGAAAAAAAAATTAATTATGGGAATAACAAAAAAATGAAAGGAAAAGAAAAATCCATTTCCACCAAAATTTCCTACTTCTATTATTTCAACCACAGTTTTCATAGCACCTTCTAGTAAGTCACTTTCCCACAGTGGATTGATGAAAAAGAAAGCATGTTTAACAAAAGCATCCCAATAACTTCCCAGTAGTTATCTATTAAACCAGTCACTAAATTTACACAAAACCAAGAATTGAGAAATGAGGAATAAAAAAATTCCTTCTCTTTTACGAGGCTTTACCTCTTTTCCAAAGGAGATTTCAATTTCGACTGACGTTTAAAACTGAGTCTTCTTTTTATTAAATAGTTTGATACACAGGGATCAGACAAGTTAATAGGAGGTCTGGAAGTACTCAGAGCTCTAAAACAAAGGTGATACAACTTGTACTCTCCTGTGACAGCATATACCTGCCAGAGTCTGAGTACCAAGACAAGGTTGCAAGCATCCAAATCATTAATCTCCCAGTCAGACTCAGTTTCAAGTCAGACTGAGATGGTCACTGGACTGATTGAAAGGACTTGGTTTATTGCCTCTTTTCTCAATTGCTTTGAGTCTGGCAGCCAGCTCTTCTAAGAAAAATGGATTTTATTTAAAAGCTCCAGCAAATTACAATTTCACAGAAGAGACACAGAAAAAAAAAAGGCTATAGCGAAGAAGCAACCCCAGAGACAGTTTTTACAGGGGCCTTAAAAGTCCTTTGCCTGCAATAAAAATTATACGCTTAAAAACAATCAAGTGAAAGCCAATAATTAGGAGACCCTGAAGAACCCAGAGTACCAGTGAAGTGCTGTATGACAACAAGGTAATTTGTGTTTGCTCTCCTGTTAATGGACTATAAGTGGACAAACATCACAAATATTATTCTAGTAGTGACATAAATGCCCCAAAAGCATTGTGTATTCATTCAACTCTTTCCAAAGGACATTTTCCAACATTACTCAGCCTAAATCATCTTTTATACCAAAAACCATTAAAGGCAGTTTGAATGACAGAACACTGCATCTAGCCTACAGTTCTACTCTCCAGGTTTATAAATACATGGTTCTCTGCATCTGAACTGGCTGTGGGTATGAAAATTTTAGGCCTCTAATCTGGTTTTCACCATTTCTACCCTATTATGAATGCTCAATGTCCTCAGAATTTTCTAGCTGGTCAACAACAAAAATTGGATGAATATTCTTGGACCTTGTTACAGAGACAGAAAAACTTCAAATCTCCATTAAACAGGTAAAGAGAGGGGATTGGGTGAATCCTGAAGAAATGGAAAATGCTAAAAAATATATTCCACTTACATTTCTAACTCTTCTACCATTTTGTATACCCAGTTAGCATGTCTATATTGCCTGAACATTTCATACATTAAGGTTTACAAAACTGACGCTGGAAAGATCTCTTGCCCTAGGTTTAGAGAAATAAAAATGAAAGTATTCTGCAATTAGTCCATGCACACAAGCCCAGCTGAAGGGAGAGAGAAGAGAAATGAGACAGAATTTTTAGTATTATAAGAGATCAGTATGTCTTCTTTTTTTGTTTGCTACTGGCCATTATACTTGTATTACAATCTCATCAGTAACAATTAAATATGTTCCTGTTAGCTTCCTAAAACTTATCTTTGGAGTTGGAAACTCAAAGACAGTTCAGCTAGCCCAAAATATGTTTTTTTAACTCACAAAGGAAACATTTTTGTTCCAAAGACCTCTGCAAAACCGGACTTTGCCCCCTGCCCCATACAAAGCTAACCACTTATGCTGAAAAGGGTTATAAAATATTAATATTTATAATTAAGAATAAACTACCATCACTTCCTCAGTCATATGTATGTAAACATTATACCATACTAAATTACTTTTCAGAGCCTACTATTATCAGGGAAAAAAAAAGCAAAAAGAAAAAGCACAGTTGTTCTATCATGTGTTAAGCCAACGTGTAGACACATTCTGGAATCCCAGACCTCAATTTACAAATAGTCTAATTTGGAATTTGAAAGTATTGAATAGTACGACAAAGAACAGAATACAATGAGAATGAAAGGAAGGCATGGTGATTTTGTCAGGAAGAGTTGTATAAAGAACCACTGAAACGATTTCTACAAGATTTCCACCTAAAGAAAGCCCCCGCGCTGGCCCCAAAGAAATGCAGTTATTTTGCATCACATTATAGCATCCCAAGAAACACACAGTCTGTGTCAGACAATGCTTTGGAAGCATGGCACATTCAAAGGTTATTCTATTGAAATCTGACTGATGCTGATAATGTAGAGGCAAAGAATATTCAAGATCTAATCCACAAATTAATCATTATGGGCTAGCTAAGAAGTGTATTTTCTCAGCTCACTAAGCTGGTTTTCTTTTTTCTTTTAGGAAGTCAAGTCAGTAGGGTGCAATTAATGTCAATCTGCAGGAGATTAATCTCAAGGGAAACAGTTTACACTGGTTCAGTCTGGCTCAAGATAATCACAAAATTGCCAACAGTTAAAAAAAAAAGTTTCTGAGAAAAGGGTTTCTCAGCTTGGCTCTGAAAACTGCAATTTGATACCACACTTACTGTCTCCTAGGTGGACGATGCAAGGCGGCAAGTTAAGCCTGAATGTAAATTACTACTGCCTCTCATAAAGCAAAAACATTACATAGATAATCTAAATAAACTCTCATTAGTTTTCAGAACACCAGCTGGATGCTGGTTAACTCTGTCTCAAAGACAAAAGATTTGCAGATGTACAACCAAAGTTTTAGAAGAGAATTAGTGACTACGAGCAGACTGGTAGCCTGAAACTCCAGATGGAAAACAACGCTGATTCCTTTGTGAAGGCAAAACAAGGAGGTGATACCTCAGGTTCCAAGACCTCAGCAAGGTTCCCCTGAGGCCCCAGTGAGGGGCTCAGAGTTTCAGTTAACCCAGAAAGCATGCAACAGCCTAAATCAGTTTGTATTTTACCTGAGCGTTCCAATCGTGGCTGAAGGGTTAAAGATGATCTCTGCTCCATTCATACTAAACATGAGCCAGTTCAGAGGGTGGTGGCGCCCATAGCAGATATTCACAGCAATTGTTCCAAACTGTGTCTGAAACACTGGGTGTCCTGTATTTCCTTCCATATAGTAAGTAGACTATAAACAAACAAAACAAACCATAAACCACAAATGCAGACATCCGAAAAAAAGCAGAAGGAAATACCTCCAACACTGCTTTGACACTTCCCAATTTCTGATTACCAGCTTGAAGTCATTAGACCATGAGCAGGGACAACACCTTCCATTTAGTACATAGCTGCACTGTAAAGGGTATATAGCAAAAAGGGGCACTCTCAGGCTGCTGAGATCAAATCCAAGCCCCTTTCCATTTCCCTTCACTCATACTACACCTGAGCACTCTCTGACTTCGACAAAAACACTTATATTAATGCTAAAAATGTCTACAGAAGCTTGAGAGGTCCACAAATGGCCAAACTTCAGGCACCTCCGAGTACTTTCACCACATCAGAAAATTTTCCTGGTCATCACGAACCTTTGATTCTGATTAAAGGGAGAGATGATGAACACTGTTTAAAGAACACAGAATTCCTTTACATTCACCTGTTATGTAATGACATGCAGTAATTTTATGAATGCAATAAGGAAATATCAGTGTATAGCTAAGATAGATTATTTAAATCTCCTGTGTGCCTATTGCTCTAAATGAAGAGAAGGCTTCAAACTGCCACCAGGAAAATCACAGGATAAATCCAGAGAGCACTCCTTAAAGAAACTGGAGCCAACTGTTGGCTGAAAAGATCCCATTTACCATATGCTGCAAACCTTCATCTTATCATATCAAACATTTCTAAAGAATTAGAAATGCACAGGTTCCTGTAAAAGGCACTAGTGAAGAGAAGGATAGGGCATTGTTAACAGCTATTGAGAGACAGAAAAACATCCATAGAGATATTCTAAATGAAACGTACAGAAACGGTTCCTCCCAGACACAGGAAAAGGGTATGTGTGGAGTCACTGACAGTTCCCTGCTTAGTGCTCAGTGGTAGCCAAAAACCCAAGAAAATCTCAGACATCAACAGGAAGGGTATTGAAACGTAACAGAAAACATCGCTTTGCTGGTTTATAAAAACACTGCGTGCCTATGACTTGAGTACTCTGGGCAATTCTAGTGTCTGAATCTCAGTAAGGATATACTAGAGATGGAATAAGCAAAGGCACCTGACACAATGAAGGGGGTGGGGCAGCTCCCTTGCGAGGAGCAACTAAAAAGGCTCTTCAATCTGCACAGAAGGCTGAGGGCGATATTATGAATGAGATTTACAAAATCACAAAGGCAGTGGATGAGAGGAATACAGAAATCTCAAAGCAGCAGCAGTAGTGGGTATTGACTGAAATTACACTCCTGTACCTGTTTTCAACCAAAGTAACTTTTTTCATGCAGCAGGCAGCGCACTTCTGAAATCTGCATCTTTGTGAAAGTGGGTATTATCACCAGGTTCAGAAGGGATTAGACAAAACCACTGATAAAAGAACCACAGATAAGAAACAAAATAGACAGGAACGTGCCACCCAGCATCCCCAATACAATGACTATGGACACTGATGGAGTACAAAAGTTGCAGAGCGGCCCAATATTCCTAACAGTACCTTTTTTGTGATGATCTCAGAGACAGAAAAGCAAGATACATAATCCACCAGCCTGATCCAATGGGGCATGCCTCTTAATGTATAAGAAAGGTGTGTTGTGAAACAATTCCCTTTTTATTGAAACTATCTGTCCGTTGGCCCAACCACTGCTATTGGCCTTGAAGGAAGCAGAACCACATCAGGCCTAGAGCAAGCACAGTAACAGCTGGAGAACCAACTAGGGCCTCATCTAAGAGTAGAAGAATGGTGTGATAGATACAGGGGATATCTTCTGAAACCAAGAAGGACTAGAGGTTCAGTATGCCCAGTAAACATGACATCTCATGCTTCTTATTTATTAACAGGTCTCATGAATTTGCACAGTCCCTTGGGCACTGATTTTATCTCCTTTCATGTCTGTAGCAAGCACACCATGTGGTGGGCACTCACGCAACCCTATTTCTAAACAATTCTGCTGATTGAATGTATTTCCATTTTTGCTTCTATTCTCAGTCTACTTTTATTACAATAGGAGAAGAAAAACAAAAATGCTGTTGCTTCAGGGAATTCATCAGTTCTTATTTCTTTATTCCTCACCAGAGGTCACAATCGTCTCCACAGCAACAAACCGTGATGTCTCAAGAAGGATTGATTTTTGTTTATTTATATGCCCTCCCACACATGGCTGAATAGGTTACAGACCAATCTCTTTCCCCTTTCCATTTAGTTCTCACCAATTCAACAAGAATGATTTTAACAAGGCTCCTTTCCATATCTGGTCTACAGAAACAATCCCCAGAAAATAATTTCAAATTCAGCCCTTCCTTGGGGGTTAACTTTGTTGATAAAGAAAACAACATTGAAGTAACAGAGATGAGCATAATCATTCTCTGTAGTCTTGGTGGTTTCTAAAGTTCCTCTATCAGAATTCCTCAGAAGAATGGACTTAACACTTTGCCAACAGAACTAGCTAAAAAGACAGCGCTGTTTTGGATATACACTACTTGCTTCTATAATGAGGTAGATACAACAAGAAATGTCAAATCATTATAGTATACCTGCAAGATATAAATAGATTGCTTTGTGGTAATTCTGGCATTTAGGATTATAAGAACTAACTTCTTTTAGGAAATATGCAAAACTCATAATGAAACTCTCTTTATATTTCACATGAAAAGGTAAAAATATTTTCTTTTTTCAGGTGCCTTTCATTAGTTTCATAGCTGGAAACAAGAAGTTTCTTGGAATCTGTTGATGATCCAGAAAACAGTGTCTGAAAAACTGAAAGACATCATATTTTAGCACAAGCAACAGGAATTTATTTTTTGTTTGATTACACAAGGAACAAATCAAGAATGTGGAATTTAACCAAAATTCTTTTTTATTAGTGCTTGTATTTTATATGGGTTTGTTAGTTACTGTTTTGGTAGCTAAAAGACAGATCCGATAAAATAATATTAAATATCAAAATAACTGTTAAAGATAGAAGTCAACACTGGTGACTGACAGGCCTGTGCCAGAAATCCATTGTGTAGAAACCTATTAACAGCCTCCTCTGAAGAAACACAAACCAGTCTGATCAGGTCTGGGAGCCCAAGTCAAAACTTCCAGAGGTCTTTGAACACACAAAGTTTCAAGACACAAAAAAACTTATAAAATTAATAAACAAGTAGTTTGGATTCTGAAGCCTCAGCTGAGTGACTGGAGCATTCAGACAGGGAACAAAAGCAACTGCAGGTACATAGCTCCCAGTGCTCAGAAGAAATGCCTCTATTATTTACTCACTTTAGCTGACAAGGAGAGATTTAGTTAGGTAAGACAATGTATTTTTAGACTTTGGTTAATTTTTAACCCTGATCTTTCTGCTTGTGATAATTCTATGGATGGATAAACACATTTCAGATCTACCAGTTTTCTTCTGACATTGCCTTTACTACCAGTTCAGTTTCTGAAGCTGATTCCAGAGGACGGCCTAGAAACTGCTGGGGGCTTCAGTGGAAGTAATGCAATTAGTAAACAGAAGATGCCATAAACCAGCTATTCAGTCAGAAATGTAATGAATTAAGGGATTCTGCTCAAAGAAACATAAGCAAAACAGCTGTCATTTCCAAGACAACCTCACAGAGAAACAAAGATCAGGACCATAAATAATGCTCACACCTGAACCATGAAACAATTGCCTTCTGAATTTAAATAAGTTTTTGCACGTGTGCGTGTTGAACTACCTGAGCCAATCATGCACAACTAACATAACAAAGCCGTGAGTTACAGAATTTTGTTTTAAAGATCCTTGATACTTCTGTAGTTTCTATCAGGCCAAGGAAGAGTACATGACAAAGACTCAATGTTATTTGTCCTTTAAGAGTCATCACTCTGTATTCTTGATACATTAACTTACTATAATTTCACCTGAGAAAACTGATTTGATGCTGAATGAACCACGTCTTCTAGAAATACATTACATTTCCTGCTAATATGACTCTGACACAACACATGCTGACACAAACAAGAGCTGCAATAAGACTAGCTTGATAATCACAATACTGCATCTTACCTCATTGAAATCTCCAACCCTTGGAATGTGATTTTTCCTACTTTTGCCGAGGACAGCTCCAGAATTAGAAATGACCACTGCAGCATTCCACAGAGTTCCCCCATGTATTTCATCTCGCTCCAGGATTGGAGATACCACAACCATATTGTATTTCTTTGCCAGCTATACAAATGAACACAATTCTTCTATTATACACAAGCCTGCAGTAATTATTCTCATTTTTTGTTCAGAAAGAAGAATTAAAAAAACCCCAACTTTTCATCTGGTACATTACTCTGACTGTTATCAAGGGCTAATGCTTAACCCACACTGGCATGCCCACATTGCCACAGTTTCTTCATCGAAGATGAAGAGCATCACAGAGCGCTTTCCACCTGAACCCTTCAACTAGAAATGCAAGGTAGGAACAGGAAAAAAAAAAAAAAAAGAGCATCCTAACAACAATGGTCAAACTATGAAGCCGACCTCTATCTGTTCACAGGTATAAGAGGAGAGAGATCCCATCCCATTCTGTCATTCTGGTATACCACTCATGTGGCTACTGTGGACACCATGGCTAGCTGAAAACAGGTATTTAAAGAAAAAAAAAAAGGAAATATAAAATAGCGTTATATGTTAACTATAAATTATAAATAGCATAGGTGCAAGTGAGAATACAGCAACTTCTGACTGCCAGTTTATTAGCACATTGTCCTTTCCTTCAAATCACTTCTCTTTTATTTCTCCAAACTTGCATCATGTCATTAATTCCATACTGAGAAGCAACACACACTTGCCCTAGATCAGACTAAAGATATTATGCTGTCTACAAAAGCTTAATAGGTCAGTGCATATCTACGCAAATTTGACATCACAACAGTCTTTTGTTGTTTCAGTCACCTGTAAAAGAAAATAATTGAAATTCCTTATTAAAAAAAAAGTTGTCAGAAAACAAAAACAAACTCTGCCACCCTTGCAATCAACGGTCTCTGGAAAAATAAGAGCCAGACAATAACAAATTTCCTTGGGTCTATAAAGCCCCCTACATTTTGTGTCATTTCACAGGTAATTGCAAAAGATTTGCGTGCAAGTGTTCCCTGTTCAGAAAAGGCTAGCTACTCTTCTCCTCACACCTTCATACAAGCTTTGCTTAATGCTCAACTGCTCTAGGCAAGAAACACCTTTTAAATGGAAATTAAAAATATTTGTACGAAGAATTGTTCCTCCCTTGTAAAATTCAGGAATAGTTTAAATGGACAGTTTCATATGCCTTCCATGGTACAAAGCAGTCTATAAATGCAAAGTAGTTTAAAAAATGAATATTGAGCACAGTTGCCCATTTCTACTTCACTCACTATCATAATATTTGTCTAGCAAGGTGAAAATTCATTTTTGATTATTTCAGTTTTCTCAGTGTTACAAGACCAATACATAAAGAAGAAATCCATGCTAACCAGTGGCAGTTATGGGCTGGGGTGGGAGGCTGGATGTGGGGGGTTTTTTTTTGCTTGGTTGGTTTTTTTACCTCTTGACAGAATTTTGTTGTTGGCCCATCCTCTGCTGACTCAGCAAATTCAGTCCAAGGAAGCTTCTCTCTTGTACAGAAAGCAAAGGGCATGGCTGGAAAACACCAATGCAAGACAGAACTTACAAGAATGTTCATGTCACTCAAGAAATACACACTGTTTGCATGAATACAGATAAGAAATTAAACACTTATGAATGATTCAACTGTTTTCCTTGTTTAAAGGCAAAAGCTACTTAAAAATATTTTTAGCAAGGGAAAGGAGTTTTGGACCCACGCACAGCAAAGCAGAAGAGAAAGAATGCACTTAGTGAAGTCTTACCGGAGGTAAAAATGCAAAATACACCTCAGTCACTAGTGTACACTTTCTGTGAATAACCTGTTTCCACAACTCAGTCCTTCATTTTGTTTTTTGCCTCTATTAAGCCTTAAAGATGCCATTTTAATTAAAATTACGTTTTAAAAATTTTAATATGTGTCTAGAAAACCCCCAAAATTTTAGAAGAAAAAAAAAAATCTTTTTTTTTCTTCTTTTCGATCCTTTCGAGGAAAGGATCACGAGGGATGACATGAAGAAGGAGCACACCTACAAATATTACTGTTGCAGCATACACCAGTCTTCAATATAACAGACTTCATATACATCTTCCATACAGCTGTGCCAACTAAAACTCTTTGATTTCTCCTTTAGAAGGCAAATCAGTAAAGTCAACTGTTAGATCTTGGAAGATCTCTGCTCTTTACTTACAAGACATACTTCTAGTGCAGGATACTTTTTAAAATAGAAGGAACTTGACCTCGACAACCTATAAGGAATCACAGAAAATACTCACTCCAAGCCTCCTGGAGACAAACTATGTTGACTCCACTTATTGCAGCTACTTCCACAATCTCCCCAATTCGTCTGTGCAGTGCAGCCACCTGATTGCGAGAGGTGTCAGGCTATAAAAAAAGCTGTATGTTCTAACTCACTTGTATATTAATAGCCTGGTTTTACAAGCTTTGTTCACATTAAATTTATCTTGTTCTATACTTAGTCCCATTGCTTTCAGGGGGAATAACTCAAGAAATTATCATTCCTGGGCACTGCTAACAGAAAGAGTTAGATGGAGATTTTTTTAAAGCATTTAGATGCTGAAAACAGAGAAAGCAATCCAATGGAATTCTAATTCCATGGTTACAACATTTAAATACACGGCAACTCATTTTGGACTGGCTTGCAAATAGCTAAAAAGAGAATCAGCAAAAATTATAATTTTACTGCTCATCATAAACAACCTACAGAACGACGTTAAGTAAACGTGAATTCAAAGTCAAGTACTCAGAATCTTAAAATATGAGGTAATGACATTTCATTTCCTTGGTTTTCTCTGAATCCTGCTCACACATGTGGATCTGGGACACTCTCTATAAGTTATTAACTCCAAACTCTTTTCTAAATACCTCTGTCCAAAGAGCTAAGTAGATTATTGCCAAGAAAAAACATCAAAACATTAATTAGTCAAAAAACATTGTTTCAAAGTACCTTTTTCTTGAGTATTCTACTTAAAGATAAGCATAGGCGTAGCACTTTGCATTGGTACTTTCAGATGTTGATAAAAAAAAAAAGGACACAAGACAAGTCAACAGTGACCTATGAACTCAATAACTGTACATTAATTGACAGAAATGGTTAACTAGTTATTTATAAGGTAGAATCATTAATATAACTGGTAGTCTTTTTACCAGAAGCTACAAAGAATCCACAAACTTGGTCCATATACTGAATTAACTACTTGCATCTGTGACAGGTAATCTTTCCAAAACAAATTACCTCAGAAATGTTCTGTCCTCTCGCTGTACAAAACTACTACTTCAGGATATTTTATAAATGTGGTATTTTCTTTCACTTTTTTTAAAGCTACTTTTAGGAGGCTATTTCTATATACGTCACCTCAGTGCTTGTATGTCCAAAATGTTAGGAGATGATGGTCACTTTGTAATAAGATTTGGTTTACTGCTGTACAAAGAATAATGAACACAGCTTTATTAATCTGTGTTTACTCTAATGGATTTTCCCATAATGAAACATTCTCAATTAAAACAAGAACTACACCTATGGTTTCCATGGGGTGCCATTTCTTTTGATTTCAGGTAAATGATCTTCTGTTTCATTTTAGAGGCAAAGGATTTTCATGTACAGAAGCAGTGACTAAATATTTAGCTTTGGAAAAAACTGCAAACAGGTTGGGCAATTCACTAGGTAAACACAACACAAGAGATGTTTCTGAGAAACAATAAAACTAAATGTGTCATTCGAATTTCTTACAGTATGCTGTATCACGATAGTGATGGTCCTATGTTGCCAGACAATCAGCAGACATTTCACGATGGAGTTTCTAACACCAAGAACCCAAGCGTGTTATTTCTCAACCCAGAAGATGAGGAGTTATACACAAATGGCCCAGACCCCAGTTTGTGTACCTGGACTGCCACGGCTGTATCTGTGGGAAGTGGAATTTTATTTTGTACCAGTCCTACTCGAACAATACGTGGCTTTCTCAGTTGCTCTGACGCAGCATCAAATCCATAGCCCTGTAGCTCAAAATCTCTTTCCTGAGCTGCTGATAGCGCAGCAGCTGGCAAATTAAGTTTTCTGGATTGAACAGTGAACAGCAAACAAAGACATTTCAAGATAAGATGTTCTCCTTTTCTGCTCTGAATGCAATGGATCAAAAGGGTCACAAATACTGTCTACCCCTGCAGAGACACCCAAGCTCCCATATCGCCATACGCAACTATCAGACCAGGGAACAGTCAGGCAGTGGCCCAGTCATGTCCAAATCTCACTCCTCTCCTCCATGGCAGCAAACTCCCAGTGTCCTCCTCTGTAATCGTGATCTCCAGACACTGTTACCTTGCTACAGAAATCAAGGGGCACATATGTACAAACTTTCACCTGCCACCCCCAGACTACAAACACTTTCCCTCCATATCAGATCCCCACTTTTCCAGCTCCCTCACCCCGAAGCCACGACCTCTCCAGCCCCGGCTCAAAACTATCCCCCTCAGGTTTTTTCATTCCAGTCAGCTCCCTTCTCATACGACCTCCCTACCGCCCTGCTGCCTGAACTTGGATTACCTCCAAACTACCCCAGTTATCTCACCACAGCCTAACCTCACCGCAGTACTACAAGCGCCACAGGACGCTTCTTTTTCCTTTCAGCCCAGCCCCGTGTCCTGCGCACCCGTCCTCAGACCGCCTCCTTCCCCCTCACTCCCGGGCTGGGCATCCATCGCGGAGACCGAGGGGGAGGCGGGCGACGGGGCGGGGCGGGTCCCCCCCGGCGGGGGAGCGGGAGGCGAGCCCGTGCCAGCAGCGCACCTCGCCTCGCCCCCGTAGAGGATCCGCTTCACCTCGGCGAGGTCCTCAGGCGGGATGTGCTGCTCCAAGCATGACTCCAGCGACTCCAGGCCTCCCGCCATGGCGCAGCTCGCGATGGGACGAGGCGCGGCGCGCGGACCGTTAGCCGCACGCTGGCCGTTAAGCACGCGCGCGCCTCCGCGACCTTCACCGCCGCGCGGCTTCCGCCGGGCCACGCCCCTTTCCCCTCAGAGGAGTTTTGGCCGGCGCGGCGCGGTGGCGGGGCCGCGAAGGCGCTTCGCGGTGGCGGCCGGGGCATGGAGGGGTCTGGGCGCAGAACCCCGGGGCGGGGGCGGCAGCAGTAGGGCCGGTCCGCTTTAGTTGTCGCAGGGCTGGCTGGGATGTGCGCGCTGTGCTCTGGTGGCTAACCCTGAGATGCCCCAAAGGGTTAGAGAGGCATGGATGTGGCCATTCCCGGCTACCTGTCGCCTCTGGACCAACTCCTCAGCCTCAGACATAGCTCATCTAAAAGCGGGACATCTTCGGGAGCTTTTTATAACGATACCATTGAACAAAAAGGCTTAGAAATAGAAAAGAGGCCATAAAATGGCAATGGTTTTCAGGGATATGTATTTTAGTTGCAATAAGACTTTGAACAGGAGCCAGTAATAAAAAATAATTTTGTCTTCAACATGGATTTGGGGCCCAACATGACTGGGAATTCATCCCAAAACCAAAATTAACGTCCATCAGTACCAAACAAATTAAGACCTTGATCTGGGATAAAGAAAAGTGCATCTCAATAAAGGATATTTCTTTCTGCAGGTACCAAGTAGACACCCTGTTTAAACCAGTTATTCCCACTGAACTATTGGCTGTGCCTTTTGCTTCAAAATGCAACTGAAATTCAGAACGTAAGTGCTTCATTTGAATGAGAAAACCAGTTCCCAAGTCCAGGGATGGCTACAGATGTCTAAAGATATGACACTGAGTTTAAGCACTGCTCTGTGTATATTCTGGAGGATATAACGACATTCAGTGCTTAGCATCTGCAGCTGTTAGGTATTTTGAGTTAAATATTAAGCCTTTTAGGCTAAATAAAAAAAGAACATCAGGGAGAGAGTGTCTAATATTTAACTTCAAACAGGAAGTGTCCAGGGATAGTCTGGTTTCATCAAGGCATTTTGAGATACGTGATTCTTTTACTCTAATCCACCCTTTTTAACCCAAGAAGTTGCAGCAATGCTCTGTATGCCAAGTGCACCAGGGCAGACGCGCTGCCGTGCTGCTTTGTTAGGAGCAGGAACTCTTTAGAGTAACTCCTAAATAGCAGACTAACCCCTTTAGAAAGCAGTTGGGAAAACCCTTTAATTTTGGGGGGAATTTTCAAGATAAGCTAAAAGTAGGGATGATAGTATGCTATAAAACAAAAATGGTGAATATGAAGGAGGATAAAAAAGCCGTCATTTGAAAGGAAGGAACTTTTTAGAAGTCTGGATAGCTAGTACATTGCGTAAGTGTTTGCCCTGTACTCATCAGTATAGCATCTCCCTGTTCATGACCAACGGCCTAAAAACCTGTTCTTAGGAATTATTTTTCTTTCCCAAAATATTTCTTAAGGGCAATAATAAGCAGTGACTGATATTTACATGGTATTTTTCATCTGATGATCCTAATTTGCTTTAATGGCCAATTTTAAAGGTACATATCTGTAATATTTTGTTCCATTCATGGCTTTAAACACTGCAGAACAGGACATCAATGCAAAAATCAGCTGACAATATGGGAGGGAAGTTAGGAGACCAAGTAAGTTCATTTCCATATCAGCATACTCAGGATGTCAGCTAACAGATAAACCATTTCTGGAGGATTCGTAGAAACAAACAGAAGGGCCTGGGTTTCTCTGGGAACTGTTCAAGTTCTTTTCTGCCTGGACTGCAAATTAAAGGGAAAAACAGCAGGTCTATTTTGTATCCAGCTCCTGAAGAAGGTCACATAACTGAACTTTTCTCTTCAAGCTTCTATTCTTAGTGTGAACTTTCACTGACTTATCTATTGGTGCCTTGTTTGTTTGTAATTTAGTAAATTGTACTACATGTAGGAAATGGACTTCATGGCAATAAAACTAAAGCCCCTGAAAAGAATACTCACGAACAGTCGAGACCTGAAAAAACAGTACATTTCCTGTGCACCGTATCAACCATCCTGCAACAATGCAGTCAGGTCCAGACTGCATGAATAGGAAATGACAAGCCTAGAATTACTAATAACGATGAAAGGAGATCAGGGTATTCCATAGGGACTATGCGTACATAAAGGTGTAACTCTAGCCAACACAATAAACCTTCAAAGCACGAAATGTTAATGTTGAGCAGGAAAGTAACCTAAGAAAGGAAGATGCCTTCTATATCCCAGACAAAGCATATTAGAGAGCTAGGATTTAAGTCTGACTGTTCCACCTCAATCATTGCAATTATCTGTTAAGTGGGATGCTTGCATCCAGATCCCAGCTCTGGTTTTCACTTCTTCAAACTTCTGTATTTAACATTCTTCCCAGTTCTGCATTACCTGGACCAAGTAATTATTTTGGGAAATAGCTGAGCCTTTTTGTATGAACCCAGGCTATAATAACTGGTTTAGAGGAAAATAAGTGTTTTATTGAACAGAAGTTCTTTAAAACAAGGGAAAATTCCTACAAAAAAGTCCTGAAGTGTGCACACTTTTCACCTCTATTGCCCTCAGTCAGGGTGGTCCAGAAAGTCGGATACAGAAGTCAGGACCACACAGCATAATCTGTACAGAAACCAGTTCTTCTGTGCTTCTGTGTTGAAACCCTTTGTTGCACAGATACCATCTCAGAGCTAAAACTGGGTGTTGATAATACTGGTCCACACACTGCTGCAAGACTGTTCCCAAGAGTTCCTGTAAAACCCCGCAACAGCACCCTGGCATTAGTCAGAAGCACCCTGGAGATTGCATCGAAGAGCCAAATATCTAGAGTTCAGGCTCAAATTGGGAGAGACTCAAGAAATTATTTAAACAAACAAACAAAATCTTTCCACTGTAACCCAAGATAGGAGCAAAGGCTGAACAGCATCACGTATCAGAGCTAGTAGGCAGGACTGTAGGCAACATTTCTGTCTTTCCTTCTTAAGCTAGTAATGTACAGATACTGCCTCTGAAACACCCAGTTTATTACAAACCCTGCTACTGTCATGTGAATCATGTCTCCAGACATTTTCTTCTGCTGTCATTCCTTGAAATGGGTACATGGAGTTCCCCAGAGCAGCTAAATAAGTGAATAACTTGTGTCCCTAATGCTGTCACTGTCTCAGATCACCCACAGGGTGATGCTGCTTGTTGTTAACACCTATCAAGGGATTTAGGTGGACGTGGACCCAGACATGTCCTGCAAGGCCACATGATATCGATGCTCTGACTAAGCTTGCTTTCTAGGTGCTGCAACACCCTTTAAAATGTCCTTCTACACTGTCCTTTTCCAGTGGCCACAAAATAAAGTACTGAACTGTACTGCAAAACAGATCACTGAAACAGATCTTTACATTACTTCACCTCAGATTCCCTTGCTTCATATGGAGATATAAAACAATTATCTTGGAACATACCGGATTCAAAACATGTCAAGTGTAAGAGACAGGCAGTGAAGGGTAATTAGCATAATAAAAGTTGTAAGAGAGGAGACAGGTCTAAAATATAGGGGGAAGATAAAGCACTAGCTTCATGCTACTTAATACACAGCTAAAAGAAGGAAGATGGTACAGTAAACTTCCTTTCTGTCCTGCTTTGGTTTATACATAAAGACAAACAAGCTTTAAGGGTGCTGTGATGAAGGAAAACCAACATTCTCTGTTTTAAAGTCACTCTTGGTACCATGATCTCTTGCTGATAACACTTAACTTTGGTGGGATTTTTGGGGTTTGGGTTTTTGGGGTTTTTTTTTGCCTTTACACTGATTACAGACAAAGAGCTCTTTTCCTAATTCTACTTAAATCTTTACAAGTATTCTTATCAGTTTTAGAAATGGGTCTATACATAAACTTAAGCCAAAGCGAAGTTGAGGATTTTGATACGGATGGAAAATTCTGCTCTGCATTTAGATTCCCTGCCTTTCCCCTGGACTCTGCAAAAGCCACAGGTACCGTCACCTATAGAGTAGGAGAGCCAAGTTACAAACCTCACATAGTTGCCTTTGTGTCATCTGCTCTTGGTTTCCTGCCATTCTGAAGGCTGGGTGAGGGGAAGAGGCTGAAAACTGAGGAATTTTCGTGTTGACAGTAGGTTTTGTCTGCTCTCAGACGTGCCCAGGACCAAAGCAGCCCCAAACCAGCCCCAGGTCTCGGGAATGAAATATAAATTTTCAGTCACTTTCCCCTCCCTCCTCACCTCCCTCCCTCCCACAGGAAAAGCCCAGCTCACAGTTTTCAAAGAGTTAACAGACCTTTGGAAGAGTCCTTCTGTGGTTAGTGCTATTGTCTTTCTAGCTAGAAACATCCTCCTTGCTTGCTTTGGCTAAATCACACCTGAAAATATATCTTTAAACCAGAAAAGATTCACAGATCGACCACATTTGTCAATTAAAAACTTCATTCTTCCCTGGAATATGGCTATCCCCCTGGTGCGCAGGAAGTGCATTAAAGAAGTAGTAAACACTCATAAAACACATTTAATGATTTAACATTTAAGAGCAGTGTTCTTGTTCATTACTGTAACTTTCTGCTAAATTACCACCAATGAGATTGCTCATGGGCTCAAAAGGTCAGTGTTATTTTTGCTGCTGAAATCATGGGGTCTGGGAAACAACTGTGTGTAAATTGCTGATAAACTGGAACAAAGACAGAAGAGAAAAACACTGAACATATAAGAATGCAAGTAAACCAGCAGGAAAGGAGGGGAGGGGAAGAATCTCACGGACAGTTTATTAAAAGAACAAAAGAATAAAATCTGGCGCATTTGTTTTCCACGGGTTCAGGAAGCCCGGTCTTTAAGCACCTACTATAAATAGAGCATTCTAATCCTTCATCAAAGCGGGTAGTCGCCTGTACCAAAATGAATGAATTTTAGGTATACTCTGGGAAGGGGAAGATGTCCCTCCCCTCATAGCAGGAGAAAGATCTTTTGTTTCAATCCTTGCAGAAACTAGATATTCCAAAGTCTAAGAGCTGGAGAGATGAGGCAGAGTCTGAAACATGATGTTTCTAGAAGAATATTGTTAGAGATAATAACAACATTAATAATATTAATAACAAGAATATTGTTAGAGAATGGAATTAGCGGACATCTAATTTAGAATTGAATAATCTGGTTTTGAGAAAGATGGTCTTGAATTTATCGCATGGCTAACTTGAAAATCCTCCAGGAGTTCCCCTCGGAATGGAGGCTCTGTGAATTCTATAAACTTTGAAAAAGCATTTGATAGGGTTGATAGGGATATCATACAGAAAGTAATGGGAACTTATTTGAAATTCTGAAAAGGACACTTTTCAGTCATTTAGCCCTCTGTAAAGGATTTGAGTGTAAAGTAATCCCAAAAAGCTACCTCAGAGCTATCCAAGTTAAAAACTTGGATACAGGATACAGGAGCCTTACATTGCCCTTAAGAAAAAAAAAGAAGAAAATCACTAAAAAGTTATTTCATCCAAAAAACTGTAAATTGTTTCAGGCGAGCTTATCTGATGGCCCAAAGCCCATTATTTTACAGGTGAGACAGCTTTGGCTAACAGCTTGGCCAGTAACAAAGTAGTATTAAATGATTCAATATACCACTCTGGCTCTCAGCTGTATGGGTTTGGGTTTGATGTTATTCAAAGCAACTCAACAAGGAGGTTGAAGAGGTTTGTTTCTTCAGCCTGCCCACTGAACTGAATGCCTAATGGGTAACTTTCAGGAGAGGCACTGAATATTCTTCAGGCAGGTCAAAGCCTGCACACAGCAGTCAATAAAGGGCTATGTTACTCTTTGGTTTCACACTTGGCAGCACAAAAGGAATAACAACATCCACTAACAGTCAACATCTTGCATTTCTGGGAAGGCATTCAAGCTGTGAACCAATAAAATATAATAAGGACTGTCCTTCACAAAAGATGAGAGCCTTCCTACTGCTGGGATTATTATGGAAAACCTGTTAGATCTCTACATACAGGCACTGTCAAAAAAGGACCTCCAGTGCAGATTGCATGGACTAGCCCAAAGACAGAATGTATTACAAAGCTTCCTGTTAGTCTCACACCATAGCAATTCAACTGACGGCTCCCACAGACCAGAAGTAACTAGGGTTGCAGTGTGATTTGGGTGGCAGGGAAGGGAAGGAGAAAGGGAGCATCTGTGGGATCACTCCACTGCAACATGATGTGGGAGCACAGTTTTGTGCTAAAGAAGTGGGGAAGGGGGCTTCAACCCTTCAGCTGAATTTATCCAATGAGTTGATGCATACCCCCAGATGCTCAGGAACCCAGTCTCTCAAGATTTCAGGCATTCAGGGGTTTCATATATGGGGACTTACATTGACACCCAGCTTGGAAACTTCTGCTTCAAAATAATTTGGTCTGCTTTAGAATTTATTTCTGAGTAACATACTCTTATTCCAAAGTGAGCATATCCATACAAGGTGCTAATCAGAAGTAATATTTCACTTGAACTACAGACTCCACTGCAATCCAAATCAGTTGTCCACTGTAAACACGCCCTTTCTTCAGAGAAGTGGGAAGACAGCAAAGCATGTCATCTATTAAGGACAGCTCATGACATCTTTAAGGACAGCCATGTGAGCCCTCAATGGCACATTTGTGTAGTAAGGGCCAATATCTCTGGCTCACAGCAACATGTGAAATTGGGCAGACAGTTGCAACTGCACTTGGCAAACAAACAGTGGTAACCTAAGCTTGACACTATAAATGAAGGTTATTGAACTACCGTCTTCATGAAAAGGCTAGATACTGGCAAAAGGGCATGAGGAAGACAAAACAGAAGTTTAATTAACTTAACAGGAAAGCAAAAATCTCGTAGATAAAAGGAAAAGAGTAATTTCTGAGCCAAGTATTTAAAGAGTTCTCAGACCTTCCCAGGCCAAAGACTGTGTGTAATGCTGACTTCCTTCCAGCTCTGTCTGTGCCAGAAATAACTCGTCAGTGGAGTATATGTCATTAGTGTACCTTTTACTAAAGCTTTCTTGCAAAAGAAAGTGACACTTGCTGCTGACATGCTGCTGGCAAATGAGGAAGAAGGAAGCTGTGTTTATGAAGAGTCTAACACATTCCACTATCCTTCTGCTTGAGCACATACAAATGCTTGCTGACTTGTAATGGCATGAGATAAAGACTTTTAAAAGAGGGAGAACGCACGCGCACCAGGGCAAGAGTGGATCCGCAGCGACCAAGAGGAGAAGGGGAGGATTGATTGGCCTCTTCAAGACCTTAGGGTATCTTTGGCATCTTTCAAAGGCTCATTAGCAGTTTACATCGCTGATACCGTCTTTCGTGTCTTGTTGTTCCTAGCCACAGCAGAGTGAACCGGGAGTCATCTATTACGGTTGTCACACAACATACTGAAATCTGGCCAGTTGGGTTGTAAGCACAGAACAGACTTTCATGTTGCCTGAAGACACAATACGTAACTCTTGACCTGAGAGAGGCACTGAAGGAATCATATTACCTACATGGTTATGCATTCATCCACCAACTGGCTGTGGTATGCCTGGCGTGCTCCAGTTCAGGGACTGAGCTTTGATTTAGAAAGAAAAGTACATTTCTTTCACAGTTTTGAAAGAAAATAATTCACACGTGAATAGAATGGAGCAGCTGAAATAGTGTCTGCTGAAGTCTGCAGAGAGCCTGAAATCAAAGGTCTGAGAAGAGTAATTACCTTCCACCCAGGTATCTCACTGGGCTCCAGAGCTCAAAGACTGGCTCTGTGAAGGAAAAAAGGATGGAAATAAAAAGTCCATGTTAACCATTTTATTGCTGGACAGCAGTCTATGGAGACTGGAATTTAAACTAGTTGGACAGAGATGAAAAGACAAGATGGATTAGAAACACAAAGGCAGCAGAAAGAAGGAAGGGAAGAGATTGTGGAGGACCTAGTGGTGGAGATAATTTTCCTGCTGAGCAATAGTTACCGTACTGATAATTTCTGAGGAACTTTCTAACAGTAACTGTACGAGGGGTTTTTGTTTGGTTTTGGGGATTTTTCTGTTTACCAACTAGCCTCCACACTGGACCTTTGGTCCAGTCTCACAGTGCAGAGTTCTGTGGGTCCAGAGGAGACAGCAGTACTAAATTTATAGCCCCAACTATCATTAAGGATGGAATGTAGTCCTTTCCAGGAATAAGTGAGACACTCCTCCCACAGCCAAAGAGAGGGGCTTTTATCTTTTTTCTTTTACACACAGGGCACCCTCCTGCCCACCCCCCGCCCTGCACTGCATGCATATAGCCATTTCCTGAAACATTTCAAATTTGTTTTCCTTAGGTTATTTGTGTCTACAGCCACCAGCTGGTCTGTGTCAAAGCTGATATGTTCAACATATTATTCCATTATCCTATTAGGTTGAACATATCCTTCCTCCCATGAGAGCTGTTAAAATATCAGTCTTACAGAAGAGAGGCAGCTTTAGTCCCACTGTCACCTCCTTTCTCCTTCCAAGTAACACACTATCGTCAGTGATCATATGGCATATAGCTAACTTTTTAGCATATCTTGGTATTTTGTGTTCATACCTGCAAGAACTGATACCTGACCATTTAATATCCAGCTATCTCACTGAACAAGCCACACACATGTATCCAGTGGCTGAAAAAAAAAAGCTCTGAAGGCTTGAAAGAGGCAGTGCCCAGTGCCTGACGCTTTCTTTTTTCAAATGACAACAGTGCCTGATGCTTTCTTTTTTTTTCAAATTTCCTTTATTGTATTATAGGACCCTATAATTTGAAATTATCACTTCTCCTCCATAAGATATCAGTCATATTTCCAAAACTGATCTCTTGATCTTAAAAAGTCTTGGAAAACATCTCCAATTCAGGTCAATGACATTTAAACTGAGGAAACGGTCACCTTTGGTTTTTCTCTGCAGGCTCCTCATGCCCCTGGGAATGGGAGAACAGAAATTCCTGGCTGGGTTCCATGACCCCAAGAACTGAACATTCCTTGCTTGAGGAGCCTTCCCAACCCCTGCAGCAGCTACAACTAAGGCCGCTTGTGTCAGCAAAGATTATTCAAAAGATGCCATTTAAAGTTGGTAGGGGTAGAAGGCACTGGGAGAGGAAAGAGAGGGAGAGAGAAAGCACCACTGATGGGGACAGAGGCAACCAACACGCAAACAAATGAGCCTGCATCAAAGAGATGTAGGGCCTCCTGGGGGGAATACTTAACAAAATCACTGGCAACAGTATGAGCACTAGCTCTTGCTTCTCTCCAAGAAACAACTCTGGGTGAGAAAGACCCTGAGCAAAGGACCCTTCTCCTTTTTACACCCCAGAAAGAAATGTTTTTGGAAACAATACATAGCCCCCTTCATTTGCATGCCTGGAGATTTCCACTTCCCTTACACCCTACATTTTCACAGGATCTCATAACTGGTGAGGGAACAAACATTCCCAGATGAAGGAGCTGTTTGAACTGGAGGGAAATATAACACACGCTCCCTGGACAGATCATCTGCAAGACATGGCCCATGGATAGATGTAAGAAAGAGGAGAGCAGGGAATGAGTGAGTGTGGCAGGGGTGTGTGATGGATAACTAGGGCATGCAGGGATAAAGAGCTGGGATAGCACATTGTCCCATAAACTGCTAGCCCAGAGCTTCCTTACCAAATCAAATCTCTAACTGATCAGATAGGCTGTTCACAGCACCTGGTGACAATAAAGGAGTTTTTTTTTTTCCTTTATCAGTGGTAGCAGAAAAAAAAAGGCACTACTTGGCAAAAGGCAATGCTACAGCACATCTTCCCCCAACACAAGCTCTACTTGATTCGGTTTCCAGAGCAAACAGCAGCCTGCAAAGGCTTCATATCCATGTTTTACTACCTGCTTACTCACCTTTTACATCTTTTGTTCCACAATGGGAAGCAGTCACAAGCATGTCACTCACAAACATGTTGACGCTCAGTTCAGTTCCTCCTGGTCTGGCATAATGACAACCACCAGCATCAGCCCAGTTCCAGGAACTGAATAAAATAAAATAATGTTTAAAAGGCTCCATCAAGCCAGACTGTGCCCTGGGAAGTCCCTCTAGCACAGCCTTCTCCTCCTGTGTTTATCAGAAAAATCAGTGAAGAGCACATATACACTTACCTACTCATCCACCTTCCCCTCCTCACCCTGACTTAGCAGAGCATTATCAAGCACTTCAAGCAGAGGTGAAGATGTGTGAGTAGGGTCCATATGGCTCCTTCAAGAGGCACCAAAACTCATAATTGTCCCAAGAAGACAGTGTTCATCTCTACTACTGCTGCATCCTCTCCAGTTACAGTTTTTTATGATTCTGTAACACAAGGGTTCTAGGTTCTCCCTAGAGAGGTGGGCAGTGGTAGGTGAAAATTAACAGACATGCACCTAAAACATAAGAAGTTAATGAATAAACTGATATTAGGGCAGAATGGTAGGGGTTAATATCAGTAGTTCCCATTGAGAGTGGAACCATTTAGAGATGATGGCAGAGGGGCTTTTAAGGGTGTTTATGCTGAGAAGCTGTCACTGAGCAGCGGTTCCCAACAGAGGAGAGCAGCAGTGGTACCGTTATTGTGGGACAGGACAGTTGGGGGATGCCAGAGTGTCCCTTACATGTGCTGTGACTCAGACCATATCCAGCCTCTTTTCTAATACACAGTGGTACCATTTTTCATACCTTTCCTTGATGGATTGCTTTTATCACCATAAATCCAGATGTTCAGGCTCTGGGAGTGAAGAAGCAATTGTACCAAAGGGCTGCTCAGCGCTGCAAAACAACATCAGGTTAGGCTGTGGTCCTGAGGAATTGCAAGACTCATGAGATTTACTTGGACCTCGCATTCAGTGTACAAAAATATCATACACTATCACATCTGCTGGTCCACGCTTCTCTGTTCACATTATGTGCTTAATTTCATGTTAGCTATTACAGATCTTCAAAGCTTCCTTCTAACATAGTGTAATTTTCCACTGTAAGCAAGCCCTCTTTAGAAACCACTGCCAAACTACCTGGGAAGCTTTGTGTACACAAAGCTGTAGTTTTCGGTGCAGAAATTCTCCCCAAGACTAGAAGCAAAATCTTAGCGGAAGGATTCCTCACTGCTTACAGGTACAAAGAACCATTCTCTAGCCATGTTCAATCACAAGATCTTGAATTACCAGTCCTAGAATAATGCTTACTTACAACACAGTGATTTAGCAGAAGGATGGAATAAAAAAGGTGAGAGAAGCAGCAGCATAAAAATACCCTCCGACTGACCACTGTTTAAAAATGTTAGTGCCCAGACCCTGGAGCCACAGATTACTGGACAGAGGCTGGGAGCAGCAAAACAGTTGCCTGCAAATGGTGTTCATAATGATTGTGCAATTTAATCCAGCTATCATGACGATGGATGGAGGGAGCGTGCACATCTTGCTGCCTGCACCAAACAATGGCTAAAATTGGGCAGAGGGAAAGATGACGCAGTGCAATTTGCAAATAATTAGTATGCCTGTAGCCTTTCTTCACCTTTCCATCTCCTTATGCATTAGACAAAATATTCATGTCCCCAGCAATAACCCTTCCCAGTTTAGACCTCCGCATCTCATTCTTTCCTCCTGCCTCTGATTTGCCAGTGATTCAGCTTCCCTCACCCATGTATGCTTGACCTATAAGTATGTTCTCACTTACTTTCATACACTCGAACAAAACTTCTAAAATGACAACCAGCTTGTTTCTCAGCTGCCTGCTTAAAATTCACAGCTTCCATATGGGCTGGATGAACTCAGACACACAATCAAACTGGTGCTTGTTGTTTCTGTTACTCCTTTGTCTTATTTCTATGTCTAATTCTTTTACACTGTATTCTTTTTTAGCTTGTGCAATGTGTACAGCTGCTAGCAAAGCAAGAGCCAAACTTAACAGTGAAAGAAATATTTAAGAAGCAGAGAGCTCAGTTTAACCCACAGAAAATGTCTCTTTGGTGGTTCAGCATCAGCCAGACACAGGAAGCACCGAGGTGGCTATTCTTGGGCCTTTACCACGAACTGGAACACAGTGTTTTCCATTCATGCTATGGACTGTTCTGCCACATCACCTCGCTGTCTGATCCTTGACAAACAACAGAGAGAAGCATTGAAAACCATCTAATGCCTGGCCTCTCAGGGTGACTTACTTTGTTTAACAATGAGCCCTTTGGGTTTATTGAGCCTCCACATCTTGTGCATGCTGGTACATGTTAGCAGTTTAACTGAGGTGAAGAAAAATAGCACTTTTATAAGTTGGCCAGTGAACAGTCAGAGTGAGAAAGTCTTGCTGCTCCTGACCAGAATTGCTCACCTTCAGGGGCACCTAACTGAAATACCATAACAAAGGATCGATTATGTTACAGCTGAGAAACACAGGAATGTCTTCCTGAGCACAATTCCAAAATGTGGTCTGCATAGAGAGAGAGAGCTGGGGGAAAAAAAACAGAAAGCAAGCAAGCAAACAGGAAGACCCTCCAAAAGCAAAAGGAGGCCTCATAGATATGAGGTGAGAGGCCATACTGAGCTGTCCAAGGCAAAGAGAAGAGTTGCCACCCAGCTTGCTGCAAGCACTCTGGCAAGGCACTGTCCAGTCTAACTAGTCAGAATGTTTTCAGGCTACACCAGAACAAATAAGGACCTGGGTTAGTAACCTTAATAAGACTAACTTTCAGAATAATTTAGAGGCACTTCTGCTCTTAAGGTGCTTAATTCCTTTTAGAAATCCTTTGTGGTTGCCCCATTCCCACCTAACTTTTTAGCACCTCCCTAAGGGCCTTAGTCTTGACACTGAGTCAAGTAGTGTCACCTCAGGGAGGAGTATCCTGGTGAAGACAATTGAGTGTCCATCATTGTCTCGTTTAAGAATGGGGAAACCTGCCTGAAGTAAATGACAGGAGAAGTCAATAGAACAAGCTGCTTTACAAACCTGAGCTTTCTACCCAAAATTGAGCAGGATTTTATTTCCTCTGGCCTCCCTCAGGATGACACAGCACAGGTGTTACCTAATCAGAGTAGACCTCTTGCATGAGTGCCCCCCAGTCTAGTCCATGCTCTGCTGAATACCAAAAACTGGAACGCCCATCCCTTCTCAACAGTATATTACACTGGGTCCAAACCTGAAGTCATATCTGCATACAGGCTATGACCACAGTGCCACAGAAGCCAGCAGAGCTACTCACAGGGTGTTGTGAGATGCACTGCACCTTGCATGTTAACAGCAATAATTGTATTTGATACGGGTCCTTCACGGAGTCATCTGCAGGCTGAACAGCTTCCCATTTAATCTGAGTGGGGACTGAATTAGTTGGGAACCTGAAAGCCCACAGACAGCAGAGGGAGCTCTCCCTGCTCCCTGTCCTCCTGCTCAAGCATCCTGTCAATAGTTTAACAACTAAAAATAAAAGTAAAAATGACACTTGGTGGTCATCAGAAAAAAGAGAGGTACAACTATACGCACGCTGCACTTGGAGTACAAACGCTGCTGAACTATTACACCAAGTTAGATGCCCAAATCTGGGGCTTAAGAACGGCTGTGTTTTGGAGGTTTTTTCCCCTGCTGTACAGCCTGGCTGTTAACAGCCTGCACCAAGCGCATCAGGCACAAAACACAGCGATCAAAACACTCATTTAGTCCAGATTCTGGTTTGTATCTAGAGTTTCACTGGGGATGTTGAGATGGAAGTGAAGTCTGGACAGGACTGCTGGAGCCACCACTTTTGGTCCCACCTTTCCTGCTGTGCTGCTGGAAATCCCCATGAAGGCTCCCTCCCACCTCTACACTGTGACAGCCTCCAACTGCTGGATGTGGGTGCGACACTGAGTTCCCCTGTGAATCATGGCGACCTCCCATGACAGTCACTAAAGACAAGATGGCCATTTTGTGAGCTGAATCCCATCAAGTTAGTGGCTGAATCATTTCTGTAAATACCAAACGTCAAAGAGCTAAAGAAAGAAACAGTCAGGGGTTAAATGTCAAGTTTATGCTATTGAAATACAAGGCAGATGCTTCCTAGGCTGTTTACCGGCACAGGACCAGTGGTTTGTTGTCTGCAGTTCTGACAACCCAGGGTTTCTAGATCTGTGAGGAAAAACCCCAGTCCCCAGACTCCAGAAGTTACCTCTTACCCACCACGTGCTTCCAAAGCTAGAGGAAAAGCAATTGCCTCTACTCTGCAAAGCCAACTTGCTCAGAAAAAAACCCAAGCCCTTTAGAGAGCCCTTTTCTGTTTCCCCAGCAAGCAGAAGGAAATGCTGTAAGTAAGTGGAAAAGCTCGGTGCTGCCACTATTTCCTGACTCTCAGCACCAAATGAGAACATAGATGTCTGTGATCAAGCAGAATATTCCCGAAGACAAACTGTCATAGAAGGAGCCAGGCTGGAGGCCTTCCCTCCACTTGAACAGCAGTGCTGTCTCCTCCCTTGGCTAAAGCAAACTGCATAGGTAAAGTGCATGTACTAAAGATTTAAGGTGTGATAGCACCTGGAAATCTAGGATGAAACCATCTCTGAGCACTCAGTCAGGGTGACTTTCAGGAACAAGGATCTACTGAGACTGGCATGTGCGGATGGGATGGACCAGTGAGCAGCTGGAAGGGAGTGTGGAGAGGACAGCTGGTGGGAGTCCTGGGACACCCGGGAAAATGGCACCACGCGGGTGCTGGGGCTGCCGCAGCGTGGGGAACCTGTCAGCAAGGGCCAATAAGTGCTTTAAAGCTGGTGGCTGAGCAGATCTTTTAGGATGCGATTCTTCAGTGAAAGTAAGAAAGAAGAAGGCAGGAAGGCAAAGGTTACAAAACTTTTACTCCCCCAAGAATGAATATAAACATGCAGAAAGAGTAGGCATGGACTAGAAAGCAGATCTGCCAAGGCAGCAGATGTAGGCAGAGTGCTGGGAGAGTCCAGGCCCAGGGCTGTGGGTACCACTGCTGTGATTCCAGCATGAGCCTTAGGAGAAAGAAGCCCAGGCTCTTCCCCCACCACCTGCCCTAGGCCCCTCTACTGTATCCATGCAATAACAGCAATATCTCAGGTTCATGGCATCAGTGCCTACAAACTGTAAAGACTTTCTGTATCAAAGACTCCTCTGGTACAAAGAAAAAAGCAGTGTCTGAGTCAAAAAGCAAGACTACCTCAGCACACTCGAGAAGTGCAAAGCACAAAGAGGAGCGCGGAATCAGCCGAAAGAGCAGTCATCTCCACAGCTGTCATCTGCAGCCTCTTGGAAATTTCTCATCAAAAGGGCCCTGTCAGCCTGCACACCACCTCTTCACCCAGCTTCTCAGTCTCTGACCTGGTTTCTCCCAATGGTGCTATTCTTTGCTTCCGCTTTCCTTCTTGGTCTTATATGACTCCCTCAAAGAAATAGCAGAGTATCAGCTAGTATATCCTGGGATGCTGGTGCAGAGAGATATGGCCAGCCTCAGTGCCTCTCCCTCACACAGCACAGCATGCAGCTTTTCAGGAAGCAGGACAACAGAGGGCAGAAGGGAATAAAACAGCAAAGAAACAAGAGCAAAAATGAAAAAGCAGCAGAACAGATGCATGAAATTAAATGGAAAAAATAGCCCAAAAAAGTGAGGAGGAGCGGAAGAGTGCAGCCACTTTCAAAACACAGCACAGGTAGAAGCTGGGAAGACAGGGAATGTAGCAGACACAATAAACTCCGGATTTATGGGTACAAAAGGGTTTTCTTCTGTTCCTCCCATTATCTCTGCCAGCAGTCCTGCCCTGTTCCCCCACCCCACCCATGCAAATTCACCTTCAGTTACCTCAGGAACATTCATTACAGGAAGATGCCCTGCGTGTATCAAATTACTGCCTTATGAAAGTCCATTCAGGAAACATCTATGCGATCCTTATTCAGTTAGCAAGAGGGGATGGAGTGGGGATGCCAAGCAAGGAGGGGGTTTTATGCAAACATGTGTCTCAGGACTGATAGCGCAGCAGTGCACTGCAGGCACAGCGCAGAGGGACCACCTCCCACCTGCTCTGTTGAGAGTACTGATGCAGCCTCACAATTGGTTTTGTGTACCAAAACCATCATATTTTAGAGTTGAAAAATCTCTAGGAAAGTGCTGGGATGAACTGGACCAGGAGATGTCCACAGCGGGTATCAACATTTTCGTCTACATGAGAGACCAAGGACAATGAGCCTCAGATGTCTTTGGAAGGTGTTTTAACCTCAGAGCTTTGGTATGAACTTATGGGATTGGAAAAAGCAGCCAAGTCACTTGGAGCAACAACAAAGATCGTAACACTCCAAAATGTTCCCCCTGTAGCTGGAGTTGGGAAAAGGTGAGATTTCCATTTGCAATACACAGAGGTCTTGAATGCCACAAAATCAACTAGTTGAAACTGTGCCCATGACACACTGGTGCATGTCCTCAGCACGTTTCCTTAGGTGCTGTACAGAGATCTCATATGGAGGACACAGCCACAGACTAATACCTCTGCTTCTCGAGGCAAGGTATAGTAGAGTTTAGGAACATGGTGTCTCACAGAAATGCCCCATTCTCCTGCTTGTGCTGCCCCAGGGAAGTGGGATGTAACATGCTGCCAACAGCTGTGAGCGAACAAGATTGTCCACATGGCAGCTGTAAGGCGAATGGGACTGAAGACAGATAAATTCCTGTCTCTGACAATAGCTAATGGGCTCCAGGCAGACTGGCAGCTGCAAAGCACCCAGCTCTCTGCTCTGGTTCAGCTGACCAGGCACCTCTGGGACTGTACTTTGAGCTGGTGAAGAAAAGAGGCAGAACAAGTCTGCTTCAGTCTATTTTTGTACTGCAGATCCATCTGCTCCTCTCCACAGCTGGCAAGGCCTGGAGCTCAGCTTAGATCCTCCCAACAAAAGCCTCTTTATGAGGCATGGGAATCCCCCATCACTATCAACACCATTTGGATTGGATTGCCCAGGCAGAGGCTATTTTGGGCACCACAGGTGGCTTCTCCATCTTGCTGAGCACAGGGATGGAGCTAGCAGATGCCTCGTCACAATACTACCCAGCCATACCATCAGGAATAAACTCTGAGCAATGTGGAGGCTCTGATAAGCCCACAGGATCTGGGGGTGTGGGATGCAAAGCAGAGGCCAAGATGAGGAGTTCAGGGAATGGGTTTCACAGGTGAGACAGAGCAGAGTTTCCACCAACACAGAGAACTGTTTTTGAGAATAAAGACAAGAGTAACATCTGGGTGGAGCAGAGATAATCAGAGTCTCTGCCCTGAGCAAAGCACTATCTCACCCCACGTCTAGACCAGAGATCTTCATTCCACAGACCCTGTGTTCTGGAGAGCAACTGGTACTCTGTCTGGCCAAAGCAGAAACCTTCTTTTTTCTCCTTTCCTCTCTATCCAGGCAGTAACCTCTCCCTTCGTGTTAAGGCTTGACATCTGCTTGATCCTGTCAAGAGAGAGCTCCAAGCTCTGTGCTTCCCGCCAACACACATGCAGCAGAAAGCTCTCCCAGCCTCTCCTTCCTCTGTTATCTTACTGTATGGATGCTATTTCCTGTGTTTATTTTTCTTGTCTGCCTTGCTGGCCTGGAGGGTCTCACCTGCTGGAAAACTGCCATTACTTCTCCATCTGCAACACCGACCAAGGATTAGCAAAAAAATAGCCTTAGGTCACTTTTAGTTTCCTTAGGATGCCTGACTATCAGCAGAGGCCAAAGGCCACAGAAACCAAGAGAGAGCAGGTTCCTGTGCGTCTTACCTGGAAGCTGACATCAGCAGATGCATCTCTTTAGGAAGCAGAACAGGGACACGTGTTTTACAGCACTGGGATTCATCCGGTGTAGAGAGAACACAGCCACCTGGAAAACACCAAACTCATGGCTACGTGCACAAGGACCTCCCTTCAGAGAGAGCGAACGTGTCTGTGCAGCAGGCAGAATGCAGCCTCTTCCAAGAGCTGATTGACACACAGGCTTCAGTGTTCGGTGTCACCCACGTGTCACTGACATCCTGACCCCAGGATGCAGCCTTATGCTTTTGAAGGGAAGAAAGCACTAAACTCTCCCTGGGAGGATCGTATGGACCACACAGTGCTTCCAGATCAAATGCTGATCGAAAGATCCTCCTGCAAGGGAATCAGAGACTGCTGTTAGCATGCAGAGAGCACATCACTCCCTCCAGTCACACAGTGAAAACCTACAGGAACATTGTTGCTACAGTTCTTTTGGAAGTCCGGGTAGTGCTGAATCCCCAAAAGGGACAGACAGGCCCTGTATCTCAGATAAATGTCTTGTACTTCCCAGGTCTGGCATATGGCAGGAAAGGAGGGATCATGTGCAAATGTAGAACTTAGGGTGGGAGGGAACTTGCATGGGAAGCAAGTGGTCAGAGAAAGCAAGCTGTAAAGGTTTGTGATTAAAAAGTGTTGGCTCAGTCCATAAGGAATAGGGGATCTTGGATTCAGTTTAGTTGCAGATGAATGTTACTTGGGTTAGTTCTGCAGACTGGAAGGCCTTCGTGCAAGTTAGGGATATTACTGTGTATTTCCTCTGGACGGAAATCAGAATGCTATTTCCCATTAATTGAGAAAGGACGCAGCTGTAGAACAAGCAGCTGACTCTCAGCTTTAGTTGAGGCATTGAGTTACCAACAGTGGGAGAAAAGACTACTTCTGTTTTTCTAATGCAACCTTTAGCATTTTGATCCTTCTGGAATCAGAGGATGATCTTGAGGAGGGTCTGACATTTTTTGCCTCCACCCTATTCTGTTAGTGCTTTTGGCATGAATGTAAAGAAAGGCAGGAAACACTTGGAATACTGGACTGCTCCCAAATGGCAGGCACCTCAGAAACGCAGCAACCAGTTGTCTTTTAAGGTGCTGAGTGCTTATGTAGCCCAGCACCCCGGTGCCAGTGCTTGGTGCTCTCCTCTTGAGGCTCTGCCTTTGGGCAGCCATAATCTTTGTGAATCAACTGCAGCTCTGCCCCTGTAGCCTCTCTGGGACTGGGAATGCAAACGTTAGCCCTTTTCGCCCCAATGTCTTTTGGCTGTGCAGAATAACTTCATCATCTGATGTGTCACCATCACAGAACAGCTTCGATTTAGCAGCACATGATTCCCAGTTGTCTGCAAAGGGGCCCCGTATATCACAGCCCCTGCCACCAGGGCTAGCTCAGAAAACCTGACTGTGATTGCTCACAGTGATGGTTAACAGAGGAGATGGTATGGCAGGAGTTCACCCAACAGCAGGCAAGTCTCGGAGCTACCATGCCTGTCACCTGAAAAACTGGCCGCATCCTCTGGATGATGGAACTGTTTAATACCGCGGGATCCAGCGTGCATGGCAGGGCTGCTCAAAAGACATTAACGTAGGAAATAATACTGTTCAATGCCAACTTAAATGCTTGATGAGTTATCAAGTAATGTGAAAGGATGGGAGTCCTCCTTGCCCCAGGATTCACACCACCACAAGCCACAGTCTTACTTTGCAAGACACTTTTCTTTTTATGACCCAGTGGTAAAAGGTTGTATCAGCATGGATTCAAAATGACCTTCATCCAGCCTGGTTCAGCATGGTCAGAGATGCCAGGTCCAGTGCACCTGCCCTGCAGAAGGCTTCAACATCTGCCACTGTTCAGCCCTTCAGCACACCTCCAAAATAAGAACTTGGCAAACAAAGCTAACAGAGTGCATTGCTAAGCAGAACATTCTGCCGAGTCCCAACACCAGGACTGCATGTTATAGGGCACTTGCCAATTCCTGAGTCAACTTTATTTATTATACACTAGAAAGGTCATGACGAATCTCAGAAGATAAAATCTGTGTCTGTCAAGCCGCCTTCCTTATTTTCATTGGCCCAGACTCTCACGTTCCACACCAACAATAACAGGACATGGGTTCAAGAGGCACCATGAGTGCAGCTTACCCTGAGATGGCCCAGGCTTGTTTTGCATTCTTCGTAGAACTGATCCAGGCTGCTCAATTCTCTCTTTATTTGGACTTTTTTTTTTTTTTTTCCCCTGGATGCCATCAACATACCGCACAAGAGCCTTATATCCCTGGGAACCCCAAAGCACAGGCACAAGCTTTCACAGCCCACATGATGCCAAATGCCCAAATGATGCAGCTGCAAGTTCTCCAGCAACATGAAGTATCCAACTGAGATACGCTTAACTCCCATTTAGAAGTAATATCCTGGACTAATACCAGCCCAAAAGACATCCCCATGACCTCATCAACAGCTGAGGCAGCAAGATACCCCCCTCCACATGGATTTTCTTCACTGTCATTATGAGCTGTTATCTAATCTCCTTGCCTTAGATAAGGCAAAAAATCAGAGCTGCTGAGGCTCTGGGTAAATCCTTGGCAAACAAAGCCTGAGCGATTGCAGCTCCAGTGCTGTCAGTGTCCAAGCTAGCCAGTTTAAAGACTGCCCTGGCCTCTGTAGAAGTTGCAGTCACCTCTCTGGATTGCCAATGGACACTCCCAAAAACCACAGTCCCAGGTTTGGAGTTCAGTGCAGCAGGCTCAGACCACACAGTATGGGTCTGCACTCCAAACAACCTCATCTTCACACAGTTTATTCTGAACCTGTAGATTGAAAGCTCTTTTCCCAGTCCTCACCTTTCACCTCCTGAAAAATCACCATGCTACTCTCAGACCCAAACTTGGCTTAGATAATTTTCTTTGATGCATTGCAAGAACTCCAATTCTCAGAATGAATTTCTGATTTTCTGAGATCTGGGTAGTACTCTCCTGTCACATTGCAGGATCTCAGCAGTGACTACTGCAGTCACACAGCAGAGAAATGATACTGCTTGTAAGAGTGGCACATCTTACAGCCAAAAACCAGCAGTCCCGTCCTCTGGGACATTTCAGAGGAACCATTCCCAATATTCAGAAGTGCCCCCTTTTCTTCTCAGAACAGCACTGGAGAGGAGATGAGGAAGTCAGGGAGGAATACAGCTCCACTTAATATTCAGCAAGGCTCCAACCTGCAGCGAGTCACATCATCTAACTTGAGGTGCTTATTTGCAGTATCAGAAAGGTGGATTCCTCCCAGGATCACTCCGAGATGGCAGAAGTCTCTCTCCCTCCTCTGAATGAACACACAGGGAATCTCACTGCTTACTTGGTCACTTCAGCCAAATGCAGGATAGTGGGAATCCTTCCTGTGAAAGTAAATTGTTGAGGTCCACAGGGCCTCAGAAAAGGTGCTCAGAGCTTTTAACTCCCCAAAACTTCTCCTTGAAACACATAATGGCCAAGAGCCCAGCAGGCACTTGTATGCACTATTCTTAGCTGCAAAGGCTTCCTGTTTGGGGGCAGAAGTGACAAGGAAGATCCTGCTGCTTTAAATACTGTGAAAAGCTTTTTAGCCAAAAACATTATCCATCCATTAGTAGGGAAAACACCATCCTCCAAGGCCCCATCCTACTTCACCATTCCTAAATGTTGTCAGTTTCCTAGTAGTGCAGTAAACATTACACTATTGAGCTAGATTATCCTCAGACGGGTCTTAGTCTACAGCAAAAGCCCTGCAAAGTCTAGTTTCTCTGGGTGACTATGCCAAGGTGCTTATCTCTGAGCAGAGATTTCCAGATCAGGCCAATTGTGTTGTTAAACTGGGAGCTCTCTCTGTTCTTTCAAGTACTTGCTTTCTTCCCAGGGCCAGGTATGACCATTGTTCCCCTGGGCTCCTGCAGACACCCATTGTTCCTCCGAGCTCCAGGCCTTTGATGCTGCAGAACAAAAAGCACAGTGTTTGTGAAAGGAGGGAAAAATCAGAGAGCTTTTCAATTACACAGTTGGTTGAACAGCTCAGGCACAGCTGGCCACAGAGCACCAGGGTGCCAGCACCTCTCCACAAACTGGGGCCTCCAGCGAGGCCTCTAGCCCAGCTGCAAAGCGAACCAAAAGGGGGAATGACCAGTAGTTGATGGTTATCTGCTGAACTTTCATTTCATCACTTTCCAATTCCAAATGCTCCTGGATTGTACAGACTTTCAGTAACCTCCTCGCACACACATTTAGTAGCTGCCAGCTGGAAAAAGATGGAAATTATTCCTGCTTCATCCTGTCAGCATTGCTCAGAATTGGCTTGAGAGACACCACAGTAGCATCTAGATTCACTGCCTCCATTTCCAGACCAATTTGGCTGACATCAGGCTGGGGCTAGCTCAGTCTGAGTGGCGTTAGCAGAACAGGACAGGGGTCTGAAATTGTGATGGTCTGACATCAGGTCTGAGGTGCACCAGCAGGGCCATGTGGGAGGGCCAGCAGGCTGGAATGCTCCAGCCACACTGGCAAAGTTGTTTCATGGTCCAGTTATGGACCCTTCAGATCTTGCTGTGTAACATGCTGTTCCTGACACTGCAGTGGTTTGGGCAAATGCAGTGTTCAGTACACAGCTGTAAACATTTTCTCTTATTGCCAAGATGACAGATCCCAAGATGTCAGAGATGTGAGGGGTCTTCTAGTCCATCTGAGTCTGTCACCTTAGTCCATGCTAATATCTTCTGCAAAAGAATAGGCAGTGCCAGGGAGAGAGCTCTCCAGAAGGAAGCTATAGGGAAAAAGCTAATAAAATAATAAGAAAACACTTGCACAAGAAGGGGCCAGCCAGCCGGATCTCCCTGGGACAAAGGCACTCAAGCTCTCTTTTACAAATATATTTTATTATTTTAATGCTTATTAAGAAATGTAACCAAGACAGACTCAGCAGCACCAGCGGCTCCTCACTGCCCAGCAGTCTGATGACTTCACAGATATGAAAACTTCACAGATTAAAAAAAAACAAAACAAAACAAAAACCAACTTTGGTCAATGCACTTTAAATATATTTGCATGCATAGATTCTCCCAACCCCTTCCCTCCCCTCCCACTGGTAACTGTCAAACAGAGGGAAAACAACAACTATATTCATAAAACATTTAAATTAAAAGAGTAATTGTTTTATAGTGACAGCGTGTGCAGCAGCGTGTTCATAGTGTCTTGGCTTGCAGACCACAGAGACAACCGCTCCACAGGACAGGGTGCAAGAACACCAGCTCCTGAGACAGAGTGGGAGAAGCAAAGGATGTTCTCAGATCAACAGGTTCCAGTCTTGATTTCAATACATCCTTGTGCGAATAGTCCCAACAAACAAATAAGACAGGGAGTTACAGACAACACTGCCCCAGTTTGGGGATTCTCAGTCTGTCATGGTTAGTCACCTCTCCTGCAGAGGAGGAACTGGTGTGATTTTAGTTACTCTTGATGTGTTTTACTGTAAAGAAGGCGAAAAGCTCAGGGCTGGGAAGAAACAAACTCTCTGTATGACTCAGTGCAGTTTGATGCCCAAAACAAATTGGGAGAGAAATTACTACTAGGCAGCTAATCTTAGCAAACACTAGAGAGTATTCTACAGTTTAAATGCATCGCAGCACTGTTACAGCATGCTTGTCCTTCCCACAGAACATAGCTGGATTGATTTGTTTTTAGGTGGGGCTCATGTTCATGAAGCAGAAGGGCTCTTGTTACACATGGACACACTAATGAAATGAGACAATGCATCTGAAAAGGATGTAATCCATAAGAACCATCTCTGCCTCAGTCACATATAGACCATATGAAGTCAACCCTCCGCACACATTGGGCAAGGTTGCCCCTCTGCAGTGACCCCAGGAGAGCCATAAGATGTCCATCCTTTCCAGAGTCCTTCCTCAGCAAGTTACACCTTGGTCTCACGCCAGCACTGCTCCCCAGAGACCATCTGTGCAATCCCCAGCACGTCCCAGCACATTCCTGCTCCCCTGAAATCATCCCAAACACCTACCCTACAAATCTTCCTTCACCACGAAGATATCCCACTAATCCTAACCCTTCAGTCTGCTCCCACACTTTAGAGACTTTTCTATATCCACCAGCATCCCCTGGAGCCTCTTTTCAGAGAATGATGAAAGATTCGGACTACTCCATATAACTCCTAAACCCACCTGCACAATAAGCTTCCTAGCACCAACTGGGATCCATGGCAAACCCTTTCTGTCTACAGTAACCCCAGCTGCTCCACCATGCCAAATTGCTTCTTTGTTCAAGAGCTGCCGTTCAAGCTTGCACAGAGCTTTAAAATATTACTGATCTGAAAGAAAACCTGCAGGACAAAGCTGTAAGTGCATTTATTTGCACATACAAAAAGCAGTACCCTATTGAGGAGAGGGCCTCAGGAAGAACTCTTGACAAAATTACTCCTGGAAACTGATCAAACTTAACTTTCTCCAAAACTCTGTAAAGCAAATAAACCCTGGAGCCTAAGAGTCTCCAGGGAATGGTGAAATTCATGGAATGCCTTCATGCCAAATGAGGCACCACATCTCTCTATGGCTCTTGAGCCATTTTTAGTAAGATGTTCCAGTTCAATGAAATTGGTCTCTTCTTACCCCAGCTCTTACTCTCTGGACCCACTGCACTTTGGGTTCCTAAGGAGGTCTTCTCCAGCTTCTCCTGATGATCACCTCATTCTTCCCTTTGTCTTGGTGCCATCTTTGTTTATCCAGAACAGCTATATTTCAACAGCTAAACATTCTCCAGCTACAATGAAAATGGGGATATGAGTGGAGAGATTAGGAAAAAATTGTTTAACTTTCACTTTTGTAATGATCCCTGCCCTATGCAGTTTCGAAAAGAGATACTTTTCTCAAAGGTGGAGAGTGCTTCCAGGAGGAGGAAAGAGTGCACTTCATTGACGGGACTCTCAAGCTTCTTTTTTTCTTTTAAAAAAAGAAAACCTTGAAATCACGATCCCTAGGAACCACAAAGTATGAAGTCCAAAATTCTGTTCAAAAGGCTCATGCTCCCTCCAACAACTGCTTCAGAGACATCTTCTGAAGGTCCATCTCAGCCATATGTTTGCCAGAAGGCACACAGCACATGGTGCAATTGCCATCCCTTCCCTCCTGTGACTACAGACTTCCAATTCTATATAAAACATGCTGCCTCCTTACCCCCACTGCACTTCCCTCTGCATGCATCCCCCGGCCCCTTCACACACCCTCTGCATTTAAATCTGAATCGCTAATATTGAAAGGGACTGGACACACTTTGGGGGCATCTCAAACAGCAACAGAAAAGCTAATTTCAAGACATCTGGAAGCCCAGTAAGCTCACATGACGATCTGTTTGGGTAGGAAAGTTTTCCAGAGGGACAATCCTAACTTTGTCGCATCAGCATAGACCAACTTGATTCTTGGGGCAACCAAGCAAGAAGCTGCCATAATTGAGCGTGAAGAAGCTCAGGAAACAAAAGAAAGCAACCAACCCACACCAGCTGTTGAAAGTCTGATGCAATGTGGCATAAAACATCCCTTTACAATGGTAACTAAAGCTCAATTGGAGACACTTCTGCACCCGTGTGTGTTCCAGCACATAAGCGATGCTGGTATTTTCCCACACTTCCTTCCCTGCTCTGCTTCTTTGTGGACCTAATTGTTATTGACATGAATACCGGATGTAATCTTGTGTTATTCTTAGAAACGTTTCAGCTCCCAACTGAGGCCTGAAGAGATCAGACCCCCATTTTCCTGACTGAGTTCCTCTGCCACTATTACAGGAGGTCAGAGGAGCCATCCCACAAATAACCCACAGAAATATTCCATCCAGAAAGATCAAGAGTAACAAGATCCCAAGTCACCCTACAGAGGAATTACCTATGACGTCAGTCACAGGGAAATGGCTTAGTGTTTGTTAATGGTGCTGGAGTGATAATCCACTCCTCTGACGTTAGACTACGTGGAAGAGCCATGCCAAGAAAGCAGCAATTCAATTAAACTGTGAAGTCTATTGTTCTACAAACTTTCCTGTCCTTCTGCTAAGGATTGAGGTGGCAACCACATCTTTTTATCCATCTCACAGTAAGCTTTGTGCTAGCCTGGAGCAGTTACATACTTGAACATGTTCAGCATTATAAACTATTCCCCACCTTCATGTAGGGAGACTGGCAAAAAAAAATTCTCCTCAAATAAAACTGACTTTTCATTTTAATAGTTCATGATATTTAAAATAAACATGGAATAAGAACACACAAACCTAACCTGCCCTTCCTCAAATATCAAAATCCAGTTCCCTTTGCCTTTCCTAAAATGAGATTATTTGGCTTCTGAAATGTTAGTGGACAGACACGAGGAGGGTTGGGGGATGACACTTCTCATGTTTTCAGCTAGGGAATAGGCTTCAGATGCCTCAAATTACCAGACTTCTAGTTTTCCAGTAGGACCATTACTGCCTGTCTCTCCAGAAGGCTGGTGGTATTGGGCATGGATTATTTGTCTGGAAAACAAAGACCAGACAATCTTTAGGTAGAATTCAAGCTGATGTGGCGTTCTGCTGTCCTTGAGCTACCAGTCTTCCTAAGTGATACAGAAAATTATCAAACTGCTGTGAAACACCACCACATCAGTGCATACCCTTGCTGCAGCACAGATTTGCCTGCTCTCTCATACAGACTACGTGCAGTTTCTGAGCTGATTTCCACTACTACTGACGCCTTTCAGCTTCTCAGAGTAGGGGCATCTTTTGACCAGACAGACCCAGCTCTTTTGGCCCCTCCACCACAGGGACACATTGGGCTTCACAGTAAAGCACATCAAGAAAAAACTGAAATTGCAGGAGAAAAGGTGTTTAAATAGAGCTCACTGGAATTTCAAAAATAAGAGTTACATATGCGTGTGTTCCTCCCTACACTGAGAAAGAAGAAAAAAAAAGTCCCACAGCCTTTTGAGTGAGGATGAAAACAACCAAAAATATGGAAAATTAGCTCCCCTCACACACATCTAAGGCCATGGAAAGAATCTGTATTCTAGGAGCCTGGGAGGACAAGCACAGAGATGGGGGGAAATTCAGACGGTGCCCACCAGCTTACAGACAGCTCACACACCCGGCAGCTCTTCACAACGCCTCAGGGCACAACTGCCCTGGTGACACAGACCACAGCCTGACCTGCTTGTCTGCTACCTGCAGCGCCAAGTCCTGCTAACAGCCCTTTTGCTAAGGGAAATCCATATTACAGTCTCCATTTTCATTATTTGTTAGACAAAGTGGAGAGCTATGAGGTTATATTTGCCTTGTGCATCTGGAACATTGAGCGCTCAAGGGAATGGATATGAGTTCTTGTCCATCTTTTATAACTTAATATAAAGTAATCTTACCAAGACAAGAGAAAAAAAACATTCAAGCAACCTGTTGCAGTGTAAGCTTTAAAACATAAACTGAAAGACATAATGCCATGGTTGAAGGTATCCAGAGTTCCCATCAGGTAAATTCCTTCCCTCTTCCATTTGTTGCAGGGCCAAAGTACTATAAGTCCCCTCCCTGTTGCTCCTTGCCATTCAGTGAATACTTCCAGCCATGCTTTTATTTCTGTTGGTAAAGACAGCAAAACCAACATACAACCACAGATACACAGTACAGCATAATGTCATGATATGCCCTGCATCAGCAGTCTCCCAGTGCTGAACCTGGAATCCCATCTTTGACCTTAGCACTGCTCTTGGAGACAGGTCATCGATGGCTAACATGTCCCTCCTTCCTTAGTCCATTTCAGTGGTGTCCTGGCTTTTCTCCAGTCTAGTATTTAGGATCTTCCCAACAGTCCTGGGTAGGGACCCCTTTCTCCATAGCAATCTGAATACACACCTCTCCCCCCGCCCCCCAACCTCCCTTTCTGCCACAGCAGAGGTCACCAATGGAAAAAAAATAATTCTACCAGGAAAACTTTGAAAGTCTCATCAGGAAACATCAGCTGCTGCAAAGGCTGCTCTTTCTAGATCCGAATAAGACACCTGGGCACCAATTAGCTCTTCACTGTGAAGCTCCCTGTTCATGCATGCATCTGAGAGAATTCCATTTTTGCAGGAATTTGGGAGATGCCCATTTGTCTCCATGTCCAGAGCATTTCCATTCTGGTGCCATTCCAAGCCAGCTTTGCATTTGTTTAAGTCCTGCTTTTCAGGATCCCTGTGGATCTCTCCATTGGTGTATACCTCTAACGCATACTCACTGATTCGTATGCTGGCGTTCTCTGTGTCCCCACCATGAGTGGAAGTCCTAGAGCTGGCTGTTCCTGCCTTGAACGGCTCCTTCCGGCCCAGGATGTGCTGACTGATGATTTTACGGAAGGTGTACCGGAACTCCCTGATTCGGTAGGCATAAATTAGAGGATTTACAACCGAGTTGGCATGAGACAGGATAATAGCCAGATACATCAGCCAGAGGGGAGCATGGGCACATTTGGGGCAAAAAAGAGTAAAGCAGTTAATAATATGTAGTGGAAGCCAGCAGACTGCAAACAACCCAACAATAATGGCTAAAGACTTAGCTGCATGGACTTCCTTCTGCAAAGTGGAGCGAGAACGTTCCCCATGTACCATCTTGTTCTCCATCTGCTTGAGCTGTCGCCGGGCTGCCATGAAGATTTTCAAGTAGATACCAAACATGAGGAGGAGGGGCAAGAGCACACAGGCAAAGAAGTTGTAGTAGACCATGTACTCCATGGTGACCACAGCCTCAAAGAGACATGCCACCATACTGTTGCTGCAGTTGATGGGAGAGGACCTATTGGAACCCAGCTCTTCAATCTGGGAGCGATTGTGCCACCCTAGCATTGGTGTCAAGCCGATGATGAAAGATAATACCCAGCAGATGGCAATGATACCTTTAGCTCGAGAACCAGTCACCAAGCCATTGTACCTATAAAGCAGAGGAAATGGGAATTACATCAGTATTATTCAACAAGCCCCTGACACCCAAGCAACTTCCCAATGGCCCAATATCCCAGAAGACAGCAAGAAAGGCACCTCCTTCTTCAGATGGGCTTTCGAACTGCCGTGTAGAACCCACGCAGCACAGCACAGCAAGGACTCCATGGTGACATTGTATGCCACCTATTTCACCCCTCTTTCCTTTAAGCAGTGAATAGGTGACAGAAAAGCAGGGAAATTAATACAGTTTTAATCTGTGTTCCTTCACTCCATCTTGGTCATGCACATAGATCTTGCAGCCTGGATAATCAACAGAACTGCTCTGACCCTTGGTGATGAAGACCACTGTGGCTCTCTCACTGAAGGCTGAGGTAGTTCCTGCTTTCTGGCAAAGCAGCAGCCTTGTAGCACAGAATTGCTAGGTCTGTCTTGCAGTAGATCTGTAAGCCAAATAGCACAAAAGAACTCAGAGGCACAGTGCCATCGGCCCCGTGTCCACATTCAGGTGTGCTCCAGGGAAATTCTGCTGACTGAGTTGCAGAAGCCAGGCTGGCATTCCCTTGCACAGCACCTCACTCTGCTCTGCAATGGCACTTCCAAGAAGGCTAGCACCACCAACCTTCTTTAAAAAACCGAGACAAGTCAGCAGTTTTCACCAGCCCAGCTAAGCTGACCCATGTCTTTCTCAGAAAGGAGGAATTAAGCTGAGGACAGTGCTCTGACTAGGGGTGTGCTGTGGGCTGCACTGCACACACCAAAGGGGGCTTCAATGGTGGAGGTATTGATATGCCTGGCTGAAGCCGGTGCTCTTAGCAGTAAATTCTCCAAGATCTGTTGAAAGGGACAATAAGCAACATGGTAAGAACCTGACAGTGCAGCCAGGGACCTTTGTTTGTTTGAGTATCAGCCAGTTCCCAAGGCCTCACAGGTTACTGCGAGTCCTGAGCTGACTCCACCAGTTCTTCTCTCTGAAAATGCAAATCAGGGCAACAGTTTAACATTTCAATGCAGTTCCCTTCCCTTGGTAATGCTTAGCATGGAAAGTAGATGGCCGGATTCCCACATTGTCCAGTGTGGGTCCCACACTGTACTTGACCCTATGTGTCTGTGATCAGACAATGGTAACGCTGGGCTCCCAGTGTTTACCCAAAGCTCCTTTTCCCTCTGTCCCCAGAATTCTCTCAGCAAACAAACATTTAAAAAAAAATCCAACAAGCCATAGAAATCTTTCCATCTCCAATGAAATAGTTATTCCCACAGGTTCATGCTCCTATCCCAATGCAACTTCAAGACAGGGGAGGAGAGAGGCTGCTTTTGCTGGGCACAGTACAGAATGGAGATCTTGCACGTGCTTTAAATCCCTGCCAATGGGCCTTGGAAAAAAGCTGGCTCCACACAAGACCTGGCAGGCTTGAGTCTCCCTTCCTCAATTGCATTTGAAAATCAGAAAAGAGGGAGCTAACCACCAGTACCCAAAATACACTGAGATCCTCCTTCCAGAAATGAGGGCGGGATTCAGCTGATTCTGAGAGAGAAAAAGGTTTCTCCAGCAAGTAGTGGATCCTGCTCAATGCTTAGGGGACACTAAGGGCACAGCATGGATGGTAGCAGAGAACTGCTCACATTCAGACCTCATCAACACAGCAAAACAGCATCTGTGCTTTGAAAAGTACACTCAGGGAGCAAGAGATTGGCTGAAGGCACTTGAAGCTTGGAAAAACAAAAAACAAAACAAACCCCTCAAAACCCTGCAGCCCTGGAATTGGCTACATCTTGTCAGAGGAATTTTGAAATTGTGCAGCTGTTATCCCACGACTAGAGATGTCCCCTCCCTTCCACTAAAAATATATTCATTACTGCTCCAGGCAAACACCCCCCTGCTTCTCCCTCCCTCTTACCCTCTGGGGATTCCCATGCAACAAACTTTACAAGGCTTAGGAACAGCACTTAATCCAAGCAGCCTCCTGCTTTCCAGCTGCAGTGTATTGTGCTGGCAGTGGCTATTACCAACCTATCGGTGAGTACATTTCCATAATGCCTTGCTCAGTATCTCCAAGGGTTAAGAGAGAAAGCTCACAGCATCTCGTCACGTAGTGTGTGGCACTGTGTTGGCCAGGTACCCACTGAGAAGTGTCCATTCACTTGGGAGAGCTTGATTTCTACGATCCACATGAGACATCGCAGGCTGACTTGGCTGAGGTAGGGTTATTGTCCAGATGGACTTTCCTGGACTCATTCCTTTTTTCCACTTAGAGATGGCAACAGGCTGGCATTGAAGAGTTTGTGCACCTGTCTAGGCATCTTTCTAGATTCACAGCAGCCAGGCCAAAGCTACTCTCTGTACCCCAGTGCTGTACAGCTCTACATGGTAAGTTCAGGGCTTCCAGGAAGCATCACATATACTGTGAGTTGCTGGCACCTATGCAGGAGACACAGCCTGCTGAAAGGAGCTGGTCACACCTACAGCCCATGTTCTCCATACTCGGCAGGTGACTTTGTAGCATGTCTGATGTGTCCAGACAGCACTGGATTGTCTGTGCACAAGCAGTTCTCATGCTTCCTGGAAATACTGGACTTGCTACACAAACAACAACTTCCACTTGGAAATTCCAGACACAGAGAACACTAGTGCAGAGCACAGGGACACTCACAGTGGAGTTGGGTGTGGGGATAGGGGCACCAGACTCCTCCAGAAAACAAAACCCACTTTTGCAAACACAGGAAATTGTGGATGTTTTCCCCAAAATAATTCCACCTGCCCTACTGCTCTCCCAGCCATCAGGCTGGCAAACTGACTCCAGGAGAACAGCTGCCCTTGGTGAATGCACAACTCATCTGTGCTGCCTAAAGCAGCTTGGCTAAGGATGTGATGCTTCTGGGTCCTTGGCCTAAGCTCTGTGTCATTGAGACAATGATTCCTGCAGAAAGTGTAGTACCTCACCAGTCTGATTTGTAAACTGTGAAGCTGGGTGGAAGGCAGAACCGGTATAAGAACCCCCGGGGTCCTCAGGTAGAAGTTAAAATCTTTCCATACACTGCATGATACATAGCTGGCCTAACTCCTCGTCACAGCATCCAGCAAGCCTGCTGCTTGTCTTCCAAACCCACCCCTGGTTGACAGCACAGCACATCTTGGCCAGATGACTCTGCCATGCACGGAGCATGTTTCAGCCGCCTTTACTGCATCACACCAGAAAGCCTGCGCTCAGCACTGAGGGCTCTGGGCTTTGATCTGAATTCCAGTTGTGCTCAATGGTTTTCAACAAATCACTACAAAACACTGAACACACCCCTCAACAGCCCACACCTCAGGCAGCTGCACTTATAGGGGGCAAGACAAAAGGAGGACATTCTATGCCTATTACATCTGGAAATGCGAGACACTGACAAGCCCAGATCATCCAGGAAATCTTGTGGCAGAGCAATAAACCAAACCCAGACCTTCTCATGCACCACTGAAACAACCCTTTCCTAGAGCTCCCCATCAAGAAACTTTCTCCCCTATTACCAGGTGCTACCTGATACTAGTGCTTGTCTATGTGATGGAGACTGGGTAGGGTGGGATCCCACAGGTAGGCACAGGGCTCTAAACAGCACAAGCAATAATGGTGGGCAGGCACAATGCTTTTGCTCGTGGCACAAACAGCTTCCAGACTAAAGCCTTGGTAACAGCAAGTTCCACTGCCCATGAAGCCAAAGACAACTGGCACTGCTTTCAAAGCCATGTCCATGGTCGTTCAAAGGAGGACATCAATTATTCTTCTTTCATATTAGGTTGAATCTGCCCATAATCTACTTGACGCAAACGTGAGCACATGTAGGAAATGCTTGTCATAAAGTCAAAAGGTTTATGGTGAGCAGGTTAAGAAATAAGTCCAGATATGGCTCAAAGTGACAATAAAACATTAAATACCTGATTCACAGATTCAGACACTCATATATGAGCATTTGAGAAGGCAACCCTAGAGAATTAAAGCAACTGCTGAAACAGACTTCTCAGCACAAAGGTCCCTTCCATGTCCTATACTTTATTCAAAGTTTGTGTTCACCTCCCCTATTCTTCCTACCCCAGACTTTGAGAAGCCAGTTCTTCATGTCCAGCTCCCCTAGCGTCTGGCAGAAAAGCATCCCAATGCCACCTCAGAGCTGCAGTTTCAATCACCACTACAGGAGATAAATCTCTCCCAGTGTTCCAAGTGACAGGGAGCTGCACCTTAGTAATGCTTTCCCAGAGAAGCATCCCAGTAGCTTAGGCAGTCAATCATCTCCAAAGCAACTTTCATCAGAGGAAAAGGTCTGCACTTCAGCAAATTACTGTAGTTGGCATTGTATTACCTGCGTAAGTATTTATGCCACAGGTGAATACCTGAATCCAGCACACAGAGCAAGCAGTAACCCGAGAAAACTTTTCCGTTTGGCTGCAGGAGGAAAAATTTCTCCTCTCTTTCCAGTGCATCGGAGCTACCTGTCCTTCACCATGGGAGTATCTTTACCACAAATGCCTGCACAAGAACACGTGGCTGGGCACTGTGCTTGCAGAGCATTTGCTGGCACCAAAGAGCCTGGAAAGTGACTATTGTTCTTGGCCCATGACTTCATCCTGGAGCTCAGTCTCACAGCCAGTTTTGTTTAGAACACCCAGGGGTTTTGTATCAGCAAGCGCAGGTTTTCAGGTACCTGCCATGTTAGAGAGACAGTTCGGATTTTATGCTAGACCAAACAATGCCTCGGACTCGCTTCCTTGGGAGTGGTTTATTGCCACTTGCAGAGCGTTACATTTGTATAAAACCTGGCAGAAGTAAGCAAAGTGTTTGAGAACTTTTGGAAAGTTTATCAAATTCTACACAATGTTTTAATAATTTGAAAGGCAGAACCCATAAGACACTTACAAATTGGTTTTTATGTGTTTTTAAATTTTACCTATAGATGTCTTTCCTCACTGCAGTTTTTTGGCAGAGGGTCTTTTATCCACAGAAAAATCATTCTAAAGGTAACTCTAATTATGTACTGAGGTTTCCAAAACCAAGCAGTATCAGAAATCCCACTCTTCTGCCTCTTAAAACTGACAGTTTATTTGTGTGGGAATACACACCCACACATGTATCCACTGAGACATGTGGTTACCTTCCTTAGGACAAATCAGACATGAAACAGTTAAAAAAAAAAAAGAGAGAAAAAAATAGGTTTGGCCCTTTTTGGTTTTGCTAGCGTGAAGGAAGTCTGATTTCTTATTTTTTTAAGAGCATTCATCTAATGAATATTAGGAATGCCTGGTGTTGCCTTTCTTGCCCTCTGAGGAAGAGAGAAGAGGCTTTCCCAGGCATTAAAGGATGGGATGAAAATGTTGCATCTTTAGTGGCAGACCTTTCCTTCCATTGGTTTGACACATTTTTGAGACAACCAGATATTAGAAAAAGGAAAAAATGAGGATGTGAGCAGTCCGAATCATATCACGTTTCCGTCTTCAGCTAATCAGCTTTCACTTTCTCAGCATGTCTGAGGCTATAAGTCTAATGCTTATTCATCCATAAATTCTTAAGGGGAAACACAGTTGACAAGTTCTTCGCTCCTACCATAAAAGGACAAACCAGTAGAGGACAAGGAAGGGGATGAAACCATGGATCTACCTGTGGGTTTCTGCATCCAATCACCTCCACTGTTTTTGGGGTGGAAGAGGGTGTGCTCTGTTTTTTCAAAAACAAAATAGTGAAACTGCTACAGTGCCCCACACTGATGAAGTCTGATTTTTCTAAAAGACTCTTTACCTTGGCTATTCCAGGAAATTAAATTTTCAAGACAATACAGTCACAATAATACCACCAAAAATGGGCAGAAATCCAGATTTTTAAAAACCTTTTCCTGGCAAGTCATCCTCTAGCAATAAGAGCGCTTAAACTGTCAGCAAAAATCTTCAGAGTTAGCTTATGAGAGATGAATTAAAGATATTAGCCTTTCTCAAAGTCATTTCAGAGGCAAGGTCCCAAGGGCTACTCTACATATGTTTCTTTGTACCATTTATCAGTTTATAAACTGAAACTACCTATATGTAGAACTGTAGAAAAGTGGAGACAGTACAACTTATAGATAACTAATATCGAGAGTTTTCTCTGGAATGGAATAGAATAGTTATTGCTTACAACTACATCAAAAGTAGAGGTATGACTATACGTCTGGAAACCAACAATTAACAGTAACGTCATAGCAGCACAAGCTTGCTGAGGCATGGCTTCAGGAAAGACTATGTTGCACTGGTCCACATGGAAAGGTAATCTCTGCAGCTCTAGGGAAAAGAATTATTTCTATTTTTGAATGGGAGGTTTGTGTTAATCAACAGAAGTGCTGGATGACCAAAGTATTCACAAGAGACAAAACTAAATTGCACAGGTCAACACAAGTGATTTAAGCTCAACAGGAGTAAGGATGTCCAAAAACTCAAACCTGAGAGCACAGCAATCAGAAATTTGTTCCATTTTTGCAGCTACATTTCTTGTTCAGCAGGATAGGAAGCAAGTCTCTCCATTCCTGAGAACGTGTTGCATCCTCCTAAGGGCAAGACGGGAAGGAAGGAGACTCCTACACTCCGCCTGCACTGGCCTCTCCTGCGGCTTCCTCTACATCTTTCGAGCTTACTGAATGATGTGGAAGCATTGTCACAAAGCATTCAAACCCAGCCCACAAAACGCAGTGCTCCTCTGCACCCATGGTCAGATATATCCCGTCACAACAGTGTCCTTCTGGAAGACTGACCTGAGTAGCAGCTCCTGCGCATGTGGCAAAACTTCCCCTTGTCATACATCAGCCTCCTGGTGGCACACAAAGTAGCAGCTAGTCATATTCAGCTTTCAAAGTCTAATATTTAAACGTCCTTTTCTTCCTTTAAACTGCAGTGGAGACCACAGAATAACCACCTTCAGGTCTGGATTGGGACAAACCTCTACCTTGACCTAATACATGCTTTGCTTCCAGAGGCAGTGCCTAATCTAGTCCAAATCTTCCTAAGGCCCATTTATTTATAGCCTGCTGCTTCTCTTCCCTTCACATTTAATGGACACCCAAGAGAAAATCCCCATCTACGCTCTCCACAACCCTGCTGCTAGAGCTGCGGAGTCTCCCATTCTCCCCATGGGGAAGGACACAAGTTGACCTCACCCCTTTTCTGCCCTCCACTATGTATTGCTTTAGCTCCACTTTCCCACAGTGATCCTTCTGGTGCTGTTGGCTCTGGCTCAGGGTGCAGGTTATTGAGGTTACTGCACAATCCTGTCTGAACATGGAATGGCAGCTCCTAGGCAGCACCGTTGCGATGCCATGGGCACATGCCATTTGAGGACAGAGAAGAACTGGAAAAAGAAGCGACCAAAAAATCCAGCAGCCAAGGCAGCCTTCAAGACCTAGAAAAGGTTTTTTTCAAATTACAAGGGAAAAAGTGCTGCTCCTCATTTAACTTTCTTTTCACTCATCTCCTGATCTGTTGTTTTCACTGACGTTCATCCCCCACCACCCTAGCCCACCTCCGTCCCCCCAGCCCAAACCATGCTTACCTGAGGGGTATGCGGATTGCAATGATTCTGTCAATGGCAATAGCAAGGAGGCTGAAGATAGAACTCTGAGTCAAGACCAAGACAAAGCAGGCAATGAAAAGGCAGCCATAGAAGAAGGCACAGAAACCTGTGCTGATGGTGATGGCAAAGGGGATTGCCAGCACGCCCACGGCAATGTCAGCAGCAGCCAGGGACACCACAAAATAGTTGGTGACGTTCTGCAAGTTGCTATTCAAATAGACCGCCCAGCAGACCAGGATGTTCCCCAGGATGGCCAGCACCGCAATGACCAGTTCCAGGATGATGTAAGCTACGTCTGAGAAGAAGTCTTCTTTCCCACGTACTAGCATGGTGAGAGCGACCAGGCCAATGTGAGAACGTGCCAGAAAAGCTCAGCGTTCATATCTGCAGAGCACTGAACAGCCAAGATGCCTCAAAGCTGCCTGGGGTCTGAAGAGCTGTCAGTCGGTGAAGGTTGCTCACACACACGCTTTTCTCCCCATAGCTGTTCAAGACCTTTACAGTAGCACGTGTCAAGAAAAAAGACCAGGACTTGCCAACTCCAGGAAAGTGGATTAACCAGATGCAGAATAATTCAAACTCCAGCAGACGAATGGACAGGAGAATATCTCACGTAGACATACACTGCTCCCCAGGCCACAAAGTCCAGCAGGCAACACAACACAGAAAGTGTACTGTATGGCAGCGTCACATCGGCTGTGACTTTTTGTTTCCTGGTGATAATCACACTGCTAGTCATGACTTCCTGTCATGTACATACCTACTAGCAACATCCTCCGGTTCTCTTTTTCACCTTTTCCCCCTAGGACTTGGGAAATATCCTCTTCAGCTGAAGCAAACATTCAACTTCTTCACTTGTAGTTTCCTTTAAAAAAAAAACAAAACAAACACCAACCACATACAGTAAGTAATCAGCTCTACAGAGGAGACGGGAAAAGGAAAATCTCATTAAAGCGGCACATTAAATTGATAAAGGATATTGAACAGACCTAGAAGAATACATCATTGGCAAAAAATCTCACATTTTGTCTATCCTGAAATCTGCAGGGCCAAACTCAAGGTTCAGGAAGGCAGTATTTCACAGTGGTGATGAGAAACAAGGGACGTTTTGTTTTCAAGGCTACCAACTGAGCTGGCACTTCAACAGCTGCTCAATAGTCTGTGCTGAAACACAAGAGCCCCACTAATTACGCCTTGGCACGTGCTGTGGCCGCACAGAGGAAAGGTGGAGGAGCCTTTTTACATATACCTGTCTCCCTCTGATCACAAACACAAGACTTGAGCAATCACGTGCTGCCCATCCTCATGTACTTTTCCACAAAAGTGTGCTGCACCAATACGCTGCCCTGCAATGACACGAACCTTCATTCATAAGGGGGCTACATTGCTGGCATGTGTGGTTACCACTCTGTTGCCATACCCAGTCTTTCCTTCAAGTGTGCAGATACTGGAATGTGATCAGTGGAAGAGAGAATAGTTTGAGGTATGTCAGATGGTGACGTCTTTGAGGACCTTCCCACTGAGCATGCACACTCTTTGCAAGGGTCTCTGCAGGTTCCCCTCCTGCAACACCATAGTTTTTGTTCACATAAATCTTTATCCTATAAGCAAACCATTTATTCATTTTACCTGCATTGTCCGTAGTATTTATTGCATCCACAGATTCAGGTCAGCGTCATTCTTCAGCTACAACCAGCCAGAAACACATCCACCAAGACACACCTCTCCCAGAAGCACACACATAGGCACAATGCCAACATCGTCTCTCAAGTATACATTCATGTTCCTGCAGTACCGTGCACACAAATCTGGGATAAAGTTGGTGCCGCTTGCAAGGAAACATAGTCCCTACAGCTGCCATTTCATATGAACAGAAACACATCATCTACGTGCTTACATGCCTCACTCACACACTAATCTTGCAGGTCACCTTGTACCTCTGCTTTCAGACATGGGTGCATTTCACCACAGTTTCAGCTAAAAATATAGCAATGGAGAATAGTTCCCTGAGCTTTGTGCCACAGTCAAGAGGTAATTGTATGCTGTCCTACCCTGTCACTTCCAGAGTGGGTTTTAAACCTTATTTAGCAAGCTTTAGCAGTAATATTTCTCATTAATTTAAAAAAACAGCTACTTGAAACATCAGAGGGCCAAGGGAGAGAGAGACACAGCACTAACTGATAAATCACTCGAGCTCAGTTTCAGGTGCAACTTGAATCTCCAAAACAAAAGATTTTTGGGACCCCATCCACAAGTGATCTGGTGTGGTCTAACCCAGCACGGTTTCATGCCTTCACAGTTCATTGTTTTAAAGTCAGAAACCTAATTTCTCAGGATAAAATAAAAGCGTAAAGACAGTGATAATAAAAGAAAATATGATTAACTTGTTATTCACATCTGATCTCAGGAATATAATCTAATTTTAGACCTTTCATTGATTTAGAGCTCTATTGCTAATGCTGCATTTGAAAGGGAAGTGAATGAGTCTTGGTGGTTTGGATGTGCTTCAAAAATCTAGCTTTTTCTCAACCTTGAGCAATCTTGTTTATGTGTTTTGTTTGGTTTGTGTGGAAGAAATCAACAGAAGAGATTGGTTTGTGAACCAGCTATTAAGAGGAAGATAAAGATCATCCATTTAATCTTTTCTAAATAACAAAAACCCCAAGACATCTCTATATTTTCTATTTTCCTTTAGCAAAACCCCCTGTTTTCCACTGACCTCCTGAAGTTTGGTTCTACTTTCCTGAATTTTAGGGATGTCAGTGATAGGCTCCTACATCACTCTGCTAGCATCTGACTGTCCATTACAAATCCCAATAGGTTTGTTTCAAAGCAGCAATACTGAAAACTATCACCCCTCCCAGACTGACTTCCAGGGAAGTGGATTAGAATTAATATAAGATAGAAATGAAGACAATCTGGAGGGAGAGAAAACAGAAAGGGCAAGATGAAAAATAAACAATGCTTTGTGCATGTGTGTGAGCAAGAAAGGGGAAAAAAAGACAGGAAAAGGTGGCAGGAGGAAAAAACCCAACCAAACAAGGGAAGCAGTGGGCAAAACAGGCCTGTAAGAGAAAGACTCTGTGTGTGCTTGTCAGACGTACGACACACGGCTGTGCCTGAAGGCTCTGAAGCGGGGACAAGCTCCCTGTCCCTTAGCATCACGGCAGCAGAGATGACAACAGAGTCATACTCTGGCAATGGAGGGGTGAGCGTACGTGTCCCCACTTCCTAACATGCTCACATATTTCCATGCAGGTCAAGCCCATGACCAAATTCCAATGCCAGGACAAGTTTAGAAAAATTTAACAAATTACTGTGACACACTTGGGCCAGAACTGCTATGTAAAATAAAACCACCATAAAGACCCCCACACGATACTCTGAGATGAAGTCAAAAGAACTGAAGAAACCATTTTTTGAAAGGATCCAGCCTGAGAACTGGTCACGTTAATCCTGATGCTGAGAGGACTTACTTGAAGTCCTGCTGTGTTGCTCTTGCACCTCATGTTCATACCACGTACACCTCAGTGAAGAGGATCAAAGTGAAATTACTGGGATATTCTTCCCCATTTCAGATCTTCCTTTAGTAGGATTATGAACCCATATTAATCCTAGATCCATTTTGTTTAACGGGACTCTTTCAAGGGCTCATCCTAAACTCATTTTCCAACAGGACATGGAGGGAAGTAACAAACCTATGCTGGGGAGGTGTCATCCCCCCCACTAATCATTAAACACAAGACAAAGCTGGAATTACCTACAGCTCTGCACATATCCTGAAAAAGCACAATGCTGGAACCTGAAGTTTAATGACCACATCACATACTGTTTTCTGACATGACAGAGCTTTTAACCTTCTATTTCAACTGTTTGTTTCATGGTCTGATGTTAACTTCGAATTTTTTATCTTTGAATTTGTTTGGTCCCTTGTTTCCCATCCCCCTTCACAAACAGTGGCCTGAATCGTCAACCCAAGCATTAGCCATTTATTCCAAAGCAATCTGTGAGATGTTATGTCCAGAAGAGGACAACATGCCCTTCCACCCCCCTCTGCTCCCAGATGGGCCAGAAAGCACTTAGAGAGTTCTGCAAAGCCAGCACATCTCAGAAGAGAAATGACCGGAGCTGAGCAGGTGTCCCAGCCTCAACAAAACATTTTGTGTCTGCTTCAGTGCTGGTGCTTTCGCAGTAGCCACAGACGTTAGAAAAAGCAATTATTAGCCACACAACCACAGCACATCAGAGGCCTCACCTGCTATTTACAAAAGGTGCCACAATCTGGGAGTTCCCCTGTTCGACCAGAACTCACCCATCTCACCTCATTCGAAGTGTCAGCCTGCTATAGCTTTCATCCAACACTATAACAAGACTTTAATTGTAGCAGTATTTGCAACATGCTTTAAAACAAGAACAGGCCCAGTCTTTACACTCATGTGGCTAGAAATTTACTGCACAAGGACAAAATGAAATACAGACCACCTAGAGAAGAAGACATATTATCCAGAGGCAATGCAAAATTTATTATAGAATTGTCTACTTCATGCAAGACCGAAAGGTTCAGCATCCAGGTCTGACAAGACAAAATTAATTAACAACCTGCTTTACTCACTGGGGAAGTGTGTATTTAACATCTCAGGCCCTTGAGGGATCAATACTGCAAGTTTCTTGAAGCTTAAGAAAAATAACCTGTATCACACAACCTGCTGGACAGCTACAATTAGTATATCTTCTTAAGCCCGTGTTTTATTTTATTAATTGGTTTAATTCTTTCTTGATTCCCTGGGCTATGTTCCGGCCTTTTCCCATTATTAAATAAACCTTTCTTGCCACTCACAAACATGTGAAGCTGTTGCTCTGTTCGTTTTTAGTGACTTGGAACACTCTGTTCTCTCTCATATTTCAGCCCCAAAGAAAAACTGCTCCTTGAAAATTCAATAAAGCATCTGAACAGCACGTTCCCATGAAGCAATTCACCACTGGAGCCTAAGCAAGCTTTTGTTTGGCACCTCCAGTTGGCTTTAGACTAAGGTGTTGCTTCTTCTCTCTCCTGAGTGCCAAAAGCATCAAGGTGAGCCCTTGGCCACTGTCTGGTTCAAATTACTGACCTAAAACAAGCTCATCTCCTGCTCTCGGCCCCTTCAGGATGAGTTCAGGCATCCCGGTTTTTGCTCTGTCACACTGGCACAGAGAAGATGCACTCTCTGCTCCGCATGCCAGGCTGACATGCATGACAATGTCTGTGACACTTCAGTTTGACTGCTACGCTCAGACATTAGCAAAAACTCCAGGGGATCAGCAGCCCTCAGGGCACTCGAGGCAGGCTACGGCATGTAAGTGACAGGCTGTAGCTTCCCCCAGCTCCAGAGAGGATTGGTTTCTCCTTGTCTGCTTTGGGATGGGGTAAGCAAGGCAGCAGGCAGCTCATGAGGCCATAAGGGAGTCTTCCTCATGGCTCATTCCACAGATCACAATCTAGCATCTCCTTTTGACATGACCCCTCCCAGGTACCAGACACGTACAGATTACCTAACTCCCTTAGGGAAGACCCTTGAATTCACACATGGCTGTAAGCAGAAAATTGGTGCTGCTAAATAATTTGTTTCCTACTTTCCAAAGCCTGGAGGGGGAGATGGTTGTCAGTTTTTATCCTCTCTTTGAAATCCCTTCAGCTCAAAGAGAATCTCCCTATCTTTTAAATCAAAGTCTGCAAGAAAACTTGTCTCTCCCCATTTCTTTGGAGTATCAAGTCACAATAAACGAGCTGATGTGCTCACAGGCAGCACACAAATTCGCAAAACAACTCAGGCTGTAAAACATAATGAAAACAGCTGTCCTTTCGGGGAGAACGATAAGGAAGGCAGCAGTAGCACTTTTCTGTGTTGCTCAATGGTTTCCTTTCTGAAGTTTGATATTTTATGAATGCCTCACGTGGAGCGGCTTTCCCCATGCCCCTGACTGCTCACACGAAGCCAGTGTGCTTGGAGCCATCAGAGAGCAGCCTCACTCCTGCCTCCTACCAAAGGATGAAGAGATGAGGCTGGGTGGGGCAGGAAAGAGAGGAGAAAGGAGGCATCACCCATCTAACTAAGACATACTTTTTTCTGGTTCCCCTATTTGCTTTATTATTGGCTGCTAGCTAAATGATCTTTTAGGTCATCTGTTTACAGTAATAGGAGGAAATTAAATATTAATAATAGACTATTTCCCTCTAGACTGCTCTTTGTTAACAAAGGATACAAGTGAAACAAAGCAGGCAAAATTACCAGCACACCATGCTCTTGGTTTTCAGGTACCTGGAGCACTTGCAGTTTCCCTCAACCTGAAGTTCCAGATGCCCAGTGTCCTGCGCACTTGCCTGTGTGGACACCCATCCAAGTGCAGAACATGGTGATGTCTGGAAATCCTTGTTCTATCAAGGGGCTCCACGTGGCAGTTTGACCTTTCCAGAGGACCGTTCCAGACTTTATCCAAAACATCATCTGCACCACTGGTGCTCTGACTGCAAAAAAATGCAGTGCCAAAGATCTTTTGAAGCACAGAGCTTGCCTCTATTTGGGAAGTGAAGCCTTCCTCCTGTGTAAACCTTACAGTGGGATAACAACGTTTCTGGACTGGCTTTGCAAATGCTCCAGAAATACTGAGTAAAATTAGGGCTTCAGCTTTGCTAAACTTGGTCTAATCCCCTCTTACAGGAAAACAGTAGCCCTCCAAGACTTAAAACCTTCACTCCATTTACTTGCAAAAGGCAAAAGAAATGGCTCTTTAGAGATCTGTACTGCCCCGATCTTGGTCTGTCAGTTCAGAAATGAGGAAGAGGGACAACATTTCTGCTTTACCTTTCCATCTCTGTTACAGTCCAGGCCAAAAAAGGAGGCTATAGTCACAGCAAGAACAAGCATGGTGAATCTGGATGTAAAGTCTTTATTGACTAGGGGATTACCAAAGATCCCGATACTGCTGCAGCAGTGACAGCAACAAAAAGCAAAAGAAAATCATACCCTTCAAGCCTGTCCCATGTCTCTCTTCTCCTCTTCTTTATACTCCATATAAAAATCACAAAAACGCCCAAAAAGTGAAACCCCACTGGACAACAAGCAAAGGTCGTAACACAGATGGCTAATAGGAATGGCTAATGCAAAACCAATATTTCAGCTTTGCCTCCTGCCCTCCAAGGGCTAGAAGTGGATTAATTTTTATTGCAGTAGCGGAAGAGAAGACTAGAACAAAAGACATTTGGCCATTTTTTTCTCCTAAGTGGATGTTATAAATGTTTAAAAGCAAGAAAAAAAACCCCTCACAGTAATTATTCCCATTCTAATGGTCACAAAAAGCCAGGGAGGGCAAAACTAAGTAAGGCTGAATGACCAGCAGTTAAATAAGCCACACGAAACAAACAAACAAAGGGAAATTGTTCCCCTGTGCTCACTAGAGTAAAGTCTCACTGGGCAGCAGGCATCATGATATATTGCCAAAAGGCGCAGAAACACGTTGGATTTTTGAACAAACCATTTGTATCCAGGATTGATGATGTTGATTTACCTACAGTGGCATTTCCAAAAATAAAAAATAGAGCATTTGGATAAACTTTCATAAGTCAGACATGTAAAAAAGCATAATTAAAACCATGTACCATGGCCAGAAACAAGTTACTTCTGCCAATATCATCCACAATGTCTCTGAGGATCCTGTTTTCCTTTCCTGTGCGAGGGAAGAACTCAAAAGTAAACTCTGCCTCCCCACAGCCCTACTAAAGCCAGCTGTGTTCATACATAAGGAGCATTTCCTTCAAGAACAAAATAAGAGAAATCAGAAAACAGGATATCAAGAAGAAGTGACCCACTGAGGAATACAGGCAAGGGAGGAATTTGCTCTGAAAATATTTATCATATTGCTAATAACTCCATTCTGATATATTTTAAAATAATGGAGTAGACTTCTCTCCAGATATGACTTCACCTCTCATTTCTGTTTGAAGTTTCCAGACAGACAGTTGAGAATTGGATATATCTGTTTGTTTTCCCGTGTTTTGATCCAATTGTTCCCAAACCCCATTTGCCTTCTCTAACTACAGGTTTGCTCTCCACCAGGCCTTGCAAGGCCTGCTGCCTCTCCTCCAAGCACCCTCCTTCTGCAGGCTGTAAGTAGTGTTTGCCTAAGCTCTGCCAGCAAAAGAAAAATTCACTCAACTGCAGTGCAGGGAGTGCTGTGGTACCAGGTCAATCAACATCCTATCTTCTGCAGCAGAAGGGATAGAACTCTCCATCTCTCTCCATGTAACTTAAAATGATTCCCCAGCTGTCCTTCCCTATCCTGATGAAGGCACTGTACAATTTGAACAGAGATGAGCCAATTCTACCTGCCTCTGAGCCAAAGCAAAGCTGTCTCACTGCATTAGCTCATCCATGGCTCATCTGCTGACCCCTCGGAGCAAGGGCTATTACTGAGGACTCACCATGAAGCTTCCATCACCACCCAAGTGGTTTGACTCATATCCACCCACAGTACGAAAAGCAGTCAAGCCTCCACTGGGTTGCTAACACAGCTCATCACGTCCTTCCTCCCCAACTTGCTGCTTCTCTTATCAATTTAAGCAGTGACACAGCGGCAGCACTCAGCCCGAGCTCCACAGAGCCTGCCCTGCTGACATGGCAGCATAACCTGTCCAAACACCCCCTGAGCTCCCGCACCCTCTGCCCCTGCACGGCCCACCTCACTGACTGCCGTTTGCTCTGTATGGGCTGTACACTGCTGGCTCAATCTCAGGAATCAAGCATGTGCTCCCTGTGCCTTGCAATATTGGCTGATTTTTGGCCAACACAAGAAACCCTATTTCCTCCCATGCCGCAGGGTGTGTCCTGGCCCCTTGCACCCCCAGGCTGTGCACCAGTATGTTTTACCCAACTCACTTCACCTCAGGTTGTCAATCAGCTACCAGTGAAAAAGCATTTAGACAAAGTGACAATGCTGGTGGTGTGTGCTCATCCCAAAAGCGGGCAAAAGCCACCATAACAAATTTTCTGCCTCCTTGGTTTATTTCCAGCAACTTTCCCTTTTCCATTTTTTAAGGTGTTTACCCTGACTCGCTAATGTCTCATCAACCCGTTAGTGTTTCTGTCTCAGTCTCAGAGCTATTTAAGACATTTTTAGGACTCTGCCACCCTCTGTGGATAAGGAGGAGTTGATGCTCTGATGATGTCTCAAGGCCACCTGCCCTCCCTCTTCTCTTTGCTATGACTTGCACCATACTTCTGTCACTCTTCCAAAGTGACTTGCATTTTCACTATTGCAGTCAGCCACGCAGATACAAGCCTTTCTAGAGGCACTCAAAGCAACTTTTTTTTTTCTTTTCAAGTCCTTGATTATAATCCACTTTATTAAGAACTCTCCAATGTCACTGGTTACTGATCCCAAACTCTCAGTGTTTAGACGGTGCTCTGAGGACTCTAACAAAGTCCTTCCTTCATTTCCTAAGTCCTTGTGCTGTGGTAAAAGCCCATCCACTTACAAGTAACAGCCTGCTACCTCTGCCCGCTTCCTCCTCTGACTGCTCAGGCCAGAGACACCAATGTTCTGGGGCGGCGAGAGCATGCAACTGCTGGCGAAAATGACATTTCTAATTGTCGGTTTCTCTCCTTCTACATCAAACCATTGCACTGGAGAACCAGTAGCCATTCATAAATCACTTTAGAAAACATTTTACCAGACTTGCTAGCTGTTTATGAGTTAGTGTGCTTGTCTAGAGGAAGCAAAAAGGCAAGGAGAGCAGCAGCAAGTACCCCACGACGACAGAGACACCTCTACCATGCTTGGGAGGTGGCCCTTTTCTCCTGTGAAAACTTAAGATATTTTACAGTTTCTGCACAGTAAGAGATCATATAAAGCTCCAGCTATAAACCTGCAATCATTTCTCAAATGCATGACAACCACGATCCTTACACCTTGCTGAACAAGGATAAACCAAAAAAGACTGCCAAGGCAAATTCCTTAGGGACCGTGGCATATGACTCCAAATACAAAAGATGTTAGTCAAGCAGAGATGGATCCCAGGGAGGTGCCCAGAACAGACATCCCCAAGACTTTAGGATAGTTTCTCCGAAGTGGATTGTGCCCATCTCTTGCCTGCTGTAATCATACAGCTAGGCTGTACTGTGGCTACATGGAGGAAAAGGAAGATTTCCCTTTAGGAATGGGGTAGGAAAGACAACAAAACCAGTTGATTAATCATCTTTCCAGTCTTCAGCCCACGAATACAGCTTCTTACCTTTCTATATCCTGCAAGAGCTGACACCATACAGTTGTACCAGGGAAAAAGAATCATGTAACTACAACAAATCCACCAGAATCCTCTATGTCTACCCATGTTATAATCCTAAATGAATCCTAATGGGCAAGCAGAGTTTGGATCAGCATTTAGCAAGACACAGGATGACATAAAACAAAAGATTAACGTGTTTTAGGTGCTTGACAAAGTTAGGTGCTTCCGTTTTAACAGGTCCAGCTAAAGAGGCTTGATTTCTGGAAGGGAAGCATTTTTTGGAATCAGGGTATTTTAAGGAATCCCTGACTAGGTAGCCATTGGCACAGGTAATTTTTTTTGCCAAAAATCCAGGATGCAGAACATTTAAGAAACTTTTTTAAAAGTGAACGTGCTTCCCCACACATGCTTCAGGAACTGTAATGGTGCTGGTGCCAGCCCAAGTCAGTCTGATGTTATTTTCCATCATCCCATTGAACCTGGGCACTGATCTGTGGATCGGACGTATGTGGAAACTGTAATTATTCAAATTAATTCCAATCACGTGCCTCTCTTCTGAAGATTATATTAAAGACCCATATACCTCTTAGCTGTCTTTTATCCTGGGAAATGTTTCCCGTGGAAAATCCCAGTCTGTGCCCAAGTACATGGATTTCATACCAATACCAAAGTTGTTATCACCACAGAATACAATATTTAACAGCCTACTTCCCTTAACTCCTTAACCTCAACAACTGATTCATACCAGGATCTGACAATCCTATTCTGGGGAAACCTCAGTTACCAAAATGATAGGTCAGTTTGTAGAGGACTTTCCCAGTACAAGAAGGGGGATGTGGGTAACAGGCCAACATTACAGAACAGGCAAAGACAGCAGAAACACTTATGCTCCCCAGTAAAAAAAAAAAAAAAAAAAGGGGGGGGGGGGTGGGGAGCAGCAGACGGGAAGTGAGAGGAGAACACAGTAGTCTAAAACCAAAACAAAATAGCTCCAAAGAAGCAAAACCAGGAGAAAAATGGGAGAGACTCTGAAGTCTGAATACTAATTGAGGAAAGAAACTTCTAACAGCGAAAATAGTGCAAACCTCACCACTCCCAAAGGGATGCATTAAAAGAGCAGAGTGAGACCAAATTACAGTTCCCTCTGTTGAACAGCATTACTCACTCAAATGCATGAGGGACTCTGCCCAGGGAGATATGCAGACATGACCCCCAGATGATGCTGGCTCGGGTTCAGCTGAGCTTTGAATGGCTCCACCAGTGAACAATCCCTCTCCTGCCCTCCTTGAATTGCTGCTGAACAAGGAGCCACAACTGTCCCTGTGAGCATCGCCTGGGATAAACACGGGGACAGGGAGACAGAGGACGCTCTATCTCAGCAAGCCGGCAGATAAAACAGCTCCAATCTGCAAGTACTAGAGGCCTCCTGAGAATGCCTGAGTGCCTTCCACCGTGGATTTGAGTGCAATCACAAATGCTAATCACCATACAGACAGGAGCCCAGCATGTCATTCCTCACGTCTCCAAAGCTTCAGGAAAACCCCCCTTTCCTCTCCTTGTATCAGAGAGGGACAGGAAGATTCCCTCATCCTTTGTATGCCTCTCCCTCTTCTCCCTGTCCCTGGCTCAAACCATTCCTTCAAGAAGTTTCACTCCTGCTAACTTATTCCATTGTCTTAGATGCATTGTTTGCAAATGTTCCCTAAAAATGGTATGTAAAGTATTCTTTATTCCCGTTTCAGGTCTTTCCACATCCCTGTGTAACACCTGGAGTTTATCGTGTTACCTGTCAGATAATGATAAACTTACTGCATGCAACCCCTGAGATAAATAAGATCTGTCTTGTAGCTGCCATTTCTTTTCAAACCCTGCCTTCCACTGCTGCATTTGTAGTTGTAACAAATTACTTATTTTATTTGGGCTTGAAATGTGTAACTTTTCAAAAAAATAAAAATCAAAAAAACATCAGCAAGAGCCCTGAAACATACATAAAATTTGAAGCGTGACCTTCCTGACACTAGCTTTACTGCTGCTTTGTAGGCAAAGAGGCTCCAGTACTCCTGCTCTTGCATATCTTCTACAATGGCATTTGCATATACTTTACACAATATACTTTGTGTTTAATGCTACCTGGTAATTTTTGGTTTTAATAATCAACCAACAGACCCAATGATGAAAAGCATCCTTTCTCCAGAACAAGTCATAAACTAAACTGGTAAGGTTTGAGTTAGTTGCTCAAATAGAAGTGAATAGTGAGGTCTAAAGTGCTCTAAGCTATCACCTGAGCCTCTGCTGCCACTTTAGAAAGGCATGCACCTCCCCTAGGTCCTATCCTATTCTCTGCCAGCCCCATCGGGATGTCTCACATAGCACTAGACATCTGTTTATAGCACCCATATCAAGCCCCAGGCATCCTGAACAGGAAGGGACAAAGCTCCCACTCAAACACATGCCTCAGCACTGTTAACACTTTTGCCTAACAGCAGTGATCAACCTGAACACTTAGTTTTTACAGAAGCAGTCTTATTGCATTTGGCTTTTCTCTGAACTCTCCTAAGCACTTAGTGGCTCATCAGCTCTTTCCCTAACCTCATTGTTGGGTGTTTATCCAAACAACTTGATCCTAACTTTGCAACTGCATCACCATACGGAGCTGTACTGCAGCCTATCTACCCTATCCCTCCCATGCTACTGCGGATCTCTGGCCATACCAAGCACAAGGTAGCCAGGTTTCCTATGATTTGCTCCTTACAGAACACAGGTTGAGGACTGAAAGAGATCACGCCTTTATTCACACGTATTTACCAAACACCTACATTTGCTGAAGTCCTTCTAAATACGCTTTGCTAACCCTCTGTGGGTTGCCCGCTGTGGTCAGGATGAGGAATGAGTTACAGCAAAGGAGGTTTAAGCTGGACAGCAGGGTGTTTCCTGCACACCAGGGAAGTACGGAGTCTCCACTGCAGGTCTTTAGGAGCAGAATGGCAAAATAGCTGCCAGGAATGGCAAAAGCATAGCTGATCCTGCCTTTGGGCAGTAGCATGGATTAGATGACCTTGAAGTACCTCCTGAGGGTATTTTCCATAATTGAGAGTTGTATGTGCCATCTGTCCATTCTGATCTACAGAGATTTACTTCAGAAAGAAAAAATGCAATACAACCAATAATTATTCTTGACACAGATGCAACCTTTGTGAGGGGAGAGGCATCTTCTGATTCTATAGAGGAAGCTGAACCCTTCAGAGGTTAAACCATCCTGTGTGTATCTGCCCAGATCCTCTTGCCCTCCCAAGGCAGAATGCTGCTGGTTCTTTACCCCTAACAGACCAACCCTCAATATTCAGCCACACGAGCATCTCATGAAGTAGGCAACTTTATCTGCCTTTTTAAAATAAGCAGAGAGGCAAGGAACTGGTGCCATTGTGTTCAAGTAGCTTTGCCAAGGCTGTTCAGGCGCACTGATGCAAAACCTGAAGGTGATCCGTGAGGCAACCAAGCCTTCTAGTCCTAAATACCAGACCCTGATGAAAGGGAGTAACTCTCCATTGACTTGTGGGAATCCTCCCTGATTCCTTGACACACAGCTCAATATCTCTTGGGTTTTAGTTTAGAGTCCCACAAAAAAGAAAGCTTCAATAGCCCATCTCCATTTTCAGATGGAGAGCACACAATAAAGAAGGACCCAGACCATCCAGATCAGATGGAGAGAATGAACAAGAAGAGCTGAAACCTGTTCAAGCTGAAGACAAGGACAAACTTTGCAGGACACCAAGAGAGATGCTGAATACAGCCTTTGGATGGAAAAACCTCTCACAACTGTGCAGAACTCTTAGAGAGAGCTCAGCCACACTACACCTTGTCCCATGTCATGTGTTAAAATGTGGGCAGAAATGTCAAACCGAAGCAAAGAGCTGAAGCATCATGAAAATAAGTGTTTTGGTGGAAAATCTGTGAAGCCTTAAACATCCTGTATAGATGAGAAATCATACAGCCATCAGTCACCGAGGCAGAAAGGAAGTGGTAAAGGGGGAGGTTTTCCTTCCACACCAGATGGAAAAGCTGCCAGGATCAAGACTGAAGGGGATGTACTCGGCCAGCTGGTCCAGACCCTTCAGAGAAGGGCAACTGAAAAGGAAGAGTGAAGATTCAAAACAGTCCCTCCAAACCTCTTGCTGGACCGAGCTTTTCCCAGTAGTTCTTAAGAGGGCTTAACCACATAGCTCTACATAAAATCCATTATTGAAGATTAAACAAAAAAGATGAATAGCTTTCAAAAGTTGATTACATCCAAACGCAATAGTGCCAGCAGCCCTCATGGAAACATCCTACTAAAATAACAGCAAAAATAGAAATGCAAACATGGGAGACCTGGCGGAGGCTTTTCAGGTCAGATCTTTAGTACCTTTTGTACCCACTGACAGAAGGACAGAGGGGTAAAAACATCATTACTGGGCTGACACCCCCTGACCTGGCACAGGATGATGCTGATTCTATTTGCAATGTATGAAAATACATATGGAAAGAGAGACAGACAATGTACACATGTAAATTCCAAACTTATCACCTGAACAGCATTAAAAAGGAGACCTGCTTGACTTTTTTTCCCCCCTGCATCCTGGAATAGGTCACTATTTATTTTATATACACACACATACGTGTTTGCAGTTTGTACCCACGTGTTTTCTCTACAGCTCCTAGCTTTCCTGGTTAATTCAGAATTTAACCCATTTGCCACATTAGACAGGATTTCATTTTTATAGTATTTTTGTGATATGTGATTACATTTATAGGGACTTGTTAATTGAGATGTGAAATAAGGTATTTCTTCCACAGATCTAATTGGATTGAAATATTTCTCACATCCCCATTGGTCACTTTATCTAATCTTTTTGTACCTCACTTGGGCAATATGCTCTGCGGGGTGTCTCTAACAGCAGGAGCTGGCCACGCTTTGTCTCTGTTAGTTTCTCTCGTGCAGAAGAATGAATTTATCGATTACTACAGTTCTTGAGTTACACAGGTCTGAGACTTACGAGCCTGATAAGAAACCTGAAAACAAATACATCCAAAGATCGAGTTATCTAATAGTCAACCATCTGCTTAGGAAAATAATTTTAAGTAGCTACAGCAATTCTATTAACTGCTATTTACTATGTGAGTCATGTTGTTCTCTTCAAGTTAACCCTTCCTGCCTCCTCTGTGGGCCCTCGGCCCAAGGCAGTTTTGAAGAGGGAGCTGGACCACTTTTACTAATTTCAAGCTATAGCAAAGCCTGCACTCAAAATTTACCTCAATCTCATACTGCAGCAGGACATAAAAGAGCATTAAAGCAACTACGGCGCTTCTGGGCAACTCTTAGACCATGCAAACAACTGTGCAGAAAAATCTCATCCCAGGAGCATCCCCTGCAAGGGCACCACACACCAGCACATACACAGCAGGAACACATCTGCTGCTCCATGTGCTCTTCCAGGATGGGCTGCCTGCACCTCCATGAGGGCAGGTCACCCTGGCAGGGCCCCGTAGCCCTGTCCACCAGGGCAGAAAGCCTTCTCACACATCCTCCCAACAGCTCTGGAGACAACTGGCACCTTGCAGCCTCTCGCCTTTCCTTCACCTGCCCTCTCCCCTCAGCACAGAGGCACCAAGGCCCTCCGTGACTGGCAGCTCCACTAACATACTCGCTGGGTATCAAGGCTTAGCGAGCTCCCAGGCACAGCAGAAGGCACACCGCCGAAAAACTGTTTCAGTCGCTCGACACTGATGAGGCAGGGTCGGGGCTTTCGGCAGCAAAGAACGGGACAAGATTGCGCACAGGTTTACCGCCATCTGTTCGGTCCCTGACCTTTTTCCCTTAGCGTGGTTGCAAAGCGCGTGTAAATCTCCTTTGCTAAACACTACGGAGAAGTTTACAGGACGCAGGGTGCTCCTGTGGAATTGCTATTTTATGATTAAGCCCGAGCACAAATACCAGCTGAAGGGCTAGAAGGAGGGCTGGGTGCAGGGGAGCAAAGTCCGGCACTTGATGTTCGAAGGAAGATCCGTGCCGCAAACATCTGGGAGCGCGGGGGTGTGTCAGGGGACTGACAGTTGGGAATCAGAGCGGGGTGAAGAGCGCCGGCTCCGCGGTGGAGAAACCCTCCGAGCCGGGGCGGGGGACAGCGGTGCCAGAGCGGAGCCGCCCCGGCCTTAGGGCGGGGGGTCCGGCGGCACCGAGGAGGGCACCGGGTGGCCGCCTTTCAAACTCTCGGGAGAGGCGGGAAAGGGAGCGGGGCAGCAGCGGGAGCGGGGCTGTCGCCGACACCGCGAGGGAGGCGAGGGAAGCGGAGCTGCCCGGAGCCGGCGGCCGCCGGGCTCGGCACGCACCGGCGGGGCTCCGCGGCCGCCCGCTCCGCCCGCCCGAGACCCGCAGCTCGCCCCGGCCGGGCGGACCCGCTCCGCCCCGGGAGCTGCAGCACCGGGGGCTCCCGCCGCCCCGCACCGCGGAGCCCCGCCGCGGCGACGGCAGCATCACCCACCTGCCCTCGGGGCGCCGCTCCGCGCTTCCGCCGCGCCCGGGCGGCGGGTGTCCGGTGCCGGTGCCGCCGGGCGCTGCCCCGCTCCCGCTCCCGCTCCCGCTCCGGCTCCCGCCCCCGCCCGCAGGAGCGGGCCCGGCGGCGGCGGCTCCCCCTGGAGGGCGGCGCGGGCGGCGCGGGGCGGGGGCGCGGCGGGGCGGCCCCGGCGGCGGGGCGGGAGCGGGGGGGGCGCCCCCCGCAGCCGGCCTCGGCCCCTGCCCCGGAGGGCCGGGCGGAGGCGGGCAGCGCCGCCGGGTCCCGCCGCTGCCCGCGCCCCGCGCCCCCACCCGCCGGCACCGGGGGGCTCCGCACCCGTAGGGGCGGCCCGGCCCGGCCCCTGCCGCTTACTTCCCCAAGTCCGGCTCTTGCCTTGAGGGACCTGCAAGCGACAGGAACGGGCTTCCACCGTGCTCGATCTGCGGACAGTGGAAGTCGGGAAGGGAAGGAGGGCTTTCTCCAGGCATTGTTTTAAGCACCGACTTCTTTCCAGGCTGGAGCACCCACCCGGCGAGGCCAAGCCTACGGCCGTGCGGAGCGGCACCGCACCGTGCCAGGCAGAGGGACCCCCACGGGCTGCAGAAGCACAGAGAAACTTGCAGTTCCTTCTCTGCCTAACTGTCCTTACTCTCACCAGAAAGCAACGCCCTTCCAGAGTGCAGTACTGTTCTGGAGTAGTGTTTAAGAGGTCTCGGAAAATACATTTAATATTTTACAGAAGTTCCCCCTTTCCCATCGTGGAGGTCTCCATGGATCCCACCAGCACACACGTGCATCTCCCACCCAGAGCCAGGCCCGCGGCGGCATGCCCTTTGGGGCTGTGCGTGAACCTTGGGGCTGCGCGTGTCCCCAGCCGCCTCCATCCGCTCATCTGCAGAAACAGACTTGGGGAACAGCCGTGACTCATTTCACAGCAATTCTGAAGCATGGAGACAACCTCTCAAGAATTTGAACCCACTGCTCTTTGTAGACATCTTTTAAGTTTTTTTTACTTCTATTTTTCAACTTTACATCTTAGCAAGTAGTTTATCTACATGTTCCTAGTGGCTGGACATTACAAACAGGAAAAAGCATCAGGTCTGACTCATTCCAATGACAGCCAGCCCAGGCCCCTCTGCGCAGAGGACTGCCACAGCTTGGGTGCTTCTGCCATGCAACAGAAGTTTTTATTTCAGGATTCCCAACCCAGAGATGCTTTGCTGACATCACATCGGCCAGAAGTGTATGCACATTACTTTGACCAACAGGCAACTGGCTCACCCAGCCTTCTCTGGCAGCAAGAGCTTGAATGATGCTTTAAGTTTTTTTGGTATATCAAGACAGGAGGAAAAAAGTAGCAGAACTGGCACCAGCCACTTCAGCACCAGCCTCAAAACCTATGAGCATCTGAGCATTAAAAATTTAGCACTGGCAGTAGCAGCTGGTACCTGCGCTGCCCTCCCCTCTGCTCTTACCCCAGACAGGAAGGCAGGCTGGTACATGGGCTGCCGCAGCCACCCAGCTATGAATTACAGAGTGGAGTGGAGACCTGAGCGCTGCTCCAAACACAATGGGAGTCCTGTGGGGAGAAAAAAGAAAAAGGCATTTTTCCCAGGAAGTTACAAAAAAGGCTGAAGTAATCTACCACACAGTAATGATTTAAAGGACCACATACGTTGACTAGCCAAGTCAAGAGAAAAAGCAAAAATGGGAGACTATGAGAAGTTTAGAAGCCTCATCAAAACATGCTGCAATATTGATAAATTTAGAAATGCCACCTGCCTGCATGAAGTTTGCCAGAGGTTTTTGAAAAATGCTGAGACTAGAATTGCGCACTGTTTGTGTAATGGTCTCACTTTTGCCCTGTACAAGAGATAGCGTAGAGTTTTCCCACTCCTAGTTGATACTCCACAGCATTTTATGCTGTGAAATTGAATTTGAAGCGGAGGGGCAAGTGTCATGCTGTAGCAATTAGCTGTCTGCCAGGATCTGCTGCATCTGTTCAGCGTCGCTCCTTTCCAGGGTAGGATTTCCTACATTGTAGAGGTTGCCTCTCATCTTTGGCCCAGATCCTCAAAGACATCCAAATGACTCTCTCCCTCTGAAATCAATGAAAGCTGGGAATCAAAATACTTTCAGGGAGCAGGGATGCAGTTTCTAAATACGATTTTGTTCCTGAATACATTAAAACCAAAGTTGTTGCAGTCACCTCCCTTTATTAAGCTGTCAGGCTGCTTTCTTCCAACAGTCCCATCCTCAACACATTATCTTACAAGTTTCCTGAGTGACAGATGTTGATCAACATATCTTTGAAGGACCCCAGAAATGCTTCACTCGATCTTTCTTTTCCCAGTTATAACTCTGATTTTTGCAGCTAATCAATTTTAAGATTATTTGATGTAGGCTATATTGATTTTCTTCTATATCAGCATGTCATAGAAGATCCAAAGCAAATGTCCAAGTGCTCTGACAGGACTGGCTGATAATGGCACTCTGACAAGCTTCTAATGTTTCTTAGAAATTGCTTTTTTTCCATAAAAGCATTCCAATACCACTACCAAAAGCACCAAACCACTGGCTCCTTCTCTCACCAGTAATTCCAGTTTGGATGGTGTATCAGGTCCCCATTGTCACCTGTTCATTTTCTCTGTGCAGTTCGGAATTCTGCAGTGTTTCAAAATGTTAAAAATCAGTATTAACACCTCCCAGAGCAATTGAGCCAGTTCCTCTACTTTTGCATGCTCACTTCTCACTTCTGCACAAGTAAACGTGTTTATGAGCAGCTGCTGTTTTATGTCCTATTTAGCAGTTGGATAGGATAGCTTTTATTCAATAAGGTCTGAATAGGTCTGTTGCCTTTCTTTTGAATTAAGAAATTAATTGGTTTTCTATTATTTTTATGCTGTTGTCCCTGTCAAGTATCAGAACTGCACCGTTCTTCAGATCATTATTTCTTCTTGAGCACATTCAGTGTGTATTGTCCTTACCTGTAGATATTTCTACTTATTCCCTCCCTTACCAGTGGCCAGCAATGACAGCAAGGAATACAACCAGCTTTTATATTTTCTTCTTTGTTTTTATAATATGGGGGTGGGGGAGTACAAGACAGTGTGAACTTCCTTTCCCTTCTTAGTCAACTCATGAAGGAAAAAAACAGCATTACTACAACTGCTGTGGCCAGATACAGTTTGAGAAGGGACTACATGAAGAAGTAGGCTGAAACTACTTGGAAACAAACCAGCTTCCAGCAGCTTCAGCAGCCATGGGGAAGGTACTGCCACACGTCTGGAGCCTGCTGTTGGCTCAGGCTGTGAGCTGAAAGAAGTCCAGTACTGCAAGGAAAGAAATTAAGTTATGCGATTCTCCTGCGTACAGCCAAGAAGGGCTTTTTCATTCCTGAAAAGCAGAATTGCAGTAACATACTGTACACTATCTCCTAACTGAACAAGCCAAACTCCTGAAGTTTGGGCAACTGAAAAGCAGTGATACGAGACTATTAGCACTTCTCAGACTTAGCAACTGAGCTGAAGTAGTAAACTCTAGAAAGACTGTGTAGAAAAAAAAACCTTTAAATGCTTCCTTCAAAAAGATGAGAGCAAAGTAAATAAAAGCTTCACACCTGAGACCTATCGTGAAACTCACCCTTCTCTTTCCTCATACTGCATGAGCAACAGTCTGCTGGGCACATCAGTGGAGCCTCTGTAAACACAAAAGAGACTCATCTATAATGACTATAATCAAAACCAGCCTCCCACCCTGGTTAGTTGCAAGATAGCAAGAAAATCATACCCATGTATTGAGGCTTCCATGTGAGGGACTGAAAATGATCATCAGTTTGTCTAGAACAGAATCTGGAAGAATTAGTGTTTTTTAAAAATAGAAAAAAATATTTCTGTCTTTAAGAAAGAAATAACTCTTTACCAGTTTTGGAACTCTTCTTCATCATGACATTCTTCTTTCTAACCAGACTGAATCATCTAGTATACACAAGATTACATTTAAGGGATGCACATTTTGCAAAGAAGCATCAAACTGAGTATTGCATTAGCTCACATACGCAATGTTGTTAAACAAGACACTTGAAACGATGTGTTCCAACTTGCACATAATCCCATTCCCACAAATACTGCCTGAATCTCCCCAAAGCAGTGAAAGGCACAAGTCCAAGAGAAGGGATGGAGGCAGGGTTAACTGAGGTCCTTTGAAAACACTAGCAAATCCTTCAACATTAGAGACAAATATATATAAATAAAAATCCATATGTGCGTATATTTATCTGCAATTATTTCTCTCACATTATTCAACATTAAGCATTTGTTAGCAATTTAAAAATCAACACTGAAAAAGAAAAAAAAGCAGCTAGATTTTCTGAAGAGAGAGTCCCTTAACAAAGTTACACATGCAGAATTGTTGCTGGAAATGCCCATCGCTAACAACTTAACGACGGACGCTCCTCTGGGTCAAAGACTGAAGCCTTCTCACAAACTGTTCAGTTCCAGCATAGGAGTTCAACTTTTACCTAGGCTTGAGGAAAACAAGCTAAAGTCAAGATAAGATTTGTGCTCACAGGGAAATGCAAACCTCTATCCACAACACTCTAAATCCTGCCATTTGCACTTAGGTCAGGAATGAAAGGATTTTCAGTAATTTCATTTCGAGATTTGGACTACTCTCCGTAAAAGGCACTGCCCAAACAGACTGTGGCTTCATTTCTCTAAATGCTATTCAGCATGACAGACTATGAGATGGAGTTCAATCTAAATTTAAGTACTCTTTGTAGACTATTAATAGAAGAAAAACTGGTAGCATGAATCATCATGTGGGAGCTGCAGAGCAACAGCTATTTCTTTTCTGTAGTAGTAATATATAGAAGTTACCTCTCTACAATAAACTGACTGTTGGAGTTGCAAGGCCCAGCAGAAGGAGTCAGATGATGCTTCTTCACTTACACTATTCTCATTTTATTCTAAGGAGCAATGAGAGGGCAACCCTTATTTAACTTGGCAAAATCCACATTGTGTATAACCAAGCTCTGTCGCAACACAAATTGAAGACAAAAAGTAGCTACTGACCTTGCTCCCCATCACTCCCTGCTAGGGAATACTGTGTGCTGGAAATGTTTGTGCAAAATGATGGAACTTCATAGGTTTTTTAAGTTAAGTTAGTGTCTTAGCACCCTGTTCCAATGCCTGTACAAGGTTTGTACCTCTGGCCAAGAGGAAAACTGGGGCATGCCTTCCCTTTACGTTTCTTCTCTGCTGGGACAATGGTCCAGCTGTATTATTCTTAGACCAGCCATTTTCGGGGAAGATTTTTCAGAAGGACTGAACACCTAACAGCTCCTGAACTGCAAAACTGCTGATGCTCAGCACCCCTCAGGATCATCCCCTCCAATGTTGTGATTTTCTTTTTCAAGAGATAGCTCTGGTTAGGCGCACCACAGGCTTTACCCTAGGCTTTACTCCATTGCAGTTGATGGACTCTGAATGTGGCCCCACAGAGACACACAGTATTAACTCAACACGCTGGTATTTCAGTGCTCAATGGGATATTTATTTTTGAAAAATATGATATTGTCAACAGCTCAGTAAAGTTGTCTCCAGACTGTTATGTCTCCTTCTCAAGTTTCTTTCATTTTTAAGAGCTTAACTTTTAGGCTTTTGGTGTGAGAAAAGAACCTAAAATGGTTTAAGAATAGGAAGCATAAACAAGGGAGTGAGCTACGCACAGCACTGGAGAGAAGCACAAATATTTCCTCATGCTATGTAATCAATGCAAATGTTTAGCAGTAAAAATACTGTGATAAGACACTACTGTGTTCAACCCTATTTTCATAATGAGATTAAAGAGGTTCCAAAGAACTGGAAAGCCTGAATAGCAAAGAACATCTAAGAAAAAGCAACATCATATTTTTCAAACAGGGCATTTCATATACAAAAATTCAGTTCTGCAAACAGAGTTCAGTTAAACCATGGTGATACAGAGGGAAATGGCAGACAAGGACTAGTAAAAACCTTTACTTGGATTAGGATTGATGGCCTCAGTCCCTTATCTACTTTTTTTTTTTTAAGAATTCATAGACAGATTTTTTTCTAAACAAAGAAAACTTGCTTTGAAACTTCTCCCATGCGTCTAACAGAAGTGAAGCTAATGAAAACCATTTAATTAGTCATAAATGTTCTTCTGATCCTGAGCTGCCAGGAGTAGACACACTAGTTACCCAGCTTCTCCATTCAAGATGTTGGGTCGCAGCATCAAGCAGTAATTCATATGGAAGATATTGGCGCTTTCCACAATACCATCACTACTTTCCGAGCAATTCAAAGAATAATTCTGTACCTCACCCAACCTTTAGTATTGAGGACGAAAAAGAAAACATACCAGTTTAAGAAACAAGAACACGAATGCTAGCCTCAAGGAAAGAGTGCTGAACCCCCCCCCCCCCCCCCCGTAGACAAAACACTGAGTGAGGGAGCTAAGAGAGGGGGAAGAACATGAAAGGAATAGAATTCAGCGGGTTTTTTGTTTGTTTTTAGGTCTTAACAGTAGCTGCTGGCTATTAATAACTTCCCATCTAGAGAAGGGAGTTAACTTTTTATGATAAGTTAGTGTCTCTGTTTTAAAAGTATTTTTGCGTGGGAAGAACTTACATCTTCATGAGCCCCTCTTGTCTATGCATTTCGTGGACCTACACACAGCTCTTGGCAACATACATGATATAATCCAAGCCTCTTCTGTTAATCAAAGCAACTGCGAAACCCTTTATGATAACATTTTAGCTGAAAGTTCTGTAAAGCTAACCTAGTTCCTATACAGAATTTAACTGCAGAACAACCATAACTCTTATATTCTATTACTTTATGGAACGGAAGCTTATATTATATTGATGTTGCTTCTGAGGTTTTTATTTTGCTATTCCATATAGCTGCAGTTTTTCAGTAAGACCTTCAAAATTATTTAACTGATTTTATTATATTTAACTTAAACACACTTACGGAGCTAGTTTCACATTTTTAACAGAATTCTCTAGTAACAGCTTGGAAGACAATCAATGAAAAAAACTTCGGTTAGGGAATATTATTTCAGTGGATATGGAAAGAAAAGTTGCAGCACTACAGACTGTGCAGACAACTGTTTTAGCACACCTCTGATCTGTGTCTGGCTCACTGCTTCTGTCTTGACCTTCAGATTGCGAATTGCAAACGTACTAGTCACTGCTACCATGCTGTCATACAGTTGCTACAGAAAAGAACATATGTTTTCTGACATGAGTTTACTACACTACACTTTTAAAACATTTATTTTTAAAAGAAGTATGAAACTGAATATCCATGCTTAAAAACAGGATATGAATCCATTTTGAGAACTAAGAAGAGTTTTCTTAAATCACTTAAATTCAGGGAGAATATCTCACCTCAAGAAAGGAGAAGTGAGATATTTTCTTGCCGAACAACATTACTGAGACAAAGACTTTTCTGCATTACTGAGCAGTCAGAAACCAGCACATAAAATCTCAAAAAAAATATGTAATAAATAGGTAGAGTTAAAATACCTATACTAGTCAGTGCATTTAAGAACAACATTTGAAATAAATAGGACCTCAATCCAGACCTCTGGATCCAATATTCCAGAGCACTTGAAATTAAAGCCCTAAAACAGCATTCGAAAACAGTTACCATCCAGGATGACTTGAGACCAAGTCAGATGTCTTTATTTTCACCTGGAACTTTTATTTTTAGGCACGTGCTTTAAATACTCTGAACTTTTATAGAGATTAAGTCCCCAATCCCTCCCCAGCCCAATTCCTTTAGAGAGAGAGAGGGAGCAAGCGAGCACACACATGTGCCTTGCCTTACTTGGGTTGGGTTAACTAACATTTAAATAATTCTAATGCTGCAATGTATTACAGAAGTTGCCTAAATTGAACATATTCTCTGCAATTCCCTTCTCTGTTACTCATATTCAAGACTAGGTCAGTACAGGCTAAGCAGATGCCTTAAATACATACCTCCTATCTAGGGTATTCACCATCTTATCACTTAAAAACCTTTGGGGGTAGATACCGTAAAGTATGGTGGTATACCAAGAGAGACATGACTTCCAGAAAATCATGAGGTTATGTGCATGCAAATCATTCACATGCATTTCTCATCCATAGCATATAAACCTCCACAAACCACTTCCTGTAACATTTACTCCTGAAAAACTATGGTGCCACAAATAGTGTTAAAATATTCCATTCTGTAGCGGCTTCACTCAAGAAAACAAACACACATTTTGCTATTTGCAATCTTTATTTAATGAATAATTAAGAAGAAAACATGGCAACATTGGCAAATTGAAGGCATACATACTAAATACTCATACAGAATACATTATGGAGAAGGTAAATGCCCAGATCTTTAGTGGTCCTTGCAAACTAAAAGCATTTTGGTCCTCCAAAAGGTTTAGCTTAAAATATGCCTGCTGACCTTTTAAGTTCCAATGATTAACAGCTTGTGCCTTTCAAACCAGAAACAGGGTGAAATACAATTTAAACATACTTCCATGTTTTCCTCAAACCTGTATTTCTCAGCTCTAAACAGAAGCAAACAAAATGTTTTTTCCTCCTTACCTTTTAAATGTATACACTAATTCGCCACCCTAAGTATTCAAGACACAAGCACTTCTTGAAACATGTTCAGTTTTATTAAGAACCTGCATACGTACATATATGTATACACACGTATATATGCGTGTATATATATGTACATATATACATTTATGTAAAACCTCTCTATGTATGTAAAATGTCTATATATGTCAATGTGTGTGTGTAAACCATTTGGAAGGGTCCTGGAAGAGAGAAAAGTGCTTGCTGTCTAGAACAAGAATTACTAAACCCATACATGTACTGTTAGTTCAGTCTAACAGCTGCATTCCAAGGGAGTATAAAACCACTACGGATCAGAAGAGCTAGATGGATGAGAAGAGCTTTTAAGAATCACTGGTTTTACATCATCTTTAAAGGCCATGGAAAATAAGCTTTAAATTAGCTATTTAGAAGATATTAGTACTGGCTGCAGTGTCATCTCAAAGGAAGTTAGTCCTTATCCAATACAGTGCTGTGAAGTTAGACTGAGACATCAATAAAATTCTGTTCTTTCATGAAGTCCAAAATTCATCACACTGTTCTGTCAGTTCTGCCTCACACCTGAACTGAAAGTACCCTCACCAAGAGTTGGAGGGTACCAATAATGCCCTTCTGTCTTTGATCTGGAGAGTTATCCAATATTAAATGGGATCATTTATTTATTTCATACGCATTGGACAACTCTTGATCATTACTGACCTAAAATGAATTTACAGTCTGGAGGCTAACTACTCTATGTTTTGTTTAGTAATGTTATACTTTCTTTCCATTAGATAACATACAGAAAAACATTTCTGTTCAAAAAACCCTTCAGATACGTATAAAAGTGCTACTTAAAAATAGTAAAATTGACCTTACAATACATGCAAAACCAAAAGTTTTAACACACTGAAATGTTGTAAGTTACAAGGATTAATTACTTGAGTATGTTACATGTACTTGCGCCCTCTTAACTGAGCTGATTCCCAAGTAATTATCCTAATTGAACATATACAATAATTGGAAACCAGTAAAAGCCTCCAGAGAAATTTCAACAATGGAACAAAAAAAGAAGAGCGTCTTTCTCCCCATTTGTTGAAATAGAGTTCAGAAACAAAAATTGACTTCCACTATTGCAAATGCAGTCTACTGTCAAAACAGGTCAGTTCATGAACTGTGGAACCAGGACTGCCAATGGCTCCTCTGCAGCAGGAAATGTCCACTGGGCTTCCTAACTACCACATATATACACTAGTTACATGCCATTAAAATAATACATATATCACTAGAATGAAAATGCACGTAATACTTTGCTATGCTGGGGCACAGTAAGTTTTAAGCCTTGACTTCCCCAAACAACTTGTTCATATTCTAGAACTCTATGCAAAATACAAAAGCCTTAGAAAAGTGCAACAAAACTAGCTTCATGACATTTTTCAGTTTCCATAAATACAATCTCATAAAAATATTATTAAACAGAAGCATACTTCCCAGTGGAGAACAAACATGCCACATTTCAGCTTTGAGTAAGTGATTTTTGGCTAAACTGAAACCCCCTGAAAATAGGGGATTAAAATGAAATAAGCTTAATCGCATCAGGCCACCACTATTATTCTGCCAAAAGTTTACCATACCATTTTGCATTCACACGTCCTGCTGTAACTGATGGGAACTCTATGTGCAACTCTGTGGCAGACAGTGGCCTAAGGGTAAGGAATATTCCAAGTAAAAGATAAGCATCAGTTGGAGGGAAGTCTCATCTGGTATTCAAAGGTTTTACTGAAGTTTCAGTGTGAGGAAATAACCCTATTATCGCAGAATGAATTAATTTATGGAGGCTAGGATAGTGGCCTTGTCAAACTGAGTTCAAAGGTGTTGCATCCCCAAAACTGGCAAGCACAAACACGTACGGAAAAATGACACTTGTATCAACACTCTAACAGAAATCAGAACTGTACAAACCTTGATCTTTTAAGTTATTCAGCATTAATTATCAAAAGTATACTTGCTACATACTCCAGATGCTTAACACCTTGGCTTTGACAACTGCAAAGTGTACTACAACACTCATACTGAAATTATAGGGAATACAACAGAAAAAACTTAGATGACTGAAGAACTGGGAATGCTCAGCAAGCCAGACAGTAATTTAAAACCCATCCAGCCACTCTCCTTTGAAAGCAGAATCACTATTAGAGATACCTTTTTAAATTGGGACAATTAAATATATTGAGATGTCTATGAACCCTTAACTCATTTAAGAAGTTGATAATTTGGGGGCAAGAACACCTGATGGACACCCTGGGGTGATGTAGGTTATATGGGAGATAAGGAAGTCGTGGGGGAGTTAAGCAGCTCTAACATTTTGCCAATTAATGCATACTAATTTGGGAAAGCACGGTGGCATGTCCAGGACTCATGGATGACGGCTACACTTTAATACCACTTTTCACCAAATCATTTCTCAAACTGGTTAATGTTACTGAGTATTCACACACTAATGCTAGCTTAAAGAAAGGAATTGCAGAAATAGTGTGGCAGAACATAAAAATAAACCAGAAATAAATGTCTACCAAATCAAGGGAAGGACCACAAACAAACTATATAGTTAAATCAGTCTGTCCATGAACACTACTATTTTAAAATCCTCTTTCTTAGGCCACCTCAGCAAGAGTATTACTCACAATAGGCAAAAAATAGCATCAAGGTGTACATCTGGATTCCTTCGCAGAAGAATTCTGCCCCTTACTAGCTCCTGCTCAATGCAGCCTGCAATTAAGCTATGACTGTATTAGTTGCAACAGCCAAATAAGAAGTAAAGTCACCACATGCATCACATGAACACAGTTTTAAAGGCTTTAGCCTATGTGTAGCTTCACGCCAGCCATCCAGAGGGGCAGCTTTGGAAGATATTGTCACATATCACCTGAAAACCAGACAGTGTTCCCAAACCAGTCACAAGCAGAACACAGAAAGTAAGAAAAACACCCAGAAGTTCTCCGTATCTCCAAATTCCCAAATAACCTTGTTTAAAACTAGGGTATAATAAAATTTGTACCCTGGGCCAAAACTGTACAGAAATAGAGAGAGCTGAGTAAAAGTAATTTTTGTGATGCAAAAGATGCAACAGAATCCAACCTGTCTGAAATGTTGAATCGGGGAACTGAAAAAACAAATAAGAACTTAACACTGAGATCTTTAACAGAAATGAGATGCCAATGAGAATTTTTTGTCACAGCTACGAAATTCTTAAGGCAGATCCTCAGCAGTTTAAACCACTGTACTGCATCATTAGAGCAAGGGACAAATTTGATTTCTCCTTATGCATGTAAAGCCAGAACATGACTGCTGCCAGCAGTATTAATATGAGGTTACACCAATACATCAAAGCTGAGTTCATTTAGCTCTGGCAAATTAAGAGGCCCCTAAAGCATGATGATGGACTTTACAGAAAAACACAAACAGTGGAAATATTTTACAAAACTGGGGACAAAAAATTACCAGAAATGCTACATGTAACTTGAGGAATGTATCTTATGCAAAAGAGACAAAAATTCACTTTTACGTCAGAATATGCTGTAATTAAATACTATATTCTGGATAACCCATCCACAAGCACAAATTTAAAAGGGAAAATTTCACTCACAATTTTTCAGAGGCATAAGAATAAGAGATCTTTGTGAAGGCCACTGAGATTCACACCAGAGATACTAAATTAGTGTTTCTATTTAAATATACAAGACAACCAAATCAATCTGGATCAAACAAAACCAACTGAAAACCAAATCAAGTGTAATCCATTCTGAAGCCACCTCAGTTCTGTTACTGTTAGATACCTCCATATCAAAACTTCTCTGACAGAATTTTCCTGAATAACCAAAATTAAATTTTTCCTCCCATCCCTTCTTTTTGGGTAAAGAAAACCCCACAACTGTTCGTTCAGTTCATTGCTGATGGCCTTGCAGCAGAATGACAACTAGCCAAATGGAATACACATCTGGCTTTAAACTGACCTCTCTAATCTATGAGGTGTTTCAGTAAACAGGATCCAGAAGATGATATAGCTGTTGCCCACCCCACCCCTACAGCTGGCAATAAGTAACCCTGATACACTACAGCACAGGCATTTGCAAGGCACACATTAAAATGCAGTAACATAAATTGATGATAAAATATTTGTCCTTTTTTTAGTACATTTGGAAGTATCTTCTGGATTAAAACCAAAGGAAAGTACATCAGCATGAACTTGCACTTTGTATGTATAAAAACCCAAGCTGTTTCAGGATTAACTATGAGGAACCAAACAGAACAGTATCATCCATGTCTGGAAGGGCTACAGCTACTCTTCCTATTGAAAAATTTAATGCTGTTTGAACCTTCAGAAAAAACACGTTGTAGAGTGCAGCAGGGCATTATGTTTGTTTTAGATCTTCCATTGCTTCATTACTTCCACTTGGACAGCTGTGCAGCATCTTTATATGTAAAGGCTCAGATATATCATTATTAAAAAAACCTCTTCATGAAGCCCAATATTCCTTTACAGATAGGAATTCAGCAGAGGTTTTTTCAGAGAGATCACACCAAGAAGTTTGCAGAGCTCTGAAGTTCAAAACAAGATCATTTTTATGATGTCTAATAACTTTTCTCTCTGTCTCTGAAGACTAGCAGCTCATCTTTTTACAGAAAGTATCTGGAAAATGCGATTTCCCCTTTTACAAATGGTTATACTATTAGTGTTATTTCAGTTAAGGACTAATAGAACATTCCAGGTGAATGAAATTGACCACTGGACAGACAAAAATCACCTTAAAGCTCAAATTACCTTGACAAAACAGGTCATGAGTGAATTTAGACCAAGAAATGCTATCCTTGTCATTAGAAAAATATTTTCTTAAAATCTAAGGCAACTAAGACAATCACAGATAAGGATGTCTGTTCAGAGGATGAATAGAAGGTTTTTTAAACACAAATTGGCAAAAACTGGAACTGAGTAGTAAGAGATGGAATGTAAGACAGCAATAATATGTATTTCCAATAAGACTATTCTTACTGAAGCTTATTTAAAGAAATGAAGTAAACAAAAATTTTTGAAGAAATATACAGGAGAGGAAATTGTATTTCAGACTTTTATTAAAATCTGTAAGTGAAGATTTTTCACTTGAAGCCTCTCTTGCAACAAAGGTCTTTAGATTATGTTGGTTCTTCAAATGCACCAATTAATAATCTGATGGTCTCTAGCTACTTTTAGGGTTCTAAAGAACTATAGGAATGTATGAGACACTACAGCTCTGAAAACTTGTCCAAAGGCCCTCATCATGGATTAAGCAGTTATTTTGCAAATTTTCGTAATTCTCACAGGCACATGAGTGTAAGCATATATTTTTATATAATGCTAGCTGCTAGAGCCATGCTGAATTATTACTCTTTACATGAGCTATGTTCTTCAGATGATAGGTTTTTGGATTTGGCAATAATTTTGAGTTAAATCTGTGCTTTTATATCATGATGAAGTTTCACAGATGCCAAGCACAGTTGCATTCACTGGGTTAACATCTATGACATTCAAACTGTCCTTAACAGTCGTAAGAGCACCACAGGAATGACAGATTCATTTTCTTTGTAACAGGGTTACTGCATGGAAAGAGCATGTACTTATAAATAGCGGTTGCTACAGAACTCGCTTCTAAAGTAGGCTTCTGCTTAATATTAATGAGAGATGTTCAACTGTGGCTTACCTGCAGATAAGTATTCAGAAAAATAAGAGGCAAAAGCAATAACAGAGTGAAGTCTTCCCTTGATTTGACAAACAAGATTACAACAAACAGCTTATGACAAATAATATGAAATTATTCTGAGCCATTAACTTTCTGCACAAGGCCCTGAAGTGCCAGGATTTATCAATTCAATGATCACTAAGGCACTTGAACTTTTTTGCTCGAGAGCTGTTACGTGAATTCAGGTACATTTTAGGAAAATAGAAGTTGAGCAGACTAAAGTTTCTCAACTCCTTCCTTGTGACAGTGAGTCATTTCCACGCAATATTCGAGACTCTGGGTGTATACACATTTCATCAGTTCCTCCGAAGTTCTCGTCAGAGAACGTCTCACCTTTTGTCAGTCAGATGAGGATGTGCAAGATCAACGAAAAACACACAGAAAACATGGCAAAGCTGGATTTTGAGACAAACTACTTCATTATTACATCTTATTGAAAATATCTTCTCTGCAGAGGAAATGCTATCCCAGTTCCAAAATTCTACCACAGAAATCCGTGACGTATGCTTGTATTGCTGTAGAGTAAAGCCTGGAGTAGCTGTGCATGCTATACAGGCAAAGGAGGAAGAGGGGGGAAAAACAAGCTGTACAAGGGTTGATTATTGATTCATTTCTGTTATAATGGAAGCACAGGGAGCTTGGACAGATTCCTTGAAGTACAGCATACCCTGAAAACCAGGAGCTGTATGTGCTAGTCTTTACAGTCTGTAAGATAAAGCTGGAAGCCACATCACTGTGACAGAGGTAGGCTTATAACGAAGCTTTAGAATGAAGAGTTCTTCTGTGCCAAATTTTGAGGTATTGAGAGCACTTCTCCACTCAATTTGTTGTTATGGAATAAAAGCTTGTTTTCCTAGAATATTGTGCACATTTTAAAGGAGGGAAAATAGCTGTAGAGGCAGTAATTACCATTAAGAACTCTACTGTATTGGGGTGCCATATGCTGTGGGTAGAATATTCAGACTCTGTGGTATCAGGATGCTACAGAAAGTTTAGTAATACGATGCCATGTTATCCTTTTCCTTCTCAAAGCTTTAGCTGTACATTCAGTCTCCTATATGCTAGAGGATCCATTCATCTCACTCTCCTAGGAAAGAAAGCTTCAGGACGTCTGACTGGAAAGGCAGCACATAAGTAATCCAGGCTCTTTAGGCTACATAATTCATCTGAATAGCTTAATAACGTGGGTTATTCCAAGCACTGTGGCAACAAGTTCTTGCTTTTGAACAGTTGTTTCCAGGCTGAGTAGCTGAAGCAATCTGAGGCAATCCAGGATAGTGTCACTGAAGTTTGAAGGGACTCAAATGTTGCCAGTTTTCAGTGAAATGGGGATTAGCATTTCAGTAAGATTTCCACCTCATAGCTCATGTTGATTCTATCCCATGGGTGTGTTGAATTTTTAGGGTTTCAGGTTTCAAAGTATTTGTAAATTGCTGTAACATACAGCATGACATTCTGCCAGTCTGGACGCTCAGTTCGCACCATTTCATTTATGTCCTGTCACAGAAAACAGATTGGTCAAAATCAGGAATTATAACCTTGTGAGTAATGTGGTAGTGTTTTTTCAAATTCCTAGGAATCTGTAAAGTTTCCACAATTTAAAGGATTGATGAAGAAGGTTCTGTTTTCTTCCATACATCTTTGTATTACTTACAAAATGTAAACAGCTATGAATAGCAAATCTATGGACAGTTATTTTGTTGACTTAAGATTGAAATGCCTAATGCCGTGCATACTTGAGTTGTGCCCTACTTAGTACAATTAGTACAGTAGTGAAGACTTTAGTGTTCCCACACCCCGACAGACACCAGCCTAGCAAGTCAATGCAATTTACCTAGGAACTGTGAGTCACAGAATCAAGGCCCAGATATTAACTGAAGCTAACATTCAAAATTTGTATCAGGGTGAGAGTCAAACGTCAATAAGTAATTGAATCTTATTCTACAGTAGACTACTGAACTTTAGATTACTTTATACGTATTTTTGCGTAAGGAGGCAAGGAAGAGGGAGGTTTACTACCAATTCAGGTATATCCAAGAGACAAAGCGATGTGTGTCTAACAGAGGCCAGTTCACACGTATTTCATAGTAACAGTATACTAGATTGTCAATGAATAAGCAGGGTAAACAAAGCCTGATCTATCCTTTTCTGCATATGTACAAAGGAAAACAGAGTGATGCAGTGTCTAATAATTTTTGTTTACTCTAAGGGTCTATTATGTAAGCTTTGGGTCCAGGAACCTCCAGAAACAGAGAAAGTAATTTTTTTAAATTCTCCACGTGAAAGCAGCTGAACACTTCCTTATTGAGGGAACAAATAACTTCTCCTTACATGACCACAACTATGTACATACACTAGTTTTCACACCCTTTTTCACCCTCCACCCATGCAATATGGACTAGGAAAAAAATCCACAGACATACACATTGTACACACTGTGTATGTAGGTATGCAAATAGACACTAAATCCTTAAGATGGACACAATTCGCGCTCAGAAGATTTAATTACAGATATTCTAAAAAGAATTACGTACACTACAAAAGGAAAGGACAGACAGCAACCACTTAGACTAAAGCTGAATTATGTAAGAATTACTGCAGTTATTTTCCACAACCTAGTTCTTACATCAGCATTTGGTAAGAAACTTCCACATTTCAAATCACTGACAAAGTCTAAGTACTTAAGTCCAACAGTTGCACTGCTATTGTCAGCAAATACAATGCTGGGGGGTAAAGACTCTGATAAGGATCAGGGAAAGTGTTATTTTTAAAAATGGCTGAATTCGTTGTATTATTAGTTGCTAAATCTTGTAACCTAAATTCTAACAAAGCTGCCAAAGTGTCACTCAAGTATCATTTCTTATACTGGCAATTTTAGCTGAATTTTTGTCATTATTCAGAAGGGCTTGGGATACTCCCAATTCCATACCTTCAGAAATCTTAATTTTCTAGTAAATACTATACTACTGAAAACTAATTCTTTTAAGCTAAGGCTTGTGTAAAAAAGCTTATTATGAATAATAATTGAAAAAACCTTTCAATTATTTACAGTGATGACAAATTAAAAAAGTCTAAACTTAAGAGTTAAAATCTTGACTCTCATAATAGACTGAGCAAAAGAACAAATTACATAGCTTGGTTTGTACCTCCAACATTCAAAAAACCCAACTAATTTCAAAGTAGGTCAGAGAAAGGAGAGAATTAATGAATTCTTGAAGATTGTATCACATTACGATTTCTCAAATTACTCTCAAACAAATTCATTGCCTTTATTATTTCTTTTTATGATATTAAGAGATGAGTTTTGGTGAATCTTCCTTTTATAGCTTGAGAGTTTATCTGCTATCATGCTGTTGCCTTTGCTGCAGCTGCTGGAGTACGGGTCTGTATCTCAGTCACTATTTAATGCAAAAAACATGTAAGCTTAAGTTGTTGACGACAGGGGGTTTATTGAAGAAAGTCACTGAGGTAGGGAGTACCCTTTATGTTTCTCAGTCAAGCATGATACGGGGGCAATAACCTCTAGTTGAGCTCATCTGCTGCTATTTTTAAGTATAAAGCATGAAAATCTTTCAGAAGTACAAAACAGAATAATTTGATTTTTATAAATGGGACATAATTCATTCAGTATGCATTTAAAACTTACCAGAGTAGATTTGATGCCAACACTTTCAGCTGCCTGAAAAGCCAAAGTGAAATTTCTTCTCTGCATGAGATATAAAAACATGTTAGAATCCAAGGAAATTCTACTTCAAACATAATAAAAGTTATGTTAAGAATGTTCATAGTAATGCTGCTTCTTTTGCTTCAAATGGAGTCTATAATTTGACTGTAGTAATTTAAGAACCACCTAATATCATCCAAAAATTTATGGAAAATTTTTATTTCTAATTCAGAAGATAATGCTGAAAAATCATTGTCAGTGAAGAATGACCGAGTTAAAAAATACTAAAGAATAAACGATTTATTCTTTAAAAAGCATAAATAAAAAATCTCTTCATGTGTTAATGAAATATTCTTATACCTTTTTAGGAACTATCATTAATAGTACATCTCCACATAACACACCAGGAGGTATTAACTATAGCACACTAGAATACATACAGGCTACTCTGCAGTCTTGACATCTAGTTTACCTTTCTTTGATACGTGTCACTTAAGAGTATCAGTCACTTATCAGTTTGAGAAAGTAGGATGAAACGTCCTTGTGATATTGAGAGATGTACAAAACATGTCAAGACACAAAGTTGATGGATTTAAAATCTTTAAGCTTAAACACTCCTTGTTTCCAAAACGTGAATTGAAAACACTTTCCAACTGTTTGCATTAAATAAAATGCCTCACACTTAAATTTGTGACCTTCTGTTATTTTTTTTTTCTTATATCTGTTCCAAAGTTCCATTTAACCCAATGATCTCATAATATTAAAAGGTTATAATAAGAATAGCAGCAAGGTAGCTTGAAGTGTTTCAGTTATGATTCCTAGTAATACTAGGTTTTTTTAGAACTCAAATTTGTTAATTTTTCTTTATTAATCCATATTAATTCTATAGTCTCACAGTCCCAGAAATGGGATTTTTAATATTGTACCTTGTCCTGGCTGTTTAGTTCTTGATAAGGAATATGGGCTGGGAGGTAAGTATGGAGGACTGCACAGAAAGCCAAGCCATCATTCCAGCTACTGCTGAAGTTTGTTATGTCGATATTCTTGAAGGAAACAAAAAAACCAAACAATATTAGAATCATAATCTAACAAGTATTAGTCCTACCAATTCACCAATATTTGTGGGGTGTTTTTTGTTTTGTTTTTGTTTGGGTGTTGGTTTTTTTTAATACCTTTGAAGTAATCAGCAGAGAAAGTGAACAGCCTAAAGTTCTGTGGTACGAAACCAAAATCCACTACTACAAAGAGCAACAAAAAAATGCAGCGATAAGAAAGTCAGTTATCTTGTATACTAATTCAAGGTAATATTAAGCTCCCTGTCCCATCCCGTCCCCCGTCCCCCGTCCCCCCAAAAAAAAAAAAGTCCAAAAGGTGTGTGTTAAAAGGTGTAAAACGTGCTAGAGAGGGTAAGAGTATTGACTTGGTACAACGGTACACACCAAGATAGAAAAGCAAACAAGTTAAAGATATATGCCTAAAATCCCTGAAACAGAGCATGTGGTATTATCTCTGTTAATGCAAGATTTTACTTTTTTGCTTCTACTGCATTAATATCCAGACAAAATTTCTAAATTATGAGGACAAGTATTTTATCTTCTAAACAAACCATTTCTATACAGAAACTTATGTGAACAAGATCACAAACAAAAATTAAGTTTCAGTTTGAAATAAAGATGTTCCATCAGAGGCACTGGTAAACACATCTGAGACTGTATCTATTATCATAAGAAGAGTCAGCCCAGTCCAAAAGAGTTATGAACAAGATGCCTCAGTGACCTTTCAAATTACTGTATCCTTGGCTGTTGGCAGTCAAACAATGGTAAAAAGGCTAAGTGGATAGCAGTCAGTTTAAACTTTAATTAAGAAACAACCAGTAACAACAACTCACAGTTTATCTTTTTAGACCTTTATGGAGAAATATAAATATGCTTTAATATCTGACTCACTTAACTGGGCTTAAGCAGAAGCTAACCAGCTCCCCTACTTAGTTTTTAAAATTTTAATGTCACAGGAACTATAGCCTCCAACCACAGAATTGCAGAAACACAATCACATAAGTCAACCTTTCACCTGACAGCAATTTAATAGTCATCACCTGTCTTTGACAGGACACTAACTTGTCATTCCTAATGCAGAAAAATCTACCCAGAATCAGTGTTACTGTGCCACACAGGCTGGGAACAAAGGCAGCTGTATTTCTGGTCAAACCAATGATTTGGATTACAAATGGAAAACAACTGCAATCCCCTCCAACAGAGGAAAAAAACAAAACTAAAGGCAATTTCTAGAAGAATGTGAGGGAAATCTCCATTTCCTGCTCAGCTTTAGCACTTTTTATACAAAGTCCACCAAATGCAGGTTCAGACTCCAGTGACGTAAGCGTACGTGCTCGGGCTCACAATGCCGAAGGCAGTGGTCAGAGCCTCGCCTGCCGTCCCGCTGCCTGCTTGCAAACGGAAATGTTATTGTTGGAGACCCCCAGTCTATGGGAATATGTTCTTCACACAGCTTCCTCAAGCCACAGGGGTGGGAAAATTTAAAAGCAAAAGAAAAAAAAATTAGCTCTCCATCCTTTCTCTTCAAGAGAGACAGGAAATTGGATTTAAATTAATGCTTGGTTAAAACATTTTCAATGTTACTTAAATTAGGCAAACAAATGCAACACACAGTACAAGGCTTTTTGTATCAGGAATAGTGTGGCCAGCAGGAGTAGGGCGGTGATCGTGCCCCTGTACTCGGCACTGGTGAGGCCGCACCTCGAATGCTGTGTTCAGTTTTGGGCCCCTCACTACAAGAAGGACATTGAGGTGCTGGAGCTTGTCCAGAGAAGGGCAACGAAGCTGGTGAAAGGTCTGGAGAACAAGTCTGATGGGGAGCGGCTGAGGGAGCTGGGGGTGTTTAGCCTGGAGAAGAGGAGGCTGAGGGGAGACCTTATCGCTCTCTGCAACTACCTGGAAGGAGGTTGTAGTGAGGTGGGGGTTGGTCTCTTCTCCCAAGTTACTAGTAAAAGGACAAGAGGAAATGGCCTCAAGTTTTGCCAGGGGAGGTTTAGATCAGATATTAGGAACAATTTCTTCACCCAAAGGGTTGTCAAGCATTGGAACAGGCTGCCCAGGAAAGCAGTTGAGTCACCATCGCTGGAGGTATTTAAAACACATATAGATGTGGTGCTTAGGGACATGGTTTAGTGGTGGACTTGGCAGTGCTAGGTTAACAGTTGGACTTGGTCTTAAAGGTCTTTTCCAACCTAAACGATTCTATGATTCTATGAAAAAAAAAAAAACCCAAAACACGGGGCGGGGGGAGGAAATATCAGCTTTTTAAAGCAAATACATTCCTAGTTGTGACTGTTTACAAAGTTACTTTTTGAAAAGTTCTTTTGTCCTCCCTGTAACCGGTAATGCTTTGGATCACATCTGTATCAATAAGATGGAGAAAGGTAGGGAGAGGGGCTTTTTCTTGTCAGAGTCATCTGTAGCAAGCTAGTTATAAAAATCAAATATGAATGACCATGTTTCCTTTGCTACACAGTCTACTGAGGGAGACAAACTCAGTCCTGGTTTTCACCCCTTGGCTGAAATATTCTCCCTCCTTCCCCAGGATGGCCAAGTGATGTGGGAAGGGGAGGAGAAAGATGTACATTGGCATTGGCACAGTTAAGCTAAACATAGGTCTGCTCAGACATACATGCGTGCTTCGAGCCAGATTATTAAGAAAAAAAAAAACAGTTGTACTAGTTAAAGCTACTGAAGAGCATTAGCAAATTTTTGAGTCTCAGGACTACAAGGATAGATATGACATTCCTTATTAAAGTAAGGAGGAATGCTGAAGCACTGCTGAATCTGATTAACAGTTTCTAACACAGGCGTTTGCAATCTAGTGACTTAATGCTGGAAATAGTTTCAACAAGTACCTGTTGAATTGGTATTATTGCAGAATATACTCTATTCACCATAGACCAAGAGTCCATTAAAGTCAGTCACCAGTCACTGTACAAATAAAATAAAGTTTGATAGTACCTTGCCTCACAGAGCTTACAATGTCTTTTTTCTCTCCCAGGTTGCTCCACACATTTCAGAAGAAGCATAGCAATATTTATTTGAAAATTTAAGAGTTTGAGCCTGAACACCAGCATCCCTGAGGCGCAGAAGAGATCTCAGTACTGAGAGAGGGATGGAAGCGTACACAGCCTTCGAAGTGAGAACAGTAGCTTATATTGGAAATGAAAGAGCACAGAGAAAGGAGAAGCAAACAATGCAATACTGTTAAAGCAGTGAACTGGAAGTGACCTTTGCCATAGTCAGGATGGACATCAACAGGCAAGAATGTACCCATCAAAATTAGAAAATAGGATGCTGCAAGTGATGTGTATGAGATCATCAGAACCTACACCTGAGGCTTGACCCTGTGGAGGAAGAAGGAAGATTTGTGCTCAGAATATATGAAGAAGGAAATTGCAAGGTACCAAAACAGTCTGAATGAGCTAGAAAATAGACCTAGAGAACAACTGGGGCTGAAGACAGAACTCTTCACATGATTTAAAAACCAGGAGGAGTGCTCACCTCCAAAATCTAGAGACATTTTTCAAAGCTTTGTAAGTATATTCCCTCACTCCAACACAGGAGCAAGAAAACCAGGATAAAGTTGTGCTGAAAATGGTAAATGAAACTAAAACAAGAAAAAGTAATCTTCCCTTAAGCATTATATTTGTGTAAACTAAAAATTTCATATTAAATATTAGTAGCATCCATAGCATGTTGAATTTTGAATATAAACATTGGAAAAAAGGGCCATTTAAAAAAGTTCACGTACAGGTTTGGTTGGTTCTCAAAAATAACTTGGAATACCCTATTTTTCTACAACTTCCTGTAGGGTCCAGCTTTTATTAGTAAGACAACAAGCAGAAAACAAACACATCATCCAAGAATCTTAATGTATCCAGAGAAGCTGAATTAAATACAACGGAAGGAAACAATTAAAAACGGACTGGTTTCTGTTTCCAATTGCTCTGAACATTATGAATTATTATTACCTCTCAGACTAAAAAAAGTATAATATTGGTCAGACACTAAAAAACGAGTCTAGAAACTGGAGAGATTGTCATTTAAACTGAAAATTTAATTTTTTATGTAGGGCTTTGAGCACATAACTGGCACATTTAAATACAGAACAATTTTATTTCCCAAATGCTTTTAACTACTTGTGGCTTTTTGAAAAAGCTTGATCAGTATAATGAAATCAATCTTGCATTAAGCTCTTATTTCTCAAAGAATTGACGGTAAACAGAACATCAGCCTAAAATCTCTGACATAGTTTCTTCTTTGTTACTGCTTTTATTAAGTAATTGGCTCTATTAAGAGAATTCTGCTGGAATCTAATCCGGAATTTTTGTTCAAGCCATTTCAGACCACAAAGTATTAAAGCAATTGAAGGACATACTTTCAAGATAAACTCTCAAATGAGGAATAAGCCTTTCCAGAGATAGGTGAAGTGGAAGGAGATTTATCAGTCCTTGTCTATCAATGTTTAATAATTAGGATGGGAGTGAAGTCACCTCTAGTATTTGGGAGAGATTTTTTTTTTTTTAAAAAGGCAATTCTAACAAAAGGAGTTAAACAACAGGCTGTTGTTATAAAAAGATCTGTGGAAGACACTTTCCAACCAGGAATGAAAAACAGAGTTAAAAATTTGTAAGACTTTTCTAGAGACTGAGCATAAGGATGTAACATTTTACATAATCAAACATACCAAATTCTGTAGTACATTCTACAGCCATAACAAAAAGGGGAAAAAAAGATGGTAGGGGAACACCCTGGTGGATCCACAATCGGAAAACATTTCAAGCATGACTCAAGCTCCTATTAAACTGCAAAGTGCAGAGTAGGAGCAGTCACCATAAAATGCGTATTCCCTTGCGCTTACATAGAAAACAAAGAGTAAGAAGATTCTTCCTGAAACAAGGTTGAAATGTAAGAGGAACAAAACAATCCATCAGCTTAGGCTGAAATACAATAGTGGTTAAACAGTAAACGAACTGGATTTGAACATGAATCAGAAGTGCATCCTTGCAGTAAAGAAGGCAAACTGTATCCTGAGCTGCATCACTAAAAGTACAGCCAGCAGATCAGGGGATGGGATTCTTATATTCTACTGGGCCTCTGTCAGTCTACACCTGGAATACTATACAGAGCTTTGGTCCCCCCAGTTCAAAATAATCATTGACGAATAAAAATGGGTCCAGCAGAGAGTTACCAAGATGATTAGATGGTTGGAGAACTTGACAGATGAAAAAAGGTTGAAGGAATTTGGTTTATTCAGCCTACAGAAGATTCAGGAGAGACGTAATCAGAGTCTTCCAATGCCTAAAAGGCAGTTACAGAGAAGATGGAGGTACTCTCTTCACAAGGACACATGGTGACAGGACAAGATGCAACAGGCACAATTTCTTTCCAGGGAAATTCTGTCTGGATATAAGAAAAAAAAACAGTCTTCACCACGAAACAATTTAGCATTGGAATAGGTTGCCCAGAGAAGCGGGGGAATCTCCCTCACTAGAAGCATTCTAGACTGCTTAACAGGGCTCTGCATAACATCAATCTAAGGTCTCTCCCAGCCTGACTTTTCTAGAATTCACAATTTTAAAGTGTTTTTAACCAGCGTAGTGCTAATTTTGAAATTGTCTCCTATTGCTTTTTGCAATAATCCTAAATTAACTGAGGGTCTTCTATAATGAGTGAAAATACCTTCTTTTAAAAATCAAGAAAGAGATATTGGCTATTATAACCCAGCAATTCAACTTCCTTTTTTTTTTTTCTCCAGAAAACTCCACAGCTAAGAAAACCTGCAAACACCAAAAAACCCTAACTACAGAAGCCATGGTTTCTAACTTATAGTTACAAACTAAGAACAAAGTTATTTTAACTATCTCTTCAGCAGACATATCCACAGCTGTCTTCAATCTCCCTGAACTATGTGTATAACAATTGGAGCAGAGGAGCATACTGCAAGGCAGCTATTTCTCCATCCCTTGCTCTGCACAAGGAGGAGAGGTTCCCACATCCTCAGTTTGGCTCACAAATGAGTTAGGACATGGAGAAAATAAAAACATGTGTCTATGCCTCTGTTGTATTAGTTAATGAAATAAGTGGGCTGAGAAAGCAAAAGCATTAATATGATTCTGTACTATATTAAACCACTAAAACAAGATTTGACGTTTACATGTACAGACCTTGGCAGGCTTCGTCCCATGGCAGAAAATTACTGTTAAAAAGCTTTTAAAAGCTTTTAAAGACACATACACACACAAAAAAAAAAGAGCATCCATTTAAAAAATTAGAAAGGCAAACTAGAGAATAACTGCTGTCGATGCTCCACTGAATCAGGACTTACTGATTCTCATATCATGGATCAAAGCTGAAGCTATCAGTACTTCTGACCGTAGGTGAGAACATAAAAGTATTTCCGGAATAGACTTAACAGCAGTCCCAACTACTGCCTCTTCAATCCCAGCTTCTGAAAAGGCAGTAAATAGCAAATATAAACCACCAAAACCCTTAAATATGGACTGGTAATGTTTCTTTCCATACAAAAGACATGTTATTTTTCAGTTTTGGCACAAAAAAGAACCATAAGAGGAGCAGTCATTCTCCGAAAAACCAATAATAGCTTCAGACATTAATATTTGAAGCACTTAGAGATACAGACAACTTCATAATTTATTTTAAATTTTGTCATAATTAAGTCTAACAAGTTGACATTTCTCTTGTATCAGAATCCAACGCATCAGAAAAAGGAAGCATGTCCTTCCTTAACTCAGCAAATTTTGGCTAAAGCATCACAGCTTAAACCAAGGAAAGAAGTGTTTTGGCAGCCTGACTCCTTTGATGAATCAACCAGACAGCACCAGGGAAAGCACGCACACCCTGGAATCGTTATTTGAACACAGGCTTACATAAGCACACAGTCTTGTCCTCTTCTTGTGCTTTTTTTAAAATCAATATAATACTTTGAGTAGAATATGATCTAGCTTAGCGTTGATAAAGACGTGTATATAAGAACAGGTTTAAAAAAGAAAGCAACCTGAACCATCTTTTACCTTTAGCTTTGTTATTTTACACTTATTACTTGAGTACAGGTAAAAGCATTGCTTGATTTCAAGGTACATTTGGCATAGCATTAGGTACACATACATTCATACTCAATCGCACTGCTCAATCACTAAACAATTATATTGTTCATTGCTGCCATGTAAATAATAAGTTTAAATTTTTTGTAAGACATGTAGCTTTGATCTGTATAGGAGATAGAAATTAGGTGGTCTTTCCAGAAAAAGCAGTGCTGCATGAATTAGAAGACAGGTACTACAAGGCTACATTAAGGTGGTCTTCCAGTGTATCTGTAATTAGGAAGCATGGAAAGCTTAAAGGTTAAAAAAAGTTTAGTTTATTCTTGCTGCTGTCTTGTGACAATTGCTTTTTTGGTGTCAGACTTCTGGAAGTGAATTATGTCTCAGAATGCTGACAAAAATGGAAAATAAATTGAAATATTGCTGTAGATAAGAATGGGTAAGGAAGTGTGTATCCTGTTTATTGCTCCTTTTCTTAACATGAAACATACATGCTCACATCCTTTTTTGGACTTATTAGTTGTGTACTCAAAACGAAAGTAGTTGTGTTCCAGCTAGGGTAAATGCTCCATAACAGCTGGATGGGATTACTTTATGCTTTGAAGATATCTGGAATTTATGACAGTTTTATGACACTGCACATATTTTAGAGGAGCCAGGAGGATTCTCTTCTCTCTGGAAAATGCAGCAATTGGCACTGTACTCTGACTCAGTATGTCAGATCCTGAGTAAGCTAACACATGATCAAATTTCAAGTATTTTGTGCCTGTTCGTCTGAAAACTAAAGGTGATTCGTTCCTTCTTTATCTAAATGCTTAAAGAAAAACCCAACCCTTATCTTAAGAGAGCAACTCTCCTCTTTCAAGGCTTAGGGATCTGCTCAGCCCTGAATATAATTAAACTTAGTAATTTAGTGAGTGCAATACTGTCTAGACTGAACAGGCTCTAGATGAAAGTTAATGCAGAACCTGCCTGCTGCTAGTTCTGCAGTGACCTTCTGCAGATAGTCATTCTCCAAACCTAAGCTTCAAGGAGAAATTCTGCTTGCAAACAACATTCAGACAGCATGTATATTAAAAACAACAACATAGTATGAGAAAAAGCCGTACAGTTTTTTTACATCAGTAAGACTTTCTCTTATTTTCATTGTCTATTTTAACCTTATTTTTTTATTGAGGTACCATTTAAAAAATACCACATTTGGAACACAGTTAAATATTGTTTAACCACTACATTTCAAGAAATCTATTAATTTATTCCCTTCCAAATTTGCTTGAATAAATCAAGAAAACTGTACGAAAGGAAGTAATTTATCATAGTTTTTTTAACGGGGTTAGGTATTAGGTTGTTTATCAAAATGCATTCACAAAAAACAAAGTCTTAAGATTCCTTTAAAAATTCTCCTGTGTGGAATATATATTTGTGGAAAGCAGTTTGGCGTAAATGTCTGTGAATGAGTGTGAAGGGCTTTAAATAAAATCCTTCCACTATAATGGGCTGAAATTAGAGCTTCACCACACTATCATCTTTGAATTATTTAGCATTCACAAAATTTCAAGCTTCTAAAACAGAGATACTTAAGACTTTTAATCAAAAGCTTGAGAGTAATTTCTTAGAGAAAGAAGTTATTCTTCTTCCATTTTATTTGAGCAGACAAAAAAAATACTAGTTGTACCAAGCAATTAAGTAGTACTGTATTCTCCACAAGTATTCTATGAATAAAGGAAACCACCTCTCTGTGAAACAGTACAGACCTTGGTGTGTTGTGGGTTTTTCTTCTTCTTTAGTATTTTCAACACATGGACTAAGAAGCAGCTCAAGAACTACAGCTGGCTTCCAAAGAGAATAATATTCAATCCTATGCTGCTGCTCATTAACAAGGGTAAGCCAACTACATCATACCTTGTTTTTAATATTTTAAGTAGCTCACCTATAACTCTGTACACGTTAAACAAAATTTTTGAAGTTAGGATTTGTATCTGGCTATTTATGTGATTACTATTTACTGGTCCATGTATAAACCAGACATTCAACTTTTCTCCAACATCCAGTGCAAAATATAATCTCAGAAATGAAAGGTAAAGCAATGCCAAGAGCAAACATGGCTTTGTTAGAAATGGGGCTTTAACTCAATGTGCATGGTTCTATCTTCTCTATGAAACACCAACAGCTGAAATAATTTTCTATAAATATTTTACGTATAATTTTCTATAAATATTTATGTATGCATAAAAAAACTACAGCTGTGAGACATCACCTCCAGGTGAGAGGGCAAAAACAAGACCAAAAAAAGTGATTGCTGTTGGCCACTGATGAAGAAGTAAACATATCTTTCCATGTTGGCAAAGACATACTTGAAAAATACTGGCTTCCTTAATTAGGTTTGCATTAGAAACAAATTGATATAATATGAATAGGACAAAATTAACAAAAGAAGTATTCTGAAACAAAAGGCTTCTAAGACTCTTTTTTCTTTTCCTTGTTTCCGAATCACAGTTAAAATCTTCCAGGTCATTTTAGAACTTGTTACAGACTCAATTTGTAAGTATTTTTCCTTTAAAACTGTTATATTTGTAACTATATAAATAATAGCTAACATTGATTTAAATTGGTATCGGGATACAAACTGGTGACTAGATAGAAAGTGGACCTACTGCTATTCTTAGAGGAAAAGGCTGGGATATTTAGGACTCCTCTGTTTTGTGTGGCTCACGCAGCAGCTCAGAGACAGAAGATGGCAGGTCAGTCAGCATGCAGGTAGCTCTAAAAAGCATGTGCTGGCTCTTGCCTTGATGCTAAGCCAAACAAAAGCTAACAGTTGTACAGAAGAAAAGTAGGAGTTATGATGACGAGAAATGCTGGGGGTAAAAGGGAATTGTGGCAGCGTGTAAGACACTAGGAGGAGCTGGAGGTAAGAAAAGGTACCCTGTCAATATTTGGATGATAGGGAAGAAGGAAGAAAGTTAGAGTACCTTAAGTAGGACTGAATGAGGAAGGGAAATGTTAATTATTATGATGCTTGTTTACTGCTTCTAAGTGTTGAATCCACATAGTTTTAAAATTAAATTAAAACTAAGTGAAGCTTCAATTAAAAAAAAAATCTCATCTGGCATTGATAACATTGGTAAAATGCCAGAAAGCTGGAAAGCACCATTCACAATGAATACAATGCTACATGTGTTTAAAACATTAGAACACCACTAACATGGTGTCCATCCAGAACTGAATTTTAGGGGACGCTGAAAATAATCAAATTCAGTACAATAAAGAAATGAAAAATGAGTGTGCGTAAAGCAAAAGATAAGTTTTTGGAGAAGAATGTCTTAATATAACCTCCTGATATCACCCTACTCTTTCAAAAGAAGGCATGCATTGATTCTACAGATGCTATATGCTGTGGTTTCTCAGTAGCAACACAAGCGGAGAACCATGTTACAGTTGTTCAAGCAAGTACGGTAAGTCTCAAAACCTATTCTACTAGTGTTTACAAAACTCAAGTTATTATAAGCAGCAATCTATGTAAACAAACGCATGCTCTTGCATGTGCACACGACTATAGAATTAGAAGTTTGGAATACTTTCTATTACTTTTCCTAACCAGATAAGGAAGCTGTCAAATTAATCTTTCATTTCAAGACAATATGGAAAATATTTTTGCATTCATATTTAGAGGATTTATAAAGAAATATAACATCCTGCCTTTTTTAAAATGTGGGGAAGGACACTCTTTCCACAAAGAAGCTTATCCTCAGAAATAGCACAGTTTAGTACTAGACATGCCACAGGAAGTGGGGGGAGGGCTTATATCACAAGCCTGTCCATTGTACTGAAAGACGACTTTTCCTATGGATGGGCGATCATCCTGTTATGCGGCTCTCAACTTCCTCCTGCATTGTGAGTCTCAAGCCGTGGAAAGTAAAGTTCTTAAACTGAGGATTGTGTTGGGAACTCCAAACACTTTCAATACAAGTTAACCAAATAAATACATCATGGTCAGACTATTAACATCCTGGTTTAGTTTGCTGAAGCCACTATTCTTTTGAAAAAATAATGTAATCAGGAGAACTCTGCATAGTTATCTTGTTAGCTCTTTTGGCTTCTGATAACATTTGGACTAACTGAAAAAAAAAAAAAACCTCTGGAATGCAGCAGAAAGCCAGGTTCAAAATGCAAGACAATGCAACCTTCACAAAACAAACTGTCTCTAAATAGAGACTAAATGGGAACACATTGAAAGATCAAAAAAACCCCTACACTAATTACCTATCAAAAAAATATCTGAAATCTGAGGAATGATACTCTAACTGCATTTGGGAAACATTAATTTAAACCTTAAGGTGCTAAGCTTCAGTTATAGTTTCAAAAGTGCAATCTGTAAAACTCTGTTTCAAAGTGCCTCAACAGGAGGTCAGCTGCCCCCTTAAGAAAAAAGCTATTACGGACATGGAGCAAAGCAAGTAAAGAGCTATTAACGTTAGTTAGGTTAGGACTTGTAGCATGTGTTCCAAGAAGAGAGTACAGTACATACCAGTGCCATTGCAATCTACGCAGTCAACTGTGGAGCAGCCTGGTTTATGCCACTGGCAGATTCTAATGTGCTGCAGCTAGAGGTATGCTACGTTAAACAGCTCTACAGTTACCTGATATCCTTCGGTTTTTTTCTGGCACCACTTCAGCAAGGCATTTCTCTTGGATCCTCCATATTCTCTTGCTAAGGCAGACAAGGGATCTTTCCTCTCTTCCCTAGAAGCAAGGTGGAAGTGCAACTTAGAGCCTGTAACATATCTTTTGCAACAGAAATACATATTGTAAAAACTTAAAAAAAAAAGACAAGTTATTGTCACAGGAAAAGTGGTAGGGTACAGCACTACTGACTGAAAAATAGAATACAAGAAATACCTGCAGAGACTTAAGAGTTATTTTGGAGTATTCTTTCATTAGCAAATCATCTTTCTTTTTCCTTTAAACTAAACTTTTTTTTCCTAGGTCTTTCAACCTCAATGATACTTCTTCTAAGAGTTCAGAAAATTAAAGTCACAACATGGTAAGTTTCAGCTCGAACCATTAAGCTAACTCAAGAGACTTTATTTTGTATTTAGAAAGAGAATAAACTGATGCTATCTCTTTTGCATCTCATGGCTGATTACAAATGTCACCTTGAAACAGCACATTTGCATATTAGCAGCATGACATCATTAACAGAACATTTGCCTGAGATCTGGGGGTCTTAAAAAAGAGGGGAGAGATCTAACAAGGGTGGTCTGCCATTTGATATACTGGCACAATAATGATTCATGTTTTTTGAAATAAGAATGTTGAATTACCAATAAAAGCTAGCAATTAATTTCACTTCCAGTCTGTGAAGCTATCTTAGGTCATTTTTTCTTTAAGGAAAGATTAGGGAAGAAAAGAACGATCATATCTGGGTGGGTGAGTTCTTCACTTGAGTCTCACATTACAGGCATCTCTTTACCAGGCTTCAGAAATGACTGCTTAGATTAAAAAAAATATATATATTCTAGAGGTTAATACTTTTGTAGTGGCCTAGTTACATGATTCAGTGTTTCTATAGATACTCAAGTGAACAGTCTCTGACAAAAAGACTTAGGTATTACACCATTACGGAGCTTAGTTACTGGGCATAAAGTGTGCCAGCAGTTGTTCTTATTTTTAGTAATTTCCATCTGGAAAATTAAAATAAGATAGCTATCAGTGAATCCATACTGCAAAGATTTCCTCATCCACCATTTTTTAAAAAACTTCTACGCAGATGTAAGCAAGATTCTCACAACATCCCCAAAGGTGATGCCCTAAGTTACCCCTTTCGGGTATTTCCAGAAAGACATACAGATTGCATCTATTCACTCTCACATCTTTAACTCTTTGTTCTTTACAACCCATTTGGTGACTGGAAAAAGGGGTGGAGGGTGGAAATACATAGTATTTTTAGTGGATTCTCTGCTGCAGATTTACAGGTAGCAATTATCCAGGTCCTGCTAGGGGAAAGAAAGCATCCAGGGAACGTGGGTTTCTTCACACGTGTGCTACAAATGGAACTCTAGAGACTGTTCCACATATCAGCATCTGTCACTCAATGCGTAAAAGAAGAGAACATGTGACAACATACAACAAAATGTCCTAAAGGCACTGATCTTAAGTATACGTATTGCTATTTGCTTGGCCAGTCTTCACTGAAATACAGTTGGCAAGGTCTCAAAGTTGCTTAGAAAGAGATATCAGTGGTGGCATTTGAAACGTCCATGAAAATATATACATAGCAGAACAATAAACAGGATACAGTAAGTGCCTTTCAGCATGAAAGAAAGCAGTATGAGCCTTCAAACCTCACTGCTACTCTCGGAGAGATTTAACATGACAACCAAGTTGCTAACTGTGTTATTTTAAATAGGAAATAAATTATCTGACTATATTACTGTATCTAAACTTCATAGGTACCACACAGGCAGAATGCTTCCAAAAATTCTGTACTTCAGTTCTTAAATCAGTATGTATTTCAACAACCCAAACTGGTGTATTTTTTTCATTGGTGATTGAAACAAACAACAATGTGATTGCATATTCAATCTACAACAAAGCTTATGCAACACTGAGAACTTCAGAACAGAGATTTGGGACAACATATGAGAACTCAAATTAAAAGCTCCCTCTCTTTATGCTAAACATACTGTTTAGCCATGAGGGAGCTGTACAGCCTGTTCTCAAATTCCAGTAAGAGCACATGGTTTATATCAGGTTCTCACAGTTATGAAAACACTGTTTAAGAAAATAAATTAGTGTTAAGTTGTATGGAGACAATGAGAATGGTTTGACATATAAATCTTACAAGTTAGCATATTAGGTCAACTGTATTCCAAATCAAAGAGCCAACGAAGTTTCAATGAGAACAGGGAACAGTACACTGCAAGTATTTGTTTTAGTGAACTATAACAATAACTGTTTATTCTACAACAACTTTCAGAAAAAGGTAGGAGAAAAAAGGGAAACCTGATCACACAACAAATTGAAGCCCAGCAGCGACATTCTGAGGACTGATCCAAAGAGCGTGCTCATCACTGCGCACCCACTGCTGCAGATTCCACTGCTAAGTCTTCCTGTAGTGCTTAGCATTGCACTCAGTGGTCAGGCAGCATAGTAATGATATCATAATTATAACCGTACAATTTTACCATGAAATGCCACCCTATTCGCTGCTGGCTGCCATCAATGCAATTTTATACATTACCAGTTCAAAGTTCATACACAGGTGTTTTAGTCTTTTTTTTTTTTTTCATTTCTGGATGTACTCAGTCTAAACTTAGGTGCTAACACACACAGTATTAATTGCTGCTGGTAAAGTACCCACAGATCCAAACTCAATTTAATTTCTGCACAGTGGAAGGAGAGCTGCACTGAGGCACGACTCAGCTGATTTCAAGGAAATAATTTTCAATAGCACCCACAGCTGTAAATAACTTCACAATTTTATAATGTAATTATTACATATTGCAAATGTCTGAAAACATTAAGGGTTTAATATTTCTGCTGTACAAAAGCTTTGTCAGGAAGCTCTATGTTAAATAATCTTGAGAAAGTCATTTAACCTTTGTCTGCCAGTTTCCCGATCTATGAGACAGGGCTAAGTACATACTTCACTTGCATAACATGAAGCTTAAATACTTTGAAGTCCTTTGACTGATAGCTACAGATAGGAAAAGTTATAAATTTATCACAGACTTATCTTTTTATTTTACTAATGAAAGGAGGTTGCCTGGCCATTTGTTACTTAGACTTGCATTATGATTTCATCTGTGGGACAAATAACCTAGGCCTATTCACTCATGGCTATTTAAAAGACTTGGCAGTGTCTGGAATTAAGACCTAGTCATGCTGCTTTTTGTCTTTGGCTGTGATTACAAAAGTTAAGGTTTATCATGTGGTCTGCTTGGGTCCAAGCCACTCTGAAAAATTTGTTCAACATGCCACAAGCTCACTTCTTGAATTTGGCTTCATGGTATTCTGAACTGATATGATGCTGTTATTCAGTGACATGACTTAGCTTGGTTTTCTAGTGGAGCATAAAGTTTTGGTATTAACCTCATAAGCTCTAAAAAGCTTAACTTCTGGTCTAACTTTTAAAACGTACACTGAGTTTTGAAAACCCAAAGAAAACACTTTCTGAAGCTCTCAAAGATTACTGAAGATCGTTATTGTATGGGTGGCAGTAGAGTCTCAAGTCTTAGTTCCAGTATTATATACTAGATATATGCAGACAGATAGCTAGAAAATTAACACATTTCAGTGCACCACAAAAAAGGGTTTCTACCTTATTCGACTTCTGGTTGTAGGGGTGACAGATGCCGTAGGAGAAGATGAGAGCGACAGCTGTGGTGAGGTGGTACCCATTGCCATGAGAGATGCTGGAGATGCTCCATCAGGTGCACTGATATCCCGTTTGATTTCTTCACTACTTCTTCGAGAGACTAAGTTGGAAAATGCCCATATATTTATCATTTGCAAACATAAAACCTTTCAAACTCATTCTTGCTCTCGGACAAGCATTAGTTCAGAAACCATGCATGGAAAACCACATACAATACTAGGCTTCAACATTTTTCTTGATACTTTGCACTTAGGGAATATCAAGGATTTAGTCTGCACTACCAATATTTGTGATCTTGAAGCAAAGAAAATTTGATGAATGTATCGTAATGGAACACTGCTACTTCCATTTGAAGGATTTTATGAATGAGAAGGAATTTTAACACCAAACCATTTAATTTTTCTCTGGTCTATGTAGTTATGTTGCTAAGCATCAAGTAGTTCAGAAAAAAGAAAACCAAAACCAAAACAGTTTAGAGATGACAGCTGCTTTATTTCCACTTAATTTTAATCAAGAATTGGCATGTATGTGATGCTCTGGACATTAATTAAATATCATCAGCAAGCAAACAAAAGATTGACCTGAGACCATTCAGCCACATTCCACAGAGCCTGCTTCATTTTATCAAAGGACAAACAGTTTTTCTTTCAAATGAAAGCACAAGCATTATACTCTGTAAAACCAAATTTGGAATGGTTACGTTTTCTCTCCATGGAAGAGTTTCCAGTTAAAACTATGAGGTTTGCCTTTTATACCTAAATAGTCACCATTGTTTATGTTTGTGCAAATCAAAGATACAACTCTCCAAATATATCAGTGACTTACTTTCTAATGACTTGGGGCAAGTACATTAATAAGTACTAAACACAAGAAGTTGGGAAAAACCACTTTTGGGTGGATTTTTTTTTTTTAGGAGGAATCAAAAATTATCTGAAACATTTTCTTCTTGAAACCATTTACTCAAGCCTAGCTGTTTTTAGAAAATATTTCTCTCAAATTAGTTCTGCCTAGTTTGTAGAAAGTACCATTTCACAGTATCACACTATTTGTACTACAAATCTTAAAGATCTGTTTTTAGAAGCCCCTGCTGATACTGAGACACCAGCTTGATAGTAAACTAACACTCTACACAAACTTCTATTTAGCAACTCTATTTTTTAAAAATCCAAAGTTAACATCAAATGTGCAGCAACCACTACAAGTAATACTGAAAAATATTTGTAAGTTATGCCAGTCACAAAATGGACTATTTTAAAATTATTCATTTGTCCTAGAGAATGGGCAGAAGTTTTTGCTAGGTAATATGTGAAAACATTTATATGCATTAGATTATATATAATGATGCATTTGTTACCTAAAAAGAACAAGCCTGCTATTTTAAACCATTGAAAATAATTCTTTCCACAAACAAAAATGGAATCGCTTATTTAGAGAAGAATAATGTGCTTCTCTGCCTCATCCACTTAAAAAAAAATCTGACATCCAAGCAGTAAAAAGTAACAGCCAGGAACAGTTTCTTTCCTCACATATACCTTGCACACCAAAATTATTTGTAATACAAGGAAAGATGACAGAAGTCAACTGTTACATGCATGAGTCATACTCATCCATCTGATAAGTTGGTGCAAGTCATATATGAAACAATAAGGAGATGAGCAATTAAAAAAATATGTTCAGGTCCACTTGATGCAATAAAATGGAATATTATTTTAGCACTAGACTTTAGTTTCTTTCCCCAAATATTTCAATAGAAAACTTGAACACTGAAAAATTAACTATTCCAAATACCCAAATAGAGTATTTTGACAAGAGCTTGATGGCCTGAAGACCACAGTTTTCTGTGGAAAAAGTGAAGTATATCTGTAAGTACAGTATTAAAATGAGAGCTCCTGATTTTACTGATCATCTAGAAAACATGATATTACCAGAAATAGATTTGGCACTTTCCATAGCGGGTACTCTTGGCAAAGATGCTGGCCTGCTGGTAGAAGATGTTCTCAACAAATGTTCTGGACAAAGAAAAAGAAGAGAGAACATCATTAACTAAGATTCCAGGTAAATATAAGACGTTGAAGTATGAGTCATGAATACTGTCTACAAGTGCCTGAATACATTGCTTTGTCCCTCACGTGATTTTTTTTTTTCTTCTTTCATTTGTTGGGTTGGGTTCTTTCTTTTTTTAAATAAAAACATGCTTTTTCTCCCCTCCCCCATGCAGTAGAGTCAAAAAGGTGCCTTGACATATTGTAGGGAAAGATTAGTTCTGCCTACTGCCAATGAGTAAAATCAAACAACAAAATTCATTTTCTGTAGCACCAAATCAAAACTATTTCCTATTATTGAAGAAATATTCCTTCAAATAAAACTTTTAGACTGTAAACAAAAGGTTTACATATTCCTATATAGAAACACTTAGAAGGCAGTAATTTGAATACAGAAAGCATGAAAATGAAGAATGAGGATTAAAAAAAGTGAGAGACCCCATTCATTAGTTGAAAATGTGACATAAGAAACATTGTTACAGAGATATTTTAAAAATATATATGGTGGTAAACAGGAATTCTGTCTGGCACATTCTCTATTTGAATACAGTCTTGCTCCTGCATTAACTGACCATAATGAAAACACAAAAACTATATAAAATATACCACTCATTTTGTGTTTAAGCTTATGTCTACCGTGACCTCTATAACAATTAAAGAATCCTAAACTATCTTCTTGGAAAGGCATTTCAATATTCCTAAAAATATCAAAGTTTCTAAAATTAAAACTCCAGCTGCATTGTACAAATAACATCAATATGCATTCAACAAAAGCAAGAGGGAAATCTGGCACATACAGACTATTATGAAGTGCTACAAAAAAAAAACCCCAACCCTTTAGAAAGCATCAGACCTCAGGAATACCAAATTGAGAGGAAATATTCAGCCTAGAGTCATATGGGGATTATCTTGAGAAACATCTACAAAAAAAAAAAGCCCTAAAGCAGGCATAAATCAGAGAGCTACACCCAACACATGATAGCCATTCATTCTCACAGGAAGAGCACATTGTGAACAGTGTTCCGAGAGACAAAACAAAGTTCACAGAACAGGAGAATATTGGGAAACAGATAAATCAACACTCAATTTAATTCAATTCAATTTTTTCATCTGGATCCTGAAGATTCAATACTTAATAAGTTTATATTTTATTATTCAAACGCAATGCAATGCCAACCATCATCCTTGTTTCATTTTGGGGGGAAAAACCCCGAACCACACAATACATAATGTAACCCCAGAGATGTGTATTTTTAATAGCTGGAAGACAGCTGCAAGACATGACCCTGAAATCATCTTGTCTTGATTTTGCAAATGATCTCAGTTTATGCACGCATTAAAAACTCTCAGCATAATGCCAAGTTATTAGGATGCAATCATAGTTATGTTGAAAATTAAAAAAAAGTGTCTTTGTGATATGCCACCATTTGTGATGAGACCCAAGTAGTAAGAACTTGAACTCGAACTATTCTATGAAAATATTGTGGTAATAAAAATATATAATATGATAATACCTTGGATACTAAACAATATAAAATAAAGAAAAAGTATTATTAGCATTGCTAAAAACAAAGTTTAGATGAATTTGAATCAACACCTTGAACAGGGATTTCAGCATAGCTTGCTCTTTTGTCTGTCAGCGTAGCAAGGGGTTTTGAAGCTGAGATTGGTCCACTTATAGAATGCCTCTGAAATGGAAAAAATACTTGTATCAAACATAATCTGAAGATAAAAAACAAATATAGAACTGCAGTATCAGTTTTAGAAACTCAGACATGACATTATTACTGATTTAAAAGAATTAAAAAAATAAAAGAACTTTAAAAGTACTTAGCGAAAATGGGCATGTCCTCTATACCTGTTGTTTTTGCCAATCTGAATGTATATACAAACACTATGCATTGATATTGTAACAATTCTTTCAACTTAAACCTGTTCCTCAAGCCAATGTTGCAAATGAAGGCTGTGAATTCTCTTGCAGTTTTTGTTTTAATTTTCACCTTCATTTATATTTTGTTTGTACAACCTGTTCTGGTTAAACTTTCTGTGTTTATTTAAACTAATACAACCTCCTATATGTAGCCAAGATTTTAGTGCTTGATTTGTTTTATTAACATATGCCTTTACAGCTTTATGTGTTTTCCTGGAAAATTAGGAGAATGGTATATTGGGCATAGTGGCACAAACTACCCTTTGCTAAGAAAAGCCCTACTGAGAAAACTGGTTTTTTATTCAGAATGCCAACAGCTTTTGTTACCACCTATTTAACTGAGATGCTCTGTGAACGACTGAAGAGACTTGGTTAAGTATTTGTCAAATATGTAACAAAAAACAAATATAACTACTTTTTCTCTCTAAGGTCACCTTAATTTGTCTACTCCAAACAAGCTACAAAATGAATTTTTTCAAGTTTTATGTAAAATAATGAATGGCTTCTAGCAGCTTGAGGTGTAAGTACATGACCACAGATGTGTTAAGCCTTGTACACATTAACCAACCACTGGATAGCACTGAAATTAGCATTTTAGTATCACACAAATGAACTGTACAATACAATAATTACCCTTACACTTACTGAAACTCATATTCAGTTGCTGAAGACTCAGGGAAGACCATCCACAATTATTCTTTTTTAAATTAGTAATTTCAAAGAGCCTATTGCAAATTATAGTGCATTCTTTATTCACCCTGTCCTTTCTATTAGATTCCTATATTTAACCACAATCAGTCCAGTAATGTGTTTATCCTGAAAACTCTTTCAGCTCTCCATCTGGCCCAAGATTAAATGAGAAGGTTAAATGAGCTTATCTTCGTAAGATAATAAAAGGTCAGCCGTTTCTCATGCCAAATCATGTAGGCAAGACAGACAAATCCAAAATTGTGATTAAAAAAGTTAACAGTATATATTTTGCAGCATCCTGTAACACAGGCAGGATTACAGGGCTACTTACTCATCATTTAGAGTCAAACTAGAGTTACACTTTTGTGCTAGAAATCAAACGGACAAAACAACTGCCAACCATCTAGGAATCTAACTGCAAAATACAGCATGAAGAATTTCATCACTTTAGGTATAGAAGTTCTGCATGCACACTACCAATATTATTCCTTTAAACGTGCAATGAAAGTGACTGCAATTGTGAGCCATGCACAGAAGTCCCTACAACGGCTTCCCAAAAGAACTGGTATTTCAAACTTAAATTTTACTTACAAACTTAAACATTAACTTTAAAGCTCACTTCACCCACTTAGGAATTTTTTTTTTTTTTAAATAAAGGACAGGGATGCTATCAAAGTGAGAGTCTCCCCCCAAAAAAGGAAGCCAGTATAATAAGAGTTAGATAATGAGGTTAAGAGAAACATTTTATTTTGTCCTTTTGTCTAGTTTTGGGCTTGTCACTACAAAGACAGCGTAGTACAGAACTTCAGCCAGGAAACAAAGGTATGTACAGAGCGGGCTGGATAACCATATACTTTTATCACTTTCTCAACTTCCGGATATCAATTGAAAACAAACATCCTTTACGGATATTGTCAGAAAGTGGTTGTATTACTCAACTGCTAACTTGCTGCGTACTGGTCTTGCCTCCTTGTTATAAAATGAACTATTTGTCTTTTTGCTCCTGTTGACACTGCAGACAGGGCTCACCTTCACTGTTGCTAGTTCCTTATTACATATCTTACTGTTACAACTACAAGTAGTAATGTAGTGACTAATACACAGCAAATTAGAGGAAAATGAACCAACTAATATTTATCTAGTTCCACTTGGCAACATCTATATAGGAGTATTAGTGCACAAGTTTCTTGGAGAATAATTTTTCCTGAAACATTTTACAAGTGTTACAAACTTTTCTGCTTGACTGAACTTTTGTTGAATTTGCAGATCAGCCATTCCTCATGTCACTTACAAAACAAAACACATCTGATGTGCAATCAAACATGTATGGATCCTACCAATCTCTTTACAAATACCTTTTTCTCTTCAACTAGAAATACATTCTAAAACTTGCTTAACTGCTAAACACAATTTGTCCTTTACACTAGTGTTCAAACTCCTCAACACTAAATGAAAGGATCAAAAGTTCAGAGGAATCACATGCTTTTCAGGCTATTCATGGAGCTACAAATGGGACAGAAATTACTAAAGATGCTTTGCAATCTGTGATCCTCTTATTCATCCTCCATTAAGGTCTAGCAGAATAAAATGGCAGAAACTTTAAGGACTACTTTTGATGGAGTGTATAAAGAAATTGTTCACAGAGTTAAATAACATGTTTTTATGTAGCAGTCTCTGTAAAACATAATTACAGTAACAGATAAAGGTGCTAAGATCAACAGTTACTTTCTCACAGCCATATCTAATTTGAAGATAAAGTTTCTGCTAGCTACGAGTCCTTTCAGATTTTTTTTTTCATAAGATGAGTAACAACTCCAGAAGAGGAGAGAAAAAAAGAGGACAGACAGAAAAAAAAAAAGAGGACAAACACCTGACACTTCAAATTTGAGGCAGAACTCTGTCAGGATGAACTAATTTCTTAAACTCCAAATATTTTGCTTCTGACTCTTCATCCTTGCATCTGTTGTTGGCTGTGGACGGAAACATGACCTTCAACCACTACCAGGTACCTATTCCTGATCACTTTGTACTTCAGTACGTATTGCACTGAGGTACTTCAAGCCAATGCACCTACACATGGCAATTTCAAAACAAACACAGTTCTTCACATATTAAGTAATTAAGATATGGAAGTCTTTGACACTGAGTTGCTTGGAGCCTGAAAGCTTATATGCTCAAAGCAAAGCAGGACATTCAGTGGTGACCAGTGAACCTGAAATCACGTCTACTTCAGAGAGTCCTCCAGCTATGAAACAGAAAAAGAAAGTACTCAGGGAAAGCAGCAGATATGCTTCTTGTCCTTATATTCCTCCCTAGGCATCTGCTTTGGTCACTCTCAGTGGCATACCAGACCAGCTAAGCTTTGAGCTAACCCAGCAGGGCTGTTTTTACATTCTGAAAAGCATTCTCTTAATAACTCTTCCTAAATTGTTCTGCAGTATTGCTAAGCACTATGCTAAGTAACAGCTATGTTCCACTGCAGGCTTGGACCTGAAGCCAGAAAGGGGTTTGGTTGGTTGGTTTCAGTTGCAAAAATGTATCCAAGAATCTATCTCCTTATACATACACCTATTACTGTAAAGAAAAACAAACAAAGCAAACAAAACCTCCTCAGGACTGAAGAAATTCATGACAGAGTCCAACACAAAAACGAAGAAGTGATATGCGTAATTCAGAGAGGGCACAGGTTGATGCATCTGTACTTAGAGAATCTTTTTTGCAACCAATCCATCTTATCATAATATCAAAATTGTGCCAGTTTCTCAGTAGGTGCTCATGTAAATATCTTCCCTGTGACAGCATTTAAAAGCAACTGAGATTAATAATAAGCACTGCAACACCCATACAGTAATCAACTCTTCCACCTTTACTCAAGATCTTAAACCATGGGTGACTTTATAAGGGGGAGCCCATAGCTCAACTCACGTAGTGACTGCTTATCAAAATCTTGCTTTTTAATTGCAAGACAGCAAATCCCACAGACAAAAAATATAAAAAAATAATGCATAGAACAACACTAGAAAACAAGGCAGTAATATGAACATAAAGAAAAGATGATGAAAATTGGTTTTGAACCTGAATCCTTTCACTCTTGAGCAGAAAATATTCTTTAAATACAATTTACATAATTGAGGTCACAAAACCCAGTTGCCTCCTGGATAATTACAAATACTTTGAAGAAAACCACCCACTTTCAAAAAGACAATAGAAGTTGTTGTCATTTACATGCCCTCCCCTTTGTTTTTCAGGCAATGTTTCTCCACTAATGAGTATCCAGCTGTTAATGACTTGGTTCTATATGAGAAGTTGAATTCAAAATTCAAGTAATTCTGGCAGATCAAGAACATCAAACGAGCTATAAACCTGGGCAGGTTTGCAGTATTCCAAGAGATTACTTTGGTTCATGGTTAATTTACAGGTAAAGTGAAATAAGCCTTAGGCTTCATCAAAAAGTCTTCTGTCTGCCAAAGCTCTGGTCTAGCCTTTCAGAACATGAGATTAAGTCTGCCTCTTCCTACAAGAGCACAGAAATAAACAGAAATATAAAGACAGATCAGTAGGAACAAAGCATCTGTCAGAGAACTTGTCACATTTAACTACTTTAGAAAACTGCTGTCAAGAATGACTGAGCCACAGGAAACAGCAGAAGTCCTCACAAAAAACATTTAATTCTTTCTCTTTGCTTTGAGGCTATCCATTCATTTCATGAAATTCACTTTTAAATGGGTAAAAGCTGCACTAGTCTGAGCACGGAAGAATGGTCAGTCTGTTCCAGGTATTGTTCCTTGAGCACCAAAGGATACAGATTCTTCAGTTCACACAGAGAGTATTTATTACCAAAACATTATGCTGATCAATAGTAAAAATCAAGTTTTGGTACTTCTGGCTAGTAATATCTTGAAGGCAACAGGAGAATTACTGACATTAAAGGAGTAAAACATAGAGTACATCCTTTGATTTTTCTTTGTGCATCTGGTCCCATCTGCTTTGTCCTTAAACTAGTTGGCTGTTGCCAAAATCTCACTTCACGCAACGAGTGAGATAATTAAACCAGCAGTGATCTATAAAGCTGAGCATTACAGTACTGATGGTGCAGTCTTAGCATACCTAGGCTCCTGTGGCAGCTGAACAAATGGACAAAGCTTCAGAGCAGACAGAACAAAATACACAGTACAATCGCTAACTGGCCAAACTCTCAGTCAGTACAAAATGAACAAAATGAACAAAATGAATCAATTCACGATGATTTCATTCCTCTCTGGTCACGTCTGCTATCGAAAGTCCATGCAACATGGCATACATTTATACTGATGATTGCTGACAGATTCTGCACAGACTTCAGTCCATTGCCCAAAGGGGATTACTGTTTCCATGCCAGGCACAGGACTAAGAACTGACAAACAGCAACTCTAAAACCAAGGAATGCAGGTAAAGTTTTCCTCCCATGCTTCTCAGCAGCACAGGAATAGTAAGGGTTGGGAATATTTAACAAGAACTTCCAAGGTATGCCAAATCTTGTATTTACAACATGGTTCGCAGTGAAAGTCTCTTTTGTTAGACTGAGTATTTTAGTAATTACTTACGTGAGGCAACACTGTATCATTATGTCCCCACAAAGTCAGCCAATTTTTGCATATTACTTACCACCTGCGTTTCACATGCTCTTCTTTACAAAGAAGGATTAAGCGCAGTCATAAAACACCTACCTGCATGGGGGATACAGCAGCAGCCGGGGGAGTTTTCATGGGACTTGGGCTCAGGGGAGTGCGAGGAATTGTGGCAGCAGCAGGGCTTGGAACTAGTAGAAACACAGAAAGGAAGCCATTGTGAGCGTTGCACTGTTTTGCAATGAAACAGGAGACTAGCTGTTATAGTGAACTCTTGCCTTGTACTTTACATTACTAGTTTTACCAGATCACAATTTTCAGAATTTCAATTAGTAACTGACTGCAAAATCATTTAAGAGGATGCCTACACATTTACTCCTCTGTAATTACATTAACTTTCTGTCTTGAGTATATCATCCATCGTAAAAAAAAAAGTTTACTGAGGGTGGACAAGGCTAAGGTGCAGGATACTATTACCCTGGCAGATGTAAATGATAGCATTACTAGTTCTCTGATCTCAGATAATTAAAGAGATGCTGGCAAGCTCCTCGGTCTGCCAGGAAGACAAGATAGATAACATATATCACCTCCTCCTCCTTTCTCATTTCCAATCAAAGTCCACAGGTACTACATATTACATGACAGTCCCAGAAATCTTGGGATTAAACAAATAACATGTTTAGAAATGTATGAAAACAGACAAATATTGAGTTGGTGAATCAGTCATCTGATTATTCAACAGCATGATTAGACTGGAATGCTGAGGAATAAGGCAGATAGAAGCTTGAAATAAAAGATCAAAAAGAAGGGAGAGGTGATTTATCATTTTACCAAACTAACTCTGACAAGAAAGCACCTTTATCCAATAACAGATTAAAAAAACCTTCAGAATTAACACTAGGAAAGTACAAATTTGTAAGTATCTATAAACAAAGAGAGCAAGTGTGGAAATAGAACCATTTACAAAATCAGAAATAATATGGAGATGTTTCTATACCTTAACAAATTTTCAGGTTATAAGCAATTAAAAATAACTTGACATGCACAGAAGAGTACTTTAAGTCTCTCTGGTAATACAGTCTACTTCTAGCCAAGCCTTTTTACAGAGACTTACAGTGACATTATTGTAAATGAACTTCAAAGCCAAAAGGCCTAGTGAGGGAAATATTTTAGTCCATATGAACTCTCATATGAGTTAAAGCTAAAACTCAAGTGTTTCCCATTTCAGGATAATTACTTGGATTCCTTATTCTGCTCATCTATAGAGAAGAACAGCACCTGTTTCCACAATCAGAGAATTATAATAAAATCCATTGTCTCAACAGTGAGATTCTTTGCATTTTAGAAAATATTCCCTGTATCTTTTAATAGGTGATACTGGCTGGACTTTATTTTTAATTTTCATCAGCACTTTGATTGTAAGAATTTAAGTTATTAAAAGAAACAAACTTGTCTCTAGCTATTACATGGCTTTTAGAATGCTTAATTTGGCACATTAAGTTCACATTTTAATAGTCAGGCTGAAATCAGCTGTGCTTCCAGCTACAATTATATGTGTAATACGTGTTTATGTATTTTTAATATACAGGAGCACTGAATCAAAGTGTCTAGCATATGAGTCATTGGCAATGCAACAGTGAAGAAAAAAATAAAGACAAGACAAAAAAGTATGCTCGCACTTAACTGCAGTGAATGATCTGTTGTGCAATCTGGTTTAGGTTGGTTTGTTTCAGCCATCACTTATAGGTCATGACAGTACAATAAAACAACTTACCTTTGAATTAGCTAAGCCATTAGAAGTGTCCATGCCAACACATGCAAAACTAATCTGGTACAGTTACTACACTGGTTGAAAATAATTACCTTGGGAGGCACTGTCAAATGACTTGATGAGAGTTTTTACAGTAGGAGTTGGCTCTGAGGAGGTGGATGATCTGCGACTCAGGCCCATTCCTTGTCTCAGAGCTGCCAAATCTCTCTCTACAGCATTCATGTAATTGTACACTCGACCACGTTCCTCTTCCTGCCTGAAATCAACATTTAAGGCATTTATAAAACATTTTAACATGCAAAGTCTTAAAAAAATCAACACAAATTTGAATTACCAAATTAAGCAAATTGAAATCTATGGTCCAAATCGGTCATTACATTAACCAAGTTTTCTTTCCGCTGTAATTTAGAAATAGATTAGCAACCTAAATTATCACTGTAAGTTCTTACTATTTGTCAGCAAGAGAGCTTAAGCACCAGGTGAAAACTCTATCAAATCAATACTTGATTTAAAGCTTAATTTCTGCTCCTATCTCTCAGACCCACACAGGTACACATGGATGGAAAAAATTGAGCCTTAAGTATTTCACCATTTCACATGAAAATAATCAGCTCAGAGGGGAGAATTTTTTTTCCACCTGCATAAACAGAAAACAATTTAAATGAATGCTAAGGAGGTAAGAATACATTTCTGGCATACACCTTTAGGCAGCAATATGAAAGTTTTGGAAAAAAAACGCAGATTTTTAGTACAGAATATCTATAGTGGTTATTGTATTCAGTGTCACGTCACTCACAAGACAAGAATTGTTTAGAGCAACCTATTTTCTACAGTCTGCAATAATTAAACATTGACCAATACTTGCTTCAGACACTAATAGACTTTCCTACCACCTTCCCTCCAATACAGGAGCTATGCCACTTCCAAGGAATCTGACTCAGTTGCCTCTGTTCTTTGTCTGCAGTGAATCAAATGTCAAAAGATGCTTGTGAAGATAATAATGAATATACTGACCAGAATCAGCAAGCCAATTCTACTTTCAGAAGTGCAACTGTAACCTCAAAGCGACACTTGCAAGCAGTAATTGAACAATTACAATTCTGGGTGAAATGTATTCATTAGAATCGTTTATATTATGCCGTTTGATGATCTTACTTCAGATAAGATGCCTTACACCCACCACTCATTCATCCAGATAATTTTCCATGTTCAGTGCAACCAGTCTGCTCTTCCTACCATCAGCTTTTCCCCAAGTTCCATAGCCTGCATTATCTCACATCCTACTGGATGCTGGGTTAAGCGTCATGTATCCTATAAAATGCCCATCCACGTGGAAAAACTGTTTAATATATACACATAACAAACATCACTACTGTAGTTGTAAGCTATACGTGCATTCAATCCCTAGAGACAGCGTAGTCAGGATTAAAATGGTGCTGCCCAAAATGTTCCTATTGTATGGATTTGAGGACTTTAATACTTCTGAAAGAAATAACTCAGTTCCTAAATAACTGCAGCACCTAATTCAAGCCACAATACATCACAGTACATCACAGTTTGAACTGTTTTTATTAAAAACATACACAAAGCATCTCTAATTATTTCCAGAAACAATTATCAATGGAAAGAAAACAGTACAAGATATATGCAGAATTAGACAAAGGTTTCTTCTCAGGTAAAAATCCAGCTATATTTTTAACCATAGCAAAAGCCTTGGCTGCTAATAAAAAGTATTAAAGATGGTACAGAAAAGCCAACGCTGCTTGTTTTTCACACTGAGGGAAGCTAAATCACGTCCAGCTGTTAAATAGGAAAAATCCTCCATTTCAACCTGGTTTTGCAGAAGCGCCAAACTGAATATTCTTGGATGTATTAAGTATACAGTATAAAGAAACAAATATTGTTCTTATAAGCTTACCTATGGTGACCCCGAAAGACTGCGTAAAGCAGCTTGTTGAAATACAGATCCTCACAGTGAGAGGATTTATGAACTCAGTAACAGTCAAGACACCGGATTTCCAAAATTGTACCCCCTCTACAAAAGAGACAATATCGCTGTTGTCTTTTGCATACTTGCGTGACTTTATTTCCTCCAACTCTTTAGTGAGCTTCTCATTTTTCTCCTGAGCTTCATGTAATCTACGCTTCAGGTCTCCTATCTCTTCCTGGGCCTCAGACTTTATATCATTTGCTATAACCACTGCAGTCTGTAGATCAGCTTGGAACTGACGCCATTCTGCTGACTCCTCCTATAAGTAAATTAAACTTTAAATTTAAAGCAGCAGCAAGAATCTTGAAGTTAAAAATAAAAGTTATTCTTATTATTCATAGTTCCCCCATGCTGTTACAGGAAACAATTTACAGGAATGATAAAGGCCCTCATCTCTGGCATCAGGCACAACCTAACTTACAAGTTAAATTGAAGAAGGTTTGCTGGAAATAACTACACTTCCAAGGTCATGAATTTCTTTTCTAGAAACAAAGAAAATGTTCAAAAATGTGTGGGGGGGGGGGGGATGGGATATGATGATAATAATATTAAACTATGCATCAGACGACACAGGAACATTTTCTCCCAAGCCCAATGCCACATCTTTGTGACACTGAGAATTTTTCAAAGTTAATTCTTTAGTCTCTGTAGGTTAGCAAATATATTCCCATGTGATGCCTGTCTCTCAGAAATAATTACTTTAATGATATTACATCTAATCATATTACCTTGTCACAATTTCACATAATGGTCTTATGACATTCCAAGTTTACAACTTATTGAGTTTTTCGGTTTTAACCTACCCGGAGCCTCCTGTGAAGATTCTTTATCTCTCTTTCCATGTCATGCTTTTGGTCCTGAAGTTTTTTAACTGTATCTGGAAAGAAAGTCAAATTATCTGTAAGATCTTAGTCAGGGATCTATTTACTTCAAAAAGAGTAACTGAAACAACCTACAAATGTTTTTGAAAACTTACTCAGAGAATACATTTTTATAACCAAAGCCATGTGGAAAAAAATAGTAGTAGCAGAAATAATTTGACAGAAAGTATCAATAAGTACATACTTCTCTATGACTGGCAAGGGGAACATCATAAGCAAACTCAGTTCTTATACAAATCCCAGCCTCTTCTCTATCCTTCACAATATTAATTATTATGACAAAGCAATAACAAAGAGCAAATAAACAAGGTAGGTAATTTAACATGGAAGGATCCTAAAACCATGGATGTCTGAGGGTTTTCCCCTCTTCAAATGTAAGCTGCAGGTACACGAAGCCTTTTGAGTCACAATTTACTCCCTGCCACAAAGCAGCTGACATAACACTCACAGCCATGCCTTCAACGGAGATAAAATTCTACTCACGTCCTCAAGAATCTTACATTCTTGTCTATCAAGCTACTATTTGAAGTTGAAACAAGCTATATTTACAGCAAAGGGATAAAAGGTCTATGAGATCATTTTATGAAAGAGATGGTCCCTTAAATCTGTCAGCAATTATACAAAAGGGTATGCAGCTCGATCACCACCAACTCCTCAGGTGGCGTCTGACAGACTGGCTACTGCAATTATTATTAATTTGTTACTTTATTCAATACACCAGGACAATGTGATTGATTACTCCATTTTTATAACTAAGCAACTAATGAAGAACAACACAGCATAAATTTCTAACTAGTGTGTCACTTCACCGATCTTTGGATTCTAGGATGATTTTATTTCTATAGCATCGTGTAGCTATTTCCAAACTGTAAAAATGATCGACCAACTGACTGAATGCATTTTTTTGTTCAGGTTCACTATTCCAAGACCTGCTGGAAACAACTATTTTTCCTGGATATTAGCAATGCTCTTTCCACAAAAACCCCTGAAGCTGCCTAATAAATTTAGGCTGTTCAAAATATAAAACCTTGGCAAAAAACTATGGAACTGCATAATAAATGTTTCAATAGTCAGAAGATGGGTATATAGGTTCACACAAGCAGATTGATATAGTAAAGTTTTGCAGCTCTCATTTTCTAACATGAAAAACTTTCCAGTGCTTTTATTTGGGTATTGGGTCTCAGGAAAACCAGTAAACCAGGGTTTATTCAAAGTTACTTGTTCTGCCAATACCTACCAGTGTCTTCCCAAGTAAGCCTATACCTTCGATACTCCTGGTCTTTTGTTAAAGGGCTTTCCTTAACAATAAAAACAAGGCTACGGCAGAGTAAATGGAAAATGGTGAGCATTTCAAAATGTTTAAATCAGATGCAACAAAGACTAAGAACAGATTTAAACTGATTTATGCTCATGTGTACATTCAGGAGCCTCAACTATGCTCATAAGAACATTTCAATTTTTCAGCCGTGGAATTCCTTTTGGTTTTTTCATCAGATGAAATTCTTGAGTTTTGCCTCAGGAGTCCCAAGTACAGAGGCTTTTAATGCCACAGCTAATTTGTTTACAAGAACGATATAAACCTCAGTTGGCCTGAAAATATGATAACCTTTCAGGCTTGGAAAAGTTGAAACACTAAAATTAGACAGATATTTCCTTATTTATCTCCTCCTTACAAGACTGCACATTATAAGACGCATCCAACCGATCTTTAAGCTTTGAAGATAAGCCTAACAGAGTGTGCCACTCTTCTCATGCTACCGTGACATTTAAGCAAAGCTCTCCAATTTTTAGCTTGCCTCTGTATTCCTAACTTGTTTGAGCTGAAGTCAGCATTGAGATGCCAGCATTAGGGTCAAAGTTATAAAAGTCACTCCCCCATCCCACCCTTTTTTCCTTTAAACACATGCTAAAAACCCCTCTGCAAATTAAATAACTTTCAATAGTGACAGCAAGTCAACATGCCCTAAAGAGCTTCCAGTAGCATTTTGAAACAAAATTTAGTGGATGACCATTTTCTCTTTTAAAGACAGTTCAAAGAAAATGTGCTTTTAAAAATAAAATTTGTTCTACTCCTAAAAGCAAGTTCATCTAAAAACAACCACAAACCAGAAACTATAAATGCATCCAGAGTTAAAGCTTGTGTAATGCCATTGTTTTGAGCTTTTCTGAGATATGAAACACTCCATTAAGTTTTAGTATATTTATGCTTTGAAGTAAAACACAATGGTCTGAATATTCTGCAGTTACTATAAACAATACAGAGCATTTTACAGCCGTTGTTGGAAACAGTCTTCTCCCCCAATCAATCGAAGAGATTAAAAAAAACAAACAAAACAACAAAACTGGAAAGAACTACCAAATTGCAACTGAATTTGAAACATAGTGAGAAATTAAGACTAAGGTAAGTGGTTTACCTCTTACAGCCTGAATTCCATCGTGCTACCAAGTACATCCTGAAAATTCAAGTAGTCAAAATAGGCACACAGGCAGCAATTCTCTGTACACCTGCCTTGTGGTATCCTTCCTTTCTGCATCCTCACAACCTCCACAATTCTTCTCTTACACACACAAACCCTTTCCACCTGTATCTGCTGCAATTTTCAGTAAGGTAGGACAGGTACTTCTCTTCTACCATTATCCGGTCTCCTCCTTTTAAGGAGCATAGACAAGAAAAAGGATTGCAATAAAAGGAAAAGTAACTATTGGTTAGGGTAAGTGAAGAACAAGGAGACCATTCTGATGAATGAATAGGATAATCAAAGATGGCAAATCAGCAAGCTGCTTGTGTTTTACTGCAGAATTCAATTATATCTACATTTTACAATGACGTTGATTTAAATCACAGCTTGACAAGTCCATGCTTTTCAAAAGGTAAATAAATTATGGGAAATGTGGACTACAAATGGTAAAGAAAAACATTACAACTACAGCTGGTGGGAGGAAGAAACTAAGATATCATCTGAATTTTATAAGGCTGCCAGAGAAAGAGTACCACTGTATTCTGTATCTGTAACTCTTACTGATTATAATTAGCAGTTAGAATTTATAACTACGAACTGAAAATGAGTATCAACATTCAATTGTTTTATTTGTCTCAGGGGAGGAGGGAGGAAGAAAGAAAGAAAAAAGAAAAAAAGACTTACAATATTCAGATATGCATAATAGTTTCAAAACATGATATTACAATTCCTGATAAGCAAAGCTATATCAAGTAATCCTGACACAGGCAAATCTGCAATGGGCTTTCTCACAGTTTTGTACCAGTTACATTGGTTTGCCTTATACTAGGATAGCATTTCAATTTTTTAGCATAGAAATGGCTATCCCAGTATAATCACATCTACACAAAGTAGTGCTAGCAGTACAGTTAATTTAAGAATTATAGCTTCCTTATATAAGGAAGAGGCATTGATTACAAATCTACTAAAGCTCAGGCAATTTGCATATCAGTCTTGCTTTTGAGCTCACTGTCAGACAGTTGGTCTATACAGCAAGAAAGCTGTTTTAAGGGTCCAACATTAGCAAAAAAACAAAACAACCCCCCACAAAATCAAATAACCAACACTAATAATTAGAAAACATCCAATTGACTTTTCCATCAGTATGGTACAAAAGGCCTAAACATGGTAACGTAAAAATTTAGTTTCACAACTGCTATCAAGATCCTTTTCAAAATGAGATATAGCAGAATTAAAAACTAACACTGTCAGCTCCATAAAAGACTGTTTATACACTGAACATTAGGTATATCAACCTTCTTGCTCACCTACCCTTGTCCAAAAAATTTAATGACTTAAATAGTTACAGACTAAGAGAACTGATATGTTTAGCACATCTACCTTGTGCTAAGTGAACATGCAAGGAGTACTTTCAGGCTTCAGAAGAAACATCTGACAACTGATGAGCTAACCTACAAATATCAATTTTCTGCAAATCCAGAGACAAAGTTCTCTGAAAAAATTCCCCAGAAACTCTCATTAACTGCTTGGAAGAACAATAGGTTTCTTTCTTCCCCTTAGTCATCGAAGATGACTTATGTGACAGCTTGGCTACCTGACTACTGAAAGTTTTTCCACAGTCAGAAGTGAAAACCAGAGGAAACACGCCATCTAGTGCAACGCCTGCCTTCCAGACTGTCCTGTCCTCTCCAGTCCCTCACCTCCACTCCAGTACCTACAGACTCGACTACGGCTTATGTCATCTCAGTGCACTAGTGAGGATATAAAACATACAGGTTATTTTAACATTTCTTAGACTTTTTAGATACAATACAGAAGCACTATGCTTAAAAGTCCTTGTCCCACCAGTAATGAGTTCAGCTGCCACTGACTACAGTTCCTGCTGCATCTGGATGGACATCAGGAACATACTGTATGTTTTAAACAATGCACTTTACATCCTACTGTCCACATGAGAGATCCCAGTTTTTGCAGGCAGACATATTAACAGCTAAAATATGACAGTTCAATATTCAGATTACTGTGAAAAACGTTTCACTATATGTTTGTTGTGCTTCTTTTTGGTTTTTGGAAAGCCTACAATGAAGCATGCCCTAAGTACCGGTGCTAGAGCATTTCACATTCCTACATTACTATTTAGTGTTGATTAACCATTAAATTGAGTGAATACTCACCACCTCACCTATGAATCATCTTTCTCCTTACTGTAAAGTCTGTCTTTCATGAATTCTTTAAGCGATAAGTTTTCCACCACTTATCACTTGTCATTTATCAGTTGTCTTGCCATCACTTTCATTCACTCAGTAACTTTGCCGTTAGGCAAATTCTCTCCATAAGGGGTGGGTTAGAGTTCCTCATATTTTAAAATCTAAAATAAACGTTCACTAAAGAAAACCATTATGGCTCTTTATTACACTTGGTTATTTACGCCGAAAAACCACCATTCTTCTAACTAGTGCTTTATAATACCTAAACCTAGACTAAATTCTCCACATTTGAAAGCACGGGCATTATACATTTTGCTGACAGAATACCAGAACTGACCAGAAGTCTGATCTGCATAAGATAACTTACTACTACTAAAATGTGCTTTTCTGTCACTTTAATACAAATTATTAGAATTCTGTCTTTTATATGTTGTATGTACTACCTCCAAGTTCCAGATTTTCTGAGATGCTGTTCTTTGCTATCACTACTTAGAGGCTACCACCAAGAAACTCCTGTACGAGGTTCAATTATGAACTCATAATGAACAGCGTTTTAAAGTGGTCAGAGAAAAATATTTTTTTCAGTTTATGCTGTTCTTTGGGTGCCATCCTTTCTTACCACCACTAGATGCCACTCTCCTTCCTGCCTATAACTAAAATACCGCTTTCTTCCTTAAAGGGTCACATCAGGTCATCAGCTAGTACAGTTGAGCTTTCCAAACTATTCCAAGAGCGATGAGTAACAAAGACCATTGCAATTTTTGTTGTAAATTTCTGCCCAGGCAGAGGTTTGTCTGCCTGAATTTTTACCACTTTAAGTGAAATATCTGACAACCTTTTTGTACCGCCAAAGCAGCAGCACATAAAAATCAGAGCTGCCTTGTAATCAGGTAATACTAAGCAGATACCTAAATGTTTGCTTGACTATGGTGCTGTTTTCTGTATGAATGTATATCAGTTAATGGACAAAACAATGCAAGTAGGAAGGTGTTGAACCTTTTTAAGACTTTGCTACAAAACGACTTCAGGAACAAAGAGCCACTAACCATGTGCCTCAAGCTCCTGTTCCCAAGTAAATGTCTGTCTGTGGTTTTGGAACAGAAAGAGCAAAAAAAAATTGCAGAATAAAAACCTAAAGCAATTTAGTAAAGAGAAACAGCGATTGCCTTTCAAGATAAAGAGGTTGCTTAGGGAAACCAAGCTGACAGCCACACGCCTGAAGACACCAAGCTTCAGTTGAATAAACAGTTTAGCTTGCTTAAGACACTACCTTTTGTTGATAGCATACCAATTTAAAATCCTTTCTATGAATATTTCCCTTGCTGTTAAAAGGGATTATGCTTTGGTTTTTTTGCTATCTTGTTTAGTCTTTGTATACCATGGAAAAATAGCAGATACTTGAATTCTGTAAGTAGCTCTGTGCAAATACAGCTTGCCAAGGTACAGTTGCCCAAGTTCTTATTTAGACGGAGACTAATTGCAGAATTCCAGCCTGTGGTAGGAATGTCTGAGCAGGTCTTGGAGGTCAGAGAGGAACTAAGGCACGGAGAGCTAGACAAGTATACAGTAAACATGAATTTCATTATAAGCCCCAACCATTTCTCAACAGTGCCAAGAGTCAACAGATAAGGTTTTATTCTAACTTGCTTCAAGTTTGTCAGATTCCTTTTCAGGTTCACAGATCAGTTTCATGACTTGAACAAATCCACACAGAAAGAGATATATAATACATCCATATTGCCAAGTCAGCTCTGATATTTGTAACCTTCAGAGCCTCCATTCACCCATTTCTCCACTAAAAACACCTTTTTCAGGTGGGAGAAATCATTAATTATACACATTCTCAGGCAACCTGATGATTCCTAATAGTTGGGCACTTGAAAAAAAAAAAGGCATTCTTAAAGAAAGAAAAACAACCCAACAACACCAAAACGCTAACTCAATCATCCAGTCTCCAAAATGCACAAAGAGCACACTATTATAAGTCTGTAATTACATGTTCTTCTACTTTGAAAAGCAACTTAAAAACAGCACTATCAGATTCCATATTTATTCTCAATTTACAGGTTTTCATTCCCACACCAACTACTACCGGGACTGGAAAAGCAAAGCCAACTTGATTTTTTTTCCCCCAGCATATAAGGGTTCTGCAAAGCCCAGTCTGACTTGAATTCAGACATATGAAAGACAAGTGAAAATATTTTCACTCTATCAGCATTCTACTTCAGCCGTTCTTAAATTATCATTTTTCTCACAAGAGAAACTTGTAACACTTACTCTCCAAATCAGATATGATGAGATTGTCATGAAGCTTCACAGCGCGATGCTGCTCTACTTCATCCTCCAACTCAAAGATAGTTTCTTTCATGTCACTTCTCTCTGTCTCTTTTTCATCTAGTTCTGTCCGAAGTTTTTCTAGAGTCACATTGAGATCCTCAATTTGTTTCTTGGCTTCTTCTTGGAACACTCTGTATTCATCTTCAACCTGAAAAAGAACATATCATAACTAAATTGGCTGCATTTTAAAACACACTTTAGTTTCATAACTACCATACTTAAAATATACTTCTGCAACCATAAAAAATTACGGGACAAGAAGTTAAGTCTAAGTCTTTAAAAATGTATTGTTCTAGTGCAACTGTTTTCCTGAGAGCCAGAATTAAACTCTTTTATTCCCAAGCTGAATATATGAGCATTCCCCATCTACTCTAACAGCAGTATCCTGTATTCAAGTGAAGCAACAATACCATAGTACCAAGGCTGTAATTTCATGAGCAGCTGATCCAATTTAACATTTAGCTGCCATGGAAAAGGGAGGAGGTGGTGGGGGGAACTCTTTACCCTTTCTTTCTCTTGCCAAAAAAAAAAAAAAGACAAGCCTGCTCTCTTCTGTGCATCAATTTTAGTGCTTGCTGGACCTGTGAGATGATTCATTTCCTTAACCAAGTAGCAGGATTCACATTTGTGTGTGAGATGTGTTACTGAGTTGAAGTAGTTCCCAGAGGAGTCTTACAAGCTATTGAACTGAATTAAAAAAAAAATACAGGGGAAGGAAGAGGTAGACGACTTCTCCCCTTCAGGTGCAGCAAGGCTATTTTATCCTGCCTCATGAAAGTGCAACATAAGTAATGTGGTGGGGTCAGTGACATTAACCCAACAGCAAAAATAGGGTGTTAGAAAAACAAGAGAAGTCAGGTCATGGCTTAGGGTGGGTCAGTACAGTCAGGCACCAATTTTAATAGACAAAATGCACTGCTTTAAATCATCTGTTTCAGTATTTATTTTAATAGCACTACCCAACTTCAATTATTAATTTTTTTTTCCTCACAAATTAAAGTTTATTCTAACTGGCTGGTGATCATGACTAACATGTTGATTTGCAACTAGTATACAGTTCAGACATTAAATTTGGCACAAATTCTCTCATCAGGAAGATATACCTTTAATGCATACTTAAAGTTATTAAATAAATTTTATTATTCTTATTTTTATATTTAATTATGGTAAATGCTTTTATTAGACATATTAACTGGCTAGATTAGTTATATTTGAGTTAAAATAGCTGTTCTAGAACTGGAAATATACATTTCAATCCAAAACCCCGTCAACACACAAGATGCTCCTGGATGGATCATTAGTAAAAAACCTATGTGTATTTGCCATATTTAATAATAATTGTTTAAAACCTTATCAATTTTTTCATTTAAAACTAAAATATGTATTCAGTAAATTCAATTTGGTAAAATCTCTGTCTACCTCAAAATTAGTCTTTTCTTGATTGGAGAAAGAAGACACTTTCTGCTTTCTTTACCATTAGTTTATTCTAAGTTAACCGAACCAACTTGAATAAGCTGAAACTCCAAAATATTCTCTCAACAGCTGTGAAAGTTCCTACAAGTCATCAACAGCCGTGTTATCACTTCAAACTTTAACTCCCAGTACTTTCTCAGTGACATCCCTCTTCCACCAGTTTGGCACTAACTCCTTGAAACTCTTGCAGAAGGCATGCAATTTAAGCACAAAATTCATACAGTATCTTAAATACTGTTTAAGTTTGACCCTTGCAATAAGTTGCAGAGTTTAAATACCAGTATTTTAAAAAAAGTAACATGACAGTTACCCTGTGGCTGAATGTATCCCTATAATTTTTAAAAAGGCCTCTGTCATTTTCATAACAAAGGTTAAGAGAAAGTAATCAGTCCTAACACTACTGCAGTCCGAGTAACCTCATAATTAATCCTTTACTTCTAATAGAGCTACAGTGACCAACAGTAAGTCATGGTGTATGCGGGATTTAAAATACAACACTTTGTTTTAAACACTACCTTAGCAATGGCATCTTGCAATCGATTGGCATCATTGCGGGTGTGTGCCAGCTCTTCTTGCAGACTACTGGCCAATGTCTCTGCTTTTTCTTTATCCAGCCTGACACTCTCCAGCAGGTCTTGTATGTCTGATTTATCTCCAGAGTTGTGAATAGAATACAACTCTGCCACTTTCTGCTTTTCATGCTCTAACTGAGCTTTCAGCCTGTTCATCTCAATCTGGTCACTGGCTACTGTTGCTTTGTACTCCTCTAAGGTAGATGCTATTGCTGTTTTGCTTTTCTGCTCTGACTCAATAATCCGTTCCATGTGGTGATTTCGTTCTTTCAATGCCCCTATCATTTCTTGGGCCTCCTTGTTGTCTTGTTCTGCCATTTTCAAAGTGTTGCTCAAGTGTTGCTGAACACCTAACAGCTGCTCTCGCTCAAACCGAGCATTCTCCGCAAGGTCCATATAACGTTGCTCTAACTCCATGTAGCGACCACTTTTCATATCTTCATCAATTACATATGAAATATGGTGTTCATCTAACAGGGACCGAAAATACTCAATCTGACGGCTGAAGTGTTCTAATTTGTCACTTTGCTGGCATAAAGATTCCATAAGGATTACTTTTTCCTCTCCAAGTCTTTCATTCTCACTGTTTAGCTCTTGTGTTATTTGTTGCAAATCTGCAAGCTCTTGAAGCGTAGCTTGGAGCTCTTCAGCTGTACTGTGTTGATTCTCTTCCATCTGATGTATTCGTTCTGTCAGACAAGCTACGGACACTTCACTTGCATTGCCACTGCTTCCCTTCCTAGATCTTTCTATACTTGGTACGCCTTCAGACTCCGAAGATGATGGAGCATCTAAGGCATCATCGCTTGATGTCAATGGCTGATAAACTTCACTGCATTCACTATCTAAATTATCCATGGAATTACTGTGTTGGTTGTCCATCAAAGTGTTTTCATCCTGACTCAACAAGTCTTCCATTGATCCAGGAGCAGAACCTTCCACTGAGGATGTCAGAGTACCACCACCATCACTGTGGTTGCCAGCTGTAATCTCTGGACTCAAAGACTGATAGCCAAAGAGTTTTTCAGAGTTGTCCAGCCTTTGTTCCAAAGAAAAGCCTAATGCATTTAGTCTGTCTTTTAACATTCGATTCTCATTCTTCAGCTGGTTGAGCTCTTCTCGGATGGCAGTGTTTTGTTCCTGTAACTGTAGCAACGTAGACTCTACATCAGTTGGCTGATGGACAACAATGGCCCCTTTTTCTTCAGATTTTTCATCACCTTCAAGCTGATCCTCATTAAGCCCCAGCTGAGCACGCATATCCCTTAGTTCATTCCTCAGATGCAAGATTTCCACATCTTTAGTTTTTGCTAATGTCAAAAGATCATTCACCTTTGCTTCCAATGCAGCTTTGTCACTGATTTGATTGTCTGATTTGGACTTGCTCATTCGAATATCTGATTCTGGATTGGTGCGACTACGGGAGCGTTTTGCCAGTACCGTATCATTGGTCCCCTGTCCAGTCAAAGGTAGCTTTTTGCTCTGGCTTAAACGAGAACGATCGCGTATTCTTTCTCTAGAAGAGCTTGACTCTTTATTTCCAGATGAAGTGCTACGCTTAGTTGTGGAACTTGTACCTATATGTTTTTTGAAAGTTAGGAACGTTAATTGAAAATACAGTATCTGTAATAGAAGACTGTATTTTGTATCAGCAATACAGTGGTTGATTTTCTGAATCACTCTGGTAAATACATTTCATAAGATAGCTTTAGAGTAAATACACAACATTACTCATGAATCAGCACAGTTATATTTTGATACATGCTTTACCAATTGCTGTGCTTTATCAATATTTTGAAAATGAGTTAGATCTTAAAGTTTAACATTTGCGAGTTTCTTTTTTTCTGTCTTCAAAAGCTTCTGATACATTATACAAAAACTGCAACAGTGCTATTCCTACAAGTTCAAATTTGTCTCTCTTTTCAGTAGGTTTGAATGAAAGCTTTTAAGTGATGAATTGCCTATTATGATTCCCCAAAATGAAAGTTAAGGTTTTTTGTATTTTCACCTCATTTCATAAAGACAAGGACAGATTATTACCACTTTATTTCCAGATGCTTTACAGCTTTGCAAGCATTAATGAATCCAAAACATAGCAATGGAAGACAAGACATATTTCCATCCATACTGATAACACACCAAGTAATTTCACTTTTCTGAACGGTTTCTGAAAGCTCTCTTACTTTATTTCTATAAAGCAATGCAGAACGTCCAAGATATTGATGGCAACAAGCGATCACATCTTAAAGATCTAGTGCTTGCGGCATGGATTTTATTTTTATTTTTAGACAAATTAAATTATTTTTAGACAAATCTATGAACGTCTAGATTAATTGTATTATCTAGTTTTATATAGTAGTGACATAAACAGTACTGAAAAAATTAAAAGAAGCACCCTCCAAAAAGGCAATTACAATATTAAAAACAGGAAGAGAGCACAGGACACGCTTGATTTGACCATGGCCTTACTGACCACTTCACTAGGCAGCCTGGATCCTCAATACATAATAGGAAAATAAAAAGCCACCCAACTACCATTTTTAATGATCAATATATCCATTTACCTGCAATGGTTTTGGGTTTATTTTCCAGATTGTTCATGGCTGTCCCTGAAGCTGAAGATGCTGTTGATACACAAGTGCTCTTCTTTGCCTTGACACCATTGGTCATTGTCATGCCACCGCCACCAGCCATCCCCGCTAAGAGGTCATCATTACTCTTAGTCTGAAAGAAAGGGAAGAAGGAGCTTTAAGACAGCTGGCTGAGAAGTCTGCATGGCCAACATTTCTTCTGTTAAAGATTCCATCAGTTTAAAAGGTACATACTTGACCAGTCATGTGTCTATGGAAGAATGTTGACAAGTATAATTGCACTGCACTGCGCAGAGTTGGTAAGTTGAAACTGAACTTCAACTCCTTACATATGATTGACCACAGAAACTGAGTCTTCTCTCTCCCAGACAAAATTACTATGTTTGAATACCAAGGAGGAGAAAAGAAATTAAGGGAAGCACAGTAACACAACCCAGTGTAACAATTCTCAATTCTGACTGAAAGTTTGCTTAAGCATAAAAACGAACACAATTATCTAATAATTAAACCAGCAAATACTAGGAAGTCACTATAATGTCCTTCAATAGAATATGATCAAGCATTTTCTGGTGGGCAAGCTCACAACAAAAAGATCAAACCAAACAACAATAAAAATAAATCCAACATTAATAAAATGCCCTTTCTAGCTCAAAATACTAAGCCACAAGTAACTAGAGACTAGGGCAGTATTCAGAGGCAGGGGGAAAGAAGCCACCCTCACCATATATCTTTGCATTGGTTCCACGCTATTACTAGGCACTCTCAGAGATGAGATATTTTTGATGGACTTTTTGTCTGACCTTGTATGATCATTCCTGGAACTACTGTAAGCCACAAAAGCTGCCTAGAATGTGACAAGGCAGTAAGCACAGGAGTCTCAAGAACTGGATTCCCAAAGAGAGAATAAGTCTTTCAGAAGAAAGCCAACTCTAGAAATACTAAGTTCTTAAGTATTAATTGGCAGACTTTACAACTCTCTGAAATGCCATTTTTCAAATGGAGAAACAATCAAAATATGCTAAACATTCTTCCCATTATAAGGGCAAGAAAAAATAAAAGAAAACAGCTGTGTTAGCAGCATTACTTGAGTAACTGTATTATTCAGCTGGATAACACATTTGAAGTCTCAACCAGCATCCCAGCTGAAAGGTAGTGCTTAGGACTTAACCAGTTGCCTTACATCATGACTTTGAAATTCTGCAGGTTTGTAACTTCTAGCTTCCATACATATTCATGTTAAAAACTATATGCCAGACATTATATGATTCTATACATTAAGAATGAAGGTACACTTGCATAATTTAAAAAAAGTTGCATCTCACTCCATTCTATGTAGCTTCTTTTGCAAGTGCGAATTTCCAAACAGTTAGGAACACTGATCACAGTATTGTGGAAAGGGCATGGACGGGGTTTGTGCCATTTACAAAGAGCAGCTGCAAAACCAAAAAGGGAGCTTGGGAAGAGAACATATTTGTTCTGCATGCAGCTGTTAGAAATACAAATAATTTACAGAGAGAAACAGGTATTTGTAAGGGTAAAATCCTCTAGGACAAGAATGCTTTTTACTGAATAATGTAGGAAATGGTATAGCCTTCTAAAAAGGTTTATAAAAGGCTGGAAGAAAATACATTACTCCGAGGCTCTAGTTTGACGTGCATCTAAGCTGGCTTTTCTGCTAGGAAAAAGCCGCTGTTGTTCTATCCTGCGCTTCTCCATGCACTTACACACTGTGCTGTGTAAACTGAAGCCTTTTCAAAGGGCTCTTTCTTCCCAGGAGCCAGATCAGTTCCTTGATCTGCTATGTCACACAGCCGTGCAGAACAGCAGATGCAATGCAAGTACCAATGGGAAAATAAAAATGTTGGAGGGCTACAAAATCAACAAAGCCCACACTGCTTGTGCAGGGGGAAAGAGCTGAGCACAAACTACTACTGTATGACAATCCTCTGTTAGCGTGTAATATAATCAGATTTTGTATCTAATCTAAACTAATTTTGTGGGCATGGGAGTAAAGGGGGAGGGAAACAACCTTGTGATGTAACTATCGCCTAAAACAAGGTATTACAAAAAGGCATTTAACAGTGATTTTCTATTTTCTTACTAAATCTGCCAATCAGTCAGCAAACGTGACAGTTCAAACAGACTATTAGCTGTCAGCATTTTTACCCTGTTGAAAGAGTGAGGAAATTAGATTAAGCTTTCAGACACTTATAGTACAAGTACATGTTATCAAGCCAAATAGGTCAAGATGTGACTCAGCTTGAAGAAAAAAAAAAAAAAACAACACTAAGTAAAACACACACTTTCTGACATTAGTCATCTCCAGTCCTTGCTGAAAAAAGGAATTTAAGACAGCCATTCTTCCTCTGACTTACCCATGAACTATTTCTAGTCTAGATTGGAAGGCACTGCTTCCTCTGCAGCCAATTAGTAAACAGTTTCTCAAAACTGTAACACTATACTCTTGGCAAAGAAAACTATTTAGCAAAGCTTTGGAAAAATTACAAACCAGCAGCTCTCTTTTCTTAACGCTCCATAATGGCAACCATTCTTGACTTTAAAAAAAAACCTCAAAGTATTTTTGTAGCGTATATTTTTAATGGAAGCAAAATCAATGTCGTATGTTTGTTAAACAGCTTTTTCCTCAAGGAAGAATAGTTTCTCCCATTTATTGAAAACAGTGCAATCCTGCTTAGCATTAAAACCCTTACATTAAAATACAAAAAATTAGAAAATACCATCATTAGAAATGCTCATCCAGACCTATTTTGATTTTCTGTATAAAACAACCACTTTATAATTATACAATTCATATTCTCTTTTCCCCGATATCTATCTTACAGTGCAATGAAACTTGAATGATCACCTATACAATTAATTTCATCTTAGTTTCTCAACATTTATATCCTGTTTACTGCACCTCATTCAAATCCATTTATATATAGAGATATCTCTAATTATTCCTACCTGGGATTTTCTTTGATGCTTGCCATTGCTGCATTTGAGTGCTTGAAACATCAAACTTCAAAACAATCTGTAATTAAGTTATTGCATTTTGCAGACAGAATACTGAAGCCTAGACAGGTGAATACTGAAAACACATTCTAATTTTTAATATTCAAATGTTGGTGTCCAACTCCTGGCTTTTCAGGGACACTGGATTTGCAATTCATTTGTATGAAGTACAGCTGTCATTTAATTACAGTTTTGAGTGTTAGCATGATCACAAGCTCATTAGCTAAAGAAGTAAAAAAATAATGATCTTAAACATAAGAACACGTTATTTGCAGAGTATTTTTTGACAGATTAAAAACTAGAAGTGGCTGGCAGTTAACCTTCTGCTCTAATAACGTGTGTGGGGTAGTGGGGGTTGTTGAACATTTACAAAAGTCTTGGGCAAAGTAGGAGCCAAAAACCTACAAAAAAGTAGCCTACAAAAAGGCATTCTGAAGCAGACAAACCAATCGACCTATGGAACAGTGTTCAGCTGTAGAGAAGGCTGGGTCTCAGTTTCCTCCTGTGCTCATTGTCCACACACTTTGAAAACTCAACGAAAAAGGACAAATTTATGGAAAAATATGTAGTGAAAGAAGCCCACCCAAAGCTGAACACCGGTTCCTGGTTATATCATGATGGGGATAAGAAAAAAACCCTCACTATAATTAGAAAGTAATTTTCAACTTCTCGGCATTATTACTGGCTGAATTAAGATTGGTATAGTACTGTAACTGCGTATTTCTAGTCCTTAGTAGTGGCTTTTCATTCAATATCCTACTCAAAGTTTTCTGTGTCTATATGCACACTTACTTTGAGAACCAAATAAATTAGTAAGCTGTTGCAATTAAAATGATTTAATGCTAGCTATGGTTGGGGTCTTTTTGTCAACGAATATTAAATGAAATTTATAATACACACACCAATTCATCAAATCTAAGAGAAGATCCTACAACTACTCTGAGGAAAACAATGTATCAAATGCTTCATCCACAAGATCAAATACAAAACTACATGAAAAATTATTTTTAAAATACAACTTGTTATTGATACTTAGTTCAAGCCAGTAATTATAAATGTGATGTGTCAGTATCTGTAAGTCAAAAAAATACAAACAACTAACTTTGATTGTTCCGTACTTATGCAACAAAGATGATAAGAGTCGTCATTATTATTAAGTCACAGAGTTGGCACAACAGCAGCTTAACAAGTAAAAGACATCCAACCGTATGCGTAAGCCTGGCTGAAACACAACGTGGAGATAAGTCACAGTAATTTTCATTGTGCCTCAAACATACAATTGTCATAAATTCTAATCCTACACCCAAACATAGCCAGAAGTGTTACTAATATAAGTAAAATTGTGAACGCACACTGGGTCAAATTTCTTCACTGTTAGATCATCTTCCTCCTTTATCTCACTGAGAGTTATAACATAAGAAACTTGATAAGTAAACTACAGAGGACTTTTGTTTCCATAGTCTTTGAGAGGTTTCTAGAAATACAAAATCAGTAGCGTCAACAAGCATCAAAAGATTACAGTTAAGAAAACTGCAAGATACGCTGGGTGGCAAAGGAAAGGGGGAGCACTAGGAGAAAATCTAACCTGGCTTGCAAGCTCATCAGCAAAAGTATTAACCATTCTCCCATAAATGAAAAGCAAGAAGAAAAGAGAGAAAGGGAACACACCTTTTGACTTCAGTAATCCTGCATAGCTACTATAGAGAAACCTCAACCCTTACCACTTCTTTAATTTTACATCTTTATTTGCCAGTTATTTAAATGGCTTATCTGGCTTCCTGTAGGTGACAGTGCTTCAGGTCCCAGTTGCAGACACCAGCCCTTTTCCTTGTTCTGTTCATTTGCTCCAGGGCAGCAGCAGCAGTGCCACAGCTCTGCATACTGGGCTGCAGGAAGGGAAAAGGAGGTGGGTCCAGCCACATTTCCATGCCAGGAGAGGGAGGCAGACCAGGCAGGCTCATACCACCCGTCCAACCCAGACATGTTTGCTCCCAGGTGAAAACTCCACACACCAGCGCACCTCAGTATGTCTTATTTTTCTTGGTTGTTGAAAACCATATGCTCCTAAATCTACTGCCCCCGTTTTGCTAATATAAGAGAAAACCTCTACCTTTGAACTTGTTCTAGGAGCAAGAATCAACTTGTGAAAATTCAGCTCAAGCAGTACTTCACACAAAGCAAAGGCCAAAACAGCTAGAAGAATGCAGCTGCACTGACCTGACACGGATCACTGATATCAAAAAGTTTCTCATGTTAGATACCTCATTAGTTCTTTTTTCAGAATTCGCAAATAGCTCTTATCAAATCCCATTAGTCACTGACACACCATTCAAGCATAACACATGACGCTACTAATAACATTAATCAGATTGCAACTTCCACTCTGCTCCTTTTGCAGAATAGCCAAGTTCTGCAAAGTATATTGCTTTCCATCACATCACACGTTGCAATATGAGAAATACAGCATGAATGCCACACAAGGTCCTATTACCCTGGCCAGTGCTGCGTAACTACCCAGATTCTCTTCAGTTAACCATAAAACAAACCTCTAGTCTAAGCTGCATTAAAGACATGCCTTAAAATTCTACGCTTTTTAAAGCTTTATTGTTAAAATAAAATAAATAAATAAATAATCAGAACGTTCTATTGGTTATTACCTTCAAAAGAGATGCTGATGCCCCAGTTTTGGATAGTTTTGTTACTGCAGACACTGAGGAGCCGTTTTCTGGTTTGGCTTTTTCAGTTGTTTGAGTTTTATTTACTCCAGGCACTTTGGGCACTGAGCCAACACTCCTGCTTGCTTTCTTCATTCTGGGCTGTCTGTTTATGATGCATTTACAAACAAATCTACAAGCAGAAAGAAAGAAATTTTAAGTATAAAATACAAAGGAAAAGCAATGCCTTTTTTTATAATGCTCTATTTAAGACCAGAAGTCCAGAATGGCAGTAAAGACCCACAAATTAGAGCCAAACAGAATGCATGTGACTGACCAAAGGTTTCTGCTTTTTTTAAAAAGGAATTTTTACCAAGAACCAAGCACTTCCTACAGCTCCACTCAATTTTTTTTTTTTTTTTTTCAGTTTTCTTTCCACAAATGGCACTGAACTGAGGACATTTTCTAAGTGACCCATGTTGCTGAGTTCATTCGTTAGCTAACAAAAGAAAGCATTAGGGCAGCAATGTTCCTTATTTCTGACTGTGGGAAGGAAAATACCGTGGGAGTACTCAGGCAACAGCCTGACTATCAACAACACTGGATCTGAGAAAAGATTACCACCAACTTGGTAACTAAAGTACTGAGAAAGTAACAACTGTTACAGAGAAAAAAGTATTTTATAAAAATTAAAAGAAGTTGAAAAATGCAGATTCCCTGAAACCATTTATTACTAAAAATCACATTAATAAACACATGGGATTTTACAAAATGTAATACTAGTCATATGATTACGAGTATTTATCTCCAAGAATAAACCAGAAGTAGCCCACCGCGTTCCACAGTCTGCAGTTAGGACACTTCAGCATCTTTACCTTGCCTTCAAGTTTTCTCAAACAGCAGACAACTGTCAATACAGTCATTCCAACCATGAGCAAATAAACAAAACCCTGGAAAACAAAGCTGACTTTACTCAAACCAGGAGCAGCTGCAGCAGACCCAAACAGGGCAGTTATCACAAGAACTGTCAATTCTGGAAGACAACCTAAGAAAGGGTAGACTGGTCAACTGCCATAACTTGAAGCATGGACTACCAGAAGGACTAGTCACGTTGGGACCTTCTTCCCTCTTGCACGAGTGGGATAGTCGGCAGCTGTTTTCTTCATCTCCCCTGAGTCAGAAGACATAGGATGGAAACTTCCACTCCCCTTTCAGTCAAAGATTCTGGATGGAAGTAAGTGATCAGCTTTATCTGAGCCCAGTATCCTGTGGCTGATTAGAAACATAAGACTCATCCAGTTGTTTCCATCTCTCAAAAAGTGAAGCATTTCAAAGGCACAAAGAGCAGACTGATGATTGAGCGCATGAGATGTGCTACACAAAGCCACAGTGATCAGGAGTACTAATTCATTTCAGCTAACAAAATTAACGCAGTACCCTAACACACACTCCTTCCTCCCCATCAGCACCTCAGCTGCACACAAGTATATTTCAAGTCTGACTTTTATCAAGGTCAGTAGAACTCCAGGAGTTTTGCATCCTCAGACTCCGTGAGCGCTGTTAACAGAAGCAACAGGAAGTTTCATTTTAAGACACTGAAAATATTTGCTTATAGTTCTGAAAGTTGGCACAGACACAGAAAACTTTGTTTGCTGTTGCAGTTTCATCATCAGAATGTCAAAAATGCACCAGTCCTGCCATACGGCTACTAGTAATCAGAACGCCTTCACAGAAGATTAAATAACTGAGAGATAATTTGAAGTGAGACACTCCTAAGAAAACCAAAACCCAAACCAGAAAAGCCCCATGAAGGTAATATGTTTGCTGTACACAAATAATTTTAAGTGGTACAACTGCCTACTAGATTCCAAAAGCAGATGCTAATATTTACAGGTAGGACCAAGTTGCCACACGAACATTTCTTGGCTTTTTCATGTTTATGAGTTGAACACTTACTTGTGCTTTTGATCTTATTCAATTTAAAACTAAACCGAAAAGACCAAAGAGGTTAGAGTTGTTCAGTAATGCTGGCATCATTACTACTGAATGATATCTTGTTGTTGATGGGCAAAAGTTGCCCACGGCATGCTTGAGAAATAATCAAACGATTTTTCAGTATACAGCTTGTTGTGAAGCTGACTGCATTTAAAAAATTACCTCAAAGAAAAAAAAAAACTATACTCTTGCAACAAATCCAGTAAATCAGAACCATAGCTTTTTGACAGCTCATAGAGCTGGAAAACCAGTGCTAAAATGAAGGACAGGGTACTGGCAATGATATCACTATCACACATTTGGGCAGAGCTTGACAACCTTGTCTGGCAATCTAGATAAAGCAGTAGCTCCAGCTGGCCTGCAGACATCCAGCAACGGCCATTTGCAATACACATTTATCAAGTCTACAGAACACATTCTTCAAGTCTGACACACCTTACATCATGCCAGATACACATTGCACACATGATCTTTGCATGCACAGTAAAAGATCAATACATTTGGTATCTGCTTATTATAGCAAGTAATACAGTAACATGACCCACTGGACGTATAATCACAAAAAGAAATACAGGCTAACATTAGCTTTTACAGTACAAACCATTTATACTCTTACGAATATATCACAGAGGCCATCAGTGACAAAAGACCGTATCAAGTCAAGCATTTCTCATCCATAGTGGATTTTAAAAAAAAAAAAAAATGCGTGTTTTAGAAGTGCTCCTGAAAACATGCAACAGTATTTGCTTCAAGAACAGCAACTGCATAGCAAAGTGATGTAAGTAAGTGAAACTAAACAAGGTAACTAAGTATAAGCTTCACGTTTCATCACAGCATTACTTTAAAATATCCATAAATTTGACAATGAAAAACACTATTCGTGATTTACTGAAACTCAAAGGCAGAAACTTCAAAGATACTTAAGAGGACAGGGAGGGTTAGGTACCGCTGTTCCTGTTTTGATTCCAGACAAACTAAGCTCTTAGTAGCTACTTTCTTACTGAAAGAAGATTGTGTAATTATAGTTTAAAAACTGAGAAAAAGATACAAATGAGTCCAACTTAACTTAAAATAAGGACATTAATTAGCATTACAGGTTCTAAAAGCAGCTGCTCACTCAGGCTCCTAAAGCGAATTTACGACCTCTAGGTGCCAATTTCTTCCCTCCCGCCTTCTCCAGGAAGGAAAGAGGATGGGGTTTCAGCACTGAAAATAGAAGACATAAATATTGTTGAATTGTAAGTGAAAAAAGCCCTACTCCACCCAGTTTCTGAAAAAGGCAGATATCACAGATAAAGACTACCTTTATGCTTCTAAAGAAGAACACCACATTCCTTAGGAAGACACAGTATTAGGAACCAACAATGCATTTGTCTCTGCCCAACACTAAAATAAGAAATAAAATGCTCACTAGCCGCACGAAGCTTTCTGAAGATTAACACACAACACTAATAATTCAAATGAGAGCTAAAATATTATTTCACTATTGTTTTAAAAAGCAAATACTGCATATAAAACTGTAGTTTATATTTTGCCCTAGGGAGAAAGAAGGAATTACTGAAGACTTCCTTTCCCTTTATTCACAATTCCTCCCACCTCAAAAAAAGGACAAAAAAAAAAAGTGTGAAGTAGAAGCTTAACACTAAAAAGTTGCAGTGGAATTAAGAGTTGTAACTCCATGGGACAGTCAAGAGAGAATTTTGGAGGTCCCTCATATCACACTACTAACAAAATACTCATCTACCAACAGACACAAGACTTTACTGGAAAACATTTGATTGATGCTAGCACTACAGTATCAATTATAAAATTAATCAGGACGGAAAAAATCCAGAACAAGCCCAAAATATCAGATAGAAAGACTGCATTCCTAAACTCAAATGTAACTATTCACTCTAACCTGTATCCTTTCCCAGACGTGTCTCTTTCCACAGCACACATAGTACAGGAAACAAAAGGGAATCTTGTTCAGGAGCGTGCTCTCCTTGCTCTGGTGGAAGCATGTGAAACCAGTCCTGCATTTTATACCAATTGCAAACACAACTCCATAAATAATAATTTAGAAGTGTTTTGCCCAATAGCATGGCTCTGCTCTTTACTGTAAACCGATATGACACATCCACCCAGCCAACACGAAATGCTTTCAGGGTTACTCTTATGTACTCTTTAGAAACGTGAAAACTGAAGGGGGGGGGGGGCAGGTATGATGTCTTACTGTGATTATTTTAATCTCATCCATTATTTAATATGCTTATTTATGCTTATATTGCTGTCACAAAAGTAAGGCTCAATTTAATTACAAGAATACAAAAAATAGGTTCCTGTGCCTGTAAGGTGAGAGAGGGTTAAGCAGCAAAGAAGGTATTAGCCTTTTGCCTTTGGTTGAAAATACAAAGTATCAAGAGGTATTAAGCAGTTTTATCTATTAAAAATTGTGAATTATTAAGAAAATGATAAATAATCTTAGAATTATCTTTTAAGAGTTCCAAAAAATAGAAACAACTGATCCCTCAAGGGGTCAGAGGATACTGAGCGTTTTTGAAACATCAAATACCCCAAATACAGAGGAAAATAGAAATATTCACATCTAAGAGCAATGGAGTCAGTACACTTTCACTCTCTATTTGGACGAAGTTCTTTGGTTTTGATATATTTAGGCTGACAACTTTTGCCCAAATAATTAGGGAATGACATTTCTAGGTCACTTAAACAGTTCCAAAAGGCAGAACTGTGAAGAAAAGATTATGAAATATAGCCTCTTCAACCCCCTGTAAAACACAGATTCAGAACTTTCCCAATTCTCCACAGGCAAGACAGCATAGTCACCAAAACTTAACGTCTGGGATATGAAATAAGCTAGATACTAAGTGACAGAGTTCTCTACATTTATAATGTTCAGAGCTCAAACTTCCAGCCTGCAAGCTGCACAAGCACTCTAAAACAATGTCTCTTGCTCAATAATTCCAAAAACATAATCCATTAACCACTGGATTCCAGAAGCCCAGAGAAAGCAGCATATTTGTTTTATTGCTTAAGATCAAGGCATCTGTTCTAGTGACTTGAAAGTTTGCTGATGCTAGAGGGTAATTTAAGATACCAAGGATAACAGGAAACTGCATGGAATCACAGAAGACCCTTATGAGACTAACTGGACAATAAAAACAGCAAACAAAATTAGATGTAGGTAAACACAAAGCAATCTCTCTCTTGGGGAAAAGCAACCTCAGCTTCGTATACAAAAATGCACTCTCAGCTCATCAATATTGCTCAGCAAAACTTCAGTGTTTTGATTCACAGCTTCATTCAACTATCGGTACAGTGTTTGGGGTAAGGCAAAAAAAAAGCAAAGCAATTCCAGGAATTATTAAATAAAGGAATAGAAAACAAACCATAAAACACAAATATTGCACTCAACACATCAATTTTTTGCCCATCTACCCACACTTAATTGGTATGTGCAGTTCTGGTCTCTCAACCTCAAAAAAAGGATTTCTTATAGACCTGAAAAAGATTCAGGAAGGGGCAAAAATAAGATCAAAGGTATATAATAGCTCCCATGAGACATATCACAGGGAATATGACACAAGCCTATCAAATCTTGAATGGCATTGAGAAGGCAGGCTGGGACTGGCTGTTAATCATCTCTTCCAGCACTAAAACTAAGGACCAACAAATGAAGTTAGAGCCAGGTTCAAAGTCAGAAGAATGAGCCATATTTTTAATGCAGATTGAAGGAATGTTGTGGCTGCACGAAGTGCAAGTGGAAGGGGAGACTGGACATGCACAAGGTAGCAAAATTCCCTAACGGATGCTAAATAGCTGAGCACAAAGGGCTCAGAAATCCCTCTGAGCCGAAAATAATTGCAGGACAGGAACACAGTCAGGGTAGGAGGAAAAAGTTTGGTTTTGTTTTTTTTTTCCTGAGGCATCTGGTCGCAGCCACGGCTGGACCCAAAGAACCAGGTGGGATGGATCCCTGCTCCAGTCAGGGCGGTGTCTGCTATGTTCTTACGCCGTGAGGAAAATACACGGATGTTAATGATTTATGGCTGCTGCAATTTTGGAACAATTGCTGCAGGTAGTTATTTAGAGAGGAAAGACTTTCCTATTACTTTCTATCTTAAAAATTCAAAAGGGCCTTTACAGTTTTCCATTACAACTTGTGGAATTACAAAAATAGGAATTCTACCTTCAAGTTATGTTATCCAGCCACTGTTTTCAAGCCACATTTGCTATTGCTACTTGTCTTTTAAACAGAAGGGTGGAAAGACCAGAGCTTTGGGCAAGAATTGGCTGTTTTACACCTAAATTTCTCTCCTCCTTCTTTGGAGAAAACTTCAGAGCTGTAACTGCTGTGAGCAATGTGTAACCGTTGCAATACTTAACATTCCAGACAAGTGACAGGAACATTTACAGAAGAACTCCTAAACTTACCAACTGTGCTCTAAAAGCCTTTTCATAACAAAATTAAATAATGCAGTCTTGTTTTCAAGCTCCTACTTTAAACAACTGCTATTTCAAACTACTGCTGAGGAAAGAAAAAACAACTGTTCAGAAACTAAATCCAGCTGATTCTTCCTAGCGTGGGGAATCTGCTTCACAAGGAAGGGAGCACTGTGCCTAACTTGGTCCCAGCACTAACTTCTACACTGACTGTGCCTTCAGAAGATTTCCTTTTTTAATTACAGTTTTGGAAACCAGAACAAAAGAGCAGGTAAACATATACCTTATTGGTGTCCATCCTAGAGCTGATTTAAAAATATTCCAAGTGGGCTAAGTACCCTGTAGCATGCCCATTATCTAGGACTGCTCTCACTATAGATGAGAATACCATCCACATTACTATTATATAGGTTTTGTTTTATTGGTGATGGTCATACACGTAATAAAAAAATATCCTTATATCTGAAGGTAGTCTGTGTGTCCCTTGAAGGGCAAGCTGAGATAAACCTCAACCAGAGCACGATAAAGGAAACAGAAGAGGGAATATAATTTGTAGAATATCAGTACAATAAACACGGAGGGACACTAAAAACCTGGTTTTGGATACATCATCATTTTTCACTTCTTTTAGTAAATTTCACAGCTGCATCCAAATTTTAACCTGTGCACTAACAGGTGATGTAATATATACCTATTTTCCAGACAATGATTACACCTCTATGTCAGAATTTAAAGGCTTAAACAAACTTAGAAATCTCAACCTTCTCTGTAAACCCCTCATGTTAATATTCCAATAAAATAGAACCAACTTTTATTTTGGCACTGTAGGTTTTCTGGGGGAAAAAAAATTAACACAATAATTCTCCCAAAGAACTGGCCAGCTTTAACTATGAAAGCAGCTAGTCTAAAAAGTTACACTTGGTCAATTAACCATGTTAACTGGAAGCGTTCTTATCTACTATCATTTCAAGCATGTCCTAAAGTAAGCGTTATTACAAAAATCAATAACCCTCCAGTTTCAAAAGCATATTTAGTGTCACATAACCCTAAATATATACTGTGTTCCTTAACCAACAATCAGATTCCCCTGCACACATGGAAATTTTCCTTGCACTGCCAGGGAAGTACTTTCAAAACCAGCAATGTACAATTTTAAGACCAGGGAATTTGGCAGAATAGCACAACAAAAGGTGCACAACTAACACAACAGCTTGCTTTTGTTTCAAACTGACTAGCTCAGTAGATAACATTTCATTGAAATGTACTCTGTCTCCACCACAGCTGTTCCCAAAAGTGCTGGCTAGAGTAGGTGACCAGTGATGACCTTTCCCCTTTTGTCCATTCAAAATGCCATCAGCTGAACTCTTGTATCAACAACCGCAGCAAAGGCTGCTGCAACATGTAGTTCACAGGGAGAAGAAAGGCAGGCAGTAGCCGAGCTCCCATCAGAAAAAGGGGGATAGAGGAAGGACGTGCAACACGTTATTTCAGGAGCTAGACCAGTGGCTCCCAGCACAAATATGTTGCAAGTAAAATGTGAGATAAGTGAATAACTTCAGCCAGGTTCCATGTTCATCCAAAACACTCCGTGAGATCTTCAGTTCGTGCAAAACCCAAAAACCCCAAATCCTGTTTCCAGCATGGTTACCACAACAAAACTGTTCTTACCAGCTGTCGATTAACGTATTCTCAACTTGAGGACTTCCTATTGCCTGGATTTCTGGAACTGGGAGGTGACTGGCTGCTCACTATGTCCACTTCACCACCGACCTGGTCTGGCAACATTCCTGAAGGCATTGCACCAAAAAAAAAATAGAGAACAGGAGAAGCATACAGAGATACTTCCTCCAAGGACCTTCCCAGCCCCCCGCACCGGTGCTTATGGCTCTGGCATCCCCAGCCCCAGAAGGATCATCCTGGTCTCAGCTGGACCAAGGGAACAGCCCATCCACAAGCCAGTCTTGCTAAGGCTGGGGGAGGGAAGTGCATGCTGGGGATTGCTTAAGCTAGTCACAAAAACAGTTTAATTGTGCCCTGCGACCAGAAGAGGCAGTCCCACCCCTTCCTCAGTCCTCTCCCTTCTTTCCATTCTAGAGATCATAGCTCATTTTTTGATGAGTTGGTTTTTCAGTCAGATCAGGACTGATCTGACTCACCTCATAATTGCTAAATACTACGCAAAGGAAGCAGCGGAATTGGGAACTGGGAACAAGAAGGCAGGCTCACCCTTTCAGAGGCAGTATAGCCCCATATTTGTTTTAATTCAGTCTCAAGCTATTGGACACCCAGCAACAGCCCTGATTTAAATGAACCTCTTATTGCTGCCCAACCACCACCACTTTCCAAGCCACACTATTCTGTGGAGCCACGTGGTAAGCTAGATGAGGAACTGTTATTTTTAAGCAATCAACGCAAGACAAAACAGGGCATTCAGACCACTGCAGAGGGTCTGAAGACTGGCTATCTATTTGTTTGAATTCTGTGCTCAGACACACATCTTCCTTCACCTCCAAGACCTGTCAGCAGCACGCTCATTACTCAGTTTAAAATCCTTCAGGCTTGGCAGACAGAGAAGAGACAGAACTGCGTGCAAATCTTTCCTAAATAACCTGGTATCACTAGGGGAGGAGCATTTACGTACCCCAGTGAGGAAGCTGACGGACATACATTTGAGTCATATAGGAGAAAAGTCTTTGGCACAGGATGGAGAGGCTCCCATCCGCAGCCACTATTTTTTTTTTCTTCCCCCAGGAAAAAGGATAAGATACTGTTTTTCTCCTGCATTTTTATTCCAAGCCTTCCAGAAAAGGATGAATCACTAAACAGTTTACAGAGTCCGTGTTTCCTTGGACAGTTTGGTTGTTGGAGCAATGTGGGACTCTACATGGGGACGGAGCCTGGGAAAGTACTAAAAGCCCAGGACCAGTACGGCATCCCTACCTGATGTGACTGCTGATGTGCTGATACCACCACGGCATGCCAAGTGCCTAACACTTTAGTGCTTTCCGCTGTGAAACACTTTTACGGTATTTCTTTGAGAAGCTCCTATACCTCCAGGTTTCGTGGCGAGCCTTTGATGTTTGGCTGAAGACCTCAGAATAGTTTTTCCATTCCCTTCAGAAAAATGTAGTCTTTCTACTAAAAAAGGCTATACTGAAGTCTTTATAGCTATTTTTTCCTCCAAGTATCCTTTACTTAGAACACTACCATCCAAAAGTTACAGACTTAATGGAATTTTCTTCTGTAGATAGACACTATTTTTTACAGGTATGCATCAGAAACATTTTCAGAAAATTGTCAAGTTATTATAATGCATATTTGGATAATTTTACCTTTTTAAGTTCTCAGTTATAGTCAAACCCAGTGATAGTGCCACATTCAAGGAGGTATCTCACATTCACAAATCGTAAGTCAAGAATAATTTGATGACAACAACTTCCAGCAACTGTATCTACTTAAGAAGTTCATAATTTCCAGAAGAGACAGAAAATTGTCCATTTGATATAAATGAGTGCAGACAGAAAGTAGCCTTGCATGATTCTGTCATTGCAAGGAAAAAAAGATCTTTTTTTTGCCACAGAAAAAAAATAAAAGCAAAACTAGAACTCCAAGCAAACAGAGTTACTCGGTCAGATTTGTGGTAGGAATCATGTCTATAAAGAAGAGTTAATTTTTTTTCTTTTCCTCCAGTAAAGACCTTCAGGGGCTCAGAGGAAATATTTGCCATTAACTATTTACAATGCTGGTTACTTCTTAAAGAGAAGCAAACTGCAACAGAGAAGACTGGTTTTTTGCAAAGAAAGAAAGATTTTTAACCGCATAACAGATATTACTTTAAGTGCATACCCATTATCAAATCTCAGCGTCATTTAGCTTGCTAAATAAAAGAAACTTTAAACTCAGTACAACTTGGCAACTCAGTAAAAAAAAAAAGAAAAAATAAATCATTTTTATAAACTTGTCCGTGTCATCTAAGACTTGTCAATATGAAGACTGCCAAAATCTTAGCAATGAACAGTGAAATATGTCAAAGGAGCCTCTCCAGCACCAACCCTCACAGAACAACGAAATTCTGTAGCCGAAGTTTCAAGAAAGTTCCAGCTGCCAAAACCACTGTGTGCTTTTAATGAAGAACGGATATAGAAATGTACTACGATGAATACAGAAAGAATGCCAGCCTCTTGGTCAAGGCTTCTACCCACCCCCCAAATGTATATCCCACAGAAAATCATTCACTGCACGTACCTGTGCAGAACACGTATCCTACATTGGCTAAATGACCAAAGTCAAGAAAATGTTTCTAGCATCAGAAAAATACCAATACCTGCAGGCTGATGTAATCAAATACATCACTCGACTACTTCAATACTACCTTTATTCTTTTTTAATACTATTTAAATACTAGATGGTAGATGGTCAGTTTATTTTCCTCAGTAAAACTGCATATATACTCATTAGTTGCAGGCGATCATTAGCTTGGCTTCATTCTGGCAGAGAGTCCTGGAAAAACAAATTAACTGAGGATCATGCAAGTCTTACCTTTCATAAATGTCAAGCCAAGTCTTGAAGTAAGTTAAAATGAGTTATTTTCTCTCTCGAGATTTTGCTTAAGTGGCTTTACAACCCATTAATACATAACAAATGGCTAGATCTAAATTATGATTTTTTTTTTTTTGGTACTGAAACCTTGCAGATTGATCCCCTTTAAAAAGTCTCCTTTTACCTAACTTCACAATTTATTCTTGTATTACTCTTCTTTTCCGTAATTTGGGAAGCTACTAGTTCTGCCACTTATTTGCAACACGGTGTCAGTTCATTGCAAAAATTAAGGTATCCCAAGACATTTACTGACGAAGATGAAGATCAAAAGTTGTAGTGCCTTTACAGTGAAGTCTTCTTTCCCAAAGAAAATCATGCATGTGTGTTTGAAAACTTTAATGATGAATTATTTATGTTAAAAGATAGTATCCTATGACTATTTGCAGGCTGCATTAAACTGTTAAATGCTCCAAATGGTGGCTCCTCTGATCATTTCAGCTGGAATAAGCTCAAAAGAACAAGTAATGTGTTCCTTGTGACTAGTCACTTAAGGCTATGATTAAGTATATAACTCAGCTTCTAACACCCATTTTTTCTCCCTTTTTCAGTATAAAGACTAAAAATAAGGTCAAATGGGGTTTTTTTTGAAGCCAGGAAGCATAACATTTCTTACGCTGTTTTTCCCACTAAGCAATACAGATCCAGTCACATTAACAGCATTATACACTTCTAGAACTGGATCCTAGTTGGCAAGACAGGCTCCAGCGTCGCAAGATCAAGGCAAGAAAAAAAGAACTTTTGAAGTATGTTAGTGAAAGATCTCTTAAGCAGTTTCCATTGCACGCCTCCACCTTCTGAGAATATGTTCTCTTCTTTCATACTAACAGTAAAGCAAGAACGGCACAAACTTATTTCCCTTCACAATGTTACCTGTAAGTATATGTTTATTCATACCTAAAATGTTAACTGTACATCACCTCATCTATTCTGTACAATCAAATCTTTGCAGCATAAAAATAACTATTCGAACGTGCACTTAGACAGAAACTTCTAAAACTCATTGGCTACACCTCACACTAGCAGCTAACCCAGGCCAGAGATTGTTCTCCAGTCCAGAGGCAAACCTGCACCGCTTGATTTGTGACTATACAGCCAAAATCGCTTTCTCCTCTCCCCCATCCAGAAAAGGGTGGCCATGACCCATGTCCGTTTGGAGAAGTCCTGGCATTTGCCACCTTTGAATGATGCCCAGGTATGGCTAAGGAAAACGTTAGGTGGCCCTAGCTAAGCCATACTAGTGACCACGCTGACAATTTACTAGTGTGAGCGATCACATGCCAGACCTCAGCCTAACACCCAAGTTTTCTTTCATTTGCTACTACAGACACACTCTCCATTAAGGGAAACCTTTGCTCAAGCCTCTCCTCAAGACTGATGCAGAAGACAGCTTTGGTAGCATGCCTGGAAAGCCACAGATATCAGACTGCCTTCGAACATGGAGGGGAAAAGGAAAACACTGCAGAGCTCGTAAGCTGCAAAACACAATAAAAAGTGCAGTCCATGAGAACCGGAAATCCCTGCGCAGAGGTTTGCCCACTGATGTTCCACCATCATCAAATTTTAATAAAACAGTCCTTTATACTACTAAAGAGAGGACACCTATCTTTATTAATCGTCACACCAAAATTCATGTCAACAAACAGCTCTTCAACTTGAACAGATAAGAGAACTGGGAAATATGGGCTGCAGTGTTTATCTAGATGGCACTGCATCTGACAGTACAATAAGTTAAAAAGATTTGAGATGCTTTGTTCCCCACAATTACATATTGTAATAATTCAATAAAGGAAGAAAAATAGACAGAAGTCTTCAGACATACAAAACCATCTGAAAAATCAAGTTTTCTTTTCTCTTATTTCACATAGTCTACCAGCCTAGAATCTGATTTTTCCATTAGCTGAGAATTAAGTTGCAGTGTTACAATAAACAAGAGACTACTCCCATCCCAGTTTTAATCCCAGACTGCTTACAATGACCAGCTCTTTTCATTTTTGTTATTTACTACCTAACAACAACCAAATAGGCTGGGAGGAGAAGGAGAAATTGTACTTCTGAGCTACTGTAGAACTATATTATGATCCACAGAGTGTTAAAAGCAGCCACTGGCTTTAGTTTGCCTACATTTCAACAGCCAAAGTCCATACCGTTAATTAAGCAGGAAGCAGCAACAGAAGGCTTATGTTTGCTTTTGGGGTGAGCAGAGCTTGCACAGACTATGTCCTTCGACAGAACCTATGGCCCTTCAGAGCGCTTTCCACCCAGTGGAACCATTTACAAGACAAGTTTTCTGCTACAAAACAGCTATGTTTTCCAGATCCTAGCACAGACACACTATGCAATCACAGATGGTGAGATGCTATTGTGGAGAGAAGCGTGTGGTTTGCTGAGCATCAGCACTGCATTGTTGTTCTCTCCGAGGACACAGAGTATAGAAGACTCTTAGCACAGGCTGGCGACTCTCTGATTTTGGCCCAGCTAAAGGAACCCGCTTTCCTCCAGCCCTGGCACTACCAGGTCACGTAAGGCTTGCAAGAAAGAGTACTGTGAAGCACAGGAAGGCAGAGAGCAGGCACAAAACTAGAATTTGTGGGATATAAAAATACAGAAAACCGGCAGACAAGCATGAGACCAGAATCCAGACAAAGGTCCTCCCCACCGCACCAAAACCTCGTTATGAAGGTGCCGAAGTGCAGGCGCGCTCCCTTCCCCTCAGAAAGCCCCCACACGCACCGCCACCATCCCTCTCCGCAGAAATAAGCCAGCGGCGTGAAACCAACGATTCCACCGTGGGATGCCAACCCGGGCAAACCCGAGCTCGCCCCGCTAGCCGGGAACCGCGAAGCCCTCCGTTACCTGACCGCCGCCCGGCCCGGCGGGCGAGCCGGCCTCCCCCGGGGCGCCCCTGGCCGGCAGCGCCACGAAGGGACAGCGGCAACATGGGTGACGGGGAGGGCGCTCAGGCAAGGGGGGAGGATGATGCCGCCGCCGCCGGGCGAGCGGGTGGCCCCCGCGGGAGGCGCGGCGGGAGCGGCCGGCTGTCGCTGCCGGGCCCGGGATGGCGGGGGGGGGGGGGCGCGGCGGGGCTGACAGGGCGGCCGGCGGCCCCTCGGGGCACGGGGGGCGGCGGCAGAGCGGAGGGGACCGAGCCCGAGCCCGGCGGCGGGCGGCGCGGGAAGGGGCTCCCCGCGCCGGTGAGGCGCTGCGGCCGGCGGGGGCGAGGCGAGCGGCGGGGGCGCGGGGCACAGGCCCTGCCGGGGCCTGCGCGGGCGGGGGTCGGGGCTGGGCTGGGCTCGCCGGTGCTCGGCGCTTACCGGGCAGCCGCCTCCTTCCCGCTTCTTCGCGGCGCGGCCCGAGTCTCAGGGGAGCTTGGGGGCCCGCTCCGCTCCGCTCCGCTCCACGCCAGGCCGGGCCGGGCCGGGCCGGGCCGCGCCGCCAGCGGGGGGGAGGGGGGGGAGCGGGAGCAGGGCGGGGAGGGGGTACGGCGGGGCGCGCGGGGACAGCAGGGACCCCCCCTCTGCCCGCCTCCGCTCCGCCCCGCCCCTCGCGGGCGGTGCCGCCACACTGCGCAGGCGCCAACCCCAGCCCGGGCCAACCCCGCGCCGAAGCGGGCAGCGCAGGCGCCGTCGCGCCCGCTCGCCGCCTCGTCCGCCCCTCCCGCCGGGGGGCGTGGTCGGGCGAGGCGCCTCGCCGCACCTGAGGGAAGAGGGAGGGGGCGGCGGCGGCGGCAGCCGTAGCCGGGGGGGGGCTGCCCTGCGGCGGGGGGCGGCGGCGGCGACCGGCCGGGGCTGCTCCGGCGCTGGCGCCCGGGAAACCGCCAGCGAGGCGGCGCGGGGGCTCTGCCCGCCCTGGCTGCGACAGCCCGGCGCTGAGGGGGCCGCGCCGCCCCCCGGCTGAGGCGGGCCGCCAGGGCGGCGGCGGCCCCGGCCCGCGGCCCGGGTCGCGTTCTGGTAAAAAAAAACCCCAGTTTTTGTATTTTTTTCCCCTGGAATAAAAGCGTAGATTTTAAGCTTCTGAGAAGGCTGGAGGAGGGGAGGCGGGAGCGCGCGGCGAGGCTGGCAGGCGAGCGTCCGGGCCGAAGCGCCGGGCGAGGAGCGGGCGGGCGCCGGGCACGCGCCAGGCGGGCAGCGCGGCGCGGCGCGGCCCGCGCGGGGGCGGAGGGGCTGTGGGCCCCGAAACCCGTGCCTGTGCCGTACGGGCCAATATTAGACTAATTACAGCTTCTCATTTGAGCGAGGAGTACATAAAGACAGTTCAGATGTTGTAGGGAATAGCTTTGTCTTCCTAGGTTACAAGAGCTGCGTGTGAGCACAAGCTATCAGACTCTTAGCTCCTTTTGAAAGACTGCACCAGGCTCAGTCCTGTAGCTCATCGTTGTTATGCAGGACGTGTGACTGTCGTAATGAGTAACAAGCAACAGCTGTCAATAAACCCAAATTACAGTGTTGGTGCTTTAGTGGGAGGTATAAGTAGAGTATTTACAGGCATTGGCTAGAAAGTGCTATGAACACAGTAACTAAGAAAATGTGCTGATTTGACACATCCCTGTGAAAGTTTCCCCATCAGGGTTTCTGTTTAGCTCAGACCATGGGTTAAACCTCTCTCCCAACAGCAATTCGGCTGTTTTATCAAAAGCAATACTTCTGTGTAAGATTGCATTGCAGCCTCTCCCTTGGGGTATGTTCCTTCCTAGAATTCATAGGGCTGCAGATTGGTGAGGGCAATTATGATTTACAGTCCCCGTGTCATCTTAGGTGAAATTTAATTTTTAATATTGTAATGAAAGTAAGTGACTTCTAGATTTCATCAGAGTTCCTTTTAAAACTGTGAGGATGCATGCTTGCAGATGTTACAACATAGTTTGATTTACATTGTGGGAAAAATTTGCTAGTTATGTGTCTTACAAAGTCAGCTATTTTATTTAGCTGTCCATCCCAATCCATTTCTCTGTTGCTCTGCCTGTTCTTAGCTGGCAGGGATTCCCCTGGAAGGCTGCTGCACAGACACAGTGTACTTGTTTGATGTTGAAAGGCTCCTTTATACTTAAGTAATACTGCTGATGTTTGTTTTCTAACACTATGACCAATATCATTCCACTGGGTTTTCTGACCCATGATAGTTCCACAAAATGTTGTTCTGTGTTTCTGCCTTTGGACTGATCTTAAGTTATTTATCAGTAAAAAAAAGGCCGTTTCAATGGCAATCAGCAGCATTACTTCTGTATTAGGGATGTGAAAAACGTCTGCATGTGTAGTACAACCTGTTTCTCACGGTAGCCCACAAAGGGGCTCTGCTTTCTGTTTTCTAGCAGGAAACAGACCATGGTTCATTCAGCTCAGTGAATTAAGGAACAAGCTGCTAGCTGACAGTGCATATGGCTGGTGTCCTAGTTCAGGAACTGAAAAGGTCACTGAAAAGAACCTACATAATATTGCAGCATTATAGCCTGTAATGTGTGCAAGAGTTGTTCAGCTGTCTACTAGGAGAACTTTCTTATTGTGGTTATGTTCTGGATGAGATTGCCTGAGAGGATTACAGCATCTCCATAACTGGAGGCTCTAAGAAAGAGCAGGCAAATGTCTCTCAGAGTGGGGGCAGGTACGGCTGATCCTGACTCAGGCTGATCGCTGTATCCTGCAGGGCTTCTGGGCAGCTTGTCCAAGCCTCAGGAGGCAAGGCGAGGGCTGCCTGGAAAATGAAAAGACACCTTCCTGGGAGGGGGTTGTGTAGCAATTTGCATGGAACATCCATGGTTATTATGCACTCATATGTTCTTTCTCATCCTGCTCCAGCCTTAACTTTCATTCGTTCTTTCTCGTCACAGGGAAGTAGTGTAGCATGAATGTGTACTGGCTGAATTGCACAAGCTTGTACGCTGCGATTCATCTCGAGCCAGTGGCCGTGTTGCTCACCCAGGGTCTTCAAGTGGGGGAAAGCAGCTGGGAGAAGCAGCTGAGAAGCATGAGCCTGGCAGTCAGGGAAGAGCTTGATGCAGCAGGAGCAGGGCTGTGTGAGCAGAGCTCCTGGTAGGAGCCAGTGCCTGTGGTAGGACATGACACCTTCCAGGCTCACTCAGGGGCACCCTAATACCATTCAGTGTGGTTGTACTACAAAGGTATGCTTTCTTATTGAGTGAGAACCATTTTGCAGAAGAATTCCACATTAAAGCTATACAAAAACTATTTTGAAACTATTTTACATTATACAGATACGCCACTGGTAGGAAGTATTCATAATAGTTGAGTTTCCCCTTCTTTTCCAAGTTCAGGGGTAAGCATGGTACATTTTTCTCTTGACCTGTATCTCATTTCAGTGTAGTTTTGAACACTGTACAGTCAGCTCCATCTTTTTATTACAGAGAGGTTTGTATTTTGTATTAAATTTGGACTATATTAAAACATAGATGTACTTTAATTACATTAATAATTTAAACACTATTTAAGTAAAGCTTCAAGAGAACTTGATTTAAATAACTGATTCAGTTTGCACATTGACTCCTACAAAAACCACTAATTTCATGCAATATTTGAAGAACTAGAGGCCAGAGCTGATTTCTTATGAAATATGTAACTACAGTTGAAGCGCTCTGCACACAACTGTAAAGGTTACAGGGTTTGAGACTGGCTGTGTTTCGAAGCAGTACTCCTAGAAAAGGATGAATACAGATCTGAAAATGGACCATTTTGCCCATCTGCTTCTCTACCTTACACGTAAACTATTTCCACGCGTTATAGTTGTTTTAGTTTAATTCAGCAATAACCCTGTACTAACCTCTAGATTTCAAGTGATGCAGCTTTTACCTTGTAAAACATGAAATAACTTTTATGTTGAATGACCCGTGTTAAATTCCATACCTCTAGCAAACTCAATTGAATGCAATTCACATATTCAGTTTAATGTAGGCCCAGTTTTTAGTTAAATAAAACCAAAAGAACCTGACAAACTTAGATACAGGAGATTTTATTTAACATTGTGTACAAAGAAAGGCTACAAATGCCTTAGACTTCTTTTCCCCCCCCAGTACAGTTTTTGGATCCCTTTTTCATACCACTTTTCTCAGAAAATAAAAAAAAAATATCCAGAATGATGATTTTTTTCCTTCCCCATCTTTCCCTTTCCTTTTTCCCCTCTCTTTGGGCCTAACCTGAAAGATGTTTAGCAGTATGGTTTCAACACCTTTCAGTATTAACCTGTTAGGATTAGGTTTTCTTTTCCAAAACCAGAGTGCTAGCAGATACTGAAGCACTAACAACACCAGTATAAAATGTCAAAAACTGACTCCTTAACATGGTAGTGTTAGAACAATGCCAACAATATTAACTCTGAGGAAACCCCAAATTATCCAAACAATAACAAGTTGTTTGTCTTCTACACCTGATAATTTAGCACTACTTATATAATTTAATTGCATTTATATTTAAATAAATAGTCTTAACTCAATTCCTTGGAATTCTTCATGGATTATAAACACTTGTAATACTAGAGATAAGAACAAACTACACAACTTACAAAGGCAAGAGAAGGCTTAGTTTTATTTTTTTTGCTGGACAGACACAGAAAGGATATTTCACAGTGTCCTGCTGTGAGATCATATTTAAATTCACTGTTTCATTGTGATGCCTCTGAGTCATCTAACACAGCAATTCCTTAAGCTCTTTTTGCTGCCTCGGTAATCACTTCTAGTACTGATATCCCAACTCTTGAAATATCTGTCCCTGTGTTGCCAAGTTTTATCCAGGATTCCACAAGTTTCATATGTAACTATGAAGCCCAAAACAAGATTTCCCTTAGGCTGAGAGAAGCAGCGAAGAAGGGATTAGAAGAGGCTGTTGTGAAGAAACGTCCTTTTGCTATGGCAGCTTTTACGTTACCACCTACTATATATGGAATAGTGTTTAGATACGGATCGGTTTTTGGCTGACTATTTGCATATTGTCATGCATCCCTAGGTGTTAGTGTAGTCCCAATTTCTCCCAAAACAGGGCTAAAATGGAGGAAATTTGAGCTACTCTATGCAGATGGGCATTCAATTCGGCACAGTAAGAATTAACTGGAGAGTCTCTTCCCCCAACTGCCTTCTGTGCCTCACTCAGACTGCCCCAGGGGAGATGTGAGCATGCAAGGCCCAAGGCCACCTGCTCACTGGTGGACTCTACCCTGTTTTGATCCTTGTTTTGGGTCACCTGCAGAAAGCTGCTGCATTCCAGGCAGGAAGCTGGTTTGTACACGCGCCTGCCCTTTTGTACATCCGCAAGGATATAAAATGGCCTTGTCATATAAATCATTCTGCAGATTAGAGAATTGTTTCATCTGTAGAATGTCTTGGGTTCTCAGAATATCTTACCACCAGGGAGAAAGACTGCAACAGTTACACAAACAAAAGCTCCACTGGGGAAAAAAAAAAGTTTTCTCCATTCTGATGAACCACTTTTGACAGGAGGATTTGGACATGACTGCAGTTGAGACAAAGCAGCAAACATTTCTGCTAGGCTTAGGGACTCTGTAATCATATTCATTCCCAAATATGCTTGAACAGGTGTAAATAATAGAATCTTACCTAACTCACAAAACAGGCGTACAGGAGCCCAGAGCTTTAGCAGCACCTGGTCCATTCTGCACCAGAAGACTGGAAATCTTTTAGTTACCTCCAGGGATAGCTCTACTACAAACGGAACCTCCTGGTGTGGCAGTTTCTCCAGTACAGAATGATGTGGTGGTTTCTGTTGGAAAAGGAGGGGTCTTTCTTACTGAAAGGTGAAACCTGGCAGTAGGAAATAAATAACATGGAAAATACACGGTTCACCTGCCTGTTTTTACAGTGGTCTTCCACAATTCCACTATGAGCTGGTGACACAAAGAGAACAAACAGTGAAAGCAAACTTGGTCACTTAATAATTTTCTAATTCTTGGCAATAGCATTTATGTATTTGTTTGACCTGGAAGGCCTAAATCTAGTGACATGGTCATGGAAGCAGGAGAATCAAGATAACAAGTACGCTCAGGTTTGCTTTGGCCCTACTGTTTCAACCGTTTCATCATTATAGCACATTGTGGCATTTTATCCTTGCAGCCCAGAAGCAGACTCAGACCTTAAGCAATAGCCTAACTTTCTGGTTCTATTAGCGTTTTCCTTCTTTGCGGTGGTCTTTCACCTGTGGTAATACACGGACTTTCTTGCTCCTCTCTCTATTGCCATAGGGGGGAAAAAAAAGGTAGAGAGCGAGTGATAAGCTTTGCTTTTGTAGCACTGAGCTGTGAATTTTCAGTAGCAAGAAAGAGGGGTTGTAGCACATCAGAACTGGGACGTGACAGTGGCTAATGCCTGGCATTCCTATATTAATGTTTATTTACTGGCAAGACAGTCTTTGCTCATGTTAGCTAGAGCATGAGCTGCCGTCTGTAGTGTGAAATGAGGACATCGTTAGAGTTCCAGACCAGGTGATCCGAGTGATTCCGAGTGGTTCCTGTTTATGCTTCGCTTTTCCATTTGTGTTACTTTTCTTCCCTAAAACCTTGTTAAGGAATAATCATTAAGTGCTTCCTTTAGAGCTTCTCTTGGTTTTAAGGACAATCCAGGTATTTAATTCTATGCAATGAGAAATTTCATAGAATACATATGAACATTCATTTCATTCTAGTTCAGAATGGAGAACTGCTGATGCTAATCAACGGCTGCAGTACCTCAGCTGCACGTATCCTGTGTTAAAGGAAGTGAATTGTATCGGACTTAGTTTTCCAGTAACAGTACTATGACAATGTTAGCAAAGTTTACAAAGAAAACCATTCCTGGACTACAAATTTAAGAGGGAATAAACAAGTGACTTACTAACTTCACCAAGAATTTGATTAATTTGATCATATCTACTTAGGAATTGGCCCTTTCAGAGCTTTTTTCTTCAAGGAACAGAAGCAAATCCCTTAAATCCAGCATGAACATATTGGTCTTCTGCTATTACAAGTCCCTGTCTTCTTGAATTACAGTAAAAAGAGAAAGGGTTTTTTTCTTAAAACATTTCCCATTCCTTACTAAAATATCCATAATAAGAATGCCACATCTGGCAATGGTACCCCAATAGATGACCAAGCACTGAAACAAAAGGATTCACCAGTGAGGAATCGAAGAGGGTTGGTTTTTTGCCATCAGATTTTCAACATTTTTAAAAGCCATGCTGGTCAATTTACATTTTATACATACTTGAAAGAATGGCACATTAAGATAAATGAACACATTGTGATGCCTTCCAGTGTTACAAGGGTGACAAATTTGGAGATCCATGTTTGCTTTAAAGAACAGTACATTTGTTTAAATAAACTCATAGAAAACTAACATAAACAACCATAAAACAGATTTTTAAACCAGTAAAATGAATAAACTGTAAAAATACTGCATCTCCCATAAACGTACTCTGTGGTTCCAACACCTTGTGGCCAACAGAAACGTTGCAGTTTTGCTTCATACAGCACATGCTGATTGCCTTGCGTTCGCAGCTGAAGGTCAGAATCGAGGCAGGCAGCGGGCATCAGCAAACAGTCACCACACTGCTGTATTTTGCCCTTAGCTGATACATTGAAAAATAGCAGCACTAAAATACAGCCTGAAATAGCTCAGCTACTACCTCAACTTGTTAAAATTGTGCAAGAATAAAGAACACCAGCAGCATTTTAATGGATGTGTTTCAATTTGGTTTCAGACACTCCCCTCCCATACAAAGCACACACAAACACAAAGCTGAAACTGATCCAGTAACTTATTGTCCATCCTTGAAAACTTTCCCCACGGTTTGCTTTACTTAACTTCTAAAAATTTTACTTAAAAACCTATTCAGTGTTAAAAAAATCCATGAGAATTTTAAACTAGTTTCTAAATGCCAGGAAACTGATGCTTATTCTACTCCTTAAACTGAAGATACACGGACTATCCTAACCGCTCGAATTTCTTTAGTTGAAAGTTTTAGTGTTTCAGGTACCTGTTACTGAATGCTACCTTTTCAGAAAGGTCACTCCAATACACTGGAAACTGAAGGAGCATCATCTCCCAGTGCACACGTAAAGGGTAATTTTTTGCTAAGTTTGCTCTTACATTGTTTATATTGTACCTTTTCGATACAGGGAATGGAAGAGTTAGGTTTTCTGACACAACTCGCAAGGGAATATATAAGAGTAGAAATCCGAAGGTCTTCTCTAAAGCCAAGTTTTGCAATTCCCTTTTTGTTTAAGTATGATAAGGCTTATTAAAAAAATAAAGTAAAAAAACAAACCAAACAAAAAAAAAAAAAAACCCAACCAAGACCCCTGGGAAAAGAATGTAAAAGCCTTTTGGAAATACTTAATTTCTGAAAACATAAGGCTATTTGAAAAAAAATTAATTGCAAAATTAAAGGAAATTCAATAAATCAATTCTCATATTTCAAATCAGTCCATGATTTCATCATCAGCAATAAGATGCACTATCTTTTCCAGCCCAAAATTACCAGCTTTGGGGAAAACATATTCATACTTAGCAGAAATAATTAATGGGTTAAGTTAAATTAATTTTTTTCCCAATCCACATGCCTGCATGTTAGATAATGTTACATTAGAACTGAGCATTATAATGAGAGACTAAAAGCAACAACCTGTAACAGTAACCAAAGCAAAAGCAGTGTTCTCATGGTTACATACTATAGATCAGTAATTTAATATTAAAATTAACTTCCTCTATAAATAAAAAAGTTGGGCAAAAGTAAATTGGCACAGTCATTATGGTATTGCTTTCCAGTTTCAGTGCTGCAAAGAGCAGCCACAGATTCCAGCCCCAGAAAGAAAAGGCTATCGCCCAACCACCTGGTGTAGCATGGCTGGGCTTTCTTGCCTTTTAAATGAGGTCATCAGCAGTGCTGCTGCCTCAGCCACGTCAGACAATGCTTGGGATGGGGCAGCGTGCAGCTCGCAGTAAAAGGATTGCTATAGAACCGCTAGGTAAAAATGAGAACAAATACAGAAACACAAAACCACAGAGTGTGGTTTACTGGTCTGCGTGACTTTTCCTAAGTTAATGTTTTTCAGGATTGTGACTAATTTTTACCTTCAAGAAGGCAAAAAAATAAAATTTAAAAAAAAATCAAAATCTTAAGCCTTCAAGTTTCCTTGCCTTCATTCCCTCCCTCCCCCCAACAAAGCACCTCCTACTATAAACACTTTTTCTGTTTTACGGGTTCAGAAGTTGGAATGTAGTGGAAATACATACAAGAGAGAAGGAATTTCTAGTTGTACATTACATTACAAAGAGGTTTGCTCCCAGGCCTAAGGAGGGAGGGATACTAAGCAATATTAAATTCCTATAAGAATCGTTACAAAGCATGCAAAATATTGATATACTCACAAAATTGAAATTTATATTGGTTCCTTTTTGAATTTGCAACTTCACAGTACAATTTCTAACATTATGCAGCAGTCAGAATTACAGTGACTACAAAATCATTTCCCTTTATTTTTTTTCTTTCCATTTGTTTGAACGACTCCTTTGGTTTTTTTGATTTTTCTTTTTAAATCAAGAGGTTGCAGATCACCCATCAGAAAATGTGAAATTCAGCATAACAGGGGTTGCTTTCTTTGTCGTATTTCCCCTCAAATGATGTTGGCAACCTAACTCTACCAATCTTTCAAAATCTGGCCCTCCCTCCCCTTCCACTGCCGACTCCTTCCCTCGTCTGCAAGCTGTACTTTTCTTCTTGCCAGGAGGATGATGGACGGATGCCACTAAATGCATGCTGCGTAACTGGGTAGGAAGTGAAGGGGCTGGAGTAGTTTATGAAAATGGAGCCACCGCCACCACCCCCGCCCCGGATGTTTGCACAACTGCTTCATAGCCAGAATGCTCTGCTCTGGATACCAGCAATGAGATCGTGCTTTCAATTCCCTGGACAAATACCGCTGCCCTTTACTCCTGCGTAACCCCTGTGGCTTGGACTGATTCGGGCAGGGAAACCCGGAGCTGGTGTTTGGCTAGTCCGGTTTGTACTGCTGGATGTAGTTCCAAAGAGATTTCTTCACTGCTCTTACTTAAAACAGGGTTGGAATCTCTGGAGAGCACACAATGCATGCTACTTGCCAGATTGTCCAGAAAATACATCCTGACACATTTTATCAAAGTATTTGTATCTATCGCAAAAAGACTTGTAGAATGTACGAAGCCTCCAAAAGTTCAAGTATCCAAAAAAAAAAAAAAAAAAAGTTCTGATAAAAGTTTGGAGTAAGCAGCCAGCCAAACTTATAGCCATTATTTTTTTTTTTTTTTTGTCCATAAATGCTTCAATTATTTTTGCAGTGATAACTTCTCTTCTTTGGAGTGTTGGGAATTAACAGTCTTCCCAATTAATTTTCATTAAGTCTGGTGGGGTCTAAGGAATTTAGCAATCCTGTCGGGATATTGCCCCTGCTTTTCTCTGCCAACAAACAACAGAATCAAACACAGAATCCCTGACTCTAATCCTCCCGGCCTCTCTTTAATTTGCTATATTTAGTTATAGTGTAACATGATTGCCTCTGGCTGCCTTCACCCAAAACCCCATCAGAAGTGCAACACAGGCGAGAGCCGGGCATCTCCTTCCCTTGAGTTTGTATAAATGTTTGCAAGGGAAGGGGTGGGTGAGACAGAAAACCAACCAAACCCCAAACAAATGAACAGCTCTAGTTGTACACAAAACTGGTTTGTTTCTTCAGAACCCTCTTCAAATCAGGACTTGAATCTCTGAGGAGGGAACCTCAGATCCCAGGCCCTTCCCTTCTCCTCTCCTCTCGTAAAGCACTGCTATCTTTGTGGCCTAGAACAGTACTTTAAAAACAGCAGTTATTAAAGACACAGTTGTGATATATCCTGTAACTCCCCCTCACCCAAAAAGGCGTATCCTGTCAAGTGGTCCAGTAGAAATCTTGAAGTTTCTTTATGATAAATTAAATCCATAAAACGAGGAACACCTTCGGTCACATTCCCAACAACAATAGTAGCCACACTCTGTGGTGCATTTGTTCAAGTGTCTGTTGCTCCTTCTAGTGGAGATTCCACACAGCTCCAGCTCCAGCTCCAGCTCCATTCTGGTCCTACCAATCAAAAGTAGAGATTTTCTCCTCTCTCTTCAGCTTGTCTCTGGTTAACAAACAGCAGAAGCACCGAGGGCCGCAATGCCCTGGGATAGGAACAGGCCAGTCATGTCAGAAGAAACACCGGTTGTCTTTTTCTCAGGTGTGGCAGATTGATGCAAAGAGCAGTTTTTTGTGTCCTGTTGGTTATCACAGGCACCTACACCTCCGTGGAGAAGAGAATGCTTTGCCTCTTGCTGTCTGGGGTAGGGATAGTCTCTAGCTGCAGGAAGTACAGAAGAACTTGAACCTGCAAAGAGAAAGAAAAGAGGTAATAAAGCTCTATTAATTCATTCTCATCCCAGCTATTTGAGACTTGGCAGACATGCCTACAGCTCTCTCCACAGGAACATCCTGCAGTTATGTATCTGTTTTAATACCATGTATAATAGCAAGAATACTAAAACTTGCAGCGCTTCAGAGACACTGTTTTCAGCCTCCAGGATACAACAATGGTCTTGGTGTTCCACCACACTGCAAAAATCTGAGCTATAATTTCCCATCACGCAATCCAGAAAGTACAAACCAGCCTGACCAGCTAACACAGCCTCTATGTTCAAATTCTCTGCATCGCCTTCAAAAGGCGGCAGTGACCAAAGAAATCTGAATTTAGCAAAGAATTTTGTTGTGCATCAGTGAAGGTGGCTTAAGTGTTGAGGAGCATTGTGGAAAAACACTGATGGTCCTTTCGTCCCAGGCTTACTATGCACAAACAGAAAACACGCAGGATTGCGTGCGTACTAACGCTTTTTCACGAAAGGCTGTATTAGTACAGATGCAAACTGAATGCCTGAAGAAACACAGTTCCACAGTCTATAATGTCTGTGTAAGGCTGAAAGTTGTTTATGTTTCTCAAAAAGCCCGTCATGAAAACACAGAAGGACGGCTGAACCAGGCCTGCAGAAGACTGCAGTTTCCCACATATTGTCTTCACAAGATTCAATTGCACATTTCGGATTTTACCTGGGACATGACTTCTAGTGACCAGCTATCCGTCATTGTGATAGGCTGGGTCGGGTTAGCAGGGATTTTACTGTCCTTCTCGGAAGGTCGGAGCAGCGTTGGTCCGAAGACAGTTGCAAGATTATGCAGGGACATCTTGTTAACGCTTTCCCTCTCAGCAACCCTGGGAGAAGAAACAATGAACAGGGCAGATCTTTATAAATACCTGAGCTTGTAAGGGTCCGTAAGTAAGAAGCCATATTTACTCCTTTTGTAAAAAGTTTTAGATACATTCAATCAACCACTCTCTCCATACGTGCCTAAATGAACTTCCTATATAAGCAATACCTTGATCTGAAACAACCACAGTCTCCAGGCACTCTACAGACACGGCTTAAACTTGGGAAAGGGACTGCTGCTTACTGTCTAGACAGGCAGGAATAAAGGAATGTTTTTCATCCCAGTTTCATAAACAAGAAACTGAGACACACAGGTTAAAAACAACACTGTCCAAGGGCAGATAAGTCTGCAGCAGAAACAACTAAAACCCAGATTTCCTGGATTTTAATCCAGAGCCTCAGTCACAAGATTATCTTTCATCTCTGCAGCAACAGTCTCTGGTAAGTACAAAATACATTTGTAAATTAGCACACTGTGCGTGTATTAAGCAAGCTTATTGCGTTAATGTCAAACACATGGCAATGCTTTTTCACAGTTACAACCATATTTACAAAGACATAGACAAGATCGGAAAGACTGGTCTACGCAAGGAACTGACAACTCCAGTTAGCAGAATTGCAAAGCTGGAATTTTTAAAAATGTATCATGTTAGACTGCAGACACCTTTTGAGACAGGGCCAAAGCTTCGCGATTTATACTAAAACCTTTCCCGATCTTTGTATCCAGATGCAGGTGCAGTTCTGCAGCAATACTGCAGCAGGAATTTGCATTTGCACTAGGTAAGCCGAGGCTTTTGTTACCCCTCTTCCTTCAGTTCTAATCCTTCCAGTATGAGTGGGAATGGAATTCAGGATCTAGTGGCTCACTAAGTGAGTATGAGACAATAGTTATCTGATGAGCATTCACAGCAAATCAGCAAATGCTTCTTCATTTGTGTGATTCAGCACAAATTTAAGGAAAAGGCTCCTCTTTCAGAACAACGATGCTTTATACATTAAATACGTGTGTAAAGGATCCAGATATTACCTTTTTAAATGGTCCAAAAGGAAAAGGAATGTCACAAGGTTGGGTTCTGGAAGCGATAACAATAGATTCAACATACAGCTTTCCTTTGCAACAGGATCTGAAAGTGCTACAAGACAAAGTAACAAAACGTCACTGTGGGCAGCGAACAAGTATTTGACTGTGTAACCTCCCAAACCAACAAATATGGATGGTCCTGAATAGACTGTAATTGCATCATAGGTTGGAAGGTCAGAGTTGCACATCAATACCCCAGAGGATCCCTTTCCTTTATTTCACAGGTAAGTAGAGAATCCTTTTCTCCCCAGCAGTTCAAGTGCTCTCAGAATTCCAACCATTATGATGTTTTCCCCTGCATCAAGACAACACAAGGTATGGCACTCCCAGAGAGGGCTTCCCAGGAAGACTGAATGGGGCAAACAGCAGGCACAGCCCCAACAAGTAGGCTGTCATTCTGTTCTTAACCTATCCTTCAGAAACCTGGACATTTTCAACTTACTAAAAGGCATGACAATTGTCCATATGAAACCTCATAGGAAGAAGATGCCATTCCCATGCTCATTTCTGAGCTCCATTTCACTTCCCTAACAGCTTGTTCCAGGCTTCTGTCCAACATTATAAACACGGTTTTTGTACCGTGTTAGGAACAGCCTCTGCCAGAAGAGTTTCAGTTACCAAGGGTTATTTCTGCTACTACCTACCAATGCCCTCAGCAAAGTTGGGGTACAGCTCATCTGTAAAAAGGGGCTCAGGCAGTTCCCGGAAGTACAGCTTCAAGGTGCCTGCAATGGCATTGACATCCATCTCGCTCATCATCACTGACACATCTTTGTTATCTGAAAGAGGGAAGAGGGAGAAGCAGGGTAAAGAAGCTGCTGGCCTTGCATTCATTCTTTATCTTGCTTTGGCGCTCCTTGTTTATCATAGAATCATGGAATGGTTTGGGTTGGAAGGGACCTTCAGAGGCCATCTAGTCCAACCCCCCTGCAGTCAGCAGGGACATCTTCAACTAGATCAGGCTGCTCAGAGCCCCATCCAGCCTGACCTGGAATGTCTCTAGGGATTGGGCCTCCACAGCCTCTCTGGGCAACCTGTGCCGGTGTTTCACCACCCTCATTGTAATAAATTTCTTCCTTATATCCAGTCTAAATCTACCCTCCTTTAGTTTAAAACCATCACCCCTTGTCCTGTCACAACAGGCCTTGCTAAAGGGATTGCCCCCATCCTTCCTATAGTCCCCCTTTAAGCACTGAAAGGCCGCAATAAGGTCTCCCCGGAGCCTTCTCTCCTCCAGGCTGAACAGCCCCGACTCTCCCAGCCTGTCCTCGTAGGAGAGGTGCTCCAGCCCTCGGATCATTTTTGTGGCCTCCTCTGGACCCGCTCCAACAGGTCCATGGCCTTATGTTGAGGGCTCCAGAGCTGGATGCAGTACTTTGTCTTTGCCCAGATAGCTGAGAGTTTTTCTGATTACATTTCTCCAGATCGAAGGAGCTACCTTCTGACAACTGAGAAGTGCTGCACAAATGACTGCAAACAGTTTATAGCTTTAAATCTAGTAGAGGGAACCTCACACTACCCAGGGTTAGTTACACTGTGCCAGCAACCTCAGCCTGATCTGGAACAAGCCCTGCTTGACTGTATTTATACGCATTTCAACTTTTGTTAGTGACAACAGTTGTTGTTCCAATTCCCTGCCTCTAATAGCTTAGAATGAGAGGCTCTGAGGCTGGTTAATTCCCCACCAAGTGTAGCTAAAGTACACAGGCATTTCAGGGCTCACATTTCAGTTTTGTTACTATTAAGAACGACAAAACCACCCCCTTTCCCTAAAACAAACAGATCAACCAGCAGAACTGGCGCTTGTTTCATGAAGCTTAATGTAAACCAGCATTTAATATAAATGAAAAAAAAGTTGTTTTTCAAAGTGTGAAACACCCTTACTTGCACCAGTGAAGATTCATAAATCAATGTGTTTGGTAGCTTAGGGGGATTGAAAAGAAAATACAAGAAGGAAGAAATTTCACAAAATAGGTGAAGAAAAAGTCCAGGGAGGGTGAATTTGGGCACCTGGCACAGGCCTTATGATTGCTTGCACCTAAAGGGAGCTTGAGTGTGGCTTGGACCATCGTGTGGAGGCTGGAAGTAGGGCAGAATTTCACGTTTTGTACCTCAGCAATTTGGAGGTGTTTCACCTTGGATGCCTTTTGGGACATACATGCCATTCTTATAAATGCAGCACCAGTAAGGAGCCCTTTTCTGCTCAAGGTCAAAGAAAGCTTTACAAAGGTTGGTCAAAATTATCTAATTTTACAATCTGTGCACATCAATCTAGACATAGAGTTAAGAGAGAACTTGGGAGCCCTGACCACCCAACTCCAGTTTTGTAAACACCCGTCCTAATCAACCTTAGGAATTTTTTTTTGCTGGCTTCCTTTCACAAAAGATTCTTAATTTCAAGGACTTCTATTAATTTGGAGATCTCATAACAGTGAGGAAATTACGACTTCTGATTCCTGCCGCTTCCCCTGCCATTTACAAAGATTTTGCAAGGCAGGCAAACCCACCATTTCACGTCGGCTGGGAAGAATAACAAGTGCATTATTTGGTATAAGGATCCATCCCGTTGTATGTCTTGGCTTACATCTGTAGCTGAAGAATATTAATAAAGCATGCAGCCAGCATTAAAGTGATTCCCCTTGTGTGAGAATCTCAACCTCTTAATGCTTCTTGGGGAGCACGAGATTAAAAGCAGCATAGCCGCCTGACAGGGATCTCATGCAGGTTCTCACAGTGCAAAGGAAAACATCTGACATAAATACTTACTGACATCGAAGGCAGCTTTCAAAGCCTGGATATCGGTTGCAACCCCAGAGACACGGTAGATGCCCACCTCCTCCATTCCACGCCGCTCTATCTCCTCCACACACTGACGCACTATGTAAGGCACCTTCGATCTCTCTCTCCTTAAGAAAGCCAGAGAGAAGAGCTCAGCACAGCCCATGCCCTCAAGCCCTGTTACCCCCGCCAGCCAGCCAGGCTAAAATCACCCCATCATTTTGTTGTGCAAACCTCTTCTGGAAAATGGGGTGGGAGAAAGTCTGAGCAGGCAATCAAGACTGAGCTTAAAAACTCCTTTTAAAACTGCAGAGCGTTTCCCAAGTGTCTCAGCCTGGCTTTGGCTGCTCTGCAGCTGCCCTGAGCACTTGAGCTTCTGGCCAGGCCCTAGTGCCCCTAGAATCTGCGACTTTGCACAGGTAGTCAGAGGATTCCCAAACAGTCCTTGGATACATAGCAACACTGCTACTTTCAAATCATTGCATTTCCATAGGGAGGAAATACCACACTTCCCAAACTACATAACAGAACAAACAGGTTTCTCCTGGCAAACGATTCATGACAAAAGATCAGGGGTTAAAATAATACCACAGGATCCAAAGAACTTGAACATTTCCGATTATGGAAAGGAAATATCACTGTTCAGTGGCTCTGGAAATTTGTGGCCAAGTCAGCTAACTACAGAATAAAAGAACAAGGGCTATTTCCCGAACTCAGAAAAGTGATACGCTGCAAGTAAACACCCTAGGTTTCAAAGCCTGTGTGCACGTTGGTTTTTTTCCGCAGCAAAAAATGAACCTTAGAGATGTTCAGCATCTCTCTTCTGCAGCAGCAGCCATCTACACTACCACCCCACGGAGCAGACTGAGCTGACAAATCCCTCAGTGGGGTAAAGGCAGATGCAAGCTGCTGGCCAGTTGGCTTTCTAAAAAACAACAGGGAGAAATGTGACCCATCAGCTCACTTGGTGACAATAGCGATCTTGACCCCAAAAACCCCAGTCTGTTTCCGGGACGGCATCCTTTTCAGGCTAAACTCCCGACTGGTAAACTTCACTGACAGCTTCACTTCAACCTGAATAAAAGAGAACAGCTGTTACTTTTCAAACATTTTCTTTTTTTTTTTTCTTTTTTTTTTTTTTTTTTAATGCTGCAATGAAAAGCAAAGAAATAAAGCACATAAGAGACACAGGAGCAGTGCTAACTTCTGTTTTCCATACTTACTCCATTCATTGAGATGACTGTGCGTTGCCAATCTTTGTCCTGCAATGCCTGTGGGTCCAGCTGAAAAACACAGAAGTTACCCATGAGCTAGGAACAGACTTCAGAGAAATCAGCTAGCCAGAAAGGCTTCTGTAAGTGATCAGAGCACTACCGCTTTCAACATGTTATTTCTTTTCCATAGGAAAACATATATTCCAAGCTTTCACCGGGTTCAGGTAATGGGACAGTCAGATACTGTGCAGTTTTCTAAGCAGGGCTGATGAGGACTCACACACATGGAAAATCCAGCAACACGTCTGCAGTGTTTGCTCAACAACAAAGTAAACCTCAGTGAGCAAAATCAATGTTTGAAAGCCAATAACCTCAGCTTTCAAAGAAAGAGAGGGAGCAGAGATTTCTGAAATAACTCTGATTTGAAATAGACGAAACTGTCTCCCTCTGCAGTTTTCTAGAGACAGGTGAGACTGGATGAGCATGAAATTACTGCATGGAAATAAAAAGCCAGGCTGGAGAACTTCATAGCTCTTGGCTATGAAGCCAACAGCTTCAAAGAAAGACTATGTTCCACTGAATTCAAAAGACATAATGACCTTAACAGTGAGATCAAGAAAGAGAAATATGAAATTATCCATACAGAGACAAATAACTTTAAACAAACCAAACCTCTGTCAGGATCTGACAGAGGAGAAATGGAGAAAATCAGCCCAGCAATCACAGAAAGTTGTCCTACTTCAACCAGCCTATTCCTTTTCATTTCAGCTTGAGCATGGAGGCAGGAAGAACACCTGGTTCTGCTATTGCAAGAATACATCAAGCAGAAACACGTTCTGATGCAAAGCCCTGATCTCCCATTTTCAGCTTTGCTTGATCTCTTTTGAGTGGTCAGTTGTGCGGCTGGGGAGCAGCTGACTCACTTACTGAAACATCACCCAGCATTTCCAATATCACCTGGGAGAGGCCAAACACATCTGACCAGCTGAAGCGTGGCACTCAGCTCAAGCTAGACAGGCAAAAAAGAGAAAGGACCTGTCTGCATGGGGACTTCTATCAGCAACAGAAGAACCAGCCACAGCAAGCTGACTTCAGTACCTCCTGAGATGGCTTTGTAACACTTGGCTCTTGAACGCTGAGACACAGTAAGACCTGAAGGAGGCAACTTCACTAGACTCTGTGTTTTGAGTTTACTGTCATCAGCGAACAAAAAGACACTCAGTAGCCAAAGCTATTTCTGCAGCACAGCTCCTCCCTCTTGCAGAGCCCCATGCAAAAGCAGAGTTGTCTGACAGACATAATGTCGAAATAATGGCAGCTGCAGTATATTCTGGGAGACCTCAGATGCAATCGTGCTCACACTCTCTTCCAAATCATTAACAAACTAGCCCAATGCTCCTGACAGCTACAGAGACAATTCCTCCCACACCCTTCCCCAATCTCCAAAAAAGACAACGAGCAGAAAGAAAAGTTTCTCCCTGCTTGCTCACACTGCAGAGACCCGAAGAAGGAACAGACAAGCAAGTCAGGCCAACCTTATCTCTGCGCACTTTGTTACGGACGTGAGCCCACAGTGGGATGCTGCCAGCACACACATGCTTTCCTGTCGAATTGGACCGGTTCCTGTAGGTGCAACTCTGGCAGAAATTCCTGAAGACCCCTTGTAAAGAATAGTCAGTTAGCAGTAGCTCCCACATTTTGGGACTGCACAAAGGTCCAGGAGGCAAATGGGCAGCAGTGCTTAGCTTCAGTGCTTCAGCAAACCCAAATAACAGACTGCTTGCCAAGAGGGTTTGCTTATAACTCTGGCGGAACAGATCCGCCCCCACCCGTGCAGCTGGCCAAGGTCCCTACAAGTTGGCCAGAATCTAGGCTGTTCTTTCCTGAATTTTCGTGCTGGAAGTTTGGTTTCTGTCAACAACTGCATTCTTTCCCAGAATCAAGAGGAAACCATTTCTGAAGTGTCTGGTTTCCTATGAAGAGTAACCATGCTCAGTATTCCTGAAAGCTTGATCTCCAGCTGCCTAAACAGTCATCTCATTAAGCTGCCAAAATGGCCCTGCTGATAGACACAGCCACAGCTGATCCTCCAGCTCGGAAGCAGTTTTCCATATGCTTTTAGAATGGAGTCACTGAGAGTGTATTATTTATGGTAGAGAGAGACTGCTTAAGACTGAAGGGGAAAGAGGGTTTTGAATATTTGCCAAAAAAATTAGAGTCCAGCAGGGTCCAGTTACCGTTTATTTAAGTTAACAGGTATTACTGGTTGTCTCAGTGATGCCCAGGGAACTCCTACTACTGTACAAAACAAAGGCAAGTAAATAGCTGTTAAAAAGTACGAGCCAAACAAAGTCCTACTCTGTCTCAAGAGTGAATATCATATGGTTGCAAAGGACTAACAACAGCAGTGTGCTGGAGCTAAGAGCTTACAGACACTCTTCCTCGCTGGGTAACTGCTGGGGCTGAGCAAGGACTGTGAGTGTACCTGCTGCTACCTCTTGCTCCCTCAGCTCTGAGCTCTGTTGCAGGGCTGGCAGGACACCCGCACTCCCCGCCTGCTGTTTGACTCCTGCTGGAGAACAGCTTGCATTGAATGGGGATAGCTAGGGAGAATGAGCACCAGGGAGTGGGTCTGGCTGATCGGAGCCAACCCTGCGTAAGTCACTGGCAATAACAACAGCAGTTAAAAAAAAGAAATCCCCCACAAGGTGCTTTTTAAATAACAAAGCAAAATGATGGAAGTTAATAAAAGACCAAAGCTTGAATAAGCTCTCAGCAACACTAAGTGAGACAGGAAGATCAGGTCTAACAGTCTGATAAAGTCACAGTGGGAAATAACAGAGTCAACAGGAAACTAAGAACATCATTTAGACTTTAAGCAAGCTTTCCGTCCTGGACCCTACAGATGACTGACCATCTAAGGCCAGCAAGAGCAACACAGGGCAAGGGCAGCTGGAGCAGACAGGTTACAAACCGGACTGAAGACAACAAGAGTTAGTGAGTGTGATGCTCCAGCATAGAGAGGGCCTGTGACAAATGGGATCATGCTGTCCTCTGGCCTGATTTGGAGACCAATGACCTGGAAGAGGGAACACTGAGTAGAAGAATTCAATCTACAGGCAACGTGCCAAAAGGAGGCTGCTCTGAGTGAGCAAGCACACGGCACTCACTTCGCCAGCTCAAGCAGGGGGAGGCACTGTGAAATGGCTGCCTCTGCATTAATTTGACAGTGAAATTCACTGCACCTCTAAACATTTCCTTCAAACAGTTGCTCAGTTTGAGTGACAAAAGGACCTGTCGCATCTCCACTGAAACTGTGATAAATGGTGTTGTTTCCATGACCTGTGCAAATAGGACAGACCTGCTAAACCCCTCAAAGACCGTATCTCACAGGCTTGTTTGCAGAGTCCCCACCAAAAGTGCATGCTGCACAGGAAAAATACAAACAAACCACTTTGTCTCTACTCCCCCAGTGCCTCCAGTCCCCTTGTGGCCTGTTCTTTGGCATTTGGCAGTGGCAAGCTACAGCCCCAAATTCACTAATGAATCAAGCAAATGCCTCTCTGTATCCTGCACAAAACGGAACAAAGCAGCTCAGCACCACAGGGATTTCTGAGTACAAGTCTCTGGCCCTCATAGCAGCTTAGCACTGAATTAAGACAGACAATTAGTGTATAGCAGTCAGTAGAGGCTGAGTGTGCAGAACACATTGGTGAGGACCTGGGAAAAAGGCAAACTGAGGATGCTGGTCGATAGCAAATGCAAGCCAGGCACTAAGAAGGGAGGAGTTCATGCTCTGCCTTAGGAAGCCACCACGTGGAGTTCGATGATTTCCCCCCCCACCCCAGAAGAGAAAACATACAGAAAGAGGAAAAAATGAAGAAGCATCAGTGGAAAAGAAATGCCTAAGAGCAAGGACTGAGGCAACCTTAAGGTTACTGTGTTTTATGCTATTTATTCACATTACTTGCTCCCTTTATTAAATCTCCCTGGCAACTTTACACTCCATCAATTTTTAATTGTAACTGATGTGACATACATGTTGTCAGAGTCTCACTGCTGCTGGAAACTCCCAGTCCAGCCATAACCCCATTCTTCTCAAAGCTCCCCACTGACATGTTAATCTTTCCCGCCATCACCCTTTAGACATGACCCATTGCCTTCCTCATTTCCACCCTATTTTCATTGCTGGGATACTGTTCTGCATGAGCAAACTGTTTAAATGAACTCGAGTGTGTAAAAGGTTTTCTGAGTTGACACGTGGGAGGTACAGCATGCAATCTGTTTTACATGGAAAACAACCCAGATGCCTGAAATAGCCATGTGCACTGCTATGAGACATCCCAGATAATTAAGCAGATAAGAGTGATTGTTTTGCATGGCAACAGAGGAATAGTGTTGTGCTGCTACCACAGAATGACTGATCTAAGGTCATATCCTCTCTGATTTTCCAGCACTGCTGTGAGGGAGAAGGAAAAGGTTTGCCTGAGCTGATCATGCATCTAAAAAAAAAAAAACCCAACAACAAAAAAAAACCAAAGGAAACCGCCTTTCTAGGACGCACCAACTGGAGGAGATGGATCACAGGATGAAGTATCAGTTTACTCATGCAGTCTGTTCCCAAGGCAGAGGCCAGTTTTGCTGACATACGTGCCCGCTTAGATGCAGAGTCTCAGGACCACACAACAGGCTGCTACACTCAAAACATGGAGATGTGCCTGCCGCATGAAGTGCGGAATTCAAAGAGCAAAAAGGCCACCCTCCCAAGTGCTGAAGATGGATTAAAAGGTAACAACAGAAAGAAAAAAAATTAGAGAGTTCAAAAAGAGGAGCTGATGCCTACGACTGAATTAAGCCTCACAATTCCTCCTATAAGATGATGTCCCTTTCTTCCTCCCGCAAGCCCCCCCAGTAATTTCAGTTTCACAGCATACCTAGGAATGGCATGTATTTCTCATGCCTGAGATGTAACAGAAGCCCCCAACCATGCGTGCCAGCTAAACACTGCTGCCATTCCCAGAAGGTCTGATAAGGAATTCGCTTCTACATTTACAGGAGGTTCTCCCATATTAAAACCTTGTGGTTTTATTTTTCAGGGATAAAATTTGCAGGTTGGCAAGCAATGAAGCTCTTGCCTGTGGCTATGAAAACAGGTAAATAAAATATTCCATAGGAAAAGAAAATATGAGCAATGGGAGCTATTAAAATAGCTGCCCATTCCTGGAAGCTTCTGACCACATGGACCAACTTCCAGTCTTCCTTCCTCCAGCACCATTATGTAACGGAGAGATTTAATACACATTTTACAGACGAAACAGTCCTCGTCTCCTTGATGCATTGTCTTCATCACTGCAGCTCAGAGAATTTGGTGAGTCAGAAATCCCAGTAGTGGGAAGTTGCAGGTTTACAATAATACATGCCTTAACAATACCTTGCAATTGAGCCAACAAAGAAATTTCCCTGTTTTTATCACAGCAGGAGCATGGAGATATGACTCTTGATATTCTCAGAGTTTTTAACTAAAGGGAATTTAGGAAAAAAAAAAACCTCATCCAACTTCACAGCCCTTGCCTTTACACATGACAGACTTTGGCTGAATAATGATAAAACAACAAGAAAACAGATACACTAGCAACTCTAAAGTAAAACTTAATGTAAAAAGCACCTGGGAAAATCCTGAAAGACAATTACTAGAAAACCAGTGACTGGAAAAGATGCTGACAATATTGATACAGCTAACCTTCAGCCAGAGGTTGTAATTTGATTTTGTTGTTGCATTATTGTGATTTCTAAATAGAGAAATGGTGTTTGCTTTAAAAAGAAAACAAAATAAAACCCTTTAATAATTCTTATCAACCCAAAATCTTACCATACTCACTTATGACTTCTCTTTGCAGTTATTCAGTAGTGTTAAAAAGTTGTGTGATGGGACAGAAATCACTGAGAATTTAGAGGATGTTCTCAGAGTTCACCAAGTTTCTTTATAAATTGCAAGGGGGATTTACTGAAAGCAAGAGAACTTTTCCATTTGCCTTCTATGATATACCAGAATGCAACTTTTGCATATTAATTGAAAACATTTTTGGTTTAGTTTTTTTGGGTTTGTTTTTGTTTTGAGGTTTCTTTTTTTTTTGTTTGTTTGGTTTTTTTGTTTTTGTTTTTGTTTTAACTTTCCACTGTTTAGGTTTTGCTAAAAGAATCAAGAAGCAATTCATATTCAAGTGTCACCAAAGAATATTTTTACTTAAGTATAAAATGTTTTAACAGAATGTAAAACTGCTGTGCATAAAAATGCCCACTCTTGTGAAAAAAAAAATGTTGAAAATTTAAAAGATTTTATTCGTTTTTTAATCATTCTATGTAAAATATTTGAAGAATTTAGAGGGTCAGTGATTTCAGGGTTCTCCAATATAAGCACATGAATCTTGAGGACATTTCAGGGCTGAAAACTTGCTCCTTTGTAATTGTTCAGCTCCACGGAAAATAAGCTTTTGTTAGCAGAAGGGACATACAGATTTCTGGTTAGCCCGAGACACATACATAGGAGGCACCCTGCACTAGCAGTTATTGATTTGTACACAAGTTTTCTTTCAAACACTCACCATGCATTTGGCAACAAAAGCTTTCCCTGAAAATGGCATGGCAGCCTCAGGGCTGCAAGGAGGGAGGGAAAGGAACAGTCCTAATGAAACTCATTTAGACAATGAACCCTTGTAGAGGGAAGGTGAGATGTGATCCTGCAGGCTGCCCTCAATCAAAGCTGGTTCTGAAATCCCACAAACAGCCTTGGCATGTATGACCGTCACTCAGATGTTGGAGAAAGCTGTCATCCACGGAGTGATGAAGAGTCAAACGTAAATAGAGAACTGGCGGTATTTTTCAGCATGCCAGAGAGAAAAAGGTATCTGGGTAGGGTCTCTGCTCTATACAACAGCCAGTCCAACACAAAGATGTGTCCTCAGAGCAAGCATTTAAACACCCTCCTACAGCTGTGGACAGTGCAACAAACTGGAAGAGGGGGAACATATGCTCTCCATGTCATCCTCCACTGAGTGGCCTGATTTCTCCTGCATGGAGCTTTAGCGCTTTATCACACAGCAGCTCCCTGAGAGCAGCATCCGTTTGCAATCATCTCATCACCTCCCCTATTGTATTACAAATTTGCTGCATAGACAAAGTGTTCCATGCTGACTCTCAGCGGTGGAAATCTCTCTTAGATGCAGCGTGTTACCATGGTCACTAAACTCTGGACATGGCAGTCTTCAGGACAATGAGCCTGTCCTTCAAGGCCTCACTATCACATCAATCAACTTCCAGCATATACAGAAGGCAGCATTCCTTCCACATGATTTACAGAGGGGGTAGTATATTCATTGCTTCCTCTGTTGTCACAAATGGAGCATCCTCAACAGTGCTCAGGGCTCACTGACACTGCAGTTCCTCTGTACGGTGCTGGAAGTTTTGAAGTTAACAGGCACATCGGAGATCAAAACATAAATTTCCATGAAAAAGCATCTATTCCATAAGGGTACTGACGTAGGCATAGAGGACAAGGCAAGAGGGAAAAAGCTGCTGACTTCCCACCTGTGAGTCACACTGTATACCTCACTACCTGGAGAAAAATCTCCAATGCTGAAACAATCAGAAGGTAGAAAAAACACCTCCTTGGTGCACTCAAGGATTCAAAAGTCCTGTTATGTTTTGCAGGAAGGGTACCAAGAATAAGTTAAGCACAGCCTTACCTGGATCTGTCCTTTCCCCATTATGCGATCTGTGCTTTCTCCGTCCTCTTTGGTGAGCTTGGTTTTGTTGTAGCACTTTTCATAGCACAGAATCCGCAGAGTCTGTGAGCCTTCCAGCTCAATCTCAAACTCCTGCAAGGCACCAGGAAAGGAAAGAGCAATGAATACATCACAGCAGGACACCAGCCTCTTATCAATATAGTCTCCTTGAAACTCATCAGGAGGGAACACTTACGGACTCACTCAACTTAATGGAGTTCATCTAGAAATAAACTGAAATTGCATTTTGTATATATAAGGTGGTCAAATCAGAGACTAAGATGGGTGACTGCTTAGTCAGGTTTCGCTGACTTTCAGCAAAGCATCACTCAAAGAAACAGACTCGCCCACCTTCCTTGCATTTAATTTTGCTCCCCAGAAGGTTTGAGTTGGCTGTGAACAGGCCAAATGTCTATAGCTAATTCTTCCCCCTCACAACAAATAAACAAAAACACCTTCCTTCAACATATTTTCACATGTGTCTTTAAAAAAATAATCAAATATGCATCTGTTTAAATGATGAAATGCTGGAGAAGACTCATTTGTACTGAAGTGTTTGTTTAACTACAGCTAACCCAAGAGAAAATCTCCTGCAAGCCCTGACAGCCAAATGAACCTGGCATAAAAGTGTTTTCTGAGAGGTAGCATATGCAGCACAAGTGCTGAGCGTGCAGCAAGTTCTTCCATTTGTGGGTTTTCTGCCCATTGTGTGTTGATATTTGACACACGGAACAAGTCACAAAGAAAAATCCAACCTACCTCATTCCAGTTGGGCTCCGTGGTGTCTCTGTAAACTCTAGTTTTAGCCTTGTTCACGAAATACCCAAAAGAATCCACCTCTAACGTGCAGTACAAATCTGAGGAGGGGAGACAGGGACAGAAACTTTTAAAAAAAATTCTAGAATCTCCTAACTTGCACTGATCACTTTCAGGGTGTGTCTTCATTTGCATCTTCTCTGGATTAGTACCAGTAACACTATCCAGCACAAATCTCATCACCTGGACCAGCAGAGTTGCCTTTATGAAGCTGAAGTACCAGCACAGCTGTATAAACAACCTCAGCACAGACAAGCCCTTCACCTCTAACAAGAGCCTGGTGTATGCTATTACCCAGTATTTCCCAAATCCTCAATGAGCAGGTGTACACCAGTGAGAAATGAAACTTCGCCAGGTAGATATTGGATCCCATCAACACATCAGAACTGATTTCCCTGAGAACAGCATCAGTATAATATCCCTCAGAGAGCATGGTAGGGGCCAGCCATCAAAAACTCATTATCTTCAAAAAGTGGTTAATTATGTGGTATCTGGTGTTTTTGAAGAGCTAGTAATGAGCTGCAGACATTGTCCCTACTTGTAAGTTATGTTTTAAGTGATGTTAGCCAGCATTTGGGAAGTCATTGGTTCTGCAGAAGGAAAGCTGACAAAAAGCATGTACATCCAGTTCACTCCTTTCCTCCTGAGACCACACACGCGGCTTAGAGAACAGGATCCCCAGCCACATGGCTAGGTAAGCTCTGCAACTTTTCCTAGATTATCCTCATCAATGGCCGAGAAGCATGTTTATTTCTATTTTTTCCACCTTTTTTGATCCTTCTGTCAAATCACTCCCCTGAATTTTAACACCTCTTTCTTCATACTAAAAATTCTGGATGTCAGAGAATGCTTCCCATTCTTTCACTGCAAAACAAAATACAGTTGAAAGAATTCAGGATAAGGGCTGACTTGTATCTAAAACTGCTGGGTAATTAGCAAACTGCTTAAAAAAAATACCGACAGCCTAGGCCTAAAAAATAATGCTGCATGCTGATCCTCGATCCTGATCCTTCTGAGAGTTAACAGTAGCACTAAAAAATTGCATTCCCCTAAATTTACACCAATGCCCTGATTTTACTTCCAGTTCCCCAAATCACCTCTCATCCTCACCACCATCCCAGACGCTGCAATCCTAAACCAGTCCACGCCCAGCTGTCACAGCACCTGAATTATCTAACCCCTATCAATACAGAACTGCAACTCACTTGAACTTTGCTTGAATCCTGTGGCAGAGTGGACAATGACATTCAGGAATCCATACAGACCTGGGGATTCATCATCTGTGCAAAAGACCCGAGGAATTTTGTTACATTCACAGAGGAGCCGAGAGTGAAAGACAGAATGATGAGATTGATATTACACAGGTTAATGAGTTTGCTGGTTTTGGCTGGGATAAGAGTTAATTTTCTCCGTAGTAGCTCGTATGGGGCTCTTTTGCTTTTGTGCTGGAAACAGTGTGGATAACCCAGGGATGTTTTCCTTCCTGCTGAGCAGGGCTTACACAGAGCCAAGGCCTTTGCTGCCTCTCACCCCACCCCACCAGTGAGTGGGCTGGGGGCACACAAGGAGTTGGGAGGGGACATGGCCAGGACAGCTGACCCCAACTGACCCCAGGGATGTCCCACACCATATGGCGTCATGCTCAGCATATAGAGCTGGGGGAAGGAGAAGGAAGGGGGGACATTCAGAGTTATGGCGTTTGTCTTCCCACGTCACCTTTAGGCGTGATGGAGCCCTGCTTTCCTGGAGGTGGCTGAACACCTGCCTGCCCATGGGAAGTGGTGAATGAATTCCTTGGTTTGCTTTGCTTGCGCACGCAGCTTTTGCTTTACTTATTAAAGCAAAATATGTCTTCATCTCAACCCACAAATTTTCTTACTTTTACCCTTCTGATTCTCTCCCCCATCCCACTAAGGAGTGAGGGAGTGGATGTGTGGGGCTTAGTTGCTGGCTGGGGTTATACCACGACAACGAGCAGAGGGTAAACTGTCCCTAAAAAAGGATGGCAGGAGCATGTAATCTAGCCATTTCAGCAGAAGAAGAGACTGTTCCAGGTCCAGCGCCAGTTTCACCTGTAATACCTTCTGGCTGTGTGTGGCTTTTACAATGACATTTCTGGGGTCAACAAGACAGCATGGAAGAAATTCAAAGGAGAAAAAGTAAGATATAGAGGCTAAATCTATACTAGCAGATTAAACAGTAATTTAGGATGGTCTCTGACACAATTTTTGCCAGTTAGTGTTCTTCCAAAGGATTCCCAGGCATAGTTCAAAGTTGTCCCAGTCTAGGACTCAAACAGGCACTCCAATCCCTGACATGATGTCTGCATGTAAAGACCATTTAATAGTCAATGGATATATTTTAGAGGATGTCCAGGAATATTTTACTAATTTAGATGTAGCCATATAACTTGGAGCTTGTATTTTTATTGTCGCAGCAAGTAACACTGGGATGACAGATTGTTCTTGTTCCTGCTGCTCTCTTTTTGTACGCAATCATCTACTTCAACTACACAAGTTGGGTACATATGGTCTCAGCTTTTGTTTTACAGGAACTCTCAGTTTGTAACTCATCACCAGGTTGAAGCCTGTAGCAAAAAGAAACAGTAAGAGAAGTTCTAGGGGAAATGTACAAAGGCAGGCAGAGGCAGGTTTTCGCTGCAGCTGTACCATGTGAAAGCATAAACCAAAGGTCTCACCTTCCTTATTGATAGTGAGGGGAATGTTGTGGACTGTCTGAAGCTTCACACAGGAGTTTGTCAGCATCTGGAGCTCCACCGACGTGAGTGAGAAGCTTTTAAAACCTGCCAAGGAGATTCAAAGAATTAGAATTCAAAGCAGAGACTGGATGCACGCTCCTTCATTCTGGGCATACAGAGTTGCTCCCTGGGCAATGCTCAGCAACAGTACCGTGGTGCTCAGGTCTGTACTGCTGCTGCAGGCCAGATCTATTGAAGGTATATTTAATTCCTCTTTGGAGTGAAAAGTCTCAGGATGGTTCACAGGAAGGCGGGGGGGGAGGGCTCTTATTTTCCTGCAAAGCCAGAAAACACACCCATGCCAAAAAAGTAAGTTTCTTCGGACTGGAGCCAGGTAGAAGAGCACAGCTGTTCCCTCCACCTGAAACTGCACAGAGTCCCGATCAACAGGGTAAATGGACGAATCACTCCACACACCTAATAAGTGCTCTCCCTACACTTTCCCTACATGTTGCTGCAAGCAAAGTCCCCCAGACAGGCTCAGATGTGCAGAGACAGAAGACATCCATGTTGTGCTGTGGATTTCAACGCACATCTCTCTTTTCACAGGGACCCTTGCCCCACACCTCATCCTCTGGACTCCTGCTCTCTAATAAGATCACAGTATTTGCACCAATGCCCAGCTGAGGGACACTCACATTTCTTCTGCTGCTCCCGGATGTTCTCCCTCCACTCTGCCCTTTCATAGTCCGATGAAATGAGGAACGTGTAACTCTACCAAGGAAAACAAGAAAATGGAGTATGCATTAGTGTGACTGGCCACTGAGAGCAGGCTTGCCTGCCTCCCACCCTCCTCCTGTGGAAATTGTTGGATATACTGTCCTTCTAGTACTCCTGTCAGTTGCCCTACATCACAGCTTTGTCAGTGACAGGCAGGACTCTGGGAATGTGCCTTCTCAGCAGCGTGCCAGCGGTACCAACACAGCACCCTGCAGTCGGAGCTTTCACGGAGCTCCACCCTGCAAACAGCAGCTGCGTCCCTGGCAGCATGAGGTCCCATGGCAGCTCTGTTCTACTCCTCACAACGGTTGTACCAGGAAATGCAAAAGCCTCTACCACAGGCCTAGACACTGATGCAAGCTGAGGAAACAGTGACCAGCTGGTGGATTTTCACTGAGTAGTAACAGGATCTTGTGAGAATCCTTTGCCACATGTATGGAAAGGCCACACTGACAAGTTACAGCGCTGTCAGAGCAGGGAATACCTCTGGCACATTGAGCATCCCACAGCACTATAGGAGACTGTTCACAACCATTCAGCATCCCCAGTGCCAAGTCCAGCATACAGTCCTGAGGAGACAGCCCTGAGTGTGCTAAGCCTTGAATCTGAAGGGGAATCTAGAAGGCAGCTGCTGCAGAGCTTTATCTTAGGTAAAGAAAGCTGTTCCTATTGCTCTGCTGGGGCAGGTGCTGAGGTAGGGAATTAATTTAACGTTATTTTTTTTAAATGCCAATGTTGCATACAAATTAGTCATAGCCGTAAAAGATGTCACCACAACCTCTGGTGTAGCAAGGGTTAGGTGTCTGCTGCTTGGAAAGTGCTTTCAGGCCAGACAGCAGAGGGCGTGAAGACCTCCTTGTACAACAGTGTATACAAACACACACACACCCCTTGACCTCTGTCTTGTACACTGAGGGAGACCAAAAGAGCCACTCACCTTGCCATTGCGATTGTGTACCCGGAAGGCCATGTTGGGAGACATCAGCAGTAGGAGGGATTCCTGCTCTGAGAGCTTCTTTTTCAACCTCTCAATGACCTTGCTACCTTTATTGGCCCTCTGAAGGGTGGGAGAGAGAGGGAGACAGAGGACACATGTCATTCTCCAACGTTTGCCCCCATTTACACCGACAAACATTTTAAGATCCACAGTCCCTTCCCTCTGTGAGTAGCCAAATGGCCCCAGGCAGGAGAAATGCTGTCAACAAGATCCACAGGGCTCCCAGCTGCTCAGGAAGATGTTACCTGCAGTATCTCTACACTCAGACTTGACTCTGTTCCCCAATTCCAGCTGCCCCAGACAAAGGTGCAGAGGTGCATGGTCACTGTCCCAGCTATACCCTCTACTTTTTGTTCCAGAGGCTGCAGCAGCATCATGTCACTGGCAGCCACAGCACTGCTGGGTCCTCCACAAGCATCCTTAACTAAGGAGACTGTAAGGAACTCCTCTAGAAGCTCCCCAGAACTCTGTTGCCAAAATTCTCTCCCATCCACTGATCCATTTTCAACAGAGGTCAGCTAAAGCCAAGGTTTTTCGTGGATAAAACCCAGTCTCAAACCCAGCCATGTATATTGTTTGGCACTGATGCACCGAAGTGCGTACCTTAGACACCTGCACCTTGTGAGTAAGAGGCTTCCACATGGTGTTCCTCCTAATACCTTACTTTTTCCAGGAAGCCCTCTCTGAAAGCTAGCCAGGGCAGAGGCGCAGAAGCATATTCTTTGGAAGTGCGGGGGATAGTCTTCTCATGGTACAAGCAATGTTATTCATATCCTGTTCTACACACCAGCAGGCTTTCCATTTTCAAACTCCTATTTCTCTTTTGGGTTCCAGGAAGGTTTGGAGTCTAACACGTCTGAGAAAAAACATGTCTTGCAAGCAAAGAGAAGCCTGGGCCAGAGACACCATATCTGTGTCAGACTGTCCAGTCAGCATAATTGGTGTTCTCCATATTTGCTGGTGCTTTGACACCAGCGAAGTCAGAAAAAGCTTCAAAAACATAACTGAGCCTGCAAAAATTCAGAAGTACATGGCTTATGAGCAAAATTGCTTGCAGAATCATACTTTAACAGCCAGAAATTGGCACGCCACACTCCCAATCCTTCTCACGTCCACAGTGTAAGAGCCCCACCCTCCATACGGATGCTCAGGGATAGCAGTCACACGCAGTCACAGGCAGGTAGGGGAGCTACTGGGTACAACTACAGGGTCTTTTTGTTTCTGCCTCCTCACAGGACACCATCATTCAAGCCATGCACTACAACAAGCAACAATGGGCTGCAGAGCATCTGGATATCACTGATAACAGAGCTGCACCACAAGCCTCTGCTGAACGGTCTGTTTTAGCAGGACTCCCCATGCTGTGCAGCTCTGCTTCCATCAGCACCTCACCTCAGCAGAGACGCTGAGTCTGTGCTTGGCACAGAGTGCTCAACCCCTTTTACCTTTTCGCGCTGGATGTCATTCTTGATCTGGGATATCTTGATCTTCATGGCATCCAGTTCCTCATCAGGTACCAGTGGGATATTGGGCACTGCCTCAGACTCATCCACCATTTGGAAACTAAGGTCAGTGAGTGGGATGTACCATTTGCAGTCATATTGCTGGCTTTTTCTGAAAGACAGAAGGTCCAAACCTATTACTATTACTGGTGTTTGGCAACACCCACTCCCCCTTCCCACAAGTCCTTCCCCACTATAGTGCATAAGATACAGAAATGGGCACAACTTCACTGTGATTCCCATGTGGAAAAAGTCTGGTAAAGGGCTGCTTTCCAGCATGAAAGCCTAGAAGGGCCAATAGCCAGTACCACACATAACACGGCAACTTGTTTTGTTATCTAGTTCTTTTCATCCGAAGAAACCACAATGATCTTTTGCAAACCCTTTCAGTCCCGTGTGCTCTCCCTTTGAAGCCTCCGTAGAGGCAAAGTGCAAAGGCCATGCCATGCCTCTGACCTGGCTGCTACTGCAATCTAAACCCTGGTGTCTCCTGCCTGAGCTAGGAGGGCCAAGTGGGGTAGGTGAGCCAATATATATAAACCTCTATGTAACCCAACCAGGAGAGAGAAACTACAGCTCATAACTGCCATTCTCCAGTGATTTCACCAGGGTAACCAGTTCACTTTTTTAATGTTTCATGTGATTTATTCCCTTCCACCTCTATTGTCAGGAACATCTCCACTCTTGGGAATGTCCCACTCTTTTGAAGGGTCATTCCTCACAAGTACATGCTTCAAAAAAGGGCAGGGACAACTTTTTTCTTGAGGAGGGCAAGAAGATGAGAGGGGTCTCCCCAAGCAGAACATTTACCAAATGAAGAGAAGCCCTGTTTGAGGCAGGTATGTTGGTAAAGGTTCCTACCCCCTCGTTTGTGAAAAATGTCAAAACCGTTTGTATAGCTGCACTTTAGGGTTGACACATAATCTTTTTATTGTACCTTCTCCATTTTTCTGCAAAACTGTTAACTGGCTGTAGCTGCAAGGCCAAAATTAATAACCTTCGTAACAAAAGAAAGTGAAGAAGTGTCATCTATTAAAAGAAAGGGTTAAATAGAAAAACGAATGGCATTTGTCCAGAATACCAGCAGCTACAGCACATCTTATTTTCCTAGGAAGGCTTGGGGCAGGAGCAGGAGGAATTAACCATTCCTGAGGGATCAGGACTTGGCCAAGGTCTCATATAATAGACAGTGCTACCTTGCTGCTCATTCCTTGTCTAACTACATCTTGTAGATTATGGTTACCCAGGTCTGGGGTATTTATATCCAACCAAAATTGCTGGCTAAACCCCGGATTCTGCTGAAGCTGAGGTGCAAAGCACATAGTCCAGAAGGAAAACCTCACCCTCCAATCTGCTTCTTGAGCTTGGCACACAGGAACAGATCAGTAAAAAGGAAGACATGACGTAGCTTGCGAGCCCCCTCAACCAGCTCCACCATGAAACTGTCCTTCAGCAGCTGCCGGTGCTGGTGAGAAAACAGAAAAAAAGTTTTAGTTACTGCAATGTGAGCCCCAGATTTGGCACTGGGGCAACACACATTCCTTAGACATGACTCCTACCAGAGCCAATTCAGTAAACTGGTCCAATTCAGAAAAAAGAAAAAAGGCTATTAAATGTTCCTTGCTGTAAGCTCTGTTCCCTGCTGCTGCCCTCTCACCCAGGGGCAGAAATGACCATGCATCTCCTTTATTATCTGTTTCTGGGTCAGACTTCAGGCTTCTCTCCATCACCTGTTCCTGAGCCCAAGTGTAATTTATTGTGAGTCATTGCCCAGCTTCTGTGTACCCAAGGGCCAGAATCACTGACAGCACATCATCCCCTCGCACACCAGCAGAGAGCAGCAAACACCACTTTTCTCAGGAGTCACTTACCTAGCCACTGAATTCCGCTTAAGCTACCCCACCAGGGAGAAAGAGGAGTGAACATCTCCACAAACACCTCCACTCCGCATTCACAACAGTAGTTTGTCAACATAAACAGCTGAATGCCATTGCTGCTTCTTTATTAGAAGTGCTGTTAAGGGATAATTCCTGAAAAAAATGTGTATCTAGCGAACCTCCCAGTAGTCCCTTATCAGCCTGTCTTTAAATTGGACCATCTGGATACGTCCCCTCTCATGCCTATTTAAATCTCTTTTATATATATATATATATATATACACACACACATTCCCCAAACCTAGAAGATGCAAAAAAGCTGCACAACCCTGATGACTTTATTCCTGTTTCTAGTTCCAGGGAGCTTTACAAACTCCTTAAGAGGCACACATTAGCAGGCAGAAGCATCACTTCCCTAATTCTCTTATAGGGATTCCATAGGTGAAAGACAAAAAGGCTGCAGCACTGGCACTGAGACAGATGGCTGTGTGCTGTTACCAGTGACCAAGCCAGGAGTTTCAAGCCCTGCTCTGTGTTCAGGCCTTCTGTTCATCAGAGCATCATCAGGTTCAATGACTGCACATCTGGAATAGATATCTCCCACTGATTTTCAGACAGAAGTCGGGGGTATTCAACCTTGGGCAAATTTTATTCCCACCAACATGTGTAACTCCCAGTGTTGCCTTTCTTCACAGCCAGTACAAGCAGGAACCATCAGCTTCTCCACACAGGTATGCGAAGGCCTTTCCTGACCCATACTATTTCCTTGCTCTTCCAGCTAAGAGGATGCTCCCCTGACACCAATGAGCGACACGTTACACATACCATATACGTATATGTGCCTAGACAGCACTGTGGCGGGGGATAGAAGAGATCTGCTAACACTGCCCAGCGCTAGCCAACACCTGCCCCTGCTGTCTGCCAGCCTTCTCCAGGTCCGTGCTCGGGACTTGTCCATACGACTCACTCCTGACCTGCACGATCTCCATGATCCCCACACTCGGAAACGCGTACATGAAAACTGTCCATTTCCAAGAGGCAGCTGTGCTCAGCTATGCAGCAGTAGGCAACAGGAAAGCAGTTAGCCTGGACAATTTCAGGACATCCAAACCAGAACTGATGCCTCGGTTTCTCAGGTTATGCCCCATGGGTTTTGTCTGCTGCGTGACTTAACAAGCCCTGAACACATTTACTGCAGAGGGTGTGGGAGTGCAAACCCCCATGCTGCCTCTCCTTCCGCCTACCGTTCTTCCCATCTTGGCTCTCCAAAATGTAAACAAGCCACATCAGTCCTGAGCCCCAGCAGGCATCATGGCAAGGAACACAAGGCAGAAAAATGCCCTTGCAGACATAATTCTTGTTTCCACACTCTGCCCTACAGCACCCTAAACTTCCTGACATGGACTAAGAGCCTGCATTTTCCTGTCTGCAGCTGCACTAGCACCAGAGCTAGCTGTTAAAGCACACATAGCAGTGTCAGCATCTCATCTTGGTGCTGCCTTCCATTACACAAAGGTCCTGGAAATCTGTGAGCAACAGCAAAAGCTGCACCCTTCCCATAGTGCCAGGAAGCAAGGCTGCTCCCTAGCAGACTGTTGTACCATGTTGGGCAGGAGTCTGTGGAGATCTGGTATCCAGCAGTGATTCAGGCTCAGAAAGGCCTGTACATATGTTAATGTTTATTTTTAGGTGGGCGTGATCCTCCCAGCTTCTCCTCCGTGGTTTTGGAGAGAACGCCTACCTGCATTAATGTCTCTGCTGCTGATGTGCACTTGTGCATGCCTCCCCCTCCTGCCTGGTGAACAAACCCCAGGTAGGAAATGAGAAACATTGTAGTTTCAAAATAAATAAATAAAAAGGAGTTGTCAGTAGCAAAAACACTCTCCACAGCTGCAAGGAATTTCATTTGGGAGCAATAATGAAGCAGGGAAAGATATTTTTGAGCAAGCCAAAACCCTGATCTCAGGTTTCTAGATCTGATGCATATTAATTACACCGCACATCAGCTCAGCTCCTCGGGGGCAATTAGCTACTTGTTGCCAGCTCAACTTCTGCTCATTGTTCCTAGGTATAAAGATGTTCTCACAGCTCACTCTTCTCTGCTACCCAGAAGGATGTGGCACTGTCCCTTCCCCACCTGGCAGGGACATGGCACAGTCCTGACCTGGCCTTCTGTCCCCCTCTGCCAGGCACTGGCAGTGTTTGAGATCAGCCAAGACCCCAGCCCAGCACCCCGCTGATAGTTCCCAGCTGAGAAGTACCCCAGGCTAGTCCAGAGCACAGGCTCAGCACCCCATCCTGAGAAGATGTCTCTGGTGGCAGAGACAGGCCAACAACATGGCCAGCAAATGTGTTTCTTCACAGGCAATGCAGGACACAGGCCCAAGAGGGCTGCTGGAGGACTGTGGAGGACTGCTGCTCAGCCCTAGATCAGCCCCCTGGTTTTGGCACTATTCCAATACCATCATCTAGACCAGAGCATTTTGAAGACAAGCGTGTCCTCAAGTGAAGGGGAAGCCCATACACAGGCATGAGTGACTGGAAACCTTTGTGTCAGGCCTCCACGAAGTAAGAAAAGAGCAGCCCATCAGTATTCCCTGGAGCAAGGCTACCGACCTCCCCACATGGCCTGCCAGGTCCAACCATGCCACCCCTTCTCCTGCCTTCTGAAGCTGCACCTAACCTGCCGCTGCACAGTACTTGGCTGTCACCATCCAAGCATCCAAGCAGACTTCCTCCAAGCAGCCATGCTTTCTGTCCCACATCTCCCCAAAACCCAAGCAGAAAGCTCAGCCATATGATGCCAAAACAGGGGTGTGATTCAACAGCCTTCATATTTCCCACCTGGGACTGAGGTACCACTCATTTGCACTGACTTTATTTTGGCTAGCACTCCTGGGTACAAAATATCCTGACTGACATGAGACACAGTGCTACCATGAGGCAGCAAAAAGTCTTTGGCAGCATGATCTCCCAGTAAGAGAGCTGGGTGGGAAGAAGACAAGGCTGTATTTCCTAAGCTTGACTGGAACAGAAGTAAAGAGGTGAAAGGGATGTATTCCAGTCAGCCACTCAGAGGAAAATACTCAGCTTCACAGACCTTTCATTCTTCATCTCTTCTCACTCATGAGCTAGTTAGGAAGGTCTCCCTTCAGCAAGCAGCAGGAGTAAACTGCCACAAAATCAATCAAGTATCTGGGGAGGAGAGGACAGGAGAAAACATCTGTGGATCAAGTCAGGAAATCTCTCCTCATATAGGTGTGGAGCTTGACATTATATCTAACTACCAGTTTCTCTTGGAAAACAGGACTTTCGTTAGGGCAGGGCACAACAGGCATGCCCCAGGCTGCTCAGCATCAGTAGAGCAGAGGAGGAGCGCTTCCAGCAAAGGGTCACATCCTTTGTTGCAAATGATTCATCTTGCCGGGAGGGTTCAGCAGGTCAGAGGGAAACAATAAAAGGATTTCCCAACTGGCTTACCAGATCCCTGCCAAATCCCACAGTGAGGGAGTGCAGGGCACCTTCCTGGACCTCCCGACATTAATCAGCCCATCCTACCCCACACTGGCAGAGCCAGCAACCCCCTCAGAAAGGACTTGTGCCGGTCAGATGCCCATCCACCTCAGCTCCACAGGCCTTCTCTAGTAGTTTGGGAAGCAAAGCCCACTTTGGTCAACTCCTCCTACCTAGGGCGAGCAACAGCTATTCCTTTGGCGGCCTCCTTTGTTAAACAGGGTCTCCTGAAACATGAGGTCTTTTGGCCGGGTGATCCTGCTGTACATGACATACGATAGCCTACGTGTGAGAAACCATCTCTCTACCTGTTTTCCAAAGTTACTCTGTTTGCTAAGGTTACCAAAGGTGCTAAAGGTTTCCTAAAATACCCTAAAATGACATATAGACTACAGAAACACCAAATAAACATCCAAGAAAACACAAGCTTAGGATCAGAGTAACCCCCTCTCTTCCACAGACAGCCCCAGGACTGCCAGGTGTCCAGGAGCTCAGCAAAGCTATAGAAAGATGTTCCAGGAGGCCTGGGGGAAAACTTCCTGGTTTGTATCATAATGGAGTGAATTAGGATCATTAATCTCTCAAACAAGGCCTGGGCTGACTGTTACCTTCAGTGGCTCTTGCAGAGCTTCTGTACCGGTCCAGTATAAGTCCCAAGTCTCCTTTCAAAGCCCTGTTTTCCTTTGCATGTTTTCACCTGCTTCTTCTCCCACCCACCTCAGTGCTCTGGACAAAGGAGCTCTCCCTGTACATCTTCCAGTGCTTGGATATCCTCTTTGGATTGCCTGTTGCTGTCCTCCTCCTCTTACCTCTGTCAGTGAGCATCTGTTACCAGCCTCACAACTACCTGTATGCTCATCTATTCATCCTACAGTGTTTTTCTGCTGTTTGCATATGATAAATCCTGCTGCTGTCACGTACTGTTTAACTCCAGGAAGTGTGGCAGAAGACCAGCTTGCCTGAGACACATTACAAAAAGCAAAATTTAAAAATCTACTCATCCAGAACCACAGCTGTACAAAAGGCCGTCTCCTCACTTGTGTGCTGAGGAAAGAGCTCATCCGATGTGGTGACAGCAGAGGCCTGCAGCGTGCGTGGGTGAGAGCGCCGGGAAGGACTGGAACATGTGTGATGCAGAAGGAGGAGGGTAAAAATGGGAGATGGGTATTGGCATATGTCAGTGAGGAAGAGGTGGTTTGGCTTTCTGCAGAGCGTAGGAAGAAAATTATTCCTTGTGTGCGTGTGTGCATGTGTTGCAAGACCAGCATTGCAGAATAAAGGGATGCTCTGCCTAGGGAGCTAAACTGGCTGCTCTTTGAGCATTTTCATAGCCTTCCTTTTTTCTTTCCAAAGCTCCTGTCACCAGGAGCTCTCTGACTCCAGCTGTAAGACAGAGTGTTTTGAGTGCTCTATTGCCAACATCTGCCCAAGGCCTCCAGAAGCAGTAGGCACCAGGCCTCAAGCCGTGCACAGCTGCCTGAGTCTAAGTTTAGCTCTCAGCTTTTCAAAGGCTTTAGTTTGCACTTCTGCTCCCTTGCAAATGTCCTTTGTCCTTTCCCTTCCCTGGCACACTTGGTCTCTACCAAGCTAAATGGGAGCCTAAGGCAATGATACCCAGTCCCTTGACTGCAGTTTAAAATCACGTTTAGAAAATTGGTAGAGCAGCTTGCCAAGCAGCCTCTTCCCTCCAGGGCAAGGGAAAAGGTGCACAGCAGCATAAGGTGATCCAACATGTGATCTAGTGGGCTTGATCCCAGAAGAAACTGCCTGTCAGCCTTCTTGCGTCTTGACTGGTGCTGATGAGACCAGAACTAAGCCACCCAGCCAGCACAGTAACCCAAAACTCAAAAAGACTTCATTTTTAGGCAGCTCCATTCCTCCATGCCACTGTGGGATCACACAAATACCAGTGTGAACACTTCGGAGAGGGTGGGACTGCACAGCCACGGGCAAGGCAGAATGGCAGCCGCCACCACTCTGGTTGGTCTGAACTGCCCTGAAACAACATCCTGCAAAGAGCGTTAGATGAGCAGCACTAAAGAAAGGAACCACCATCTCCCAAATGAACTCTGCAATTTTTTGCAGTTTTGTTAATTCCTGCTTTACAAGAATGGGCTGAATTAGCTGGAAACACAAGCCTTTACTTCTGGCAGGGAAAGACGACATAAGCTCTACAGTCATTTGGACCCAGGCTTAGTTGAAAAAATCCCCATGCAGTATATATAGCTGCTCTGTTAATAAGACTAGAAGGGTTATTACTCCCTTCCTTCTGGCACATAACAGTGGCACATCCTTCACCTCAAAGCATTCATTTTCCTGCTTCCCCAAGGGACCATCCTCAGTAGAACCTTAAAACAGGTTCCCTATTTAAGCCAAGAGGACAGTGGTGAAGATGGATCAGCAGCAAGCAAATAAGGTGCCTGTTCCACAGTCCTAAGGGGTGGAAGATTCCCCACCACTCGCATTCTGAGTCAGAAGGTACAGTGCTACGCAGACCCCCTTCCCCTCCATGCATTTGTTTGGTTATTTAGAGGGTTGGCAAAGTGGATACCTGCAGCTAATCCATCAAAAAAAAGTAAAAAAGTGAAACCACAGAAGTAGAAAGATGGGAAGAAAAGGAGGGATTAAGAGAATGTAGCAGATCAGGCTGAATGGAAACAGACCCAAAAGCCCAGATAAGCCCTCCTGGCTCCCCTGTGTTGCCAGACTGGGGCTGGTGCTCTCATGGTTCCTCAGCAAACAAAAAAGCAGAGAAGACTAGCTACAGTCAGCCTGGCAGGCAGCAAGGACCAAACTATGTGTTCATAGGCTTAACCCACCAATACTGCCCTCCCTGTTGTAGCCCTTTCTGTCCCTCTGGTGAATGGTTTTAACTCCCTTTGTTCCCATCTCCTTGCACTATCTGAAATATGCATTCAGCCCAGCAAATTAGACCAGGTCCACGCGTCACAGAAAACTTTCAGTTTATATGCAAAAGTCTAGAATTAGAAAAAAAGCCTCATAAACCAAGCAGAATCAGGGGGTTGGTGTGCAGGAAGGACACCTGACATCACGCAGGAAGACAGCAGGCAGGTCAGACTAAGTCGATGCTCCTGGAGCAGGGAATCACCATTTGCAAAAGGGAGGAATACTGTGCTGATGAGCCTGCACTCTCTCCTGACCTGCACTCCTCTCCTTAGCAGCCTGTCACTAGGGAGATTAACAACTGGCTGCTTTCCTCAGTTCAAAGTAATCCTGAAAAAAAGAGCTGGAGCAAGATGCTGGCAAAGGAGATTTGACTCCTCCCCACGACACACTCAAAGAAAATATTCCACATAAAAGGCAAGGACTGGGAAAAAAAGATAACCGAGATCAGCACCTAAGCAATACACGAGGGGAAGGTGCTGTTTTCCCTCCTTCTTCTCCACCAAGGAAATTTCAATGGGGGGGAAGACAAATAATGAAAAAAGCCATCAAAGCAAGCTGGTGATTCATTAAAATAAAAAATGCATTATGCATTGAGAGCAGTCAATTAGGAGATGCGAACTGCACACTGTCCTGTCACCCTAGGGGAAGCACAAGCAAGGCGAGTGGGAGGAAAGGATAAGTAGAAAAGGAAAGATTTATAGGCATAAACAAAACCCAGCTATGACCCCAAGCTGAGTAGCTTATAGGAAGGAGCAGCCATCACTAACCCACACGAAGTAGCTGGGAGCAGTCTTGTGTCTCTGGATTACTATGCAGAGAATGAACATACCTACTCTCTAGACACAGAGTGGTGTCAACTGGGGCATTACCACTTTGAAAAAAGTGGGATATTGGTGCCAAATGATTAAAGAAAGTATCCACCATCAGATTCCCAGAGTGGAAGGCAAACTCGGGGAAGCATCAGAAGCAAGTCCTTTTCTTCCCTGGGCTCAGTGCAAGCTGCGTGCAGTGAGGGAGAGCACAAAGGGTTCCAATTCACCTCCAGCACACCCACAGCCCTCTCTGTGGGTATGTTCCTTTCTTTCCCTCCCCACATCATACATGGAGTCACTGCAGGACTGAACAGGCCCGCTGAGCCCAATCCTGACAAGCCTCCCCTTCCTGCTTTGTAAGATCTGACAAACACACCACTCCAAAAAGAGATCATCAGCATCATCCTCCTGAGCCTGCCCCTTTGCCTGGGCTCTGGCACCTCATTAGGATTCTGCATGACACTTTTGAAAGCCTGCATCCCTCCTTGAGATGCTGAAAGACAACCAGAGAACACAGAATGCTCCCTCCCCTGTGAGGGGGCATTCTAGCCTGTGATTTCTGCAACGACTCAATCAGCATCTGCTTTAATGAGGCCATCTACTATCGATGAGGCCCTGGTGACTGATGTCTGAGTTTCTATCTCAGCCTCCAGTTGCTCAGCCCTCCTCTTCTTTTCTCAGCTGCAGAGTTCTACAGTTGACAAAATGAGACAATGAGTGAGCATTGCAGGACAAAGTGCACCAAATTCCCAGTAATGCAGCTTCTAGCAAACCTTTGTCAGCTGAAAGTCAGTTTAACAGCTAAAAGCAAGCAGGTTTAGCTGATAGGAGTTGGGAATACATCATGAAGGTTCATGGTATCTTAATAATCTCCTGCGCTTTGTAAGAGACATTTTTGTACAGGGTAATTTGAGTCATTTTTGATCAGCCAGTGTCTCTGGCATGCTGCCACAATTCTTCTTACACATATACTATCTGAGCTGTACCTCTCTTTCGTCCAATCTCCTACATCCTTCTCTCTCTTAATACTTCTGTCAGTCCTGGCCCTTCCTCATCAGGAAGGGCTGAATTGCCTTCTAATGAAATTACAAGGCAGATGAATCAAGCCCACTGAAGCATGCATGACTTTACTGTTGTGTGGCTCTATGCCCTCCTTGCACAACATTGCATGCAGGTAAAGGAACTGCACATCTTAGAACTTTCAGGGTGTAGACCAGCTCCTAGCAGAGCTGAGAAGAGTTATATTACATCCTTAGGAGTCAGTCACCTCCCTTAGTCTTCCCAACCCATTCCATTTGTTTTTCCTCCTAGTCCCATTTACAACATTCTTCTTTAGAAATGAGGACGTAAAAAATTAGTTTTATGGTGAGAATGAAGATTCTGGAAAACAGCTTTTCCTAATTTTTCATGATTTCTGATGTTTCCTCACCTTTTCCTCCTCCCAGGCTTCCTGTTTGGTTTCAGTTTGCAGGTAAAATACAATCCATCTAGTGCATAGCAATATGCATTATAAAAATCATGCATGACGAATGATTATAACAAAGCTAAGGACAAAACCCTAGTCATACTTTTTCTCTGGGGTTCCAAACTGTTTTCCAAACAGAAAACAGAGAGGAGCTGTACCACATCCTTTAGAGAACAAGGACACTGCATACACTGTATCTTAGCAACAAATGGATTAATAGTGTAACTTCCTGGTCTGCTCTACAGAAAAGGCACAACCAGTATTTAGAAACTGAGCAAATAATGAAAGCAGGAAGACTCACCTCCCCCTTCTTTACAGTCATGGACTGCCGACGAGGAGTGATCTCCTCATTGATGCTGGAGAGGAAGTTCTGTGAGATCCGCAGAGCATCCTGCAGGAGTGGATGATCAGGGTGGCTCACTGGAGTGTGCTTGAGCAAATCCTGACACCAGCAACACAAACAAAGAACAGAACCATGAGCAGCACTGGAAAGCAGAGGGGTCTGAGGGTTCCTAACTAGAGCTGTAGAACAAGATGCTCCAGCTTCTTCTTACAGATGAGAGCAAGGCTTTCTCTCTAGAGGAAAAGGATAATACTCTGCACTTCTTGGTAACACCACTGAAGAAGTAGCAGGGTCCTACCTACAGACTCCGTCCCCTTAGTATAAAGGGCAGAGACTCTTATGCAGCATGATAGGTTTATTTTTGCAGTCCTGCAGCTCCATGGAAAATTTGAAGGGCAAAGAAAATAGGAAAGGGGCCTAAAGTTTGAAAACTACCCTTCAGATACTTACATGCAGGACAAGTGTGCTGCGAGTCACTCGATCCACTGGCTTGTATAATAAAGCTGTGAAAAAAAAGCAGCAAGAACATAAGGAAGAGGTACCTAAATACAGCCCCTGCAAAGCAACCTGTCCAATGCAACTGAATGTGCAGGCACAGGTTTATTAACCAATAAGCTACTGGAAAATTCCCTTCTCTAAGGTTAATGTGCTGCACAGCCAGTAAAACACACATGAACGCACAGAGGAAACAAACATGCTCCACAGCAAACAGATACCCACTTGTGAGCATGCCCTGCCAGACAATGGATGAGGAGCACACAAGGTACTACAGAACAACTGCACACAGCATGGCACACTTCTGACAATTCCCTGGGAACCTGACGGGTCCCACAGGGCAGAATCAGGCCTTGCACTCTTCAAGTTGCCAAGGAGGTCCCTGAAAGGTTGGCAGTGCATCCCTCCTTCTGGAGTTCAGCATGACATGTTTGAATGCTTCCAAATCCTGATAATAGGCCAAAACAGGAAGGAGATAGACTTTTATATTAATTAGTGAGCATGGAAGCTTCTCATAACATGGGTTGTCTTCTACTTACGTGCATAGAGACAAGCACCATGGAACCTGATCTTGACCAGGCTCTCTAGATGCTACCATAGGGCAAAAACCATATAACAATAACTGCTAGGATTGTGTTTGTGCTATCACTGGGTAGCAGATGTTCTCTTAAAATCACAGCAGTCCTTTGGTTGGCCTGGTTTTGCCCAAAGGGACTGATGAGGCTTTAAGCTGGGCAGAGGCTTCCCCATGCATACATGCAGCTTAATATGTACGAGCTCTACTACTTAGAAAAAGGGAACTGATTTCCCAGGTAGAGCCAGCAGAGACTCTGTAACCTGCCAGCATTTAAAACAAAAAAAGGGAGATTGGAGGTTTGGCAACAGCCTCCGCACAGTCCTGACAAACCAGTCTCCTCTGCATGGATCACTCACTTTCCAAGGAATTTTTCGTCGTCTGATCTTTAGATTCCTTTGTGCTTCTAGCCTTTAGATTCTAAAAGAAAAAGAAAACCCACGTAGCAGACGGTCAGTTACCTTGAAATGTCACATAGGAACATAAGAGACTATCTGCTCCTCCAAGGGAGGGCCTAAGTGTGAATGTAGGACAGCCCTGTCACAGTTCAAGTCAGTGAAGGAAAAATGTGCTTTCCTTCTTGGTAAATCCACCATTGCCATGTCACAGGCACACACACATCTCAAATATTAAGCAATTTTCTTAGAAGTGCATGTCAGTAGAGATGCAGCAAAGCAGGGAACCACCTATAGCGACAGGGATGGTGGAGTTTTTAAATCACCTGCAGGAGAAAGACATGTCCATAAGGATGCAGCTGTTGTCACAACATGTGTATACCACCAACAAATAAAGTACAGGATTGTGATTCAGTACCCCCAGGTTATACATCCTTAGACCTGTACTCAGAGCTGGGTGGCCTTGGACAACTCAGCTCTCTTTCATGGCAGAAAAGGAACAATGCCTGCAACTCTTCTCTTTGCGCATGGACCATGAAGCTACGTGCATTAATGTGCTGAGCTCTGAAATCCTCACCAGGACACAAATACAAAAATACCATCACCATCATTCCAAATACAGTAGATACCAGCAGGATTTCAGAATTATCTTTAAGAAAACAGTAAAACCAAGGGATCACATTTGCACAGAGCCCAGGACCCTGTGGCTTTATTCTCTATTCTGTCTTGTATCGACTACTACAATACTATCTATACATATTACTGTTAATAAATGGGAAAGTCCACGAAACACATTTTGGTACTGAAACAAAAGTAAGCACAGGGGAAGCTACTTTACTAATGAGTTGACACCACCAGAGCACAGCAGTAGTCAGGCAAAGGACCAGAACCTGATGGAAATCCTCAGGAAACGTGAGAATAGAAGACATTTGCACTCTGCTGAGCAGTACAGCAGGTCCCAAAAGGCAAGCCTTGCTTCCCTCATTTCACAGAGGAAGCTTGTTTCATTTCACCTCTTTATCATAAAAATCTAAAGGGACATGCAATATTGAATGTACTCAGGAGTTTTTCAGAGCAACAAATGCCCCCAGTATTATTCAGCTCTGATTATTTATCTGCTTGTTTTTAAGGACACATACATGAAGTTCATGTTTTCTTGGCCACTGAGTTCTTCATGATATAATCACCGCAATACAAACAGTCAATGAGACCATGCACTGCAGGCAAAGCTAGTGGCCCGGGAAGCCTGAGAAAGTATTCAAACACAAGGTATTCCTCTTAAAGAGAGGAAATCAGAGCAGCCCAGTGAATAACATTATAGATTATGGTTGACACATGTGCCTTTTTAAACAGAGAGCTACCCTCTCCTCTTCCTCATGCCAGTGAAGCCTGCAATTCCACTGACAGCCATAACACAAGCCATTAAGGATGGCTTTTTACACACAGTCAGCGTCATCATTAACAAGAGAAATATCTGAGAAACTCAAATACAGCTTTTCCTTCTAGAAATGCATGAAGGTGGCACAGAGCTGAGAAGTTCAAAGCAATACCAGTTTTTACAAGATTCCCTGAGTGGGGACAGCACATAAAGGCTGTCTGTGTGATAACCTCTATTAGCCCAACGTATAAATTGCTGTAAGAACACGAGCTGAAGCAGTGAGTCTACAGAAGCTCAAACTCCTCCATAAGTCAGGACTGCAAAGATACTTGGAGCATAGACAGGAGTGACATCGCAGGGTATTAGTCAGATCCAGACAGCTCGTGTGCCTGAATACCATGACATTACCTCAGAGATTTCAGCAAACTGAGCATTGGCTTGGCAGCATTTCTCTGCTGTCTCCATAGCAACTTCATAGTTATCCACAAAGGCCCGGTACACTCCCAGCTGGCTGGCCTGCAGGAAGCAAAACAAAACAAAATAAACACTGGGAAAGAAGACAGTTTGGGATGGCCAGCCTCAGCATCTAATGATCAGGTCATGTTCTTTCATGCCAAAGAATTATGGGGAATGCTGAGCAGGCCCAGAAAGACATCTTTGACCTGTCAAGCTTTGCTTAACCAGCACAGGAGCTCCCATGCACCCAGTTCCATCTATGCTGAACAAGTTCACTCGTGAAGGATGTGGAAGCCTGTGAGAATGACACATCCTTATTACTGCCATCTATTTTTCCCTTCTAAACTGCCAGATTAGCATCTATTAATATTTTAGCTCATTGATGTAACTGGAGCTGCTGACTATTTGCCACAAAATATGAATCAGACAGAAATGATTCAGCCCAACAGCACAAACGTGACCCCAGCAAGCTACCTGTTGGCTTTTGCATGATGGGCACACTAAATCAAACCCAGATATTAACCCACATGTGCATTGGTGAACACCGTTGTAAGGGCAGTAGAGTGCTGAAAATACAGAAGAGAGATCCAGAGCACAATATGTTTGGAAGGCAGTGACTGCAGCACTAGGTGACAGAAAATGGCAGTTTTTCCAGCAGAAGGAATATGCAATTGGTCCAGAAGATGGAGCAGGCCTCAGAGTGCAGTAATAAGCCATTATTATCACTGAGTTTCAGCACTGATCCCATTTACTGACTTAGGAATTGCAGCCATATTCATGCCAGAGACTGTAAGATCCTGCTGGGGAAATCCCTGGGTAGCTTCCAAGCTTGGTTGGATTGCAGAGCTGGTTTTGTGTTGCAGAGCTGCGCAGGCTGCGCTGTAAACACCTCAGCAGCTTGAACATGCTTGCAAGTGCATGGTCAGTAGTGAGCCAACAGGTGGGGTGCTGTAAAAGGCTCCATTATAGAGAAGTTTGTTACCAGAAGAGCTTGCACTTACCTGCAACTTCCCTGACACTTCTGCCCAAGACGTGCAACAGGCAGACTGCTCTCTCATAATCATTGTGTTCCCCATTCTCTATGGAGCTTTGTGCAAGAAACGATGGAAGAGAAAAAGCCACTCTCAGGAGAACATTCCCTGCACAAATTTCTTTAGCTAACAGAAGCTAAGAAACAGTGAGCTATTTCCTAGGGCACATTTAACTGAAAGATTAGGAATCAATCTCAACCCTCATACAAAATAACACAAGTTATGACTGAAGTTGAAGGAAACTGCCCTCACTTATGCCAGGGATGACCTGGTCCCAGCAGTGTGGAGAGAATAAAATCATTACGTATTTGCCACTGGGGCACAATTCTGTGAAGAAGCTGCTGTCAGAATTACTGATCATTTGCAGGGCTTGTGACATTCAGGTTTGGATGATGCCCGCTAACATGGCAGAGCTTTAAAGTTTCTCCATTCCTGTGTGGCTCTTTCATTTCCTACTACTCCTGAACAACCTAAGCTTTCATTGTCCTCCTCTAAACATGCCATCATGAAAACCTCTTTTCCATTAAAAAATAAGCAATGATGCTCACACACAGTTTTCATGCTGGTTTAAGTTTTCTCTTTTTCAATTAGAAAGAACACACTGAAAATTAAACAAGCTTTCATAGAAATAAGTGGATTTTGGTTAAAATTTTTTCCATTCCTGAACACTATCAGTGATATTTGCTAAATATTTCTTCATTTCTAAAAACAGTTCTAAAGTGTCTCCTTTCTAGTTATTAAAAATACATACAAAATATTCCCCCAAAATGAGAAGCATATTTCACTCCCACATGCCTAGCATCTTTTTTTTCTTTTCCTTAGTTTCAACAGGAAAAAGGTGGAATAACAGTCACTGATGTTGCACATGGATCATACTTTGTGCCAGACCAGATGAAATTCTAAAACTCCTTGCATGCACTATCTATAGCTACAGTGCTTTGTTTTGTGTGAAAACTTATGTCCCCAGGGACCTCAGGATAATAACAAGGATTCCAGTGTTTATCATCAGATTGCATGACATGACCACAAGTAAACAGTCTGCTCCAAAAGATTTGATGTACATCCGGTATAGATGTCTTGTAATGCCTGATGTTCCTGCCTTCCCTCTCATCTAGCTCCTTCCCACTGCCTGCCAAGAATTATTAGTTTTATCTCATCCAGCAAAGAGTTCGTAATTCCCACTGATACTGTACCAAACCACCAGAAACTGAAACTGCTAGGCTAGCTCAAAGCTTCCTGTGCTATGGCAATTTGCTCCATTGCTTCCAATACTAATCCAACAAAATCAACAATTCTGTTACAAATGCACAAAAATCAGGGGAACATAAAAACAGAGTGCCAGAAGGGCTTAACTCCTGGACCCGTGATCACCATCGGCAAGAAATGGTCTTAAACGAAGGCCTAAGTAGCTGTACGGTGAGTCAAAGCATGCTCGACAGCCAGCAGTGGTAAAAAAATATATTGAGGTATTCAATTAGAGCTATCTGCATTGCTGCAGTACACTTTCAATACAGTTTGTGAGGCTTCCACTTTCAGCAGCCTTCTGTATCTTTGCTTCAGCAACCAGCAGCAGGTGGTCTTGTCTTAAACCAGTTGCTGAAATTGCATACCATGAACTACTCACCAAGGCACCAACTTGACCCCTCCTGGCTAAAACATGCTGGCAGCGAAAAGCAGATTCCCATATTTTGATCTTGAACTGCTAGTGTGCATGGAAAACATCATCTTCCAGGCCCGTCTCCCCTCTGCTCCATAGGGGATGGGCTGGTGCTGGGCCACACAGCTGCTAACAATTGAGTGACCCTGGTAAAGCACACTCCCCATCCAATAAACCCCTCACTGGAATGTCACTCCTACCCTGGGAATCAGAGGCACCTCAGGAATGCAGAGATTCTTTTCTAAAAAGGAAAAAACAGGTCCTTTAATCCTTTGCTCTCTGCATATGCTAGGGGAGAGGCTAAAGGGGCCAAAGGAATCTCCTAGAATGCAAACAATTTGTCATCTGGCTCAGAAACTCAGCAATTTTAATTCAACCTCAGGAATATGCCATATGTGTCTATGTCCTGTTCTGCAGATAATTTTGTAGAGGTTGCTTGGAGATTCTCAGCAGCAGGTTGACTGGATCAGCACAGCAGCAAGGGGAATATCAAGGCCATGACGGTGGTAGAAAAGCAAAGCCAAAGGTGATGACCATAAAACAGAGAAAGTCAGCACAAGATAGAGCAAAGCACCACAGAGAGGAGGTGTGTGAGAGAGAGATCAGCAATAATGAGAAACAGTTAGCTGACATTCTCCCATCTTCCTCTAAAGCTAATGGTTTGACAACACTGTAGACACCTGGAGATTCAATATTTCTGTGAAACTGTATTTGTATTAGTAGCATAGCTTGTTGGACTCTTTAATTAAAGGCAATGAAACAGCCACTTTTGCTGTAGGCCCTTCACTGCAGTGAGGCAAAGCTAGAAGCCTCTCATCTAATCCAGCTACAGGCTTTCATCCCTTTGGTCTATGCAGTCACCAAAGGGAACCGTACCAGCACCTGTGAGACGAATGAGACGTAACAGAAGCTTTGATGATGGTAGCTGACTCACCAATTTTTGGAACAGGTCCCCTACACGTTGCTGGTGACTCCACTGCTGCACTCGGGGAAACAACCCATCATAGAATTCTTTGTGGATCTCATAGAGCTCAGGCACTTTGAAGAATATTGTCTCAATCTGCTGACTAGTCAGCACAGGCTGAGAGGTGGTGGCAGCTGCTTTCAAAGGCTTCATAGGCTGAAATGAGGAATGAAGGAAATCGTTATCATGCAAAACAAGTACATTCAGCCCTTGCCACACTACAACACATCCCTCCAGAGAGTTGTTTTTCATCCTATTAATAAGTGATATTTGCATTCACACAACTCCTGAAAGCTAGACATTAACAAATTCTCTCATGGGGATCACCATCCATGGTAGATGGATTTTCCCAGGATATTAATGGTGTGATTAAAATCCCTTTGCACTCCATTTCCTTTATCTCTGTCCAACTATACAGCAACGTGCCTAATAATTGACATAGGATACTGAAAGACAGGGCTCCTGGATACTACCACACTAACTCCTCCCTGGTTGTGCCATACCCAGTCCTTTCTTTAAGCCTCTCTTTCTCTGCTGGAGAAGAGGAGAAACAGGTACCCTTTGCACCTGGCAACTTGTAACCCATGGTACGTTAAGTTCTAGGAAACTTTGGATAGAAGCAGCAGTGAAAATTCAAGTATTGGTGTTTGAAACAGTATCCGCCACCAGCGCTTACGAGCAGCAGAGCCTCCAGGTGGCTCAGGTAGGTTTCCTCACTGGCTAGGATTCCTGACAGGACCCATTTTCTCATCTCCAGGCCTTTCTCCAGGTCTGGCTCACTCTACAAAGAAGTTAAGGAGAAAAAAGAAAAAGAAAAAAAAAAGGGGAGGGGGGTGAGGGTGGAGAGAGAAAAAAAAAAACAAGAATGAGGATGGAGAATAAAAGATATCATTCTGCTAACCAGAGCATACTTGGTTTTTTGTTTACTTTCAGACTAAAAAGAACCAACCAAACAAAAAAACCTACCTGTGCTCAGCGTCCTGTTTCTAGAAAAATGCAAACATAAAGACAAAGCATTAAAGAAATTTTATTTACCAGCAACTGATGTCACTTAGATTATTTACAGGTGTTAGCTTTAGTCATCCAACTTTGGTGCCTCAATTATATGCCTGGACTTCTTCACAAAATTCAAAACACAGAACTTAAAAATTCAGAATTTATCCTCCTAAACAAACCTTAGGGACCCTTGGTTATGTGCAATTCACTCCATCCTCCTACAAGAGTTCTGTATGATCTTACTCCAAAGCCATGTTTCTCTAGGCACACAGGAACACTTCTCCTGCATCTACACAGATGCACACGAATATACAGCAGTTACAGCCTGGCATTGCTATTAAGACTCCTGTTCTTTCTCCCACTCTCTACTATTCACTAAATTATTTCTCAGTGCCAGCTTGCACAATGTCTATTTTTAGTTAGAGGATGGAATAATCAGCATTGCTTGGAATGCACATGCTGATTTTCTTATTGGGATTCCATGAAGGAGTTCTTAACCAAAACAACTGAAGAAAGAGAGAAAATAAATAAATAAATACATTCATGGGCAAATGTACACATCAAGGGAAGACTAACATCAAGAGTTAAGGGAAGCAGTAATCCCCTCTGTTGAATTTCAATTATTATTCCTCTCAGAACTGTTACCTGAAAAACGTTTAACCTGATAGAGTATTTCCATAAACTCTGAAAAGAAATGTGGCCAAACAATGATTAAATAATGAGAAACACCCCCCTTTTACAGAATCTTATTTCTAGTTCCTTTTATTTCCGTCATTCACACAAATGGCTTTTTACAATCCTTGCAACCTTTTTATGTTGTCAAACGTCTCTAAGAATAGAGAGTCAATAGTTGGATCTGAAAGGGTAGATACTTTTCAAGGGCTTTGGGTAGGTTGTTTGGGGCTTCACGCTACTCCTTTTAATATCCAGAGGAATCTTCAGCTATTGATTTCAGCAGCAGGATCAGGAAACATAGCAGTATGCTCCACTCTGTAGACTGAACATAAAGCCCTATAGCTGACAAAAAAGGCTGCATTTAGTTTAGGCTCCTATGCTTTGAATCCTGCAGATGTATATATGAGGTTCATTATGGAGAGAATGTATCTTGGCTATAGGTAAGCTTATAGTTAACTATCACATTCTGAGTGTGACTGAGCCTACGCACCACACGAAGAAAGAAGCAGATCCTCACACTCCCAGATATTCTGGATTCAGCCTCATCAATAACCATTCTGATTTTTGAACGCCTTCATTAAATTTCACAACCTATTTTCTAGGCTAAAAGATCTTGCAGCAACTACCTTATAAAAATTTTGTGAGTCGTCAAATACCACCATCACCTCTTAAATAAAAGAGGCAGACAGAAGCTGTACTAAGGAAATGAGTAAAATTTACACACATGTCAGATACTACATGGAAAGAAGAACTTGCCTTTGCATCCCACCCTTCTGTGAGGTTCAGTGAGAACCACAGTGCCTTTTAAAATCTTAAAAGGACATCCCAAAGAAGCTAGGAATTTGTAATTCAGCAGTTGCGTTCAGAAAATTTCAGAAAACCACCAGTGACAAACTACACAGTGAAATGTATGCTGCAACAGATTCTGTGCATCTACAGAGCACCCACGTGACTGCCTGTTACAGCTCAGATAGAAACATGCAGCAATGTTTTGACCATTCCTTATGATTTCTGTACCAGTAGTGCCTGGATGTCCACCTCATGGTCCATTTTGTAAGGTACAGTACACACACGTTATCAAGCCAGGCAGCCCCAAGACGTTTAACAAAGACTGCCTTCATCCAAAGAGGCAGGGACGTAGCAGCCCTGGTGCAAGAAAAACACAGTACCTCTTGGTTTCCAAAGATTTCTTACAACACTTACAGAAGAAAAATGCAGCTTCACAAAGAAGCATTGAGAAAAACTAACAGTGCTCCAAAGTCCCCACTGCTGAGGATGAGGTAACTGGTCAATATTGACACAGCACTATAATTCTCTTTAGCAGGTTCTCTTGGAGGAGGTGAGGATTTAAAAAACAGCTGGGTATGTTTGTAACATCTGTAAAGAGCAGCACACAATGACAAGTTATTTAAATGATTCAAATTCCCCCATCACAACAGTGGCACAACAGTTTCCTTCTAGCACTGAGAACAGTTTTCCTCTTCACAAATAAAAGCTTTAATTTACAAGCCAGTTCTTGCTGGGCACCATCAGCTGACAGAGACAGCATTTTCTGCCTGAATGTTAATTTCCTCTCTTTAAAAGAGATGTGCTTTCAGAGAGACAAACATCTCCCAGGACACACTAGAGACCTTCCTTCCTGGCCATTACCACAAGGTCACTTTGCAAAGTTCACGGTATTGTCCTAACCATTTTTAAATAGGAGCATTTTCCAAGCATGATGCTTGCAAAACTCTAGCCTCAGATGCAGCCAGTCAGGGCAGGGCCTGGCTGCTTTAAGCTGCAGCACAGCAGTTGCTGAAGAAACCCTCAGGGGAGTTTATCCAACAATCACATAGCACATTACAAGGTTTCCAATGCAGTACCTCAGATTTACATACAGATTCCTCATATGTAAAAAGATGATCTCCTGCTGTGTCAGGGATCAATACAACACCATGGTGCTGCTGTCTGCATTGTGCTGCTGCTCTGTATTTCCTCCTGAGAGCCAGTGCCCTGACAAGAGTTTCCTGCTGAGGGAGGCCTTTTCTGACAATGTCATCTGGGGCTGCACTGAGCAGCAGCCCTTGCTGCTGGATGAACATCTGGAAAACAGCCCCTGTGCTTCTTCAGCCTCAGGGTGCTTTTTAAGTCACTCTTGTTATGAAACTTACTCCAGGACTCAGACATTCACTGGGAGCTAGTGCCAACGCCAGGAAGAAGAGGAGCAGGTTTATTATTTGTTATTACAACATTCCTCACCTACAGAATTGGGAACAGGCTCACCTGCACACCCAAAACAAGACACAGCAATTAGCAGGCAGAGATACTGCAAGACTGCCCTTCCACTCTCCCCTTGCAGCACGCCAAGACGTGATGTACCCAGTGCCAAGGGCATTTTCTGCTTTGCCCGTATCCGACAAAAATAGTGAAACAAAGAGCAATGCTGTGACCACAACAGCCTCACTGACTGCTCTGTTTCTGCACTCCAGGCAGAAGGGTGCTTAAGAGAGGGAACATCCTGGGGGTAGGTAACAAGCTCCCCACCAGTTCAGGGAGAGCTGCCAAGGCTGAGGACTCCTCTCCCCTACCCAGGCAAGAAGGAAGCAGTCAGAAATCTTTGAGCTGCTTGTGGCAAGGGGAGGGGCTGGTACCACATCTACCAGACCACGTTAGGTAGGGGAAAATACACCTATTAACCAAAGTGCAGATGGGATGTTCCCAGCAGGATGTGGGAGCAGTCTGTATTGGCAAACTCTAACCACTCATCAGGGAGTGCCAGGTGGTCAGCAAGTCCATCCCATGCTTCCTATCCAGCTCGGTTAGCCCGTTTTTCACTTGTACAAGTCTGACTAGTATTTCGTGTTCTGACTCTGTTCCTACCTCTTTGATGCCAGCAGCCATTTCTAGCCTTTCTCCATTGCCCTTCCATCTTTTGGCTACCTCTCTACCCACACATTTCAGAATAAATCTCTTACAAGACTATCACAGGGCAGCAGCCAGAGCATTCCTGTCTGCCTGCCATGGGAGCTGTGAGGACCCAACATCCAGCCAGTTCTGAACAAGCAACCAAGAAATCAGTGCTCTGCTCCCACTCCTCATGAAATACATTTTAAAAAAAAAAAAAAAAAAAGAAAACAAAAAGGAAGGTGGAAAGCAGCGTAAAGGAAGTTTCACAGGTATCTCATGCCTATAAGGTTCTGGTGTTTTCTTCTTAACTGGGTGGTGCTTCTTGCTATTCCAAAGACTTAAAAACCAAAAGATTGAGTCACAGTCATAAGTGCAATCTTGCACCCTGAACCATGGCCAGAGTGGTTAGAAGCACTGAAGATTAGAGAGCGTGCATACACTGGCCCCAAGCCATGGCTGTTTTGAATGTGTTTACAGCTTGCCAGCCTAAGTACTTTAGTTTACTAACCAAGTTGGCATTGCATGTTGTATTCAATTACTGCAAGCCTGAGATTCACCAGCTCCAAGGATTAGACAGATTCAGCTCTTCCTGACTCTGTTTAAAGAACTCGGGGCTTTCTGGTTGTTGTTTAAATTAACAGCAATAATTGTTTTCTTGCAAATATTAGAAGAATGCAGATTAGGAATCTAGAAACCAAAACACATAAGATTTTGCAAAGTGGTTGCTGCTGGCACAGCTCTGTAAAGAGAATCCGTGATTCAAAGTGGGTGTATAAAAGGCACTTTAACTCTCAGAGCTTCCTTTCGTACAGTGCGTTCATATGCTGTGCAATGAATACGTTCAAGGGAGAAGTTTCCTGTAAGGACAGCTCAGAATCTCATAGAGAAGCTGACAGCCTACAAAAGAGAAAAACTATTCATTTCAATTTTTAAAGTGTAAATATCTTTGAAAGCTTCTGCTAAACAGGCTGGAGGTGTCTCATTGTCTTGGTGATATTAAACAGGGCAAATTCTGTAATCAAGTCAATCATGCTCCATGCAGCAAGGGGAAGGAGCAGGGAGCGGAGCCAACATTATTTATAACATCAGTACTGGTGTGCCAGCTCTCCTCAGGAAGGGCTGTACATCTGGGCAGAGCCCTTAAGGAGCAAAATGTTGGAGAATAAAAAGGAAAAGTTGGGGGTGGCGAGGGGAAAGTAAAACAAAACAAACAAACAAAACCAAATACTGAGAGGAAGAAAGGGGAAGGATTTGAAAATGCTGGAGAGGGAAGGACAAGCTAGCAACAGTATTACCAAGCAGAGCAGTAATCCCATTTATTGATGTAGCTTCAGAGGTCAGCTTCTGTGGACTCCCTTGGGACCAAGCTAGGAGAAAAGTCCACAACCTGCTCTGCCACAGCCCTGCTTTCCACATAGCTGACAGACAGTGAGAACAAAAGAATCTGGTCTGAGGACCAGCAATGGCTGCCAATGCTGTGCCAACCATGGACTGCACAGCAGAAAAGAGAAGAGAAATTCTACCTGGAAATCTCCAAGTACCAGCCAATTTCCCCTCCAAACAGAACAGAAAGTAGGAGTTACTTGCTCAGCTTTAGCGCTCCTCCCTGGGCATGATATATACAAGCATTGGAGAGATCTATTTTGGCAAAAAACTCATCTTCTAAACTCTAGAAAAGTGACTCCCCTCATTTCCGGGGAGGGGGGTGGTGGAACCAACTTTACCTTTCCCCTGGTTGCCCTGCACCCACCTCCACAGACCCCCATGCATGTCTTTGAGCCTGGCTTTGCTGGCAAGCAGATCTTGAAAGGCCTTTCTCTTCCCATCGCTGTAATCTCTCCCCACGTCACCAGCAACCATAGGATCATGATGACTGAAGTTTCCCATTCTCTCTCAGTCTCTTTAGCCTCCAAGCTGCAAGCTACCCACTCCAAAACTCTTGGCAATAACTCTTCTCTAGCAAGGGTTTCAGTCACTAACTTTCCAGCTGTCTCAACACTTTCCTGTGCCCCAAGAATGCAAGCTCTCCCTCTGTCCTCCTCTAACTCTAACTTGTCCACTTTTCACCCTAGCTGTATGGGAAAGACAGACACATACTCTCTCTTTCTGGGAATGAATTATCACTATCTATTACAAACACTGCCTGACACCTTCTGAAGCTACCAGCATGGTCTTATTTGGCAAACATTTGGGCTGTCATTTTCCAAAACAGGTTTCCTGAATTTTTGGAAAGTTCAATCACAACAGTTCAACTGTTACAGAAAGCAAGGTTCAGGAAAATTAAATCACTTCTCAAGTTAAATAAACAACTTAAGCATTAGTGGAACCTATTTATCCTTTTTTGTCTTTCCCCTGTAGACTTGCTTCAGAGCAAAAGTCAAAGTTTGGTAAAAGCATTGGCTTTATGCCAGGACATGCGTCAGCAGCTCAGCACAAGATTCTGGAAGAGCCAGAAGAGGGGGTACGAGCTAGCTTGCTTAATGCAAACATTTGTTAAGATGCCCTTACCACAAAAATGACGAGTCAGGGGATGCTGAGATCCACACTATGAACGCCCACATTGATTATGTCCTCTCTGGGTCCCAGTCAAAACTAATACTGGTGCACCTCTTGTCACCTTCCTCGGATAGCAACAGACGTTTGTGCAATGGACACATAGCAGGTGGAGTATGAATACATAAGAGGTGGCTGAAGTGGTACTGCTTGAAGGCAGACTAGCCAGAGTCTTCTAGTCTGCTTACACGATGCAGGTGGTAGGGGGTATTTGGAAAAGAGACCCCAAACAACAAGGTGTACAACACCACAAACCTTCTGGAAGTCAACTGCGGCCCTCACTTCTGGAACACAGAACATGAGGTGCTGAGAGTTGGTCACTCTTCGCACTGAGGGAACAAGATGAAGCCCCTCCACAAGCAGTCCAGGAGGTATCCCTTCATTCTCTTTTAGAAAGAGACACTGCTTTTGCCACTCTGCACTTTTTCTATGGTGGTTGGGTAGACCAGGTGGAACCCTGATGCGCTATCCAATCAAAGGCTATAGCTGCTATAAGGAGATGGAATGACTTAGTCAAACACTTGGCAGATAAATACAAAGCCCAGAGCAAGCCCACAAGAAAAATCAAAGCAAAATGCCCTCAATATCCAGATAGCAACAACCCAGTCTCCAAGAGGAAGGCTGGTTTCACGGACAAGGCAGATAAACATTGCACCAGAATGCTGCTATGTCTGTGTGATGCTAAGTGAATTACTTAGAATTACATTTAAAAAAAAAAAAAAAAAATCACTGTTCGCAATGTTTTCCATTTTCTGGGTCACTGACTGGAGTGTTGTTAACTCTTGGTTGCGAGTGAAATTAAAGGGATTTTACTTTAAATGTGAACTGCATTAAAAGTCAGTCCCTGGTTTTGCAGAACATTACGCATCTCACATTAAGCATCCAAAATTAGCAGACGCTTTTCCTATCATCTGTCTGCCTTGATTACCTGTGGTTAGTGAACATACCATCCTCTTCTCTCATAGGAACATTGCAAGGATAATCAAGACCTGTGTAGCATTCCAACTGTATTTGGAGTTAATGGTCATGCCAAAAGGAAATGAGTACTTCTGTACTCAGAGCAGAGTTTGCACAGTGTCCTGTAAATAAGGTGTACACGTAGCTCTAGAGATAAAATATTGAAGCCAGTGAATATCATTTACCATATACACTGAACAATGCAGGAGCCCCATAGAAAAAAATAGGGCATGATTGCGCAATTGAAAGTTATCATGAAGATTCAAGACAAGGCTATAGGCACAAGGCAAGGCTGGATAACCAGAGCAATTTCTTAACTTCTGGATGGCTTCACAATCTTTAATATTTTGTCAAAGTGGTGTACATAGTGCATGTGTTGTGTTGTTACATACAGTTAACTGTTGATTTCTAGACTCTGGTCATAAGGATAATCTAAAATTTTCAGAAGTAATTGCAGGCACCTAAGAAAGAAGTAAAAGGGCAAGGAGACAACTATAAAAGCAAACACATGTAAACAAAAAATGTTTTCTCCTAATCAAGTGTAGTGAAAAAGAAAATAGAAGAGACATACGTCCTGGTATTTCTGGTCCAACAGATTCTATGTTCTTGGCTCAGCACAGTGTGTTTGACACTTAATTTTGTTACTGATGTCTTTTCCACTACAGCTGAAAACATAACTACCATTAAAAGTGTCTAACAACTCATGATGACAGAAAGTTTAACTTATTTGGGAAATACTGCAACTATAAATAAATTAGGCTCTTCCTCCTTGTCATGGACTGTCCTTCATGAGGTCATTTGTCATTTGTGGACTAATTACAGACAGGATCAACTGAAGCGGTTGAGGTTCATGATTAAAAGTCTAATCTGTATCAGGACCTCTTTCTTTTGGAAGCCATAAAACATCTTTTTATAGTCAGAGAGAAGAAAGCAGCCATTCATGTTAAAAACTATTTTTAAAAAGGCAGCCTTCTAGCATTATTAAGGTAACTTTGAAATTAACTACTGTTAAATGCTTATGAGGCAATATTCAAACAAATAAAGAACAAGATTAAATATTAGACAGTGTCTCTTCCAGGCCTGCAGTCACAGGCACTATGACAACTGGTTCTTTGAAGATAACGCTCAGCCATGTGTAGTCATGTAGCATTTTTCCTTCATCCTGAGAAACATAACCTGGAAATCTCAAGCCAATACTAAAACATTCTTGGAGCTTTTGCATTTACTAATGATCATTTCTTCATTCAAAAGCCTCTTACACATCAGAAGAATTCTCATCTTGAGAGATAAAAAAGCATCTCAGAATTAACAGACTGAAGCATAAGCAGCTAACTAGATACCATATGTCATAGTCAAATAAAATTAACCAAACATCAACAATATATGGGCTTGATAATGCTTTAAAAGATCTTGACAATGCATTTTTGTAAGTGAGAAAGAAGAACAAGAACAGTGTCTCAAGTAGGCTTCTTAATCTAACATTCATCCTAGAAAAAGTAAGGAAGTATATGATACAACACTAACCAATAAAGAGTAACAGAAGGATACGTATATATATTGAATGCTAAGTAGCAATGGTTTGCGGAACTTGTCAGACTCTTGAAATCGTTTTGATGCAAGATAAATAAAACTGTCTGATAAAGGGGATGGTGTGGATTTACATGTACACTGATATCTGTAAAATATCCATCATTTTCTCCCATGACATCTTAATAGGACAGAACAATATAAAGCCAACACGTAAGTTAAACCACAGATTTCAAAGTGTCATTTACAATGTGGGAATTCAAGGTTGTTTGGCTACACTTTCTTGGAAATACAGCAGGAAGGAAGTGACAGTTGTCTTTGTGCTATTAAGCATTTTTATGAATGACTAGGGGAAACCAAAAGTTTGCAGATGACAAAGATATTCAGGGAAACAGCAACTTGGGATTGAAGTGTTCTACAATCTAGGAAGCAAAAGGATAAAGAGAAACAAAGGTTGAAAGTCACACAGATTAATTCAAGCTAAAGCCAAGACATTTTTGACTGTGAAGACAGCAGAGTCAATAGTTATTTACTAAGGCAAGCAGCAGACTCTCTACCAAGACTACTGTAAAAACAAAAATAGAAATTTTCCTTAAGTTCCAGGCTATATCCGTGCTACTGAACCTGAAGCAAAAATAAAGCAAGATAGCCTGAAGGTCCACATCAAACCACAGCTCAGGCTAGGTGGTTCCCCTCTAAATTTTTTACCTACCATAATTGATTATATAGAGAGCTATTTAGTGAATAGTCAAATTCATTATAAGAAGTGGCCATCTCCCACCCAAAGTCACCATATTTCAGAGCTGGCAGTTTTACATCCTCTTATTCCATTTTGACAGGGTGAAGGAAACAGATCTTATATTCTAGATGCTTTATCAAAGCCTTTAACCTACCTGAAAATAACTCTTCTTTTCCTTGTGAAAGGCAATGACAACCCACACACACAGATGCATGAACATCATAATGTAGGATGTTTTGTTCCAGAGTCTCTTTTCCAACAGTACCCTCTCAACAGCACTTAATCAGCAATTCTCTCCACTAAAATTCACAAAGAGTAAAAAACCGAGGCCTAAAAATCATACACACAACACTCATCCCTGAAGGTTAAGCTTAGCATCAGCTAGAAGCCTCAATTTAGCTTTAAATATACAATATCAATCAGGCGCTGCTATATTACATCAGGTAATCTGTCCTACAGTGCTGGCAGTCCGTGTCTTTGCTCACTGCTAAAGCAGTCTACCCCTTGCAAACCTACAAGGCTTTCCTGACTCCAAAAGGTAGGAAAGGACTCACTGATTTTGTAGATTCCAGAGACCCTGAAGATAGGGTGTCTCGGCTGCCCCGACTCTTGGAACTGAGATGGGGTGAGGATGATGGCGAGTCATCAATATAGGGCATCATATCATGATGTCGCCTCTGTTCTTCAGCACGGTCTGCATCATACGCATAGCTAGGTGGTGTGCCACTGAATGAAGCATCTGTAAAACACAGGAGAAAAATCTGTCTGGTCAGAGTCAAGCTGGACAGGAGACAGGCTGGTCAACCAAGGTACTGCCTGCCTCCCAGCTATTATGATTACTTATCAGTAAACCCAGAGTCAGTGATAGTTAAATATAGATCAAGTGGAGGCATAAATTTAATTAAACTCATGTTGTCACCAAATGTTCACTCATTCTAAGTCCTAAAAGGTAAAGTCCTTTCTAATATCTAACATTGGTGTTCATTTAATTACAGCCCCTCCCTCAAGTTTTCCTTCAAAAGCATTAACATCAAAATAAACCCTTCTGCAGGCTCCATAAAAGTTACACAGTCCGGGTTAGGAATGTAGTGGGTTAGGGTAACAGACCCTGTTTTTTCTGTAGAACAAGAACAGATGATGCCCCTGCCAGTTTAGCAAACACAGATAATACATAGCACAGGGGAGAAACATAACTCTCTTCAGACCTCTCAGGAACAAGAGGACTAGGAAAGCAAGGTCTTACATGTCACGTGAACTGGCCTACTGCCAAAACTAAAATCCTAAGAGGACCTCTTCTGTTGGCTGCCCCTCCTCCTCAATTTTGAGACTAGCTCCTTAAACAAATGAATAAACCACCACCCTGCTCCCTCCTACCCACCCCCCAAAAAAAAAATACCATCCTAAAAACAAACAAAAAAGGATGGTGGTATGAAGAGTCAGATTAACAATTATTGCATGAGATACCAATGAATTCCTGCGGGAAAGTTGAGTAGTAAAATTGGTTCTGGTATCTTTAGTAGCTGCATACAGAAACTGTTTCTGCAAAAATCTATATTAAGGACATATACTGAGCAGCTCCCTATACCACAGGTTAAAAGGTCTTTTACCTCTCTGCACAAAGAAATATACATAAAGGACCAAAACTTCCTTTCTGCACAGTGGCACTGCATTACATACACCTTGCCCGACAGAAGCTGGAGACAACCTCACATACGAGTTACATGGGCCCGTGAAGCACTTTCACCTGTCAATGCCCAGAATTGTCCTGTGTGTAACAGTGACAGCCATGCATAGGCCACTGCACACAAAAAGGCAGAGTTCCTTCTCTTTCAGTTACAAGTCACAAAATGCCACCCTTCTCCCAAAACTGAAAAATAACTACAGGGAGATAAGCTAGATCCATTTTTACAGTAGCAGACAGGCCTTATGGAAGACAAAGCCACACAAAAAAGAATAGCTTTTTTGTCTTATAAGTTTAAAATTATACATTAAATTCACACTTGAACACAAGTAGAACCAATTTTTACTTGTTTTCACAAATATCCAGGTTCTGCAAAAATAATAAGCAGCAGCTGCCAAGCATACTAATAATCTTGTTATACGTCACTAAGGCAGGGCGGAGGAGTAACATTTTAAAGCCCACTTTTCTCCCTCACAGTAAACTCAGTTAAAGCATGACTCATTCCAGTAAAGGATGTGAACTTTGTGTGGAACAGAATAAAATTTGATCCATGCAGCTTATTCAGGAGGGAGAGCTGGTCTAGGGAATTTACGCAAACAATATACTGAAAACCCAACAATAAACTCACTGTAGAAATGAGCCTCTGTTTCAGTTCGTACCAAATACCACCCAGCTAAATAACAGCTGTATACAAGGCCTTTAGGCCGCTGAAGGACCATGGCAATATTATTTTAACAAGCTCAATGAGTTTTATGTCACCCACCCGCTCATGGCATTACCTTGTGCTCAAGTTCTCAGAGTTCCTCAAGAGTCATTAGATTGTGCAAGATGGGGCGGGGAGGGGGGGAAAGGTGGTACATGTTTTCTGGAAGGGACTTTTATCTGGCTGTTAGAGGTTTCCAGAGCTCCCCAACCATTTAGAAAACACCCTATTAAGTTGATTTGGTAAGTGGAGGCTTGAAAGGGAGTTGCTGTAATAAGGATGCTCAGTCACGAACAAAAGGGATTTTTAGATATCCGAAAGTTGGATAATGACTACAACACCTGCAAGCCAAACAAATCTCATGCTGGAATTTTCAAAAGCTCTTTGGCTAAAAGAATGCAGAAGAGAAGACAGCATGGCCCCCACCTTGCACGACCCAAACAGGTAAGGAAACACTGAGAAGAAAAAGTAAAAATACCCTCCCTTCCACACAAGATGGACGGTCTTCTGTTCAGCCAGAAGGTTAAGGGGCTGTTTTGATTCCAGAAACCAGAATTATCAATAGGAAGGAGGATGGGTGTCTCCTTGCATCTCTGCACTATTTATGCCATATAAAAAAAAAAAAACCACCAAAACAAAACACCAAACCTAACACCATATAACATCAGTGGAAGAGTGCAGATATCTGTTTTCCATTCAGCTGTCCCTCGTGCAACTTTCTAACCCAAGAAGCTTTGCACAATATTACTGACAATTTAACACCAGTATTATCCAAGGAGGAATATCAGTACTGGGCGCTTATGCAGGCTTCATGCCTTTGATCAAGCAAGAGTTCTTTTTCTTTCAGAAGTTTCTTCAAACTACTCTTACCCAAACCAGTTTCTCCTGCATACATGCGGTAACAAGACCACGTTGCTGTGCAGAAATTAAAGCAGGAATATTTCTTTCACTCCCAATGCTCACTTTCAAAATTTATAGTTTGCTCCACTACTGTTAATGGGGGACTGAATGCAGATGAAAATATGTTAGCAGAAAGGCTTGCAGTGAATCACAGTATTTTCATTTTCCTCACTTTCTCCTGCTAAAAAGCAGGCTTCACACTTCTACCTTCCATAACATGTTCTGTCTCCTACTGCACAGGGAAACCTTTATCTGAAACTGAAGGAAAAGGCAGGTGGAGGACTTGTGCTCAGCAGAAGAGATTTATTCCTAGCTTTGCAACAAGATTCAGTCTACCTTTGAGTCACTTCGTCTCCCTACCCATAAAAATGAAAATAACACATCTCAACAAGGAATGAATCTATCAGTGTCACAGACTGGCATGAGATCTGTGCATAGAAAGCTCCACACAGAATTTAAAACTATTTCTGTATCCTCCAGGGATCCTTCGCACATTAAAAAGCTTAGCAGTAGTTATAATCCCTCTTCTTTCTATTATTGCTGCATACAGCACTGAAATCCACCTATGGAGATTCTAATTAGCTCCAAAGCAGAAGGACCTTCTTGCTTTTATTGTACCATTTTTTCCAACAGAAGCAAAGTATTACCATAGCTAGATACACTATGCAAGTCTTAACACTAACAACAGAGGTAGACTTGTATCTCTGTGATTAAAGAGACCACTGTTGCTAGGGGAACTAGGTTATTCAGGTCTCCTAAACCCAGCACAATGCTGCACAGGCTGTTCAGGCTCTACCTGAGAGCAAAAAGACAGAGCAAAGAAGTCAGAGCCAGGAGCTCACCTGCTCAGACACTTCCAGCTGCTCTGGGTGCTGCTATTGTAGATGGCAAGTGGAGACAGCAGCTGGGCCCAAGCAAGAGCACTTGGTTTCTTAGTCAGTGTCTCCGGTAGGGTGAGCATTAAAGAGGGTTCTTATTCTCCTTTTAGGGCCAGCCAGTAAGTCATGAGCAACCAAGCCATCAAAGCCAGAGAAAGATGAAACACAGGAACAACAGACAATTGCTGAGAAGGGACAACTAAGGAAAAAGGGTAGGCACACATGATCGGCTCAAGCATGTGGTATTGAGAGAGCACCAGAGACAGACACTGAGGACACTATTCCACGTGTGTCATGCTTCTCTGATCTCACCAGCAGGCTCCCTTTCTCCTCCTCTTTGGGTCACCTGTAAGAGATCCCATCGCACAGAGAAGAGCAGCAGTTGCGACTTACAAAAATGAGCCCTCTCAGCCCCTAAGAGTAGCTATTTCTACCACTGGCCCTCTGACATTCTTTTACAGTATCCCTTCTTCTGCACCAGCACAATCTCAGGTGCAGTGAACTACCTGGGGCTACAAAGGCTCATCATCAATTCACACATTCTGCTAAAAACCTCAGGCATTCACTTCCACCTTTGGTACTGACAGCAATGGCCTCTCTGGCCTTGCTTTGCTCCAGCTTTTATGACGCTGTTCCACCACCCCCGCCTCAATTACTGCTTCAGTCCTCTCACCTCCTTTCCCATCTCTGTCCCCTTTTCATTTTCTTTTGGTTTTCTCAAACTTAATACTCCTTTTCTTTGTTTTCCTCTTCCTCCCCTCTTCTAAACTGCTCCTCTCCTTCATTGCTTCAAATTTCACCTGGTTGGGGGGTAAGGAAGACTAACAAATTTACAGTTAGTCACAAATTCACTGGCACTCAGAGACAGCACAGCAACACTGTTCCCTTGTCCTGCTGCCTACACCCTTCCTGCTGGGTGCCACATTCATTCTTTGGAAATATGAAATCAAGTCACAGATCTAACTTGAAAGCAGAAAGGGGAAAAAGAAATTAACTTCTAAGAAAAAGAAAGATTAGCTGCATCTAATCCAGGGCCGCACGATGGTTCAAATGCATGTGTCATACTTCCACAGCATCACAACATCTATAGCTGCATGAGAGGCTTAACAGCAGCATGCAGAGAAGCTTCCAAGCTGGCTGTGCTCCAGCTAATCCCACTAAAAGAGCAGTGAAGCCACAGCAGCTCAGACCTGCCTGCCTAAGTAAATACCTAGACTCCTGGAGGGGGAGGGGGAGTTGCCCCTCATGCAAAAGCCCCACATCACTGTGGCTTCATTGTACACGGTACCAAGGCTAGCACAAGTTTGTAATGTCTATACTCACTCCAAAAACATTCTCGCAGCTGCAAAGTGGAGGAGAGCTAAGGCAGTTTGCATCCTCCGACTGGGTGTTTCTCTATGCCAGGGAATGTGTGAGGCCACAGTTTGACAATGCATTGTCTTGCCAGCAACTGGGGTTCAAGGTTTCCCCCGCGAAGCCATAAAGCACTGCCTGGCCCTTTCCCCTCTTACCCCCTTAGTTCTGCAACCCCATAGATGTCTACAGTCCAGATAAAGAACTCAACCTGCTCAAAGAAAAGTATCTTTGAGACTTCCCTTCTAAGCTGGATCAGCTCTCTGATCTACTTCATGGCACAGAAATCCAAACCAAAAGGATACATGCATGGCAGTTCAGGGGTGGATATACTTTTAAAAGCTTGTACTGCAACTGAAGACATAATATTAGCAAAACACTGCTTGAGTTTCCTTTACACTGAAGCTTAGTAAATTCCTGGGATTTACACATGGCTGGTTTGGGGATAAGTTACCAGAATGCAACTTTTTTTTTTTTTTTCCCCTAACCTTTAAGTTACTACTGTGCCTTACCAACCTTAGCTCCAGCTTTCACATACTACTGTTTGCTTGCTGATAAACAATATAGAATCATGTAATTTTATTTCTTAGAGCTGGCCAGGCTACTTGGAGAAGGATCAGGAATTCGGGCACAGTGCTGAGCACATGTAGAAGTACATCAGCGTGGATGGGCTGTGAATGCAGTTGCCTAGGGAATACAGCAGCACTTTCTAAAAAATAGAAGAGTTAAACTATGGAAACTAAGCATCCTGCTTATTTCCTTGACACCTTCTGAGTCATCATCTCCAAAACCAGGAAATAGTGCACTCAACACTTTGTAAACTTTTGCACAAAACTGAGATCTACAAACAATAATTATGCTGTCTACCTATATAAGGAGCCTGACCCAAAATGAAGATCAAGTATCAAAAGAAAAAAAAAAAGATATATGTTTGCCATGTCAAATCCCTATGGCTTTATTCTTCTCAGATTGATGAAGAAAAGGCTCCACTAGGATGCTAAACATATTCAAAATAAACTCTCTCCTTCATGCTCTGTACCTCTTCTTTATGTAAAGACAGTACATCTACATGTAAAGATGTTTAGTGAAATGTGAAGCCCCCACTCAAATAAAAAACCAATTCATTTAGCAAGAAAAAAAAAATCACATTAGTTTGCAAATTCATTCTTTAGTATTAGATGAGCGTGAAAATAGAAAGGAGAAAGTAACAAAAGCTAGCTCCAAGCCTGCCTATGGCCTCAAACTGCATTTCTCCACTGAGCACACAAAGAGGATCCAACTCTCAGTGCTAACTGATAGACTCCTACAAGGCACCCCATCATTTGCCATAGAAGAAAAATGTCCACAGAGGGTGATCGTGCTTATCACTGCTGAACAAGCTGTTTGCAAGCACGGGTTGCAGAAGTAGAATTGCAGTGAAATACGTAACGCAGCCCACCCACAGGAAACACCCATCAGCGCACAAAACCAAGGCAGAGTTAAACAAGCAGTTTCATACAATGCAGCCAAGGTGCAGTTTCCCTTCTGCAGGCAGACATGAAATGGGCTCTGAAAGTGTGCTGTATGTTGACAACTTGCAATGAAACACTCATTAGGGAACAGGACGAAAGGGGAACAGTACCGCAGGAAGGGAGGTTTCTAAATACATAGCTGGACACTGGAATGACAACTACAGTTTATACAGCAACCAAAAAAGGAGTTCTGTGAATCCAAAACTTCAGATTTTCCTGATATCACCAAATCCATTTCAGGTTTGCATCCTCTCCTCTCCCAATGTAATAACGCACCTTTCTGCAGCATGTTAAGCAGCTGCAGAAACAAGTCTCTGACACACGTAAATTTTACCCAATGTTTCATTCCTTTTCAGGGTAAGGGTGTGTTTGTGTGTGCACATGTGAATGCACGTGTATGTGTGCATGTTGAGATTGAGAACTGCATCTTATTTTTGAGATAGAAGAAGAGAAAGTAAGGTACCTTGCATATGGAAGCAGCAAGACAGCTGGTGGTTCTCTCCACCCTCCCTCCCCCAGGGGATCTCAGGCCATAGATGTTAGCCAGCCCCCAAGAAACTTCTGCCTCTACCACAGATGAGCTTTATCCTTGTAGCAGACAGTGCCCTTAAGTCTTTAGACGATGAATTAGCTGCAGTCCACTTTTAATCTTTTAGGTGTGTCAAACCTGGATCATTAAACATCTAAAAATCTGCCCATATATTCCATGAAGAGTTCATGCAGAGACCAGAGGACAGGTCTGATCTGTTTGTAGCACTCTGTTACTGAGACATGCTGTTGCATTTTGCTCTGATTGGCATTTTCCTGGGGACAGATTTAACATTCACACAGATCTAATACCCATGCAGAGTGAGGTTCCATGATCCAGCCATTATGTGAAAGCTGGGACTACTGAGACCGTTCTCCGCCTCAGGGAAGCCTACGGCATCCTTACACAGGACAGAAAGAACTGCTCGCTGAGGCTACCAAGATCGCCGTTATCATGAGAGAAAAATTCAGGAAGCTAACCTGATCATCCAGGAGTGTCCATCTTTTACCAGACAAGACTGCAAATTCCAACAATTTCCCTTCTGCCAGCCAGCACAACTTCCCCGCTGCTCATCTTTGCTTCAGAAAACTCTGGCTCAGCAACCATGGAGTGCTACATGCTCAGGAGCATAGACCAAGCTGTCATCCACACATTATATTCAGCCAGGCTTTTGACACAGTGCATGCCACAGAGGTCAGCAAGGGAAGAGTAGCAGAGGTGTAAATTCCCATCTCTCTAAGACATCGGACACTTGGATCGGTTTCAATCAAACTGAAATGCTGGGAGGGAAGCACAACCATTGCACACGAGAAACTAGACAGAGGAGTGCAACTGAAGACAACAGCTGCCATTAGGAGAAAAACAGGTTACATGTTTAGAAGATGTGACCTTTCAAAGACAGGGTGTCTTCCACAGCAATTTGTAAATTTTAGGATATACTACAAGCATGCTACATGTAGCTAACAGTAGGAAATAAAGTTACCCATAGTTACTGCAGAAAGCAAGACGTGAACATTTCTCTATGACGGCTGACAATGCCGATGTCCTACTGGCTGCTAAATGCCCTCCAAGGCACTTAAAAGGTTTAATTGCCATCACTTAGAGCCCTAAATATCAGTGAGTAAACACACACATATATGAATGAGGCACTGTTCCCAGCATGACTGGCTGCAAATATGCTGCCAACAGGTAAAGACAAAGAAATTCTGGTCAGGCCTGAACTACATAGGTACCATCCGTTTAAGGAAGAGTGTGAGAATACTAAACTCACAGGGCAGGCCAGGGCCCAAAACAGTGAAACTCCTGTTGCCTTTTTTCTTTTTTTACTGTTTCTCCTAAATGTTTACCACTAAGTCATATGGCACAATATAACACCCCATAACATGGATGAATACCTCTCAGACTCCTGCCTTGGCGAGAGCAGAAAGTGAATCTGTTTCCATCCAGGGTCTGTGTCTTTAGATTCCTCTCCCGTTCTATGTTTTCCCAGGTAGGCTGGAAAGGTTTCCATGTTCAGTTCATGTTGGCAGTCAGACCACTGGATGTTCTTGGCAAAGTAAATCCCAGACCAAACTGGAACACCTTTCCAGTTTTCTTTTCCATTCCTTACTCAGGATTGTGCACCAAGTTTAGCTGTTCTCATTCACTGCAAGTCTAACAGGCAGAAAGTAAATTTTAGGCCTCGCATTCAGAATTGAAGACTTTTCAGTATAAAAATACCTGGACAGGCAGATACATTCATAAGTAAATGTGGCTTTGCACCAAAGGCACCAGGAGCTTTAGCACTGACTAGATCAGAGGTGCAAGCTGACTGAAATAGAGAAAAGTTTTCCATGAAAAATAAGGTTAAAAAACCAAAACAAAACCAAACAAGTAAACCACAGTGAACCACACACAGCTATAAGGAGAACAACCTAGAAGTCAGACTATTGCCCAACGGAAGCAGAGGCAGCATTAGGAGAGCTAAGGTTTCAGGATTCAAGCAGTCTCCACGCGCTTTGTAGGTTCCTGTCCATGTCTCCCCCACTATCCCATAACAGGCATATTTGCAAGGAGCACAGCAAACCACAGCAGGAGCTGACTAAGCTAAAAATAACTGGCAAGAGTGTTATTTTATAAGCCAGAGCAGTTCCCTATTCCATTTCACTGATCATCTCCACACAACTCATCAGCATAAGTGAGCAGAGGTGGGATGGAACAAATGTGACTCTTCAGGTCAGCACTACTACTGTGCTCAAACCACAGCCCTTGATTTAATTTCTAAAAAGAAATCTAGTAACAAAGCCTAAAACTTAGAAACTGCATGTACTAACTACATTGGGGGGGCTGCCTCTCTCATACCTAGCGTGGCTCTATCATTTGTCAGGTGAATGGATGAAAATTCCAACCATGATCAGCATACTATTTACTATTTTGTTCTTCACAGTTGTCTAAAGAGTTTTGCAGCCACTTCAAACAATGTTTGGCAACAGGAACCTCCAGAGAAGTAGAAGAAATTAGAAAATTGATGGAATCAAAATGGACCAATTGCCACAGCATGATCTGGTAACAAAAACCCCCATGATGTATATATTCCATTTCCTGTATTTAACTAGAGCAGACCAAAAGTCCTGCCATGCAGAGAGGAAAGCGCCTGTTAAAACAAGAGTTTAACCGAACTGACAGGTTTGTGAGAAGGGAAGGGAGGACCAGCCCTAGGCAACAGGGGGTATTAAAGTCTATTCAACAAAAAAGTAAACATGCCTGATAAGAATACCATTCTGTTTCTAGATCTTCAACCTCTTTCAGGATGAGTGGCTTTGGCTTTTTTTTTTTTTTTTTCTCCATAGTTTTCTTTTCTCACTAGTACAGGTAGGACACTAACAAGCCAATAATGCTAGCCACCATTTTCCTGTTTACACTGTAAATCTAGCCATTGACATCTTACTTGTTACACTGTAAAAAAAAAAAGCTATTGATTTGCCATTTTGGCCTAGAACAAGCAACCCAAGCTAAACGCCTTGCTAGGCAGATGGCTCTGCCTACACCACTAACAACCTTTTCTGAACACAGCTGCTGCCCAAGCTCAGTGTCTTCCTGTCATCTGGCTGCAGAAGAAAAAACAACCATTTTGTGTCATTCATAACCATGGCAAGGTAGTTATTGAAATTTTTTTTTTTTTATTAAAGATGCTGAAGATAGACCACAGCTCCCTACCAGCATTAATAAACACCATTTACTCCCCATCTCTTTTCCCTTGAAACTACTCAATAAGATGAAGGTAGTTGGGGTCATGTGTCAAGGTTTATTCTGGGCCACTAAGTTCTCACCTGACATACCATACCACCTTTCCTCCCAAACTACGTGCCTCTTTTGCAGAATCTGCTTTTAGAAGCGGAAGTCCTCCTTTAATTATTATGACTGTGAAGAATAAATTTAAAAAAAAACATTATTCAAGAAAAAGCAGCACAGTGGTGCTGGTCAGAGGTCTCAGAGAAGCTGAAGAGCAGGTGAGAGGAAAGACCTCTCAGTCTGAGCTCATGGTATATTCCATCAGACACCAACAATGCTGTTTTACACTTCAGCATCACTGACTGATTCATTGCTATTCAGATTTTATTAAAATATGGAATAAGAGGGAGCTTATTTTGGTAACACAGATGTGCTACACCACCATTTCATTAAGCCCTGCCACCCCACAGCATGAATGAGCCAACAAGTGATTTTGAAGCCATGCCAAGGGGAAGCACTAAAATGCCAATGAATTTCATCCCAAGGAAAACAGGACCACACCACTCTCAGCTAAGATGCAACAATCCATGTAGATGATGGTGTCCCGCAACAGCTTTCCTCTGTACCCAAACTTGTATATACAAAGTGGAGAGCTCCTGCTCAGACAGTAGCTCTCAAAGCAAACGATTAGAGGTCCTCATGCCCAGCAAGTCATAAAGTAGTTTCACACAGTGACTTTGCACCAAGACCAAGAACTGAGCTCTTGTGGCTCCCTGATGCTTCAAGGAGGGCTGGGGATACGCAGAGGCACACACACCTGGGCAAGATCAGAGCCCGGCTGCCTATGCAGACACCCATGACTGCCAGACACACTTTCTCAAGGGCACTGGGAAGCTGTAATTCTGATCAGGTGGTGCAGGAGAAGGCAGCGAAGCAGAAGAAGGACTTGCTTGTGAAAACAGCTCTCTGCTGCAGGCCCTAGAGAAGCCTTTGCACTATTGCTGTACTGCAGATGATGTAGCTAAGGACTGTCAACAGTGAGGACTCATGCCCAGGCAAGTCACAAAAAAAAAAATTTTCGGGGGATGGGGTGTCCCCACACCCCACTTTCCTGCACAAGATGTTCTCTTTCCCTAGTGGTGAAGGAAGCTTGTCAGGGAAATACCCTGGACACACAGTGTCAAGAAACACAAAATATATACACCAAGTGTGTGTACGTACACACATACACACACATATATATATACACACACGCCCCACAGTAGAAGATTGATCAGTTGTCCCAGCTATCTGGGAACAGGATTTGGCTGTGCCAAAATACAGGCTGAACCCAAGGAATCCACACCAGACTCCTACTGAGCAGTCTGCACAGCAGGATATGATTTTAAAAGATTAACCAGTACAGCATGGACACTCACATACAGAGCAGACGCAGCCAATGACGATGCTTGCTGCTGCTAACACTTCTATTGCCAGATTCCATTGCTTAATAAAACAGGTAAAGAGAGCCTAAGCAGCTAGTCCAGAGCATAAACACAAGCCCGAAGCAGACCTAGAGAATTAGCTTACCCCAGAGGAGCTAGTTCAAAGCAAAACAATATAACAGCAAAAGAAACACTTTCTCTGTGTGGTTTTAGAGTTACTTTCTCCTTTTATTTCCAGTGGCATCCCCCTCCCAAAAGAGCCAGACAACCATTCCCCAAGGTGAAGCGCTGAAATTCCAGGAGGAGTGATAATCCCAGTGGTCTGACACTGCCACTTAAGGCCTGCTTCTGATTTCAAGCCTGAAAAAAATAAATCAATTATTTACCAGAATTACGACCTACTTAGCAGATAATAGCCTGGGATCTCCTCCCTCCCCCCTTCACAAGCAACATTTTGCTAGAGAACAAAGCATTAAAAAGGGAAGTAAGTGGGAGTAGCTGGAACAGGAGCTGTCATGAGCTCTCAACCACCAGCAGTACTGCCACATCAACTGCTTGTGAACAGCACGGGAAGTTGCCAGCAGGCAGGTGGTGATCGGAACCAGCTCCCATTGTGTCAGGCACCACTCAGCCGCTCATCCCTTTGCTCACTACAACACTCAAACAAGGGGCTTAAAAGCATCTTGTGCTCAGCCAAAGCGATGAGCAGGCCTGACTGCCTATGCCTGGCACCTGAATAGTGGCCGTAGAAACCCTGGCTATTAGATGCTCTGTATGAACTGACATTGAAATCTGTATTCTGACAGGAAAAAGAATCTACAAATCCAAGAACCACTAAGAGAAGCCGTAAGGAGGGCCACCTACAGCTACAAAGAGAAAAACCTCAAATTTTTGAGACAAAATCCACGCATTACAAGTTACCATCTTGACCAGACACCTTAGAAAGATCACATACCTAAATGATTCTTTGGCCTCATTCAATTAAAGTTAACAGAGGTGGGGAAATACAAATTCACAGACATTTGTATTGCACCGGAAGCTGGTTTCACCCCACCTACCCCCACACAACTGATTTAGGAACGGTGTCACCTGAACTCCTTATATAGTCCAGGGGCATGTCCGGAAGCAGACAAAAATCTTAGATGGGATAAACTGCTTACTGGAAGGGGATCAATTGCTTGACAACAAGAGAAATCTTCACAGTTAATGCTCCCCCATCAGAGGGAAAGGATCAGGGCCATGGTGTTTTACTTGACCGGACCATTTTGAAAACAAAAAAGATTAGCCAGGCACAGACACTTACTCTGAACTGAGTAAACTGTACATACAGCTAATCTTTGTACCAATAAGAGGAGAGCACACACCCAGAGGAATGGCTGCACTCCTCCACACAGCACAGCTGTGGCCTGCTGGCTGCTCTAAAGCTTAGCTGCCTCATAACTTCAGTCCTTTTATAGGAAATGTATTTGTTTATTTTAATCTCTTGTCTTTCATATTGTGTTTGTAGGCAGTCAAATATTTTGAGTCAAAACTTCAGAGAAAACGCTAACCCTCTTTAAACGGAATAAACGTACAACCAGAAGCAAGTAAAACACAACAGGGGAAATATAAAGGAACACTTGTACATCAGCACTATATTTAGATACTGCTTTACCAGGACTTTTACAGAAACTTGGAAGACGTGTTGTGTTGATGCTTGGTCCAACCCTAAAAAGCTTCAAGCAATTTGACACAGCCCTGAAATAGAAGTTCTGACGTTCTGGACTGCAAGCTGCACAGAGCAGATACTGTTCAACAGCACAGTAACTGTTTTCTATAAAACCTCTGCATGCCGCTACGTTTCCTGGATTAATGCTTCACTTTAATTTTCAGCAGCATTTTTAAACAACAACTACACTGTCGGACAAGACAAGATTCCTGTCAATACTACTACAGCAGTAAGACAGAAATACTACTTCTAAGTTGCTATGTGGGACTAGCTATCTGATGTGCCAAGCAGGGTATCCACTAGCATAAAGTGGAAAGGTAGTTCGTGCCCCATGAGTTGGGTTTGGCCAGAATGGAAGACAGACTGAAAAAAAACCAAAAAACAAACAAACCAACCCTTAACCTGGGATTTGTCTTACTTCCTCAGAGTGGTGCATGCCACAGTACAGATTTAGTATCGTTCATAAAATACACCCACCCAGTGCTGTGCGGGCACGTATTTTATTACAAAAGCTGTATGTGGCAATGGAAATCCTGTTTAAAACATCACTACCACAAAACAACAATCACCTTAAAGAGGCTCCTTTTCTGTCCCAAATACTCATTTCTCCTCCTAAAAACAAAAACATTAAAAATAGAAAAGGAAGGTAGGTATCATGGCAAGGTGAATTAAAAGGGGAGCACTGGCACAGGACATGCGGTTGAACTTTTGGGACCACACTGGTACCTCATAAGCCCAAGTAATTCATGAAAATAAGAGTTAGACCCAAGCTACTTGAGCAAATCTTAGCCTAGATCCTTGGCCAAGCAGCTTTCAATCAAAAAATTGTAGACTATAAAAACAGCAGGTGTTAAAGATGCCACAGAGAATGACATCAAGTAGTAATGGAAGAAACACAGTTCACACAAAGAGATGACAAATATCCTCAGGCATTTTCTTCCTCTTAATAATCACAACCGTTTAAGTTGTTAGTTTCACATCAGCAACACAGGCTTGTGGACCACAAGTGGCTAGACACAGAAGGAGCTACAGGAAGTGAAACATGCCACTTCTATACTAAAATAAAAGTGGGCTGGAGCTCAGTGCCAACGGATCATTTTAGAAAGGGCAAGCTGTCTTCTAACAGCAGCCTGGTAGAGATGAAAAGTGACGGAATAGCCTCATTTTTGTTTATGGGTTTGTTTTTAACAGATGGGAATGAGAGGGAGAAGAGAAACTAAACAAGCATAACTCATTCCTTCTGCATATTACTCCTGAATGTAACAGTCAAGAAAAAGCATGAAGTTTCATAAACACCTGTACTGATGATCCATGTGTATTAATGAACCTTAACACAAAGCCCTCATGAAGCTGATGGTTGAATTCAGTGAGCAAGGTGAGAACTTCCAGCGTACCCTTGTGCCCACCAACTACCTCTCAAAGATTAAAGTACTCGATCCTCAGTTTTATGTCAAGCAGATGGGGTCTCTTGCCTTTGATTAGCATGCCCCTCTTCAACAGCAGCAGAAGGATCCACACTCTGTCCAACTGTATTGCAAGATTAGGTACAGTTTCTCCTCTGCCTATGATTAGCATCTGATGTTGACAAATGGGAGGGGAATAGGAAGGGAAAAAAGCACAGCTGACTCTTGTCAAATGGTGGCAGTATGATGGCCTGGCCATCACATAAACTGGATGTTAACCAAAGGAGTTGGTTGCTCGACCTTAGTCACTACCCCTATTCTCTAAACGTCACTACAGGACCTTACAACCGCCAGGTCCCTCTTCCAAAGCCTGGTGATTTAAACGTAAGCTGAACCTGAAGTTAACTTGAAGTCATGCACATCAGCTGTTCTGCCTCAAAGAGGCACAAAGGGTCACAGGAGTAAAGGCAGTGAGACTCTCAGGACCTGAAGTGCTCACACAAGGGACTATTTTAATAGAGTACCACAAAGTACTCCCACTGCTGTTGTGTCTTGGTTACGAGGATTTGAGCCTAACGTGTGAGCCTCCTTCCACAGCTGCCTCCCTCCCACAGGGAAGGATGAGCACTGACTGATAGGTCCCTAGCAAAGAGCAGCCACTATTCCTTTTCTGTAACCGCTCCTTGGAAACCAAGTTCCCCATGGGACCTGGCAAAAAGCAAAGGGTGAAATGCAAAATTTAGTAACAGCAGGATCTGCAGCACAGCAGTCTCACAGTGCACAGACTTTTCTAAAGGGATTACTGGCTATCAGCCACTCTCAGAGGGGGCTCTTTACATGAGGCTGGCACTTCTCCCAGCAAAAGGTGCCGGAGGATGACACAGACACTAGGTAACAGAGGCATAACAACTCAGCATGCACTCGCTATGGATGAACCCCCTTCAGAATAAGGGAAAAGCAGTTACTGCCACGGGGGGGGTCTTGTCAGATGACAGTATTAACTCTACAGCTACAAGCAGTGCAAACAGTGCTTAACCCCTAAGCACCCCTTAAACAAAGGAACTTAGGCCCCTTTCCGCCACTCCAGGGCAGGCAAATGGCACAAGTGGAACCTGTGTTTACCGGAGACCATCACATGCCTTGGCATCCCATGAACTAGTCTCACAAGGACATTATTGATCAATGCTGTTTCTCACCAGGTGCATGTAACCAACCAGCAGATCCTACTGGCACACGGGAGCGCAGACAATCATTCTGTGCCTTATACTGTGGAGTGTGGAGAGATGTGCATTAGCAGGCATTAAGAAAGCTTGTATGTTCAAAAGACAGGCATTCAGCAAAAACCTCGAATGACCATATTGCAAAATAAGCTTCCCTCTGGACATAACATTCCTTATTCAAACCCAGGCTCACCTTTCAGGCATATAAACAGTCCAGAATTAAAATGTCCCTCTCTCCCAGTAAAGGCATTTTCTCTCTAATCTGCCCTCTAGATAGGAGAGGCTTGCCTCTCCCCATTGCTTCTCTCTGACCAGAATATAAAGCTTCTTCTTGCCTGGTATCCTCCAAGAACCTCAAACTTCTCTTGCTTAGCCCACAAGGTCTGCCAAGAAGTCAAGGCTGGAAAAGTTCTCTATGTGAATACTCCTATTTCACCATCCAAGCATTTTCGTAAAAGAACAATAATGCTACACCCTATAGCTGTCCAGGTCAGGATACCTGGCCTGCAACACAGCAGGTTGCCCTATACAGCTTAGTAAGAAACTCTGAAGAGGACACATCCGGTAAAGATTCTCACCTCCTTCGAATTCTGTTAATAATCCACTTTTCCTACTGAATGCTGTCCATATGTTACTGAGATCCTAAGAATGCAACAGTGTGGGTCATGTTCACAGCCCTCCACATCTGGAGGCCTGCAAACAATGGGAGGCCAAGGCTGCATCATGTGCCAGGAAGCTTTAGGCACCATGCAATCAGATCAGCTAGTTTTGTGGTTTAGTGCCTAGCCTCAAAACACCATGCTCCCGTTTTGAACCTACCAAAAACAGATCAACTAATAGGCCTAAATGTTGTGTACAAACTATGTGTTTAAGGAAACTGAGAAGGTGGGGGGAAGCCATGAATAGAAACCTTTATGTCAGGAGTTACTCCCCATCTAGTTGTTGGGTATTTTAAATCTCTCCCTCTCCACTGCCCATGGTTATTGACTTCAATACAAGGGAAGGAGGGAAACCACCTTGGACAAGCCCCTCTTGCTTAGTTTCTTTAAATGTTAACAGGCTCCCATTTAGTTTCACCATGTATAACTGAAAACTAGCATAATCCACTACTACAGCTACTTATTTTATATATTTAATTACTTATAACACAACAACAGGTCTAGTCAAACCTATTTCCCTGTTCCCAGTGCTAGTCTTTCCCTCTGTTCTCATGCCGGATATGAGAAGTATTACACGTAATAGCATCCAATGCCAAAAACTCGTCCATTCTTTAAACAGCAGAGTCCACAAGAGTGATCCTACAGAGCAAGGCTCCCAATCAGTGATGAAGAGCTCACATATCAAAAAAGAAGTGATATTTTTGGGATGTCATTACTTTGCAAGAAATGAAGCACAGACATCCTGCAGTACTATCCAGAACAAATGGAAGAAAAGACTGAAAAAAAGGCTTGAAATAGAAGTTATAAAAAAGCACTTGCTTTAAACAGAAACCAATCAAACAAATTTTTTCTGCACAAGCAAACAATCCCAATAATTTCTGAATGGTCCTTCAGTATTCCATCCAAAGGGTCAGGAATTCCTAGCTACAGAGATTTTTAATGCATTAGAGGAACTGAAACCTTTTTCCTCCTTACATGAGGAACATGTAATATATTATACGTGTAGTAGATTATACATGTGTAATAGATTATACATGCATGTGAGTTAACACCTCTCCTGGCAGTAGTTAATGGATGATACTGGTAACCTTAGAATTATATCAAAATTCTGCCACAAAAGGTAAAACTAACTTACAAGGAAATAGCTTTGCATTGAGTAAGCTAGAGCTGCAAATTAGGAGGACTGAAGCTTAATTTAGGTAAGCTTCTCTCTGCAAGGGTAGGAACAAAAATTTAAACTGAGGAGAAAAAGAAGAGTAGAAGAGCTGCTGACAAACAGAGAATTCAATCCAAAGAGACAGGATGGCGAAGAGAAGGTGGCTTCTCTGAAAATGACAGCTGGAGAAAGGAAGTCCTGGCATGCAGGAAATCCAAGGCAGAACGCACTTTCCACGCCTCCAGGACTGCTGGAAATTAGGAGCATTCCAGTAACTTAAATTCAATTGCTTATAACATTAGAGCTCTCTGAATGCAATCAGACTGCTCTGGAAACTGGCAAAACCTATCACTACTTCCAGTATCACTTGGGCAGTTCATTATTCATGAGAAGTGGCACAACAAACTTGTACTTCTCTGTATCTTGCATATGTACAAAGTCCGACTTAAAAAAAAAAAAAAAAAACAAAAAAAAAAACCAACAACAACAGCCAGTGATTCACAGCAATCACTGGGAAAGTGTCTAGGAAACTCTTTTGCAAGGTTGACAGCGTGGCACCATGGTTACTAAGACAATACAAGGCACAAAATCCTGCTGTATACCTAATCCCTTTACGTTTAACCATCTGGGACAGCAATTCCTTTCATGTAATAGGGATGAGCCCCAGTATTTTAGAAATGTGGCTGTTTGTCCAATGTCCAAGTTTTTCCACTACTTTTTATCTTTCTAAAATGTACAGATGTGCTAAATCTATTATTTTATTCATTAGTATCAAGCACGTGACAGAAATACAACAGCTAAGGAAATCAGGGTATTTTGTTCAGCAAGCGAACAGTTAGACCCTAAGAAGAACCAGATTAGTATCCAGCAATGCCTTGACTTCCTCCACTTTTAAACTGAGACAGTGTCTACTTATACTTGGAACTTTAAAGTTAAAAAAAAATATTTGGAGATCTTTGGGCAAAAGTCAGTTATTATAGGTAACATTAACTCAACTTTTCTTAGGCTAGCCACTTGCCAGAAAGTACACACACAACACAACAATTTTCATATCAGGGAGGGTTTGGTAGGTGAATTAGGATATTCTACATAGCTAAGGACCAAATTATTCAGTTGCAAAGAGGAGAAATTCCAAAGCATTATGCAGGAACAGCTTTCTGAGACAAGGAAAATTAGACACCTTTAAGTTACTATAGAAACAAGCAAAACACACTGCCACCTACAAGAGCAGAATTTCAGAATTACATAAATCCAAGACCCCCAAATTCTTCACCAAGCTGCAACGCACTATTTTGCTATCAAGCACTTACAGATGCTATGCTTTACTCCTCCTTTACCTTTCCTACTGCCAATCTTTTAATCAAAGCTTCTGCAAGGGCAGAACTGCATCAGTCACAAATTCATAATGTTTATAGTTTTTACCCCGTGCACTCCCTTCAGCTATGATTTCATGGATGCCGGTCTCAGCAGCGAGTCTTCGGACAAGCTTATACAGTAATTGACTTGGCATCTTCTTCAACACTTATGCATTATTATTTTGAGAGCTTACAGGTAGGAAGGTCATTGTATGAGGGCATCCCTCTCTCGCACATCCTCTACTTTTAAAATCATGCTCTGGAATACAGTGTCACATCTGCTGTCGAGGTACTGCAATATGAGGAAGCTTTGCAAAAAACAAAGATTAAGCCAGCTCCTGCATATATCCTACCACCATCCCTCCACTCACAGACACAGGCTGTATAAAGACAATCTGAAGTCTCACTGTCTACACTGAGCTGAAACCTGCTATGCATGCTTCTAGAGAATGACATTTCAATAAATAAATAAAAATAAATCTGTAGGATGATGCTCTTTGACCTCCAGCACAAATGACCAGACTGCTGGTTCAGCCTGAGTAGTTTCCACTGCTCCAGGAGCTCTGTATTTGCAGTGGGAGGGCAGCTGGGTCACTGCCATACCTCAGCAGACCACAAATACAGCTTCAGCCACTTGACACCAATCCCAATTATTTGGTGTCTTTTTGTTGTTGTTTTCTCCAATCAATCATCCCCTTTAAGTAAAATTCTGGGTTTTCCTGTTGTTAAGAACTGGGATTCACTGCTTCAGCCTGGCTTCCTCCAGGACACATGGGGAAGAGAGATAAGCCCTCCCTTTCAGTCAGTGCTGACCACAGATAAGCACAGGGGCTTTATTATTTTCCACCTGGTCTCTACCAGCAGAACACAAGCAAGCATAATCTGAAAACTTGACAGGTTGAGGAGTGGAAGAAGCAAATGCTTCTTCAGCAAGTCTCAGCTTACTAACAAGGTTTAAGCAACAGGGCACGTTATTTTAGGCTCAGGAAGTAACCAAATCTTATAATTCCACAGGAAAAAAAATTAGTTCTCCTCCCTAGCAAAACTGAGGGCAAATAGCTGATGTGCATAACCATTCTTTGGAGAGCGATATGTACTAGCAAAGCTTTTTAAGCCAGCCTTTAGCCACATTAATTCCCTTTAACACAAAGGAATTTGAAGATGACATTATAACAGATGAGGAAGCTTTGCCATCTCGTCCTTTGCAGGGAGGCATTGGTAGCAACACTTAAAAGTGTCAGAGAGAACTGAGCAAAAAAGTAGAGGGGGAGGATTTAAAAAATATACTGTCGTTCTAGTGCTTCAACAAATGCCAGGAAATTCCAAAGTCCTACCTCTTATTTTGTCCCAAAATACAATGGTATGATTTAAGACGGGTGCGTGAAAAGTTATTTGGTGCACCTTAACTGCACATGCTGTTGCCCACAGGCAGAGAAACTGTACTCCAAGCAGCACAGCAGCGGTAAAGTCTGGATTTCTTATCACCTCGAGCTATATTGGAACAGATGCACTTTTACAATTTGCTTTTGTTTTATATCTTGTACCCATCTCATCCTGCAGTTCTTACTAGAGAAAAGGTAGTCCCCTTGAATAAAAAAAAAGACAGCATTTTGAGAAATACTCAAGCAGATTAACTCAATTCCTAAACTCATTTCAGCAACTGTGCTCCTCATTTATGCTCACGCGCTGCATTCTCTAGTGATTTTAAGTTGTTGCCACATTCCTAAAGACAGCTATCAACATGGCAATTGCCATTATAAAACTGGAGTTCCATCTTTAGAGTTAAGATGAAATAAAGTCTCAGAAATGAGATGCAAGAAAACAAGTCTGTACTATCAAACATTTGGAAATTCTTAGTCAAACAGCTGAGACAATGTTTCCACGCTGGAAGGATGTGCTCTGTTCATCAAAATGCTGCCTAGTACTTTATGTAGATTTTCTCTATGCTACCACTTCTAAGCTGGTTTCTCCTGCTAAATCAAATCCTATGTGGATGCTTGTCAGTACTGATCTTCAGCAGATAGTCTACATTTCAGAGACATTTCTAATCTGAATGCCCGAGGTGATCCCTACACATAATGCACTGAAATATTTACTGCAGGCTTAAGAATTTACAGGTCTGGTCTCTCCCTCAGAAACTGGGGTTTTTTCCCCAATGAAAAGTTTGAGATATTTGTGGGCCAGGACAAAGAAATGCGAAAGAAACTGTTACTAAAAAAGGATTCTTGTAATTCATGTGAGGAAGTTCTTTTTACTGAAGCCAGTGGGACTATATGTCAGAACATATGGTTAGAAGAAGCACTAAAAACACTAGGAGAAACACTAAAAAGTCAAATACTCCAGTACTTTGGAGCATGTGCTCTTTAAGAGACAAGAAAGTAATTTGCAAAATAATCCAGTTTAAAACACAACAAAACCAGTCCTCCAGAAACACAAACACACAAAGCAGGATGCCCTCAGTATGTACAAGCAGGCTCAGTGAGGATCTGCAGATCATTTGACCTATTTTGATTCTTTACAATGTTTCTGTAAAATAAGGCACTTAAACATTTGGGATTTGTTTATCTTCTTTAATCAATGCCCCCCAACGTGTGCTGCAAGACTGCTTGTCAAATTAGAAAAACATAAAAGATACTGTGTTTTATTTAAAATAGAATGAAGAAACACTTGCAATTGAAATAAGCAGGAAAGTACCCTTCAGTGAGGAAAAGCAATAACCCTGGGGGCAAGTGACTGAAAACTGGTTCAGATTTGACAAGTTACACAGTATGTTCAGGGGCTGTACAGGCAGTACACACTGTGCAGCACACACAGATAAGGAAGACCACACTGCACATACATCAATGGATAACCTTCACCATGCAATTAAATATTTAGGGAAATCAGGGCCTGCAGGAGCCCTTGCCTCCTTACACTGACTCTGGAAGAGAGGGTATACATTACCCTTTCTGCCCTGAGTAAGGATAACTTCCACCTTCATGACAACTTTTGCACGGGTAGTTGTGGCAGAGGAAGATGCGATGCTCCAGGTGACCAAACTGCTCCACACAAGTCTTGCACACTTAGCAAGTAGAAAAAAGTTATGCAGTCCCAAAGACTTACAGGGTCAGAGCTCTTATGCTGACTAAACAAATGAATTTACATTATATGCATATGGACGATACTGGATGCCAAAACATCAGTGTGTCAATGAGTCAGATTGTGTATCTTTTCCTGAGACAAGAGTTTCAAAGGAACTCACACTTCATGCACTGCGCAAAAGTGTGGAGAAAAGGCCTTACTGCTGAACCACAAAATATTCTGCACATTGTGGTGTAAAAAAAAAAAACAAAACACCAAAACCACAAAATCACACCCAAAAAACAAAAAAACCCACACTCTGTAAGACATTTAAAATGTTTGATAATGTGTGCGCAGCAAACTAACATCAGAACTACATCTTTTATAGCATATGTAAAGGAGTGTATCTGTCTTGCTTTTAGAACATTATAAAACCAGATTTTGTAGAGAAGGAGCCTCTCATCATTGCTACAGTAGAGCAAGTAAGACCAGATTGCAACAGCTACCCAAAAGAACACAGTTAAGGATATTATGCATGCACAAAAATGGTGTCAGCCACCAACTTGTACATGTATTTGTCTGCAATTACAGTTTATTATGGCTGCAGTCATAACACAGTTATTCAACAAATTCTGAAGACATTAGCCTCCTAGAGAGCATGAAGTAGTTTTTCCACCACCAGAAGAACCAGCTGCCTGAGGATTACTGCAGGGATAAAAACCTCTTTCCCCTCTACATCACCTTACAGTGACAACAAAGGCATCAAGCTGAAGGGACAATGGACAAGCCACAAGAGTCTGTTTAAGTAGACATCTATAGAGTGGGAGGGCGGCAAAGAGATGGTTCTGAAAACGATTACCCTAGAGGCAATACAGACCAAAAAGGATGGATGCCAGTTCAAATGAAGAACCCTGCCTGATGACAGGTCCATGCATATTCAAAGATTACAAATCGCTACAGGAAAAAAAAGTGGCAACATTACATGCTTTATATGCTGCTTCTCTGACACGTGGAATTAAGCAGTTATGTAGGTATTTCTACAGCCTCAGTTCTGACCACAGCAGAAAGTCATTCCCAGAGAGGAGTGGACACCAAAAAGCAGGAAGCAGCAGCTCCTGGCAGCTTGCCAGCCCAGTTGGCTAGCGCTGGGGAAACATCACTCTGCTGTACCAGCACAAGCAGTCTGGCTGCTTGCTTAGAGACAAGTCACATTACTGAGGCCTTCCCAAAGTCAGTTCATTTATTAAATCACCCTTGTCTCATACCAGTTTGCAGCTTCAGGATGAAGCCTGCCCTTGATTGAGCTGTAAGATTGGACTTACAAAGAAATGCTACAGAAAAGTACACCACAAGATGCAGATTTTCCATCCAGCTATACCATTAATTTTCATTTATAAATGCAGCTTTGCAGCTAAAAGAGAACAGTCTCCCATGAAAAGCATATCCCTAATCAACCATCATCATAAGGGAAATATACTGATTCAGCTGTAACAATTTAGCTTTAAAACATTTTGGAATCAGACAAATAAATGGTGTCATACTCTGCAGACCAACTTCTTTTGAGCAAAAAGGAGTTTATTTCTGTTATGTTCACATGCACAAATCAACACAAGACATGAAGAGGACTTCAGAGCTGGTACTACAAGGCTTTTCTAAATCATGAAGTTTCACACAGACAATGCTTCAAATAGGCCAGACAGAACTTTGAAGAACCTTCTTTTTCAAGGCGTACATGACACAGATTTCCAAGGTTACAGTACATTCCCAGAAACTTCAACTCATGCAGAAAAAAACATACTCCCCAAAACAAATTTGTTGGCACTTTCTGGCCAGTATTTCAGCAGTTAACGAATTAGGAATGTAAAGTGTGCTGGAGCTTGAACTCTGGGTGTGGTTACCGCTAAACTGAAGGAAAGAAACAAGCCAGTGCAAGAACCACCTCATGTTTTGTCAGGGAGATGGAAACAAAACTAAATTAATACCAGAAAACTGTGGTAACAGATACTAACTGTCACCTTGAGTGGCACTGACTTCAAATAGGCAAAAGGTACAGAACTGACTGTGCACCTGAGGACAGCCAGCCATCATTCTGTTGCTGATTAGTAATTTCTTGGAAGATGACGCATGAAGCTTATCAGCAAAACCAAACATTATATAAGAAAATTTCAGTTTTGTTTCATCTTCAGAGCTTTCAATGAATGTCTGCCCAAGCAGTAATTTTCTCAAGCTTTATAAATCCAAACTATATTCATGTAATAAGGTGACAGTTTTCTTCTTAAAGCAAGCAGAAAATTCTGTCACACTTTACGCTATCCTTAGCTCACTCCTTTGTAACTGGAGATAGCACACTCTCTGCAGTACCTAAACACAAGGACTATAGACAAAAAGTCTTTCTATAATCAAAGATGATTGCTTCTTTACCCCAACCATTACACAAAGGACTTCTTGGCATCCCTATCACAATCAAAAATAGTACTCTGTCTTCCATACTCCTCTCTTCTTGTCACCACCCTCCGAGCCTTCCCTATCTAAACAAATAATGGAAGAACAAAGTTTGCCTGTATGCTTTGATTTACAACAGATTCCAAACTGATCCAAGTGGCTGTTAATCAGAGCTGAACTTGCAGCCTCCAAGACATTTTCTGTCTAGGAAGAAAGAGACTCTCTTGTGTAGAAGTCAGTGTTGTTGTTCAGAACGTGTAATTAAAAATACATGTATTTCTAGGGTAGGTTTCTCAGGAAAGGCTCAGAACTATCTTCACTAATCCCTTTGAAGGTGATGAATATTTGCAAGTGACAGAGTACCACTGAGACAATGCACAGGACTTTTGAAAAGCAAACCAGACCCCAAAATCCTCCCCTTAAAAAAGAAATTACCCTTGTTCCAGACATGCACAACTTTGACAAAGGCAGTTGTACTCTAAAATCAATCTACAGTTCTTTCACAAACAGATCTGTGTAGCTGGCAGGGGAGATCCCATCTTGCTACACTGGGCAGAAAAGGGCTGAAGATCCAAAGGCTTCTTAGGGTGTATGTGGTGGGAGGAACCTTTCCTGTTGCTCCCCACTGCAGCAGACAAAAATTCAGGAATTCCCCCCAGTCCCCAAGAAAACAGCACCAGAGTGTTCACCACCCCCCCAAACTCCCTCCCCCCTCCAGCACCTGTAGCAGAGCATAAGTCTCTAAAGCACTGCTGAGCTGTCAGCTGTGCCCATGAAGCAAGCAGACAGACATCTTTTGTGCCTCTCATTTGGCAGCTGCACGGGAGAGGTGTGGGAGCTGGGAGGGGGGTGTTCTCCCCCAACACACCCAGGGGAGAGCATCAGCAAGCATGGAAAAAAGGACTCAAGAAAATGGGGGAGGCAATGGAACAAGCACACAGGTGCCCATGTATTGACATCCCCTCCTTCCTATCAGCTTGCAGTTATATATTCTGAAGGCTAATTTTTAACATTGGGGAAATTCCAAGTCCACCTAAGGCGGAAGAATTTAAAAAAAGAAAAAAGTGAAGCACAGTACAACCTTGCTGACCTACAGCCTTTCTGGGATAAGGAGAGGAGAAAAGCCTGTCTGACAAAGCATCTTAGTCAGCCACAGTAACCCACAGCTTCCACCAGCCAGCCTTTGGCAAGATCCAGGTGACTAACAACTGGAACAAACCAAAAGTGCCATCGAGCACTCTGCGAGCGCTGGCATGCTGCCGGAGGATCTCAGTCCTGCCCCACAGCCAGGCAGCCAGCATGCAGATACCATAGTGGGGTGTGCAACAGGCTCCCATACCACAGGCAACAGGTGGATCAGAACAAGTGGCAAGTTGGCCACCGAAGGGGAGCAGCAGCTGAACAGGTGAAAGCTCTCAGCAGACCCCAGCTGGAACTGAATGCAGCAAGCTAGGAGGGTCGTGGCAGCAGCAAGTGAATCTACGCAGCAGGACAAGCTACCGTTTTCCCCAAGGCCTAGTCCTCCAAGTCCAGTCCTTAAAACATAAGAGAAAATGGTAAGCAAAACTAGCATAGCAACCACAGAAGGGACAATAGGAGAATCAATATAACATGCTTAGCTAACATTTACAATGTGTGTTCCCTTTTTGAAATTTTTCTGCACCTTCCCCTCATTCTCTTGTGTTCCTCTAGCTAAGCAATCACTACCCCTCTAAAACTCAAGTAAGGAGTGAAACTCAAATGCAGACATACCACACTCCTGTTAGGCACTGGCCCATCCTGCAATTTTCAAGCTAAGTATGGAGTTAATACTCTACAGCACAACTCAGTTAATTAACACCAGCTCAGCTTTGACAACACCTTCTGTGTTTTAATGCTGTCAGCTGGTCTACCAGCTGTTTTCTGCACGTACCCTTGCAAACTTAAGAGGCAGGCCAGGCAGCAGAAGTTCGAGCACTAAACTCTTGGATTAACAGGGGTTAGATGGGGCAAATACATAAACAGCAGCACTCTGAGGAAGTCAAGAATGGAAGCAGAGCTGCATAGAGGCCAGAGCACAAGGGGCAGCCAAATGGTATTTCTCAAACTTTTACATTTACAAACATACAAGTAGTGGCTGAAATAGGCTGAAACTCCCAAAAAATATACACAGGTAAATTTCTCTAACACTGACTTAATTACAGTTAAATAAACACTGCTGTAGATCCATATACCACCAACAGAAGTCATAAGAAAACAGGAAATAAACAGGCAAGTCATCCAATTTTTCTCCTGCCCTTCCTGTATCACTTCATTGAGCCCAGACTCTGCAGCATCCAAGTCACACTCCGCGCAACTACTGACCACCAAACCTCACCTAGCAGTTCACGTGCACAGGTATGAGACCACTTTTTCCATTAACACAGGCTCCAGTTTGGAACAAAAGGCTCAAAGTAGTGATCCATATAACTTATTTTCTCCCTCTAGCTTTTATAGAGGAGATATTATACTGCTGCTGGAGCTCCCTTATTCACATAGATTTATAGAAAAAAAAAAAAGCCATGCCCAGCCTTCTTCAGGAAAGGCATCCAAAACCAAGTTAACTGGAACAAGCAAACCCAGCCAGAGCTCTGTAGTGCTGTTGGCTGTTCCTAATGAAGAGGAGAGCCGCCATGGGCGGAGTTCAGACACACCCACAGGCAGTTCTGGCGTGGATTTGTCTCCCTTTGCGTTAAGTAAAGTTCAGACCAATTTACAAAGGAAATCATTATCCTCACCTTCCAGGAGAAGATTACAGAAGTGCAAAGAGGCAAAGCACATTCCCCTTCAATAGTCCCACTTTATTCCACTGTACCATGCCATGCTAAAGGGATCCCATTCAGTTCAGGCTTTCTTGTATCACAGTGCAACAGGACTCTCTGCAGTCGGAAGAAAAACTGCCTTTTACCAACCCCAGTAACATGATCGGCAGATGGGAGCTGAGGAAGGCTGGATTGGAGCATGCTTTAGAAGAACCCTGTTTACCAGTTCTAGGTAAGCAGGCTTCACTGCTCCCACAACTACTCATCTAGTTTTGTGGTAACCTTGAGCCTTCAACCTTGCCAACCAGCATCACGATGCCTTCTAAAATGCTCAACAGCCAGAGAGGCTTTTGTTGCATCCATCCTTTCTGTCCAGTCCCCCGCGAACAGTAACTCTGCTGGTGTGAAACAGAACTGCCAATTGCCCATCCCCTGTTAGCAATCAACGAGCAGGGCCCAGAGGCAGCAAAGTGAGAAAAGTAGTCTGAGGCAAAACAGCTCCTGCCGAGCAGCCCCAACTGCTCTAAATGGTTCTCTCCCTACCCAGATATAGCTTAATGCAGTCCTCTCTCCTCCACCCCTTCTGCTCTCAAGTGACTGAATGACAATACAGAAGCAATGCTAGCTTCTCACAGCCACAGAAAACTGAGGGCCTCTGCAGCCTATAAAAAAATATGTGAATATAAATGACATCCCATCCAAAACTCACACTGTAGTCAAGGCAAGACAAGTGATTCTAAACCTTCTTTTGAAAAAGAAACAAAAGCAAACCAGACAACAAAACCAACACAGGACAGACCACAGCTCCCCTACTTTTAGGCCTTTCTCTCCCTACCAGGAGTTCAAGATGACCCCCGGTAACCTCAGAGAACAGCAGCTCCTTCTCCTTGACAAGCCACAAGCTGCTCTGTGGGGCTGCCCCATGAAAGCAGGGGTTCCTTTATTTACTGTTTCTTCCCGCCCCTTCCCACCAGTTATTTTTGAGGGATTATGTTTCCTGTTTTCACTGCTCTGCCTCCATTTGTCATTCATCACAGCCATTAAAGTAGGAGGGAAGTGCAGGGGAGCAGACCAACACAAAGCAAACCTTTACGGTTCAGCAAGCAAGAGATTAAATGTCATCTCTTCCCCCCTCTCAACCTCACCTCTCTCGCACACCCTCCAAGACGTTATGTAAATATGGCTTATCATCCAGCATATACCCAGGTTCTGACAGCTTTGACAGGGCAGACATTTCGGGATGGATCAGACAGGCAACCTATTCATCCTGGTTTGTGACAGCTACTTACCCTCCCTCTGACTCGTCCATTTTGGATCATGAACAACTTGTTCTGGAAAACCCCTGCCTGTATCTTGTACCTAGAAATGGTGCCACAGCAGTTTTTAGAGATTAAAGCAGAGCAATATAACCCAGGTACTCTTTCTTGTGATGCTGTTGATTTGCAGACATTGTCTCCCCACCACCTCAGTACTGGGTGCCCAATTTTCAGAAAAATGCAGTCAGAAAAAAAGGCAGGGGGGGAGGGGCGGGGAAGCCCCAGCAGCAATTTAGAAGGATGCAATCCACAGAACTACTGCCCTTTCCTTAAGCCTTTGCTGGCAGCAGTCCCACAAACCTTCTTGATGAAAGTTGTACTTACTGAGTAACTCAGATGCAGTATAGTTGCTATAACTATACCACTACTCAGTCCAGCTGCAGCTCTTCTACAACTTACAGAAGTACAGTGACCCCTGGGGACAACAACCACCTGGGGTATCAAAGGTTAAGGGTAATGGAACCACTGGCTTTGAGTAGATAAAGGGCCATTTTACTGTTTTAACACTTTCAGGTGTCTCAAGCTATTTGCTCTCCCTTCGTACATTCTTCTTTACTATAGCCTGACTCCTGTCAGTCACCTGAGACTCTCAAACACATGTGCTATCCATGAAGGATAAACAATAACCATTTTAGCTGAAGTGGAGATAGAAGCATCCCCGCCAAGTCCATTAATCCCCTCCACAGTTCACAGGCTCCTAGTCACACGATGCACAGCTTCCCCAAGGCTGCTGCTACAGTTCAACCTTACCCCTCCTCCCTCCCAGTCCCATTGCAGGGCTGCCCTGAAGGTGACAATGCATTGCACCAGCAGCAGATGATGGCTAGGGGATGGAGGGAAAGGAAAGACTAAAAAGCATCCTGGGCTGCATCAAAAGAAGCGTGGCCAGCAGGTCGGGGGAGATGATTCTGCCCCTCTACTCTGCCCTGGAGAGACCTCACCTGGAGTGCTGCGTCCAGCGCTGGAGCCCTCAACACAAGGACATGGACCTGTTGGAGCGGGTCCAGAGGAGGCCACAAAAATGATCCGAGGGCTGGAGCACCTCTCCTACGAGGACAGGCTGGGAGAGTCGGGGCTGTTCAGCCTGGAGAAGAGAAGGCTCCGGGGAGACCTTATTGCGGCCTTTCAGTGCTTAAAGGGGGACTATAGGAAGGATGGGGGCAATCCCTTTAGCAAGGCCTGTTGTGACAGGACAAGGGGTGATGGTTTTAAACTAAAGGAGGGTAGATTTAGACTGGGTATAAGGAAGAAATTTATTACAATGAGGGTGGTGAAACACTGGCACAGGTTGCCCAGAGAGGCTGTGGAGGCCCCATCCCTAGAGACATTCCAGGTCAGGCTGGATGGGGCTCTGAGCAACCTGATCTAGTTGAAGATGTCCCTGCTGACTGCAGGGGGGTTGGACTAGATGGCCTCTGAAGGTCCCTTCCAACCCAAACCATTCCATGATTCTATGATTCAAAACGTTGAGACAGGGACACAAAGACTCAGAAATAAAATGCATCTGGTTTTTGAAGACTGCTAAGGGTATGGCTCAATTATATGGCTAAGCTAGTCTAATGAGCAAGTTTTGATTCGTGCAGCTGCAAATCATACACAGACAGGATTCTTACCGAGGTATCAGAAAGCAATTAGGGTTTAATTAGGCTTAGGATAGAGAGATCAACACCAAAGAGGTAACTAATCACATGTGAAACTAAACCATGGATGGCACGTACAGACAGGAGACCAGGAGAGGCTGGTATGGTAAAGGACGCTGAGAAAGGAGAAAAACACCACAACCATAAACTCTGTCAACAAAGAGGGAAGTTGGCATCTGAGATGACCACAGCCGCTTTTGAAAAGATACATTTCTGCTCCCAGGTGCGGGGCAGAAGGAATCTTACATTATGGGACTGAAAAAATGAACATATCTCAGTGGTCAAGAAAAAAAGCAACTAAAATCATAGCAAAGGATCAGAAGATAGACTAGACTCAGTATCTGGCAACTCAAGAGTGCACATCTGGGCAGGCAAAAGGGAGAATAACCCTGAAGATAAAAGCAATTCCCCCATGCAGAAATCAAGTTCTCCCTTCCACAGCATTAGGAAGGGCAGGAATCCTACCAACGCTAGCTCAAAATAGGAGTCTACTCCTCTCTAACAAACTGTCCAACTGTGGAAGCCTATCACACTGATGCCTGTGCATCAGGGTGCACTCTAATGATAAAAAGCCTATGATGAGTAACAGGTGGCACATACACAGGAGAGCTTAACATGGCAGGGTTATTCACAAGAAAGTCAAGAGCTGTGTAGGTACTGTTCCACTCAGATAGTACATTCCCTAAGGGCTGGGTATTTCGTTTTCTTGTGAACAGTACCACCTTATTTTCTGATAATAGTGTAAACAGACTGACCACAAAGGCTGGTTTAGGGAGTTGCTGATTCAGAGCATTAGCAACTTAAGATTTTAAAGTTCTCCTTAAGAGGTAGAACAAGCAGAGGGCCCAGTAAAGGAGCTTTGGAAGTAATAATAATAGGGGTAAAAAAGCCAAACAGGTACAAGGAGTATAAATAGACCACCAGATAGTGAGAATCTGGGCAAAGCTGCTGCAAAGAAATTACTGAAAGTTTCTAGGCTTCCCTAATACACCACAGTCACAATACAGTTGCATTCCTTTGCTGAGTAAGTACACCAGCTTCTCTCACTGATCTTACAAGATAATGTTAATGAGACCTACCTGGAAGGCTTTAAAATTTAGGGGGAGTACTGTTCTGGCAGGAACTTACTGGTTAGTAAGTCAATCTGAAACACAAATGACCTTTACTGTAAATGCACCTTTGCAAGTAGTTAACAAACAAATAACGTGCCCATAAAAAAAAAAAAAAAACAAAACACAACCCAAACCAACATCAACCCACTCCCCCAAAAAAGCCCAATATACAGATCTGCCTTTGGAGAAATGTAAATAAGAAAAGCCAGTTAGTCTAGAAGTCAATCCTGTAGCACAGGAAAACCGGAATTTTTTTAATTCCTGTCTGTTTTATTGTTACCAGCTAGAGGCTGGGTTGATTTCTTCAGCAAACTCGGGGGGAGGGGGGGGGAATAGACTGGACTTCCCTAAAATGTTGCCTGCCACATAATTTCTGTATTGCAAAGTATCATTCAATTAATAACAGTTATGGGCAAAAGAGGTGTCACTTGCACTGTAGTAAGTGAACAAAAGTTAAAACCCTGGGTTCTACTGTGCTAGGTGCTGTACAAAATTTTGGAGAGAAAAACAAAGGCAGAAGAGCTTCCCAGTAGGGATTCTGGTAATGAGACACAAACTACTTTATAGCTGCAGTCTGTTTACATTCATAGTAATTAAAAAATAGCTGTTTGGTTGGTTACATAAAAGAAGCTGTGGTCACCAGTATGGTTCTTTATCATTCAAGTAACTGTGGAATAAGACAACAAAAAGTCAGCAATAATGCAATGACAAGAACAAAATACAACTAAGAACAAAAGTTCAGGGCCGAGATCCCAGACCTGTCATCTGTAGCTTATCTTGGACACTTTATTTGGACTTATCAGAGACTCAGTTTCCCTGGATGAATAGGCTATTCATAGTTTAACTTACCCATGTTTCTGAAACACCTGCAGATCCCAAGAGCAGATAAGCCCATATCATTACAATAGTGCAAGAGAAGATTTGGAAAGAAAAATTCAGTTTTAATAGTGTGTATCTTTCCTCTTTTGTGCAGAAAATCTTAGACTGAGTTTTCTCCTCCCCACTACCTAGATAGATATAGGATCCTTATATGCATTTTTTAAGCCAACCTTCAAAACAGTACTTTGTAATGTTAGAATGACAAATTATCCTTTTAAAAGTAAATAACTGACCCTACACAAGTTTCATACAGACTTTAATATAATTAAAACTATATTTCAGTATATTTAAAACAGAACCCAAGGTTTTTTAAAGACAGGACTCATAACATCTTAAACACTATTCCATTCTACAGGCTTGATTCTCTGAAAAACATTCATCCACCCAATTTTTGCCTTATCAGGAACCTGCTACATTCCAAAGGGCTGTGCTCAAGGTTGTAACGTTCTTTCCCAGGCATTTTACTGACTATTTCACTGCCAAATATGGCCCTTTGCAGGATGCACTTTTTTGCAAGAACTCAAAACCTGAGACATTACAACAGGGCTGCACAATATACTGACGGGAAGAAGTAGACTGCCGTTTACTTCAATCAAAGGGAAAAAGTGTGTCACTTTGTGTATTTTTAAAACCAAGAATTAATAATTGACATTTGCCTTCACACAGTCATCCCAAAGCAAAACAAGCTAAAGGGATACATACAGTAGCACAGCTGCGCCTGCGGGGAGCCACTAGACAACTGCATACTGGGCAAGGTGGAGAAGAGAACAGGCAGAACACCACGAGTTTGCCCTTGTAACAGGGAAATAACTTCTTCCGAGTCCTTGCAGAGCAACTAGACTTTGAGTGTTATCTGAGAGACCAAGTTGTAGACAGCACGATGGTAAACAGCATAAGTGGTTTGCTACTCCTAGTTTTCCCCTATAAATAGCAACCCCTCCCCGCTGCCTATAGCACTGCCTGACATCTCCCAGGCACACTTGGTATGCATACAGAGATATGACAGAATTTGACAGCAGCAGGTTTCATTTGGAACCATCTTCAAGGAGATATTAAATGATGCAGTTAAATCTACTTAAATACCCAATGGAGTATCAGAATAAACCAGTTAAAAGGATTATTCTACACACTGGTTGATTTCTACAACAGTTGTATTTGTTGCAAAAACCCTTTAAATGAATACAAGATAAGGAATTCACCTTGGAGCTGAGGCCTGGTAGAGCACATAGACAAGATGCATGGGCCTAAGAGAAGAAACCAGCTATTTTAATAAGAGGTTTGGCAGAAGAGAACCAGACCCATCTCTGTTGAGTTGTTCAAACTGCCTCAGATATTAATCCTATTTCAGGAACATAGGGAGTGCTGTGGGCACAATGAGTCAGCAGGGTGGGGCATTTTTTTCCCATGTTTGTGGAGAGAACAGGAACAGAAAGAGCAAAAGCTGGAAGCCAGAATCTAGCACCTGGATGCTATACAGGCAGCAATTCGGCAGCGTTAAGTCAGAAGAGCTCACAAATCTGCGCAGAGCCAGCACTCACAGATAAAAATAGAAGTCTTATCTGGCAGTCGAGTAAACATCCTAAATAAAACTGAAAAGAGAAACTAAAGATGTTTCAATGCTGTAAGCTACCTGTATTTTCTCCTGATGACCCTTGCCTGCTCCTTGTTCTAGGCTACGCTTTTTAAGCAAATAATGCTATTTGACACAAGTCTTAATTGCACTATTAGGCCAGGACAATGACATTTTATATTTCAAAGCAAACAAGTGTAAGAAGGCCTAGCAATAACCTCTAAAACTCCCCTTCCTCAAAAACATTCATCAAGGGAAAATATTCACATACTACGTAGTTGTAAGATGTAATATTGCAGATGTCTCATTACAGTAATTACATCATAAAAAATATGAAATCTTAGCCCATGAACACTCACACATACACTCCTAGAAACCAAATGCAAGTTACTCAAGGTGATCCACTCTCCTCTAAAAGCTGTGCTGACCTGACATCCATACAGTCCTCCTTCCGGATGATTTATGACCTAAACAATCTTTTAGAAAAAGCTAGAGACTTTTTTTAGTCTTAGTAAAAAGGAATAATTGTATCTTCTTTTCTTTTTTTCTCCTGGCCATAAACAGTCAATGTATTTGTTGATGTAATAATTAAAAACATGAAGTACTTACTACTGAAAGGGGAGTCAGTCACATGGACTAGGATGTCATCTGGTCTGTCTCACAATGAATGCTGACTGTAAATATATCCTTTCCCCCATTTCCAGTCCTAGCATTCTACTTCAATTTATTCTGCAAAAGAGACTCTATTTCAAACATCAGCAAGCTCTCAGGCTGCCTTTTCTCCCCCCGCCCCCCCCCCCGTCCCCCCCACCCCATCCCCCAACAGCAGAAACAAAGCATCTGACTAGGGAAGAGGTACTCTGCTCAAAGGATACCCCAAACCTCTTCCTGAAATCCCAAAGCAGCAGGCTAATCAGAAGTGAAATTGCTAAAGTTAAACATGACTTCTCAGCATTAATGTTCCCATTGTTATTTGAATTAACCACCTCAGAGTCCCAACAGACTGGGGGTTTAAGCATACATTGTCTTTCGTGGCATTATACTCTCTCCCCTCCAACACCAACCCATCAGTTGCTGCTCCAACACAAACATTTGTGGGGAGGATGGATGGGATCCATGGTTAAAGGGGTTTTGAGTTTTGGGTTGGGGAGTTTTGTGATTTGTTTGGTTTTGGCTTGGGGGGGGGGGGGGGGGGGGACCACCCCAAAAAACCTCACAGATAAATTCCCTGATCCAGTTCTCAGCATGAGCCTACAAATGAACAGTTGTTAGCACAACTGATAGGGCAGCATGCCACAGCATGAAGCATTATCACCAAAGACAATTTAAATCAAGACTTAGCCTCAAGGAGCAAAATATGAAAATACAGGAAGACATATACAAGTACATGTTGTAAGACAAGGCAGCCCTTGCTTCAAATTTTAAACAAATAAACAACAACAACAAAGTAAAAAGTGGAAAAAACACAGATCAACACATAAGCAGAACCAATCACAGCCATAGGTAGGCAAATGCAACCCAGACTTTGAACTTAATTATTTAGAGGGGAAACTGAATGAGTTAATAGGAACACAGAATTAAGAAGAAAAAGAAGTAGTGTAAGAATATATGAATTGTAGAAATCAGTGAAAGGGCAAGCCTCCAGCAACAGAATTAAGATTTTTTTCCTTTTTTTTTTTTTCTTGTTTACAGTATTTTTCTTTAAAAGTTATATATGGATATAAACTCATTTCTAAACATATACATATAGAGGAAGTTAATCCATTTTCCAGCTAAAAGAAGTGTGGTCCAGGAGAAATGCACCAAATTGGATTCCAGGACACTAGGGCTCACCAAAGTTCAGACAGAAGCCTGAGCTTCAGCATCTCAAAAGACATATTTGTTAAAACACTTGGACTTTAATTTATGCAAGTTACTATGTAAGATAAAAGCTTGTTATAAATCCAAGGCTGTTTTTCTTTTAAAGTTCACTTTTCATTTTTTACATGTGTTTGAAAAAAAAAAAAAACCAAACTTGCAAATTACTTGTTTCCTTACAGAAAAAAAAACACAACCAACTATCAAATACTATTAAACAAGCCTACTTGCAATGTGTATCAGCCCTACATGGCAAGTGTCCATTAATGGCAAAACCAGTTTTAGCATCAGAATGTTTCCTTAATCAGCTGTTGATTTAATTACAAGAAAAAGCTCGTTACAAAGTTTAGGTGGAACTTTATAAGGGTGCTTGTATCTTTGCATCAGTGTGTATTTGCACATACATTGAAACCAGTGTGAAACACCTACATACAGAAAAAAAGATTTAAATTCAAAAATTCTTCCTCTTCAGATTTTTCTTGTGCACGCATATATTCAGAACGCATTTACTTAACAGATAATCAACTCTCCTTGCTTTAAGTGGAGATACTGAGATTGCATACAAGTACTGAAACGGAGGACACACGCTAACGTGGAAAGATACGTAACCCTTTATCTCCAGTATGAATTTTATTACGTTTACATATCGAACACAAAACAAAGCAGAGTTTAGATCACATTAGTTTGTATTTTAGTTTGACCAGACAGTGAGACCACAACAAATTATGTATAGGTCAGTGCTCAAGCCTGAATAAATTTGGGGTAGTCAAGGTCAGGACTAGGGCATGTTCACTGAACACAAACATGACAGGTCAGTCACATTCAAACAGCTAAGATCGCACCATGGTGTAACAGAACTCCAGTTTGCTGCAGACGATCACCCAGCTGAACGGAAGGCATCTTCTTCTGTTGTCTCAGATACTCTAAAAACATAACAGACATATTTTTCTCCCCATGCATACTAAAAAAAACCTACCTAAGCAAAATTCATTTGGACAGCGTCCTACCTCAGAGGACTGGACAAACTGAAAAAAAAGCCTATCTGATGTTTTGATGTAAACACCATTTTATCACTTTCTCTTACCTTTTTGCCTCTTAAGACAGCAGAGGCAGAGCGGCACTAAAGAATTATTAAATTAAAAATGCTTTCCAAACTGCATTAGCGTTTCCATAACACCCACCAGGAGGCATGGCAGATGCATATGGACAGCTAACACAGATCTCCCAAAGATAAGAGAAACTTTAAAATAGAATTACATTTTTGAACTGCCTGCCCAGTATAGCTCACAGACAGCTCTCAACCACATCTGCAGTATTGCTACTGAAACTGGACAGCATAAGCTACACACATGTAAGTTTTAAAACATTTATAGACTAGGCCCATGAAAACCGTATCAGCTCTTTTGAAGTCAGAGACCAAACCCATACTTCAGAAATTCTCCCGAGATACTGTTACGGCTCTCAAGAGTAGCCGTTGGTGTGTCCAACTGTTAAATAAAACAAAAACAATAATCCAAGCAAAAAAATAAAAATTCAGTACACTCTCTCATTCCTTCCTTGCTAGTTATTCCAAACTACCTCTTTCCATTAGGATAATATTTTCTCCTGATGGGAACCCTGACCCTTTTAGCAATACAGGAGAACTCTGGTAATGGCAAGTTGACTTTAGCTCTGTGACTGCATGGTAAGAATTCATACGCTTACCACCTTACCAGGTGGATTTTACTGGAGGTGTCCTCCAGTGCCCCACTCCCCTGGATATACTCAGGGGGCTCCCTTTGAAGTTGTTTGGTGCACCAATACCTGCCTACCATCCACAGCACTGGTACAGGCACCTGTTGCTTTCTTGGCCTTAGGCAGTGCTAGATTTTCTCCTCTGTTGGGCTTAGCATTATCTCACCCATTCGCCTCCCTGGTGGAACTTTTCAGTACAATGCAGACTTTTTCAGTGGTGAGAGACACTGAACACAAACAGGAGTATAAAGATAAAATCAGTGTCACATTGCAGACATTGTCATGGAGCTCTCAAGCTAATAGTGGGGGGTACTAAAAGAAACATCGTGATACTATCAACCATCTACAAAAACTCTGCTGAGATGAGATTGGCTGAGATGTACCCCTCACTCTGAGGTGGAGGCTGCAACAGGACCTTCTGTCTCCTACATCCTCCTGGGATACATGTCCCCCCACCTTAATATTGTCTCTTCCCAAGACTTACAGATGCTACAGCTCTGTTGCAGGGTGCTGCCCACTCCTACCCCTGGCATGATGGACAAGTGCTACTACTGGAGGAGAAGCAAGATCACCTTCTGTTCCCTAATACTGAAGTAGAGAGGGATCAGCACCAACCTGAAGTTTCTGATACGGTGTCATGGTAACCAGTACTCCACTAGCTCCAAATCTTTAGTTTACTTGGACCATCAGTTTACTAATATAAAGTTATTTCACTCAGCACATACACAAGTTGCAAAATCAATTTGGATTAGAAAGGGTCAAAATGATGTATAAATCCTATGTATATATCTCTATACAAAGCAGTGTGATTTCTCAACAACTGCAAAGGGAAAGGCTTATGGGTTTGTGCAACTGCTCAGCTGTGCTTAAGAGGACCTTCAGGAAATTCAGCAAATCAAACTGAGGAAGTGCCTCTCCAAAGACTAAATGGCTGCAGTGACAGGTCTGCATTCTCTGGGCTATGTGCTCAAACATCATTAAGGAATACACGAAAGTGGAAAATAATTTTCTTCAATATGCCCTGATCTAAATTCATAAGATATGAGAGCTCCTGCACTCACATGAAGCAGAACCCAGCCCTCACCTGAATGACAAAAGCATCAGACCAAGTAAACAATCTCAAAATTGCAATCAGCCTCTCATTACTGTCATTCAGTACAGATCAATTCAAGAAGGCAGCTAGGCCTATAGCTCAATACTCCACCTGAAATACCAAAGGAAAAACAGGGAATTTTCTTGATCCCTATCGTCAGAAAAGAGCATGGGGACCATCAGTCAGGTCTGCCAAAGGCCCTTGTACTGGAAAAAACTGAACTGTTGTGTACACGTAAGACAGCAAGCGGTTCCCAGGCTCCCTGTGGAGGGGAGCATATGCTGGCTCTTCTGAGGATACTTGAGGACTAAACACATAGTCCCCTTTCCCCCACACCAGACCCCTCCATCTGATCAGATACATGCTCATCGTGCAGTTCTGTTAGCAACATCTGCCTTTTGGTCTCATTCCAATCACAGGTCTCCTACGAAAGGGGGCAACTGCAGGCCATGGAGCACCCAAACTAGTTACATGATTCACAGCATACTTCAGTCCTACAGGTAAGGTCTTTAGGAAAGAAGCTAGCAGAGAAAAGGATGAACAAAAGGTTCACTCAATTATTCAGGTGATTGTTAGTGCCAACATATTGCTCATTTTAAATGTACTAGTTTTCTGTCATAGCTAGAAGCAGCTCTTGAAGGCCTTTGAGGAGCATGCTTATGTGAGCTGAGAGATATGTGTTCCAGCAAGTTAGAAAGCCAAGAGACCTTTGAGACAATATTCTGGACTTGGCTAAAGGATTCTCTTCCCAATAGCCATCCACCCCACATCAGGGGCTATGGATGATCAATATTAGACTAGAGAAGTGGTGTATGTCCCAAGGCTGAAGAATGTATTTTCAAGACAACAACTTGTCAGTTTTTTTTCCTCTTTTCAATTCAGATTTCACTCATCAGCTTTTTATTAAAGAAAACCAAGAAAAGTAAAACAAGGAACAGACTGTAAGACGTGCTGCTCTTCACTGCAGTCACTGATGAGGTGCAGGCTGCCCACCACCTATACAAGGCACCTTTAATCACAGCTAAGCACTGGGCTTGGTATCAACCACAATTAGGCTGAGACAGGAGAACTGCAATAGAAGTTTACAACAGGATGTTCTCTGCTGGCTAATCCATAAATTCAAATAAGTAATTAGTACAGTTAGCAAAGACAAATATATTTATCCAAATACCACAATTTCCTCAAAGACAATGATAGAACACTGCCAGATTGAGGCATTACTGTGTTTTCTTAGAGTGATGACAGTGATTTCATCCCCATCAGACTGAGAGGTCCAATGAGCACCTCAGGAGAATGTCAAGTGAAAGTATACAAGACACCCATGAAGGGGAAGGGAACTCCCACACTCAAACATTCAACCTAGAATGACTCAAACAAAGGGGACAGCCTGCAGAAGAGGCGAAGGGCAAGGACGGAGGGGGGAAACACACAGATGTCTTCCAACAGTGATCAACTCACTTTCGCAGCATATTATTTTCTGAAACTTCATGGGGTAATGTCAGTGCTGGCCATTATAAAAAAATTCCAGGAACAGAGCTAGGTTACCAGGAAGCAAAAATGAAGATTGCTATGAACTGAGGCAGTTGGATGCTTACAGTCACAGAAACATGTTTTTCTGTGCCTTGGCTCATATGAAGCACCATAATCTAATCTCTTTTGGGAAGCCTTGAGTCCAGCCAGGCTGACAGGCCATTACTATCTTCCTGGGCAAAATCATACGTGCTATGTAATTGTAGACTGCAGCAGATACAGTTCTCCGTATGTTACACCTCCCCAGTGACAACAGACCAATCACATTTACTTTTTAACAGCTCAGACACATTTGAAGCCTGATACTCCAGGGAATGAGGTATTTTTCTTCAGAACAGATTATTCTAGGAAGCTGCTGGCCCATTTTAAAAGAACACACAGATGTGACTGTAGGTAACTGAGGATTTTGTTGGGTTTTGGGGGCTTTTTGTGTGGGTTTTGTTGATTTTTTTTTTTTTAACTATCCTAACAACTAGAGCCTGCTCCAGCCTCACCCATATTGAGGGTTCAAAATGGGCACTCCTTACCCAGTTTTGCAGCCAAGGGACTATACAACTGCTGATAACATAATGGCTGGCACATATCCCGTCAGAGAAGTAGCTGCATTTCAGTGTTGAGCATAGCATATTTTGAAGTCCTTAAGAAGAAGTAAACAGACATAGTGAGCCAAGGCTGCACAGCACACTTCACACATCAAGGACAGGTCACAAAGACAGAGAGAGGAGCTGCTGAGTCCAAACACAGGAGTTGCTCACTATTAAGTAACTACTACAAAAGCTGGCTTCTTAGATTTCAGATAATACTGTGTGATCCACAGCAGCCTGCTACAGTTGTTACTATCCTGTTGTGGCAGACCAATCTGCAAGTAATTTGTGGCTTTTGGATACTTCAGAGTGAGACCTAACGTGGGCAGAAGCTCCAAAAAGAGGGTGGGGTTTTTTAATATATTGTTTTTAAAAGAAGGAAGGTCGTGGTGGATTTATCCTCCCCAGAAAAGAATCCCTCCCTCCACTAAATACAAAAAAAACCAGAAGCAACAAGGATTGGTGAAATGACTGCAAATAACAAAATAACAGAAGATAACTATGCAACAGGCCCACAATACCAACAGGCACAATTCAATAGTATGAACCAACAAGACTGAACTTTACTAATTCACTCTTCCTACAGGGCAATCGTTGTGGATTCTTACACACATATTCCTCATGTATTCACGTAGCCATGAGCAACTAACTCGGCTCCAGCTGCCATGGTTGGGCAGAGCCTTCTCTGAAACAGAGATTCCAATTACATTTGCAATAATCTGATTACTACATCAGCCATAACCTGGTTAAGAAAGGGTCTGAGATATACCATTTTGGCAGCTGGGAAGAAGACAAAAGGGAGACATGCTTTTGTTACTTTAGTAACAGGAAGATTTGCAAACTGCAACCAGATTCTGTAACAAAAATACACCATGCTGATCCTACACCTGACAGTTTTACTGTTTAGAACACATACAGTACAACTCAAAACAAGTTTAGAGAAGTTAAGGATTTGTAAAACTGCCTCAGCAGTAAGACAGAACAACATTCAAGGATTTCCTTACAGTTTATGGTTACTTTCACATCACATGTAATTTAAAGATACGATCAGGAAGGCAATCCACTTCGTTATCAGTGAGCTGGCCAAAACCTGCTTTGTAATTTAAGACACTCAAATTGTTGTTTTGGAAGCACTTCTTTCACGTGGAGTTCACCTTAACTAATCTGTGCCAGCATTTCTGTTGTCACTTGCAGCCTACCCCTCTATCTGCACAGCAAAGTTGCCATTCACCTCTACCAGAACACCATTTCTTTTCCTACGTGTGCCAGCAAGAGATTACTAAAGTCAATGATATTTCACCAGGGAAAGAACAGGATCAGGTCCTTACTGTTCTTTCCATGCTTATCTGACTGGGCAAAACAAATTGAAGAGGAGACAGTGAAAAAAAACCCAAACCTTCTAGTCTTCCTTTCTCTAGGGGAAAGCAAGCTCGAGATAAGCTGTGCCTCCAATCAACAGTCTGATTTTCATGAACAGCAATATGCTTCCCTATGGTAATTGAAATAGAGCAATTCTCCTCAAACAGCTTGCCAAGTCTCACCTCATTAACCTTTACAGACTGACCTCCAAAATTCCTTGAAGCTGAAATACAGGTCCCCCTTGCCTCTGCACAGTAACTGTTTATCCCTAAGAGGTTGGGGAGAGAGGGAGGGCATTGAAAGAGAACTGCTAAATGTGCTAGAACTGGAAGCTAGAGACCCGTTTCCAGGCTATCACTGGGGCCCAAACCTTCACAGGCTTCTGTCTCCTTTGCTGGCCCATCTTTCAGGTAGCCTGCAAAGCCAAACTTGGATTACAAATCACCCTCCCCTCCCCCAACACTTCTATTAAGAGTCAGTATCATTAGCAATAGTGTGCTGCCCAGTATTCAAATAAGCATTTCCTAACCCACATTGGAAGGTTTCACAAATTTTCTAATTAAACCTTATCCTCCCCCCGCCCCAAGTCTGTTACTCAGGATGCCTACTCGCCATTCCACCCAACTCATTTTACTCCCTTTGCTCACACCTCAGTGAAACTTTCTGCTGGCAGTGAAAAGCAAACTGTCAATGAAGGAGTGACTGAACACAGTACTTACTGTTTTCTCTCAATATCCAAACCAGAGATATTAGATGAATGGAAGCACTTAAGAAAGGTGGTACAGCAATTAATTCCACAAATTAGTAGACTCCTACCTTTCTTTGTCTCAGTGTTAGCTTCAGAGAGCGTAACTGCAAGAATCAAAAGTAAAACGTTCCAGTTTTGCACCTCTGGAAGTCTGTACATAGCATCATGTATACTTACACTAAAGAGTGAAAATCTTCAAGGTTAAAACCACACACTTGTGCAACTGCTTTGCTAGAGATGAGATAACAGGAGACCAAAGCACCTCATTCCCCAATGTATTTCACTGCTCTGAAGTCCATCACCTACATGCAGAAGTAAATCACTTCATAAGCCATGGTCAGTGCTTATACCAATCTAAAGACAGACCCATCTTCTCCCCACGTTTGCCTATTCCTCCACACAGCAATTAATTTCACTCCACCAGCCCATTCCCTTCATTAGTTCCAAACCCTAACCAATTCTACCATGCTCATCCCCATCCTCAGCTCTTCACTTCCTTGCTCACCTTTGGTTCTGCAAGTGAAAAACAGCTGAAAAGCTTTCTAATCCAGAAAACAGAGCCAGTGCAGAAAAGTACCAAGACGTCAGGTTTTTCTACTCCTTCTTTCTCTTCTTTTTCCTTCAGCCACCTAGAAAGAAGCCTTCATCTCAGAGGAGGTAGCACACTGGGGCAGGCAGTAAGCCCATGGATGCTCCCAACTCTCCCTGCCTCTTCTCAGGGCAGGACCAAAATTTCCTACAAAACATCAACTTCTCTGTGTTTTTCCTCTAAAACCATTTGGACAGAGGCTGACAACTGTGAAGCAGACTGGATGCACAGATCATGCACATCTGTCAGTTCAACTGCTTTAGCCATAAACAAGTGCTTTTTAAATACTTTGAACAGAGTCAGCAAAGACCATAGGAGCAGCTCACTGAGCCGCAGACTTAATATTGTGGTTCCACTTGCCTACACATTTCCTGCTCAAACGAAAGGCACTATCATCATCTTGTGTGGCATTCACTGCAATGCTTTAGGGCTCTAGCCCCTCGCTCTGTGAAAGCACCATACTGAAATCACCTAGGTCCAACTGTTTTGGCATACAAAACAGCATTCTAGTCTGTGGTCATTGCAGTATGGATGCTGCATGGATATCCATATGGCTCTGTTGCAGCTTGGTCCTAGCCTTGAGTTCCTAACACCACTCCCAACCTTTAAGTGTGCAGTGGTATCATATGTCGCCTGCCCAGCCACAGGTCACCGCCTGCTTGGTAGGCCCTCATGCAGCAATGGCAACTGCACAAAGTGGGCTCATCTCTACTGCCAGACAGACCACTTTTAAGCTATTGGTAATTATGCAGGGATGACAAGCAGTTTTCTGCCTAACCCATTACTTGCAGAATTCATAGCTCTCTACTTACTTCATAGGAAAGCCAGTCCCACTTCGGTATCTGTTGTGGACCATGAAAATTAGCTTCACACACACAGATCAGGTGACGTGCATTCTCCAGGGCTTCCCAGTATCAGGCAACTACTATCTGGGTTGGTTTACGCTCTCATTTCAAAGGCAGGTGCTTTGTGACTGTAGAAGAACCTGACCGTTGGGGTGGGAGAAACTCCATGATCTAGGGTGAACCTAAGAAAAGCAAAAGTAAAATCTATCTGCATGCCATTACTTACGGTAGGCCTGAGGCAAAGGTTAGCAACTGTTTGTGTAAGAAGGAACAAAACAAACAAACAGGACTGCAGAGTCCACTATAATTATTGGGGACATAAAGCTGAAGCTCCATAGACTCCACTAAACTCAGCTGGAGGGAAAGATAAATCTGGCAGAGAAAGAGGGAGCTCTGCACTTCCCCAGACTAAGAAGAGGGGAGTGGTTGCACAAGCAGCTTGATAATCTCAAAAGCCACTAAACCACTGGAAAGGAAGGAGGGGAGCATTTAAACAGCATCTTGTCATCAGTGCTCCTAGGAAATCCACTGATCATCACAGGAAAGGATTAAAACATGTTTAAAAACTAATAGCAAAATGAAGTAAACAAGTGTCAGAAAATTCAAACCTCATTCCTGACCCAATATAAGTCACAGACTGACAGCAGGATCTGTGGCCAGCAGCTCTTAAAATTAACAAGCAAGCTGCTTATTGTGAAAGTTCCTATACTTCAGATCCTCAGATAAGAATCACTACATAGTGGACTGAAGTCTGCCTCCTCAGTCACTCAAAACAAAGTTGTGTTTCTGAACAGCAGCAACAGCACTGGCATGTTCCCTCGTGAGTCATCTTTGTACTGCTTTTTAGCAAAGCACTTTTCAAACTACATCTTGTAAAGTCCACAGAATACAGTAGTGAGTAGAAGTAGTGCAAAACTAAGAAACTTGTCCAAGATCTCAGAACACGCAGGTAACTCAGGAACAGACCCTTGCAGAAACTGGTACAGAACAATGTCCTTCCATGACGACATATCGCATGCTTTCTTGGGGCTCTAAAATTAAGTAGCGTCAAGGATTACCTTAAAAGCAGGAAATTCAGATGCCTGCCTGTCTGGTCAGGCATTTAAGGCATACAAAAACCGAAGAATCTACAGCTCTAAGTAAGTATGCGCTTTAAAATGGCATTCTGCTCAGCTGAGATAACAGGAATTTTGAGCTTTGCAGTTCACATGCATAGATAAATTCCAGCACTCTTTCCTCTGTCTACATCAAACTCACTAAAAATACAGAGAATGCTCCATGGTCTTCAGAAAGCAACATTCAGCACTCCCACACTCAGTAAAGGCTAAAATAAGCAAAACTTTACTCCCTGTGGAATTAAATTACACATATCCCCAAACTGACCTGATATTGAGCACTATGGCTGTTGGTAGCTTTCTACAGAGAGAGCCTGGCAGAACTCTCTGGAGAGCACTATCAAGTCCTCTCAAGTGAACAGAGTTGCTACTGGGGCACCTTTAAGGAACCAGCTTTACAGGTAAATATTATCTATGTGGTCTCTAGATAGTTTCCATGTGGTTATGCAGATAGATAAAAAACACTTCACACACAGAGCTATGAGAGAGCATGCACCGATTTTATGAAGCAAGCTATAAAGCCAAGCAACAACTCGAGTGTGTTCCTCAATTAACAAACTGTTACTAGTTAAAAAACTGACTCAACTGAGGCCATTGCAAGGCCTCATCACTGCATAATGGCACTATGCAACTCTCCCCCTCATTATAAGCGGAAATACACAATGGGTGACTTCTCTTGTGTCTGTCTCTGCAACTAACATAAAACAGTAGGCAGAATTTAAAAAGTCTTGCTCTTCCTCCACCATCACAGTAATAATATTCAGGCTTAACGCAGAGTTAAGATATGATTTTTTTTCTATTCCCACTAGAGGAAATTAGTGATACAAAATTCATCCTAACATAAATATCTTTGCCTGGGGTCCATTAAGTACATTTAATAGAAAGTACAGTTATTACCAAATTTCAACCCTGAAGCTGTGCTCCTTAGAAACAACTGAAAATTTTGCTCTGATTTAAGGTTTTTGATAACCCATCTCCAAGAACCTGGATTCAAATTTTGGCTTGGATCCCATTCGGTTGAGAGTTAGGTAACCTCCTTCCGAGTCCTTTTTTGTAATACAGAAGTAGGAAATTATCACTCGACTGTGAACTCAAGAAATAATTTGGACAACACAGCACACATCTGCTGGCCAAGCTCAAGACGCACTGAGACGGCAGATCCAGACAGAAAGTTCCTATCACACCTGTCTACACCACATGCAGCATTATTATGGCCAGAGTCATGAAAAGCAAAGCCAGCAAGCCTACAAAAATCTGAATGCACAAAGAAGCCAAATACTATTGAACAAATCCTACTTGATGCTAATTAACATTAAGGCTGGCCAGAACCTGCTGTGATTCAAACCTGTACTCTCTGTTCACGCAAAACTTCAGGGAAGCCAGGCAGAACCAGTGACTGAACCACAGGTGCAGGAAAAGCTGGCTGGATCTGTGAACCGCTTTCCTATCAGGTGGTGACAGAGAACAGTCCACATCAGAGCCTGATAGTTGGGAATGGTAGCCAGCCAGCTAATCACATAGTGATCTCTTACGCCTTTTGTTTGTTATATAAAAAAGAGGTCCTGCCAACTGGTTTCAGATCAAAATTCTTCCTAATCAGGAAGAATATAAATTTATATAAAATTATGCTCAGTAGAAATTAATCAGAAACACAGTCCTCCTGAAGGCATAAGCCTTTTTGGTTAAGTAAAAAGTTGCCACCAGCTAATGTGCGTGACAGTAATGGTTAGCCATCTGGTGAAGGTCCCTGCTAAGCTTGCCATGTTACCCACTATGCTGAGGAAAGCAGAAGGTGGATCAGTTATATTCTGTCCTTGCCTGCAATTGTGTGGTCAGCCTTAGTAACAAGACACAAAGCTTTCCAGCACAACCAGGAATTGTAAATGTTACGACTTTTCAGCAGCCCATTTTTTTCTATCACTGCATCCCAACTAAATTATTTAAAATAAAAACTATCTATTGCCTTTCTGAAAGCTGAATTTATCCTCAAGCTTTATCAACCTTTGTTATTTTTGCCCCTTTGTTTCCTTCTGCAAAAACTGCAACTGCCAGGAGGCTTCCCAGTCATCTAAAGAGCATCAGTAAACAGGAGCAGAGACAGATGGCTGCAGCTCGGTTTAAACCCGCACAAGATCCAGCCTCTCCCCTGCATTGCAAGTACTACCCATAAGATACAAACATAGGCAGAAAACCAAACAAGAATGCAGTAGTCCCAGATAGAAAACAAGTATGTATATACAATCTGATAAGGAAGAAGTCACTGTGAGGACAGGGCACTTAGGTTTCATGTACAGTGAACATCCATTACAGCCATATGGCCTTCCCATAACACAACAACGGGATGTAAGGATGGTGGCGGCGGGGGCAGGGAAGAGTCCTCCCTCCATCGCTGCTCCCAAAAGTATTGCTGGCAAAAAACAATCAGCAGGGGAAGTAAAACCAGGCATCTCCTTCCAGAGAAGTTACTCTTCTGCGAACTAATACACTAAATTCACACAACCTGAGAATGTGGCAACATCTCTGATAGGCCTCTCAATTCACCTACTACTTCAGGAATTCTGTCACTTTGATAAATAACATGTTAACCCCTTATTAAAATGACAGATTCAAAGAAACAAAGAAAACCCACAAGATAACTCACAGATTTAGAATTATAGAAGTCTATCAAAACAATCATAGTGGGTTTTTTTTTCATTCCTGGATTTGATGGTTTTTCACTTACTTCATAGTAGACTACTGGTGTTAGCATAAGGTACCATTATGTGCCTTGCCTTGTTAAATAGATTCCCATGTCCAGATACATTCAATAAATCTATCTGCATCAACACAGTTCACTGTTTGCCTCTTCCAGCAACTACAAACCCACTTCGATTCCACAGACACACCTGCATGCCTAAATGGCTTATATAAGAACGGGTTCGAACATTGCCCATTCTTCCCCAAAAAAAACTTTGACTCTGCTGAAATTAATTTAACAGCTCTCCCTCGGGGCTTCCTGATATTCCAAGTTCTTCCTTCACTTAGTGATAGCAGAAAGCTCCAAGAACAGGGTTGCACAATCATCACCTCCAATCAGCTCTAATTGAAGGATGACACGAGACAGAACGAGAAACTAACGCTCCAATTAATACAGACAGGAAAAAACAAGATTATGGGAGCAGCATCATTATTGGTAAAGCTCCAGCAAAACCCTCAGGCTGTAGCATGTTGGCACACTACCACCTCTGAGGTAGAGTTTAACTAGTCCTCCGTGCAAGAATATGAGGGAGGGAACAAGCTGGTGGTGGATACTGGCCCCCTTTTACCTCAGTGTTCACACTGAAACTTTAGGAACTGATTAACATGGGACTCCACTGATCCTCTCAAGAGAAGTCTGAATCAACCCATCTGGGAATCGAATCTGTATTCCTAAAACGCAGTCTGACGTATACCTCTGCAAGACCTTCCTAAAACAGGACAACTACAAAATAACCACAGCCTTCTCGCATTAAACAGTTGCCCCCTTAGAGCGATTCAACCAGGGTCACCTAGAAAACCTCTCCCATTCATTTCCAAGATGTCATTTCCTGCTCCGTACATTTAAGACTAAACAAAAAGCTGGTACGCACCTGTATCCCCATGAAAGCAGCTGTCCTGGTGACATCTCCCAGAAGGCAAATCTCCATCGCTTGGCCAGATCTGTCCTGTTTTTCGTACACCCACAATAGTAGCCTCAGACACAACGACCTGCTGCTGCCTGTGCCGTTTTTGAGACTGGGGGGTTGGTGGACTGCTACTGTCAAAGGACTGCTGAGAGTTCTGGGAGGGAGAACGGCTTTTATCCCGATACAGGCGGTAAGTGGTGGGGCTGGGGGAGACATGGCTGGACTGCCCTGAAGAGAAATCTTCCTCACTGGAAGTAAGGTTCTCATTAGAGCTACAATCAGGAGTATATCCTCCTCCAATGTCTTCAAAACTTCTGGGGGAATAAGATCTCCTGGGCCACGTGAGATGTTTTTCCTGGTCAGTCGTGCCCTGATTTCGCAGAATAGGTCCTTTCCCTTCTCCTTCCCCCATCATTCCACCAACATATATACTTTGATAGGGTTGGAAGTCCACGGGCTGCCAAGGTGAGCGGTTGCTGCCATTGGCATTAATCAGGTTATCTTTGAGAAACCTGGGATTCAGTTCAGCATCCTCATATTCTCCATCATAGCCAAAGCTGCTCTCCGAAGTCCTTCCCCTGTAAGCAGGCCTCTGGAATTCGCTGAAGCTGGGTACCATGTTAGAAGGGAGGGAGTGCAAAGACTTTTTGCGTTCCATTTGCATGGCTTGGCTACCAAGGGAGCTTATTTTATCGGAAACATCTTTATCGTTGACCTTTACTAGGCCCTTCTCATGATGATACTCCATGTTCACATAAAATGGCTTTTCAACAACATCCTTATTATCTCCAGAAGAATGTGAATTAACCTTTTTAATCCTCTCAAAATTGGACCTTAGGGCTGCCACACTGGTGCTGTTCCCTCTCTCTTTAGAAATAGGTTCAAACGATCCCTCCTTCTCAGCAGATCCCACTAGCCTGCGAGCGGAAGCCGACCTGTGTTTTGAAGGAGATCCATCTGTATCGCAGCGATTCTCCATATCTTCTACAACTCTTTTCAGTTTCTCCTCACCATAGTACTTACACCTGTCCTGCTCTCCCTCTCCGTGATGGGGGCTGTCCAAAGGCAACAGGTCTGACCCATCACTCTGGGTAGACAGCTTCCGCAGGGAGGGTATCCTGGGTTTGAACTTTTCCTCCCCATGGTGTGACTTGCTTTTTTCATATTCATCTTGGTCAGCAGACTGATGATGATGCGGGTCTTGGATCTGCTGCTCTGCACCCCCTTCAGGCAACTGAGAAACACGTTTAAAACCCCATCTCTGTCTATCATAGCTTTTTTTCTCCTTTGCCAGAAGAGTCTGCAGGTAAATCATGCGGAACCTCTCCTTGTTGACCTCCATCTCCAGTCTCCGGATAGATGCTTTGCACATCTCGAGCTCCTGTTCAATGTCTCCCACAGATTTCAGCTCCATTTTAGGAGGCTCAGAGTCTGCAAACTGTGCTTTCCAAGCCTCCACAAACCCCACAGGGTCCACCATTTTGCATACGGGAGTAAGTGGAGGATACGGGAAGGAGGCTGGGGAGAGATAGGTGGAGAGAATAAACCAACCGGATCTCACACGCAGAAGCAGAAACAGCTCCGGCAGGGTCAACTCAATGCGTCTCTTTCACGGTCAGTGCAGGGGAACCGGGAGGCGAACGGCGATCCCCGGAGCAGCCCCGGCTCCCCGCCTCCCGCCGGCCCCAGCCCCGCGGGCACTCGCTACTCTCTCCCCGGCATGACCGGCCTTTTGCTGGCGAACAACAAAGCTCCCACCCTAGCGATCCCAGAGCGCTTCCAAGCAGGTGGACAAAGGAGCAGGCTCGGGGCGGGGGAGGGAAGGTAAATCTCGCCCCCCACCCACCCACCCACCCACCCACCTCCTGCCGCCGCCGTCCTGGGCACGGTCCTCAGCGCAGCCACGCTCCGCAGCCCTCCGCTCCCTCCTCCCCTCGCCACCCCCGTGTTGTGCTTTCTCTTTCTCTCTCCTCCTTTCCCCCTGCCCCTTTCCCTGTCTCCTCCTCCCGGCTATTGTGCCCGCCGCCGGGCGCACACGCTCTCGGAGCCTCCGCGCGGAGCAGCGAGGCGGCGGCGCGTCCCGCGGCGGGCTCTGCCGCCGTCCCGGGCGGGCTCGGCCGCGGCCGCTGCCGCCGCCCCTCGGCGGGCCCCGCCGCTACCCGTGGGTGCCCGAGCGCCCCGCGGCCCCGCGGGAGCCCCCCCGGCGCGGCAGCGGCTGCCCGCGGCGGCCCATGGCCCGGCCCCGGCGGCGGCCCGAGCGGCGGCGGCGCTGCGGAAGGGGAGGGCGGGAGGGAGGGAAGGAGCCCGGCGCGGCGGCTGACACGGCGCTGGGGCCTCTTAAAGGGGCAGCGGGGGCCGGCCGGGGCCGCGGGGAGCGGGGCGTTTCGGGGGGCCGGGCCCGTCCCCGGGGCGCGCCGGGAGGCGGCTGCCGGTGGGAGAGAGGCGGAGATGTGCGGGGCTGCCAACGCCTGCAGGCACAGGCCTGGCCCTCGCCGAAGACGGACACGACTCTTCCTAAGCCTGAGCCTGAGCACACATCCCTGTGTGCGTAGCAGGGTGGCCCTATGGCTCTTTCCCGTCCATACATCCACGCCCTCATATATTACGGATAAACACCAGTGCATCTCTGTACCCTCTCTTGCACGCACAGCAACACTCTCCCCCCAGGCTCTGAGGCAGCTCACCTTCAAAGGTCACGTTTTCCCCCACAGACCAAAGTGCCGGTAGGTCGTAGGCCCGTCATTGACTCAGTCCTTCCTTGTCACTAAGTGGCAAGCTGGATTTCCGAGATGGGCAACTGGTACTCCAAAATCACTATGATATTAACAATAACGGCTGATTTGTTCAGGCATCAGTCTTGCTTTTGTCCTGTATATTATCCAAGCTACAATAATTTGGAGTCCCGCACCTCAGCTCTGGGTGAAAGGTTGCAAATGATTTAAACAAAAGTCTGGCTGCTGAGTATTACTACTTCTGAAATCACAGTACGTGATCGTGCTTAAGCCCTGTATCCTTCCCATGTACTAATTCAACCTCTGAAAAAGTGGTAACAAATATACCTGAAGTTCCATGATGCCTGTTTGGATGATAGGAAAAAGTGAGATACGTACGCCTCGTATCCCCCATAAACCTGCTTCTTTCACATCTGCGGTGAGGTATATCTTTTCTGGTCCATGTTACTAGGAAAGAGAGTGGAATATAGCCCCAACAAAAACTAATAAAATCCCATAAGAATGGAAAGCACAAGTCCAGAGGAATAGCTCTCTTACCTTTGAAATACGCAATGTTTTGTAATCTATTAAACAGTTTTTCTCTTCATGCTTTTTTATATGCCAGACAAAATATTTTTTGATATTTTCAGACATATCACAAATGGCTAACCATGTATTCAGTTTTGCACAGTTCATCCCTTTTGGTTTTTGTTTCCTGGCTTTAACCCCTTTTCCTGCACTTGTTTCCTCAGCTTTTAACACATAACAGGCATTGGCTGACCTATATGGAAAACAGAGTATAGGCTAAATTATAATAAAATCTGTATGTTAGTAAATACCTCCGTAAATCTTTGAAGAAATCTGTCTTTCACAGAAATAAAATAAATTGGCTTTTCACCATTGATACTGTTTGCTCTTCGTTTGCCTTAGTGCCAGTTTGAACAATGAAATTCTGACATGCAATGTATTTCTAGTAATATGAATTTTAAGACTGTACTGGCATGGTTATAATAATGACAGGTGTATTACATCATAGGCATACATTCTGAATTCATACATTACTTTTAATAAAAATTCACAGTTCTGATTTTTTATGTTTTGAGTTTTTTCTCTTTGGGCTCACTTTTCTGACATTCATGCCCCTTCTGGAGGTAGAAGGAATTCTGCTGGGTTAGAGGGAGTTTTGCACACACATTTACCTTTTAGCAAGTAATACTATTAAACACCTGCACCCTCTTTATCTATTGAGGTACTACAACACCAGAAATTCCAGTGGGAATTGAAGGAATCTCTGGATTTTTGCTGATACTTCATGCATTCAACAGAGTATTAATAGGATACAAAAGTTCATTACGGCTATGGTGGCAGACACATATCTGTGATTTGAGACTGAGAAGCCCGTGATGAGGGGGCTAAACTACAGGCAGACTTTCCAGCACAGCCCCTCTGCCGGCCTGCGAGAGATTGCAAAGGCCTTCGGATGGCAGCAGAGCTGGCACCGCAGTGACCGCAGAGCTCCCTCTTCTGGGAGAGAGGAGGTGCTCGGCCTAGTCTGAAAAGCTCGTGAACGGTCAGTTCTGAGGGGTGCTTCGGCAGGGTCCCACACGAAAGAACCAGAGGGTTTGTAAGCAGGAAAAAAGAATGGTAGCACATAAGCAGAGTCTTTTTCGAGAGGAATAAAACATGATTTCTGATTAATCTGTGGCTGAAACTAAGAAACCATATTGGTGTAGCATAAAGCAGCACTCTTCGGTAGAGTTTGACAAGGCCGGTAAGTCTCAAGAAGTCCCATCCAGTCTAAATCATTCTATGAACCCAGAGAAATGGGAGCTCCCCTTCTTAGAATTCAGAGAATGGCAATTTCTCACCATGAGAGCAACCTTCTGGCCAAAACCACAAGAAACCGATCAACCACTTCCACGACCAAAGCAGATTCTGCTACAACTTCAACTCACCAAACGCTTCATTTTAACTCGCATGCTCAGAGGATGCGATACAGAGAGGAGGTTATAGCATTCACTCACGGGTGCGTTACACTGTACTCCCTAGAATGACCTCAAACTATTGATGAAAACCTGAAAAGACACAGAGGACGACAGACTTATTCAGGAAGAGTGGACTCCAGTTGTACAAGCTAAGCCGGAACTGGGAACCAACAGGATTCAAAAAGATCTGAATCACATGACCTATAAGGATATAAGTAATACTATCGTACATGTCAAATGCTCACTCAAAAAGCAGAAACAACATCATTAAAAATTAAAAGGAAAGGCTTTTACAGTAAGAAATGAAGTTTGCCGGTCAGGTGACTGTTTCTTAAAGAGCTTTTGATCTGTTACCAGTTGTCTTGCTCGAAGAGATATGCATACTTATTTAAATAGGAACTCATTAACACATTAGCCTCTACTTAGTGAGACAAGAAACAGCGTAACATTAGTACTTCTTTTGGGAAATTGATTATTACAATTGCTCTTCAACTTTGCTTCAGACCGCCTCTGAATTTCACTTCTCCAGTTTCTCAGCTGCCAATTCCACATGGAAGCCGGCACTGCAGCTGTTGTCATGATCACTGTGAGGACTTCAACTGGTATAAAAATCGTGGTTTAGTCTACCTATGGTTAGAGTTAAGACGGTTGTTCCAACACTATTTTCCACAATATTAAGGCTTCTTCAAAGCCAATTAAGTTGCTGATTGAATGGATTAACATGCATAGATAAAACATAGACCACAGAAACATTTAAGAACTTGCAAATTTACATTTATTTTTCCACCAAAGTTAGTTTCCTTTGTGCTTTCCTAAGCAATTCATCATTTGCAGCATGATCCAAGATTCATTTTAGATGATCAGTTATTAACACTAAGTTCTTTGCAGGGGAAGTCTCAGTGGGGCTAAAAAACACCCCCCAAAACCAACCAACCAAATAAACAATCCCACCAGACAAAAAAACCCCAGTCTCAAAGCATCCTTAGAATAGATGGAGTCAGACCATTGTCAAGTGAGAGTTAATGACTGACAGAGTGTTGCACTTGTACGTGAAGTTTTTGGAGCTCCAAAAGATACAAACCAGTAATGACATCCAGCAATGTACTGAATCACTAGTAAAAACTGTCCCTGTTGATTTTCCAAGCAACGTGATTGCATTGTTGAAGAGATTGCATCTCTGTGATTCTGTACAGTAACTGAGCTCAGCAACGAAAGAAACACTTAAGAGAGATATTTTTTGGGAAAAAACCCCCAAACCTGGAATCCTGATCTTTTCTTAGAATTGTTAGAGTCATTTTGCAGTTGTAAACACTAACACGTCTGCAATGAAACCCAGCTCCTAGCCTTGACAACATGATGTGCTGCAGTAGAGTGAACCATCTTTTCTACTCTCATTCACACTCAGTAAACATGACAACCATGGCTATGCCACCCACTCCGTGCAGCACATGGTACAAGTGGAGTGTGTATTCATCATCCTTGTGAAACAGATTTGGGAGATGAACAAACACATAGAACATCATAAGGTCAAAATATTACACACTTGGATAAATAACTCCTTACATACCCACACACATTCATTTTCTCCACCAAATGCCATATTTGTGTCTTTGCCAACAGAGTCAGCACAATTGCCAAAGGGAAGATTGTCCAATTAAAAAGACACAGAGTTCCTAGATCTCTAGTCATCAGATTCTATAAAGCTGCTCTAATTTACGTCGTAAGAAAATATAAGGAACAAAAAGGCTGTTTAAGTAATCTTTTCTCCACTACTTCCTATTTATTATCAAACAGTTTGGGGGGGGAAATGGAAGAGAATCTAGAATATTTTTAGTTTGATGCATAGATTTATTAACAAATGTCTTTATTTTCTCAGCAGCTCAGATGTGAAAGGTCCTGTTATAATCAGTTTTCCAGATACTGTTGTTTCTGTAATAACTAAATTAATATTTTAAGAAACTGTAACTTGTAACTTTCCATAGGTTTTCTTCTTTCTCTCCATTTAAAATAGTTGCAGTATGAAATTTAGAGCATTATAGAAGATGTTCCACTTTTTTTTTTTAATGCCAGCATAGCATGTAATGCTGGATTTGAATCCCAGAAGTATGGAGTTATAAGCTGCTGACAGAGTTCTAGAGAAGCAGTCTTTCTGTTGTCCCACTTTGATTCCTTTGTTAATTCTTTCATTTGAGTGCTTATAGTAACTTTGAGGACCATAAATTTGTATGGTTTAGTGCAAGCAAAAGATTTACATCACCTCATTTATCTTTTGAGAAATATCTCTAATTAGATACTCAGAACTGAATATTAAAATTCAGTGAGATACACTCATTTTATTTCCCTCTAATTTTTCCAGTATTTCCCTTTCACTTCTTTTGTACTTTTGCAGTTTAAGCCTAATTATCATAATCAATCATACTAATGCAATTTCACAAATACTGACCAAATATCTGTTATAGTAATTTCTGGCAACTTTATTTGTCATTCAAATTTCCGGCAATGTCATTTGTCGGCAGCAATGACTTTTAAAACAGGAATATCTTTTGGCATCAGTCATTGTTGCCCAAAGAGAAGAGCATTGCAAAGCTACTTCACTTCGATGAAATTCAGTGGTACCCAGAGCTCATCTCTCCCCATTTACTGGGTTAACATACATCATTAATGATTGTAACTTCTAAAGAACTAATTGCACAAGGTTATGACAAAGGGTATTTGAAAAGGCAAAACTGGGGCAATGTTTTTTTGATCCAGCCAGCACACCAAGTCACAGCAACATGTCCAGACAGCAGGTTCTCTCGCAAGCATTCAGTAATGACATCTTCACACAGCAAGTACCTAAGGGCTTAACAAGCATGTGTCTACTTTGGAGAACTCAATCTTTTCCCACCCCTCTAAACCCACATACACTTGCAAGTATTTTCACAAAATGGCAAAACTATTTCTCTACTATTACTCCTTCTATTAAGCAGTGGAGCAAATTGCTCCCAGGATCTAGTGATCAAACTATCTTGTGCAGTAAAAGCAGATAGAGTGACTAACAGTGTAGCAGCAGTATCAAATCTAACCTTACCAGCTCAGAGTTCTTACCAGAGACAGGGATGAACAAGTTCATGACTGAGACCGCGTATGGTTCCAGAATAATGTTACATTACTACAAACAAAAAACCCCAGTTAGAATAAAATGAAAGTGTCATTACTCTTAGCCACAAAATATAGCTGCAGTGTAGACAATATTAATGAAGATCAATCCAGAGAAGGATTCTGCATCCTCTGTGGAAGATGGAATACAAGAAATCAAATTTTTCTATGCCATGTACTTATGTGACCATTTTTTCTTATTCAAGAGAGTAGAAAAGAATAGCATTCTTATCTGGTAACATTTTCAAAATATTAGACAGCTGGCATAAAACAACAAAGTTCCTACCTGGACTTCTCCTAGGCTTGGAAATATTTAAATACCGGGCTCTGATTCTCAAGTGGAAAGTGAAAAATAACAGATTTTTCCTGGATGGAGAAACCACAGTGAAAACTACACAGCCTGCATTCATGTACTTCCATACCTGTTATTTAAAAAGATTTCTTTTGGAATAGTTTTTAAATATTTGGAATACATAAGAGAAAGTCAGAGTTATTTTATACTATGATCTTAAAAGGCAAAACCATACGGATAGCACTCTATTCTGAACTGCCATTTGTTTTCTGCTCCCAGAAGAACACAACGTCACTAGCTAAGACTTCTAGAGAATTATCAAAGAACAACACATCAAAATTACATAAGTTTTGACTACAAGTGTTTCTGGCAGACAGGTGAGCATATGGCACTGGCACTGTCTTCTTGCATTAAGACAAGGATGTTATGTTTCCACTAGACAGAGAAAGGTTTATGTAACAATTGTACCATCCTGCACAAGTGAGCCTGCAGCAGCAAGGGAACTTTCAGAAAGAAAGTTTGGATATGTTTTTCCTCCCTCATTTCCAAAAACAAAACTATTTCTGATTTGAGAACTTTCATTGTTGCAGGTGCTCTGTGCTGGACTACAGAGAAGCACGGTGCTTGCAGAAACAGTTGACAGTTAGCAGCAACTCAGGCTAACTTGAGTGTTGTCTTCTGGGATTTCCATCACGCTCTTTTCCAGTTCTGTAGAAACAAAAAAAGTTATAAAATCAATTGACAAGAAACTACACCATCCAGTACTAAGGGTAACAAAAGTTGAATGCAGCCCCAGTCACTCCTATATGCTAGCACTCAGGTAGACACTGACATGAACATGCTTGCAGGTGTTTGAAGCAGGCTTTAATGCTTGAAAAAGCTCCCCATTCCTTCAGACTGTAAACAAAGAAAATACACACCAAAAGCAAAACTTAACATACTGATGAGGTTTCCTGCCCCAATTTGGGCCACATGCCCAATGGTTTTCTCCAGCTCCTTTATCATGGACTGTTCAAAGGCCAAGGCAGCAACTCGGGAAAAGAACTCCTTGACATTTTCCCCTAGGAAACAGGAACGAAAGCATGTGTTTTTACAACTGCACATCAACACATGATCAAGCATAACAAGCACATCTGTGAACAGATCACTGCTCAGTACTGGGACAGAACAGGCCTCTCCAACAATCTGTCCTCCATTCTGATCACTGCAGAGAGAATTTCTCATTTTCTTACTCTGGAATACTGTACCCTGTACTGTACCTTTATTTTTAGTCAGCAACAGAGAGAATTTGGTTTGTGGTATAGCCTTTTTTCATTGCTAATGTTGAGTAGCAGTGCACACGTGTATTTATGTAACTACCTATGAATTAAACATGCTTAGACATTGCACAGCAGCTCAAGTACTCCTTTCTGTAAACATGACAGTGCAAGCACACATACAAATGCTCAAATAAAATCAACCATTAATAAACCTGAAGTTTCCAATAACAACAAAATGCAAGAACAACAAAAAAAAACTGCATGGGAATGGGAGGATACGGAACTTTAACTTCCTCCCACCTTAACATAAGCCTTTGTGGTTATGCTATTTTTACATCTTTGCAGTAACTTACCTGTTTTGGCTGAAACCGACCAGTATTCTGCCTGCATTTCATTGGCAAAGCGGATGGCATCTAGCTCTGTCCTTTCACACACAGCATCTGACTGAGTAAATAACATGGAATAACTTTAACATAACAAGTGTATCTGGGCTGGTAATAACCCAGAGGTACTGCTAGCACCTATGCTGAGATGCTGCCAGTTTTCACAGTGGCCTTTCTGGCCTTGCCTTAGAACTTGTGCAATCAGACGTGACTGCAAGAATATTCAAGTACTTAGTACTGCTTTTAAAATGGAAGCCTCCATTCACCTCCCACAGCATTGAAACAGAACAACACTTAACAAGCGTGACCGTTGTATCTAACTATATAGTGTGGTAGGGAGCTATACGGACAAGAGCCCAGTTACTGGTCTTTATATTCTTGTCACACCACCATTCTTAGCAGAAGAGTTGCAGGACTCACTAATCACAATGGTTCTTTGGGTTTAATCTTTCTTGTCTCTGTCTCAGATCCTTTTTTCTACTCTATTTTTACTATGTTGTAACACAATGGCCTTCCCCCCTTTTTATTTTTGCTCTTTTTTATCTCGACTAAAATTTCCTGCCCCTTCAATGGATTATGCTTTCTTGCACTTAATTTTCAGGTCTTTTTCCCCTCTTATTTGTACTCTGTGATCAACCACATCCGTATGTTGCTGTTTGCTTTCTATTTCTAGCACATTTATGATGAATGATACCAGTCATCTTTGTTTGTACAGTTTTCTGTGCATTGTCTTACAATGGGGAACCCCTGTGCAACTGAGAAGAATTCTAAAAATTTGGAAGGGATGATGTGACATCAAGATGGGAAGCAGAGTGAATCCAGTTGGGAAGATACTGGCTTCATACTGAAGTAATACCTAGAACCCACAATCCTTTGCTTTGCTCTCGTCTCCCTTTCAGTTGAAAGTGCTATCATTCTAAAAACAGAAACTAACTTACAGTAAGGAATTCTAGCTTAGACAAAACTTCAGATCTTGTCCTCAGAGGTCTGGCGCATTTAGTTTTTACTGCAACTCAGAAAAAGCAGCCTAAGCATCACAAAGCACCAGAAAAACTGACAGATGTGCACTTTTCTGGGACTTATTTTCAGTGAAGGGTAAGAAACAAACTGCGTAAGTGGTACTGTGGCAGCTGGGGCGGGTGGGAAATAAAAAAAAAGAAAAAAAAATCAACTAAATAGCAGAAGAACCAAGTTTGTTTTGAAATCTTTAAGAATTAAGTATTGATAGCTAGAGAAAGACAAACAAAAGACTCAGGATGGTATAGGGTGAGTGCATTATATCCTGTTCTTCTGAAAATGATGTAAGATTCAATTAAGTAAGAATTCTTCCCTGTTCCTGAATAATGAATACACACTCTTTAAAAAAAAAACAACCACACCAAAACCATTAGGTACTCCATTCATTTGTGCACCCAACTTTTCTCTGCCTTTTCAGTTGTTTGTATGTGCTTGAAAAATGTCATGCAAGGAACGGAAATAGGGATATTTCACTAACTACCTGTTTTTTCAGAAAGCGTCTTCTTAAATTGGTTACAAGTGTGCTATTCTATTTACCCGTGATCATCTTTATTTCTGTTTAGGTTTTTCCCTCAAGGTCTTTATCTTATTAAAACATTGTTTAAAACTTGTAAGGGAAATCACTTGAGGAACTAGGGGAAATGTGGTTTCCTTATCTGCATTCAATTTTCTTACCACCAGATCTTTTTTTGTTCCAACTAGAAAGATGAAGCTGGAATCTGGCTCATTCTCCCTCAATGCATCTTCTAGCCACTGTCTGAAATACAAAAGAGAAATGAGAGAATCAGTCAGAGGGACTCAGGAACATAGCAGAAAGTGACAGATAATAGGGTCAGAAGAAAAGCAAGAGGAGGAACTTACGTGAGAGCATCAAAAGCCTTTTTTTCTAGGCAGACAGAGACCAGGAGCTATTCCAACTCCTTTGAATATATGCCTTCCACTAATGAAAAGTTCAAACATGCCCACTATAGAGTGTAAATTCAGCAACGATTTTAGCAGCCAGAGAGGGTATTTATCAGTATAAGGGAGAGGGCAAAGTTTTGATTGAGATAAGGAATAAGAAAATAAGAACCAGAGGAAAAGATATAAATAACATAGCAGATTAAATACAAACGGGAATAAAGAAGAGTGAAATAATCTATTCAGCGTTATAAAACAGCTCCCTGTAAAGGCTGCATGATTCTTGTCTCATAAGCTTTTATATTTTTGTTACTCTGGCAATCAAGTTCCTCTTGAGTCATCCAACACAAGTCAAGGAGGGAAGGGAGTGTGTGCATGTGTGGGAAATCAGGTTCACAGGCTTCAATTATTTTCAGCCAAGCAGAGACACTAATATATATATTATTTTACAAAGTCCTATGTAAATTAACTAAGTACCACAGAATTAGTCTAAGGAAATAGTCTAAGACTCATTCAAATAAGACAGAGTGCAGGTTGTAAAGAAACACGCACCTGCATTACAGTCACCATAGTATGTTAGAAATACATACACTCTGAGCCAGCAACAACAATGTGGATCATAGATCCATGCAGGGTTTTGCAGTCTGCACTAAAGCAGAACAAGTTTACTCGTATCCATTAGTGTGCTGTTGTAACCAAACCATTACAAGTATCGGAACCAGTACGTTTAGCTATGTCTACATATACTTTGAGTTTTTAATTTTCTCTCCTCTTTTTGACAGCCTATCTCCCAACAGAATCACTACAGAAACTAGAGAAAGAAAATAATTTGGGGCTAGCAGTGCACCTAGAAAATGAGAGGCTCTTGCGATGTTATGCATGAGATCAATTTCACCATTTACATTAATTACATTTACATTAGCCTGTTATTCTGTTTATAGAAATGGAGGGAAAAAAGGATGCTTTTGGTGTGCACTTCATCTCTTCCTGCATGTCTAGTTTTGGAAGGATCAAGCTCTTACTGAATTGCCTCTTTCTCTGCACAGACTATAAAGGAAGTCAAGGGTAAGTAGTTCAAACTTATGCTCTGCATTTTCTTCAGAAAAATCCCACCCTACATAATCCAAACAAGTGACTGTCATTCTTAATTTCTTAGCTCAATAGAAAATGCACTCACAATCCAGCAAGTTCTCAGCAACTACAGGCTATCCAGGGCAATTAAACCTGCTGTAAAAGCTTTAAAGGCTAAGCCAAAATACAGAAACTTACTTGGTGTGATCCAAAGTCTGGATATCAGCCAGATCAAACACTGTTATTATAACTGCAATAAAAGACAAGAACAGAAAAAAAGTAATTAAGTTAGAAAGTGTATCAGAAATCTCTCCAACTCATCTTGTTAAACAGAGAGAATGTTTACATATAAAGCACAAGAGCAGATTTAACACAGAGGAGATGGAAGACTATCCACTTGCTCATCCCTCTTCCTTCTCTAGCACCCAATAGGACTGAAGTCCTCAGTCTTCAACCTTATTTTGTCTTTACCTGTAGTCTGCAGTCTGTCATGCTTTTACTCCTTTTATTTTGGGACCACTAATTCCTGCAGAAGTTCTCTCTTACCAAAGGGAATGCCAGAAATATCCACTTCTAACTTCAGCAATAATCTTACCCAAATCCAGATTGTTTTCCCCCTAGACACAAGCGCCAATTTTTATCACTGCATCATCAGAACATTCAGAGCTCGCAGGTGTGACAACATATCAATTCATGAGCTTTTTAGTCCCTTCTTCTCTCCAATAACAGACAATCCATTCCACCACACTTTGTCTATAGGTACCTTTCCAAGGAGCACATATGCATATATGTTTCCATCTAAAGTACAACCTCCTGTCACAGCCAGGATGAAATTAATATTGTACTCACCCTCTGCTCCTCGGTAGTAAGCAGATGCAATGCACTTGAACTTTTCCTGACCTGCTGTGTCCCATCTGTGCAATGCCGGTGGGGGGAAAGTCATTTCAGGTTAATGAAACCCAGTGTAACCTGAGTTACATGCTAATGAAACAGCAGACTGGTACAAGTTGGAGAAGAATGTGATACCAGAGAAGTGTTACCATCTGGAACATGTTATTCATTAACTACTGGTAGAAATATAGTAAAGCTCTATGAAGACATTTGAACTCTGTTTATATCTTTTTTTTTTTAAATACTGGTCATTTTGGAGACACAATGCAAATATTCGTATACTGCATGGTAATACCCTTTTCTTAAAACATTTTTTCCTCATCTATGTCATTTGCATATAGTAATAGGGCAATCTAATCATGAAAATTTCCTGTGCTAATACTAGCTAAATCATATATTAGCCCATATCAGAACCTTGCAACTGCTAGATATGGTATCTGTCCATACACTACAAATTAGAGACCTACAGCTCAGCCCACCAGGTATTAATGACGCCATTAAAGAAAATCAAGAAAGTGCTTCTTATTAATGCACATGATACATAGTCTTCTCAGCTACTGCCAGCACTACAGAGGTTTGGGTTTTTGTTATAGCCTAGTACTGGCAGTCACAATACTCACACATTTGTCTTGTACAGAAACCTCTCGGCAAGAGGGGGCACTAGTGCTTATCATATGGAAGTGTTCTACCAAGCCACTGAAGATTCTGCAGCTAATGCAACCTGACATTTAGTAGCTCATGAACCTTATTGCTTCAGCTGGCAAAATACTGACGCATCAGTCTACATTTTCCGAGGGACTCAAGTTCCAAAAGGATAGTGCCTGGCAGAATTTTCAAAAACACACTGGCACTGTAATCAGTGGGAAGTGGATTTCTAGGTATTTTTCAATAAATCCCACTAGCCATCTATTTACATCAATGATACCCCAGAAAAAACGTGTTCCTAAGCGAAAAAGCGTAAGATTCACACACTAAAATACTTCATGCAAAGCATTTTTTTTTCTCTAGGTCATACTACAGCATAGATGATTCAATAAGGCCCTCCACAGAATATTGCTAGCCACTGGAAATACCAAAGGACACCCTCCAAAAGAAGCAAAGCAGGTAAGGAAAGGCCAGGATTCCCACTAGTCTGATAAACAAAGCTGAAAATCAAAGATTTCAGGTTCACATTCTAATAAAAACACTGGATTCTTTCTATGATTTGGGGAAAATCAGTTAGTTCCTAACTAAGGGATGCTGAAATCACTGGACAACTTACCATTAATTTCAATGGCTGCAGGAATAAAACTCCCAGTAAAGCCAAGTTCAGTGCCCATTGTGCCTACTAAACTCAAATGACAGAATGGTGTAACAGTAGAACTGGACAAAGTTTGTGGCAAAAGCTTCCAGCTCTCTTTCAAGAAACTTCCCTAAAAAAGGCAGAACTCCACTGAAATGGTGCAAGATGAATTTTCACTGATGAACTTACAACATTTTTAAGGGATGAGAAATCCAAGAGAGTAAAATTTTTACTAAAACTGCAAGTCCAGGTACAGAACCTGTTTTTCAGATCACATCATTGCAATTTTATTATTTTTTAAAAATCTTTATTCCACTAGAGCCAGCAGCAATTCAAGCTCTGCTGAGATTGTACTCTGTGCAATACTTAACCACGCTGTTTCAGCTTACATCTGGAGATTGTATGGCATTCCAATTATTTCAAAACGTTCCATTTCAAAATCCACTCCAATGGTCGCCTTGTAGTCTCGATCAAAATTATCTTTACAAAATCTGCAATTAAAAAAAACAGATGAAATACTAGTAGCTCCCAGCTACAAATAACTGCAAAACTAACACTATCTGGAGTAAATTATGAAGAAAAGAATTAACTAACTGTGGAGTGGCTATATCTTGCGGAAGCACATATAAAAACACCAAGAAACTAATTTAAAAAAGGAGATACTGGATAGCAAACTAGAAAGCATATACATCTAGTAAGCTCTCAGGATGAGATGAGAATCAGAATAAAATATCTTTGGACTGTCAAGGAAGATACAGTATCTTACAGTTTTAGTTACAAGGGAATATATTTTGGGTCATAAATAATGACCCAAATGATTAATCAATGACATTAAAAACTTACCATATTTACATAAGAACGTGGAAGAAATACTAGTAATAAATGCAAATATAGAAGAAAGCTGTCACGGTGATCACAAGGTACAGAAATTCAGTGATCTGTTCACTGGACTTAGATACAAAAAGCTTAAGAGCTGTTTTTATCATCCGGTAAGGAATCAAATAACTACTCTTTAAGGCTTTCTGCATTTTATCTGTCTTATTTTATAAGCTATGGAAAAGCTTGAGCTGTAGAAATGAGTACAGGTACCCACACAAGGATGACTTAAGAATGTTTCAATGAACAACCCTACAAGGAAGGAGAAAACATGAAACCTGATTGGGATGAGGTAGTTGATGAAGTTGATGAAGCCTTCTACAGACAGCTGGAAGTAGCCTCACAATTGCAGGCCCTGGTCCTCGTGGGGGACTTCAACCACCCTGATATTTGCTGGAAAAGCAGAGCATCGAGGATAACTTTTTGATGCAGGTGGTGGAGGAGCCAACGAGGCAAGATGTGCGGCTTGACCTTATACTAATGAACAAGGAAGGGCTGGTTGAGGATGTGAGAGTTGCGGGTAGCCTTGGCTGCAGTGACCACAAGATGGTGGAGTTCAGGATCCTGCATGGCAGAAGCAGGGTGACAAGCAGGATTACAACCCTGGACTTCAAGAGAGCCAACTTTGGCCTCTTCAAAGACCTGCTTGGAGGAATCCCATGGGCTAGGGCTCTAGAAGGCAGGGGGGTCCAAGAGAGCTGGTCAGTATTCAAGGACCACTTCCTCCGAGCTCAAGATCGGTACATCCCTAGGAGAAAGAAGTCAAGCAAAAGAGCCGAGACCTGCATGGATGACGAAAGAGCTTCTAGAGAAACTCAAATGGACGAGGGAGGTTCACAGTACGTGGAAAAAGGGACTGGCCACTTGGGAGGAATATACAAATGTTGTCGGGGTACGCAGAGATGCAATGAGGAAGGCCAAGGCCCACCTGAAACTTAACCTGGCAAGGGATGTCAAGGATAACAAGAAGGGCTTCTTTAAATATATCAGCAGTAAAAGGAAGACTACGGATACAGTGGGCCCACTACTGAACGAGGTCAGGGCCCAGGTGACGCAGGATGCAGAGAAGGCAGAGTTACTGAATGCCTTCTTTGCTTCAGTCTTTACTGCTACGGCTGGCCCTCAGGCATCCCAGCCCCCAGAGGAGAGAGAGAAAATCTGGAGAAAGGAAGACTTCCCCTAGGTTGAGGAGGATTGCATCAGAGATCACCCAGGCAAACTGGATCCTCGCAAATCCATGGGCCCTGATGGGAAGCACCCACAAGTGCTGAAGGAGCTGGTGGATGTTCTTGCCAAGCCACTCTCCATCATCTTTGAAAGGTCATGGAGGACAGGAGAGGTGCCCAAGGACTGGAGGGTAGCCAGTGTTACTCCAGTCTTCAGAAAGGGTGAGAAGGAGAACCCAGGAAACTATAGGCCAGTCAGCCTCACCTCCATCCCCAGAAAGGTGATGGAGCAGTTCATCCTGGAGGTCATCTCCAGGCATGTAGAGGAGAAGAAGGTTATCAGAAATAGTCAACATGGATTCATCAAGGGAAGATCATGCTTGAGCAACCTGATAGCCTTTTACAATGGTGCGACTGGCTGGGTCAATTAAGGGAAAGCAATGGATGTTGTTTGTCTCAACTTCAGTAAGACATTCGACACTGCCTCCCATAACATCCTCATGGACAAGCTAAGGAAGTTTGGGTTAGATGAGAGGACAGTGAGGTGGACTGAGAACAGCAGAGCTCAGAGGGTCGTGATCAACAGGGCAGAGTCTGGTTGGAGGCCTGTAACTAGCCGTATTCCCCAGGGGTCTGTACTGGGTCCAGTCCTGTTCAACATATTCATCAATGACCTGGATGAAGGGACAGAGCATACCCTCAGCAAGTTTGCTGATGATACAAAACTGGGAGGAGTGGCTGATATGTCAGAAGGCTGTGCTGCCATCCAACAAGACCTGGACAGGCTGGAGAGCTGGGCTGAGAGGAACCTCATGAAATTCAACAAAAGCAAGTGTAAGGTCCTCCCCCTGGGGAGGAACAACCCCATGCTCCGGTACAGGTTGGGGGCTGACCTGCTGGAAAGCAGCTCTGTTGAGAAGGACCTGGGAGTGCTGGTGGACAGCAAGATGACCACGAGCCAGCACTGTGCCCCTGTGGCCAAGAAGGCCAACGGTATCCCGGGGTGCATGAAAAGGAGTGTGGCCAGCAGGTCCAGGGAGCTTACCCTCCCCCTCTGCTCTGCCCTAGTGAGGCCACACCTGGAGTGCTGTGTTCAGTTCTGGGCTCCCGAGTTCAAGAAAGACAGGGAACTCCTCGAGCAAGTCCAGCAGAGAGCTACCAAGATGATCAGGGGATGGGAGCATCTCTCTTATGAGGAAAGGCTGAGAGACCTGGGTTTGTTCAGCCTGGAGAAGAGAAGACTAAGGGGGGGATCTTATCATGCTTATAAATATCTGAAGGGTGGGTGTCAAGAGGATGGGGCCAGACTCTTTTCAGTGGTGCCCAATGACAGGACAAGGAGCAATGGGCACAAGTTGGAACACAGGAAGTTCCACCTAAACATGAGCAAAAACTTCTTTACTGTGAGGGTGACAGAGCAGTGGAACAGGCTGCCCAGAGAGGTTGTGGAGTCTCCTTCCCTGGAAATACTCAAAACCCTCCTTGGATGCAGTCCTGTGCACCCTGCTCTAGGTGTGCCTGCTCAAGCAGGGGGGTTGGATGAGATGATCTCCAGAGGTCCCTTCCAACCCCAACCATTCTGTGATTCTGTGAAACCAAGACTCAGACACTGGAAAAGGTTTTGGTTTTTTTATACCTTCTGATTGTTTAGCCTTTAGACTGGATTTCTTAAGGAAACTCTGTACCATATTTGACTGGATAAAAATATTTCAGAATACAACATATACTGATTGAAGTGCCAGAGCATGACTTTCTGTGTTAGTATATCAAGCCTGTCTCATACTGTCGACTTTGTTTTATTTTTTATTTAATAACAAAACCATGGTTCAAAACAGAACCATAAAGTACTACCCTGAAGGGACAGGAATGGAAACATAGTAACATTTATTTGAGAAAGAGCAGAATCAAACCATCTGCTGAGATATACTGTACCTGTTGATAAGGCTGGTCTTCCCAACATACAGGTCTCCTACCACAACTACTTTGGATATTTTCAGCCTGTTATAAATATTTGAAAGCATTACATGTTTTCAGTAGCAATTTCAACATTCTCTCTCTAAAAATTCTAATTTAGATCCTTAAATTGCAGTTGATGAGCACAGGTACCTGTGCCTCCAGTCTACCTAAATTTTGCTGTGCTGCAGGATCGGAGTCTTAAAATTTAAGAAAGAAAAAGGTCACAAAAAAAACCCAAAACCCTCAGGAGCAGAAAAAGTCCATTTCTTACTCTGCGTATTTTTTTCTTAAATATAGTCCACTGGGACACACCTAAACTCTAATCTATTAAAACTGCTTGACTAGAATTATATACATTTGGCAGTTTACACATCAGACCATAGAGTATCTGCATCCTTTTCATTAAAATTAATTACAAGTTTCTCATTTAATAGTACAAATCAAGTCCTAAGTGCAGAAACAAGAAATTGCTGATAATAAAATAACCCACTGCAGAATTGGTCTCTGGGAAAAAAAGCCCACATGGTTAGAGCCAATACATTTTCTGACTATCTGGAATAATATTAATCTGAAGCTGGCTTCATGCAAATAATCCTCTTTGCTCTGGGTCCTCCCACAGAATACAGCAGATGGGCTTTAGGTGACTCAGCCTGCATTCTTAAAATTGAAATGTAGCATATGTTTTAGGAGATACAGGTGGATAAGTGAATGTAAATGTATTTGTTGACCTAAACTTGGATTGACATCTCCCATGCACAGGCTACAAAAATGGCTTAAGAGGTTTAACATTCGTTTGTATGAAGGAATGGCTTTTTAAACAAAGGAATTAATCTTTTATTGAATACTATTTCTGGTTATATCAGGCTTCCGTGTGATGCTGATTCCAAGTTACCTATTCTAAATCGTCCAAATCTTGACTGGTAAGGTGCATGACTAATATTTCAGAAAAAAAGAAGGCATTTTGTGTGCCAGTCAATGCTAACTGGGTGGCCACAGGCCCCTAAGCCGCTGACATGTCTCTGCCTGATTAACTGTTACTGATGAAATACTGAATAAAACCAATGACCTTAAGGGAAAAGCAAAAAAAGTGATGGTTTAGAGGTGTGTGTCCTATTAATTCATATTGGGGGAAAAAAATCCCTAGATTAGACAATTAAACACATTGATGGAATATCAAGAGAGTCTTAAATATAGTCATTAGCTAGTGAATTTCTCAGACTACCTTTCCAAATGACAAAGAAATACTGCATTACTTGGAATAATGGAAAAGATAGATAACAGTTATTCCTGTCAAGTTTTACAATTACTGTACAAAACACTCAGTTGTCTGTCCCTCCTACCCCCGCCCCACCAAAAAAGGACCTAGTAATAATCGTATCTAGAGAGCAGTGACAGGAAAGTGGTTTAATTTTATTCACAAACCCAAAATGTAAAGCTTTTAAGCTATTCTGTTACCAGAATAAATGAACTGGAGAGTTGGTTTAATCTGGAAATAAAAAAAAAACCAAATAGATCTTGGTTACGGGGCGGGAAAATGCCTCAATTCACTAAAGCATGTCTTGCTAGCAAAATTATCCGGGCATTGGTGACAAATTTACACGAAACTAAGACAGTCACTGTGCTTCTAAAAAGCAATAAACTCACTGATGTCTCTCAGGGAGACATATTTTGGCTTCAATTTTTTTTTAGCAAGACTCCCTAGTGAAATGAATAAAAAGTTCCATTTAAAGATAGATATCATGACAAGTCTCATGGTAATCAACAACTCCAGATTTGAAAGAATAGTGAGCTAATTGTCAGTATTCATAGAAGCTCCACTTTATGAAAAATCCTTCACAGAGGAACACAGAAGCATTTATCACTAAAGTATACAGCTATTTATTTTAACTCAATAGTGATGATTTCTAACACAGTTTAGCCTTCTTGCCTTGCTTCAGGAATTAAATCAGTACCAGTAACAGTTCTGGGTGAGAGATTATGTGAAAAAAACAACTTAAAGAATATTACAAGGTCATAAAACAGTTTATTTGGATTTTTCAATGCTATCTATTTACCAGAATTTTGCTCCAGTTTTAAGGAAACATTTAAGCATGTTCTCAGCATGTATACTTCTAAAAGACTAAAGCTAGGTTCTTACATGTTTCAAGCAACTTAGAACTACTGTATGTTTATATCCCCCCAAAGCCTTTACTAACTGCTCATTTGGAACACCAACAGAGAATACAGCAAGGCTAGATCTGCCCTATTCCTTATAGCTGCTCTAGAATTTGGGTGCCATACTGACTTGCATGTCCAAAATTCAACACTAACTTTAAACAGTCAAATAAACTTTTGAACTAAGAGTTTAGTTCAAAGTTGCTTAGCAACTCCACTATTTTTTCAACACTACTTATGCCAGCAGAAAAAGTATCTTTGACACTTATGGGAAGAAGAGGCACTTTATTCATTTACTGTCAAACAGGTCAGAGAACTGCCACATGCATGGGCTTATCTGCCTTGAAACGTACAGGAGTGAGGAAGATGAGGAATGAGGGAGGAAAAGCCTATGAAGGAAGCAGGCTATAAAGAGCTTAAAATAATTTCTTCAATGCATATGTGGTTTATTACAAACTTACCCAGCTGTTCCAGTGCTCTGCTGACAAGCAGTCCTGACCTGTGCATGGAAGTGCTCTTTGAACTGCAGACAGGCCTCAGGTGTGTACCACTGAAAACAGGAAAGAACAGCTACTGGGATAAATTGTCTGATGTCTACCTTGCAAGAAGTCAAATCAGCAAGTCAAAAATAGATAAGTAGATTAATTAAAAGAGTTTGTTGAGCACAGGGATACCCTGGCATAAGAAAAGGGATAGCTTTGGTTAAAAGGCAGTAAGGCTTCCCCACAGTTATGTTGGTAAAACCTCCTTTGAACAGCACCATCATTTGACCACCTTTCTGAGTATCAGCATCCGAGCACTAGCTAAACTTCCACAGTCAAATACATTTGCTCATCATTCTGTAAAATAGCAAGTACCTTAAATCATCCCAGTAATCTAAGACATACAAGACAAACATGGATAGGAGCATACCTCCAGCAAGTCATTATCACTACAAAGTCTTTTAGATCTCTTACATGTATGAAGCGCTGTTTTTATTACTAGTTTTTAATTAGGCATTAGTTAAAAATGAGGAAAATGTATTTTACCTTTTATTTGCTTAAAATAACTGTGCTAGTTTTCATAAAATTAAAAGCAAAATATGTGGCTGAGATCAAGCACGGGAAAAAATGCTAACTCCCTTACAAGGATCTTTTGAACAACTGAAAAAACAGAATGGTAGTTCCTTGTCCTTCCCTATCCTTAACTCTTCTATTATACTTCAAGTACAAATCTCCTTGGGGACATGAATGATTCTTGCTCTCTGTGTTTCTACAGTTCCTACTACATTTGATCCACTGTATGACTAAGGTTCCTGTACAGACAGAAAGTTAAAATTGCCTCAGATTCTTCAACCAAAACCTCCATATAGATCTAATTAGACTTTCTGCATATTTAGTATCAGCTATGGTTCTTATTTCACCTCAGTGTAGGAACTTTTTAAGCCTGTAATTATTAATGTTTGGCTGAAATAACAAGATAGATATTATAAGATAACACTTGTGTGGCAAGAGTCACTTTCTGTAAAGGTTAAAAGAAGAAATGAGGATTATCATTAAAGATATTAGCAATGAGTGGGAACATGAGGTCACATTCATCTTCGAAAGAAATCCTTAAACAATTTGTGATTTTAGCAGAAGACAACAACTGTACATTAAGTTAAAATATTATTAGCACAAGGGAAAGAAAGCTTAATGTGGCAGGTGCTACATACTGTGACCAAAGGGATAAAGAATGCTTACCTTGGGAAACTGGGAGATTATTCTGTCCCTACTCACTGGGGGAACCAAATGCATTAGGTTGGACTTCATCCTTCAAGTTCAGTTAAATTCTACCAGACAGGAAATATGTAAAGAGAAACATAGTATTTAGAAATTGCTTCAATATAGGAAAACAAGTTTAAAAAAAATTAGCAGTTCTTACAGACTGAAAATCTTTTTTTCCTTTCAGGACAACTGGCATTTCTTTGACTGTATTTGTGTTAAAGAAAAGCTGTTCCTTATGTAAAAGGAACCACTTCAGTGCACATAGCTGTAGTAACAAATACTGGCTTTCTGAAACTGCAAGGCACCAACTCTAATTCCATGGGAGAGCAGAGAATTGTTCATTTAATTCAACATACGTGCTTGCAGTTTAGCCCTCAAAGGATATTGCAGTGTTTAATTTAAAAATCTCAGTCATCATCGTTTGAAATGCCTCTGCACTAAGCATGTTAATAAATGTTAGGGGATACCAGATTTCATTTGGTCAGAAGAAGAAAAGAGGAAAGATGAAGCTGCCACATTTCTTGGCACAACACCGAACTTTCATCCAAGATCAGCTCAGAAAGAATGAAGTCAGTAGATAGTCTGACTTGGAAAAAGAATAATGTTCCCATGAAAATCACAAATGCCTTTAGATATCTATCCCACTTGAGACATATCAATTTGGTTATGCAATGAAACCTCGTGGGTTGTTGGGGGAGGGGACCCTTGACAGGGTACCAGGTTCTTACCGGCATGCAAAAGAACGTTTCTAACAAGAACATTCATCATGTAGCAAAGCGTAAGGAAGGACTCACCGCGCAGCAGCTGATGCAGCAGGATCCCAGCCACACAAACAGCTCACCCTGCTGCTCCGTGGCCATAGCAACAGCTTGCAACACTTCCCTTCCTCCCCTTCTCTCCCAGGTTGGGAAGGCGGAGTTGGAGTAATTTAACTACAGAGAGGGCCCTAGTTTTAAGAGAACAAGCTGATTTTAGTGGCCATACGGATTCCTTTGATCAGAAACTGCTCCTTAATAAACCCAATGGTCCCCTAATCCTGTATAAGAAAATAGTTCCGTTTTCTTCAAAGATAGCTTGTATATATGGATACAAAGAGCAGGATTAACCCAGCAGACAAGGAACTAACAGAATGGGGAACTTACAGTGCTAATATTAAGCATAGCAGCAATTTTAAAGAAACTCCTGAGGGAGTTTTTCAGAATTTCAACTTGATTTCATCTCAGCTTTAGAGTCAGGAGATGTGCATGCCACAAATGAGATATTCTGAATTATATAAATATCTTTCTAGTCATTACTAATCTTGCATTCTAACGTACCAAACACTAAAGACATGGAATAAGAAATCAGACAGCTCTTTTGTATTGTTAATCAACTCTTTAGTTTAGACAGCATGCTAGACTGTAATTTAGGATGCTAAAAGATTTTGCTATTTATTTCAGTAGGATTTAAATTTCCAAATTTCAGGACAAAAGAAAGCTCTTGCATTCTAATAGTAATATTTTTATAATGCTGGAACAGGCTTGGACATCTTAACATCCAGGAGACAAGCCTCTCCCATTCCTGCAGCAGACTAAAAATGTTAAAGGGCAAGTCAACGTGGATAAGTAATTTTACACAACGAGGAAGTATATAACAAAAAAACTACAGCTGTGTTTTACAACCTCCTACAACATGCTAAGAATAATGCTCAACAAAATTGCTAGTCTGCTACTTAGAATTAATGTTTTATTCCCTTTTGTGAGGAATTGCTTTTAAATCACTTCAGGCACTCGTGATGTCAACCATACTGAAACACCCACTTCCCCCCAAAGAATCCAGATTTGCAGCTGATGGGTTATTCACCAAAGAAGGTGACATTACAGTATTTATTACCATATGCATAGTTCTATTTATCATGCTACTTGTGACCCTATAAAACTAGAGAGATCTAGATCCTTTTTATGGTGCACTCCTGGCAAAGCTGAATTATTTTATGGCAATGTTAATGTCTTAAAATAATAGTTCTGAAAACAAAAAGGAAAACCCTGCCAGCTGGTAAGAGATTCAAACACTAACTCACTTTCTCCATATTCTCCTAGTTGTAGTTCAACACATCCTAAGCATGTAAAAATGTCATGTGTACATAGGCTGACTCACTGCTCGCCTGCCAGAGCTCTTTCAGAAACTAAGCTACAAAAAAAATCAATTCAACAATCTCAGTGAATCTAAAGTACAGGAGGGACCAAGGCAAACAAACAAACATTTTAAACCTGAGAAGCCATCTTCACTTACGTTTAGTGTATTTAATCTAAATCTCACACACGTGAATATAACCCAATTTACCAAATCAACAAATTAGCCACACCATTAGAGGAAAAAGATCAATGATTTAAGAAATCCAAAGCTGCAAAAAATACTGAGAATGATCAGTACTGAGATCCAGATTTTCTCTTCTTACAGGGCTGAAGGGGATTAGGTCACCAGGGAGGACTGGGAATATAGCATCTCCATGGCATCTCAACCCTCCTTATACCAATGCTGCAGGAACAGTATCACCAGCAAATTCTGTGGATAGACAAAGGATTTGAGGAAGGCATTCAGAAGCTGTACATAAAATAAGTTAACGTCATAACCACTAACCAACATCAGTATTCCAAGCTATGAGGACAAGACAAAACAACTCACAACAAAAGGATGAAAGCAAAGTTAACACTGAAGGACAAGAGAAGTCTCCAATCTTCTCCTGCTCCTTCTACACTGAGAAAAGTTCCTCCTACATTCCTCCTACTGAAATAGGGTGAAACTTTACAAATATATAGTTAGTGGAAATCTAATCTAATTCAGGAAAATAACTCCTACTTTAAATAATCTGCTCTAAAATATGGTAGAAGAACAAATCCTTTCCAGAAAATACTTTTTAAAGTAGTAATTTTTCTTTTATGGATTTTGAAGATCAACAAACCAGAACCTATTCCTGTGTTTTACTTTAATCCGATTTATCTGAAGGACTTTGGCTTTGCAAAATCCAGTTTAAGAACTTTGATTATTATAATTGTTACTCAAACATAATGGAAAACATCTCGACTTCTCTATTTGCACAGAGACCTAACCTTTTATAGCACAAGCTGTTTAGTTTTTTCTGTGCCAGATCACATCTGACAATCCAGAGCAGCCTTAATTTGCGCTAGCAACATGGCAATGATACATTCTCCCTGCGTACCATCCTCTGAACACTATACTTTTTAGCAGAATCATACTGAAAAAGATGGCTGTCTTGAATACAGTTATGTGAAACAGCCTAATGATAACTGAAACCCCTGCTGTTTATAGTGACATTCCAGAGAAGACTAGGAAAGAAAACCTAGTCCAAAGCTACTGAGCTCCCTTCAATCCTTGCACTTCAAGGCACTCATCTGCTCTATCTCTGCCATTAACTCAACCACCATTTTGTTCAGTCCAATTTTTTTTTTTTCAGTTTTGTTCAACTGAAATTACTCTAAAAACCAGGGAGTGAACAGAATCATGGAATGGTTTGGTTTGGAAGGGACCTTCAGAGGCCATCTAGTCCAACCCCCCTGCAGTCAGCAGGGACATCTTCAACTAGATCAGGCTGCTCAGAGCCCCATCCAGCCTGACCTGGAATGTCTCTAGGGATAGGGCCTCCACAGCCTCTCTGGGCAACCTGTGCCGGTGTTTCACCACCTTCATTGTAATAAATTTCTTCCTTATATCCAGTCTAAATCTACCCTCCTTTAGTTTAAAACCATCACCCCTTGTCCTGTCACAACAGGCCTTGCTAAAGGGATTGCCCCCATCCTTCCTATAGTCCCCCTTTAAGCACTGAAAGGCCGCAATAAGGTCTCCCCGGAGCCTTCTCTCCTCCAGGCTGAACAGCCCCGACTCTCCCAGCCTGTCCTCGTAGGAGAGGTGCTCCAGCCCTCGGATCATTTCTGTGGCCTCCTCTGGACCCGCTCCAACAGGTCCATGTCCGTGCGCTGAGGGCTCCAGAGCTGGACGCAGCACTGCAGCGCGGTCCGACGAGAGCGGAGCAGGGCGCCGAGGTGAAACGGCCCCCACACCGCACTCGCGGGGGCGCGCACACACCCCCACACCCCCACACCCCCCCACACACACACATCCCCGCCTAACGCTCCCGCCCGGCGTCCCGCCGCGCCCCTCAGCGCCGCCCCGCCCCGCGCGAGCCGCGGGCCCGCCGGCCAAGGCGCCAACTACGCCACTGGCGCTACTCCTTCACGGCAGCCACCGTGGAACGCGGTACTCACGCCGTTGACGCAGGGCCAGACTCAGTATGCTTGCCTGCGCGGTTTTTATTCACGGAGCGGGGCGTACGCAAAGTGCCGGTTGCTGTGGCAACTAGCGCACGCGGGCGCGAAGGGCGGTGGCGGAGCGGGCAGGCGCTGCGGAGCGGGAACAGGGGCTGCGCCGAGGCGGCGGCGTTTGGTGGGACAGGGCGCCTTTGAGTACTTAGTCTGTTTCTTTTGTTTTGAAGAGAGAAGTGCGGTTGTTTAGCAGTTGTTTTAACTTTACAACTGCTTTTTGCCTTGAGCAGTTTTTAGTACTGGAGGTTGTAGGTTTCTGTCACCTGAGCCGTGTTCGTTCCTGAGGGCAGGGGGAGGTCAGCCATCAACCGATCCTTTCAAACGTTAGCGAATTCTGAGGGCGGGTTTAAACTAGACCCCTTTTAAAAGAATGTTTTTTGAAAAATGGCGTTTTGTTTGCTTTTGCTTTAATATTTGGAGCCCCTTCTCTGGTTCAGGACATTGGACTACATCACTTTAACCGTTTGAAAAGCATTCCCTCCCTCCCCTTGCAATTTTAAGCCTTCCCTCTCTCTTTTTTTTTTTTTTTTTTTTTCAGTGTTCGGTGGAGAATTAAACCAGATCAGACAATTCAGCTGATGAACAGACATTGATGCTGACGACCATGAACCATTCCAGCCTCTCCTTTCATAGCTTCCTAACAATGAATGTGTGCTAAAATAGCTCTTCTGGGACACAGAGCACTGTCTAAAGTCAGTATTTGTCTTTTTGGTACATTATCTGTCCAGTCACCAGATACAGTCATTTTCGAGTATTTTTAGGGATAAGGGAGAATTCTTCCCAGGAAAATTTGGGATGGCACATGCTCATATCTCAGCCAACCTCCCCCCTGATATAGATCCCACAAAAGCTCCTGTTGCATTTGGAAAGAGGGCCCTTCCTAAACTGAATGAGGAGTTACAGTCTCCTGAGCTGCTGACTCAGAAGCAGGCATTGATGGTGATCTGTGATCTCGTCCATGACCCACAAAATGTCTACCAGGCAATAGAAATAGGTAAGTGATCTGTTGTCAAAAGCTTTGACATGGGGGGGGGGGAACAAACCCACTTCACTTTTGTGCGCTGCTTTTTTTCTTGCAATGTCATTGATGACACAAAATGGCCATGAAGATTTTTTGGTTTTAATCTCTACTTGTTTTACCTTAAAAAGGTAAAGAATATTATAATGCCATATACACGACAGTTATTTTAAGACTATCCTCACTTTAGGATTTATCAATGGCTCACTACAGATTTTATCAACCTCTAAATAAAAATGTAGAGCAGAATCTTTTTTTTCTTTTGTTTGTTCTGAATTTTAGCTAATTTCTAACATAGGCTAATTAAAAAAAAAAAAAGTTTAATTAGTCCAAAGTTAGAACATACCCCCCATACTCCCTTGCCACTTAGTTAAATTTCATTTGCCTGGAATCTTCTCTAATCTTGTTATCCATGAACCCTTCAGAAAAAAACAAAGCATTGAATTTATAAATTTCTAATAACATAAAACTAATAAATATATTTTATTTAGAAAGGGGAAAAGAAAAAGCTTTTAGTTATCCTAGAGCAGGAAAAAAAGGCAAATCCCTTTTTTTCTTCCTTCATTAGACATTTTCTACCACGTATGACATATGACAATGGTAACTTTCTGGATTTTTCATGCTTGAGGTGCTCAAAATACTCATATCTCAGATTCCATAATAATAACAGGCAAAAAACTCTGATGAACCTTTTAATTAATAATTAATAAAATAATATTTAAATAAGGTTTACAAGTTCATTTGCAAAATCCGTAAAGTCATGTTTTGCCACTGATTCCTTCAGCAGTGGATAGCGTGGCACATCCGGATATAACTTTGCCGGAGAGACAAAGCATCAGAGCTTTTTATGCAGAGCTCCTTCTCAGAAGTATCTCAGTGATTGTAGAATGAGTCTATAACAAAAAACCTCTGGAACTTCATGGGAAATTAAGATACAAGACAATATAACCAAATTTATCATACTCATCAGGATTATATCTGGCCACCACTATTTTCAACAGCTTTTATCCCAGCACTTGGATGAATCCTAAGTTTGGATTTTGCAAAAAAAAAAAACATACACACTTATCTTCGCAATTTTTAGCAGTCTGTTGTGTATCTACATAGCTCATTATGTAACACTGCAGAAGTCCTCCAGTTTGCCACTGCTTTTTTCTCCATTTACTTCCTTCGTATGTTTTTCCTCATAAGAGATACCAATAATCATGTTCAAAATTTAGTAAGTTATTTTTTGATTGACAGTAACTGCTGAAGCAATGCGAGATTGTTGTTTGGGTGGGTTTTTTGGTCAGTGCTATGTGTGTATACATATAATCATTAATGGCTCACCAAATTTATTTCTACGTGTGAAAAGCAACGCTATGTGTTTTTACATAGCCCATACTACACCTAAAGAAAGTTTAAAACAAAGTAGGTGTCAATCCTGCAAACACATGCTTTTCTAAAAACGTCAATAGCTCCACTGACTTGAGTTATTTTTAGAGTTAAGTCACTTCATAAATATTTGCAAGAATAGGATTTAACTTGATAGGGAAGTCAGCAGCTTGTGTGTAGCATGGGATTTTTGGCAGTAGGCCTTGAAATTTGAAAGTTTCTTCCCTACTTGAGATATGACAATGAGAATTTCACCGTCTGGACAAGATGAAAATTCTGATTGTTTGCACTTCAAATTGTGAGATAAAAATGAGTATTGCTGTTTTAAATTAATGTTGAAGTTAAGAAATGTTAAAATGAACTGTTGTGTCTCATAGGATTCTTGGATAACCTGAAGACTTTGCTGCTGCATCATGACAGTACTGTCCGACAAAAAACAACAGAAATCCTCTATATAATGGCTATGCATAATGTTGGCAGGTAGGTGTAATTCCAGAGTTTACTGAATGGTATGGGAAGCAATAAAGACATTTCAGTGAGAAATAAATAGACTTTCTAAGTTTTGGCAAGATAGGTGCAATGGAAATGAGAGTATTTAGGTAAGATTAAGCATCTCGCAAATGTATATGTTTTATTGTGCTTAGTTAAATATGTCCTCCAATGTTGTTTGTAGGCAAGGGTTGATCCAAAATGGAGTAATTTCTGCCCTCACTGAGCTCTTGGATGATCCAGTAGATATCTGTCGGAAGAACACACATCAGATTTTTGAAATGATGGCAAAATTACCAGAAGGTAGGGATTTTTTCAGTAGTTAAGTATTCAAATAGGCAAAGCAGATAGGTGAATTTGCCTTGATTCCCTATGTAATATGTTCTGAAAAAAGATTTATTTTATTCCATTTTCCTTGAAAATCATGTAAAAAGAGTATCCTTTCTATTTTTGCTCATCTTAATTTTCTTTAGTTAGTTTTCCTATGAGAATTTATTCTTTGGGTTCTATCGGAAAACTTTACAAGGTATGAATGTCATCTTTTTTATTGGTGGAGACAACTATGTTTTCTAGAGCTGTTTTTGCATCTCTAAAAATTTGCAAATTTGTAATAGTAGTGAGAATACCCAGACAAAATATAGAAAATGCTTTACATAGATAACAAGTGCAATGCTCCATGTTAACATAATGCATCTGTGAATAGTCCTCTCTATGTGTTGGGGGGGCTGATCCTGCTAGATCTGTTAATTTTCTTAGGTCTTATGCAAATTAAGGCTACCTGCTCAAGATACAGGTTGTGTGGACTGCACGCTTGAATTTATATTTCAGAATCTTGCATCAAAAATTCACTTTGTCTTTTTCTGTTCAAAATTATCATCAGCTGTTTATCGTGGTGCACTGATTTCATAGCACACAGGGTTTGTAGAAAGTTTTTCTGGTGTTAGGGGATACAAATCTTGTGAAATTTATTTTATGCCTTCCCCGCTCTTTGCAAGCACTGGTGTAGGAGACAACAAATGAGCAAGTAAAGGTACTATCCATTGCACTATGTATTCCACAGATTATCTGTTAATGTGTCTTTGACCTCAGGCTCATAGGCACTGTTTCTTAAATGTACGCTTTGACATTGATTTCAGGTGGTGAATTAAAAAAAAAAAAACAAACCTGGGGATGATGCAAGGAACAATGGAGAAGTTTGCTTTTTCTGTTATTTCATTCAAATATTGTTTGCCCTAGGTAAAACTGTTAAATAGACTTGGTAAGATATGAATTTAAAAACGTAATAAATGACACCTAGCTACAGATGTCAAATTGAGCTAGTCATCCTACACTCCCTGTACCGCAGGAGAAAAATCAGTATCTCCACGGGCAAAAGGTCTGACATATAATAGGTGCTTAGTTTAGGATGAGATGATTTCTGCTCCAGTGATGTCCATTTATCTCCAGTGAGATAAAGAGACGCTGGGTTGATTACATCAGAGTCAGGCATCTGGCTTTTAAATGCTTCAGTCTAAATAGAGGAATCCAAGCTGAGAATTTGTCTTTGACTTGCCAGAAGAATCGGTCATTGTACCTTTTACATGCTTTCTTTATATTTATTATGTATATTTAAAGTTTTCTAAATCTTTTATACACTAAGGGAATTTATGCTGGTTTGTTACTTTTATTTTGAGATTCTATTATTATAATTTCAATAGTTTTCTAATCTGAACATTAGTCTTAGTCTTTACTCTTCCAGTTGATGAAAATTATAATTTTAAAATTAAAATTTCAGTAGATAGAAATTATCAGTTAAAAAGCCATATTGTTTAAATTCATGGGAAAGTATCTTTTCTGAGGAATTCTGTTACATTACTGGTGCTTAAAAAGAATTAAATGAATGCTTAAAGCCTTGCTGAGTGAGTGTACATGAATATGAAAAATATAAAGATTTATTTTTACATTCATGCAAACCTTTTTAAAGTCCTAAATAACTGAATCCATATGAAGGGTATCAATATGGTGGGCTAAACAACTTTGTGAACATCACTATAGAAAACCAGATTTTCTGTTAATTTAATTTCACTAGCCATTTTACAGATTTTCAAAGCAAATGAGAGAAATATACTTGCTTTATCGCTTAAATAAATTTTGAACTGTCAGACTGCCTTTAAAGAATTCTTTCCCTTACCTGTGTAGACAGATAGATACCATCCTGTGGGTCATAATAGAAACTTATGGGAGAAGAAAACTTAACAGAAGTAAATAAATGCTGCCAAAGTTTTGCAGATCACTATTGACCATTAACCATTCATCCATATTGCCTAAGGTTGCCACCTTAGCCCTTTTGGAACTGCATAATTCAGTAGTAAGCCTTGCTGTTCAGTCCCTACTGTACTGAACTTTCTTATTAACTCTAACTTTCATATGTGGCTGTCTCTGGTAGGCTAATGCAGGAACTTACCACTTGTCTCCTTTTGCTGATGGAGTTTTCAGATATGTGCTCGATGCATAACTTTTGACTGGAAAGGTTTCAGTTTAAACAGGGAAACTGCCTCAGGGTTTGGTGGCTGCTCTACGTACCATTTTAGATATGAGCTTGAGATTTACAGATGTAAACTACAACTCATGTTACATGTAAACACCTGCCTGCTTTTAGGTTCTATCTCCCAAAACTCAAAGCATTTACTAAGTAAGTTGGAAGTTTAGCTATGTAAGCAGAAAACATTCACTGGATGATGAATAGAAGTTCTGGGGGGAAAAAAACAGTTTAAAAAAAGCTATCTGTGTGGCCTTGAGAGGAAGTGAGGGATTTTTTTTTTTTTCAGTGCTTGCACTTAGACACTTTCTAAAAAGCAGGGACTAAAAACAAGGTTTATATAGAAAGCATTTTATTAGAACCATCATTTCTATTTAGAGTCTTACTGTAGCAGTAAGCAATGCTAGCTCTTGGTGGTGCCAAAACATAAAATGCTGCTTGTTAAGAATTCCACATAAATCAAAATACAGTGCCCAAACCAGAGGCTACGTAATGGCACACCATGCTGCCACTCAGGTCTACTCTCATTGTTCCAGCTTTGTCCCTGTAGGCATCTGAATATATCTATCATCTTAGGTCAGAAGCTACTGATGGGAATTGTCACAACTGTAAAACCAGTTTGGTGATAATCAGGAAATGTGAGATTGTACTATACAAGGAGAAATCAAGTTGCCTCCTGGAGTGGAAAGATTATTCAACCTCTGCTGAGCTGAGAACTCAGCAAAAGCTGAGAGACAGCTGGAGCAGTGTCTCTCCTCAAAACCTTGCCTTTGATTGAAGGCAAAGGATTGACAACAGCTCTGAAGTGAGCAGGAGCCTCTGCCAGACAAAGACCAGCTTCCAACTCATGTTACAGTCCCACCTTAGTGAAAGTGGACTATATTTACAGGAAAGGCTACAATTCTGAGTGGTAGTTGCTTTTCGGTGATGCTTCTCTTGAGCTAAGACTGATACCAGTTTCTTCATTTTACCTCTTCCACTTCAGGTACTGGTGGCAGATAAGAATCAGATTTTCCAAATCAAATCAAATTAACATCGAGACTTGTTTTTGGGAATGGTTCTGGAAGTTTTGTCTCCAAAAAGCTGAAAGGGGTAATTAGTAGTAGAAGGCATTTAAATAATTGTAAAACTAGTTATTTGGTAAATTCTGTGCATCAGTGCCTTCATTGCAATTTCCTTTTAAATCTAAGTAAGGAGAATTACTTTATTAGAAACCTGATATGTCTGTTTCGAATAAATTTTTTTCCGTTCATTAATTCTCAATATTTAGTATAATCCTAATCTATTGGCAGTGATCATGCTCTGTATGCATGTAGGCTGACTTTTTCCCTATTTTTTCTCCCTCTCTTCTATTTCTTATAAATTAAAAATGAATGTAGAACTGTTTACATCTGTGAAGCAAGCAGAATATAATCTTTATCTTCTGATTCTATATCCAAATCTCTCAGTGAGCATGACGTGTCTAGCAGTTCTTTATAGCTTGCTTGAGCCGTACCTTTCTAGGTGAAATTCTCTTCCAAAGCTTAATTTCTTCGGCTATGAAATGATGCCAAATTTGACCACTTCCTCTGTCAAGGTTTGTGCTATTAAAAGCCTCCGAGACTTGTTCAGGATAGAAGTCCTTGACTAGATTAAGTTAGTCTTGCATAGCTTTCTACAGACCAGATTTCCATACAATGTCCTTTGACAGTTTTGGGGGACAGGAATAGAAAAACCCTACAATCCTCAGCCTATCAGGTATGTGCAGTCTATAAGATCAGTGGTGTAGAAGCTAGCATGTTGTCTGTGAAAGCATCTCTGAGTAATTACCCTTGGAAAAAGGTGTTTTTCTGAGCCATGTATTCTTTTTATTTAGACAAAAATATAGCATGTGTATATAAATATACATGCCTGTATTTAAGGGTTGGAAGATAACTCCTTGAGCAGAATTGTGTTACTGTGGAATGGACTCACATACAGATGACTACTTAGAAGAAAAACAGAAAGGTGCTAAAAATGTTTTCTTTGCTATGAGACAATTTGGGGAATTATCAGGGAGAACAGCAAATATTTTCCAATAGGTAGTAAGAGTCACAAGGGCTGACATAATTCATTTGACATATTACAGGTACAGAAATAGCCTCTGCCTGGTAGTTCAGCCTTCTTCAGCTAGCCAAGAAACTGCCTGTCTTCCTTTCTGCATTTACTTCTACACCTCACATCCAGATAATGAGACAGGATGTACCTTGTATCAGCTGGAGGAAGTCGACAACTAATATAGCATTCCACAGCTAGATTTCTGATGTTTTCTAGAGCTGAGGTAATTTACAGGGCCAATAAAGCAGTATGTTCCACACTAGACAAAAAGGAACATAAGCTGTACATGCAGTTGTCATGAAGTGTAGTTGGTTTTGTTACCTGGGGAGTGGTCAGTGACTCCATTAGCTCTATACCAGGCTACCTGGTCTTTCTCCAAACCGGAGTAATTTAGGAAAATGTGGTTATTTTAAGCAAATCCACTCACAGATTATTTTTGATTGCTGAATTTAAGGATGTATACCAGAATCCTCCAGGAACAGTGGGATCATTAAAAACCAAAAGGTGGTAAAATCCACAAGGATTGGGAGAACACTGAGGAGTAACATTTCCAGAAGAAGCAACAACTTAGTGCAAGAATTAATGGGCAGAGGAAAGACAAAAATAAGATAGATATATGTATTCAGTAGAGGATAAAAGAGGGAGAAGAACCAGCAGCTGGGGAAAATTAAGAACATTGGAAAAATTAATAGCAAAACTTTCACTCCTTATGAAAACAATTAGTTGACACACAATACTTAATGATGTTAGTGAAAGGGTGTTATGCAATGATAAATGACCTGGACAATAACAACTGCAAAAATAGTTCTAGGAAAAAAAATCTTTTACTAGGATATGGTTAATACTGGAAAAGTTTAATAGTTCTTACCCATTATCTATCCTGTCTTTTATGGGTACTTAATCCTTTTAGACAAAGACTGAGGTGGATTGGATGGGGCAATGGATTTTTAAGCTTGCCAGAACCTCTATTTGGGAAGAGTCCAGGAGGTAATATTTCTCATACTTTACTGACCCTCCATGTCTCCACTATTCCACCCTTGGAGAATCATAACCGATCGGATCTGTGGATAAGGACTGTTTAAGGATACCTTTTTCCCTTTGAAACTTGCTTTGCTGTATGGAGTGCAAATGATAAATGGACAGATGGCATTCTTATTGCAGCAGATGGAACGCCTCTTCTGTGAATGTCGTTGTTGCCCAGGTGAAGTGAAATCCCAGCTATATTAATGCAGTTCTTTCAGGTGGCAGTGCGCTGCATCACTGATAAACTTGAGAACTGAGAAAATAGATGCAAATTTAATTGCATTATTTATCCAGGTGGACAACTAAGAGTCAAGGGTTTTAATATCAGCACCTGTCTTTGGCCCAGACTTTTTAGTTTTAACTTCCCTGTACCTCAGTTTTCTTATACAATCAGAAAATACAATTACTTTACTTCTGTGTAAAACAATTTATTTTAACATCTTGAATTCTTCAGACAGAAAACAGAGTAACCATCAGTTACTCAGAATACTAAGATGAAAAACATCATAGGAATTAAATGATTAGAGAGTTAATAGCAAGAAATTGCTATTCAGAGAACGTAATTATGTGAATAGATCATTTAAACTTAATTATTTTCTGCTTTATTCCTCCCCATGCTTATGCTTTTCTTAAGCTAAGTAGGAGCGCATGGCAGTGCTTCAATTTCTTTTCTTCTTCCCGAGGTAGCCTTCATTCAATGAGAAATGTAACTGACTCCTTTTCTTTAGAAATTCCCGTAGGCCTTTGTTAAAATATCCTAGGTTCTCCACTTTAATTGCAGGTCACCTGTAATACTTATGTTGGAAGGACCTTCTTAGTTGAATAAAGATTTATTTTTTTAATATAAAATGTCTCCTACCCTCCTCATAATTGACTGTACTTTTGGTTTTAGTTTTCCTACCCAGCTTTCTTACCTTGAAGCTATGCCCTAATGAATGCCAGTGTTTCCTTGTCACTTCTTTCACTAGTCTGAAATGGCCACAGTACCATGAAAGCTAGAGGCGAAGGAGCCATATCATCTAATAGTCCATTCTTTGGAAAGGAAGCCCTGACTTGATTTATACTTTTTTCACAATTCAACTGGCTAATAATAGGATATTACACTGTAGAAAGCAATTTAGACTAGAAACTAGAAATAACTGTGCAATTTCTCAACTAAATGATAGCACTTTAATGGTAAACAAAGTTTAGAGGGTCCTGTAGTAGCTCTATAGAATGTATTAGCAATTACCATATATAGCTTTTAGTAAACTCACCAAGTCAAGCAGCTTGACTACAAATATCACAAGCAGGCAACAGTATCTTCTCATTATAAGTAAGACCTAAATACCCCCTGTGTGGCATGACAAACCTTTTATACCTTCAAGGTGTAGCCTCATTGGCCCTTTTGCCTCTATCCTTCAGGTGTAACAGTTGACAGGGCATGCTTAAAGGGGCCCTGTGTCTTCAGTACGGGGATAAAATACCTCATTCAAAATTAGACAGACTTTACTTCATCATTGATTATGTCTGGACTGAAGAGTTTTTTGAAAGTCTTAACCCATGACTTGAGCTTCAGAGAATATTTTTGGTTATGGTTACATTCTCTGGCAAGGTCAAAAATAATTATTGCTTGAACCAGTGCCTTCAAGAGTATTTTAGTTCTTTTGGCAGTCCTGGTTCATCATTAGGTTAGGTCTCCGGGTCACTTAGAGAAATCCTAGACTGAATTTAGAGATCCTCAAACAGGTCAAAAGAAGGATTCTTAAACATAAGCTAAGAAAGATTAGGACTTTTTGATGCATTTTGTAGAAATGCCGAGAAGCAAACAAAGGAATGAAACTATCCAAGCACTATTAAATATTTCCAGCTGGTCTCAGAAATGATTGATGGAGTGAAGGGTTCTAAGTCAAATTCTGTTCAGACTCCAGGGATATTATTTATGTAGCATGCTCTAACAAGTGATTTTTATGAGTTGATGCTCTTTGTACAAGAGTTGCACCTTTTCTGAATGTACATCCAGACTTTTTAAAAGATTTCAGTTAGAGGATGTTCTGGAAGAACCTTGTTATAGTCTGAATGGATGGAATTTTCAAAAAATCATCAATAAGATATATGCTGATAGATCACCTTGTATGGTCACTTTAAAAAAAATATTTAGATTTTCCTTAAAACCCAGGTTTTCACAAGCATGAGCCAGACAGAATTTCGTATTGATTTTGGAGACTTGCTGAGGGCTCAGTAGTACAAAACTGTGAATATATTTTTCACATTTTTTTCAATCTTTAAATACAGGTTTAGGAGACCAACTTCAGGCACTATTCAGAACTTCATATATGTGCTTATACCTAGACATGTATTTCTAAGCATAGACAGCTGTGCAAAGTCCGTGCTTGTGTAAGACAATATGCAGGTAGGCTTCTTATGTATCTTGCAGATACCATGGAATTTTCTTTCCTGATATTTCCTATAGATCTTGATCTATAACTTCTTTCCTAAAATTGCTACTAACCATCTCCCCCAAAAATAAAACAGTAGCATGCATTCAGAATTTGTAAAGATACTAAATGGGAACACATCCCTTAAATCTTACTGAGTTGCTCAAAGGTAATTGCTTAAGATTGAAATTGCTGAATATCATTGAATAAACTGAGGAAAAAGATCTGGAGCAAATAAACAAAACTCAGCAGTCTGTCATAAAGGAAAGAAAACTTCACAAACATTATCCAATTAAGTAACTGTCATAAAACTAGTTAATGAACACACTACAGACACGTTCAGTATCATTTGAATTATTTATTTTTTTAAGTGGACAGTTTAAATGTTGATGTTATTAACCATTTTGTTTTAAATTTCTTAGAGCCCTTGGCTGAGATTTCTTGCACTAATCATAGTACATAGGGGGAACAAAAGTAGAAGGTTATTTTCCAGTGTGCATGTGTGTCTGTGTCTCTGTGTATGTATGTGCTTTACAATTATCAAACATATATTTACACACCAACTTTACACTGAAGTCTTAAAGAAGTCTTTTCTATGGCAGGGGAAGGAATCAACTGACCAAAGATTTAGGTCTATATGATCCATTTGAGATTTTCCAGTACAGTCCCACAGAGCTTCTTATGCATTCAAACTTTTGCCGGAATGTTACTCCATCCAGTAGTGTTTCTTTAGGAGATGAAACCTGGAGCTGAGGAATGCACCTCTTCAGTTTCCTTAACTTCACTAAACTGTAAATAATTTAAATTATTAAATTGAAATATCAAGACATTTAGTTATTGTTCATATCGCTCATCTTTAACCTTCTAATAGTACATCACGTTTTTAAAATAATTAAAAAACCAACAAAAAAAGACTTTGGAGGCTATATACTACACAATCTCCACGGCTCCTGCTTCTTGGGAGATCTGTTACAATATTACAATTCCCAGAATGTATTTGGAGCGGTGGAACAGAATTGTCCGTTGGCAACTTTCACATTCAGCAATCCAGACACTACAACAATAATTTAAAAAATTGCCTTGTGATTTTTTTTTACCTGTATTAAAAAAGGAACACTAACCTACTTCTTAAATATAGTTTGTTTTTTGTGAAACACCACAAGATTTGGCAAAAAAAGATGTAAAAGAAGACTGTTTCAATGTATAAAACTCCTTAGCAGTAGAAGAAACACTGACCTTAATTTGGCCTATTCATAGATTCATTTCATGTAGTTCTGCTGCATATTTGAAGCCTTAAAGAGCAGAAAGAGCTGCTAGTCAGTTTGGAAATCACAGAACAGTTACGCACCAACAATTCCTTTAACAGGCAAGGTGTCCATGATAAACAGTAAAGTAAAGCAGAAGTGTGTACATAGTATATGCTGTGAGTCATATGCATGTGCATACATGATGTATGCGGATATACTGTTTGGCTGTGTGTACCAGTATTGTGTGTGCATGCCCATTCTCTACAACTGTAAGTAGTATTTTACTTAAACTCTCCTGTTCTGTAGCTTCTGGTTTGAACTAGCTTTTCTCCCCAACACAACCATTCTGCCCCACACCCTGCAAACGAGTTCATCTGTCACTCACCAGCTTTATGTCTTCATAGCAGTAAAATTTTAGGACAACTGGATGAAGAATTATTTCTTACATAGAACATGATTACACTCCCACTGCAGGAAATGGAATGAAACAAATGGAATAAAAGTGCAGTGACTGTGGTGAAAACATCTCCACAGAGTTAGGCCTCAATCTCTTTTTTTTTGTTTTTGTTTGGGTTTTTTGAGTTGTTGGGGGGTTTTTCACTGGGGGAGGGTGTGTGTGTGTGGTTTTTTGGAGAAGAGGTTTTCACTCTCCAGAACATTTATTTGTGAAAAGTGATGTAGTGGGTTAAGGGGGCATAAGAGGAACTGTGTACATACATCAGACTTCCCCTTTTCTCTCCTTGGGCTACTAAGCATTGCCCCATTTTTTTCCACTAGAAGTGGAAGTGGTTAGCCCCTTTTTTATCACTTCAGGAAAACAGATTAAGCCCAAGGATTCTTAGCAGAGGCCAATATATTTGAGATTGTTCTGAATGATGACATCTGTCACTGCATCGAAGACAAATTGGATGTTACTAGTATCAGTAGCGCAGGTGAAGTGCGAGTAGATCTCCTTGGTCTCCTTGTTGCGATTCAAGTCCTCAAACTGGCGTTGGATGTAGACTGCTGCCTCCTCATAAGTGTTTTGGCCTTTGTATTCAGGAAAGCAGACTGTTAAGGGGATGCGTCGGATTTTTTCTGCCAGCAGATCTTTCTTATTCAAAAAAAGGATGAGGGAAGTGTTGATAAACCAATTATTGTTGCAGATGGAATCAAAGAGACGCAAACTTTCTGCCATTCGACTCTGTAAGAGAGGAAACAACAGGGTCAACAATAGTGTTTCAGTATAACTGTGGAAAGCACACAAAATACGTTGTTATGTCTATCAATGAGCAAAATCTGCTTTTAGAAACAACTTTTGTTTTACTTGGTGACTGTCCATCTTACCTGACCATGAAATTTCAGGGATCTTAATTCACTCATTTTGATACTATACATTTCATCACAGACTACCTCTTCTTTCATTTTTTAAAATATTTGGCAACTATGGAGGAAAGTATAAAACTGAAGATTTAGAAACAATAAGTGTAACTTGGGAAAACATGGTTGTGTTCAAACTTAGGTTAGCACTATAAACAAATTCTTTAAATAAAAGGGATGAGTAATTTCTAAGGATTACACACTGCAGAAACATTCTGCTGTTAAAGTTTTCAAAAAAGACAGAACTACTACAGCACAGTAGTAACATTGCATCATGTGTAGTTTAGTACACCATACTTACTCAGAATTTTTCCTTTGCCTTACTTTTCCCCATTGTATAATGGTAAGCTTGAAAGAATACACAAGAACCACATGCTGCTGTGGTGGGACAACTTGTATATTTGTAGGTGAAAGCTGAGTTTAGCTAGATGTGTTTAACATCTTTCTGTCTGCTGCCCTGAGTAGGCAAACTCATTTATGAACAATTTAGGCTGACCACCACAATTATGTATTTGGAAATGACAATGCAATGCTGCTATAAAATGAAAGCAGAAAGGTCTGTTAGAAATCAACAGCTGTCTTGAATTTTCCTGGTGTGTTGCTGCTGCAACATGCTTATGATGCAGCTGGAGCTGTCCATGGTACCAAGTCGTCTCAGAAGGCTGAGTTTATTGGTCCATTTACACCTACAAATAGGTGTAAACAAATATAATGTTTTGAATAGAAAACATTCTAGATGATTAAAATAAATATCACTCAGGTATTGTCAAAAGTAGATACAGAAAATATCTTAATCAGGCATTTTTGCTAAGATCAATGTTTTCCAGTATGTTACAACTTAGATCTTTATTTCTGTTACGTTTCCTTGGCACATCAGCATTATCATTACCTGACTAACTTTAGTCAGATGTTTGTCTAACATGAAAAATTTTTAAGTTATGCACTCATATTTCCTATTTAAAGGAAAACATCACTTTTAACCAAGTCATCCTATTCATATTTAGAGAATGTTGATAAAAATAGCATTTTACAATTAAATAATAAGGTTTCATTCCAATCTTTTTCAATACCCAGCAATAATTTTTATTAATAAAACCATAATTCTTTATAAAGTGGACCTTTATTCTGTCCCAGTTCAGCTGTGTTCATGTACTACTGAAAGTAGGAAAAAGATATATGACTGAAAATTTGGAATCTTTTTTTCTGTACAGCAAATGTATTAGGAAAAAAGTGTAGAAAAAAATATTCACAAGACAAGGTACATTTTAGAAAACTGGAATTTATATCAATTCTGAAGATTTCATAGGCTCCAAGACAGAGGTAATGTAAGCTGAAAATTGGAATTCTTGCAGTGGTGTCTGTTTATTTTCTTTAATATTTTTTTTATTTTAATTAGAAGAGTCTTCTAGCTGTGTGCCAGTTATTCTCTTCTTGAAAATAAACATCAACTAATTTTTCAACTTGGTGGTAATCCTGTTTGCTATTTTGACCTCCGTGGGCCAGTTCCATATCAGATTCCAAAGCCTGAGTTATGGTCTTCCATCACTCCTGTCGAATCCTCTTCAGACACCCCAAAACAAATTTTCCAGTTTTTGAGCATCTTTAAAATCTCAGAACACTGTAAGGCATATCTCCTTCTTTTAGACCTGATCCAATGCATAGCTCTCAAAATCATTTCAAGTAGGTAACCAATGTGATGTTAATCACAGCTTGAAATTCAGTATTCCTACTCACATGTCCAGATGAATTGATTTTGTATGGGAAACATTTCTGTAAAGCTTTTAGCTCTTACCCAAATGACAGGCCTACAGTTAATATTTAGCCTACAGCTAAAAATTAGCTATTGTTCCTTCTCGCTTTTTTTTTTTTTTGTTTGGGCTTTATACTGCTGAAAACATTGTTGTGAGGAATCATGGTTCATTCCTGTTTTATCTTCAACAGTCCTTCCCTCTGTTTTATGATAACACCAAGATTTATTGCGCCCTGGTCACAAGATGCAAAGAATCCTTGTGCAGTCAGCTCTGTAAAGTCTGCTTGCTGATAAACCATGGATAAAATATGAAGAAAGCTTTTCATATACAGCAGTGTAGATGATAATCTTAACTTCCTTAAAAACAATAAACAAGCTAAATATCTATGGAAAATTTTTCCATATTAGGTTTCCATAAAGAGATGCATATATTCAGATGATTATTCTTTAAACTGGTCTCTACAAAAGCTGTACAAAACCTGTTCAGATTGCTGTTTCATGTATTTGCAGAGTCTGGGTTTTTTAACTCAATATATCTTTCATCATTTTTTTTCCCTTCAGACAAAGTGAATTTTCAATACTGTCCTACTAAATTAAGAAAATAAATCCTGTTCTGTTTAGGGTATCTCTTGCTTTCACTAGTCTCAGATCATGAGATTGCATAAGATTTAATATCATTTCTTCAGCTTAGTCCATTGTTGTGGTTTAGCCCCGGTCAGCAACTAAGCACCACACAGCCGCTCGATCACTCCCCCCACCCCTGTGGGATGGGGGAGAGAATCGGAAGGGCCAAAGTAAGAAAACTCATGGGTTGAGATAAGAACAGTTTAATAATTAAAATAAAACAGCAATAATAATATTATAAAGAAAAGAAAAATAATGAGAGAGAGAGAGATGAAACCTTGGAAGAAGAGAGAAAAAAAACAAAACTAAACAACAAGTGCTGCAACCGCTCACCACCCGCCAACCAACGCTGCCGGTCCCCGAGCCACGATCTCTGCTTCCCCCGGCCAACTCCCCCCAGTTAATATACTGGGCATGACGTCACATGATATGGAATACCCTTTGGCCAATTCGGATCAGCTCTCCTGGTTGTATCCCCTCCCCTCCCAGCTTCTTGTGCACCTGGCAGAGCATGGGAAGCTGGAAAAGTCCTTGACTAGTGTAAGCACTACTTAGCAACAACTAAAACATTAGTGTGTTATCAACATTATTTTCATACTAAGTCTAAAACACAGCACTATATTAGCTACAGTGAAGAAAATTAACTATCCCAGCTAAAACCGTGACATCCATATAGCAAATTTAATTAAGATTAGGCATTATCGATCAGCATAGGGCATGATGGAAGGGAGGGTTATTTTGAATGATGAACATCACTAATGACATATCAGGATACAGATCCAAATCCTCCCAGTCTGTTGTCTTTGGTTTCACTTTGTATCACAGTCACATAGTGGATAGTTTCACAATATGTACAGATCATGAATTTAGTGACTTCAGAGGAGTCACCGGAGGAAGAGCAACTTTCTGTTTGTAAACTTTTTATATAGTGGCATGCCTTGCTATCTGAAAGAGCAGCTGATTTGATGGTTTTTATTTAAATAAGAGAAAAATAATACTGAAAATGTCTGGTAAAACTCCTGGAGATTACTGATACCTGATTTCCCAGTGCTTCCAAAAGGTATAATGAATCAATTTATACAGAACTTATATTTTTTCAAAGAAGCATATTTTCTTGAAGAAAGCCTGGAATCAACTCAAGCCTAACAGTTTCAGTATAGTCAAAAGTATTTTGGATTGGCAGAAACAGAAGACTGTAAGCTTCCTCAAGGGATCATATATACTGTATGTCATTCCTAACATATTTTTAAACTATTCTTAAAGTCCTTTTCACAGAACCTCTCCATTCCCACCTGTTGACTGATCTTTCAACAAACAAAAATATATTAATCAAAAGCTGCTAATTAGTAGATGCTGATCCAGATTATTTTCTTAAAGAAGATGTTTTAGCTGATGCATCAAAGCATAGAAGCATTCTTAACTTTTTTTCACATGAGACCACTCAATTGGTGACTGATGGACACATTTGAGCCCATAGGACATTCTGGTATGGCCAAAAACATTTATCATGCATCCGCCTATGTCCTGTTATATATGCACAGATCCTGCCATTAGTTCTGGAAGCTGATGTTAGACCTGTCTGATTCCACAGCAATGCAACTTGTTTTCAGAAATATCTCTTGTAACAAAAAAAAAAAACCAAAAAATAAAGTTCATTTGACTTGCATTTATACCGGATATAAAATACTACCATTTTTCCCAACTGAAAGAAAAAAATATTTGCTTTATGATGGACTGTTATGCTCGATATTCTTTTATCATACATAGACGAAGAACATAAATTTTGCAAAAGTTCACAATGCTATTTACAGACTACATTCATCTATCTTTGTGTCTGTTTTGATTTATTTCCTGCAAATAAACAGACTGAATAGAGCAGACTGAAAAATAGCTATGTATTTTATCATTCTGTATAAACAAATTATGTGAGATATATTGGTCAAGTACATGTATAGAATCATAGAATTGTGTCCTGAGTTGGAAGGGACCCACAAGGATCACCAAATCCAACTCCTGTCCCCGCACAGGACAACCCCAAAATTCACACCAAGTCTCCAAGTGTGTTGTCCAAGTGCTTCTTGAATATCGTCAGGCTTGGCGCTGTGACTGCCGCCCTGGAGAGCCTGTTTTGGTGCTCCACCACCCTCTGGGTGAAGAACCTTCTCCTGATATCCAACCTAAACCTCCCCTGGCACATCTTCCTGCCGTTCTCTCAGGTCCTATCGTTGGTCACCAGAGAGAAGAGATCAGTGCCTGCCCCTCCTCCTCCCCTTGTGAGGAAGCTGCAGACCACGATGAGGTCTGCCCTCAGTCTCCTCTTCTCCAGGCTGAACAAACCAAGTGACTTTAGCCACTCCTCATATGGTTTCCCCTCTAAACCCTTCACCAGCTTTGTGGCCCTCCTCTGGACACTCTCTAGTAGCTTTATATCCTTAATATACTGTGGCACCCAAAACGGCACACAGTACTTGAGGTGAGGCTGCACCAGCGCAGAGCAGAGCGGGACAATCCCCTCCCTCGACCAGCTGCAATGCAGTGCCTGATGCACCCCAGGGGCTCGGTTGGCCCTCTTGGCTGCCAGGGCACACTGCTGGCTCATGTTCAACTTGCTGTCGACCAGAACCCCCAGGTCCCTCTCTGCAGAGCTGCTCTCCAGCCTCTCGTTCCCTAGTCTGTATGTACATCCAGGGTTGTCGTGCCCCAGGTGCAAAATCCAGCACTTGCCCTTGTTAAACTTCATACGGTTGGGGATTGCCCAGCTCTCTAGTTTGTCTAGGTCTCTCTGCAGGGCCTCTCTGCCCTCGAGTGTGTCAACAGCTCCTCCCGATTTTGTGTCATCAGGAAACTTAAGTAGTATTCCTTCCAGTCCTGCATCCAAGTCGTTTATGAAGACATTAAAGAGTACTGGCCCTAAGATGGGTCCCTGCGGAACCCCACTAGTGACTGGCCGCCAGCCCAATGTAACCCCATTTACTATAACCCTTTGAGCCCGACCTGTCAGCCAATTGCTCGCCCATTGTATTCTGTGTTTATCCAGCTGTATGCTGGGCATTTTGTTCGGGAGGATACTGTGAGAGACAGTATCGAAAGCTTTACTGAAATCCAAAAAGATCACATCGACTGGCTTTCCTTGGTCAACTAGGTGGGTAACCTTGTCATAGAAGGTAATTAAGTTTGTAAAGCAGGACTTTTCCCTCGTGAACCCGTGCTGGCTAGGACCAATGGCTGCATTGTCTTTCAGGTGTTTTTCCATAACTCCCAGAATAATTTCTTCCATAATTTTGCCAGGCACAGAAGTGAGACTGACAGGCCTGTAGTTACCGATGTCATCCCTGTTGCCCTTCTTGAAGACTGGGACAACGTTTGCCAGCTTCCAGTCAACTGGGACCTCTTCAGATTCCCAAGAGCATTGAAAAATCATTGAGAGAGGCCTTGCTATGACATCAGCCAGCTCTTTTAGTACCCTCAGATGAATCTTGTCAGGCCCCATCAACTTATAGGGATCCAGCTGGAGCAGCAAGTCTCGGACTAGTTCAGGTTTGATTGGGAGTTTGTCATTTCCACAGTCATGATTCTCTAGCCCAGGGCTTTCGGGGTCCCAGAGCCCACCATCGGTGTTGAAGACTGAGGCGAAGAAAGCATTAAACCTCTCTGCCTTGTCTATGTCCCTGCTTGTGAGGTGACCATTCTCATCAAGCAACAGGCCAATGTTATTTCTGGCCTGCCTTTTGCCATTAATGTATTTTAAAAAGCCCTTTTTATTGTCCTTCATGATACTGGCCAGCTTCAATCTAATTGATCTTTGGCCGCACGTATTTCCTCCCTGCAGTGGTGAACAGCATCCCTATAGTCCTCCCATGTCGCCTGACCTTGCTTCCACTGGCTATATACTTTCTTTTTTCTCCTTATTTCTAGAAGAAGGTCCCTGCTCAGCCAAGCCGGCCTTCTGCCTCACCTGCTTGACTTCCTACGTTTTGGGATTGCCTGTGCCTGTGCTTTTAGGAGGTGGTACTTAAAAAGTGACCAGCACTGATGGACTAAAAAGTGACCAGCACTGATGGACCCCAGCACCTTCGAAAGTTTTTTCCCAGGGGACCTTACTAAGCCGTTCTCTGAGCAACCTGAAATCTGCTCTCCTCGTATCCAGAGTTGAGGTCTTGCTGGCAGTTTTCCTCCTGTCACCATAGATTTTAAACTTGACTGCTTCATGGTTGCTGTGGCCAAGGCAGCCACCAATCGCCACTTCACCCATGAGGCCCTCTCTGTTAATAAGCAACAAATTGAGGAAGGCACCTTTCCTCGTTGGTTCTCTTAGTACCTGTACCAAGAAGTTATCATCCAGATGGTTTAGGAATCTTCTGGACCTGTTTGTCCTAGCAGTGTGGTATTCCCAGTTGACATCTGGCAAGTGGAAGTCCCCCATAAGGACAAGGGCGGATGACTTAGAGGCATCTCTTAGTTCCTTAAAGAATAAGTCATTATTGTCATCCTCCTGGCTGAGTGGTCTATCGTAGACTCCCACAACAACATGTGCTTTATTTGTCTGTCCCTGTAGAGAGTCCATGTTTTCCTTTTTTATAATTTAATAACAGAAAGCAGTGAAAATAAGGCATTGGAGATGATACACAGAATTCTCTGTGGAATGGCAATGTGTATCAAATAATATATCTCTTCTATTGAAGACATGTGCCATAGCACACAGTGGCGGTTTTCTCATAGTGCCAACAGGGATGGTACTTTGGATGTTTACTGACTTCGGATGTTTACTTACTTTGGATAGTGATTCTATAACGACTATGACACTTGAGTAATTTCTAACATTCCCACCTATTCTCCTGCAATAATTGATTCCTTTGTTTCCTTCTAATGTTAACCTGTAATGAATTTACTGTATTAGCTGCATTTCCCATATAGATTATTCTGCAGGTATTGCACTCCTTTCTAAATGCAATATGTTACGTTTCTAAAAACCTTCTGCGTACATCACCAGTCACCTCAGTGGTCCAAAGTAAGTGAACAGAAGGGACTGGAATATCAAAAAGAGAATATATTTGTTTACAAGATTATTTGCAAATATGTGTGTGTTCCATTTTTCTGGCTTATGTTCAGAGGGGATAAAAACAATCTAGAGTCTGGGTATTTTTGTCTATGTTTGACTGTGAAGTATTCTAGCCAGTTTTCCTGTTTGGAAAGTGGAGGTGAGAGGATGATTTTGGCTTTTAATAGAAGTAAGAGTATTTTGGGCCTAATTCTCCTGAAATTTCTATCAGGAGACAGCTAGTTGTGTCTAGTGCATCTCCCTTGACTTCCCTAGAGTCACTCCATATTTCAACCAGTGAGATGAAGAGAGAAGAATCATTCACTGTTTATTACATGAAAAGTAATATGAAAATATAATTTATTTAAAATTTACTTTTTATTTGGTTTTATTAGAGAATGAAAATAAATTTTATTATTATTACTTCAAAGGAAATCTGTAATAGTATTGATCATTATTGTTACACTAAAACAGTATCCTGAAAAAATTACCCCTTAAACATGCATAGTTGCTGAAATATGAGCAGACTTTTTTACCTAAGCTTTTCAAATAACCTCTTATATTTTCCCAATTTTATTTGTTACTATTCCTTTTCATTTGCTGGGGATTGATTTGGTCAGAGTCGCATCCTCTGTTCTCAGAGTTCCATGATTTAGTTATTTTAGTGAGTAATTCTGCGTTTACAGATTAAAGCCACAGACCTTTGGCAGTTTCTGGTCATTTCAAAAGCCCCAGGAGCACCATGGCACACCATGATGCCTGGCACTGCCTCAGCAGCAGTAGGTAGCCATGTCGAAATCTAACTCACAAGCCTCTTAAGGCATACTGAAATGTAAGTAAAATTATATAGTCCCTATATTTGGGGGTTTTGTTTACTTTTCCTTTGTAAAAGTGGGGTCATCTGACTTTTGAGCCTAGTTTATATAAAGACAGATTTATAGGTGTATAAATGTGGCTTTAAAAATCTGTTTAGGGGTTTACTTTTTATTTTCACAATGCAAATCCTGACACAACAGATAATCCCCTAAAAACATCATAGGTCTGTTTCCAAATAATCATGCTCTTCTTTCCTTCCCTGAATTTGTAGCTGATAATAAAACCATGCAAGAAATTTTTAGCTCAGTTGAAATGCTTTTGCTGCTAATTTTCTCAAAAGAAAGTGGTTTAGAGCTAATACAGGTTTTTGGCCAACTCAGAACATTCATGCCAACAGGATATTGTGTTTTAAGAGGTTTGTGTTTATTACTGTATTTCGTAGTGAATCATAGTACTGACCCTTCTACTACCAAATCCTCAGCTGGAGGCTGAGTTATAAAAATTTTCTATTAACATGGAGGAAAAATAAAGGTAGGAAAAGGCATTTTTCTTCTCTGCTGTGTCTTTTCCATTTCAGGAATCCTGAGGGGGGTAGCTAGTCAGGTGGTTAGAAAAAATGGGCTGCTGTAATTTCATAATTATACATAAGCTGGGGTATAAGCAAGATAACACCAATGCCTTATCAGATGGCCTTGTTGGGGGCTAATTACAAATTCTCTGAGCATGAGAACAAGGAATTGGTTGCTTAAGGGAAAGAACAAGCTAAGAAACAGATGGCTGCTTCTGTTCTTCCAGTAATTTGCAAACATACAAAAATCCCTGGTCATCCTCTGGAACAGTAAAGGTGTACTTAGCAGCAAAGAGTTCCAGAACAACTAAGATTTTTCAAAAGTGAAGACCCTGTTGTCCAAATAGCAAGTAATTGGAAAAATCACTTGGTAAACTGGAATGAAGCTTTCACATTAAAGCTTTCTGGCTGCAGTTGGGAGAGCTTTGAACTTAAAAATGAAAAATTATGGAGAGATTATGGGGATTGTGAAAACCTTAACTAAACTAAATAAAATTTATCTTGTGTAAACCATAAACAATGATGAATAAAATTGGTGCAGGAATGGTAATGTTTGCTTTCCAGAAAAGCTGGAAATTCTTTAAATGTAAGCAAATCTTGGAGGAACCAGGGGAAGCTGTTCCTATTTTCCTGTGGAGGCTTTTCCTTGCAACAGTGACTGGCATTTAGCATATGCTGGTAGCTATGAGCCATTTCACAAAATCGCATGAATCTTTTCTTTCTGTTTCAAATGTGTTGTTTAGTGATCCACAGCTAAAGACCTTCCAAAGAAAGCAGGTGAAGCTAAAGTATTTGAAGAAGGGTAGGTGGGGTAAAGAGGTAATTGAATCCATTGGATGTAAACATTGGTTTTTCCATAAGGTTACTCTACAAAAAAAAAAAAATTGAATCCGTTCTGAAATAATGACAGTCTACAAAATAAATTGAAGGAAATACCATTGCCCAAGACAGTCAAAGTCAAAGCAGTTCAGGAATTCAAACTATGTGTGTATAAATGTATAATGGAAGGCAGAGGGAAGGCAGAAGAATTTTGCAGAAAAAACACAGATTATGCAGAAAGCAAGAGATAGCCTGGATAAATACAAAAAGATACTTTTTTCTTGTAAAAAAAGCCTAGATTGAGTGCTAGTTGAGAGGTCCTTCCTGTCTAGTAGTTAGGCAGTCCTGTTTGAGTGCTGGATGAGAGAGACTTGATTTAAAAAGAAAAAGATTATTGCACGATTCATCTTTTGTTCAAAGAAAGAAGACTGCTACAAGAATGCATAGGATCAGGTGGCTGTGGGTCTACATGGGGAAGGATGGTGACAATTTCATGAGTTACAAAAAATAATTGCTTTCATCTAAAAATCAAAAAGAAGAAACTATCTGTTGGAGAGAAGTAAAAAGAACTTAATCCAATTCACTCTATGTGTCTCTCAAATAAAGAAATTAAGAACCTCACTGAGGTAGGATTAAACTGGGATAAAACACTCTACCTGTGTTGTCCTGTACAGACCTGTTTCTAGCCTTTGCATCTCCCAGAAGGGACAGGGTAACCAATAGGGGTTTGACTAGACAGAATTGTTTTGCCTTTCCAAACCCTTTCTTTCCAATCTTAGGATCCCAGAGTTTTCCTGGAAAATGTTAGGAATTCTAAAATGTCAAAATTAGAGAGGGTGACTAGAAGGGCAAGTCCCATTGTGAATTCATTAAGAAGTGTTCTTAAGTCTCTTAGCAGCTTAACTTATTTTACAAGCAAACAAACTCATTACCCCATCACCAAAGTAATATGTTACATTAGTGTAAAACCACTGCAGGAATTCCTGACCAGTTACGTGGTAAACAAAACAGGAAGAAGGTCAGGATAACTGGAAGCAGCTATGTCAATATAGCACCTATCATATGTATATATACATGCATGTGCCATCTATTTCTGTCCTTCCTACCAAAATTCCTCTCAGTGTCCTACATATATAAGAGGAATGTGAAGTGCAGAAAGGTGGAAAACTAACATAGCATGTTACATATATACATACACTTTATGCCACTGCAACAAAAGGGAAATTGAAAGGGATGATAAAAGAAGGTTTTATATTAGAGGGACCTTGAATCTCTACTATGAGATGAGCAGATAGAAGGCTGAGAAACATGGATGTTATGAAGTGGGGCCCTGAAGAATTCTGGTGTGATTTTGGATAGGAAGGTATGTATTTAAAAGGTGAGTGCAAAAAAATGTATTAAGTGTGAAACAATCTTGCTTCCAGTTTTTTTTAACAAATTCATCCTCATATCAGGAGGAAAAATTACACTAGCAAACAAAATTCGTAAACTACCACATTAATTCCTCAATATTTTAAAGATAATGTCCTGTAATTGTTTATACTTACAGTTTGTACATGAAAATGTAGAACAGGTAGAGGAGGCAGTAGTCAATATCTGATAACTCTTTTTCAGAGAAGAAAGGGAAAATAAACCTGACAAAGCGGTCCTACAGCACACTGTCTGCGTTGGTGATTTCCTGTGGAGTATTACTACTGTCTTTACAGAAAATTCTGCAGATGATAACTGACTCTGGCAGTATGAACAAGAATTACAGGGGGACCTTTAGTCTCGGCTATTGTATAGGATGATAATGAAAACATTATAAGTATTTTATTACGTATCTCTGTGACTGGAAAAGAATTGTGATGTTACTAAGGCTTACAGTGGACTTGACTAGACAAAGCAGATTTAATTGGGAATATTACTTTAAAGGTGTCCTGGACATTTGTCTTCGAAATTTGATCCCTGCAACTTTTTAAGCATGCACTGAAACAGCAAATCATGTCTGTAGGAGTACATGGTAAGTTAAGCATCGTTATGTAGTAGTTACATATGGGTGCTAATGACATATTGGGGTAAACCACTCTTTAATGCTATCAAAACTGTTTTATACTCCTAGATCAGCAACAATACAGGTTTGTTAATCCTAGTAAGTACAGTTTGACACCAAGCTATGATTATCCTAAGGAGAATGCCTGAGCTGAGGAAGAAGTTTGACTAAATTTCCTGACAGGAGGATTAGGTTTTGAGCCAGGAGATTTCCAAGCAAAGGAACAGGACAACAGGTGCTTCTGCTAGGACTTATAAACTAAAGGGAACCTAAAGAAAGGATATAGAGAAAACTTTTGGAAGAACAGAGGAAAAAGTTAGCAAGTTCAAGGACTGGAAAGAGTGGGGCACTTCATCATTTAATAGAAACGCTAGAAGGTCCAGATAAAGGCTACTCCAGTATGTCTGGCCAAGGTTCCACAACACGGAAGGGGGCAGAATAAAAGCAGAGAGATACATGTAGATTGAGTTATTGCTTGTGACTAGCTATACATATTTTCTAAGTAACCTGAAGTACAGGAAAATTATATTGAGGAGTCACAAAACGTGCATGTGATAGGTGCTATATGTATCAGTTCCTGTAAGAGAATTACAAGCCCAGAAGAAAGTTCTAGAAAAAATATGTTCAGGAGAATAGAAATATAGGGCAATCAGTATTGGTCCTGTGCCTGATAGAACAGCAACACAAGCCAACATTTCTGGGAAGGAGTAGTAAGGATAGATTGGCCAAAGAAATGCTACTGCAGCTGAGGCAGGCCAAAAGAAACTTAAAGGCACAATGGGCCAACATATTAAAACCTCCACATTGCATAGATAGTGTCCAGCCAGGGCAGCACTGCCAGGGCTGCAGTGAAAGTACACAAGATAAATAGTATTGTGGAATACACCTCTTTTCACAGGCCTCCATTTAATCATTAAAGTGGGCGGGTAGCTTGATTTTGGTCCTTAAAGGAAAGCTTGCTCTGTGTCAATTGCTCAGCAAACAACTGTTAACACTCCTCTTTTATGACCTCAAATGTCAACAAAGCTTTATGCCACATAAGTCTCTTGACATGAGTTATGAGAGCTTGCACTGTGCTTCTCTGTGTATTATTTTTGGGGGCAAGCAGTTTTAAGAGGGCAAACATGCCATAAAAGGAATATAAGAATAAATCTTCAGTGTCTTTGACAGTGCCAGAAAATTAAGATTTCCTGTGTACAAATTAAGATAGTTCTTAACTGAGTTCTAAGCAGCAAATTAGCAGCATATAATACCTATGCTTGCTTTGTGGGGAGGGTGGTGGCGTGGTTTAAGCATTGTACAGTATTTCAAGCAAACTGCATATTTCTGGAGTTTAGAAAAAAGATCTAGTACAAAAAGTTTTCTTGTTAAAATCATATTCATTTAAAATCTCACAGTTCCTGAAAATATATCCAAAGTAGCATGAACATCCATACTTTAATTGTAAATATTTGGATGTTTTATCCTTAGATTGAGTTATATATATGGTAATATATTTATTCCTGGTAACATATTTAAATTTATTTCAATGCTTACTCATTGTTTTCAGGTGGAGTGGTTTTTTTGTTTTTGTTTTCTTTCAAGCCTTTAGATTATTTGCTTAGCTCAAGGGTAAAGGGAGCATTTCAAGTACATATTCAACATAGCTGAAATGTTGCATAGTTCTGCACATAAAGTGGTCCAGGACATTAGCTGTCCTCATCTGAGACCTTTACGCTTAATATCAGCCTTCTATGACTAGGCAGTAAATAATGCTGCATTGACCTGCAAGGAAAGGCTGAGGGAACTGGGCTTGTTTGGGCTGGCAAAGAGGAGGCTAACAGGTGATCTAATAACAGCGTACAATTACTTGAAGCATAGTTATAAAGATGATGACACTAAACTCTTCACAGCAGTATCAGATGAAAGAGTGCGCAGCAATGAACACTAATTGCAGCTTGGGAGGTTCAGATTAGATATCAGGAAAAAAAATTTTCACTAGAAGACTAGCACAGCACTGGAACAATTTGCCTAGAAATTTTGTGAAATCTCCATCCATAGAGGTTTTCCTCTGTCAGCTAGGTAAAGCCATAGCTGGCCTGATTTACTGTTGCCAGTAGTCCAGCTTCAGCTGCATCAGTAGGATCAGTGACCTTCAGAGACTTCATCCAGCCTACATTTCTATAATTCCATGAATTGTAAAAACATACTTATAGGTGAATCCATAAATGAGAAGGCAATTTTATGCATGCAGTTCTGAGCAGATCTCAAACTTGTCATCCCAAAGAGGCGAATTCAAGCATAAGGGCTATCCTTTTGATGGAAAGATTTATACTCACCGTCACTATTCTGTTGGTGAGGCAGGATGAAAAGGAAATGGTCAAAGAATGAAGTTGTGGCCTTTGTGGAATACCCATTTTTATTGTTTTCTGTTCTTTCAAGCTCTCTGGACCTTAGACTAGCACCTAAGCTATTAAAATACTGCAGAAATCTGCATGACAACTACATCAGAATATGCAAGTAAAAAGAAAAATGTTTATTCACTGTTGCAGACTACTGACTAACTGCCTTTTGTATAGTTTAGCATTACCCAAGCTCTGGCTGATAGATTATGTGTAAAGAAACAATGCTTTTCATTGCACTTTCTTTGAAATGTGCATTTTTCTAACACAACAGGGAGGGGGGCGGGGAAGGGTGTTAACAGGGTGAATATTGGTTCCTGTCACCCAGACAATTGTTTGCATTAATTGAAGTGAAACAATATTTTGCATACATAAGAGAATTTTTTTTTTTTAAATGAAGGAACTCCATTACTTTTGCCACTAGTATGCTACTAGAATGCACTAGTAAGCTTAATAATTTGGTGTAACAGAATAATGGCAGGGGGACAGCTTGCAAAATCCGGTGCCTGGGAACGCCCTTTCTCCGGATAAAAAACATTTGAAATCTGAAACATCAGTGACAACAGTCCAACCTGATAAACTATGATATAAAGAAAAGAGGACCTCTCAGGTAAGTAGGTTCTCACTTTGACACAATCAAGCCCAGGAATTAGAAAACATAGAGAAAACCTGCAAGAATGAAATGACTATCATATGAAAAAAATTAACTAAACTAGTTCTCTTCAGCCTGGAAAAAGAAATAGCTGAGAGAGAATACAGTAGAGCTCATAAAATCATGAATGGTATGGAAATGGTGAATAATGAATGAATTTTGCACCATTTCTTACAATGCAAGAAGTAGGAAACATCAAATTCAGTTATCTGACAGCAGACAAGTATTCCTTCCATGCAGTGCATAATTAAATGTAAAACCCTGTCATGAAGTGTTAGAGAATAATAATAATAATAATAGTAAAAGTCATAAAAGTGTAATGGGGTTCAAAAAGCAATTAAATTAAAAACGCACTTAAGCAGAAAGATGTTGATGCAATCCTTGGTTCAGTTATCTGGTAGGGTGCATTGCAGGAAGTATCAGTGTATGCTTGACCTGTTCCCATATTCTTTCCTAAATATCCACTGTTGCCCACAGTTGGACACAGACTACTGCAGATATTTGCTGTGACCTAGTACAACTGTTTTGTATGTTATGGCTGTCAGAACAGCTCATCCTTTTTGTGAAATCAGCTATTTCATTCCCTGCTGATGAAAACTTCTCCTTTATGGAGCTCTACCTCTGTAAAGTTGCTACAGTTCCTAGACAATTTTGACTTTCCCATTAGTCTTGTACAGTTTACAAAAAAAAGAGTTTGTTTTACAAACTTCACCATCATTTGAAGCAGTGAGTGTTTCTCACCAAAAAGGTAGGCAAAGGGTCTTGGAACTAGAAGTACTGACCTCTAGTAATTTGCATTGTCCGACAATGTGTCGGACACAGAGTGTGTGAATGACAGGAGGATAATTATATCTTCTCTTAGAACCAGAAAAAAAAAACAATAGGAAAGAAAGAAAACTGGCCCACATTGATGGTGAACCAGTTTTCACCAGAAAAAATTGGTCAGTAGTTTCATTCTTCAGTAGCATCTGAACAATAAAAACAGCCTGTTATACTATAAAAAGGTAAATACCACTTTATACTGAGAAATTCACTGTAGGGGCGGGGGTGTGTGGAAAGAATACCTACAAAACCTGAGACTGTTTCTTGGATTGTGTGACATCTGGAGAAGGATGCATTTTGCCCTCAAAGCTTAAGCAGCTGAAATTCTTGCAGGACCACTGGCTTTTCATTTTATTGCATCTTTGAAGATATTTTAGGCAGGATGCTTATAGAGTTTGGTGCAGGAGAGCTCTTGTGGGAACAATGGCAATCTTCACTTTCTATCCCATCTGTGTTGCAAGGTTAATGTAGCATACTTCAGGAGCAAGTCGTTATTTCAGATCTTTTAGCAGCCTTGCCTACATTTCTAACATACTTCTTGCCATCATGCTGGTCTTGAGATTGCCTCCTACTAACCTATAAGAAACATAAAGGCTGTAGGGCACACAGGTCAGTGTTCAGAGTCAAAAATTAAAAAGGAACAGAGAAAGAAAGCTAAGTGAAAAAAATGCAAAGCAACATCAAATAAAGGGTCTAAATCTGGGTCTGATCTCGGTCTTTTTTGCATAAGCTGAGGAGTGCTGAGGAGTACAAAAGCAGCATCTTTAGCAGCATGAATTAAAAATAATCTTGTCTTCACTTTCAACGAATTCTTGTGGTTTTAAGTAGTGTTACTGGAATTTAGATCAAATCAGTTTCAAGGGATAATTTCCATGAAGTTATTTTAGAGTAACTGGAGAAGAATGAAAGGAAAGAAATCACAGAATCACAGAATGGTAGGGGTTGGAAGGGACCTCTGGAGATCGTCTTGTCCAACCTCCCTGCTTGAGCAGGTGATGGTGATGTATTCTGAAAAAATGTTTCTCCCATATTTGTAATGAAGGTTCTAGTCTGTTGGGCTGCAGACAAAGAAGTAAAAATTATTTTGGTTGATCAAGACTGAATTTAAAAAAAAAAACAAAATAAAACAAAATCACATTGTGGGCGCATGATGTAAATCTCCTTGTTAACATTGATGTGGAATTTGTTCGGCCTTCTGGTGGACACCGAGAATGATCCACACACTTTTTCATCAGAACATTTTTGTCTTTTTCTGATCTCTACCTCTCCAGTGCTGGGCTCTCCCGGTGTCTCTGCCCTTACTTTAAGCAATTTCCAGATGTGGGTGGGTGCTCGCTAAGCAGAGGGTTAGGTACACCACCATCTGGGTTATCAGGCCATCTGCTGTCTTTTGACACTATTTCATTATATGCTTTACCAAATTCAATTGAAGTGAGCAACTAAGTAATCATATCTACACATCTTCAATTTTTTTCACCTGGCAAAAGGGAAAGATTCACTATTGCCATCTGTCCAAAGAGATTCTGAGTCTGTAAAATAGGTGGAAAGACTCCATTAATTAAAGGGAAAGGTTGAATAAGTCCATTTTGGTTTATAATTACACTGCTGTAAATTTGGAATATTTCTAGTGATGTTACTGGAACACCGCAAAATTGAAACAGTCAGAACATGGCTCTGTATTGCACCAACACAATGCATTATGAATCTTAAGAATCACACTGTTTTCTCCAGGTGAGAAAAGTACAATTTTTCATTTACAGTAACCATAATGTATACTATAAGCATATTGGAAAGAAAAATAAATTTTTAAAGAATATTAATAGTAAAGAATTATATCATAATAACAGTTTCTGCAAGAAATGCAAATATCTTTCAAAATTAACTTTTTATAGACATTTAAAACATTACACACACAAACCATGTTGCACAGAAAATTTCTTGTAACCAGTCCTCATATCAGAAATATAAGTTTACAGTCATGTAAGAAGTCCACTAGCTACTAGCTGTTTGACAACTTTCATCTTTCAGTCCCAGTTAGCAAAAAAATCTGCAGCAGATTCCTTCTTTTAACACTGACTTAACATTAAACCCTGAATCAAGGAGAAGTTTCATCTTCAGTGTCGTCAGATTTTTCATCATAGGGTATGAAATGAACCTCCCAGGAACTAGTGACCACCACAAAATATAAATATATAGAAATACACAATATACCATAAAGAGAGAATGAAACATATATGCAATGATATATGTGCATATATCACTGATATTTCTTAAGGTATTTCTGAAAATAATTACAATTTCACCAAGAACCTATTTACAGGAACTTACTCTAGAATGTAACACAAAAAGGATCTAAACTGGAAGAACATCAAAATTGCAAACTTAAATGCTCAAGTGTCAAATGCTGAAATCATAGTTGCCTATATAGTGTTACTCATGTAAACCTCATGTTACATGAACACATAGTTTTTTCTTCATTGAACCCTATCTCATTCATCTTGCGCGATGGACAATTTATGTGCTAGTCAGTATTTTTCTTTATTGTCACACCTCAATGTGTAGACTCATGCTTTACTATAAACTTATTATTTGTGAGCTGCTCAAAAGACAGAATTACTGGTTTCTTCTCAAGCTTATAATTATTGTATCTGAATATTTCATTGGCTACATCTGTTTTCACAGCATGTTGTCAGATCAAGAGGTACTGTTAAAAGCAACTTATAAATAGGGAATGATACAATCTATACAATGCAAAATTATAGTAAGAAGGAACCCAGTATTTCTAGACACCCAAGCTAATTTTCTAGGACCTAATTTTTCAGCACATGTATTTATTTATTTAACAAAGTTTAATAGGTTTTTCAAGCTGTCATTGATATCTGGTGTAGCTCTGAGTAATCAGACCTACTACAAATCAAATCACAGGATCTCAGATTAGGTCCCTTTGAGAAAAGAAAGGAAGAATGTTGGATTCCCTTTGAAAGTTTTCATTTAAAAAAACAATTTGGAAGCAAAAAGGAACATGGACCTGTGCCCGGATCTAGTGAAGTTATTCAGAGTAGCATTCAGCTGCTTTAGCCATATGAACTTTCTCTGTCTTCCTATAATACTATGTTCCATTCATTTCACATTTTCCTCCCTCTGCAACAGATGATGGCAGTGTTCCTACAGTTGACAGTCTTATTTATCACATAAGCCCTCATTAATCATAGAAAAACCATTTTAGTCATTGAATGAGGCAGAAAATCCATGGGAAAAAACATCATCACTATAAAGCCTGAATCAAAATATACAGAAACAAGACATTCAAAATAAGGTTACACCAACAATATTCTCCCATTTACTAACTCTTGATTATTTGATTTCACCAGATCGCTTAAACCCCACTCCACCTCATCCTCCACCCACATTGCTTCACAATCTAAACTTACTCCCAACCTTCTCACTGTTCCAGTTCTGTTTCTTCCTCAGACTTGTACATTCCAGATGAGAAACAGTGCTTATATAATTTTGTACCATTAGAGGTTGATCAGATCTCCATAATGATGGTCTATACCATTCATACTAGCACAGGAATTTCCACAGTTCAAATTAATTCAAACTTGCAAAGGAATGAGAAAAAAACCACATATGTGAGACAAGGGCCGTTCCAAATATTAAGACGATCTTGTTAAAATTGTTGAATTTTTATTATTTTTTTAATAATGGGTGAAAATATTTTTTCCTTTGCAAATGGATAACTCTTAAAAAAATTCAGCATAGATTATACCATTTGCAGAAGGGCAGAATTAGTGTCTTCTCTCCCCAGCTTTCTCATCTCTAAACTGGTACAATAAGACTCCTTAGGCGTTCTGGTATGTGTAAGTATGTGTTTGTGTATTAGCATCTGATAAAGGATCTTAGCTACTCCTAAATTGATCCTACTGTACTCTTCTAAAATTCCTTCTCTCCTACATTGGGGAAAAGTTCCTGTGGTGCTTTACACTAATCCTAGAATTTGCAGTGCTGGAAGATAAGGCTGTTCCTTTTGTACATCCATTCCCAAATTTTGTCATTCATTATATATGTGATTTTTTTGTAGTCTGAATTTTTTTTCCTAAACTATGGGATTCCGTATATGTCTGAGTATACCATATTACTTATTTTTCTTTGCCATCTAATAATTCCAACTGAAATTGATAACAGATCAAGAGGGATGTCAGATGCCCCAAGACTAATTGAGTTACACACAGTGAGGGCCTGTTCACAAGGAAGTGTCTCATGGGTCTCTCCTGCTCTCAGGAGACAGTAAAAATAGCACTGTTAGCTTATTTCAAAAATATTATCCTGTTGCTTGGATTGTTGCTTGTGGGATCTCAAGAGGAATTATGGTCACATCATAGGAAGTGCCAGTAGAGTAATGACAATTTGGGTAACAATAGAGAAATAGGGGAGAAAAAATGAAGCTCTTTGAGTATCTGATCTTTTCTGTTATTACAGAATTACAAGTCATACTAACTTTTTTTTTTTTTTATGGCTTACTCAATGCTACTAACAATGCTGTAGTCCTAGCAGCCTGCCTGATGTCTTTTCCAACAAATCAACTTAGTGTTGTCTCTATAAAATAACTGCTGTCTGGTTGGTGAGCTCTTAATTAATGGATCTTGGATTGAATCAAGAAAGAGACATTCCAGGTATGAGTTATACCAGAGGAAAGAACAGAAAAACTAACAAAGTTACTAGCTTTTGCAATCTTGAAGAGACTTTGTTTATTTGCATGGCTGCTTATCACTTTTCCATTTCTTTGATTTCTTAAAGAAAGGGAAAATGATTTTCTATTCAATCCATTAAAAGGCAGAAGGTTATATTTTGATTTTGGTTTGTGTAGTGCTTCTCTGTTTTCAACTTGGTGATTATATGTTAGAAACATGTATAGAAATACTATAATTAATTTTGTACCTGATTATTGCAGAGAATAATTTTGGTCCAGTGAGTCCTGAACTTAGCCTAAGCACAGAGTGAGAACTCAGGATGCCTTCTCTTCCAACCTCTGCTTTCCACTGCATTCAATTTAAGTTCCTCTTCAGGTTTCCATGGAAATGGCAGAGAAGTGTGCTTATATTCTTGGCATTAAAATATTCATAAAAAGAGATAAGGTGATGGTTTATATGGCAGATGCTGTATTGCTAAAGCAGGCAGTCAAAAAGTAAGCTCCTTGTATGTAAATGATCATATGCGTAAGTGAATGTGTTCTGGGGAGAATAGGCCCAGAATGTATTCTTCACAAGAAGAGAAGGAGGAATAGGTAGTATAAATCTGACCTGCAGAGAAACCAGGAATTTCTATCTGAAATGCAAGACTTTCCAGAACAATGCAAAATAAAATGCTGCTAAGATTTTACCATTAGAAGTTGAAATCTTTCTCAAGGGAACAGAATATAACTTAGACTTGTTATAGAGGCACATGTTGTGCTAATGATCACATCTTTTAACCAAAATGTCTTCTCTCATAAAAAATGGTATGTGTCTTGAAACAGAAATTCTTGGGTTGCTATCAACAGCAGACACATTAAAGTCTTTAAACCCAAAGTAAAATATATTGTCTTCATAGAGAAAATCATTTTATAAACCTGATGTTTGAGCAGACATCATTTCATGTAATGAAAATCATTACATTTCATGTAATGAAAATCACATTAACAGCATTTCAGATTTTCCAATTTAAAATGGGCGAGTAGCAATTCATTGCATTTATTTAAAAATAGACAAGAGCAGACTTTGATGAAAAATGTACATCTAGTTGTCCTAGTAGTTGTACTATATGTGCTAGAAGGGCAATGAACTATATACTGAACATGGGACTGATTCCTTTCTGAAATCTAAACTCATTAACTACTCGTCATAAATGCAAGCCCGCCTTCACACATCAGGACCAAAAGTAAACAGTGGGCCATGCCAGCAGGATATCTTTACTATCTCTGAATGCAGGAATCATGCACTTGCCTTTCTTCATTATGGATGTAGTAGGCTGGATGAGTCTGCCTTTCATCCGACATGCCCTTGCAGCGGCATTACACAGGTAACATGAAAAGTCTGCCTTAAGCCCTTCCTGGGTGGTTTCCAGCATTGTCTGCCACGAGGCCAGCTGAGATTTATGACAGGAGTCTGAGCACATACAGCTGGACTAAAGAGATTTCAATCTGCTTAGTGGCAAGGGCTCTTAAATACAGTGTAGACTGTCATCATTACCTCTTGGCAGTCCTGCCTCTCTAGCATGTAATGGAATTTGAGAAATATTCCAAGATGTCATCTATTCTCTTAGAAGTAGAAAAAAAATACTACAGTTTTCAGCCTCTAGTCTTGCTGTAATGCTGCATGTGTGTAAATAATTGTTGAAATGTGCAGTTATTGCAAATAGAACTGTATGGTACTAAAATTATCTGAGATTTTTTTTATAAGTACAATAACCTATATCACAAAATGCTGTTAAAAATCCTTGATTAACACAATATTAACAATAAAGTAAGTTCAGTGCATAAATCCATGCAATGACAGTCATGTCAGCACACCTACTTTAGAATTCCCCATGTTCAGAACTGTATTTTGAAATTCAAACTGCTTCTATATCTAGTAGGTATATATACACACATATATATACATACACACATGAATAAAAATTTATTTTGTTATGTATTGAAATGGAACTTCAACAGTAACTAGTTTGACAGTGGATAGAAGAAATGGAAGAGAAGAACTTAGATAAAAATTAAAGGAAGCCTTTTTCTTTGGCTGTAATCTTCAGGAAAGAGTATATGAAATGTCATTTAGACATAAAACAGCATACATTTTTGAAGGTGATAATACAACTAAGTAGAAAACAATAAAAATTATTAGATTTGTAGTGGTGCTACTGATAGTCTAGATTACTTTTAAAAAACTTTTTTTTTTCATTTGTGTTTCAATGATTTATTTTTGATTGATTTTTTTTTCAATAATATAGTTATTTATCCAGTTGAATTGAGGTGTGATATGAGGATAGAAATTCACTTTCTTCCTTATTTCTGCATTAGTTATAAGGGTCTGATGAAATTCACGTATGAATCTGATTGGCTTTACAGAATGTTGAAAGAACAAATCTAAAGTCAAAACTGCTTGTTTTCTAACCAACACCCTTTTTTGGTCCTCTTTCTATGATATACTTATTTCTGACTTTCTTAGTTTATTAGCGTTAGTTAATACTGTGTTCTACATTGGCACAGATGCAACCCTAATGTGACTCAGGAAGCAGTTGAGCAACCACAAATCTTACTCTGTATCTGAGTTCATTCACCATTTTTCCACAGAGGCAATGAACAAGGAACATGTCATGTAGGTGAATATACACATACATGCATTTATATATCTATTTACTCACTTTGTGACAAGTTTCCATACTCATTTTCACGTTCAAGCACTATTCTTTCTGCTTAACTTCTGCCCATGGATTTAATAAATATTTATATTCAGATGCCATTGTCAGAAATCCAGGTCTTAAAATAATTACACAACAAATCATTCACACATTCTGGAGGATAGAAACTAGAGCTCTGTTTTTCCAATGACTAATATGAGTCTATTTCATTTAAACAATGAGCATGTTTATTATTTTGGCAAAGTTTTTGTCTTCTAAGCTGCACCATTGTAACTTCGCCAGCCCACTTCTGCACATCTCTAAAAACTTCAAATGAAAATAACTTTTAAAACTCCTAACAAATGAGATAACATCAACAAGTAAGCACTTCAGCTGGTAATCAAGTGCTGTCACCAACACAGAATGGATCAGATCTATTATTATGCAGACCAATTTGGATTTAAAAAAAAAAACAACCAACCAGTCATAAACCTATTGAAACAAGCCCACTTTAGAATAACGCAAGCAGAACATGGCAGAGCCTACAAAGAATCACACCTCTTTTTTTCACCCAAAGAAAATATTTGAAAGTGTCCTTCCTGATTTGAAAAGACATTCTTGATTACTTTGTCTTTATTAGACATTCGCTATTAGGAATCAATATGACAGTCACCTGATCCTGTGTACAAATGACCAAGTTTTATATCTTGTTTCTGACCTAGGTTTTTTTTTCAAACCAATTTTAATTTGCATGCTAGCCTTTCTGCTAATCATAGAGGAAACAGTTAGCAGTACTAGCTTCCCACTTCAGTCCCTTGTAGATTGTATTGCCTGCAAACCTAAACCTGATCACAGTGCACCAATATTTTAGCTATATTATAGCATCAATGTAATACTGTTCAACATCAAATATAGTAGAGAAGCAATGTATATTTTGGCCTCTCAGAACTGAGTGCTGATACAATAATGATCTGTTCTGTGCAACAGTCAAAAACTATTGACAAGGAAATGGCACTGAATCCCAAGTCTGTCACCATGCCTTCCTTTTTAATGTTGTCTCATGACAATTTGAAACATGGCTTTTTTTTTATATTTGTATCTGATACAACAGTATTAGGCAACCTCAAATTACACCTATAGTTGGCAAATATACCTTTGATCTCTTGCTTCTTATACTTTGCAGTTGCTGTGACGATAGATAGATAAACATATATATGTATATCTGCAGCAGCATAACTTATTTTTATTCCTGTCAAGAGTGTTATGATGAATTGGTATGGTGCAATTATTGTACATCTTATAAAGCCCGGAATTCCTCACAGAGTTTTCCAAGAATATTAATATTTTCAGGTTTTTTTAAGACCTCAAATAGGGAGTTTTGAAAATCCAGTTTAAACTAGCAATAGTCAGAAACTACAATTTATGTCACTACCTTTTACCATGTATGTTATTTAAAAACTCTTCTTGTTCAGAAAGTAAAGGAAATGCCTTGGGCACATGCCATAATTTATCTAGGTATCATGGTAGACTCCATAGTAAAGGTTTATAATATGTGTCTGATTTATGCTACTCAGCTTTAAAAGCTTCTAGAAGAGCACTGACACTCCTTGTGATCCTTGATTCCAGAGAAATGGTTACAGGAAAGCTTATGATCCATCTGTCTTCAGAGATGGCAGTGGTACAAGAACATTCCTGCATATTTCATTACCAAAAAAACACCAAACCAAAACAAAAGCAACACCCCCCCAAACAAACAAACAAAACCCCACAAAACCCAAACAAACAAACAAAAAAAAAAAAACCCACTCCTGATTTTTCTCACCTTGTGTCTTAGGGAAGACTAGTCATTTTACCAGTGAAGTGGACCTCGTGGGATGAGCACTGATTTGCATCTAGATTCGAAATACATTTTAGGGTAGCAATTTGGCAATCTTTATTTAGTTAGAGCTAAGCTCCAGTGCCACCAGTCAGGATCTGAAGACTGAGGCTTTTGTAGCTGTTTTTTTGTTTGTTTGGTTTTTAAAGTAAGAAGTAAGGGTATTTCTCAAAAAATTTATTTCCTTGAGTGCTCTCTTCACTTACTCACATCAACATTTTTTGTCAATGCATTTTTCTATTTTAAATATTTGTTTTGAAGAAGGAATTGAATGATTTGAGCACAGAATGGCTTTTGTATTCTCAGAACAAGGTGGCATTTCTTTGTCTCACTGTGGCCTTTTTGTTTTAAATTTCTTCTTCAGCAGAACAGCAGTGGTAACATTTTAGAAAAGCTGCAACACTCTTTTTTACTTATAACACCTCTATCTAACTTCTATTTAACTGTCACCTCAAAGAGAATTTATTAAAGGACTTCTATACAACTATCATGGATCACTGTGCGGCTGAAATCTTGTCTCAGGCTGGATCACTGGATATGTTGTGGAATTTGATGTCTGAATAGGAAAGACACACTTTGGATGCTGAATCCCACGGATTAGCCAATTTAGCAGATAGTGTCAAGAGAAAATTATAGGAATGTCTGTGTTCTAGTCTGCTAATATTATGGTGTCTATTTGTTGGGGGTTTTGGGGGTTTTCGTTTTGGGTTTTTTTTAAATAGATGTCCTATCTTTTGCATTAATATTGAGGAGAGGAGAGGGGCTGGTACATAATAGTTACTGAAGGATACAGCATATTTTGTGACCACATAGTTTGGAAACATGAGCACTCAGTAACTTACAGTTTCTCTCCTTCCTCTGCTAGTAGACAGAAAGTATAATTACACTCAGGGTAGTAAGAGTGTAGGTGAAAATATAATTTAAGCCTCTAATATTTTTATAAAATGGAATTTTTCAGCTTGACTGAGAAAAGACCAAACAATTATTTTCCTTTGTATACTACATTTCATTTTGCTATTAAAACTTACTACACCATTTTCTTTTTTAGAAATGCATAGAGATATATTAACCCAATCTGCATCTAAACATCCCTGGAAACAAATATACCTCCTGTATTTCCATGTCTCATTCAAAACCAGTATTTAAATTTGCTATTTAATTAAATTTTGTTAGATATATTCTGCATTTTCCTCAATTTAAAAAATTTTTATTCTGTGATATCATATTTCATTTTATATCGTTGGAGCTTAAATCTATTATCATAACATGTGGAAACAGAGATGCATTACATTCAAATTCTCAGTGCAGGTTGTCTTCTAGCTACAGTCAGAGCTGCTCCATATCAAGGACACATGGCTTTGATTCAACATCCTTGTTTTCATAGTATGATAATAACTGATCTTGTATTGCAAGGGTACTGGAAAAATTCTGTGGGTGTATGTTTCATATGAGGCTAGCTGCTGACCAGTGACAAATTATAAAGCTATAGTATTAGGCTACAGCTCCCTGATCAGCTGACCTTGCCAGTGAAGCTGGAAAAGGAATTACCCTACTCCTACAGTGCAGTGGAACATCCCTCCGTTATGCCATCACATCTTTTTGTGAGGTCAAACTGTAAATGTGATCAGTAAAACTGATCTAGCAAAAAATAGCTCATTTTGGAGAATGTAACTGAGCAGCACAAGACAGAAAGAAGGAAGGTTTGGAATTCTAGACCTGTTGCCAAGGCTATGGCTATATCAGGCTACTTCTAAGCAATGCATGAAACACATCGATACATAGTAAAATTAACATAGGATTAAAATCAGGTCTCTGCTATGTTTGTACAGTGTGGTGATAACTGTATTATGTAAATAATCAGCAAATAGCAGAGGAAAACCAAAAATTTCACCTTTCCTCTCTTCCACCCACATAACCAACAGGATTTCTTCATGCCTCTGAAAGTAATATTTGGGGAAGAAACAGCCTGTATTCCCACTCTCCCTTGCACCAATAGAAAGTATCTATTAAAAAACTAAAATGTTGTTTCTTGAGATCACCTAGCGGTGGTTGTATGTGATAGCTGGCAGGGACACACTTCTCTTCCCCCTTCCCCCTACCTCCTGCCTTCAACATCTCTCAGTTCTGTATAATGGGTCCTACTACAATCAACCAGATTTTGTCTCCTCCTTTAGCATCCACACTCCTTTCGATAATTCTGTTACAATATTTGGCAGCAGTTATGGAATAACTGTATACCTCAGTATACAAATTTAGGATAAGGTGAAAAACTACAGAACTAAACATACTTACAGAATTATCTTTTGTAATGGAAAAAATATTTCACAACTCCAAACTATTTAATTACATTTTAAAGTCTCACCTGTATAAAGCTTCCGATTCCTTTCACTTATTGCAAATAGAGCATCCGATACAAAATGCAATTAAAATTTCACCCCTTCAGAAAGACTCTCATACATTTGAACTCTGAGTACATTTAATATTCTAAAATAGCCATAAAACCTTAACATTGTTTTAATCAAAAACCTTAACATTGTTTTAATCATATAAAATCTAATTGGAAGCAGGAAATATATTGACTTATCTATATTTTTATTCATGACTTTTACTCAGAGTAACTATTTTGGTTATTTTATTCATTACAGAGATTTGAATCCCGAGCATTACTGAATTATTCTAATAGTATAAACAAGTATTTATATCCTGGAAGGTCAGTTTTTCTGATTAAAAATATATGCTCTTGTCCTTAAAAGACCACTGCATGGGCAGACTCCACAATAGCACTTTGACGCTTGAGGAGAATGGAACACAGTATGTAATATAAAGACAATTTTTAAAAAAGCTATGAAAAACAGTAAATATATGTAACACTTTAAATCTCACTATTATAATATTTACTATGTAGAGACTTAGTGTGTTGCTCATTTTCCAAGAACAAATGTATTTTTGAAATATATGTATATAAAAATAAACACTTCAGTATGTTGAAATAACAGTATTGTCACTTCTAGCAGTCAAAGTCAAGAACGTTGTATTGACTTTTCTGCATGAAGTTATTCTCAAAAAAACTTGCAAATCATAAGGCAGATGACCAGTGCATACCAATGAAGACCTGTCAAAATGTTTATTAGTCTTTATCTATAAAATCAGCATGGGTTTTGGCATGTTTATAAACAAATCCTTTTTTGAAAGACATTCATAAGGTAAGGGGTAATATACCAGTCTGTTAAACCTATTATCTCAGCTCTGCATGCAACAAATACCCTCCTGATACATTTTTATGATACAAAAAGTGTTTAAGATTTTTGGGTTTTTTTAAGCTGTACACATCTGGAACTGAGAAAAGCAAGGCAGAACAAGGAAGATTAAGCCTTTGACGCAAGACAGAAGAACAATCAAGAAAGAGCAGTTTAGAAGAGGGGTTTATAACACATAGAAGAAACATTATAATACAGAGACGTTTAAGAATTGTTGTTGTACAGTCAGTACAGATAAGCTGTTTTGACAGCATCTTTCTGTGAAGCTTAAGAATTAAAATTTTAAAAATAATACATATCCTTTCGTATACAATTCTGTACTATAATGTTGCAGTTCAGGCCTCAGCTCTAGGAAGTGGGCTCTAATGGACATGTATGACATAAATACCACGGCTGAATCAAGAGGATCACATCAACAGGGACATCAAGGATTTAGAAGAAGAATGTTTCATGTGTATAGGTCTGATGAACAGAGAGACAGAAAAGCAGGACATTAAACAGCTATTGGAGACTTTAAGTAAAAGTGTTAGGGGATTTAGCAACAACTAGATTGTTCTTTCTGGAAGGTGCATTTGTAGGTGTCAGTCATGTTACACAGCTGTTTGCAAAAGCTGACTTTTTTTTTCTTTCTTTTTTTTTTTTTAAACTTGATCTTCTTTCTGTCACCAGAGATGCCACATGCCCTAATCGTATCTGTGTGGGGAAAATGACACAGATACCACTTTATCTCTTTATTAAGAAGAGTGGAGGTATTTTATGCCCAGGATTTATTACCTTGGAAAACACTTTGGTTTCCAGCTTGCCCTTTTGGATAATCATATAATTTCCCTATTGTTCAGAGGAGGCTCATCTTTAGAGCAGGGAAACAGTAGAATAAAAAAAGGCATTTGTCAAGCTGTTCCAAAATCACCGATCATTTCTTAATGAGCATGCCCTAGAATCTTTTGTGTAAAGTAAACTGAAAATGCACCTTGCGAAAGCCCTCAGCTGAGAAAGAATTATAATTTCTGTAAAATCTTCAGATTAAGTTGAACCTGCAACTGACTGAAATGATACCATTTGTAAAATCCATATTCAGAATAGTTTTCAACTAAACCTCTGACTAATCATGCACAGTTACCTTTCAGTAAAGCTAGATGCTGTCAGCTTTGCAGCAAAAAACCAAAAAGCGTGGGACAGAACTCTTTCAGCAAAAATACAACTGCATAAATGTTAAACTCACACTAGCTATGAATCTTTCTGCCTTTGGTGCAAAATTGAAAACTAATTTGTGACCTAACTTTAAGATAATAAATAATAATTTTTTTAAATGGAAGAAAAGTGAAGGAAAAAACAAGATTCTTTTAAAGGTTTTATGCATGGGTGAAGAGTACCAGGCAATAAACTTTGGAAAATATTAGCAACCTGCCATATGCGTTACCTGCAAGTTCAATACATAATCATTTTGGTGAGCCAAGACTTTATCTTATATTGCATCTTCACTTTACTGGATAGCTTCACCTTACCTGACATTGCAAGGCTGTGTAACTGATGCACTTTTGGCAGGAACTATTATCGATCTATGTCAGCTAAAAAGGTGACATAATGGTGACATTACAGATCAGGGATTAAATCAGTGTACTGCAGTCATGAAAATAATCATATTGATGAGCAAGATTGGCTTTTCCCAGTTTGACTGATAAATCAATTTTTTTATTCTTCATTGGTTAGCTGTACAAGGCCTTATTTCTCCTGAAATGTCTTTATCTTTGATACATTCTTAAATACCTTTTGACACACTAATGATTTTAATTTCTTTATGGGAAGGATTTGATACCATAATATAAACACTGCAGTGTTTCTGTTCACTCAACCACTTGTTCAACAAGTGACAGTGAACTGGGAATTGTAAAATGCATGTCAAATATACCTTGAACCACTATGCTGGACAAACGCATGATTACTAGTAAATGAAAGTTAGAAAGAGGAGCACATGATACTGGATTTTTACCACTAGCTAGATTAAAACATTCTCAAAAGGATTTTCTTAATGATAGGATGATTTTTCCAGAAAAAATATTGTGTAGAACTCTCTAATGAGGCTTTTACAGTGAGTTATTATTGTCCTTTCCTAATCTGTTTGAGAAAACTAAACAAATTCCTTTTTGCTATGAGCATTATTTTATCTAGAAATCAACCAAGCCTGTTACAGGATCTAGAGTAAGAAAATCTCCCAAAACATTATTTTCTAATGTTATTTTACATTGTTTCTTATGAATAGATGGGCAGCAGAACAGATTGACAATTCACACCATTCTAATTGAAGGCATCATCCTATTTCACTTAATCAGTGAACAAGCAAACTGATATCCTGTATTAGGCCTGTTCTAAATTTCTTTACAAGTTGATGCTTTTTTAAGTGCACTTTAAAAGCATTAAATCATTTGAAAGGAGCTCAGTTACTATGAAACATTGTCTGTCATCCAAAAGAAGAGCAGAAAATACAGGAAAAATAGCAATTGACATTGGCCATATACTTAGAAATTCCAGTTTGATTTAAAATCAAACATTTTCAGCTTTTTGTGTTGGGTTTGTTTTTTTTTTTTTGCACATTTAAGTTTGCATACAATGAAATCACCACCACCACCCCCTGATTTCTTTAAATAATTTAAGTGGTTCATGTCAGGCATGCCTTATTAGAAGACGGTGTTTTAGGAGATGCTTGTGGTATCTGATCTGACTTCTGTAACTGGAAGAGTGGAATATCAATTACAGATTTATATAAGCTTTGTCTAATGGACTGTACAGAAATTGTAGAAGTGAGTTGTGTACAAGAAAACTATTCATAAAGCCAGTAAGCTATAATCCATAATGAAAATGTGCAACGGAAAAGGATTTTGAGAAGAAAATAGGAAGTGAAAAAGAGGGGACTGAGGAAATAATATGCAGATCACCAAAAGTAAAGACTTCTCTGCGTAGAACTGGTATATTGTAAGATAGTGAACTGATAGGTTTGTTTCAATGTACTTTTCTGTGAAGCTGTTTTCTCTACTTTCAAAGTGGAGCAATCTTGCATTTAGGTTATCTGCTGTCTTTGCAAATATGTTTACCACTGATGGCTCCAGTGTTTCCTCTGGAATTATATGACAGTTCAATTTTTCCTTCAATTTATCTTACACCCTGCTTCAGCTTAAACCACTGTCCTACAAGTCTGCACGCTCTTATATTGTACAAGAGCTTCCCTATCTATATTGTGCCTATACATGTAGCAATACAATAAAATGCATATAAAACTGGTTCCTAAATAGGGAAGTCAACTTTATGAATCAGAAAGCAAAGACTCCACAAGATATCATCCAGGATCTATTTACTAATGAAGGAAACAATTGAGAATGTGCAGGAGTAATAAGGAAAATGAGTACTAATAAAAATCAGCCATTTCCTCACAGCAAATAATGAATGCAAAGAGCATAGGAGTACAGAAGTATTAATCAGGAAAGCAAAGTAAAAAGAATTAAGATTTGGAGCCTGGCTTTGCTCATATTAAAATCAGTGGTAATAATACTCTCATTCACTTTGTTATTTGAAAAATATTGTTATTAAAATGAAATCAGCATCTACAATACAACCTGCTGGAATTCTACAGAATTTCCCAGTACTTGTTCCCAAGTAAAACAAAGACTACAAATATTAAGCCACATATGATATAAATGATATATGATATAAATGATGATATAAATGTAATGATTTTCATCACCTAATTGTATATTTTGCAGGACTGTTTACTACACCATTCTTTGCTAATACTTTTTCTAATCTACTTGTAAGAAAAATTATAGCTGATTATTCTAGCATCTCCTTCGGGAGTATATGAAGTTCAGTATTTCTGACAATTTCTCTTATACTTCTACCAAGCACAAGCTTTTCATTCCTTATCTTTGAACGACTGTTCTCACATCTTCTAAGATTAATTAATTAATTAATTCCCTGTGATAAATGTTATAACATAAAAAAGAGCATCAAAAAGTAGCTGCTAATAAATACTGGAATGAGGGAGAAGGCAAGAATAGGAGTAAGAATTAAATTTAACTGTGCCCTACCATGTATCCCTGATCTGTTTCCTCCCCAAAAAAATATAGCAGAAATTGACTGAGAATCTAATTTCTGTCACAAAACCCCTACGATTATAGTATTTAAAGTGGCTGCATTTAGAGAAGAAATTATTCATATCCTATTGCCCTATGCTCTGACTTTTACAGAAGAAAATAAAAAGCAGCGGGTAACATTAATACTTACCACCTGGTAATAATGCCCTGAGTAGCTCATAAAACCTAGCATTCAGTCAAATGCAGCTACGGAGGTTTGTGCTGTCTTCCCTGTAACTACCATAGTGTAACTTTCCTACTTTCCTTTTCCAAATACACAGATAACAAATCTTATAGCAAGGTTTAGTTATATAGGATGACTTTAGCTGCTCTAGAAGTTGATGTATCAAAATGGGGAAGTCTGACTCATCTACTTTTTGATTTTCCTCTGCTTCTGGACATGGGATCCTACTGTTTGCCTTACAGAGATCTGGAACTCACTGGACTCCTCTATGAGTGATATACTCAAGATCCCAGCAGAAAATCAACCACACTGAAATACTGGATAATTTTCTGATAGGTTTGTGAGTTATATCTGTTTAGCAAAGGGCCCAAAGAACAGTAGAGCTGGCACAAGTAATGAGGTAGAAGCACACAACAGAGGTAGCAGCAGTTGACTGGAGAGTTGAACAAGCAGGAGGGAGAGAATGAGACCTCCCTTTCTTCCTAAGTGGTGAGCTGACAGATAATCTCAGCAGGTTTATTTAATTTAATATATGCATTCAATGTGCATTTCACCAAATCCATGTAATTCTGCTTTCCATATTCTATGCTGTTTCGGAGAAGAAAAAAAGCAACAACAACAAAAAAAAAAACCAAACCAAAAAAACCCACCACCACCCACACACAGAATCACTTTATCAAGATGGGAGATCTTAAAATGGAAGGATTTAGCAGGAACGTGTTATTTAATTTATAAAATAACAAGGCTATAATTTGGACTTTTATTTTATCTCTGCATAAATGAATATTAAATGGAGAGTATCATGATCATTGGATCTTTTGGTCTAACTTCCACTTATCACAACTATGGTCATTTCCATCTATTGGGTTTTCTCTGTCCTAAGCCTAGTCACTTGTAGCTGACGATGGTTGTTTGACTAAACTCTCTATTCCAAAAAAGGTGGTGCAACTGGTTCAGCCTCCTTCCTAAAAAAAAAATAAATAAATAAAAAAGCACAGCTATTTCAAGTTGGTATTTATCTGACCTAGCTTCTAGCCATTTGTTCTTATTTTGCCATTCTCCATTAGATTATGTATTTCTTTAAACATTTAAACATTGAGCATTTTTTCTTCTTCAGGTACTTCTATACTAAGTAGGTGCTTAGCAATCTTTTTAACTGAACAAAACAAATTAACCTTTTGAAAGCTTTTTAAATGCTGTAAGACTCAGTCTGGATTTCTGGATACCAATGACAGCCAGATGCTCTGCAGAACACTGCCTCCAGGACATTTTAGGCACAGCCACACTGCATCTAGTTCTGTCAGCCTTTGATTTTATTTTTTTAAATGTATCTTTAACCTCTCTTATTAACCTCTCACATTTCCAGTTCATTTGGTTGTTTTCCTTTTTCCACGTATGGGTTGGGGTTTAATTTATTTATTTCTAATTACTGCTTTCATTTGATCTATGAAGAACAGCAAAGGCACAATGCAAGCTGCTGTTAGAGCCATCCCTTTCTGTAGCACTGCCAGGAGAATTCATAATATTGGACTACACCTAATACTAAAAGGCATTGTAAAAATTAGTCCACTCTGATAAGTCCAATGACATCCGTAACCAGTATTATCAGGGCCCTACTGCACAAACATTTACACCAATGGAATTCCAACTGATTTTGGCAAATATTAATGGAAAGAAACTGTCATTGCTATGACACAGTTGCAGTGAGAAAGCTCAGATTGCTGCTAGCTTTGGCAGGACACAGCTGAAGCAAAGCTCATTGTCAATTGATATGTCACTCTACCATGCCATGTTGCTAGGGAAACAGCAGAAGAAGAGAACATAAAGATGTTAAACTGGAGGGAGGGGTTCTAAAAAATATATAAAAAATAAAATAAATTTTTTAAAAATGCCTAGTGCCAGGCTGTCCTGAAGTAAATGCATGACATGTATTAAATGTCATTAAATACCAAACATGAATTAGATGTATGACATACCATCATGTTATTCTATAAAATTAGTTTAGACATGAGCTTTCTCCCCATAAGTGATGGAGTGAAGGATTCTTGTTTCTAAAGATACTACTTCTGTTACATGGATTTTATGCTAAAATGTGTTAAACTATTATCAATAATTTATTTCTACTGATGATAAATGGTTGGGGGTTGGTTCCTATTTATAAAGTAAAATATGACCAACCAGTAAATAATGAGGAAAAGTACACAGAGAATGACTGGACTGTGTATTTTGAAAGCAAGTTGTTTCAATCAGTTCAATAATGGAAAGAAAGGACAGTGTCAAGATTAAATATCTAAAAAATAAGTGACAGGAGTTAAAGAACTGAATTAATTGGAATAGAGGAGTTATTCATCGTCTGCTAATTTTGAAGTATAATCAGAGGACACTGTCATTGGCTGACAGGTTCAAAATTTAACAAAGCCTATTAATAGCTTTAAGGAATGCATTTTGATACTCAAAAAATCTATCCCAAGAAGCAGGCTTAAGCATTCAGTCTTGGCAGCACACAATAATAAAAAAAAAAAAAAAAAAAAAAAAAAAGAACAGCCATCCAAGACAATGATCCATCTAACCCAAAATCCCATGTCTTACACTGACTAATAATAGGTAATTTGGAGAGGGGAAGAAAATGAAGATCTGGGGAAACACAAATAATTCCCTAGTATTTTATCCCTGCTTCTCAATATCTGAACACAGAACTTCCAAGTCAAAACCACTATCTTGACATTTAATAGGTCTTGATATATTTTTCTTTTATACATTTTTCTATTCGTTCTAAACTTGTGCAGAGTTTTGGTGCCACAGCAACAAGCTCCGTAATTTCACTATATATTCTGTTGACCTGTGCTGCCTTTACCTTTACCTTGTTGTAAACATCTTATCTAATAATATCATTCAATATCCTTGATTCTTAAAAGAGTCAACTATTATTAAGAGTCAATTATTAGAAATCCATTTTCTGTATGCCAGTTGTCACTTTATAAGCCTATCATATTGCCCTGTCTTGTACATCTTCTTTTTTCCTGAGGGGAAAAAGTCCCCATCTATTATTTGTTATTTTTCTTGAAAATATTCTGTACTTTAGGTCATGCTTGCTCTAATTCTAATATATTTTCTTTGAAATGGAGAACAAGAATTTAGATAGCATTCTATTCCTGTACGTTGATGGGGCCTGATGAGATTCATCTGAGGGTACTAAAAGAGCTGGCTGATGTCATAGCAAGGCCTCTCTCAATGATTTTTCAATGCTCTTGGGAATCTGAAGAGGTCCCAGTTGACTGGAAGCTGGCAAACGTTGTCCCAGTCTTCAAGAAGGGCAACAGGGATGACGTCGGTAACTACAGGCCTGTCAGTCTCACTTCTGTGCCTGGCAAAATTATGGAAGAAATTATTCTGGGAGTTATGGAAAAACACCTGAAAGACAATGCAGCCATTGGTCCCAGCCAGCACGGGTTCACGAGGGAAAAGTCCTGCTTTACAAACTTAATTACCTTCTATGACAAGGTTACCCACCTAGTTGACCAAGGAAAGCCAGTCGATGTGATCTTTTTGGATTTCAGTAAAGCTTTCGATACTGTCTCTCACAGTATCCTCCCGAACAAAATGCCCAGCATACAGCTGGATAAACACAGAATACAATGGGCGAGCAATTGGCTGACAGGTCGGGCTCAAAGGGTTATAGTAAATGGGGTTACATTGGGCTGGCGGCCAGTCACTAGTGGGGTTCCGCAGGGACCCATCTTAGGGCCAGTACTCTTTAATGTCTTCATAAACGACTTGGATGCAGGACTGGAAGGAATACTACTTAAGTTTCCTGATGACACAAAATCGGGAGGAGCTGTTGACACACTCGAGGGCAGAGAGGCCCTGCAGAGAGACCTAGACAAACTAGAGAGCTGGGCAATCCCCAACCGTATGAAGTTTAACAAGGGCAAGTGCTGGATTTTGCACCTGGGGCACGACAACCCTGGATGTACATACAGACTGGGGAACGAGAGGCTGGAGAGCAGCTCTGCAGAGAGGGACCTGGGGGTTCTGGTCGACAGCAAGTTGAACATGAGCCAGCAGTGTGCCCTGGCAGCCAAGAGGGCCAACCGTGCCCCTGGGGTGCATCAGGCACTCCATTGCAGCTGGTCGAGGGAGGGGATTGTCCTGCTCTGCTCTGCGCTGGTGCGGCCTCACCTCAAGTACTGTGTGCCGTTTTGGGCGCCACAGTATATTAAGGATATAAAGCTACTAGAGAGTGTCCAGAGGAGGGCCACAAAGCTGGTGAAGGGTTTAGAGGGGAAACCATATGAGGAGTGGCTAAAGTCACTTGGTTTGTTCAGCCTGGAGAAGAGGAGACTGAGGGCAGACCTCATCGTGGTCTGCAGCTTCCTCACAAGGGGAGGAGGAGGGGCAGGCACTGATCTCTTCTCTCTGGTGACCAACGATAGGACCTGAGAGAACGGCAGGAAGATGTGCCAGGGGAGGTTTAGGTTGGATATCAGGAGAAGGTTCTTCACCCAGAGGGTGGTGGAGCACCAAAACAGGCTCTCCAGGGCGGCAGTCACAGCGCCAAGCCTGACGATATTCAAGAAGCACTTGGACAACACTCTTGGAGACTTGGTGTGAATTTTGGGGTTGTCCTGTGCGGGGACAGGAGCTGGATTTGGTGATCCTTGTGGGTCCCTTACAACTCAGGACGTTCTATGATTCTATGATTCTGATAGCAGACATGCTTTGCATTTTATACTCTTTTCTGATTTTCCCTTAGTCCTTTCCTAATATTGCTTGCTTTTTTGACCACTATTGAACATCAAGTTGATATTTTCATAGACGAAGCTGTTACAACTCCAAAATCTCTTTCTGGTGTGTGCACTGTATGATAATGAGTCAACAAGATACTGAAATGTGTAACAGTATCTTTAAAGAAATGAAACTTCCTGTAAAAGCGTTGTCACACTGCCAGAAAAATGGCAGTTACCTAAGTTTTCTCAGTATTAGACGCCATTATTTTTAGTTAAAAATCTGCTGGAATTGCAACACTGTAATGCAAGCATAAAATTATTTTTACTTGCACTTGATTTCTCTTCCTAGTACCTGACTTCTGTTCAAAAGAATCTACCCCTGAAAAGCCTTTGTAGAAATACCACATACATCAAACAAAAAAGTTATTATACTCTAAGAAATGTATGGAATTTTGAGTTTACACAAACAAAAGCACCAACACTACTCATCCTATTACTCTGGCTTAATTGCAGTACCACCTGCAATGGGAATGAGTATGCAAGTGGCTTATATGCATGTCAACAATTGCAAGGTGACGCAGGTCTTGGTAAACTTCAGAAAATTTATGCTGTGATATTCTGGGTTACGTGGCTTGCAGTACTCCTTGCTCTTACTTTCATTTAACTGTGAAAATGTTGCTCTTCTTACTGTGCATTGTTATATTGAAGCCTAAAATATGCCTTCAAATTCATAAAATTAAAGAAAAGCCTTTTCCAATTTCATGTAGGCCAAAGCTTAAGCAGTTTCTAAAATTTGGGATATGAGCTCATAATATTATCTCATTTTGTTTTGATGGTTTATTTGTTTGAGCAAGTCCTTCTCATTTTGTGGCATTATAGTAATATACAAAAATGTGATGACATTGTAATCTTTGATAAACCACCTGTCATACCTCTTAAAGAGTCAAAACTTTATCTTGTATATAATAAAGATCAGGTCATAGGTGGACTTGAAATCAGGAAAGAAACCAATTTAGTTAACGTTAGCCCTAGTCTCAAAGGGGGGTCCGTAACGTGTTCCAAACATTGTTGTCTATTTTCCAGCTTTACGAGTAACTATTTGTTTTTACTTTAACTCTGGTTTGTTTAAGTGTAGTCTTACAGTTCCTAACAATACAGTAGTACATCATTTCTATAGATATGATAATGCTTAAGATAAGGACAGTAGAACACTCTGCCAGTGCCCAGGATCTCCTGAACATACCCCTGGGTGACCAAGGAGTAGGTTTGTTCAGTAAGCTACAGAAGCTAGTAGAATAGGGTAGATAACGTGGCAGAATTGTTTTCTGATGATCCAGCATGCTGAAGGTCACTGACTGGCAGACAAATAATAGTGCCTCAACTCTGATGGAGTTTGTAAAACCATCTCTGATATACTGAATTGTTACTAGGAATGACTTTCTGGGAAGTCTCTACATCCTGGCTCTACCCATACACCTTTGAATCAGGTGAACTGTGCATTCTTCTTTCTGTGTCCAGTGTGTTACATGATTTTGGGCAAGTCATTTGAAAGTGTTACAGGTATTATATTTACCCGTATGCCTGTCTGCCAAATTCTTCAGGTTTTATGCTGGTATTCCTCCTTTGTTATGTGGAGACCCTGCATAAAGAATAAACTCCTCGCTATGAAGATTATTCCACCTATTGAAAATGGCTGAAAGAGCAGTCAAACAGTAGCAACAAAGGCAAATTACTAAATATATGCAAGGGTATAGTCAGATTCTGCAGGGATCTGTTTAGTGTCCAAGCTTATTTAGTGTCTTAGTTAATGACAGAAAGAGTAACTATACTTACAGATAACACTACATTAAAACATACCATAAACACCAGCCAGGACAAAGAGAACAATATAGCAGAATTAGAATTAATTACAGCTGTATGCCAAGTCACTGAGATTTTTTTATTCATATAAGTAATTCAATTCAGGGATTTTACAGAATTGACAGAAATGTGATCCACTTATGATCCTTACAAAGAAAACTTAAGCAAAATGAGGTTCAAGTTAGGATAAGAGTTTTGTATCCACAGAACATTTTCAATGCAAAAAAAGAACACAAAAAAGTTGTACTTGAAAAGGCTTTAGTCTAGACTGAGTGCCACTTCAAAGTACCCAATGAGAATATTATTAGGTATGTTTCAGTGGTCAAATAATTGTATTTGCAAAACTTTATAGCTTAAAAAAAACCCACCACCACCTTTCCAGTATGTATAACAAATACTTATATTTTCTTAACTTGTAAGATTTGTTAGGGAACTGGAATGGCCTCCTTTTACTAATGCTGTCCAATTCAGCTAGAATATTCTGATGGTATAACCACCAAATAGTTTTGAAAGCAAATACAGAGACAGCAATGAATGTGTTAACTGTATTCATGTTGTTAATTTTGAAGTGTTTAGTATAAAAGGTTATTAGTGTAAATATCCTGTAAGGATATTAGTACAAAAGACAGTAGACAGAGTTAATAGTAAGTTTTAAAAAAGAGAGGATGATCAAGAGGAGTAAAGGCCCAAAACCAGTCCTGTAGCAGCACTTCACAGAACAAGAATGCTCAGTGATCAGTCCATAGATAATGTTGACCTGACGAGATAATTCATTTGACCTGAAGCCCCTCAGCCCCAAGTCCTTCTAGAGGTGGCAGCAGCCAGCTACCAGGAACTCTCTCTTATCCTCTAGTCTCACCTCATCTGTCCAGACATGGCATTGCACACAAAGAGAATGCCTGTGCTGCAGATGTCCAGTAAAGCCAGTCAGTCCTGGGAACACAGAAGCCTTACTACAAATACACAGTAAAGGCCTTCAGTCCATGTCCAGAATTGTGATCTGTAAGAAGACAGGAACGACACTGACTGGCTGGTGCCGCAGAAAAAAAAATTCTGGCATGGCCAGGATGCACTATACGTGCAATAGATCCATTGTACAGTAGTAGAAGATGGCAGTGTTGCTGGAGACGTAGCTGTAGGCTGCACTGAGAGCCATGAAAGAAAGGAGAATAAATCGATTGCCAGGAAGTCTCTTTGCTTTATGCATTTGAGAAGCTTCCCTGCTACCAAAAAAATTGAACAGCCTTAAGATAAGACAGAATATATTAACCTTTTGTTCAAGATGATAGCAGAGATAAGATTCTTAAATACCACACTGGAAGACGTTAGGCAATAGTGAGAAAGTCAAAAGTATTTAAGTAATGATTAAAATATTTATCTAAAAGATCTTCAAGGGCATGAATACCTATTTTATAGAAGTGATAAAAAAGGTTGAAAATATGTATATTTTTGTAATAACAGATATAATTCTCTTATTAATCCTACCACAAGAATAAATTTTTAGAAAAATTCTGTTTGTTAAGTATAGTTGATCAAGTATCCAGGACCTTTTGATAGGCTTTGACCCAGTGTTAAGGTTAGTGTTCTTATCAAGCCTCATTTGATTACATTCCTCTAAAAACAGAGGTTACTTATGAGTAATATTTAAATCTCTTCCAATTATTTTCCTATCATAAATCAAAATTCTATTGTTCTTCTGCTCATAAAATGAAATCAAGTTAGTTATTTCTTAAAAGTATTGAAGAAATTTCTACCTAAAATTCCAAAAATATACACACCAGAGTCACGGCAGATAGCTGACATCCGTGCTTCCATATTAACAAGATCCAGAAGAACTATAAAAAGCAGAGAAATGGATGCAGAAAAACAAACCATTCCTTATGCAAGGCACCATCTCCAAGGACAACAGAGACATATAAGATAAGCTTATCCAAGGATCTAGTCTTTCAGCATGAGAAAAAGGGAAATTCCCTATTGAAGCACTGTATAGAAAAATAAATATCAGTAAAAGTACTACTGAAAATATCAGTACTAGGTCAGACTGAACAGCAACTTTTTAATATCATTTAGGAATATGTTAAAGAGTGTAAGTTGCTGAGCATCTCCTGCTCCTCTGCTCTCCTTACACTGAAAGAATTGTCCATCAGATCCTACTCCTCCCACCTTTAATCAGTTGTTTGTTCAGGACAAGCGTTCCCTATTGTGGCAGGGGAAAGCCACAGCTGCCTAGTTTCTCTCAGAAAGAGCCTTTGTCAAAATCCTTCTGCCAAAGTAAAATGGTTTCATCATCTGGATTCACCTCCCTGCATACTTCCTCATTCCTTAAAAAAAAACCCAAACAAACAACAAAACCCCCCAAACAAAACCACACCAAAACCAACAACCAACCAACCAACCAACACACACAGAGTTATCAACATTAGAAGGCATGACTTTCCTTTGTAAGAACCATATTTATTCTTGGTACGTATTTTTTCATGTATCTGCATATTCTTGTCTAAGTTACTAGTTTCTCCCAGTTTTTTGACCTGTGCATGCATCAGACTAACAACAATTCTTGAAAACTATTCTTGAAAACTGTTTTAAACATGATTACAAGTAATGTGATGTTAGTAGTAATACCTTCAAGATTATTAAGTGTTTGCTATTCACCTTGTAATGCTTTTCAAAAATGGGTACTTAGTATTTTTAGATTTCATACACGATTTTGCCTGCTGTACGATTTAACTGTTTTGGTTTTTCTTTGTTACTAATCCTGTCAAACCTTGTAGGGCTTTTGGCATTCAAAACCACCTCCTATTTTCTTGTTTCATGTCACACAATTTTCTTCGCTAAAGCTTGTCAAATGTTTTACGAGTTCTTCTGTTACCAACTTCCAAACTAGATCATTTAAGTGACCATTATAGGAGAGATTTGCGCTCTAGCCAGCAAGAACAATGAGTGCTATGGCATTTCAGGAGTAAAATTTCAGATCAATCTTTTGTTTTCTTGCTTTCTAAACAGTAAGGTAGGAACTCCACCAAATAACAGCAGCCAGAAAAATTCTATCAGCCTCTGTTTCAGGACACATGGTCTTTCTACATTCACAGGTAGAAAAGCTATGTCTAATGTCTCTGTTCTTCTAACCTAGGGAACCTTTTAAATTCACACATGAGGAATAAGGCATGTGAATAAATTCCCATTAGTTATGTTTTTTATGTTATCAAACAAAGCCAGCTGTCTTCTGAGTCACTGAGGATCCACTTGATGGATTCTAGAAGTGTTCTGAACATAACCCTCATTAGTCTATTCCTGGCATTCAGCTTCAGGGGGATCTTGGCTCCTTACAATACAGTCAAGTGAATTTCCAACTACGTATATATCATTAATGTTTCTCATAGTGTTTATTTTAAGAGTTATGTTTAGTTTATTGTAAAGTTTGCATAAGAAGCCTATGTATTTTTATCAAACAGAAGTAAAAACTGATTGGAAACTGCAGTTGCCTGAACTATGCCACTCTACTTCATATGCATTAAGTTTCAGAGAATCTAATTAATTTCCTGAAATTTTTGCTTTATTCAGGAATTTAAGTGAGATTACTTAACTTACCTTAAGTTTTGCTCAGCAGAAATATGTCTGAGCATTCATGGTTTAAATGCATGTCAATGTATTTTTGCACAGCAGGAAATTTCACGTATTTTTACTTGGTAAAATATTTGTACCTAACACTGATTACAAACCATTTTTTTAAAATTACCTAATAGTATTTTTAAAAAGGTAATTTTGATAATAAAATGGTCTCTTAATGCATGTTTTTGGTCATTGTTTTCTCTAAGCACAGGAAATATTTTTGCATGTTTGTATGATGTTAATAACTGGAAAAGCTAATGCACCCAGTAAATCAATCACATTCTTCGGTAATGGTCTCATTAAGGTCCAGTGTTCTTATTTTCAACTTTGTATTGAATGATGTACAATGGATAGTTGTTCCTCTGAAGTTTAAACCTCTAAATGTCCAAGAAGCCTATTTTCTAAAAGGCTAGGCCATGCTTGTCATGTATGCCTCTCAGCCCTAAAAATTTGTGGCATTCCTTACTGATCAAGAGGTTCTACAAGGACAAATTAAGAATTTATTTTTAAGGAAGTGATTTTCAAGAAAGTCATCTAGAGAGTTTCACATAAAGATGGCAATTTGCTGTAGGAGAACCCTGTATTGCTCTGCTGTATTCCCCTTCTAACTCCTCTGTTTGCCTTGTTATACGCAGTTCTCTAATTCCACTTCTATCTTTTCCATGACAATATATTTGGGAAGGGGATCGTGACTTTCCAACCCAGTTGAGAGAGGCTGAGAAATGCAGTTCCTTTCCTTCACAAATTGATTCTTTATCAAATAGGTGCTATCCAGTTATACAATCAACTTCTCTGCCTGTGAAACCGATACAGGTAAGAGGTGCTTTCTGCACATACTGCCTGAGTTAACTAGGCAATGTCAGTGACTTTGCTACCGACTCACTACAGTTCTCCAGGTGTCTTGTGTCCATATATACTACTGTAGTGGCTAATTTAACCCTGTAATTAGAAAGCAAGTTTTACCTACACACCAGACTGATAGGCATTACTGGAATTACGTTGGGGGTGGGGGGTGTTTCCTTCTTTATAATTTGGGGGATGGTAGTAGTACTGAATAACTGAGATTTTTACATAAGTTCTCTTTTATTTATTTGTCAGTATCCATATCTCTCCACCTAAATACTATTCTGAGCCTGAAGCTTATAGGATATTTAGGACTATTCTGCCACTCCTGATGCCTTAGTATTTTATTTACCTCTGTACTGTCATGCTCTGAATTAATTTAAAAATTACAGTAAAACACCTTACCTAGTCTAGGAGTTTTGAATACAGCCAGTCACGGAGACCAAAAAAAGATAGTTACATCATCTTTCAGGCATTTGTCATAGAGGGGTTTGAGCCACCCCCTGCAGTTACCTAAATACGCAGGGAAATTTAGTCATCTAATCCAGACGCAAGTCTGACTACCAACATTAGATACCAAAGTAGATGAATACTACTCAGCAGGTCCATTGCAGGAATGCTGCAGTAATACAGCATTACTTTCATGCCGTATTTTTCCAAAACAGGTAAAAGTCTTCCTGTTGTTGTCTCTCTGTATTAAGCCCACGGCTCTACAGTGATAAAAATACTTATTTATCTTCAGGTTTGGAAGTCTATTGACATTAGATAGACAAGCCTCCCAGCAAAACTTCTCAGGCTTTTACAATCTGATACTGGCATCTTCATCCAATCAGACCATGTCATTAGAATGAGCATATTTTTTATATTCCGCAATGTAATGCATTATCATATTTGTGAACTTTTTTTTTCTGCAATTAAAGGAAATAATTTAGTAAACATGTAGCCAGAATAGCTTATGTATAAAGTTACTGCTAGTATCTGAAGTTACAAGGAATATAAAGTTCAGGGTATGGCAACAAGTCCAAAATACAGAAAATTGCTGTCCTATGTGTTCTATATGTGGATATCCATATCAGAAGCATACAATTACAGTGAACAATGTAACTGAAAATAAACCTTCAGACTTGAAATAATATGTAGTAAAAAAGAATTGCAAATTAGGAGTTGATTGATCATTCTCCTTTATGTATATTCATTATTTTACTGATATTTACATGTTTTAGAAGATATATGCTTAGATATAAGTCTTCAGGCTGGAATCTTGATACATCACTGTATAAAATTAAACTTTGGTAAGGGAACATATATATTGCTTTCTTAAGTGAAAAAAGGCAAGGCTAGAATTCCGTTTGCAGTGCTGAAAGATTACACACATGAGTGCTGAAGTCATCTAGACTTTGCTCCCACACAATGTTTGCTATGAAATATCTTGAAATGGAAAGGCTTCATAAAAAATGAGAGCACCTGAATGGTTAAGGTCGATATTTTCTCAGATTCCCAAGAGACTTAGTTTGTCAGAAAGATATTTGCTGGTACGTTTTTTACCACTGATAGTAACAGGTGTTTAAAAGGGCTATGTATAACACGTATCACAATTTCCCCTCTGTCCTGACTGTTATTATTGGTATTGCAGGAAAATACCTGCATGCCAAAAGAGAGTTTTAATACACTGTACTCTCAAAAAGCTGAAGTATCAGGAAAAGCAGTAAGCTCCTTAAGTATTCAGTAAAACAAAAGAAGAAAAAAAAGAAGTTCAAAATTTTGTTTACTTGATAAAATATTTCCTGGCAGAAACAGGATTTCTATTCAAAATTCATACAATTAGCATATGACAGAGGCCTTTCCAGGTAAATCATTATTAGATAATTGAGAGGTTCCATTATGACTCCAATGATTTTTTTTGCATGAGGCCTACTGCAGTCTGAACTGTTTGCTGCAGTATTTTGTCTTTTTCATTTGCATCTTCCTTTTAACAAGAAGATATACTAAAATAGCCTCAAAAAAGCCTAAAATTTCACTTTTCCATTCACTTGCAGTTGCTGTAAGAAAGAAGATAAAAATTATCTAAACCTAAGTTAGCTGCAAATAGTTTTCCTTTAACATTCTTATTTATAAAATGATTGAACAAGTGTCATTTTTAGAAAAAGCAGATATGTACAAACTTTACTTGGCATCTCCTGCACCACATGAATCTGTTACAACTACTGACCTGAGGAATTCTCAGTCATACATTCATGTTTAACTCATTTCATTATTTACTTTATTATTATATCTTTGAACCTGTTGCAGCTATACACTGTAGAAGACAACTGAAAACTATCCATCAGAACGTATAGCAGGTATGAAACACAAAACTGAGCGCATACAGATGGACAGATGAGAAGAGTTGCAAAGAAACTGCAAGACTCCTTTTCAGGGAGGGAGGCATGAGAGAGTACAGATTATTTAACATTCTCTAGCACACATTAACTTAAGAAAAAATTTAAATAAAGATGAGACACTTAGATATTAACAGGAAACTACTTCTCAGTGCAGGATGCAACATTTAGAAAGGAAAAAAAATGATCACTTGATAATTTAACATTACCGAGAGGCCAGAGATGACATCTTAATATGTAATAAAAGATAGAATGGGTTCATCAGCTGCTAAGGACCATGAAAACTAAGACAAGTAATTTATTTGATATAATAGAGAAGAAATCAGCATGGGGATATAAAAACCTAATGCAACCTTCTCAGAGTGCTGGTCGAGAATCATAATCTTGTAATAAATCAATAGAATTCCAAAAGTATTGTACAAACCAATTTTGCAACTGTCTCAAAACAAGAGGCAGCTGTTACCTAGTTGAGTCATGCTAACTATGTGCATGGAAAGATAAAGCTATATTTATTATGTTAGGTAGAAAAAAAACATGTAAGACATTGTGAAAATGAAAGCAGACACAGACCACATTTGCAGATAACTCTAGATAAGCAGGGAAAATATTGTTATAGAGAATGACAGAGGAAAGTGCACAAGGTGGAGGGAAAATAAAAGTGAAGAATTACAGTTTTCACTATCTTGCTCTTTAGTAAGCAGCTAAATATCACATACGCTGAACAGACAAGTCAAAATATTGGTTTGGCCAGATCTACAAACTGCTAACTCAGATGATTTTCTCTCTGCCAATGATGTTACCGCAAATAAAGCATAGCAGGAGAAAGACAAAAGCCCCAGAAAAATTCTGTCTTTCCCTTCTCTCCTTTGTTTCCAGGTAGTATAAAGTTTAACTTATTTTGTCTCTTAAAATTACACACAAAGGAAAAATTGTCCAGGCAACTGATGATTTATTTTTGTTCTCCCTTCCACACATTGGTGTCACTACAGTATTCTTGAACAGACTTCACAAGTTAACTATATTCAGGACGTACCAGTATGCAGAACTAGCTCATTTTTCCCTCAATTTTTACCATATTTGTCAATCATTATTTTAATGCATCTTCAATAAAGACAGAGCTCATGCATAGCATTTATCCACTTCTGTCAACAGGAAGCACAGGAGTTACCATATTCATATAGATCATTTGCTCAACTTTCACAGTTTATAAATCAGCCAGATTCTTACACATTCTGTCAAGCAGCAAGTTATGTTTGGCAATGGACTAGTTTTATTTAATAGTTGTCTTCACCATAGATATACACCAGGAAGCATTTTAGACTCAGCAACGCTATTATTTCTAGGGCTTTTTTTCATGAGTGGCAGTCTCAGTGTTGCAGTTGAAGTCATCTACCAATGTAGGTACTTCTCATAGTTTTGCTGTCAGAGCTGTTTAACACTGGATTGTGTATTCAGCACACCTGAACATGCCATCTCTACAAAGTAAAATTATGGATATATGTTTGGATAAAGCATAACAGCCAAAGAAAGATGGGCCAAAGGTAACCTGTTCCTTATGACTACACAGTCAGGTTCCCTCTGAAATCCTACTAGCATTCCTCTCCTTTTTGCCACATAAGGAGTTTCAGGAAGATGACTATTCTCACGTATTTCATCTGTGTTCTAATTTCTCCACAGATCATAAAAATATGTTTGCAGAATTTAATTTTATAGATGGGAAAATACTTGGAGAGTGGTTGCATACACTTGGAAGCTGAGGGATGATAAAAACCTGAAATTTCAATGTTGAGTACCCTCTATAAGCAGTAGCACTGATGAACATCAAGCTGTAGAAAAGGGATAAAAAGAGATCATATGAGATTAGACCTCCAGGCTGTTAAAACAGTATGTAAGATGAGCTTCAGTGTCACTCCGAAATAACCCAGATGCTTACTTCATTTGATTCTAGATACTGGAATCAAAATCAATGTCCCTAAGGATTTTTCAGAGTATATTGATTTTTTTCCCTTTGGGCTAGTTCTTTTTGATTTTTTAAACCTGAAGAGCAAGGCAGGAAAAGTTTATAGAACTGCAAGAAACCAACTAACTCCTAGTCAGGGTCTAAATATAAATAAGATATGCTTTTCCTAATGTCTCTGAAAATTAAGAGAAAGAATTAGGGGCAATGCTTCTCTCGTGTCAAGAGGAGGTTACTGAACAAAAATCAGATATAGAAATCTGTTACAATAGGAAGGCACTAATGCCAAGACAAGAATCTCCAGACAATGAAGCATAAGTCCATGTGTAGGCCAGTGAATGGTGAATCAGTTAGTGTGGTGCAGAGAAGAAAATGGTAGTGGATAAGCTGTACAATCCCTACAGAAGATAAGAACAGGGAAATATTATATATGTGATAAGCTATACCAACAAAAAAGGGACAACTCAAACAGTGCCAACAAGGATTATTGGAAATATCATAACTTTGCAAAAATCATTTAAGAGAGAATTCCATACTTGTAGAAGAGCCTCAGACACATGTAGACAATGATGAAGGCATGACAGAGATATAGACAAACCCGACAAAGCTACTAAAAATTAGCTAACAATCTTCCCCCCCCAAATAATTTTCTGTCGTGTGATATTTCTCATGACCTAGTATAATTGCCTCTCAAACTTGTCCCGTAGCTGCCTTCTAATAAGAAAAATTTTTGTAAAAGACTTAGTACTCGTAATGAGTACTTCATTTGCAGTAAAATTCAAGTATTTCTGAAAAGTTTTATCAAAATTCAGCTTAGGTGAATGTTCTTGACCATAAGGTTTTTTTCCCTTGAAGCATAGGAAGTGCACGCAAAAGGGATTCAATCATATAAGGCAAGCTTGTAAAACAAATGGAATATTTTTGGAAACTATTTTGTAATCTTGGTTCAAACCTAAGTATAATTCCTTCTCAAACTTATCACTTAGCTCCCATCAAATAAGAAAAATCTTTGTAAAGAAACTGTATTAGCAACCAAAAATACTGACAAAGGAATTAAAAGTACAAATGAGTTGAAATAATTTCACACCACAGTACCAATAATGATAAGAGACTGTATAAAGTGATACATAAAGAATCCCTTTCCTACATGCATGGGATGTGAAGGGAATAGTTTCACCTATTTTCTTCGGTGATGAGCTAGTCTTATGCTGGTTTGGAGGGAAGGAGTTGGTTGCAGAACCCAGATATGGCAATAAAAACAAACAAGGAAACAAAAACCCAAGGATGAGATTTCTGGGAAGTGCCGCTCTACAGGTTTTGTCTAATATTTGTTTCTTTTTGGTTTGTGCATTTTTATATGGCTTTGAAGGAAATATTGGCATCTTCCTCCAACTCTACTTCAGTGACTGCTGTCAAATTCCCATACAAAGTATCACCTATGGAATTCCTTTCTTTAACCACTTCGTGGAGTTTCTCCTCCTCAATTGCTATAAATTCCTATCACCAGAACTGTTGAATCCCTAGGTCACTTGATAATATTTTAATCTGTATCGTGATTCCATGATAAGTGATATTGAATAAGCAGCAGTCTAGATAGAAGGCACTGAAGTTGTTTCAGGTATTGATAAAGTTCACCTTGCCTCAGGGATCTGGTGAATGGCATGTGTTATATAAAATACACATAAATTTTGGGAGGCTTTAACATTTAGCCATTAAAGCCACTGCAGTTATTACAGTCATTATCAAAACCATAATGATGTAGTTGGCATTTTTAAAGAGCACGGGAGCATTCAATAAACAATTTTTAATGAAAAAATCAAGTATGCAACTATGTTGACATTACACAAGTGCAGCACAAAATAAACAATGGTGAAGGTGGCCACAGTTGGCCCCTTCTCCAGGACAGGGGCTGGAGCTTTTCAGGGTAAAGAGAATCCACAACAGATGGATCTGCACTGCGACAGACATCTTATGTAGAGCTTCAGTACGCCCTTCCACCGAGTCTGTTTGTGGAGGAAATTCCCCTTTCTCCCAACCTGTTCCCCCACTTTATCATTTTAGAGAAGTCTACATGAATTGGTAATCAGTTGTGAGAGTTTCAAGGGTTCTTTGAAATTATTATTTTAGTGCAAAAAGCAAAAAGGAAATAGACAGCAGCGTATAAAATGGTGTCACAGCCATACAAGCACTAGAGGATGTCACACAAATGATACAGCTCGTACACATACATGTGCAGTATACTACATTTGACTTAAGATACTCTGTAAAGAAACTTCCATATAGATGCGTGTACTGCACATTGGGGTGGGGCTGTGTCTGATGAGGAACAACAGTTAAGGCTGATTAGTAATCCTCTTCGTTAGAGGAGTGCCAAAAGCAGACCATTAGATCTGGCTAAAAGATCCCTTTCTGTAAACTTACTGAGTTCCAGTTAGATTTGAAACATCATATAAAAATTTCTTGGAAAAATTTCCTCCCCAACAACACTTATGTAATGCACATGGTATAATAGAACAAGGATTCCAGTGTCCTGGAGTACTCCAGGAATTTATATTGGTGAACAAGCTTTCTAAAATGTGAAAGACCAAAACATGGTGTCCCAATCTTCAAGAAGGGCAACAGGGATGACGCCGGTAACTACAGGCCTGTCAGTCTCACTTCTGTGCCTGGCAAAATTATGGAAGAAATTATTCTGGGAGTTATGGAAAAACACCTGAAAGACAATGCAGCCATTGGTCCTAGCCAGCACGGGTTCACGAGGGAAAAGTCCTGCTTTACAAACTTAATTACCTTCTATGACAAGGTTACCCACCTAGTTGACCAAGGAAAGCCAGTCGATGTGATCTTTTTGGATTTCAGTAAAGCTTTCGATACTGTCTCTCACAGTATCCTCCCGAACAAAATGCCCAGCATACAGCTGGATAAACACAGAATACAATGGGCGAGCAATTGGCTGACAGGTCGGGCTCAAAGGGTTATAGTAAATGGGGTTACATTGGGCTGGCGGCCAGTCACTAGTGGGGTTCCGCAGGGACCCATCTTAGGGCCAGTACTCTTTAATGTCTTCATAAACGACTTGGATGCAGGACTGGAAGGAATACTACTTAAGTTTCCTGATGACACAAAATCGGGAGGAGCTGTTGACACACTCGAGGGCAGAGAGGCCCTGCAGAGAGACCTAGACAAACTAGAGAGCTGGGCAATCCCCAACCGTATGAAGTTTAACAAGGGCAAGTGCTGGATTTTGCACCTGGGGCACGACAACCCTGGATGTACATACAGACTGGGGAACGAGAGGCTGGAGAGCAGCTCTGCAGAGAGGGACCTGGGGGTTCTGGTCGACAGCAAGTTGAACATGAGCCAGCAGTGTGCCCTGGCAGCCAAGAGGGCCAACCGAGCCCCTGGGGTGCATCAGGCACTCCATTGCAGCTGGTCGAGGGAGGGGATTGTCCTGCTCTGCTCTGCGCTGGTGCGGCCTCACCTCAAGTACTGTGTGCCGTTTTGGGCGCCACAGTATATTAAGGATATAAAGCTACTAGAGAGTGTCCAGAGGAGGGCCACAAAGCTGGTGAAGGGTTTAGAGGGGAAACCATATGAGGAGTGGCTAAAGTCACTTGGTTTGTTCAGCCTGGAGAAGAGGAGACTGAGGGCAGACCTCATCGTGGTCTGCAGCTTCCTCACAAGGGGAGGAGGAGGGGCAGGCGCTGATCTCTTCTCTCTGGTGACCAACGATAGGACCTGAGAGAACGGCAGGAAGATGTGCCAGGGGAGGTTTAGGTTGGATATCAGGAGAAGGTTCTTCACCCAGAGGGTGGTGGAGCACCAAAACAGGCTCTCCAGGGACGCAGTGACGGCACCAAGCCTGACGATATTCAAGAAGCACTTGGACAACACTCTCGGAGACTTGGTGTGAATTTTGGGGTTGTCCTGTGCGGGGACAGGAGTTGGATTTGGTGATCCTTATGGGTCCCTTACAACTCAGGACGTTCTATGATTCTATGATTCTATATGTAAGGGAGTAAAAGAGAAGTAGAAGCATTTTAAGGTTAACTTTCTGATTTTACAGTATGGATTTTAATTTTTCCTGAAAGGCAGCTGTTTTCAAACATAAAAACAGCATGCTTGGGAAGCACTAGAGGATAGAATCATTATATGTTCCTATCCACAAACACTCATCTCTTAAGCAACACATTTTACAAGGCTGTCAAAAAGTAAGTTCAAATAAAACCCTGTAAAGGTTAACTCAGGCAAGCTGGATGTGATAGCAAACACATTGTTGCATATGTGTAAGTGTTCATATATTTTTCCACAGTTACTGTACTTGCGTGCTGTGAAAACCGGAAGCTAATAGTATTAAAGGGAATTAAACAGGAATAGTTATTCATTGAACAAGGCAAATCAGCTGTATAAACAAAAACAGTCAAAAGAAAATTTTAAATTTAAAAGTTCCATACTAATTAAAAACTATATCTGTTTTATTATTTTTTTTAATTAGTTTCATCCCAAATTCAAATTGAAAATCCTGGAAAAAAATAGGGAGAAAACTGTTACTTATTACTATTTTACCTTCAGAATTGCCCAAGACTTGAAAAACACGGTGTCCAAATTAACCATCCCTATACACCAGGATGTCACTACTGTCTACCTTTTTAAGTGATGTCTGGAGTAACACTTAACCAGGTAAACATTTAGCAAAAAGGCACAAAAGAAAAAAAAAAGGCACAAAAAGAAAAAAATAGGCGCACACACACACACACACAAATCTGCCGTCATGTGAAGAGCACCTCCATTTCCCAAAAGTAACGTTAAATAAATAAATAAATATCTCCAGTGGGGAAAACTATCCAAAGAAAGGAATCATAGCTTCTGGCTTTTTACTGCAGAATGGGGCTGAGGGGAAGGAAATCACATTTGGGGCTGGGAACTCAGGGATTACTGCCTTGGGAGGGTAGGGAGGTGTGGGAGAAAAAGAGGCCAAACACTGGGGAGGGGGAAAAGAAAGAGGAGGAAAGAATAAGAAGCGGAAGGTGCACTTACTGTTTGGTTGTCTTCATACAGCTTCAGGTCATATCCACTCAGCTCCACACAGAAAATTATTGCTGTAACTCCCTCAAAACAGTGGATCCATTTTTTGCGTTCAGATCTCTGTCCACCCACATCCACCATTTTGAAAGTCAGCTCTTTGAAGGTGAACTTATTTTCTACAATCCCTGTGGTCATGTCCCGAGAACGCAGAATATCTTCCACTGTAGGGATGTAGTCCAGTGCTGCAATCCTTTCTAGGTCATTCAAGTAGTACGCAGCATTATCCTCTAGGTGATACTCATTGGAGCGGCAAAAACACTCCTGCACACCAGGGTCTGCCCAGAGCCGTTTCATGACTCCCAGAAGCTCAGGGGTAATCTCGCCTTTGCTCTCAGCCGGGCCTGTCAGGGCAAAAAGCTGCACAGCATCATACGCTCTGTCAGGATTGTGAAATTCTATCTTAAGGGTGGCTAGAGCCCGAATGATACGTGTGAGGGAGTCAATTGCATTATAGATAATCAGAGGTTTGTATTCCTTGCAAGCCTCCAAGTTAAAGCCACCACTATGAATGATTTTCATCTGCTTTACAATAGTACTCTTCCCAGAATTGCTGGTACCCAGGAGGAGGAGTTTAATCTCTCTTCGTTGTCGCTGACTTTCAGAGCGCAGGTGGCGGTCAATCCTACGGGACCGCCGCGCTGCCTCTTTCTCCTCAGAGCTTTGCCGACATCCCATGGTATAGCAGGCAGTTACAGAAGGGAAAGGTTGGAGATTGTCTCACTCTGTTTGCGTCTCTGAAAAAGATCTGTGGTGTCTTTCAGTTCTCGTGCCAGGTACACCTTGAACAAAAAAAAAGTCGCTATCCAATACCTGATGGTCCAGGGTGCCTGTACCACCTAATTCAGTCCCAGCAGGGCTGCAAACACATGTAGATATGCAACCACAGAAATAGTCTCTACAGTAGATCTCATGGCACTCCCCTTTCCAGTGCAAAAACAGTGGCACATTCCTGTTAATGAAGGAACACTTCCCTTTGCCACAGTTTAGCTAGATCCATCAAATACTCTTTTCTGTTCTGCATAATTGTTTTGCTGCCTTCTGTCCAAAGGTAAGGAGCCACACTTTCACCTTCTCTGCTCTAGGCCTTGTCTTTTAATTGTATTTTCTGGTTGCTGTGGTGATGCTGCTAGATAAAGCTGAAGCTCTATTCAATGGTGCTGTACTTGTTTTGTTTCTCTTCCCCTACTTCTTCAGCTGATCCAGTTCAGCTCTGTAAATCTGTGCTTTCCACCTGCCAAACAATGAGAAAAGAAATGAATGAGAGACTCCGCTTCCTTGTTGCAAACCACTCACTTTCTCCTCCTCTTTTAGACTTCTAAACCTTTTATTATCCCAAACAGAAAATACAGATGGAAAAATACGTAAAGAAAAGCAAAACTCTAAAACTCTAGCAAAACCATAGGGATAGCTGAAGCTTGCAGACCTAAGAAAATATGGTTTCTGAACAATAGTAAATCAAATCTCCCTTTCAGCCTTCTGTGTTTTATTATCTACACCTACATGAAAACAAACAGTGCTGAGCTGTGCCCCAATTTCTCCCTCAGCAAGAGCTTATGGCAGTACTTTTCCTGCACAGTCCTGTTCTGACTGGTTTTCCTGAACTAGAAAATGAAGCAGACTCAACTACTTTTCCCAGTCTCTCTATTTATATCAATATCTTGTACTCAGACAGATGTCCTCCCGAGTTTTATTTCATCTTTTCTGTTTGCACTGAACATTTATATAACTAAATTAGGAAGCAAAAGGAGGTGATTAACTTTGCTCCATGATTTTGTAAAAGGGAGAGTGACTGAACTTTGCAGAATACAGTAACAGATCTTCTTTACCCTTAGAGAACAGTACTGTTAAACACACTACCTGCATCCTGCTTAATCGATAAAGCGATACACTACTACAACAAACTTTGTAAGCTTCTTTCCATAGCCAAGCTAAGTGTTATTAAGTCTCCTCTCTTCCATTTTTAATACAGAAAATTCTGAGATGCAGTAAAAGTGAACAGTGACTACAAGGCGAACGTTTCATACAAAAAGCACAGAAAATGCCATCCCAAGCAAGGGTTGACAGCTTTTCAGTGACCGTTAGAGCAATTATTCTTTCCAGGGGTTAAGCCTACGAGTTGGAACTCTGCAGAAGGCAACAGCAGGAAGCAGTTACCTCTCACGGAGGGAAAACACATTACTAACAGCTGACTGGTGATAACTTGCCTTTTTTCTAGGAAGGGCTTGCTGCTCCCACTAAGCCCTGAGCACAATGGGCAGCAGAATCACAGATGTCGTGGCTTCCTCATCGTGTGCTGGCCCCAGCCCACTCTGGCATCTATATTGCTGTCTGTTTACTTGTGTCTAGAGGGTCTTCAGTAAGTATCTTTACAAACTAAACTGCATGCCACTGAGATACCCTCTGAGGTAGGCTTAAGAAAAAAACTTCAGAACCTACTAAAGAAAGATAACTTCTACCACATTTTAATAAAACTAAGTCTCCGAGATTCCATTTTCAAGTTGCTCTAGAAGTCTTTGGAAGTTTTTCCTGCATGAACTTACTAGCATTTCAATGTAGGTGACAAAGCATTAAAATATATAGTGAAGAGGATGATTCCACACTACTAGAAGAGAGACAGAATGATCCAAGCCAGATGTTGAACCTCTAGCTTTTATGAGAAAAGACATTTAACTACAGCTACTTGCAACGTCATGTACTTTGCTTTCTCTATTTTTTTAAGCATCACAGCAGAAATTTTAGTGGACAAAAGATATTTCAGCACTCCAGAATAGTAATCTGTAAATAAGTATTTGAAATGGAGCACTGGATTTACCAATATGTATTTTTCCTTTCCCCACATCACCTACATCATAGGATAAGATTCACTTATGGAGATATACAGCAGGATGGAGTGGGTCTCATTCCTACTTGGCCACACTGCTCTGGTTGAAAAATATGAACTTATATTTACATGACTTCTATTTTAATGTGTAACGTGCATTTATAAATGCATATACATTTAATAGTGCATGCTTTGTAAGACACTGTTTTATTGTTGAGAATTTCAACTCTTGTTTTGTCTTGCCAAAACTCATTATCAGCCAGGGATTTCAGTGAGGTCTTGTTTTACCTTCCCAGTAGCTGTCACCTTAGTAGAAATTACATCAAATAATAGCTTAGCCAACCTTTAAATAATGTTAATTGAGATATAGCACAGCGTAAAAACTTTGAGGTATAGATAAGAACAATTACATCAGCTGGAGTACTAAAGAAGGGTTATATGGTTAAAATAAAAAATAAAGCTTGGCTTTTTAAGTTTCTTAGCATCTCACATTTACATGAAAAAACATTCTTCTTAGAACATTCATTTTGGAGGATAGAAAGGAGGAAATTATATATCTAGGATTTCATTCCTCAGGTGGCAAAAACAAGCGTAATGATCTCAGACTCTTCTGTTTAGGGAGAGGTATTACCATTCTTCTGTTATTTGTATATTAAATTTTTGTCATAGTGGGCTATCGTAATCTCAGTTTCTGTATTTTGTATAGCTTTCTCCCTGGACATATTTAAAGTCACTTACAGATCTTTTCTAATTTATGATGGGCTGACAAGTGGAAAGGTAGAGTCTACATGTCTGCTTTCAGATCCAAGCCCCCACTGGTATGCATCTCTGGGGCCTACAGTTCTGTAACAGCATCTTGGCATTAGGCAGGTTCTTGCAACACACTGGATCCCTTTTCAGCAGTTTCCAGTACATAAATGTGAAGGTATCTGGGGGTGTGAAACATGCATGTATGGAAGGACAAACAATTATGGCAATAATTGTTAATCCCTTAATATCAGAGAAAAAGGTATAGAGACTGGACAGAGTCAGTGGATGACAGTTCTACATACTTGGTCCTGAAGTTTCCTGGGATATTAGCCTGGGACAGTTGAGCTTGCAATCACTCACTCTTAAACACTTTTATTGATTCTATATTTATCTTTAAATCTCTTCCTAACTCTAACACTGCTTAAGGGAGATACATAGTTGAACCAATGTAGACCTCGGTAAAATTCCTGACTACCAGGATGAGTCAGTATAGGTCAGGATTGGTACTGGTGTATTGAGGAGAGCATTATATTTTCTTGGAGAAGATGAATAGATGATTGTTGCAAACAATTGCAAAATTCCACAACTGGAACTCTGACTACAAAAAAGTGAACACAAAAAAACAGTATATGAAGTACACTGATTAAAATGTGCTTCAATATCCCACTCATTCCCATCTTTCCTTAGATTCCCAGAACACTATTAACATATCCATTTTCAGAACTGCAGCTTTTGCTCAGTTCTGAAGATCTTCTATACAGTATTTCAACTTCCTCCTCTTCTTTCTTGCTCCTATTTAAACCTGCCTTCTCACTATGTTTTTTTAATCTCTGTGCTCTAACACCTGCCTGTAAATCCATCCCAAATCCACATGCACGAAATTAATTAACTAGAACAGGACTTCTACGATAACCAATTCCAGAAACTAACCATAACAATAGTTTGAGTTGGACGTGGCCTCAAAGATCATCCCATTCCAACCCCCCTGCCATGGGCACTTTCCACTAGACAAGGTTGCTCAAAGCCCTGTCCAACCTGACCTGGACTTCCAGGGATGGGGCATCCACAATTTCTCTGGGCAACTTGTTCCAGTGCCTCACCACCCTCATAGGGAAGAATTTCCTCTTTATATCTAATCTAAATCTACCCTCTTTCAGCTTAAAGCCTCACAAAGGCAATCAGCTCTGGTGCAGGTGCATTCCACAGTGGAGCAGGGGATTGCTGCGCACAGGAGGGTTTCCTGAGCTGGGGAAAATCCAGGGGAATCAGATTATACTGCATATGTGCATCTAAACTAATACATCTGCCATCTACTGACAACTGAAGCTGTTCAAAATTTAAGAAAATATATTTGTTAAACTGATTATATATATGTGCTATCTTGTCATGACTAAAATGGGTAGTTCTTCCCACAAGATAAAATTAACATGCCCCAAATCCTGATCTAACAGTGATCTATTTCAATCATCAAAGAAGTGTTGCCAAAAAGTTCTTTTTTGGAGTGGGAAGGATACTTGAGCAAAATTCTGCACTGGTTTATTGTATAAATCTGTTGAAGCCCGTTTAACTGAGCAGGCTGCTTAGTACTAGCACGTTCTTCTGTCCCTACTTTTATAGCCAATAAAACCAGTCATTACTGTTGATGTCAAATCTAGGCTTGCTCTTTGCCCCTACGCATCGCTTCTGTCTTGCTCAAACCAATCTGTGTGTTTGCAATCATAAACACTTATCCCTTTTCTCAGCATGTTCCCAGGTAATGGGAGGGGTGGAGGAAGGAGACTAACTCTACAATAATACAATTCAATTGTACAAATTTTCCTAAGGAAAGATCTGAGTATTGTCTCTTGTTGCATTAGCTACTGGCACATTATCAAGGAATGCAGAGTTACAGAATATGCCTTGAAAGGTGTTCCCCCCCCCAACCCGAGATTTTATTGAAAGGAGCTGGCTCCTACGCTGAGAATAAAGCCAATGACTGTTACTATCACAGTCAATATAGAGACTGTGAATACAGGATGCTGCTAGTGGCAGGAATTTTAGCAGGCATTGTAGGCACAAAGCAACATTCTCCCTCAAATGCAAGTGGTACTAGTAGTCTAATAATTTAGCTTCACCACCATCAGCCTGCACACACAGAGCTTTAGGAGCCTAATCTTATTCAGCTCTTTACAGTATTTCCATCCAAGTAGCCAGATGATACATATCATTTTTTCCCCAGTAGTACCTAATTTAGGAAAGTAAAATGGAGTTCAAAAGGTTGCAGCAAACTTTCCACAGCAGTTTCAGCAATAGTTGCCAGCGATCTTGGTTAATTCAGGACTGATATTCTATTCAGTATTATAGAACATACACTACCAGAGGAAGAAAACAAAACTTTACTCAAAGTATATTTTCCCAGCTTATTGGTTCCAAACACTTTTTCTTTCTCTTTACTTACCTGAAAGTTTAGAGGTAGTGGACCTGCCTGTTTGAGCACTTACCATGTAAAAGCAAGTGCAAGCAAATCTAGCAAGAAGTAGCACAGCACACATCTAAGAGTTACAAGTGTAACCTAACCTAATATAATCAGTTTCTAATGACTGTACACATCCACAGAGGATTCCAGTACTTTAACAAAACCTTATTTTTGCAGGTTTTAACTTTCAATCACTTCTTACATTATTAACGAAAGAGAAAAAGACATGAGGGAGTATGTTATACCAGGAAATACCCAAGGTATTTTACTGAGGAAGAAGTCACGTGTTCTGCTAAGCAGGCATCACTTTTTCTTTTTTTTCAGAGGAACTGAGGCTAATAAAGAATGGGAAAATTGGTTCAGATTTTTGAATCCAGGAAAGCAGCCAGAAGGAGTCCCAGACATGCATGCATGAAATAATAATAATACTACTGAAATAAATATTATAATAATAATAATAATAATGAAATAATGTCACAGAATTTAGTTTACTGTTTAATATATGGTGATTAGAGTGCATTTATTACAGAATAAAGTTGTTTTAAAACTGTGGCCACAGGCATTACTAACATTCTCTTTAGACAATCATTGAAATCTGAAAGAAGAGGAAGGAAAAAAGCTGACAGAGGAAGAAAAAGACTGGATGAATTTTTTTCTTAATGCAACCTCTTAGTTGATAGTACAACTTTTTGTTGCTGTTGGCTGACAATATTATTTATGTTGCTGGTTTCCATTGCTTAAAGCCCTGGGAAAATATTTACATTGAAAAATATCTCCATCAGATATCTACCTCTAAATAAATGTCTGGGGAAATTTTTCATACAAAAAATGGCTTGGGCACTTCTGAACAGAGTGCTTGGGGAAAAATGAATTGTTTCATCCACACTAAAAGAAATTGAGAACTTTTCTTTAAAAATCCTGCTTTACCTTCACACTTTGAGCCAAGTATGTGAAATTCAAAAGAAAATGAGCTTTATAGTGTGGATGTGCGTTTACCATTCTCACAAAACAGGAAGTTTAACTTACAGATTTTGAAAAATTTTAGTTTTAGCTCCAGTACAGAAAGATTCCATTTCAAGAAACCACTCGCTAGGCAAGGGTAATTGGACTTGCTGGTCTAGAGGATTAGGAGAAGGGGAAAGAAAATATTTTATTTTAAGGAAAACCAGAAACAGTCTGTATCCACTAGAACGCCTGTCTCTCCAAAGCCAGAAGCATAAACCAAAGTTCCCAAACCTGATCACAAACTTTCTGCCTGCAAGTATTTGTGGAAATCCCTGATATTCCCTCCATCGTTCCACATATAGGGTAACAACCTATTATTGGTGGTGCTCACCCTTTTATTGAATCGAAGCTTCACCTTGACAGATGAGCTGTACAGATATCAATATGACCTCTTGATATAGAATTAAGATTGTTTTGTTTGAAAAAAAAAAATTGGGAAATTCTAAGGTATTTTAGAAAGATATTAAGGATGAATATTCAAGTACTCAGAAGTTGTATGTACAAGATATGGCAAAACATTTAATTACATATTAAGGCACTATAATCCCATCCAAAACAAAGGATGGGCCAAATCTAATGATCTAACAGGAGAACATAACAGAGAAAGCTGTTGTCTTTTGTGGCTTATTTGTTACAGCAGTTAAAATGCATATTCTATTAGTCAGATGAGTGAAGAAAGAAGTGTCATGATTTAATTAGCTTAATGGCTGGACACTACTGAATTCTACCTCTCTTTGTCATGGTGGTTCTTTGTGATGTTAATTAACTCCCTTAAGCCCATCTTTTCAAAGGTGATCTCTGCTTGTGATTTTCATTTCTTAGATGCCCAACTTGAGATACTGTTTGTGATCAGGAAAGGCACTGAGTTTTCAAGTATAATCAGCCTCAGTGGTAGCTGTGTTGTATGTATCTGCTGATTCTCACTGTGATTTTATAGAAATACTCGGATCTGTGGTGTAAAACCTGAGCTCAGCTATTAAAATTGCCACATAGGGGTACATGGCAGAAGGAAGTTTTACAAGGAGATAGTGGAGAACCCAAAGAAAATTACCTGCTACTATTACATGTAGGCATAGACCTATCAGTATGTAATCTAGATGTAACTCATATACAATGGAATAGATTTTCTGCAGTGAGATATTATATTCATAGCTTTAAACATCACATCTTTGTCTGTCATTCAGGAAACATCCAACGTACTTTAGCAGTATCAAAATACAAGTTATGCTAGTTAGTGGTGTCCGCTAGCTAAGTATATCACCCAGGCAAAATTTAGTCTTGATCCAAGTTTTAGGGAAACATAAGAACCTATAGTGAAAGCAGAGTATTCCTTATAAACTGAGTATTCAACCCCTGCTTTTATAAAGATAGATTTTGATCTTTAGTAAGTGGCATTGAAGTTTGCACCAGCTCAGCTAAGATCCAAACCACCACAGAATACAAGAACCTATTAGTTATTTTTCTTTTAACTATGCACATCCTACTTACTTCAGGAAGTTGGAAACATAAATCCTATAAAGAATTAATACCTAAATACTTGGTAGGTATTTAAATTGTGACCTGTTTTAGCAACATCCACAAACTAGCATGAAACAGTGAGAAGAAGCATCAACACAAGCAGTGCATAATACTGACTGATTCTTGAATAGAGCCAAAAATACAACAGTTCTATTCTGAGTTGTGTTGCTGAAAAATCCAGAGTACTGTCAGTGACTGCATATGGAGCTGCCTGTGCTTCATAGTGATTTAACTAAGACCAGAATCTCCCACAGCAGTCATTTTAGAGGTGACCTTTAGAATTCCATAAAGAATGAAATATTACAAGAATATTACAGTGGGTATAACAGTGGGTGTGCAGAAAATCCTGGCTGCTAGACAAGGGCGAGGAGAAACACCACACATAGCATCTGCTTTAGGGACATACAAACATCAGACTCATTTAAAAATTTGTAATAAAGCAACAGACAAAATGCAGTACCCACTCAGTGTTTTGTAGGCACCTCAGGTGATGACAGTAATGTAGGTTATGTCTTCATTAGAAGAAGCCTTTTGGAAGGAGGAAAGCAAAATATGGGAAACAGTTTCAGTAGATGTGCTGAACAATGAATTCACAGAAAGACTGAGCGATAGCATGGGAGGAGTGGACTGGCAATGTGAGAGTTAAAACTGGGAACTTAGCAACAGAGAATGAGTAATGTTTTACAGAGAGCAAATCAAAAGAACCTTGGTGAATGGAAAAAACAGAAAAACAGACATAGGTTGAATGAGTATGCGGGAGCAGCAAGTTATCGACATGAGATAAAGTCAAAAAAGGAATATATGAGATTCGTATGAAGAGAGAACAAAAGGGAGTTCAGAGACAGTAGCTCAAAGAAAGCATGAGAGGAAAGAGCAACATGATGCAGGAAGAGCAGCAAAGAGCTGGTCAAAATGGAAAAGAGTAGGAGAGGAAAGCAGGACTGTGAAAGAATAAAGCCAATAATTCTTACAATGGTCTAATTTGGGCAAGGACAAAGAAAACCTGACAAACCTCCTGGAGTTATTAGCCTTACAACAAGACATAAATGTGGATTAAAATGCTGTTCCTAATACAACAGAAGAAAGAAAGGAAGAAAGAGTGTGAATATCAGCATAAGAGGCAGGGCTATTATCAGGGATAAATTTGGTAGGCAGAGAGCAATTTCCAGCCTTGGGCCACATATAAAATTAATCATATGAATTACGCCAGAAGATATCTACATCAGAACTGTGGATTTCCTACGGTCCATCTTAACAACTCAAATTAAACAAGATTTCATCCACAGAAGGGGAGATGAGGAGTGGAAGAAGTATTAGACCACAACCCAGAGGAAAAAAAAAAAAAAAGTCCCATGAGGCTAAACAGAATCCACAGTGTTCTCTGAAGTGTGACTCATGGGAGAGAACTTGTATGCTACCAAGCGCAGATTATAGCTGCAGCCTACGCCTGGTCTCATTCCACTCCTCTTTTGAAATTTAGAAGCTTTGACAGTCTTACAAGCCTGCTGCATGCAAGAGCTTCAGCAGGTACATCTCAGACAGCTGAGCCATTATCCTTGTTTCTCTCTTTCTCTAATTCAAATGACCTTTTTTATAAGCTGAATATGAAGAAGTTGTCCATGTTCTGGTTTTGATATGAAATTGCTTTGGGCCCAATCCAAAAACCAGATACACTTCTACTTCACAAAATATAACTCTGCAATCAGAAGCATTTAAGTACAGCATTGTACAATGGCTAGTTAGCTCCTGGTTTCAAAATCTAAGCTAATACTTTTTTGTATAACATTTTGCCATCTAGATATATTAGCCCTGTTGCAGCTAGCTTAGATAATTGCATTCAGCACTACCTTGCACAGGGTAGATATGTTATTTGGTACTTGTAACAGATTTAAGCACATTTTAGTTGCCTATGTGAAGAATTGCCCTTCTACCTTCTCTTCTTCCCTGTGTACTCAGTAACTCCCTGTCCTGGTTTTGGCTGGGATAGAGTTATTTTTCTTCCTAGTAGCTGGTACAGTGCTGTGTTTTGGATTTAGGATGAGAATAATGTTGATAACACACTGATGTTTTAGTTGTTGCTAAGTAGTGCTTACACTAAACCAAGGACTCTTCAGCTTCTTGTGCTCTACCAACTGAGAAGGCTGGAGTTGCACAAGAAGCTGGGAGGAGGCACAGCCAGGACAGCTCACCCAAATTGGCCCAAGGGATATTCCATACCATATGATGTCATGCTCAGTATATAAACTGGGGGAAGGCTGGCCAGGGGGCCGCTGCTCAGGAACTGGCTGGGCATTGGTTGGCGGGTGGTAAGCAATTGCATCATGCATCACGCTTTGTATATTCTATTATTATTATTACTATTTTATTTTATTTCTATTATTGAACTGTTCTTATCTCAACCCATGAGTTTTCTCACTTTTCCTCTCCCGATTCTCTTCCCCATCCCACTGGGGAGGTGGGGGCAGTGAGTGAGCAGCTGTGTGGTGCTCAGTCGCTGGCTGGGGTTAAACTACAACCCTAGAAAAAACTCAATTAATGTTACATTGTTGGTCTGAGAATTCTTAAGCAAAAGAGTACTCCATGATCTACTTTCCCCAAAAATCCCCTTGTTTAAGCTGCTAGAGGCCTAACTCCTTCCTAAATTGCAAGGGAAACCAGAGTGGCACCTTTAGTCCCCATCCCCATCCCTGCCATGTTTCTCTGTGCTAGCACAAAGCACACCTATTTCACACCAGTGAGATAGGACATGGTGGTGAGTTTAGGCTAGGGAAGAGCAACCTTCATCCCTTCTGCTGAAAGTTGGTCACAGTGCAACAAGGAACAAAAGAAATGTGCAGCCAGAAGAGGTAATTAAGAATGCACATGAGTCTGCAGCTTAACAGATTAATCAATAGCTAGACAGGCATAAAAAAAACCCAAACAAAAACAAAAAACCAAAACTTCAGCCCATTTTACATATGAAGCAGTACTATAAATGAGTTTAGTCTTGAATGATAAAGGACAATCGGCACCCTTCTGGCTTAAATTCAGTTCCAAATTTTCAACTACCAAAGATCTTCTTTCCCTGTTGTACAGATTATGTATGCCTTGCTGAGCTACACATATTTTTTTCAAGCACAAGTCTCCACTGGAACTAGAACTTGTCACGACTTTTGGTCTATAGGAAGCAAAGAGAAGAGTATCCTCAGTGAACAATCCTCTATCGCTTCTCTGCACTTTACAAGGTTTTCGTTTTGTCCTTACGATCAGAGACACTGATGTTTTGCTAATACCTTTATTTTTATTCAATGGGCTCTCGGTACAGTTGTTGTCCATTGGTCTTTCTAACAAATCATATTTTTAATAACTGATTGGAATTTAAAAAAAAAAAAAGAAAAGAAAACAAACAAACAAGCCACACAGGCTTAAGAGGTTTTCCAATTTTCATGACAAGCCTGAAAGCTCCAATATTACATTTTGTAATTGTCTTCTAAAATTCCAGTCTTGCGCTACATAGCTTTATTATTTTTTCAGTAAGCCAGCTTAAGCTGAATGTTTACAGTTGCTTTCACTAAATTTGTAATTATTTTCTATACCATTTCATGTTACACACTACATTCAAAAGCTGTCCAGTCATTCAAAAGATAAAAACTTACCAACCTCTATACATTCAATACATGCTTGAGTAGCCTTTTACACACAGGAACTGAAAGACTATTGCCATAAATTGCCACCTTTACCAATTACAGCCTCTCAACTGAAGTTCTGTGCAGACCTACATCAATTAAGGGTTTTTCACTCATAATAAGGCAAGAAGCCCTTGGTATCCTAATGCATCAACTTCTTTAGCTATCATTTTCCCTCCACCAACACTCCCAGTCTAAAAGACCAACCAACCAACCAAAACCAATAAAACCCAACCAACCAAAAAAAGAAACCCCAACAACCAACCACTAAACCAAAACCACAAATTGCTGCTACCATAAAGAATCTAACATCATTTTCAAGGTCTGGCAGCTACTAGGATTTCCTCTTCAGTCTCTCCTTTCCCATTCCCTCTCTCTGGAGGGGTGATCACACCATCCTCACACCTCAGCTACAGCGACTGCAGTTACACACCCACCACCACAAGCCAGAGACACTTTGTGTGGGCTCCTAACTAGGGTTTATGAGAAGCCCTGCTAGCTTGTGCTGTTAAACATACACTGAACATTAGAGAGCACTGGAGTGGTTAAATTCCTTTCAGACTTTAAAAATGTCTTTTAATAAGCAAGTTGGTTGCGGATGAAGTGAGAGAAGGTCCAGTTTTAATTATTGGAAGAGACTGGAGGCCTAATTTGTCTAGAGAACGCAGTTAGAGCAGCAGTGCAAGCATCTCTAGCAATACCCTCAGCATGTTTTTCACTGCTTATCCTCTGGAGGGGTTAATTTTCTTAAATAATGTTAGGTTTTTCCTCTTATTCAACCTTGTTTTTCCTACTGAGATCAAGAATATTTCCACTTGGCACTAAATGAGATTGCAATATGAGCTAGAGGAACTCTGCCTAAGTAGTTGTGGTGAAATGGCGGCCTACGATAAGTGACAATTTGGGGTGAGAATATTCATAGTTCTTCCTAAGCAGAATAAATACACTGTCATTGTTTAAGGGAGAAATAAGAATAAAACCCCCAAATCCTGTAAAGTGGTATGGTTGTGATCCACTTAAGGGAAATGTTTTAGTTAACTTCAGTGGGTTTTGAAATGAGCCTGTATCCTGTTTTGTACAGGATGAAAGTAAACATAATGTATTTTAAAACACTGCAAGCAGGATACCTAACTGCCAGCAGCATAGACAGCTTTACTGACAAAAATTTAGTATTTAGTGCATGATTCATACTCTTCTTGTATATGAATATCTACAGCTGAAAACTTCTGTAAGAATAGATATGAAACTGAATAGTCTAACTTTGAGCTCCCCATTTTTTTATGATCTTATCATTACTGTATTACTAGTAGATACTGAAGCATGATCAGTATCATTGTATTTTAAGATTAATTACTTCCCTATATGGAATGTTCCAAGCCTAGTTTCTGTTGGTATTCACTACCTATGTTTGTTCGTAGGTCTAGCCAACCAAAGCCAAATTTGACCGCATAGATTTTGAGTCATACTATGACAAAACCTAGTCAGGATGGTTTCACATATTCATATGGCTATACAGATTTTGTCAGTATCATGGATCGCTTCCATACCGTTCTAAGAAGAGATTTTTGTGTAGAACAAAAATAAAACAGTAGGTTTTGTATATTGGTTAATATTAATTATTTTTAAAATGCATAGGTAACAAAATGAGCTGGGAAATGTAAGTCCATCTTTTGAGGAAGCTCGCATGTATTTTTAATCTGGATGTTTACAGTAATGTAGGAGTGCTGTGATATAGATTTGGCTGGGCAAAGTCGTTATTTTTCAGCCTCACACAGGTTTGTAAATAGTTATTTTTCTCCAAACCTGAAACATATAAATGATAGATGGGTTTATTTTTGTTAATAGTGATAAACCAAAATCCAATCACGTTTTTTCTTGATCTTTTGTTATTTTCCACCTGTGCATTGGTAACTGTACTGCTACTACTAGTATTAGCAGTTGTAGCTCCCAATTTTGTAACACATACTGATGATTTTTTTGGTGTTCTATTAACACTGCTAGCACTTGTATGTGTATACATGTGCACATGGAGAGAGAGGGGGAGGAAGGTAATTACTAGTCCTATTCAAGTTTGTGTTATATATAAGGACATTTTCAGCATTCAGATTTTTTCCCCTATTACACATTTTTTTATTCCCTGTAGTCCTGCAAACTCCCTAGCCATACAACTGCAATTTCTGTATTTTTAATAAAACCTGTGACTAGTTCTGCATTTTTACTAGTCTTTAGACCTTAAATTCTGTCTGCAAATAATCTGTCTCTCCTATTGTACAAGTTCTCCTATGTTGAGGTCAGAAAAGTTTCCCTTTTGTATCACACCTCAACTAGAATTGTCTACTCTTCTTTAATGTACCTAATTAATTAGCTCACTATTTTATGACCCATATTGTTTCAGTCATTTTGTTTGAAGTAGGCTCTTGAATCAAATATTAAGAACTGATAGGTTGATTTATGATCTACATACATGATCTACTGCTATTGTTAATAGTAATAAAAACAAATTTTGCAGTGTTTTCTGCATGAGGTAGTCCTAACAGCTTAAGTGAGAGTATCACAAACCAGACAAATGTATGACTATAACCACACAGTACAGGTTTAACAGCAGCATTTCAAATGGTTTGCTCTTTTGTTCTTTTTACTCAGTGACATCTCTTCTTGACTCAAATAGCTAAAATTATCTTAAAGCTGAAAGGTGCTAATCGAGCCTTTAGTTTATTCATTATTCAGCAATAGATCCTTAGTTATTCATTTCTCATACCTAGTATTACCAGAAAAAATTACGTATGGTAACACTGTATCGTACTATTAAGACGGCATGTAAAGTTGAAATTTTGCTACTGATAAGAAGGCATGGATTCCTAAATATTCTAGTTAGCATGCTGCATTTCACACATATGACATATGCAGGAAAAAAGCTGATGGCTTATCACTTTATTTCTTTTTTGCTCACTAAAAATCTGCTGTTGATACTGTTGTAAAAACAATTATGAGAAACAGGCACAGATCTGCGATAAGAAATAATATATATGCTGGAGGTTACTCAGAATGTATCCATAGCTCAGTGGAAAGGCCATATGCAAATTTCTCAGCAAGGCCAAAACAGTGCAAAAGCTATTGCAGCTGTATGGATTGCAGCTGCTAAATTCACCCTAAACTCACAAAGCAGATTTACCAAGTGGGGGGGGCCAATATCCGCAATACATAGCAGAACAATAACTTTTCTTGGAAATTTTGTTAAAAGAGTGTGAGGACACCTCTGAGACCACTCAGATTACTGAGCTAGCAGGGGCGAGGTGGGGATTCTACATTTTCAGTGATCTGTTCTCAGGTACCACTGGTTAAGGATCATATCATTTCTTGCCTGATAACTACTTGTAGCCTTCCAGGGTAATTGTGCTTAAAAGCATAGGTTTTGTTATGTTTTGGTTAATTTAGAGCATACCTCAAGATTTTTAAATTGAGGTACTGGAGTCAGTATTGTAACTCAGAAAAGATGACAAGGGTACTGCCTCCTAATGCCGTCTGTGACTTTTAAACAGCTTTTGCATCTTCATTGTTGCAAGGCTGACAAATTCCCCACAGGATGCATTTTAGTAGCAAGAGAGTAACTCATTACCTAATATCAACCCAAAAAGCTACAAACATTCCAGAAAGCAAGGCACATAAAATCCCATTAAGATGCAATGCCACTGACATACACTTACTAGCAGTCTCCTCCTCCCAAAGTCTATTTTGCACCAAATACTCCAGAAGGAATAACAGAAACAATTTATGTCATCTCTTTGCCCACTGCTCCATGCATTAGGAAAACATCCAGTAAAAGTTTTAAGTAGTTTTGCTCTTTTAGAGACACAGGAATGGCAGAGAAATAGCAGGACGAGACAGTAGATTGTCATTGTAATGGTGATTGTGTCTCCCTGACTTTTCTGAGACTTTTTTTTTTCCAGTTCTTAAGAGTGAGGTACGATTTTGGTTTGCATTTAAGATTCTCACATCTGCCATTAAGTAGTGTAAATGGGTGCCCTGTATAAAAATAATTTTAACTGTCCCCTCTCATCTTTTGCGTTGGTTGCAGGAGGGAGCTCATCCATAAGGGTGAAATTTCTAAAGGCTTTTGTAAAACTTAAAAGGAAGAGCCAAATCCTAGAAATTTTGCACAGCTGCATTACTTTCTGAAATATTTTAATCTTGACCTTCTACTGTATATTCTGTTGATCTCCGCTTGCCTCTGACCAATCCTAATACAAGCTGGAGAAATTGTTTGTAGTGCAAAATAGTATTTCATATGGATTTTATAACCAGATAACTCTAGAAAAAATACATCTTTTTAAATTACATCTTAAAAATATGGAATTTATAATTGACAATTCTGAAAAAACAGATGCAGACACCAAGTAAACAATGAGATTGATATGCTGTTAGTGTAACACCATCAAATATAAATCTTCTTCACAACCTAGGTAAAGACAGATAATAAACAACATGTCTAAGAAAAATTCCATTTACACATCATATCTCATAGCTGAATAAGAACGGTGCTGCATAGATTGACAGCATTCCATCTGGCCGCCTTTAAAAAAATATTTACAAGCACTTTATTATTTTCTTGAATTGACTTGTTTATGTATTCTTACATAAACAAATTGATTGAAAAACTCATCATTTTTCGATGAGTTCTATGAAAAATTCTTGACAGATTAATCACGAAAACATAAAGTATCCACCAAAGTTATAGTCATAGATAAGCTTTGATTAACCACAGACTACCTATACTTGGAGAAATGCAACACCAAGAATAAGACACTGTACAAAGATACCTAAATACTGTATTTTGTCAAGAAAATAATACATTCAAAATTCTCTCTGATAATATTTTCATGTTTCACCATAAAGTAGGTGAAACCAGGTTAATTTCTGAGGACTGTGTGCATTCCATATATAATTTACCCTGACATGTAGAAACCAAATGCAAACATAGACAAAGCAAGTTCAAATTTTATTTAAAAAAATACTTTTGGAAATAATTAAGATATTTGCCTAGAGTTATTCTATAATATTTTGCTGCCCATGTAAGGTGATACACTTTTAATGCTATTTTTATTAGTTGTGATCAAAAGACAATGTTATTCAATAACAATTTTATAGCAAGAAGAAGGGAAGTGTCTCAATTCTTTCACTCCCAAGTTATTTTCAGTGAGGAATAAGAAGTCATACTATCAGCAGGAGTTCCTACATTCTTTCAGGATTTTAATCAAATTTAGCCTTTCTTCATTCTGACAACCAAACTTATCACATGTCTCCAGTCTGCTCATTTGGGTAATCCTATTCAGAATAATGTAGGGAGGCATCTCTAGCCTAATAAAAAAAATCTTTAGTTCAGACTTACAGGCTGAGTATGGAATGGAAAGTATGTTGGTTTTCGTGGACAATGACCAGTGCTTTCCCACTAATGGAAAGGAACAAGAACTCTTGCTTTTTTACAGTTGGCCACTGCCCTGATAATTCCAACTAAAATTACTTTTTAAATATCTAAATATAGATTTTTTTTTTTTGAGCAAGGTTTTTTCCTGGATTTCAAAGGTAGTCCTGTAGGTGATACCAGGTAGTTGTTAACTGCTTGTCTATCTTATAGGTCCTTTTTTGTGGAGTACTACAAACTTCTATTTGGTCAGCCTTTTCCATTTGAGTCTTATGAAAGACTGGTGGAAAAGTATAGAAGCAATGTAGATAACAGGCTTGTGAGAAAGTACCTTACGGTCTTTGTACTCACCTGAAATTCACTTGGCTGAAATTCTCTCAAAGTAAGGTAATATTATTAGTAGAACTACTCAAAGAGGTAAGAAGGAAAGTGATTGTCCTGCTCACTGAGAAGTTCTCCCATCATTTGTTAATTAAATCCACAGTACTTATAGGTACTCCCAGTGTTTCATGTGACTGTGTGCCCAACTTTCCCTTTAAAGCATATTTTTGCTATAACAGGCATCACCCATTTCTTGCAGATCAATTCTTACAAAAATTACTGTGCCTAAATGATTTCCAAATTAGAATATTGCAGTATTTTCTACTTGGGGTTCATTGCATTCTAGTATCAGAAGACAGAACTAGAAGAGCAACATGAATTAGTCAAAAATACAGAGAAACTCAGACACTCCTAGTCTTGATCTAAATAGGGAAACTGAAGTTTATGATCTGAATAGGGAGAAATGGCTTTTCATGATCCAGCCTAAATTGTAAAGCCAGGTTGGAGCTGCCTAAATCTCAGCATGAATTAGAACAGTTTCCAGGTATGATCCCAAGAGGCCACAATATCAGTGGCTGTTCTTGGTTTCCTTCACGGCAGAAGTGGGAAAAAGGGTAGAGTTTGCTAAGCCAACACAAGGAAAGAGGCTTCTTTCATCACAGACCAGGGTAATATCCTCTGTAAACATTTAATTTTAGTTTATAACCTGCTTGCACTGGCAGAGAATGGGACTATAACAGAACTGATAATTCAGTTCTTTGTGGTAGGTTATTACTTTATCAGTGTTTTAACTTCTATTACATAGAATTGCACCGTTCGGGACTGCAGTATACGATCAGTCCTCTTGGGGAAAATGGAGAACTGTAATTTGCCATGTTAAAAGTCACAGATTCCTACCTCTTGTTGATGTTGATACCTGATACTTTCATTTGTTTAGACCACTATATATTTACTTGACCTGTGAAATCAAAGAATATTGTACTGATATAGTAAGATGCACTGATGTGCATGTCAGCCTAAAATCTTGCTACATTTCAAACAACAATTGCTATTCCCTTGAATTAATACATTGTTAAAATTAGTAGCCAAGAATTTTTTCTTGTAACTTAAAAAAATTACATAAAGTCTTCAGTACTCCATTTCTTTCTGTGAGCACGCTTGCAAAAAGCAATCTTGACACACCTATGTAATCACAGTCATGAGGCAAAGTTCAGATTTGCTTCTGGGAACACTCACAGCAGGAAACATAATCAGAGGACATATACACATCTAGCCAGGGAACAGAAACAGTATGATAATAGAACAATTGTTCAAATTTGAAGTAGACTAGCCTTAGAATTTTAAATACCAACATAAATGTCACTGAATTACAAATTAAGGTAAGTTTATCTGTTCATGGACATAAATGGATTAAAAAAAGAGGTTAAAAACATGTCTCTGAAATGACTGATTAAGGTGAGACTCTACCATTACTGAGCAATATAAAATGAAAGCTCAATATGTTCTTAGCAATTGTAAGAATATATACAAATTCAACCTGTTACAAAATGGCTTCCATTATAGCACCCTGACTCTGCCAAATTTAAAAGGCCAGGCACAGAAAGGCATCTTGAGAGAAAAATCTTCCTGCCAAGACCCAGTTGCAACAAAGGTATTTTGTGGGACACTCTCAACTCAGTGGCAGTACAGAGAGATGCTCCAGTGCAACAGTGTCTATTCTGGTATATTTTAGTTTAGAATTTATTTGGTTGGCATTATATGCATTAATTTACTGATGGATTTTACTGCTTTAGATGATATAGAAAAAATTTTTGTGTGGTGTTGGTTTGAATCCTCTCCCATAGCATAAACACTAGGGAAGGTCAACAGCTAATATCCTGGCCTTTCTTTCCTCATAAGACATCCAAACTGAAAAAAACACTCTAATTCACATATATGTATAAATGGATATTATATATCCAAATGAAATCGTATTTTGTTAATACATTCCAAATATTTGGATTATATGACTCAGGCTGGTAAATACCCAAAGAAGAAACTTTTTATTTAAAAAAAACAACCTAATAACCCAAATTGTATTATTTCCAGAAAGATGTTCCCTTAGATGATACATAAGTGTTCTTTTGAATCATATATATATTTCTCTTTTAAAGGAAGAAGTATAATAACCAGGTGCATACCCCATCTAAACAGCAAGCCCCCCGCAGGGCTAAACAACCAGCAGTGGTTTTGTTACTATGCCATGACATTTTCACCTGAATTGATTACAGTTCAGTGGAATTGTGTTTTTTCCTTCCACAACACAACTGTGTCAACTGTATTTGTGCATCAACACGTGATATGCTGTCTAACTGTATTTGCATTGATGCGTTTTGTGAAGATAAAGGTAGTTATTCCACATTGTCTCAATAAGGTTTGAAAATACAGACAGCAGGCACACAAAATAAGGGTACAAACACACTGGGAATGTATGCTAGAATACTGCCTGGAGTACTAGGAAAAACTGGATAAAAAATTTGGATTACTTGCACTGTGGTAGTGAAGTTTTTCTTCCACAATACAATAGCATTGTTAAGACAGTTAGAGGAAGAAACCAGCATGCTAGCCTAGTTACTATCCAAGAAAACAGGGTTGGTAAGTAGGGAATAGCAACTGTATTATTACTTACAAATATTTATGGTGAACCATGAAAATATCTTCATAATTAATTAGTTGAGATTGGTTAAACATTACAATATAGACAGTAAGAGTGGGATTCGTCGGTCCAGATTTAGCATATGCATGTAGGTGGCTACCTCTGAGCTAGTCCCTCAGTGCTTCCTTTGTAGGCAGTGGAGAGAAATCGGCATTTCCAGGGCTCAGGTCATCTCACACTAAGATAGTGGTCAAAACCTAGTCTGATTAATTGCACCCTTTTTCTCTCCATCAGCTATAAGGGAAGCCTTAACAACTACTCCATATGTACACGTCCATGTTCTAGGTATCTAAAAGTGATGAGAATAATTCCTCCCAACTGCCAAGTCCAGGGAATTACTATTTAATAAATCTACTATAAAAATATTAGATTAACAAGTTGTAATTCCTAAGAAATCATTATTCTTTTTCTGGACATTATCATTCATGTATGTGGGCAAAATGAATACTTAGAATTCGAATTCAGTTTTTCAAATTTGCCTCTTTGTGATTTTCTATTGGCCAAGATGATCACTGGTAATTTCACAGGCTATTTCTGTACCATAGAATTGTCTGGAAATGTTATCACACTTGTCTTTTTGATGTGATGACTTAGCAATCCAGAGGAGAAACAGCCCTCTGCTACAACGGGCTTAAAGAGAAAACAAGGGCAGAGGAAAATAGGATTTGTTGGGTAAAACCGTGTTCTCTAACGATACATTGGATATCCAATACTAAACTATAAAATGGGATTCTGGGGACAGCCGAGTTTCTGCTGAGCCATAGATAATGCTTTGAGCTACAGAAGTAAAAAAACACATGGAAAGCTGCTGCCTTCTGAAATTTTGCCATGTGTTTTGTTAGCTGTGATTCTAAATGTATTTAATAGTAACAAATGTTTGAAGTCTAGCTAACACAAATGATGGTCCAAGTCAATAATCTGTTCCTTCCATCCTACTTCACCAATGCCCTTCAGTGTTAGTGAAAAGCAACAGTTGAGAGAGAAGAGTTTTCTCTGTAGCTTTCATTTTAAGGGTTAAATTGTGTCCTTGATTACACTAGCATAAAGCTAAAATAACTTAAATTGCTAATATGTATCAACTCCAGAGTTAATAACAGAATAAATAAAAGCTGAATTTAGCCCTCCTCTGTCATGTTGTGCATTCCACATACCTTAAATTGCCGGGGGACTTTGAGAGGAGAATCAGTTTTAGTTGTTTTGGATCAGTCTGGTTTTTCCCTTTTGTGATTATTCTTTCATCAATATGGTAGTTGAAATTTGGACTTATTAATCACCACTCTTGGATTCTGGGAAGTTTAATAAAAATGTGAACTTTGAATATAACACAAAAAGTATAAGTCAAATTCTCCTCTCAAGTAGACTGAAGGGAATCTGTTGTAACCACTAATGGATGTGGATTTATTCTGTATACTTTGGGGATCACAAGGAACAAAACTTAGCCTTGTTTTTTAATAAAAATAGGACAATCTTTCTCACCAAGTATCATCTAAGTATGCCAATATTTTGATTCTGAAGGGCTTTGGTTTAAAAGTTGTCTTAGTTAAAATGAAACAGTTAATTGCTTGTGCAGCAAGCCGTTACTGCTGAAGGTGGGTAACGTCAGCCTTAACAGCATTTGTGGGAATAACGCTACAATTTTCTCAATAAAAAGAATATGATTAAAATCACTGCTAATTTACAAAGTAGAGTTTGTGATGCAAGTAGAGAGTTACTGAATTTGTCATTGAGACTGTGACCTCACTGAAATCAGCTATAAAACTGTGCAGCATTGTTGTTCCTAGAGGGCAGTGAGAACCTGATCAGTGAAACTCTGCATGCTCATCTTGAGCTTAGGCTCTCTCCCACTGAAATTAGTGACAAAACTTCCAATGACTCCCCTGAAAGCTTTAACCAAAACTTTGACCAGAAATAGTCAGATTCAACTCTCATTTTCAGTTACATAAATCTGGAGAATCTCTTCTGAAATAAGTGGAATTACTGTGATTTAAACCAAAGGAATTGAAAGTATTTTTTCTTTAATTAATGGGGGGGAGAAAGAAAAAGACATCATGCCCTTTTATTGCCTCACCACTGAGTACCAACCAAGACACTATCTGCTGTCAAAATCCTTGTCTGCTTAAGCTGGAGAGGAAGAGCTGACTTCACCATTTAAGGACTTAAGCTTTTATTGTCTACTGAATTTTCCCTTATCCTTATCCCCCTACTTATCCCCTTCCCCACCGCTCAGCAGGTAGATTCCTTAAGAAGAAGGGACAAATTTCTGTTTTCTGGCTCTGTCTAGGTTTCTTAAAATTTAACGTACCTTATTCCATCAACGTGTAATCTGAACTGAGACAACCAGAACACCTTCACTTCAGTCCTTTAGAACTACCTGGCTGGTTATTTTTAGATTATTATAGTTAAATTCAAAGCCAAGGCCTATAGCTGAAACAGTGAGCTGTACTGAAGGCTTACTAAATTCAAGGTAGTACCTCCAGAGTCACTCAGCTTGGTTCACCAGTGGTCAATGAAGCCACAAGCACATTATCCTCAGATGGAGGTGTAGCATTCTTGATCTGTCACGCAGAGTTTATACATCTCTGTAAGGTCTGTTGTCAGAATGAAATCTCCATGGCCTCACACAGAATTAATCTGCTTTTCTTTCCTTATAAGCATGCATGTGCACACAGAAGTGGGATTTTTCTTTGAAAATGCAAGTCAGTGCTTTGGTAATGGGTGATATCATGAGATTGTCTCCTAAATATGCCATATAACTAACATGTTTTCTTTTGATTGCGCCCATCACTGGCTTCTTGAAGACTGGAACTTCACTTTTCTATAGACATAGGCCTATCCTGTAATCATGTCCTCTGTCCAAGGGCAGGGATCTGTGCTTTTTGCATGACAGCTTCCAACCAAACAATTTGATGGGGACAGCCAAGTTAATGGCAAAAAGCTCTCTGTTCTGCAGAGCTGTATCTCTTCAGCTAGCAAATATGTGCCCTGTTGAAGAAAAGCCACTACTTCTGCCTATAACAGCACCTAAGCCATTAGCTCAGACTTCAAATGTCTCTATCCATAAAGTCAGAAACAATTTCCCTTAAGGAAGTGCAAAATACATGCTCGTCTTTACTCCTCCATGATCCACAAGTAGATGTTCACAATACCATGTTTTTCTACCTGACCTGCTGTTGTAACCTTTGTAGATGAAATTTTGACAGCCGCCCGAAGGGTGTGACCCACAACAGCACGGAATACGGAGCCAAAATAAAAATCAAATTGTGAATGTAAGAGTATCAGTAAACGGATATAAAGAAATGCTGAATGGAAAACTAGTGAATTTTTCTCAATTCTTGCACAGCAAAATATTGTTGAGATAGGTCAGTAGCCTCCAGAATAAATACTGCAAGAACACACATTAAACAGCTTCTACAGTGAAACAGCCACAACCAGATCAGATCAGTACTATTAGCTGAAATTAAACTGACATGTATTTGTCTGTAGCTCTCTCAGCTAACATTGAAGGGTTGGGGTTTTTTGTGTATGAATCACTCACCCAACATGCAAATGCAAAGATATGAAAAAACTTGTGGTTCACAACTGCAGATGGGAGCCGTCCACAGGTACAGATTAATGTAACAAAACCTCCCCATTCCTTCACATGCACGAGCACACCCGAAGAGGCAGAGCATCCAAGCTCTGCAGAGCCACGCATCCCTAGAATGAGCAGATGTGGCTGTTACAGGGAGGATTTATTACAGAAATTCAGCAGCAAGGAGCCTTTTCTGATGGAACGTTAGCCAGTCTGCATTTCCCTGGGAGGAGGTGCTACATAGCATGGAGGTTCTCCCAACGGGCGGTATCTAATGGATTATCTCTCTGAATCATTAAGAGAATGCAGTGGGTCTTGGTAAGGCTCGGGTATCGGATATTAATGGGTTACAATCCAGGTGAGCAAAGGGAGATGACTTAATTTTGTGAAAAAGGGAGCAAGCTGAAGCAGCAGCTGATAGAAGGCCAGTATCCCTTGAGAAGGTCATTTCACTGTATCAGCACCCTGCCTCCCCTTACTATTTTTTCTCTACACACAGCAAAATATTTCTACCTCACAGCGACATTCATCTTTTCTTTCATCCAGCAAAAGCACAGCTTATCGTTTCAAAATGACATCTTTTTCTTCTTGCTTTAGAAGCCCCTTTTTATTTTGGAAACATCCATCACTAAACTGATTTGAGAGAGAAAGAAATGCAGAATATTTCACTCACCTCTTCAGCACCGGGCGGGCAGCCTCCACCTCCTCAATCCATCAGTGCAAACACTCGCATTCACCGACGCTTCTCCTCTCGGCTTTGGCCCTTTTCACACCAGCACCTACGATTTGCAGCGAGCGGCCCCACCACGACTGCAGACGCTAGCCCTGCAGCCCAAGCAGGAGGGGAAAGCTGCCTTTTCTCATTTTTTCCCTAGAAAATAAAATTTTTAGAAAACGGCTTTTTTTTCTTTAAAGGCGGTGCTGGACAGGCTCGCCCGCTGGCCCCCGCGGGAGCCGGGGAGGCGCTCGGCGGTCTCGCCGGGAAGCCGGGGCAGGGGGAGCGCGGCGCTGGCGCGGGAGGAGGAGGCGGAGGCTGCCAGCCCGTTTCCACGCCAACGGCGGGGGGTACCGCGGGCGGGGCGGCGGCGGCCGCCGGGCGGGCGGGCGGGCGGGCGGCTCCCGGGGCCGCCGGCGGCGGCTCCCGCCGGGGCGGGCGGGCGGGACCCCGGACCCCGGGCTCCCAGCCCCCGGACCCCCGGACCCCCCGCCCGGCGGAGGCCCCGTGGCGCAGCAGGAGCCGAACGCCGGCGAGGGGCTTTGCGGGTTTTTAGCTCGTCGGGCGCGCCGGGCTGCGCTCCTCCCGCATTACATAATGTGCAGGCACATACGTGTTCCCTTCCCTCGCACTGCCCGCTTTGCCCATCTGCACAAACGCGGTTGCCTTCCTGGATTTCTGTAGCGGTTCCATGTTTTCTGCAGTGGTGCAGTTCACGGCTCCGTCACGATTATGATTTTTATGATTAATTTCGCAATGCATGTTTTAGGGGGCTGATGAAGTAGAGGGAACCAGTCACATACGTGTTAGAATGATGCAGTCAAGGGTAAAGGGAGAAAACACATTTATTTAGTTACATGGAATTTATCTACTGTTTGCATTCCACTTTTTCCATCACCCAGTTGCTCTTGGCACTGTGCGTGTATTTTCTTCTGCTTTTCCCTCTCTGCCTTTCTCTTTTCCTCTCTGTTGTGGTTGTGTATGTGTAGTTTATTACTGCTTTTTTTAAGTAATGATGAGTATAATTTTATCTTATTAATGGATTTACCCTATTTATATTTTACATTTTTTCTAGGGTCTTTTTCCTTTTGGCCATACTACAATACTAGTTGCACTGTTGGATCTGCAGCCCTGACCAAATAGCTATGATTTCTCCCGACAGTGATAATTTTATAAACATAATTTGTTATTGATACACTACTGCTGGAGATAGCAATAGAGGCTTTCAGACACAGATGGAATGCAGACATTTTTTCCCACAATAAGGCTAACATAATACAGTACAGAAAGCATCTGATTCCTGTAAATAATATCACTTCCAGTACTGATATTATCAGCAGAGCTGTAGCATCAATGAATTATAATAATGAAATATTTTCATGTAAAATGCAATGTAGCAATGTTATTTTTCTGGCAGAGAAAGAAGAGCCATTAATCAGTATACGATGTGAGGGAAATTTTCCTTTAAGTAGTGAATCTTAGGTCTTGTTCACACTAGAAGAGTTTGCCAGTACAGCTAGACTGGCAAACTTGTTCTGGTAAACTCCTAGCATTTAAAAGACAAATGTCATACACAAAATTTTCATTGTTCTCCCAGCAAAATGATAACATTCAAATTACAAATTTGCCCTGCTTTAGTAAAAAAGATAATCTCTATGGTTTTTTTTTTTTAAATTTTAGCTTTCAGTATACAGGCATATATGTCTTTTGGTGCATGTATATGATCAGATAGTGGTCAACTTTAAAATTCTAATAGTGTTTCATTTTTCAGAGGTACTCTTTACTTGCAATTGCATAAATCCCTGATACATTTATGTCGGCAAGGGAATAGAATAAAAAATTGTATCTGTGGTAACTGAATAGTCGAGATAATAGGATAAAAGAACAATAACAAGGTGTACAGGTTTAATCTGCTATTCCATAAAGAACAAGTAGTTACTATAGAAACTGTCACATTACATGTATCTTCAGTATAGTGCTTTATATGTGAGAAAAAGCATCTTCCACACATTAACCAACTTTGGCAGAAATAACAGCATCAGCTACCATCATCCTGGGTAGGAAGATCATCGTTCACATGCTCTCTACACATTTCATCACTTTTAGGTTTTTTTCAATTGATATAACAAAACGCTTTCTTTCTTGCAGTTTGAGGGAGGCACCTACCTGTAGATCAAATTTTGTCAGTAAAGGAATTACGAGCATGCAGTACATGAGTAATGGAACAGGTCTTTCTCTGAGAAGTTTAGGTGTTATTATTTCAACACCACGGTATGGGAGCTTGCTGTTGATTAATGGCAGAGTTAAAACCCAACTCATCTCCAAAATAAATCAGCAGGTATATCTAAGTTTTCTTCAGTCCCACTTTGCTCTGCATCCAGAAATTCTCAGTTAGGGCCTTTGAGCATGCATTGATTGCACTACATGTAGCTAAGCTCCCACAGGAATTTAAAGAGAAATATATGTCTTGAACTAGCCTATACATGTGATTAAATGCCAAAGTCGAATGGCATATAAAACCAGTTCTTTAGCTCAGTACTCTAAATGTTGTTCTTTGTATATGGATAGTTCAAAACCACACAAATACATATTGAGAGCGAATAGTTTGTATTACTTTTTTTGCCTGGAAATAGTAAACAGAAATTTGAGAGAACCGTGATGATCTGACTGGATTCCCGTTCCCTCATCCATGTCAGGCAGGTGACCTTTTTTTCCCATACCAGAGCGTAGCATTCGACTGTTGAGGTATAACATCTATTACGCAGCTTACTGGAATCCTTAACTGCACAAGTTTTACTCAACTTACCAGTGATCAATTCACTGACCAAAAGCCAAATCCTTGCCTGTTTACTGTTGGGAAAAATCAAAATAGAGGCATTCATACATGTTTAGTTTGAAGACAATAGTGCTAAAACAGCAATGTGCTCTTAAGTGGAAAATCCCATAGGGATTTTTCTAATAAATTACCCTTTATTATACCACGACAACATCAAAATATTTATATGCACACATGCAATGTTCTTGGTGAATGTACATCTCCAAATGATAGAGGGTAAATTGAGAGGCCACATCTGGTCTGTAATAAAAATATAATAAAAGACATTTTGTATTTCATTCAATTTTCTACCAAACACCCTGTTTTTAACAAGCAATTGTAGATCTGGGTTAGATATTTATAGATGGGTCTGTGATTCTCTTTGAGCATGAAGAACTGAACAGAACATTTAGAGAAGAATAAAAAGGCTGTATTTTTATTTTTAACTGGTTTTCTCACGTGGAAGAGTTTAAAATAACATCAAGTATAGATGACTGGGATCTGATATTTATAACTATCTGGCATATTGTTGCTTTATACCAGTGACTGTGAGATGGTGGGGAAAAGAAATCATGAATGCACCTTCCAGCAGGTTCTATCAGCCTGACCTCATTTGGCTTTATCATTTAAGATGAAAATTCACTTTCCACCAGGATTTCACCCTTTTATCTTCCTCTCACATCCTTCAAGTACATGAGCGTTTCACTTAATATCAACTGTTTACTCTTCCTATGAGGTCAAATCATGGGAGACATTTGAGAATGTGAACCCAGATAACAAGTTACAGGTAATACCGCAATCATCTAAAGAGAATGACTCCTCTAGTTTTTCAACAGACAAAAATTTTAAAACGAAAGAAACCAACCAAACCCTAAAAATGTTAAGTGCCTTACATACCTTCCTTCACCATTTCATTATGTACCTACTGTATCTGCAGCTTACAGTCATTGGCTCAACTGCTGAATCAGCAGTTGCCACTGAAGCCGAGTTGAGAAAAACAAGGGTTAAATCCAGCAGCTGGTGGAGAGCTCCTTGGAGGCTCACCTGGAGCCCTGGAAGATACACTGGCTTTCCTGTGCAGTTAACTTTACATAGCAGTCCTTACTTATCCTAAGCTTTGTGATGGATGCATGGACCCCAACTCCTTCAGAGCCTCCATGAGAAGAAAGCTACAGATAAAGATAGCATGAAATAACATAAAGGAATGTAGTTCTTTGTAAAGGACCCATCTTTCAAGGCTGCATTGTGGTGTTTAAAAAAAAAAGAATTAAAATATTCTTTCCTCATTCTTCACTATTAAGGGCAAAGGAATGGGGAAAACAAAAGAAAACAAAACTCCCTCAAACTTTAACCCAAAAAGAAAGTGGGGATCATTTAGTAAAGTATACAACAAAAGTGAAGTGTGAAGTGTGAACAACAGACAAAGTGACTTGAGATCAAAACAGATAAATTCTTTGGGAATTACACCCAAGGAGATGCAATTAAACAGGGCCAGCAATTTTTTTAAACCAAAGCTTTAAAAAAAAAAAAAAAGTACCAGCTTCAGATCTTCTAGTAAAGTGGTCTGAGCAAGAGGCTATTGGTTACTCTTGGGATACCTCTTCCCTCCTGCAGTCTTCCTGTTTGAAGGTTTTCCGCTTCATAGGAACAATTAAACATTCATTGCAGCAGTGAGTTGAAAGTAGGTCTCTCCCGCTTGAGGATACAGGTAGGTAGGCCTTTAAGTTTTGTTTAATTTTTGCAATAACAAACAAACAAAAAGAAGAAATGTATTGATTTCAAATATTTTTGGTTTTGTCACTGATGTTCTTGCCAGATGAAGAAGTATCAAAACGGGCCTCAAAAGAATTATATATATTTTTAAAAGGTACTCAGAAAAAATGTTATAATCAGATTTCACATTTCTGTATCCTTTACATATGATAATTCTACTTCATTTAGGAACCATGAGATACAGTTACAATTTCAGCAGGCACTATTATTTGTCCCTTTTATTACCTTGTTGTGTCTGATTAACAGGAATAAGAAATCGGTAGTTTAAAAAAAAAGACTGAAAATTTTGTTTGAGGACACAAAGGTAATTCTGAGAAGCTATGGAAGAAGAGCTGGGGACATTCAGGTAGCTTTACTATGGGGACTTTAGATGCCAGAGCAGTTCTGTAAAAATTTGGAACACTGCAGTCCAGTCTAAGTAATTAGTTTAGATAATCATACACCTATTCCATGTCAGGCTTGTGGCTAATGTTGTATCTACATAAACAGTAAAGATATTACATACATCAACCAACCAGTGACCATTTATGAAGTACAAAGGAGATATACAAAGTGGTAGCTTTAGCCAGTTGTAACTCATCACTACCTCTTTTGTAAAGCATTTTTAGACAGAGGAGTGAAAAATTTGTACAAAAGACTGTTTGGTCTATGACCACATTAGTGATAAACTAATAGAAAACTGCATAAATGTGACTGCTGGGTTTTTTGATTTACCACTCCTCTTTAAAAGTTTTTGCTCTGTCAATGGCATGCACAAGAACAATTCAAATAACAAATGGAAGTGACTTAGGAAGCAATTCAGCCTACAGACATAAGTCTCTAAGATCATTTTCAGCTTTCAAGGGTATCCTGTCTGGCCTCCAGCTGCACCCTAGAAATGTCCAAGTGTCCTGTAGGTCTTAAGTCATACCTGACAGTCCCAAGCAATAATTCAGATACTAAAATGATATTAGAAACCTACATCTAGCCATCTGAATCACCATCTTACTAACCGGGTGATGGAATCAATTAAATTGGCAAAGCACCTTATGCTAACTTTACCTAACAAATAAACTGGTTAAATTGATAAACACTTTATCAAATCTTTCAATTCATGTAGTTTTCAGATTTACTTATAATAATGTTATTTTTAAAAGCATATTAAAATGGCAGGAATTTCTACCAGCTGATGAACTAGTTTCTGGTATCTGTTATAAATGTTGCAAATACAATTCTCTGTTTCTGTTTAACAGTGTTTTGTATACTCTGTATATAATGTTCTTAAAGATAAGCACATTAGTAGCACTGTTGAAGTTCCTATGCTTAATCTGGCATGTTTACAGAAGGTAGACCTAATATTTTAGTCTAGGTTAAGTAACAGGTTCGTTTCACTGCTGTTGTGGCTTGGGTCCTACCGCACTAGTTGTTTTCCAAATAAATTATAAAAAAGGTCTTTTTGCAAGAACACCTTCATTCATTCACCTAGAGAGCCTCATTCAGGAATGCATCTCTAATCAGAAGATAGGTATACTGTTAAGACATGGGCCTATTTGTGATAGACTCCTTTCAGCCAACCTCTGTGATTTACAGCTCACTGGGGGAAAAAGGCTCTCAACCCAAGAGCAACATTTACTGGGAAGGCACTTCAGAAAACAAATCATCTTCAAAGCAACCCACACCTTGGCAGTCTTGTATTGAATTAAGATTTAGGAATTTTTCACTGCTGGAAATAAAATATAGACCAAATATACTGGAAAGCACTATTGTAGAACCGCATTCATAACAGAATGCAATGTTCATTGAGTACTATAGGGAGTTTTTCCTTAAGAACATGGCTTCCTGCAGAAAACATGGAATCTGCAAAGTAGCAGGTCCGAGTGGAAAGTGGAGAATCTGTCTGCCTTTCCATACAGCTCCACTCATGTCGTGCAGCCATCTGGGCCTGTGGCTTTAATCAAGATGTGTTTCTTCTACTCTCATTTCAAACAAAATTGCCAAGCCAGACCATCTGAAGCAGAAAAAGATTTCACCTGCCTACAGTACTGTATTCTTCTTTTCCTGGAGGTTTGATCAGTTCTAACTATTCAGTTGAGCTCATCTTGGCACCAGTGTAAGCAGTGTGAACTGTAGGATAAAACTGACTTACTGCAGCTTTGCCAGCATGCTAGATCAGCAAATATAAGCAGTGGATTTGTCAAGACTACAATTTTTCCGGTTTCTTCTTCTTTGCAATTTCTATGAGGTCATTTTTTAAAGTAGCAAAAAAATGAGTCTCCTATCCTTCTAACAGTGAAGAAAATGTAAAAAAGAAATGCTTATACAATGAGACTGAATTAATGTTCCCTATAACCTCCTCCTGTTGTCTTCTACCACTATTTGCAGTCTTTCAGTCTGTTCAATTTTCAGTCTTTGCAATGATTCATATATTCAAAGCAAGTTTATGTTAATATGCAAGATTAAATTCCTCAGTATCTGACACATAATTAATTCTAGATATTTTGTTCCTTTAAGCCTCTTATTTTTATTTATTGTTTGACAGTAATATAATCAAATCTATATAGGAAATGTTCTCTTTCATATACCTCTCTTTCTGATTGATTGTGATTCAGTTATACTGTAAAAGTTCAGAGAATATTTCTACCATCTTAATTATATATTTCTCTTAAGGAAAAATACCTGAAAAAAATTACTGCTCTTTTATGTCTGAGCATACATGAGATTAATTTACTCATTGCAAAAGGTGAATGTTAAAGACAACCAAAATGTTATAATGGTCATCTTGCTGTGTAATGCCATTTTGTAATGCAGAATTCCAATTGCACAGATATAGCTTCCAGATACAGAAATTGAAGATATTTTACAAAACTATTTCTTGAACTTAATTCATGTTGCTTTAGTTTTTTGGCCTTCTGCCCCAAAAGAGGAAAAGATTTTTTTAAAATCTATTCTCTCAGCAGAAGTTCTGAAAACTGAAAACTTGCAATTGCGCATTTCTCTCACATTAAGGGCTTGTAAGGCAGTTGGACTTAAAACTGGTTTTATTAGTGTAAAACATTGCCACAGTCCCCTGAAAGGTATCTCTCCAAACAGTCAGACATTATTAGACACCACAGTAATATGATTAATACCAAGACTTAACTGCAGCTCTGAGGAAGCTGTCTGCTCTCGTAAAGCTTCCCACAGAGGAAGCTTTCCTTGTCCCGCTGAGCCTCCAGCCGAGCCCACCTCCCTGTTCATCTCTCTCATAAAATGAGGGGAGAGGCCATGGGTCTGCAGCAGGCAGGAGGGTGACCAGCCTGCAGCCTTCCCCTCGGAGCATGGTGCTCTTGCTGGGGAGCTGTGGCCACCAGCTGAGCAACAGCACCTAGGGACTGTGGTGGTAAACTGGCTCCTAATGATTTCTGAACTGTTCAACTGACCTGAAGAATTACTTTAAACAACTTTTGGCCTCTTTCCTTCCCATCATTTTGCCCTGTCAAGCTAGACAATAATCTGTGTAGGAAATGAGCTGTCTGTCACGCATCTTCACAACAAGCTTCTCTGTCAGAGCAAACCTTCTTTCTCCATAGGAATCTCTAAAATTTACTACAGTGAGGGTAATAATCATGTGAACATTTGTCAAACTGATAATGTCGTGTTCATCTTACAGTATCAATTTCTTTTTGACTGAAATTTGCTATAGCAGTTGTTAACACTTTCTACACTCTTGATGTACATGCTTGGTATAAAGTATAAAATCCAATATTTAAGTTAGTGTTTGCAAATGTGCCAGTCCAGGTTCTCTTCTGAACATATTCACTGTGTTATGCACACTAAATTCACTGTTTTCTGTGAATGCTGTATCTCACAACAGGTAGTTGTGGAAGCAGAATGTCACCAGAGTCTCTTATGGTTAAGGGCTGCACTAGTCCCTTCTAGTCTCATCTTATAGCTACATGTCTCCATTACTGACCAGCAGAAAAAAAGGACAAATTTTGACCTGGAAAATCTGAAGTGGAGTAGGAACTCAGTGGCTGAGGTTCAGCTTTTTGGGAGTAGTTATCTCAAGGCTTTAATTTTCTCTACAGTAACTGATCTGAGGACTTTGGTGTAAGTAGTACATATGTCAGATTGTTTTCCTTCCTTCATGCATTTTGGCAAAGACTTCCCTGTAGAGAAAATTAATACATTTCAGGATGACACTTCCTTCTTCATCCAAAAGAACAAGAAAAAAGAAAAAACCCTCTGGGTTATTTTCAGTCTTTTATTTTTACGATTTAAAAAAAAAAAAAAAAAAAAACAAACTTTCTCTGAATAAAGGAGAGGTTCTTTGTCAAAGAAATAAAAGCCAAGAAATTTCCTAATTTGTGTGATCAATAGGCATGCGAGAACAGCTGAATGCATGTTATACGCATGCACATGCATTCATACACTTAGATGTATAGGATGATCATGAGTGTATCTATATGTTAAGTAAGTTACAAATTTAGAAAACTTAAAGAAGATAAATCATATGGGAGGTACAAGCAGCTAGAGTTCTGAAGGGCAAAATTAAAACACTGCAAAAGATATCAATGCTTATACTTCAACATGCAAGCAGACTATCACAATTAGAGCTAGGTAAAAAAATTATAAGCCAGCATTACTTTGTTACTTCTAGTTCACCTTCATTTTGATTGTTTGCTTTCTTGTATAAGATAATGTAGGAATACAGTTTTATTAAAAGGAGGAAAAGTTGCTTTCATTTTGGAGACTACCTTCTGACGCCAAACAGATGACCAGCAATCCACAGTTCATGGATTATGCACTCTGCAACAGAGAGCATATTTCATTATTTCCACCATAGTGTTTTTGGTGATTTTGCACTAAAGGATCTGACAATGACATCAGTCAGAAGTAGGGTAATTGTCTTGGTCAATTATTGATTTTACCCTGTAGATAATTCTTGTACAAAAACAGAAGCCAAGATTTATTTTTCAGGTTGGAAACTGTCTCAATGTGAAACACAAATCTACTCTGTTTAATTCATCCTCAGAGTTTCTAGAGATGCTGTGAAAAAAGGCATTCTGTAGACCAGAATTTTTAAATTCTTTAGATATTATTCCTCTTTTCATAGGGCATAAATGATCTAGATGGTTAACCCATTGTTTTCAAGCAGAAGGTCACAGGCAGTCTTATTTACTACCAAAATGACAGGTTTTTTTTTTTTAAAAGTTAATCTGTTTCTTGGATTTCTAAATTATAATAGAGAAGCTAATGCAGATATATTACTTGTAGTTTCCATGTTAATTATTTTCAGCGGTGCTTTGATATTACGATTATGCACATGCTAAAGAAAGGTTCCTAAAAACAAAACCAAGACATGTAGGAGTCTCTTTCATTATTTACTGAGGATCAGAAACCTCTTGTTTATCAGACCAGTCTTTTGCTGTTCTTTGTTAGTGTTGGAAACGTTTTGGATTTTTAAGGGATCCCCAGAGGCAGCCACACTATGTGCTTCTCCAGTGTACTGCTGACTGTTTAATATTTTTATAGCCTTATTCTATTAGGTCTTTCATTCAGACAACATCCCAAAATCCTTAGTATTGGAAAAATTCTCAGTGGCTTCAAAAGCAGATCGCATAACGTTTTTATAAAGTTTACAGCTATTGCATTTTTATTGGGAGTATGACGGACACTACTAGTGACGTTGTGATTTTATACCTGGTAAATCCCTAAGGTTGTCATAAGATAAATGCATTTAGTCAATGCACAGATTTGAAATGGTTTGAAATAGAATTGTTTACTATTTCTAGTCCGATACCAATATCTGCAGTGTTTTCCTCAGTTCTCTTAATATCCTAGTACCTCTTCAGTTCATTTAAACAGGGACTTTCCACCTCTCAGTCCTTTAAGATAAGAGATGCTCTTTGTTTCCAGGCATAGGCATCCTTTGGCACACTGCTGTTTATTCCTGTTAAATTACCATTGAAAGACAGAGAATTATTGTTGCAAAGAAGAGGAAAATATTCTGACTTTCAAAGATGTCAACAGAATTTTCCTCTTAAGTTAGAAGACTTGATAAAGCTGCCAGGGTATAGGCAGGTAAGTTCTATTTCATTTAGTGTGGCCTACCTTATGCTCCAAACTTACCAGAAAGAAATTTCAGCCCAGTTTTATGTATTGTATTTAATCTACTCCCTGATGCAGCCTTAATGCTTGAAACACTGAGACTCAAAATACTGAATCTTAACATTAAATTAGCTATGACAGGGTTCTCAGACTATGCTCTGGTGACTGGTGACTCAGAAATCTTGCCAGGGAGACTAAAGAATAATTTTTTTTTTTTTTAAATTTAAACAGCTGCGAGCAAGGAGTTATTATGGAAGGTGTGCCAGGGAAGGATCTTCTGCAGTCATCTTGTTACTCAGAAAGGAAACATTAGAGAAGCACTGCGTTTTTAAATGTGTATGATATGTGCTAGCATTCACTGGTTTAATAAACACTTTGTTACCTCTAAAATGGTGCAAAACTATTGCACTGCTAGCAAGAGAGCTTCTAGGTATAGAAATTTTGTTGGGATCATTTGGCTACTCACAGTTAGTAAGCCCCCACCCTGGGCTTTCACACTGCTGGGTACTGGATGTGTTGATAGCACACCATGATGCTAGGCAGCATTTTTGCTCCTGATTGTGTCTGACTCTGCTTTTCTTTTCCTTTTGTGCCCCTTCCTAAGTAGAAATGCTGTTACTAAGCATTTTAATTAGTTGTATGAACATCACAAAGAGACATCTGAGGTGTTAACAAAACATTCATATTATACAGAATCTGTGTTTACATGTAATTTTACTATGTTATACTACACTGTATGTCACTTTGTGGCCATGCATGAGGCACAAGCTTTGTACTATATGGCTTTGAGTTGAAAACCAACCATTTGTAAGGAAAAGGATTTGTAATGTGATTTGATTTATGTAATAGAAAACCAAAACAGAACACCACTGTTACGTACTATAAATGACTCCTTTGTCTTCTACAAAATTTAATTTGTTTACATGCCCTGCAGCCATACTGAGAGAACAGAATAAATGGCAGCTCCTCTTTGAGCCTATTTGAAAAAAGAGTCAGGAAAGGGAGGATGAGAGTGGCCAGAGGGTTATGAGAAGGAAGAGGTGAGTGCTTAGATAAAAAGCAACCCAAGGAAAGATTACAAGTTCTCAGAAAAACAGATCAATAACAATATTAACTATGCAGCTGCAAATGCAACTATTTTCATTTTGAAAACATTTTTCCCTACTACTTCACTATGCCCAGGATATCTAGAACACTCTCTGCAACAGATAAATCACCTTTAAAAGGGCAGTATTTTAATGAAAAGTCAAGATCCTGAGGATGCTGCCGCATTTTTCAGTGTAGGGCTACAAGAAACATCAGCTTACCTTCCCCTCCTCCTGCTTGCTCAGTAAGATGCAAGGATCTGAGACTGCTCTAATTTACAAGTAACTCTCAAACAACTTTCCACTGATTTTGTCTCCTCCCTTTTCCCTTTTACCTCCCTGGACCTTTCACCCTTTGGCTCCCTTGGGAAAACCATGACGAATTTCCACCTGGAAATCTCAGTCTCAGTGTTAGGTAGTCTCTTTTTGTTGCTGTTGATGGCCTTTCCTCTCCACCCTCTTTCTCTTCACCACACTGAGACTTTTGACAAGGTCAAACAATTCATCTTTGTTTCTATATTTATATCTGGGAAGCTCCCTTTAGTAGCATGATAGCATTTCAGATAGGACAGCTTGACAAAAACAGTAGATAAGAAAGCTCTTGGTACAGAGACCTGACCTGGTGAAATAAAACATATTTTAAGAAAATGAAAACAGCCTGAGTATTCATACAAAATAAGCACCCACTACCTACATGGGCATTTCTGACCACAGAATAAATACTACTTAATGGCTCCACAAAATAAAAGCTATCCTAGATGACACTCTGTACATTATCTTGCCAGCTTATTGAAACAGAAAGACATAAAGTGGATTTGTTGTATATTTTGCACTCAGGACTGCAGTGCAATAGAAAAGGCTAGCACCAAAAGAAGACATGAGGTGCAAATGCAACGTATGAGGGATGATCGAGTCAAAGAAAGTCAATAAACATTAACTGGAAGGAATAAACTCAAGGGCCAATGATAGCAGTCCTGTCTAGTTGCATGTATTGGTTGAATATATTAGAAGAGAAGTGAAAGACACAGACACAAAGAAGTGAAACCTGAATGCTGATAGTACTTACTGGCAATATGATGATAAAGTGATCAAGATAACTGAAATAAGTTAGCAAGGAAGTCCTGAAAAAGAGGGAATTGCAGGAAACTAAAAATGGAAATGAAGATGGAGGGTTAAAAAATTACTATTAAGTATTTGAAAGCAAGTGCGAAAAATAGTAATAGAAACCTGTCTGGGAAAGCAGAAAAGTTCATCGACCAGCATGAGAATGCTATAGCAATAGTTGTTACAGAAAGATGGAAAGTCAAATTAAAGGAAGTAAAGGCTTCTCTGGGCTCAAGGCAGAATGCTGACTACTCTGTGCAAGAACAAATGTTTGCTTATGAAATGATATGATTAAATATTTATGGTGTGACACTATCCCAAGGAATATTGGTATCAATGTGAATTAAAGCTACACAAAGGCCCTGGAGGAGTGTGGAGTTTAGACTTCAGTTCTTTGCTACTCTTATTTACATTTACTTTGGGTGTGTTATCTTATCTAGAAAGAATGAAATTACTTTAGGGTCAAGTAGTCCAGATGTGGTTCTGGTTCAAAAGTATCACAGATCATCTGGTAAAGCAACTGTACAATAAATAGGTGCTTGCTACAGGCAATGTCAATCTATAAGCCTATCACCTCCAATTCATTAATCTTCCTCTGAAAGTGTACCTCCTATATTTTTATTTTACACTGATAAAATAGGGTCATGATCGGTGGCACAGGGTCTGGTTGGAGGCCCATAACTAGCAGTGTTCCCCAGGGGTCTGTACTGGGTCCAGTCCTGTTCAATATATTCATCAATGACCTGGATGAAGGGACAGAGCATACCCTCAGCAAGTTTGCTGACAATACCAAGCTGGGAGGAGTGGCTGATATGTCAGAAGGCTGTGCTGCCATCCAACAAGACCTGGACAGGCTGGAGAGCTGGGCTGAGAGGAACCTCATGAAATTCAACAAGAGCAAGTGTAAGGTCCTCCCCCTGGGGAGGAACAACCCCATGCTCCGGTACAGGTTGGGGGTTGACCTGCTGGAAAGCAGCTCTGTTGAGAAGAACCTGGGAGTGCTGGTGGACAGCAAGATGACCACGAGCCAGCACTGTGCCCTTGTGGCCAAGAAGGCCAACGGTATCCTGGGGTGCATGAAAAGGAGTGTGGCCAGCAGGTCCAGGGAGCTTACCCTCCCCCTCTGCTCTGCCCTAGTGAGGCCACACCTGGAGTGCTGTGTTCAGTTCTGGGCTCCCGAGTTCAAGAAAGACAGGGAACTGCTCGAGCAAGTCCAGCAGAGAGCTACCAAGATGATCAGGGGATGGGAGCATCTCTCTTATGAGGAAAGGCTGAGAGACCTGGGTTTGTTCAGCCTGGAGAAGAGAAGACTGAGGGGGGAATCTTATCAATTCTTATAAATATCTAAAGGGTGGATGTCAAGAGGATGGGGCCAGACTCTTTTCAGTGGTGCCCAATGACAGGACAAGGAGCAATGGGCACAAGTTGGAACACAGGAAGTTCCACCTAAACGTGAGCGAAAACTTCTTTACTGTGAGGGTGACAGAGCAGTGTAACAGGCTGCCCAGAGAGGTTGTGGAGTCTCCTTCCCTGGAGACATTCAAAACCCACCTGGACGCGGTCCTGCGCACCCTGCTCTAGGTGTGCCTGCTCAAGCAGCGGGGTTGGACAAGATGATCTCCAGAGGTCCTTTCCAACCCCAACCATTCTGTGATTTCCACAGCAACCCAGAATTTAGAAGCGTATGTGGTGACTGTGTGAGCAGTCTGGGTATCCCCATTTCATGCAGACAGGCCATATAGTTTCTTTTCATGAAAAACTTCGGGAGGGTTTTAAAAGTTGACTTCGAAAGATCTTGTCTTTCATTGGCTGTTTCAAAAGACCATTGGGAAGTGTGGATAAACCTATTCAGAAAATAATTTATAGTCATCTGAGACTGCTTTAAGGTACTTCCATGGGCGCAGTTTGCTAGTGAGTTCCCTGCTGCCTGGGACTCTGTAAGGCATGAAGGATTCCCAGCCATTTCCTTACTGTTGTCTAACCCACCCATAACCCTTTTTTTAGATATAACATACTATGCAAACACCTGTTACACTTGTCAAGGGACTCAATGCTGAGTGGTGGATTCAGCTGTGCAAGCTTTGCCTCCTTCTCAGGGACCTCTCCGAAAGAGTCCTTTGCCAGACAAATTGTGCAGGTTTCCTTTATCACATCCTTCTATGGGGACAGTATGAATGGGCTGGAGCTGATCCAGGGGACATAAATATAGGGTTGAGGTGTTTTTTACTATGAAAATGCCAAACCACCCCCCATGTAGTGATACACAGAGCCACAGCTTCAAAGATAACTTTTTTTTCCACTTTCCTGCTTTGCCTTTCTGGCACAAGGAGAAATCCTTGTTTTTAAAATGTTGCTACCCTTCAAGAGTGAGTTGTCTGAATCTGTTTTTCCTTATTATTTATTTGAATTCTCACAGCAACTGACCTCCAAATGTAGCACAGGTAGTAAAAGCTGTAATAATATATCACCCCTAGGTGTTTGCATTTGCATTAGTAAAGTGGATCCTAATAAGTTAGTAACATAAGGAGTTATTCAATGTCAGAAAAACCTCAGAAATATGTACAACAGAATAACCTCTAGATTAGAATCATGTTTTTCACCTGGTTGTGAAGTTGAAGGATTTCTCCCATATACCACCAAGGACCATTAAAATCTTTCCCACTTGTCCGTTTACTCCTGGAGATTCATTTGAAAATACCTTGATGACTCTTACCCACAAAACTTCCTTATCTAACCATATATGAATCACTTTGAAAGGAGGCACATCTCTCTTAGCAACCAAAGAATCAGTCTTAGCAACAAGACAGATGGAGAATTTTGTTTTCACATAGTTACTCATGGACAGTACGTTCTGCTTTCTGCTTTCCCATGGCATTGTTGTTTCAGTGTTGACTTACTATTGTGTAAGAAATGGTACGAATCAGACACTTGCTCATAGCAAAGACACCATTTGCAGGGCAGATGATGAACTTTCTACCTTTAATGCCATTTTCTTTAGGAGATAGTGCAAGAGTAATGACTGCTGGAAAGCTCAAAATTTAAATTTTATCCATGACAGAATTACTACAAAGAAATGTGTGAGGAAGCTGACAGTTTCCAAAACCTTGACTTCCCCCACAGAAACCACAGTGGAGAATCAAAATATTAGTTCTAAAAGCTCACATCTCAGCCTCTCTTAGCATCTGTTCCTGTTGAGAACCATTAGAAAGGCTGGATATAAGGTGACTTTTATATATATATATATTTATCCTATATTTCCTTAGCAAGAATAATTTTGGGAGAAATATTATAGTGGGGAAAACTGTGAATATCAGAGCAAGTGCCATTTTGGTTATTACCTGGGCTGATGTCTTTACAGGACTGTTGGGGAAGCTTCCTGAGGAAGCAATGCTAAGATGGCATTTATGAACAGAGCAGTGTTGTAGTAGTTTCCATCTCTCAATCCCACATCTGTGTAAGGAAATGAGTTACCGTATGTATCTTGATCCTATTAAGAAATTCAAAGTGGAGGTAGAAATAGTAAATGCACTTGCACCTCACCCATGTTCCTTCTCTGTCTCCTCCTATAGGGGCTGTTGGCATACTGTGTGCAGGTTTGATTCCCTTACTTGTATTCAAATTGAAGACTGAGTCAGATGGAATCCAGGAGCTAATCCTAGATACGCTGTCCAATTGTCTGCGTGTGGAGGCTTCTGAAGCTCTAGCAACTGGTGCCATTACTATCCTGAAGGAAAAGCTTACACAGTCATCAGCGGCCATCAGAAGCAAAGCAGCTCGGGTCCTGTTAGAAATTGGGTAAAGGAAAAGAAATCTATCTGTAACACTTAAGCCCAAGAAAATACTCATTTCATGAGTGAATCAATGTCATTAGTTTACAGCTGTGTTCCACTACACACTGAAGCTGTCACATTTCACATGTAAAGCAATATTAGCCTGAATGCACTCATAGGTAGGAGACTTGTAAAATTCGTAACTGCTATAAATCACTCAAGAAAGCAGATGCTGATGAGGAAATGTCATTCCTTCTCTTTCTATTTGTCTTCTGTATTGGCAGTGAAATCAGGATTTTTTTTCCTGGTACAGCACTGCAGAGAAAAAATTCTTGCATGAGAAATCATGTGAAAACAAGATTCTGACCACTATGGAGGTAGGGAGAAGTTCCCTTATTTTTTTTTTGGACAACCGCTCTCTCAAAAAAAATTATAAGTCCTGGGAAACTTTCAATGTGATTGAGGACAGAAATAGTTTTCTGACACAGGCTGCTACATACATCAGTGATGGATGAGAAAAAGCAATCTTCATATTAAATTTATGTATCAAATACTGGATGAAAGGAACAACTTAAGTCCACTGTCCTGCAATCATAAAATATAATGAGCGCTCAACAGATGTCTAGTTTAAAAAGGTCCGCAGATCATGTAGTACATACCAATTCACACAAAACACTTCCTAATGTTCTATAACAAAGCGAGGTCTTATAGGAAAAGAGAGTATAGATTAAGTGAGTCATAAAAAGAAAACAGAAATGCACCTAGAGTATGGACATCAGCTATATTCTAAGTCCCTGCAGTAGCTGGACTATGTTAAATATTCCCTGCATTAAGAGGCTGGAAAGAAAGAGAGAAAATTGACCTGGGAGAAGAATTAATTGCAGACTCCTAATTTAGCAAGTTTTAAAATCTGTATAGGGTTTGACAGCCAGGTTTCTAACTAAATTGCCATTAGGACCACCAGCACACTTAATCCTTCATCCTGTTACATGCTGTTGCCCATCAATCTCCAGTGTATCATAGAAAGTAAACAAAAATCCAAACATCACCTAAAAATAGGCTAAAAAATTGTTAAGCCCACACACAGAGGTTAATATGATATCAGCAGTATTGTATCAGCAAGTAGATTTAATAGACACCAGGCACAAACAGACATCCCCCTTCTTTCCTTGGCAGCTGGGTAATGGTGCTTGCCATCTGTCTAACAGTCAGAACACTGTGACTCCAAAGAGAACAGAGAGGAGGGCTGTGTCAGCACCGTTGTCATGAAACAAAGGAGGGCTGCAGGGGTCTGGGCATGGGGAGAAGCTGTGGGTAGCTGCATGGTTAGCAGACACAGTTCAAGAAAGCAACTTAACCATTTTTTCTGCACAGTACTCATCCAGAGGGAAAAAGCATGGTATGTGAAGAAGTTATTCCGGTGCTGGTGAGCTTGTTGGAAGATACAGATCCTGAAGTCCAAGCTAGTGCAACAGGAGCACTGATGTTTGCTACTATTAAACCTCAGGGTGAGAGACAGAGGCAGTTCTGCTGGGATACTTTCTGGAAATCCAATTCTAAGGCAACTTAGTAACAAAACTTTTGCCCCCACTCCCCAAAGTCCTCAGTTTCTGACAGTGTTAAAGCTCTTCAAAAAACTAAAAGATTAGGGGGAAACAGTATATTTCACATTTCATTCAGCTGAAGTATGTCAAGAAGTTATTTATCTACCCCACTTGCATCATTTCCCTCCAGAGTGCTGCTCCAGAGGGGGAACATTTTCCATGCAAGTCCAGACCACACAGAGATCCACATAGCTGCAGCTACTCTGAATCACCAGTCCTCAACAGAGGAGCACTACTTTCTGGAAACTCTTTTTGTGGTTAGAGGCAGTGTCTCTCTCACAGCTGGGAGAGGAATGAATATTAATAAGGTCTGTAGTTCTCCCAAGTAAGTTACATGACACGAAAAATACTGTTAATTTTTCAGTGTGATGAATGAGTAATTAGACATAAAAGACTGTTAATAACAGCAGTTGTGTTCCAGTCCTCTGCAACTGTCCCTCTGGTTTCCAAAGACATCACAGGAGTGGATCTCAGTGAAGTATCTTTAAAAATAAAAGAATGGAGGATGTTCTTAAGGGCTTCTAAACCCCCCTCCAAATAGTTTATCCTATCATTTGGTGCCTCTTATATTCTTGGATAATTTGTTGCAAATGAAATAATAATGTGCAAATCAGAGTTAACTAAGAAAGATCTTTTTTAAAAAAAAATTAACAGCTGGCAGCTAGCTTTGGTCTTCAAAAGAAAAGCATGTCCTACCTCTTCACACTGCACCCTCTGGGGTGTTCAAAGCTGTAGCTGGGCAGGGATTAGGAAGCAGCAATTCAAAAGCATGTTGATTGCATGTAATAACACATTTTAAAGCCAGTTTGTTTCTCTACAGGGAGATTCTCAGCCCTAGGTGCTGAAGCCATTCCACCTTTACTGAAGCTGGTTGCTGAGGAAACCAGCAAAGCCCGTCTGAGTGCAATCAAAACCCTCACCATGCTGGCTGAGCTACCAGAGGGCCGCAAGACACTCCTAGATCATACAGATACATTTCAGCAGTGTCTGAATGACCCCTGTGAGGCAGTGAAAAAAGCTGCCAAAATTGCCATCAGTGTCATCAAATGGAAACCTTTCTGAAGATGTGATGTTTCATAGAGATCTATTGCCATCTGTTGTTGTAAAAGTTGCATGATTATATGAGACCTTCAAAAACAAAACTCTCTTCCTCGGTTACTCTGCATCAGTTCCTCCTGAAAAGTCATTTGTCAACAGTTTCACATCTATATTGTGGGTTACTAGCAGCATAATGGAGAAAAAGGAAAGTTAGGAAGTCTAGAATTCTCCACTGGGAGTTATTTCCTAGGTTATCAAGATTTTCCTGTGATACAAGAAACTGATCCTTTTTTATTCTTCATAATGTTTTCTCCTTTCTTTTTAAATCTCAACCTAACAGACATTAATCAATACCTAATTATATTAGAAAGAAATGTCCATAATTAACCTCTCCAGCAGTCTTGCCTATGCTGAGAAATTGAGCTAACGACAGGAATTTACATGAGTTTTGCTACAAACATTTGTTGAACGTGGAGTTAGAACCATTTAGAGCATCATCACAGAAAAAGCAATGGCAATGTCATAGAAAGGCTTCCCCTAGTGAATTACGAGACTTTCCCAACCTAAAATATAACCAAATGCCTATCAGCACGGTTCTAACAAATAGAGTTGCTGACAAGACTTGCCAGCAGTGAATCTGGTGGAGATGGACCTCACCACCCTGGGCTGAGGGCACCTCAGCCTAACCCTATCCCTGTGATGAGATTTATCCATGTGACACTCCAATACCCCTAGCTAATGACTTCTCAAGGAGAGTTTTAGCAGCAGCCCTTGCTTTACTTTGCAGCCCCTTCTGAGCCCCACTCTTGCTGTATGTGTCAGCAGCCTCTCCCTGAACCTTAGCTGCAGTGATTGCTCCCATGTTTTTAAACTGGTGAGGATCTCAACAGGCAGGTTTTCTCCTTCTGTGTGCTTGGAGCCAGGCTCGGGGCCGCCATGTGTAGTTGTCTACACTTAGGGTAAAAGGAAAATAAGTCAGGAAGACTTTACTAGGGCAGCCCTTGGTAAAACTCTATTGGGGGCAGACCCCACTGCCTTCAATAGAAGACAGGTCTGACCCCTATCTGAAACTGGTTATAGTATGGAACAAAAGTGCCTCTGTGTTTGTGCCAGTACTTGGTATTTTGTAGTTTTGTACAGCTGTAATCTATCCTTTGAGTACAAAAATTAACAAATATAATGGAAATGGAAGTGTTGTGCAGGAACGGAAGAGTTTTGCCTTTGAAGCTCACTTTTGAGGGGGGGAGAAGAAGGGAGCAAGACGAAAGCTGATCCTAATGTTACAGTCTAGTCCAAGAGGAGTTGGACAAGATGATCTCCAGAGGTCCCTTCCAACCTCAAGTATTCTGTGATCAACAGCTCCCTGAACAGAGAGGTGAGCAGATAAGCAGAACAGAGAACTGAAAATGTTCCCTATTTTGGAAAAATGTGTTTCTTCTTTTTTTCTCTTAAAAAAACCCTCAACAGTTTAAAAAAAAATAAAAAACTTTAACTTCAAAGAATTCAGAATAACACAGAAAGTTCAAGCTGTTTGTAGAAGCAAGCCTATTCAACAAGACATAAATTGCCTGAAGGAAATACCATAGTTGCTGTGTTTAGAGCTGATGGGCAGCTGAAATGGTGGGAAGTTCCATAGCACTTTACTCACTGCCTAGTCAAGGCTGATCATTACAGATATGTTGCGAAGTTATCTGCCTGCAGTTGCAAGTCTGTAATTTAAGAGGCATTAACAGAAGGCCTGGGCAAAGAAATATAGCAAGATAGCAAGACAAATCCTGGCCATTCTCAGCGACCAAGGAAGGTGTGATAGTGCAGCTGACTCAGCTTCACAGAAATCCCATTTGTTTTCATAGAAATCATAGAATCATAAAGGTTGGAAAAAACCTCTAAGATCATCAAGTCCAACCACCAACCCAACACCCCCAGGCCTCCTAAACCACATGTCCCCACGTGCCACGTCTACACGTGTTTTGAACACCCCCAGGGATGGTGACTCCACCACCTCTCTGGGCAGCCTGTTCCAGTGCCTGACCACTCTTGCAGTAACGACATTTTTCCTAATATCCAATCTAAATCTCCCCTGGCGCAGCTTGAGGCCATTTCCTCTCGTCCTGTCACCAGTGACTTGGGAGAAGAGACCCACCCCCACCTCACTACAACCTCCTTTCAGGTGGTTGCAGAGAGCGATAAGGTCTCCCCTCAGCCTCCTCTTCTCCAGGCTAAACACCCCCAGCTCCCTCAGCCACTCCCCATCAGACTTGTTCTCCAGACCCTTCACCAGCTTCGTTGCCCTTCTCTGGACACGCTCCAGCACCTCAATGTCCTTCTTGTGCTGAGGGGCCCAAAACTGAACACAGGGTTCGAGGTGCGGCCTCACCAGTGCCCAGTACAGGGGCACGATCACTGCCCTGCTCCTGCTGGCCACACTATTCCTGATACGGGCCAGGATGCTGTTGGCCTTCTTGGCCACTCAGGTTTTGCTCTCACATGGTATTTTTATATCTGGAAGTTACCAACTTGTAGCTACAAAGAAGCTGCATCATCTGTATAAAGGACTTATTTGTCAGGGCTGCTTTTCCATTGCAGAAACCCACTGTCACGCTGCACATAAACTTAACCTGTAGGAGTGGTTAAAGTTAAAATGTTTCTTTTCCATAACCTAACCAAAGGGTGATTTTCCTCTCCTGTAAAGATGTGATTTAAAAGTGTTGAGTCATTTGGATTCATTCCCTCTGGGGAGGATCTTGGAGGAATTCTGCCTGTAAACATACTGTACATATATATGGCACTCATACATAATACTTATTGATGCCAGAGTGCATCCAATTCAATAAGAGAGAGCCAGGCAGCTTTATAACATGCTAAATGTTCAGTACAGGATTAGGGAACAACAGAGAATGGCAAGCTCATCTACACTTACAAAATGCTGCAGGAAAATGATCATTTCAACTCAGTTCCAAACTTCTGTCACAGCCTTCCCCAGCAATTCAGATATTACACATCAACAAGTTCGCAAAATAATTAGCTTGCTCAGATGCAGAAATAAGGCCATCCAGACTGAACCGCTCTGACTAGAAATTTAGCTGACTTGGACCTTAGGTACTGCATTCAGGGCATCTGCCTGATCATTGCTTTAAAGACAATATAAACTGTTTCCAAATGAGGCTTTATATGGTATCACTGTTCTTCTCTTATATATGCACACAATACAAAAATGGAACTAAGCCTTAACTGAGCCCTGAAATATGGATGCTAGTGGTACCCTTTCCACATGTCAGCTTTTGTCTCAGCAATTCTTTGGCACTATTACATCTGACAACATAAAATATGATATTTCAATCACAATGGTAATATATTTGGCTATATTGACCGTGTACTACCTAGACAAACACCAAAATTCAAAGTCTGCATACAGAACAGCCATGAACCATTATTAATTTTTTTTTTACTTTTAAAACTGTATTTGCTGAAAAAAAGGTTGCAGATGTTATAATTCAAATTCACATGCCCAGGTGTGGTGCAGCTTGCTGCAGTTTATTGGAAGGACTGCAGATGACAAACGTTTGCAGGAGCACAGCACAATGTATGACAGTGGTGGCAGAGTCAAACAGCCTGTGTGAAGCATAGGATGCTACAGAGAACACGAGCTAATGCAGAAATAATCCCATTTATTGCAGAACACTCTTTTGTAATCTGTGGTGTTTCTAGAGCTTTATTATCCTGGTGTCCAAATGATTGGTGTCTCATACTGGGTTACAGTGCAGGAGGCCAGTGCAGGAGAGTGCACAGCACACACAGTGCAGCAAGACCCGTCACAGCGTGGGAGAAAAGGAAGCAGTGCTCAGATCTACCTGGTATTACAGAGATATATCACACTATCTCCTTTGTAATCCTGACTATACGGAACCTGAATTACACGGTAAGTTTTTATTCTACAGAATCATTTTTCAGGATATATTAAAAAGTAACACACAATTGCTCCCACAGTAATATGCTGATTCCTTAATGTCCTTCCTAAAATGAGTTTCTCAGCCACAGTTCGACATCTGAAGTGTCCCTTTACATTTTTCCTAAAGACATTTGAGATCTCAGATGTAACTGAAATTAGCCAAATAGGTAAAACTCCTAACTAAATGTCCCAATGCGGGGTTTTTTTTCCCCTAGGAAAACATAGACATGCTTTCTTTTTATGTAATTTGGCAGGAAATAACATACCCTGTTTTATGGAAAGTTACAACAAAAAAGGAAGAAATATAATTTTATAGGACTTATACTATAGGCCACCCATATATTTAGTGCAAAGGCACAAAACCAGCATGGAGATAACAAGACCATCCACCAATGTTAACAGTTACTAAAATATCCAATAATCTGGGGGATATGTCTCAGTGTGTTTCTGAATCTCCCTGGAAAAGCAGTGACTATAAGATGGGAGATGAGATTACAGCTCTGAAGTAGTAGTTGGGAAATCAAAGCAATCAAGAGTAAGTCCTTGAAAGAATTTTCACAAGTAGAGAAACCAATGGTGAAAAAAGGAAATATCCAGGTTGATCCCAAATATGTTTGGAAGAGAGACAAAAAACAATCCAGTGGCATTAACAGAAATTACAGGGTAAAAAGAATTGAGTAGAAAATATATAGCATAAGCCTGGATTTTTAGGTTTGGAATTCTCAGTTCTGTTATTCATTGTTAAACTAACTTTGATTCTATAATTTAGTAAATAATATTTTATTGAATTTTCATATCTTAAAAAAAAATCCTTGTGATTAAGGACTTTCTTTTTCTTCTGAGGTACGCTAAGTCTCGAAACAAAGGAGAACAAGATGTACTAAGTTACAGTAACACTGATCTATAAATCAGGTTGGAGTTAACCTGAGATATCCTTTGGCCCTAGCCGTACTTGGGCTTCTGTCAGTTATTACGTAACTGCTGAGTACAGTGTTGCCCTTAAGACAGTGCACAAAATGAAAAATGCATTCTAGTACCGACATTCTGATTAAACAAAAAGGTCACCTGTCCTAGCAAGTCCAAGGGCAGGAATAGTCTGGGTCCTGTTCCCTGTGAACTTTACCAACAAGACGATGACACTTAGGTTACGTGATGCTAAATAGGCAACCTGCAGTACCAATAGTTTTCTATGGGCATTCTCTCTCAAATTAGGACATGTTTTCTGACCCAAGTCACATATTTAGTCCTAGAGATATGCTTGCTGTCTGGCTTTACAGTTGTCTTGGCATTGAACATTCATTCAACATGCAGCTAAGGACCAAGGACTAGGGAAAGGACTGAAATATAACGCATATGGGGAGTGCCATTGCCATCTATAGCTTTGGAATGAGAGACAACAGTCCCTAAAATTCATGAGGCTGGGCAATTAATTAGCACTGTAGGTGTCAGTAAAACAATTAGCTAGATCAAAGAAACACAGCTGATGAATGCTTCCCCTTGGACTGACTTAACTTTCAGTTGAGTATAATAAAGAAAACTCCATAATAAAACTGCCACAGACTTGGCCACATTATAAATACTTAAATTAATATGTCAGGGTCTAGCACTCCCAATATACTGTAATTAAACTCATTGTTTCAAAAGAAATGCTGTGTGTACAGCAAGTCTTCAGTTTTAGCACTATATGCTCCACAGTGCTCTATGCTATGACAACATTAGCACCTAGGCAGTTTTTTAACATCAATGAAAAATTATTTGTCTTTTTAGCTTGAAGCCGACAATTATTAATGCCCAGATATAATTAACATGGTCCTGGATCAATACTGATATTAATCCAGTTACACTCTACACAGACCAAGTTTTCAAATCAGCTGCCTAACAATTCTCAGTGATACCAGGACAAGACAAGACAGCTGCATTCATGGCAAACAAGACCTTATATAAGCCTTGTGTCCGACCCAGACAGAGCTCATTTTGAATGCATGAAGGTTTATATCGTTTTTTTCTTCCAGTTTCCAGAATGTTAAGAATATTATGGCTCTTTGTTCTTGCAACTATAGACTCATTTCCCTGTCCACATTTGCTTTCAGAAGTCCAGGAGTTGAAAACCATTCTGTCCTGCTCTGGAAAATGGCAGCTTTTAATTCTAGCTCTTCATGTGCCAAAGCAGAGAGTGTTCTTGCTTCCCACCACTACATTTTCTATTTAAAAAAAAAAAAAAAACAACCCATATTAAAAATGCATAGAAGTGAGAGATTTGTCTAAGGACAAAATAAAAAGTCTGGGAAAGTCTGATTTGGCTAATTACATTAAACCAGGAGGGCAGAACGTCTTTTCTGTGGCTACAAACAAAACTAATATGCTGAAAAGTTCAAACACAGGACCTATTTTTAGCAACCCAAAATTTGCAATTTGAATGAACGAAAACCATTGTAACAACTTGTTTTAAAATATTTTTAATATAAGCTAAGTTTTTGAACTTACAGGCTCTGCTACTGTAAACAAAAATGCTGCAAAGAGCAAGGATGAGCTCACACTTACCTTAGCCTGAAGTTCTTCCAGGTACCTTAAGAAAAGTAGGGGAGCTGCTAGTACAGCACACACACAGCTGCTCTAGCCTTAAGCACTGCCAGGGGAGGGGAGGGTGGGCATGAGAGCACCAGGGAAATTCTTCTTTTTCTCAGCTTCCCGTGGTAAATGACAACAAGATGGAGTGTTCTTCAGGAGGGATCAAAAAAACAACCTACTTTATTAATAATAATGAGGTTATTAATAATAACCTCAAGTACTGCTGCTGGTTATACTGTCTTCATCAGAACAACTAGTAGATATTGGAGTGAGTGCAGTTTTACTCCATCCTTTAAGTGCTCTAGTACAGGCCTGCAATACACACTCATTGAAAAATGCCGTGAATCACCAAGTGAAAATTGCGGGGGGAGGGGTGTGTGTGTGTTTGCATTTCTCATCTTTCTTAGTGATGTATCGCCCTCTGTTGTTAAACCTGTGATACTGTAAGTTAAGTTAAACCGAAGGGAAGCTCTAATCGCTGCTCTCTTCCCTCACTTTCCTGCTACCACATAGTAACACTGCAGGTGCAGGACGCAGAGACCTGCAGCTAGGACATAAGATCATTAAATAAATTTTAAAAACCCAGCAGCCTTCCTCAGAACAGCTTTGCGGTGACCCCACAGCTGCTGAACAACCCTTCTTGTGCAATGTGACTGCCTGTCCCCAGGAATATCAGCTTTAAACTCTCCTCCAGCTCAATGCTTCCAACCAATGAACTCAAGTGTTCTTCAAAGACCATAACCAAGGCTCTATAGCTTTTCTCCCAAATGCTAGTCACCACTGGTGATGCGTATATTGATCTTTGCACCTCATTTTTGTGTCAGCTTCTACTTTATATAAATGTTCCTAATTTTGCCAGTTAAGAAAGTGATGGGAGCAGGACTTGAGCCAATTAGCAACTGCAAGTGCTGATGGCACTCTGATCACAACGGTCACTTACACCTGAAGGACTCACCCTTGTGCTATGTCCCAATTCACCATGGACAGACATTTTGTTAAAACCAAACCATGGTTACTGCAGCTGCATTCCAAATTAAGCCAAGACCTTCCCTCACCCAGTGACAGTTGCATTTCAGTGCATGAGCTATTTTAATTACAAACTAGGAATAAAACTAAATTCTAAGAAGAGTGTTCTCATGATCATTAATAATTAACATTTGTGAGATACTTAATACAGAAAAATGAAAACATAAATGAGGAGTGGTTACCCTTTTTTGAACTTGGCCTGAAAATTATGTAGTAATTCTTAAATGGAAGATCTGATTTGTTTAGCATGTGTTCTTTATATATCAGTGTTGTACTGGTTTGCAGTGCTACTAGGTGAATTTTTAATTTTATTTTGTGCAGCTCATTTAAAAAAATTTTCTGCACATCTAACTAAAGTCCACTAAAATAAGTTGTAACCCTACATCTTACCTGACAGGATAAACTGGGCTGTCTCAGGATCATCTGAAAGAGAGTTGTGTTATGCTGTACATGCCATGCATGTGTATTGTGCTATTAGCCAGAGATACATCTGGAGTCTCTCCACTAACCAGAAGTATTTCAAATTTACAGTCAAACATGGGAAACAAGCATGTGCTCACTGTTCCCATTTCTAAAGCATGAGAATGCCCAGGACAGTGTAAGCTACTTTTTGGGTTTTGTCTGAGAGTGTCCAACAGCAACAGCTGTAACATAGACAGAGTTCCCCTGAGAACTGAAGAAACGTCACTTTCTTCCTTAAAATCATGAAACTGCCCTTGAATGCAATAGCTACTGACCCGAGGTGGCATTTAACTATTAATCTAAACATAAAAAGTTTCATCAGCTGTCCACAATATCAGGCGATTTTTCTATGAAATGCTACAAAAACAGAGGAGTACTCTAAGCAGCAGTCAAACTTTATGTAAACATTTGAACTCTGCCCTTTACAACGTCCAATTTTCAGACCAGAACAACAAGTTGCTGAGGATGTACAGTGAATGTCCCTGGGAAACTGAGAGTTAGTTTTTCAAAATTCTTTAATCCTGGGGAGGAAAATGAAGTAACGGTGCCTGATTAACCAGGACGTCATCTAAAGGCTGTTCAACCTGCCAGGAAATCATTTGTGTTATTTGTCTTTATCCAACGGTTGTATAATTTCACCATATTTTTCTTTTTGTAACAAAGCATGACAAAAAGGGAGCTGAGCAATCCTTATTAAAGTCTTCCTTGTTTGTTTGTCATCCATTACCATTAACTCAAAGCCAAAATCTAGATACCAAATTAAGTTTCCCTGTGTTCCATCATATTATATAAAAATCCCATCATTTTGTGTACACCAGATGCTTCAAAATATACAAATACTTTAATACATACAAGTCTTCACAGTCCATTAAACATAATTAATTCCATGGTCTTTAAAATGCTCTATCACTGCATTAACTGTAAGAAAAAGGTTTGCACTGGTATTTATACAGTATTGATTTGGTCTGGCCTATGCAAAACCTTTCAGTATACTGCAGGGGTTATACTGAAGAGCAGCAATTCTACTAGAATCCAGAGTGTTTTGGTCTAGAGCCAAATGAAAAAAAGATACCATCAGAAGATCATGAAGTGAGAGTGATTAAAGCTGCAGGAGTCAGCAATAGCGTGGCGTAGCACATACAGAGAGACTACACTGGATTCCTATTTAGATGCGCTTATTCCGAGTCCAGTGCATCCTGCTGTACGATACTGAAATGCTTTGAGACAGTGCAGCATCCGCCAATATGTGTGCAAGGAACAAGGAATTGTGGTGCAGCCTGACTACAGCAACCGATGTCCTCTTTTTACACTTGATTCCCCAGGAAGCTGAATCAGATGATAAGAAGATCTATTGCTTTTTGCTTTGAAGTTGAAATCTTTCTTTTCCTGTATCTCCAGCTGGTATCAAACTTACCAAGTGGAGACAATCAGACTAGTTTAGCTGACGTCCCACAGCTGTGACTATTCTCCTTCATGAATTGTTAACTCATACTGTCATACAGCATGAATTCTATTTCTCAATGAAATCTTCAGAAGAAAGATTTATAGCTTTGCAGAAAAGCAACATAAAGCCCTCAAATGTATTTGAAAGAAAAATGCAAAACCAGCATTCTGATGCTTTGGACTTTTAAGCATGTGCATGGATTGTTTTGTAGCACAGTCCATAGAAAGAGGCAATACATGAACAGCAACCCCACAGTAAAGAGGTCCTAGTAATTGTGGGTAGAGATTAACTTTGACGTACCAAGATGGGAATTGATCAGTAAGAAATAAATACATATACACACACACATATATATATTTTAAATATATATAAAATATATAGTGCATATATATAATGTATTGTATATGTGTATATAATATATGTATTTTGTATAAAAAAGCTTCACATTCAAGTATAGATACATATTAAAATATAAAGAGGACCTTTTGAAGTTAACTTTAAACAGACAATCTATCTTAAGCAGAATTCTTATTAAGATCATCAAGACATATTTTCCCAAATTTTAAAATGTAATCAGTTCAGACGGTCAGTGTTCCACTGACTACTGAGAAACACAACACAATGAAAAGTGAGAAAAAGGGGAAAAAGTTATAATGGAAGTTAGATATAGTGTCAAATACATCAATATATACATAAATCCTTTACTTAAGATATCACATGCTTGGAGGGAACAAAAATGATCTTTTAATTTGAATGCATAATACTGTCCCTCAGTTGTTGTGGGTTTTTTGTAATCAAATTATCATAGCCAAAGGAAAAAGAAATTTGAATGATCAGAAGAAGGGTTGAAAATCAACCCTGATATGAAATATGGCTCACGCAGCCTTGTTCTGCACCTAAAATATGAAATGTATCACGAGTAGAGAGAATATTGGATGGAAATTCTGAACCTCTATTAGCCCTGGACTAAGTCAACGTCTAAACAGAAATTCTCTCTCTTGAAATCCCAGCGGCCTTCATCTCTAGATTGTTGAAATTAAGAACACAAAATCACCCTGATTTTTTGCAAACGTAGACAATGAAAACGCTAAGGGTATCTAACTCTGAAAATCTACAAGTCATTATTTTTGCTTGATAATACAGTAAAATGTCAGAACTGTAATCGGAGCTTTATGCAAAGAAGGCATGGCAAAATACAGCCACAGCCAATAAGATGATGCCATTGATATTCACAACATTTCTCCAAAGTGGCACTTCGCTTGTGTCAGTCAGTTTCTTCTTCAGTGCTTCCTCTTCCTCCTTGCTTAGTTTGGGACCTTTTTGTTGATCTAAGCCACAGAACCAGTTGTACGCTTTCTTAAAGCATCCCGGTTCTTCTTCACTTTCCTCGTTAACTGGAAGGAATAACACACTGGTCATGAAATGTAAGCATGGCCCACTGCATGCACTAGAAGATCTCTGTAACTGAGGACATTCCTCTATTTAATATAGCAGTTCTGGTTTATGGTCATAGTTACATGGAAACATTTTAGCACAAAGCAGTATGACTATCAAGTTAATATTGTGTTTTCACAGCTCACCTGGAAAAAGAGTGATTTTTCTATATAGAGTCATAGAATCATAGAATTCCCTGAGCTGGAAGGGACCCGCAAGGATCATCAAGTCCAACTCCCGTCCCTGCACAGGACAACCCCAAAATTCACACCATGTCTCTGAGGGCGTTGTCCAAGTGCTTCTTGAATATCATCAGGCTTGGCGCTGTGACTGCCTCCCTGGAGAGCCTGTTTCGGTGCTCCACCACCCTCTGGGTGAAGAACCTTCTCCTGATATCCAACCTGAACCTCCCCTGGCACATCTTCCTGCCATTCCTTTGGGTCCTTTTACATGTTGCAAGAGATCCTTTTGCAGAAGACACTTGCACCTTTTGCAGCCTAGAGACTTGGTCTGGTATTGGAAAAGCAAGCCATGCTGCAAAGCTTAAGCTCCATTTTTTCAATACTTTCTACACTTTTAATTAAAAGATAAATAAATGAATTTGAGGATACTTGTGAAAAGGAACCTGGCAGCAGAACCAGAAACCCAGCGAAGAGCAGGTGTTTTTGCCCAGATGGATATCTGGCAATTCACTTTCATGGTGCCTTGCACCACACCCTTGCACCTTCAATCCTGGCTACTACCCACTACTTCCAAGTGAATTCTTGTTGTTTTATTCCAAATGCTAGTCACACACAGTTCTGCCAATGCACAGCACCTCTGACCTAAAGCACCTCCATTGTTTTAGTCCTAGAACTGCCACCTAGCTACCTAGAGAACAAGATTTTCTCACTTCAAATCCACTTCACTTCTGATTTACACTGAGCTTGATAGATGGGTAAACGATGGCTTACTAGCCATTTAAATATGTGGGGTTTGAGGTTTTGTTGTTGGGGCAGAGGGAGTGTGTCTTTGACTATCAAGCATGTTAATGTTTCTTCGGGAATGAAATTGGGATACTCAAATATATCAATAGATTCTATAGATATTCAACAGTTACCTGATTCCTCATCTTTTTCATCAGCTTGGTCCTGCTCCTCATCTGCATCAAGATCAATACGTTGTTCTTTGCTGTTCCGCAAAGACCAGCACAAGCGGTAAAGCTGCCGTGAAACAAAATGAGTTTATAAATTTACAGCCTTACTACATAGAGACAAATCAGTCTGGCCAGCACATGAACAAGCTATAAGACCATGGCATCCAAAATGTCTGTTAGGTCAACATTTAAGATTATTAGGAGTCACTGAAGATTTGTGACAGATAAGCGAGGACTATTTCCTTTGCTTTCTTACAAGGACTATATGATGTGGGTAGCTGAAATATTAGGAGGTAATATACCAAGTACCAGTGTTTAAAGCTAGTGGTTTCCTTGAGTTCCATTTGTTGAGGAGCAGGACTGCAATAATACTCACATGTACATCAGGAATGGGCTTAGTCATGAAGGAGACTGCCAGGATGACGATGGAGGAAACTCCAAAAAGAATCATTGCAAAGTAAAGGTAATGAATCCCACAGATGATGAATGGGCAGTTGGAAGGGGTCACACAGTTGCCGGTTCCATAGGCAAACTCTGCAATCATCCTACTGAGTCCAGTTAGCAGCCCAACCATCAGGCCCCAGAAGGCACCCTGCAGACAAAGTGACAGAAGTTACCAAAATGGGTAATTTCAGGCATAGAAATAAGCTCTAAGCTCTGAATAGCTGCTGGAGGAAACATGGAACTAGTTACATGTTACATTGGCTTTGGCACATGGGTTTTAACCGAGATACGTTCAGTGACCGTACTTACAGCTCAGTGTATTAATACAACTGAAAGAGGCAATCACCAACAGCTCAGAGAAAAAATATGGAGGACACCTTATCCAGCTCATTTCTCAAAGTTCATCCATCTCCACACAATGATCTCCTTATTACAGGACAGGCTCTAGCCACAGACTACACAGCCCAAGGGTTGTTCTCATGTATTTTATCTTTGAGGGCTAAATCCCTGACTGTTCTAGCCTGATGAAACCAGCTAGCAAGTGTGTGCCATTCCTCCTGAAATATGTGTCTGGTTTATTTTCTAATGACCTTGTTAATAATTAGTTAAAGATCAAATCTTGACACTTTTGGTGTATGTTTTGCTGCTAGGTTTATATTACTCTAGCCCAAAGTATAAAAGACACACAGCTATGTCTGGGCACAAATTGAAATATGGAAAATTCTGTTTAAACATAAATATATTTCCTTTTTAGTGTAAGGTTGATTGGAACAGGTTACCTAGAGACATTGGGGAGTCTCCATTCCTGGAGATACTCAAAACCCAACTGGACAGGACCTGAGCATCCAGCTTTTGTTAGCCCTACTTTGAGTAGGGGGGATTGCACTAGTCCAGAGGTGCCTGCCAATCTCAACCATTCTGTGAGTTTGTGAAGTCAAAAAACTGATGATGGTAACACAAATTTATAATTCCTGATTAAAAAATATTCTAGGTTTAATGCTGGGTTTAAGAACAAAACAGTTTTAATTATCCAGTGACCAAAGTCACAAAAACATTTTGGAGTAGGATAAGATAGTTAGTTCCATTTCTACCAGAAAGAAGAATGATTCTGAGCAAGAAATATTGGTAAATCTTATAAGTAATTACAATATTGGAATTTATCTTATGCAAGGCTCCAATTCTCAGAAGCTTTGATGCTTGTCTCCCCTATTTACCCAAACCCCTGAAGATTATACTGAATTCTCACTCAGGTAAAATTCCAGCTGAAATCAATGACAGATTTCCACGAAGGGCACAAGGATTTAATCCATTTGTGAGGTTTAGCCATATTGGGATAGGAAATAGAACATCCCTGGTGTGTAAAACAGGCTTTTCTTGGATATACACACAAATAACCACTGAATTGGTCTCGAGAGAAAATAGTGAGAAAAAAGTTCAAGCTGTATTAAAAAACCTTCTCTCGATAGGCTTTCTCGTTGAGCTCATCCTCCTTGGAGCAAACCTGAGCAATAGGCAAGTACTGCTATTCCTAGTATTATAGAAAAGAAGCTGAATTGCTGAGTACTGAGTTTTCAGAGTGTCTGAAACCCCAGTTACCATGACTGGCCTATGGTCCCATCAAAGCATGTGACAGACCTCATGCCTTCCAAGTTACTTACAAAGGCTTAAGTACAATATTTCTCAGTTCACTGCTCTACAAATCAAAATCAGTATTCCCAGACTGGGTCCTAAAAACAATGGGAAACAATGCATAAAATAACAGCATGTTTGTTTAAAAGAATGTTGACAAAATATATAGTGGTCAAGAGGAAGGTAAAAGGTGACACGTTTCATAAAGCAGTTTGGTGGCCAATATCCTAAAAGATTACTTTCAAATATGTCCCCATAAATTATCCGTTTGACATACTTCTTGGCAAAGTGATAGATAACCTAAGTTTCAGAGCTATCTAGGAATTCCTAGGTGACTATTTATCAGATTAACAAAGAAGTTTTCCAAACTCATCTCTGAAATCTCAGGCCCTGGGGTATGGAAACACAGAATCCCTGGGCTGTAGTAGGATCAAAATAAACAGGAAGAAGTTGCTAATAGAAGACACCAAAACAAAAAAGATGTCCTCATGCCTAAAGGAACACGCAGCATACCTGTTTCCTAATTTGTACTTACCTGCTCATTGACCCGCTTGCAGAAGACGGCGAGCAGGAAGACAGCAGCAATGGGAGGTCCCAGGTAGCTCGTAACTGACTGAATATAATCAAAGAGCTGCCCACTTTGAGCTGACTGCACCACAGGAACCCAGGCAATGCTGATGCCAATTAAAACTAACATAAATGCCCTGTAAACATAGCCAGATATTCAATTAGCCACCTGCTTAGAAGCATCTATCAGAAACGAAAAAAACCCCAGCAATTAATCAATAATTTAAATGTCCATTTTGTATTTCAAACAGCAAAATCAATTATAATGGCCAATTACCACTGAACAAACAAAAGAAATCCAAGCTGGATATTGTGTCTGTCAAATATCCATCAGCATACAGCTAAACATGCAATCAAAACATAGAAAATCATTTTTCCTTTGTTTGTTAGGTTCAGAGAAAAATCAATAGCAGACCAACTAGAAATAGTTCATTCCTGCTGCAGCATGGTGTAGCATAAAGCCTATAAAGATATTTTAAAATAGTTCCCTTTGAATAGCAGTAGGAAGCGTTGAGAATTAGTTTAGCTACTTCATGCACCACTGTCAATTGAATTGGAAGAAAGGTCTTTTATTTTTTCCAAAAGGAAAGTGCGGTGGGCCAGCCTGTGTGGCCACAGGAGGCCCCTGCTGCACTGCCTGCACGCAGCGAAGCAGGTCTTCACCCAGGCACTTAGTGCAGTTTTTGGAGCCTGCAGCCTGTAACGCACCTGGTGCTCACTGTGGTTGTACGGCTGGGGAAGGCTCGGCTGCACTTACCTTCCAGCTAACATAAGCTCTTTCTCAGATGGTCGTTTTCGAATTTTGGTGTAAATGTCCATAGTGAACAAAGTACTAGCACTGTTAAAAATGGAAGTCAGGGAGCTCATAAGGGAGGCCAACATGACTGACAACATCAGACCCCGCAGACCTGAAACACAAAGATATGTAAACTGGGATGAGCATTTGGTGAAGAGTCTCAGTATGTGGCACCATCCATAGTGCTCATCTGACCCTGCCAAGTCAGCCAGCTATCAGTGTGTCTGGCATATTTATGTGCCGATGCCTGCCTGAGTTCTCTTGCAATGCAAGCAGAGTGATGTCTGCTGAGCTTTGGAAAAGCTTTTTACAGAAGAGACAGGGCAACTCTTGAGCTTTTAGAACATAGGTACTTCTTTTGTGAATGCTGTCTGATTGAATGCTGAAATAAGAGGAAAAAAAAAACTAAGCAGACTTTCCCCAACAGTTACAAAAATAACTTTTCTTGTTTGCAGGCGAGTACTCGCTTGCGGTATATTTGCAAACTGGTTGTTTGGGAAATAAAAGATCCTTTTGTGTTTGAATATCAGAGTAAGCCACTTTTCCAGATGGTATGATCTAGTCAACACAGTATGAGGAAGTACTGTATTATTTTAATAATACTATGTACAAGTTATAATATGATGGGGAAGTACTAAAGACATCAGGGAAGTACCATGGTATGTGTAATATCATAATCTGTCTTTCTAGCCTTATGAACCAGCTCTGTGGTTTTCTGCAGAAATTTATCTTCTCCGTATATGTTGTCCTCTCCAGAGTGGTGCCTTATTCTCTCATTGAACTGGTGTCCTATGGGACAATGCATACATAGAATATTTTCTCCTCCCACCTCAGTGGGTTTAGCAGAAGAACTGCAGGTGTATGCCTCCAACTCAGAAATCCTGGCAGAGACAGTCTTTTGTAAATCATTGGCAAAGGAGGTTACTTTTTATCTTCAGAGAAAGGGAGCTCAACTACCATTTCATCACCCAGCATTTGCCAGCTGAGAGCTGCCATTGTCAGCAGGTAGCTATTCTGTACCTACAGCTACAACTAATACAGACTACTCCTTTGATTAATAGTACATAGTTCTAGCAAGAATTTTTGAACTAAATATGGGATTTGGGCTCCCTCCATCACCTTTTCTTACAGTCTGGCAGCCTGACCTTTCCTAAAACAAACAAACGCAGACAGTGTCTTACCATTCGGCATAAGCTCCACCACCATTTTTGGATAAGCAATATTTGTGCAGCCGACTGTGGTGCCACAGTACTGCTGGCAGACTTCTGGCACAACACAAGCCACCTCATCTGAGGAGAGGATAATGAGACAGGGTTAGACAAGGTCATATAAACAAAAAATTGCTCCTAAATTAGTAGAGCTTCTAGAATTTATCTCTGTGTTGAACCACTGAATTGACATGCTTGATATCATCCTTGGTCTGCTGGCAGGGAGGAAGGTGATTCGATTCTAAGCCTCAATCCTTCCTTTCCTCTCTAAAAGAATAATGAAAAGTGCTGCAGGTCAAAAAAAGAAAATAATCCAGCATTAATTTTTCAGACCAGGACTGAACAACACAAGGAGAACAAGCAGAAAAATAAGCAGAAAAACACAAAGACCCGTTCCTCCAACCTGAACACCTCTCCTCCACCTACTGTTAAACACACTGATGGTCAGAGAGAAGGGAGATTGGCATTTCCCCCACGCTGCACTCAGGACTGTCCATGGCCCAAAATATTGCTGTCTGTGACTGATGACCCTCTTCCTAGGTGGGGGGGACACTGTGGACTTTCCGTCCCGTAAAACGGACCACAATAGCATTAACAGAAACCTGGGATCAGGGGAAAGAAGACGACCTGTGGCTTCTTACATTGTAGTTAGTTTTTGTGCATACATGTGCCTGGACAATTTGGATGACAAGATGACAGTCTAACAGGTATTTTGGAAGGGACACAGCATAGTAAATGGAGGCAGCAAAAGATAGGAAGCAAGAAGAAATCTGCATTTCTGTATACCTATGCATACCTGTATACAAAATTCGGCTGATCATTCCAGGCATCACTATGATAAACATGGGCAAGAGTTTCAGGTATCCACACATGATACAACCAGCCTTCACATGAGACATGTTCTTGCCAGAGAGACATCTTTGGACAATAACCTGTCAGAGAGACATAGCAAGCATGCATGACTCAACCAAGAACAGCTTTTCCATGAACACATCATGCCAAGTTCCAGATACTTCTTAACCTCTGTGATAGTGAAAGAGCCTATTTACTGTTTCTGTCACTAGGAAAAATAGAAACTCCATGAAAATCCAAGGAGATATTTGAAATAAGTAAAGGAAAATATAATTTATCCAGTGTATGTCTAAGAGGTAAGACTCTTTCTCACAAGATGTTCTTAAAGCAGATAGACTAAAAAGCAAAAAAGTAATAGAATATTTACCCGAGCAATAGATACAGTTACATGGGTGGTTTTGTTCATTTGTTTACAAACTGTGAAAATTATGTTTCTCACAATTCAGAATGCAGATAGATCACTTGCTAGAGATTGGACACATTCACATGTCGCAGTTGCAGGAGCACATTTTCCTCTACTTGTGTCAGTGTGATCTCTCGGGGAAACTGGACGATAGGTTTTAGGGAGAAGGAAGGAGTATTGGGGAAAAGTCTCCCGACTGAAAGACCTGACATATAAAGAGCATCCTCCCAAGACTGCACATGCAAAGCTGAAAGCCATGAAACAAACTAGCGTTACTGAATGGGAAATCATATCTAGACCCAGTCTAACAAGGATCATTTGATCTTGCAGACTTAGGCATGGTTTCCTAAATAAGTGTTTGCATTACAACCTGTCTGTATTTTTACACATGGTCACACGCAAAAAATGAGAATGGAATTATACACAGCGGACACAGTGTATAAGAGAATTGAAAGAACACCCATTCTATTTTCACATGTGTGGGAGGGGTTTAGAAACCAGAAACTGAAAAGTCACTGACCAGTCTTGAAATAACTGCCATTTCTGTGACCAAGCTTGGAATCACAGTGGGGAAGAGTACTCCTAGAGCACACTAGGCTGCAGTTCTGTGTTCGGCACTTCCAAGGCATACAGCTTCCACATTACCTGATCTGTGCACCAGTACCACAAAGCAAGGATGCTCAAACCAAAGACGAGCCCTGGCCATGGCAGATCTCCAGTGACGGCATCTCGGAAGAGGTGAAAGGCATCCTTCCGAGGAGTGTAGCATTCTTCTTTAATCGTTATATTCCCATAGGAGATGTTAGATGGAATTGCATTCATGTATTTCTGCATGAAATCCTCATACCCTCCTACTTCAGAAAATGCTGAAAAATAGAAAGTAAAAGTAGCTATAAAGTATTTAATACTGAAATCTCAAATAGAGCTAGAGAATGTGAAAGAGAAAAACCTCCTTAATATGGATGTAAACAAACCCTAGCCAGTATACATCAACATCTTCAGAAAACAGTATACAGTGTTTTGTAAGCATTCAGACAACCTCAGTACCAAAGTGACCTTTCTTCTTAGGTTTCTGTATAGCTCACAAACGCTGGTTTAGGCTCCCCTGTCTCAACATCTCTTATACATGCCTTGCCAAGAAGTGAAATGAAGGCACATTATTTCCACACACTGTTAACCTAGGGAGAACCTCAGGCAGGGCCTTACCAGGTTAGGTCAGACTGAAGTTATTTCTGTTGTAACAATGGCGGAATAATTTAATTTCAGTGAAAGACCTAGCTGGAAGAAAACCAAGCGCTGAGTAACTGGAAGGATAAGGAAAGGACACTACAAATTCACGGAATCTTATCACTACTTTCTTTCTTATGATCCCTTCCTATTAATTCTATTTAACAGCATGATTTCTGTTTTAAAATGCATATGGTCTTCCGGACACACACATTGTCCTATTCAGAATTCAGCTCGTATCTTTTGTCCAGCTGGCAATATAATGACATCCATAAATCAACTACAAGGCTTACTTAAAATGTTAATATGGTTGCATTGTTTTAACACAAGCTAGCAGCTAGAAACAAGGAAAAAATATGCAATGTGACCAACGGCTCTTCATTTTGAATCGGAAATTTTCATACATTAGCATCTGAATATCTATGAAATCATAATCTTCCTAAACGGAGATACTCTCTGAACTTCTCAAGGGTATGATCACCTGCAAACAGCTCTGCTTTTACCTCATTAGCCATCACAAGTCCTGTTCTGTCATGGGATGCTATATATTACCTCACACTTTCACCTGCGCTTTGGAGATGGAGTGGTCTCAGTGACTAAAGGGCTTGGCAATATGCCTATTTTTTGGCAACATGCCTGTTTTCTTCCCTGATTAATAGGTATATGAACTGAAATCTGCTGGTTCAGATAACAGAGTTCCACACTGTGGGATCCATTTCCACAGCCACTGTGGGATTTGTGGTTGAACATTCCAGTTTAATTCATCTGATTTACTTACCAAATCCCATGAGAATAAAGGATCCCACTACCATGATAAACGTTTGTAGGGTGTCTGTGTAAATCACAGCTGCAAGGCCACCTAATGGCAAAGAAAAGTCAAGGCAAATAGGTTAGCCCCTGTGCAAATGCCTTGGTGGAAACCCTTTTTTTTTTTACTTTTCTCACCAACTCTCTCTTTCAAAGACCGCTGCAAATAACTCCCCTTTCAGGTTTTCATTTCTCCCCTCATCTCTTTTTTCTGGCTCCCCTAACTTTGATTTATCAGACTGCTCTGCAAACTCACCTGTGATGGTGTAAAGAGCAGTAATAGCAAGCAGGATAATTATGGCCAAATAAAGATTCAGCCCTATGGCCAGCTGTATAAATACAGCTCCAGAGAATATGTCTGCCTATAAAAGAAAAAATGGTAGATGAAGCAATGTTTAAATTCATGATGATGGCATATTACACATTCATGATGAAGGTACTGAAATACACAACTCCATGCACACATCAAAAAAAAAAAAAAAAAGGGAAAGAAAATAGAGACCATTTTAGTACACGTGCTAGTCTCCTCTCAGTGCTGTGGTGCTTTCAGTACAAGAGTTGTAACACTTCTCAAAGAATTTCCAGGTCTTTTCCAATGGATGTGTTTAGCTAGACACAGTCACCTCACTACTCTCTGCTTACATACTGAGAGACAGCTCAACAACAAATTACTTAAAGCTCAGGTTACACTTGCTCCTATGTGCAGGGATGGACTCTGTGACACCTCCAAGACACGGCATTGTTCTCTTCATTTAATGCTAGTCTATAGGTCTCTTATTTTTTCTTTACTGTTTGTGTACACGTGGTATAGCTAGTCTTGCCAGTTAAGGACAAATGGTGATTAAAGGCAAACATCTGATTATTATCTCTTTTTTAAGTTCCTGGCAGATAATTGACATCAGTTGGCTAACAGAAGAGCCCTTTAGCTCTTGCATAAGAAAGGAATTGCTCAGGTTTCAGAGTAACACTGTGGGATTTTAATCACAATAAATCATTTCCTGATTTAGAGATAATTTACATCAATGTTATTTATCCAAGTTTGCAATCAGAATAATCTAGCCCAGTGCACTGTAAATTATGCCTTCATTAGAGGTTTGCATCTGTACCTATCCTTGCTCCTGAGCATCCAACTCATGGGCTCACCTCCAAACCCACCTGCACGCCTCCTTTCTGTATACCACATCACTTATCCAAGGGCTCAATACAAGGAATCCTATCCTCATTTAACATTACAAGTCCTAGTGGTGTGCAGCAAGCTCAGGAGCTGCAAAATGCTGCAGGAACAGCCCATATGCAGGGTCTGAGAAACAAAGATAAACAGCATTACATGTGCCCTGGGGTAAAGCCTGCACACACAATTACTGCAGGGCAGCTGCTAGGTGGCAGCTTGCTGGAGGAGCAGGAGGTTCCACAGGCCAGGCTGCGGGACAACCAGAGTCTGTGATCACAGAACAGGCACTTGCACCGCCTTTGTCCATGGCTAGGCTGAGGTAAGGCAGGGCAGGTATACTAATAAGCAGTTATGCAGCCTGGCTAGCTGGGAGATGCCAGACAAAGAAACCATCTTCATTCCAAAGATGCTGAAACAAAGACTGCAGGGTATGATCTCACCCTTAGCTCACCCTGAAGAATGAGGAAGAGGAACAGACCTCTGCAGCAAGAGGTCCTCCAACCCTGCTGCCCTGATGTGCAGAAAACAACTGTGAAGCAGAGTGTGAATCACAACAGAGGTCCCATTCCCAAAACTCTGCCTTGGGAGCAGCTTGAGATTATTTGATTTCTTACAGGTTTTAGGTTGGAACTGGAACAAGGATATTTAGCTCTTAACGCCAGTGGCTGTTAGACCATACCCTTTGTCCCTTCTCTCTATGGGAATATTTTTTTCCTATCTTTTCACACCACTGACCAGTTTATGTCCCAGATCTTTCTTTTACTCTTCTTGGCTTTAGTTTAGCCTACATAGCATTAAATATTAATGGTCCTAAAATGACCCCCAAAAAGAAATGTATAGTTTATTACTTAGCATCCTGAGCAATATATCAGCTTCTTCGAATTGCTGAGTTACCTTACAACTTCACTGCTCCTCCCTCCCAATTAGATTATGTCTTTCCAATATTTCCTTGTTTCTCTATTCATACTCTTTTACGGACACTATTCAATCATTATCTTATCTCTGAATAGAGTAAAACTTTCCTTTGCATTACAAGCTGTCTCTCCAAAGCCATCCACAGATCAGGCAACTGGCAGAACATATGCCAATTGAGTGAATCCAGCTGCAATGTTAATGTGGGAGTCAGGGCAGCAGCACATGCTCCTTACCCCCTGCACCACGCAGTCCTAAGAGGAGGTTATCCTTCTACCGCCTCTTCCCCCCATACATCTATACCCATACATTTACTACTGAAATTAGCACAATGAATGTAAAGAAAATGCTGTAATACATTTAGAAATTCCGGTTTAAAATTTCTGTTTTCTTCAAAAGCATTCAGGTCTTAATTCCCTTTTGTCTTGTCATAGTTTAGTCAATTACTCTCCATCAAGATTTTACTTTTACTAGGCCATTTTCTTAATAATGACCAATATCAGCAACACTAGTGTCTAGCAAGCCCCTGAAAGCTGCTATGGGCATTACTCACAAAGCACTGCATGCTTAGGAAGGATGTACATATGAGGCACCTGTGCAACAGAAATCCATTGGGCTCAAAGATCATGTGTGTCCTGATCCCAAAGGTCAACACCTTGCAGCATGGCTTTGTCTGGCAAGTGGTTGATTAGCCACAAAAGAAGGTGAGAAATTAATAAAAAATACACAGAAAATGTGCAGGAAAAGAGAGACATGGTAATGACCTTGTACAGGGGTGTGCAAAGCGAATCTGATCATCACAGAGTGGTGGGCGCTGTGCCAGAAAGAGCATGCCAGGAGTTAACACAACCTGATGCATGATATTGTTCATTGCAAAGCACTGTAATAATTATATTGTTAAGAATATTAGAGAAGATTTTAACACATCAAGGAAGCAGCACTTGAAATAACTACTCCAGAAACAAGATGCCACTCTTCTACAAGGATAAGGAGCAGTAAGTATCGCTGCCAAAGTGATAGGTGTGACTACCTGTTAAGGGCAGGACAGAAACCCATCCTTCCATATCAAATCTCAATAAGGCCCAAAGATCACAAAGGAGTGTTTGCAAAGGCAGCAGTCAAGGAAGTAAAATGCAAATCTCCGAGCTGGCTATGGCATGGATTGTTAACACATGGATATGCTTGGATGTACGATGTGCCTCTGGGAAGAGACCTGTGCTAGCTTCACATAGCATGCATATCTCTACACAGCTCAAAGAAGTTAGCTATGGTCTGGGGTAGAACAGCCCTTCCCTTTCTGCTTCTGGATCTGGTTCCTCTGGAGGCAATTTGGGCATGGTGTTCCACAGCATGGTATAGAAAAACCTACTCTGACATCCTCTGACAGTACCTGAAACCTCCAAGGACTTTGACTGTTCTGCCTATTCTGAATAAGATATAGCAAGTAAATCAGACCTGGGCAAATCCTGCCCTACTGAATATAGTGACATAAGACAACAACACAGAAGACGTGTCTATACTACAAAATCTGAGCCACATTTGTACATGGGACAGACACTGTCAGAGTTGTTCTGGGCAGATGGGGGGAAATGAGAAATGGTGAGAGGAACTTGTGCACCAGATTTTTCCCCTGCATGGCACAGAGACCCAGCTCCATGGCAATTCCCCACAGACATCTGGAATAATTGGGTTGATGGGAAGCTGGGATGGACCACTGGTAGAGTGGAGCCCAAGCAAACTGCTGCTGTATGGATGTCTTGACTATTGCTTTGCTCCGTAATATGACAGGACTGCAAGAGCAGGAGAAGGTGCTTCGGCCTCATGACCACACTGGAATCCTACATGGAGAACCTGTCTTGCCTGGAAGCAAGACATTCCAACTTAGACATGACAGAGGCTGGAAATAACAGATAGATAATAAATTCAGAACTGACATAACACCTTCATGAGCTCGTTACAAACATGTGTTGCAGAACAGGACTATGAATCATCCGACTGGACGAGTTTCTCAGCTGCTAGAGCTGCCAGAACTCTGTGTTCATACCTGGAATTTCTGATTATGGTAGTTAAGCACAACAACAGCAAATTAACTAATCCTTTTGAAATATATGGAAATCCAACTCTGAGGCCAGCTCCACAGTACCAACCTGTTTAATTTACAACCTTTCTAAGGATCAGTTATCCTGAAGATGTGAGAATGAGAGCAAAAGGCCAATCTTTTAGCTTAAATTGCACCATTATCACTCAGCTCCCATTCAGAGGGCAAAGAGTAATCTGCCATGGCAACCTCTGCAAAACAACAGATTGAGGTATGCCTGAACTGTGGACTTCTTTAGAGGCTTGGTAGTTTCAAGATATATGGAAAATACCGCTCCCTTCACTACTTCACAGCAACACATACACTTGCCCATTAAAAGAATCTCTCCTCTTCCCTCCTTTCACCTCAGCTGTTACAATTTCCCTCCTTTGCATTTCCCCACTCCCTTACTTTCTAGTTCCTATTATTCTCTTTTTCTCCATAGCCCTCTTGCTCTTTTCCCTCATCTATATTACTGATGGCATGTTCACGGAAGGATTCTAAAACAGATAAATATGAAGTTTGGGGACAAAAATTCCTGCCGCATGTTTCACAGATCCCTAGGATAATAGTCTGCAATACAATATAAATTTCCCTCCACTCTGACTTCTTCTAGAGGAGAGCATAAGTAGAAGTATACCTTAAAACCTAAAAAAAAAAAAAAGAGGAAGCACAAGAAGCATCAAAAGACATTGCCAGGAAGGAAAAAACGTGGATTGCAGAACAGATCTGGATACATGATCTCACTAGACAGAATAAGGAAAACATAAAATCATATCTTTACAGTCCTTAATTCAACCAAGTGCTCCAAATCAGAAACAATTGACCAACTGTGGGAGCAATATTGTAAATGGGAGTTTCTTTTCTTTAGATCAATGTAGGATGGAAGAAATGCTGCAAAAGTTTTACTTACTGAGATCTTTGTGAAAATATACAGGATCAGAGAAAGGACTGACAGGTAGACCTGAATGCGTTTCCCACCAAAACGCTTCTTCAGATACTCTGGCATTGTCACCACCTGCAGGGAGGGTAGATAAGGTTTCAGATAATGGGGAACAGATACAAAGCAAATTAGAGGAAGTATTTTACTACTCAGATACTGTAAGAGTGGTGGGCAAAGGGAGGGGAACTGCAAATGCAGTTGCAAGGAAGAGCAGCTCCAGGAATCAAAGGAGAACAAGTACCAAGTAGTTCTCAGCTCAGGTCTCAGAAGAGAGAATCCTCACTTTTCAAATATATACAGACATACTATAGTACAGTTCTAACATGCTCAGATCTTGTGCCATTCATAATGACTTTGCAATATTCAAGACCTGATCCACAAACATGAGCAGCAAAGAACAGCATAACACACTGATTTGACTTACCCCAGCTTTGATGTAGATGGGTACAAAGAGCCATCCTAGAACAACCACAAATACCAGAGCCTGCAGCCAAGACAAGATCAGATGAATTAGCTTCCTTTCTCTAGATAGCACTCCCAAAGACCATTTATCAGACCAAATAGCAGCTCAAGACCATTGAAATCACACAAACATAGGCATTGCGGGGCTTGGGAGGAAGGAGCAACTACTCTGTCCTTTGATTTACAGTTGAAAATTTGGGAATGAAATGGCCAAAAAATTTGTCAGGTATTATGCAGCCTGGATTTCGTGCTAGATGTCCCAGAGAAGCACACATGATAATAACACATTTTCTAGAAAAACAGCCAATTTCTGCTCACAGGATTGCCCTCTAGTATCAAAGCACCACACCACTAGTAACACCAGACTACCCTAACCCTCTTCAGAGTAGGCCCAGGGAGCCTGGTTTAATGATGGTTAAAATGCAACCAGCCCATAAGACTACCATTTCTGGGAAATATTAGTGAAGGTGAAGTCTACCTGAGACCTATTTGCTAACATCTTGATCCCAGAACCACTAATGCATGATACTTTCCCACTCACAATCAGGTATGCTGCAATGGTGTGTTGTGACATCTGCAAATCTAGGTGCTGGGGAGAGTAGCACTTATTTTGATTATTATTGTGATCATTAACTGCCTTCTGCACTTGCTCTCTGTGAGATGGCTGTATGTTTTACAACAATCCCACATACTGTACAGGAAGTACCACAAGCATTTAGTAAAATATTTTGTATTTCCACATTACCTTTCCATAATATATTCTGTGTTACCATGTGTATTTTGTGAACTATAGATCTTACTGTATTGCAGTGTCACAGTTTTCTGACTTAAATGGCTAGCAAATGCTGTCTGATATAGGGTTGTACATATTTGAATCAACAAACATAGAACAAAATCCTGCTCTCAGAGCTGCACTCTGCATTTACTCTGTCCAGAGGGCTTAGGGATTTTTTAACTCTATCTTTTAAGTTCTGCCCTCGGATTAAAACCATAAGATGGACAAGAAATACCAGGTCAGCTTCTGCTGTCATACTAACACAAATTAGAAATAACTTCAGTGGAATAATAGAGCTACACAAGCACAATAACAGTCAAACTTAGTATTTCTTTCAAGAGGAGAAACAGATCATACAGTCAAGAGCAATATTTCCACCATGCCTATTAACATGTACACCAGTCCCACTATTTCATAAGTAATTAACTATGTAATGTATCTGCTCAAATACACACATGCATCATTGATTCTTCCTAAACAACAGTTGTACACTGAGTATTGATATTAGTCCATAGAGAGTCTCCCAGGAGATGAAGTGTTAGAGGTGGATATGTTTGAAGAAGTATATGGGTCCTAGAGATTTGAATACCGTGAAATTTCAAGGAATGCTTGTTTTGTTTTGTTTTGGTACAAAGAGAAGGGGAATCAGGTTTGTTACAGGACTAGTGTAAGCAAACAGAGAAAGATGACAGATTAACTGTGCACATCTCATAGAGTTCATTTTAGCTTTTATCCTTCTTCTTAAATATTTATATCATATGAGTACTTGACTATTTGCAGCAACCATCTACTTGCTAAGGAAAAAAGCCAAATCCCTCAGGGTGGTATGCTTCTTTCACCATGCAGAATTATATGCAAGGAAAGTATTGACCTATGTACGTTCATTAAGTCCTTTGTGTCATAGTATAATCCCTTCCATGAAGGTGAATTAAGCAGAACAAAGGCATTATTATCCACACCCTCTGAGCCTGAGAATACAAGAAAATGGACTGACTTAGCTCATGTGAACCTCCGTGCTGTTGCAGTTAACACTTCTCCTGGTACCCTAAGTAGTTCATTTAAAGTCAGCGTGGATATCTCTGCCTTACACTGCAACCATAAGCAAAACACACACATGTTTTTTGGAGAAAGTAAAGAGGAAAAGATTTTTGGAATGCAGGTTGTTGTGAAGGATGTCCAAAATTTCTTATAGCCTGTGAAGAAATCAAAGCCCCTTCAACAATTCCTACGTAGCAAAATGCTGCAAAAAATATTATGGATTACAAAACCGATAATTTCTTCCCAATATCGTCCAGTCTGAAAGTGCTCTTTGTAAATACTTCAAATGTAATCAAAAGATATGTATAGAAAAGAGAATCCACCAATTTATTTGGTTCAAAAGCTCTCTAAAAACCCTCACTCTACAGAAAAGCGTCATCTTCTCCCAGAGGCTTGGACAAGGACCAAGGACGATGAGCTAAATAGTAGATTACATTGGCAGTTACTGGTCTGTAGAGAAAACAAGTGTTGCCAAGCACAAACTTTGACAGTCCTAAATTATTAGGCAATGTTATTTTGATTAACCTCTGCAGATAATCATGTGTCACCAATATGTTCACTTAAATGCATGCCACTTACATTCCATTCATATCCTCCAATGGCAATTCCTGTAGCTGCTGCTGTTCCTGCTATTCCCACAAAATGTCCACTGCCAATGTTACTGGCAAACAGAGAAGCACCAATCTGGAAACAGAAAGAATAATATTTGGCTCTGTTCATGGTAACTTAAAAAAATCATGTTCATTTGGCATTTTGAACTCATGCCTATCTATCATTAGGAGGTGATGATAAGAATGATTGACAACCAAATTCCTTGGCAATTTCAAGACTCCCTCTTATTGTTCTCCCTCAGCAATCTGTCTTACTCAAGGAGGAAATTATAAATGCACACGCACTTGTCCAACTGGCACTCCCTATTTCATATTCCACAGTCTATGGAACTAAATATATCATTCGTGAGAGCTGTACAGACTTTGTACTTGGTTCACTTTTAGTCAAAAGATATTTGATTACTGAATTAAATTCTGAAAGCTGTAGGGCAGAAATATCTGCTGAGGAAGTGCTTCTGGGAAATACAAACAATAGCAAATCAAGGAGTTGTATTTAAGAAATGCTGGATCTCTAAGACCCCCAAATATTGTACTGATCATACAAACAGAACAGTAGGGAGAACATAGAAATTGATGAACAGGGAGAGATTAAAAAATAATGAAAGGTTTATGTTGGATTACAGAGAGGCAGGAGCCATTCACAAAAGAGTGATTGTGCCAAAAGATCTAATACTTCATCAAATAGCTCAGACAATAGAAAAGATGAAGAGAAAAGATATGAGCTTCATTTCCTCAAAATGAAACCATTAAAAGCAGCAGAAATGCCTAACGATAATTTACAAGGTCAGATGTTAAAGGATGCAAAGTGAGAACTCGAGCATGAAAGAGAGGTTGGATTGGATATTGTAGGCAGAAGACATGTGAGCTGAAGTAGTTCCGAGATGAAAAGAGGTGAGTGAACATTTTTTATTCACTTCCATTTTTTCTTTATGTCCTCTGAAAGCTACAAAGAAAAAAGGGTTACAGGGTTAAAAATAGGGTTAAAAGCAGGATTAAAAATAAAAGAAAAACATATAGAAACTAGGCAAAAGAACCTCTGCTGGCCAGCTTCTCATCTCTCATGTTGAAAGATCCCAAGGTGCTTAAAAATAGGTTTTTAGACATATAAATGCAGGAGCTGCATCCAGGACTCCCTATGTAGTTCCCAGGTACAGGTGGTTGGAATATGTTTGGAGTCACCTTACAAAAGGGAGAAATATTCCTTGTCTGCAACTCACTGGGAGATTTTTAGGGTCCTCAAATGTATATAAAGGGAATAGTTACAAATATCCAGGTCTGCAGTCACTACAGTGAGTTCTTTGAGTAGCAGTAAAAATTTAGTCAATCTTTCTGAGAGCACAGGGACAATTGCTTGAGGTTTGGGAGGATAAAAGGGATTTATTTCATCAAAGAAATTTACCTCTGAAGATCAGATTTATTCTATAGAGCTATGCCATAGCCAGGAACAGCAACCATGCTCTTCATCTCACCGTTCTGATGTCTAATCACAAAACAGATTTTCCTCCCTCATATTTCATATGCAACATACAAATAAAATTCATCAGAGGATTCCACTCTTTCTTTTCCAAGCTTACTTTTTCCTCCCTTCCTCAGTTTGGTCTCCTGATTTCTTCTAGTCCTTTTGCAGACAAACTGTTCTTTATGTCTCTAAGTTCACTCAGTTCTGGATTATTTTTTTTTTTTTTACACATTTCTAGAAGTCAGTTGTGCCCTACAGAAGTGTAACCAGTTTGTCATATGACAGATATTTCTACAGAAATTATAAGCATTGCAACAAGCATTAGCAAATAAGCCAGAGAGAACACTGGTGATAAACAAAACTTTCTTCTAACCTCTTTGTTACAGCAATGGTGTTTTCCCAGCAATGATCATGAAGAAACAAATACCATTTATACCAGCCACTAGCACTGTTGTCCAGTGCTTTCCCTGGAGATGAATAATTAAACTTAAATCTAGGTTACTAGAAATGCAATCACCAGAAAAGATTAACCACATTAATCTCTGATTTCATTTAATGTCTTCCCTCTCCTGTTTCAAAAGCTTAAAATGTACTGCAAGCAGATCCAAGTAACAAAAGCAGCTAATGAAGAACTTGAAGAACTGACAGCTGTAGTAAGCTTTGGCTCAGTGCCTGAAACCCCAGGACACATTGTAGCATTCATCGACAATGCCGTGTTCCCAACCTCACCCAGAGTACAACTGTATTGTAAGAAAACCAGAAATCCAAACCAAATCAATGCAAAATTACTAACATATTTAGGGCCAGCGCAAAGACAAAACAATGTGAATGCAGATGCCACCTTCACTTTCTCAATTTTCTTCTCTGAATTAGGGAACATCCAGTGCAGCAGAACTGTAAGATCAATACATACTAACAATGGATGCAATTTCAAAAATGTTTTCTATTGTTACATGTACATGGAAAGGTAGAACATGACTTCATAGCTGGGAAAATGCATATTACCTTTAAAACTGCAGGGTGGTTAATGCAAGAGGAGTGTTTGCCAAATATGCTTGCACCCTGTTAGATGCTGATGCCAGAGGGGAAATAGAAATGTCCAATCTGCCATGGTAGTACTTTAAGGGTGAGGGAAGAAGGCAGATGGGCTCTGGGCCCAAGCTGTCTTGCTGAAGATCTTACTGCTGCGGTATTTTTGTACTGAAAAGGCTGATTACTGGAATTGATTGATTTGCCATTCGTAGATGCTGCAGTACACCTATGCATGACCTAAAGAACTCTGGGCTGAAACTGGGCGATGACAGAGGGAAACAATTTTCTATAAGTGTTAACTTATAGATTGTGAATTGATTTAAAAACAATTCATTGATTTAAAAGTTATTTAAAATTTATTTAAATTTATTCAATTTTATTGAATTTTAATTTATTGAATCAATTTATCAAATTGATTTAAATTCATTGATTTAAAATTGATTTAAAAACAATAAGTTAATTGATTTTAAAAACAGATCTAGGAGGAAAAGTAAAGAAGAAAGTTGATTGAAAGGAACAAAATCTGTTAAGAGGGAAAGAGAGGGCAAAAAACTGAACTAACCTGAGGCAAATGTGGAACATTAACTCTTTTAAAATCTTTTTAGGTCAGGTTTTAACAAGAGTACTCTGTTCAGTAAAAGTACCACCACACTGCAGAGAGATGATGATCACTATGTTTTTCCATGTTATTCATTAACTGTTTCACCTTGTTCTTTTCATTAACTTGAGGATGCACTGGCATCCTGGCACTTGCTGTTCCAAATCATATATGATGTACTTTGCAAATCAGTGATCACTGCAGCGACAGTGTGCAGACTTCACAGCTTATGGCTTTTCTCCCTACTAGGACCTGCTAATACATATCCTAGGCCACTAACGTCTGCTTTCATGTTTGAAAGCGTTAGCTCAGTATCGAACTATTTTCCCCAATTGCAAGCACACCTTGCCTGTGGCCTTTAGCACCTTTACAGAGAACAGCAGAGGGTCCCTCACATCAGCACAAGGTCATGAGCCTTGCCCTGAGGTATCACTGCTCCCATGAGTCACCTGCAGAACCTGCTTCTCAAACCCCTCTTCCCTGGACAAATTTCTCATTCCCTTGTTTGAGAACTATATCTTGACACTGTCCATGCTTTCTTTTAGCTCACAACTCTTCCCTGCAACATATGACTTTACCCTGATGGAAGGATAGAATTTTTTCTACTTGAGTTTTTTGGGATCGCCCTTAGTCACTTCGGAAAAATCAGTACACTACTTAAAATGAAACATTACTGCCACCCTTTCAAGGCTCTGAGACCCAAAGAAAGACACAAATGACGAGTCTCTGTCTTCCAACAGGCCTGATGGCTGTTGGAACAGCACAGTCACAAACAGGCTGATCTGATACCTTTCCACCTTTGTCCTCTGAGACAGAAACAACACCTCCTCGCCAGCTGGAAAATTCTGACAGATTTTGTAGAAATCTGTTTCACTGAAGTTCTCCTTTTCTACCTGTTTTGATTATTTTATTATTCTTTTTATTGTGAAAACTCTTGATTTCACACTAGGTTTTGCATGGAACTTGACAAAATAAGTTAATTTCTTATTCCACTTTACCTAAGAAGATGAAATACAAATCTTATTCACACCAAGGTTGTCTTTCCTGGCTCCTCACAGCAGTGTCAGATTCAAGCAAGTGGGGAGAATTCTGAGAATATGTAAAACTTAACAGGATGCAGAGATCAGAGAAATCGTGCCAGTGGTCAGTTCTGATGGCCATGAAAATAAACCATTGGGAACCGAAGCAAAAACCTGTTGCGTTTTTTTTCCTTAATTCTTACTTCTCTCACGAAGATCAACACATAAGTGACAACAGATGAGCTGAGTTACATTACTGAGTTACATTCAGTAAATCTTTCTAACCGTGGCTGGACTTCAGATGCCCAGTGGATTCTCTTTGTCCTACTAGCATTTATGCCTCAGGAACTGACGTATATAAGGTAACCCATAATGTTGCCTGCACAACTACAGAACCTGAAGAACAAAATTCAAAAGCAGGAAAGCTTCAAAACTGAAGTTGTGGGTTTTTTTAATTGTGCATGAAACCCTGTTAATCCTGTGACAGTGGCTGCTGCCAAAGCTGACTGTTCTCCAGGAATAGATACTTCATTTCCTACAATGGCAGAAAGTATTTGGCTGAACCTAACTCTTTCATCCAGCAAAAGAAGCTAAAGTTTGGTTTGCAAGGCCCATTGTTACAAAGCTGTCACTTTCCTTGAGCTTCTTTGTGTCTTTTTGGAAAAAACAGAGCTGGTCATAAATATTTAAAGAGCAATATGTGTCTTTCCTGAAGACATTTCCCTCAAAGCTCAAGAGACCAAAATCAGTTTCCTGAAGATTCTTCTCTCAGTTTCTATAAAAAAGACTGTGGAAAGGGCACAGCATTTCATACCATTATGATTAACCCAGGATGGATTTCAATTTCTGGCAATCAGTGAGAATGTAATTATATACCTTGATACCTAATTAACTACTGGAACTACTGAGTTGGCTCATCCACTGCACAAGAGCAGTGATTTTGGTGAATGAACACAGACGTGACCTATTACCTCTGCAGAACAGCCAGAAAAGACTAATTGTGGGCTTGGTTCTGCAAAATACTAACCAACCTTCATGGATTAGGGCAACGAAGCTGGGGAAGGGTCTGGAGAACAAGTCTGATGGGGAGCGGCTGAGGGAGCTGGGGGTGTTTAGTCCAGAGAAGAGGAGGCTGAGGGGAGACCTTATCGCTCTCTGCAACCACCTGAAGGGAGGTTGTAGTGAGCTGGGGGTTGGTCTCTTCTCCCAAGTTACTAGTGATAGGATGAGAGGAAATGGCCTCAAGCTGCCACAGATTGGTGTTAGGAAAAATGTCATTACTGAAAGAGTGGTCAGGCATTGGAACAGGCTGCCCAGAGAGGTGGTGGAGTCACCATCCCTGGAGGTGTTCAAAAAATATGTAGACATGGCACCTGGGGACATGTGGTTTAGCAGGCCTGGGGGTGTTGGGTTGGTGGTTGGACCTGATGATCTTAGGGGTCTTTTCCAACCTTAATGATTCTATGATTCTATTCTATGATTCTGATTCTGCTGGAGCCAACCATCTGAGCCAAAGTTGGACAGATTTGGTCCAGGATAACTATCTTGCTCCTACTTTATACATTGAGGAAGTGAAACACAATCAGACAAAGTGACTGACAAACATGCAAAATCCATATCAAAAGTGGGACTCACCTCCAGCCCTTGATTGCCAGAGTCTCCTCTAGTCTACTAAACCACAGCTATTATATCATTTAAGTGAATAGAATCCCTTTCCCAGGCTTGTTAGTAAGAGATTCTAATACGCTGCTAATGAGCCTCTTTCCCTGTGGGGTTAGAAAAGCCACTTATAGTGGCCCCATAGAGCATAGAACATAGCACAACCACTGAAAAATACAATTAGATTAAGGGAATTAAGTTTATAACAAGTTTGTGGAAGGATTTTTTTTTTAATTTTTCTGTTTCAGAAAGCAATTACAAGGCAAGAGTCATTATCCTGAAATCACAGGGAAGAAATCTGATAAATAAAAGTCCACTTACAAAACAACTTCCCCCACCCTGCCTCTCATCTACAGTCTGTGGAAATGTATCTGGGCTTTCCAGAATCATGCCAGGTTAGTCCTGACATGGCACAAAAGAAAAGTCAAAGCACAGAAGTAAAAAATACACACAGCCTTAGCTGTTGCAGAACTGAGTCATCTTTGACTGAACTTCCTATACTTTCATTGGTTTCCTAGTCATTTCAGCCCAGTTTGCACTGGGTGATGGACATCCTATCTACCTGCTAAACTATGGGAATAGGTGTTTTGGAATCTCTTTTTATCCAAGGCAAACTTTCCAAGGTGGTGCTGCTGACATGGTATTTAGTTTGTGGTTTCAGTGCTTGTCATTTGTTTATTTTGAGTGATACCAGGAAGAATAGCAAGAAGGGTTTATTTTTATGGTGCAGAAAGACACTCCTAGCATTCCAAAGGGAAGGATTGAAGGGGTGGTCTAGGAAGGCTAGCACTTCATCCATGCTGAGCTCACAGAGTTTGGGCAGGAGAGAGAGGTGATCCTAGCAGCAATCACTGCACTGTGGGATCATCCCTTTTGTGTTCCCACTGGAGGAAGGGAGCTTGCTGAATTTGTTGGTTTCATGTTGGCAGAGAACTCAGTGTTAGATAAACTTCCCTGGGTCTTAGCGGAATCATTAGGAGTTCTCAGTGCCACTGCAGCAAGACAGAAGTTTTTTATGGTGAGTCTTGCCTGCCTTGCTTCTTCCACTCTCATTTACATCTGCACAAAAGGGCATATTCACCTTTGACAGGCATACAGATTTGCACAAGACTAAAACCAGCCCACTGATTAGTGGCAGTTTCTGTGCCAGGAACTAGTGGCAGGAAGTGACAGTTAAGCAAAGTAATCTGTTGGGGCTTTTTCTCTTCCCCTAGAATTATAGGATTTATCTTAAAATAACTTGGAAACTTTCTCTTTCTTCGATCTTCCAATGGAGCCTGAATTTTCTTAGATCTACTATACCAAATGAGGAAACCTTTTACTGTCATTGGTTTTTACTCTTTTTATATTATTGAAGAGGCAGTCCCAATCCCTTCTAAAAGCAGAGAGATGCTCCCTGAAGCACAAGAAGGCTGAAAGATGTGTAAGTATTTCTGCAGCCTAATTTAAGATAATTCCTCAGTTTTTAGACAACAAATATTTACTCTCACTCTCCCTGATCCTGTAACTGAATCCATATGGCTGGAATCTTGATTCAAAAGCCTTAATGAAGTCCAAAAATATTTTTGGAGGCTGAATGCAAGTTCAGGACTGTCGAGGATTTCCATTCAATCACATGGAAGCATGTATAACACAAGTGATACAGAAAATGCAGGTTTGTCTATGTTTTCTGCTTTTCCAAGAAGTAACTCTAAGACTGTATGGTCTGGAAAAAATAGATAATTGTTTCTAATATAATTTCTGCCAGAGGCCTGATGGATGGCTATGAACATGTCTTGTGTCTGTGACTCCTTTTCTCCACCTTGGAAGAGAATACAGATCCACAGAAGACAAAAAATATGTCATACATAATCTTTATATAAATTTAAACTATATTTTACCAGTAACCTATCATAATGTATCCAGGATTTTCTCCCTGTACAGATCAGAACTTGTTACCAAAAGTGGAAACAATAGAGCAATATGAGGAAAAATTTTATTAAGTTAATTCTTCTCTGTGATAACCTCAAAATGAGCCAGCTTCTTTGAGTGCAGTGAAAGTAATACGTTCAAAATATTAAAAAGTTTTAAAGTGGGCTGAAAGGCAAAGCATTGGATTTGTCTACACTGACATTACCAATGTATTTAGGTTCAAACAAGTTGGGCACATAATCAAGACAGCCCAGGGCTCAATATGGACAACTTCCCCCACACTTTTCCCTGCCTATCAGGTGGCTTTTGTCATGCAGTTTGCCCTGTGTCACCATGGCTGGAGAAAGAGTTTGAAGTGCATCTACACGACATGGCCATCAGAGTCTCAACAGTATTGTAGAGATACTTAATATTTAAGGACTAGACATAGCCATATGGAAGTGGATGTACATACATATATTTTATATACACACACAATATATTGTACTCACTGGCCACCAAACCATGCTTCGTCCAGCCAAGAAGAATCCACCTACTGTCCCTCGGTTGGTTGAATACATAGCCTGGAGAAAAAAAGAAAGAAAGAAAGATTGAGTCATATTTTAAGTATAATAGGCAAGCTATAAACAGACTAAGAACAAACAGCTAGAATGGAGGGATAAAATATATGGCGAAAGTAAAGTGAAAGAAATAAAGAGGGTGGGTAAAAAGAACAAGCTTATGATGAAGAGAATAATACAACTGAGCAATGATTCTTGTATCTAGGTCTGCCTTAACCATTCAAGCTTCATTGCATCACCTTTCATTACAGTGTGAAACATTACATTGAAATTAAATTTAACCAAAAAAATGATCACTCACATAAAAGCCCATATGAACACTTCATCAGGGGTGCAATGTCTTTGATTTCAGGCACCAAAAAAAGACTGTAAGTTGCAAGTTCATTAACAGAAATTGTGCAGCTTTTTTACTCAATACTATCCAGCCGCAACAGATATTTACAAAAATCTATATTCTTGTTGTGATATCAGTATTGTACCCACTTCTCTCTGAAGTCCAAAAAAAAGAAGCCAGCTAAAATTTCCTTTTCACACACTCATTTTGTATTTGTCAAAGGATGATGAGCTTTAGAGGAAAGCTTCGTCCAATTTTTGGTAATGACCCTGATCCAAATACCGGATTCCCATTGTCTCCTCTGATGGACTTTGAACAGGTAAATAAAGAAAGATGACTTGGGAAAATTAGCCGGAATTTTTCTTCTGATGCCGAAGAAAGGAAGTTAATGAAATAGATTTATGCTTAACTACACACAGCAACTGAGTAAGCATTTGCCCAATAAAGGGGACATTGTTGCTAGAAAGAAACGGTTCCAGGAATTACTCAGCACACAATTGCCTGGCGAGCCACACACAGATCAGCCCTTTTTTTGTCACAGACCTTTAATACAAAGTTCAACTACAGCAACAGCCAGACTTCCATGGCAAAGACCCATCTGCCTCCTGCGAGACAGCAAGGTGTTCAGATATACTGGGGGCTTCAGATTTTTTGCAATGTTTTTGGCATCTACTACCATGATGAAGAGGTAAAGAAAAGTTTGTGTCCATCTTGTGTACCCCAAATTTTTGGTGCTCTTCAAAACATTGCCAGGTGGCTAGAATAGGGGGTTTGTTTTGCAGCTGACTTCTCTGCTCTGTGAAATGGACCCCTGAGATGATCTTGGCAAGCACAGAATTACTGTCTCTGCTTGATAATGGTCAGGTGTTCAGGTGACCAGGACAGCTTGCCCCAAGGAAACCAAAATTTAGTAACATTCCACTGTTAGAGCTTTGTAGGTCAGAGTATTGGCCTATTATCGTCAAACACTTTAGTACTGCAGTTACACCGATAGGATGGTATCTGCCTTTCTCCATTAGCTGTGAAAGCACTAAGCTTTGTTTTCAGATTAGGCACTGAGTTTTCCCTTGCAGTCCTCAGCACATTCAGCATTGCTGGGTAAGGGCAGGAGGCACCCCTGTGCTTAGATCACGAACAGAAAGTCACTGCCATCACTTGCAACCCCTGCAACTGTTCCTTCCTCATAGTTTCAATGACAATGCATGCACCCTGTAGTCAAGGTTCTGCTGGCAAAAAAATGCCATGATAATGCTGCCCTCAAATGGCACCTACAATCTTGACCCATCTCACTCCTCCGCTGAGTGGTCACAGAATCACAGAATGGTAGGGGTTGGAAGGGACCTCTGGAGATCATCTCGTCCAACACCCCTGCTTGAGCAGGCACACCTAGAGCAGGGTGCACAGGACCGCATCCAGAAGATCTGCAGTCCCCCATCTGTCACACAGTCTCAGCTGTGATTTTACTGTTACACCACCATACTGCCCTCCCTGCACATTGACTTCACCTCCGTTCTTCTCCCTGCAACTCCCTCTTCTCAGTATTTCCTATGGCATCACCTCACACCACCAATTCTCCCTGCAGCCCCCTGTGCTCTGTGGTGCTAACCCACCTCTAGCCTGCTTTCTAACATGGACTCTAGCTGGCCTGATCTTTACTGATCAGATCTCTCAGTTCCTTCCCCATGCAATCCTCATTACTCCACCTTCCCCACTAGTTCTATTCATCCACCTAAACAGATGCCTCCCCAGGTCACCATTCCCTCTCCAGTAAATACCCACATTTTCCCCACCCTGCACTTATTAACTATCTCAGTTAGGCACCAAAATCTTTATACAATCATACATTTTTATTTACTGAGCCATTTTCCCAGGCAGGACCCTATAAACTACCTGCTCATTAAGTAAAAAAAAATAAAATAAAATCTGAACCTACCCATAGTCCCACTGCCAGGACTACCAAAAAATAGATGACAATAACAGAGATGTCTGCAGGATTGTTGATCCTTATGTTGGATTCCATCCTGGCTGCTTCTCTGGCTTTCTTCCTCTTTCCTCTCCTTATATGCTTCTTGCAGAGTTCAGGTTAATGATAAACTGCTGTCATCCCCTGCGTCTTATATAATACATAACTTCAGATTCACTTGTCTCCCATGGGATACAAGTTGAAGCTGCTGCTTTTCCTCGGACAACAATTTCTTCCCAAATATTGCTCCTCTGCTACAGGTGCTGCAGATTCCAGAGTTCAATCCCCTTGCCAAAAGTGCTCAGGGTTTTAACGTCCACGAAGGAATGAGCACGGAAAGGAGTGGCTTGGCTGCAATAAACCCACATATTTACCTCACTGTGTGTGAATACTTTTTTTTTTTAAGTGGTTGTACCTGTAAATCTAGTCATGGAAGATGTAGTTCTTTTAGATGATGATGGTAAGCAATTATCTGTGAGGAGTGACCTGACACCTGGGGAAAACCCAGGGGTCCAGGAGCTGGGACACCCTCTGTGTCATCTCTCAACTCAGCAGCATTACGCAATGGAGAAACAGCCCTGTATTTCTGAGAAGGAGACAACCTGAAGCTGCTTTCATCTCTCACATGGATCCAGGTAAAGTTGCATGTGAACTACCAGACTTAGATCCAGGAACTTACTGTGCTGAATTTCAGGGTGTTTAGACCGTGGTGCTGGTTCTCTCTGTTGTAGCTAATCAGTTTCACATTCAAGTAAGCTCAAAGTTCATCAGAGCTTGGGTCTGCTCTCCCTTTATTTGTTCCTCTACTTCAGAATCAAGCTAAGCAAAATAACTGGTCACAAAGATGTGGAACACACTGATTATAGACAGCTCTTCACAGCTCTTAATAAGGAAGCTTCCCCAAACGATGCCTGTTATCCTCTGAGCTAGAAGAGGTCAGAAAAATCCAGGATATTTAGAACAAGAGGCACAGGTGCCAGGCACATTTCTGGGCTCTGAGGATATCTGAAAGTCCTGTTCTCTGGTTGATATTAGGGAATCATTATTCATTTACATTTGGCTGGGCTGCCTTTTAGGAGCAAAGTGTTACCCTGAAGTTACATTGAGCGGAACAAGCAGTACAATAGATAGAAAGCACAGTGGGTTTGACTGATCTTGCAGTGGTTATTTCCTCGGGAGCCGAAATTGAGGTCTGGCACTCTGTTCATTGGCAATGAATTTTTCTTAGGTAAACTACGCTTTGGTAATTGTGGCTAATAAAAAGCATCAAAGTCTAAGAAGCTATAATAAAATGTGATTACCTGGAAGAATAAAATAAAAATCTCACTATTGTTTGAGCACCTATACTGTTATAAAGCAGTCCTGTCCTCTGACAGTTTAGGCATCTCCCAAAACACATTCTTCAGTATGTCCTACAGGACTGTGAAAAGTTAGCTTTAAATCCAACAGAGAAAAAATTAACCCTGGAAGCTGCTGAGCATCCAAAATTCCCATTAGCTGCAACCTTTCCTGCTGTGTATTTCAGAAGAAAATAAAAGACTTATTTACTAACCCTAATTATCAGGAAACAGTTTGCCTAAGATAGGCTGTAGGTGGCACTTCTTTACAAAGATTGGCATAGATTCCTGTGGGTCCTTGCAACTAACAAAAAGTTTGGTTTCTCATGAATTCCATTTCTGCGTCAGTCTACAGAGGTAAAGCAAAAAAAAAATTAGACAGGAACTTATCTACTATACTATATCTTGTGTTCTCATCCAGCCTCTGCAAAAAAGAGCTCGGAGGCTAAGAAACACCACAGCCTCCTGTCCACACCTCCTAGTGTGGCCACACAAACAAGACTCCAAGGTTTGAAACAGTAACAGAGAATCAGTGTCTAAAAAAATAATAATCATGCAATTCCTATCTTTATATACAGTAGAAGCAAACTTAATTCTGTTTTCTGTCTGAAGGCCACAAACCCAAACCAAACATTCTCAACAAGATTGTTAAAAAGGGGAGGCAGCTTTGCTGAGGTTCTTAATCTTCATATCTCATCTCCACATCCTCGTATCTGCAGTCCAAAGAGAAACCTAGAAGCATTATATTTAGCAGATTGTTGGTGTACTAAATGAATCACTTCATGAATTGAAGTGAATGCATAAAAATGGTCTCTGAAAGGTCAGCCAGGATTCCAGATTTGAAAAAGGCTGAACCTACCTTAGTATTAAAGATAAGCATGAGTAAACCTCCTGATGTGAAGAATGAACTTCACATCAGGAAACAATGATAAGGTTCAGCCAGCAATGTGCTTCAGTGGGTGCTCTCATCATCCTGAAGTGTCTGGTCAGGCAAGTATAGGGCTCCAGTACTAGACAAAATCACAATTTTATATACTGAGGAAGCTCCTCTACTCTTCCCTGTGAGCCAGGACAATTCATTGAAGTAAGAGAGATTTTAATGGGAATGAGAAACACAATTGGTCTAAGTAGCATAGCACGGTGACTGTGATCCATGTCTATAATGACTGCTCCCCTCTGGATCAAGTCTGATGACATTTAGCTTATCATGAATATGTTTGATCTTACCTGAATAGACAAAACAGACAATGGACAAGAGCACAAACAGCTACAGAATGGTGTAGTAACTTGTTCAAAATCACGCACCAGATTACTGATGGAGAGCAAACAGAATTATATCATGGATTTGCACACCCAACCATAAAACTGCAAGGGCTGACAGAGGCACCACTCTCTTATGGGGCACAGGGCAGGTACATTAACCATGCAGAAGCTGCAATTGCTCTGTTGTCACTAGAAAATGGGGCTGTAGCATAGAAAATTTGAGAATTATAGCCCTTGCTGCCACTTAGACTAGTCTCTTAAAATCTTGTGAGCAAGTCTTCCTCCTGAAGATGGCAAGTGATAAAACAAATAGTAAAACAAACAAACTACAAAGAGAAAGATGCATTAGTAGGCAAACTACCTCCCACAGAGGAACTCCTCTGATCTTTTCTCTGACATTCATCCAAATTTCTTTACAAAGCAAGAAGATTTCTTTTTGGGATGCTCTTCAGAAATGCTGATTTATACACAGGATCCTTTGTACAATTAATAAAGGACAAAAACAGCCAAACATTTGCAGTTATCTTACTTGCAGAAGGCTATATACTACATTAGTAAAGTCTCTCCCGTCCTTTGCCGGTTTCCTAGCCATGTAGTATGAACTTAGTGAGAAAAGAGATCATATTTGCAAGTGGACAAAATAGAAATTTAAAGGCTCTCAGAAAAGTTTTCTTAAGATCGTCCTAATAATAGAGGATGGCAGTTATAGTAGGAGACTGGAGGATTATTTAGCACTTGGTTTGATGCCACAAGTCCTTCTTCTCTTTGTGCAATCTTCCTTAAGTGAGCAAAACCTGGGTCTAATTAGAAGAATTAGTCACAGAAGGATGACAAAAATGTTGGAAACTAAAAAGTGGAATCCATAGAAGAGGAACTACTAACAGGATAAAAAATCCACACTCCAGTAGGTGTGATGTAGATAGAAGAAAAATCAGTAGGAAAACAGTTGCCTTCCTAAAAGGTTGTCAGAAAGAAAGCAAGGTCATATTCTTATTCGCTTAGACGATCAGAAAAATGAACACTATTTCTAGACTAATTTTCTAATTAGTATCTCTATGGCGAGAAATATCAGAGGACATAAAAATAGGTGCATATGCAGGTAGACCAACAGAATTAAAGCAGGTAAATATATTCAGTCCTTCAGCAACTGATTAAATTATCTCTGTGTGATCACTAAGCATGCCCAGCCCTGTAGTACCTAAGCATTGCCAATGCTATAAAAACAACAGTCCAAGAACTGTACTCTTCCTACAAGAGCAGCAAGACAGAAAATGAGGTAACGTGAATTTATTTTTTGTTTTATTAATGTTTTATTCCATCTTGTAATTCAGGAGATTAATAGGGGAGGATTAATGGCAAGAGATGGGTTTGAAATTTCCTTTGGAACTAATAGAGTTGAATAGAAGATTAAAAAATACTCCCCAAAACCAATGCAGACTGTCATCAGATTTAACCACCTGACAGCAGGGCAGATTGTTTCCCACAATAAATTTCTTAATTGAGTAGCGTTCTCATTAAAACAGAAGTATGATTATTATCTCATAGATTATATAACACACAACATATTTATTATCCTCATGATCTAATCTATCATATTTTGGATAAGTTAGAGGCTTGCTAATCCTTCTTGGGAGCTTCCTACCTAAAACAATGTTTCCAGAAGAATATCTTTTAGAGATCGATACATGCTGGTTTGCTACTTCTACTACAGCTAAAATTAAATAATAGGAGTTATCCAGAGTGGCTGCATAATCATGATCACAACTCTCACAAATATTTTGCCACTTATGTTTCAGAGGTGCTTTAGGGAAAATAATATCTCCACTCCATAAAATACAGAAGAGAAATTAACAGGAGATAAGCTGCTAATGACCCTTCCACCGAAATAATTCTCCAGTTTTTCACATGACCAAATGAAAACCCTAGTTGCTCGTCCTCTATTTTGCTCAAAATAAATGTAATCAGCCTTGAGCAATGCATAGCCTCAGCCCTTGTGGATAAGTTTTGGTTGCCCTACAGCAATAAGCAGCAACAATTATTATTATTATTATTATTATTAGTAGTAGTAGTAGTAGTAGTAGTAGTAGTATAATATTTGTCAGGTTAATTTGACTAAAGAAATCTAAATGGAGGAGGGAAAAGATCATAATCTACTAACATAATAGCCTTATATATATGTCCAACTTGCTCTACAGGGTCCCAGGGGCTTTTCAGTTAAGCCTCTTGTTTGCACAGTGTTCGGTTAGAAAAATAAATGAGGAAAAAATCTGAATAATACCATACAAAATACAGTATAAGGCTTCTGGAAAACCAGTAAGAACAGAAAACATTGTTGGAGAGAACCCAGGGGAAACATTCTTTAAGGAATCTGGGCTGAATGAGATAGTATTCGCATTTGGCACAAACACTTTTTTGCTATTGGAGCAACAAATTTATTGGGAGCCGCAAGACATCGGAATCCCTAGTCAGGATAAAGGTCAAAAGAATTACCTGGAAACACTTTCCTATTAGAGGGTAGGAAAAGCTAACAAACAAAGGAAAAAAAAATATAACCAACAACGAAAAAGACCATACACAGATTACGGTTGAAAAAAAAGAGAGAAATGGAAATACTGAACATGAAGAGTGTAAGAAAATATTATCTGAAAATGAAAAATATTGATAAAATATCAGAAATATTTGTGCAGAGTTATATTTTGGTCAGACTGAGTTCTGCACAATCTAGAACAGAACAAAGGACACAAGCATTATTTTGGCATGAAATGGAGATCCCTTCTAAAGTGAGATCTTATTGATCTGCCAAGTTATAAAATCTCAAAAACAAAAAATACTTGTTCTATAGTTTCAATCTTTTTAGTCAACACTAACTATTGAAGTTATTACAAAACTACTACTTTTGTCATTAAGGCAGTAGCCTGCATCTATGTCAGGAGAAACTCTAGCCTAGCCTGGTATCTAAGAAAGTCTGTAAACTTTCCTAGCAGATATGAAAAGTAGTCTAGTCATGAGCTATGTATCCCGAACTAAAAGAACACATGATATAAACTAATTACATATTTTCTTACTTTAGTAATCATTGAGGGCAAGACAGGGACAGAACATGAAAACTTCATAAAATGCTATGATCACAGGAATCATTGTAGCTGTATATCAGATCTGAAGGGTCTTGTACCTCTAATTGAACTCCTAGGACAATGTGAATGGAAGGAACATTGCTTTGACTGCTAGAGTGAAGCAAGAAGAAAATTCCAAGGCAACCATGCCTTTCCTTTTAAAAGAGCCATCCCTCAATTTCAAAGTTCTGTGGAAATCAGAACTTAAAATGCTAATTAAATGATAATCCAGAACGGCACAAGAGGCTCGTGGCTAAGCACAGCAGAAGTTAAATAGCTCAGTAGCTGTAACAAAGTCATCACTCATACACAGTCAAAGATTTGATGTAGATTATTGCTTCACAATACATGTTTTTGCTAGCATATTCTTTTTATTCCAATCATAACTTCAATGGTTGTGCATATCTGATTAAAGCTACATCTGGTCATGAGTTTTATAGCTAGTCTGGTGAACAATCAAATTCAAGTAGCTACATACATTCTGTTTAAAACACTTCATGAAGTCTTCTGATATAGTGCCAAGTGTCAGCCTCTGCCAAACTTTGTGACTACTAAAAGTGAAACCTCAATAATATATAAAATTATTTGCACTGCTAAAATAGATGTGAAGATTTATAGAATGAATTTAATAATAGACATTCATCATTTAAATTTCCCCCTTAATCAGTGTGATGCAACCTTTGGATAGATTTTAATTGTTATTTTGTAGAAAGCTGAACATTTCTAGAAGGAATTCTAGTTCCTGGACCTCACAGACTAATAGTTTCATACATTAGATCTCTGTTATCCCACTCTGTGGTATATGTGTTTACCAGTACATGCAATGTGTGCGTTTATGTGAGGATTTTCCTATGTATATCAAAATGTCAGTGCATGATGAAAAGATGACATATCGATGGGTGTGGATGTTTCTGGGATTTTGACTGAGACATAAGCTAGTCACATTTTTAAATGAGTGTTTGATGACACCAGCACATATAAACAACAACCCCCGCTTGATCTTTACAGGTGCTGTGAAATTTGTTTCCTGACATTGTGATGTAAGGAGCTAAACTAGAAAGACAGACAAGCTGATAATTAAACTTAATAGTCTCTTTACAGTAAGGAAGCTCTTCAAAATGCCTATAGCTCTTGCTAAAACAAATCAGCTCTCCCAATTTTGACACTGTTAAACCCCTCAGGTAGACAGATTGCTGATGGTTTAGACATCACACTTAAAACCATGCTGAGGGCGCTTTTAATTTGAAACAGTGCTCAAGCAGAGGCAACAGTCAAGAAGACATTCACATTCTCAATGTTATCGACACTTGTCGCCTTCTTTGTTAAACGGAACCCAGAGGCCAGATTACTGCCTAAGAATGCACTACTCAGACCCAAGAAGGAAAATATTTAGGAATACACTGGCTTCAAAAGCCCTATCTTTCTTGTTATCTGGCAACTCAAAACACCAGAAAGCCTGACTAACTGGATGAGCAGGTATTCCCCAAACCGCTACAGAATGTAGAGAATACAGAGGATGAAAGTGATACTCAGTTATGGATGTTCTCCATTAGAAGAAATGTTCTTCGGGGAGAAAACCTCCTGGATCTTCTGTGCATTCCTGAAACAGCCATCCCAGCATTGGTGTAATGTAACTAAAAAATCAGCATTGTATCCTTTTTTCTTCTCTTCAGTGGTGTCAGGCTCTTGCTACAAGATCTGATTAAAAATTAACATTTCCACCCAAAACAGTTATTAGAGTAATATTTTTCATTCATCCAATCCACTGCACAATCTGTAGCTGAAATCTAGAATACACATTTAATAACATATACCAAATTATTGAGTTCAACAGTGTTAATGGAAACACTAACACATCCATGTGCAAGATAATTACACCAATACTGAAAGGAGGGGAGAAAAACTCTTGGAATGCTTTTCCCTTACCCCCCTCAAAAAAAAAAAAAAAAACCCAACAAAAAAAAACAAGATAAAAGTTGTCATATTGGTTCCATGGGGATTCCACATCTCCAGTTTTCTTATCTAAAGCCAGAGAAGGATACTACTAGCAATTAGGAGTGGGAAATCGATAAGACCCTAATAAAGAATGCTTTTAGCAGCAAGACATATCAAACTTCACCTATGTTCCAAGTAATACTGCTGAAAGAAAAATCTCCTGTGGGCTTTAATAGCTTTTGACAGCCCATTTAACTGCCAGAAAGCTCAGGGCCCAGCGTGGTCTGTAATGGATACATAGAACAGGTCATAACTAAATCCAACTTATTCGGTAATTATTCTATTACTTACACTTGCGGTAGTAATTTCTATGCTTTTTCCCCACAACCTTGCTACACTAATGCAGTACGTAAAATCCATATGCGGTAATCTATCAGAAATAAGGACCATTGAATAAAGCTTTTGATAGCCTAGGACATACTAAAGATTGTTAACATGAACTGAATGGTAACTGGGCAAGGAAGTTAAGCAATAATGACAGGTTGCCTATAGATGTTTACAGAAAGAAAAGGCGGTTAGCTTTAAATTACCCCTTACTTTCACAATACTTCAGGTGTGTAACTTTTGTGATTCAGGTGCAGCTGCAAAGTGTAGTACACTATGATTAAGAAGGGTGTGTAAAATTTGGAACATATTTTTCAGTGTCAGTTAAGACGTTTCATACAATCAGGATGCTGCTTACTGTAAACTGTGTTGAGGACTGTAAGACTTACCTATGTAGATCAGGTTGAGTACTGAAGTCACCCCGGATAAGAATGTAGCTTCCATTGCCATCCAAACAGACCCCATCCAGAGGGACTACATAACACTGGAATACAAGTTTACAATCTACTCTCAGAGATTAGTCCCAGAATAGCAAAAATCTCTTCTAACTCCTCAAATGTCAGTGATCCTCCTTTAAGCTCATGCAAAAGAAGTGTAAATGTTTTGGGAACATCATGCAAAGATCACAGATAGAATGAGAGATTCACATTCCAGGACACTCTGGGTGTAGCCCAGAGGGACAATCAGAGTTTGAGTTTCCATTTGTGCTCACAGATAAAGTTTGATCTGAATAGTTTAGAGAGTAAGCAAAACACACATTTATTAAAAAAAAAAAAAATATTTTGAAGACTACACAAATTAGGCCCTTTGGTTGTCAGGAGAAATAGCATGTGTATGAATAAACGTGAGTGTTTGCTGGAAAACTGTAGATTTGTAACTTGTTGGAATTCTTTGCACACCTAGAAACGCTCATTTTTACATTATATTGCCACTTAGAAAAATTCTAAGAGATTTCCTGCATATCAGTAATAGGAGTTTCCATAAGAAAGCTGAGTCTCCAAACTAGGAAACACATAAAAAGATATTTTTACATGTTCACTCATTAGAAATGACCTCACTTGATTGAAATAGTACTTAAAACATAGCCTTCTCAGAGATCACAAAGGGTAGAGAATACTAATTGTTCTTGTACAATCACAGGACACCAAACTGATTAAGAGTGGCTATTATTTTACTACTTGTTAATGATTCCTTAAGAGTGCAGAGCAACTATCAATAATAGAAAAGAGACTCATTTTACCATGTAAGACTCTTTTCATCATGATCAGATGCTTCAGTGAATCTGAAAATAGGGTGCCTCAGACCATGCCAGCACTGAGGTGACCTTTATGATCAAATCACTGTTAAATAAAATCCATCAAGACATACTTGTTCAACATTTTGGGGATAGGAGGGGACAACTTTCATTGCCAGAGGTGACAACAGTAAAGCTAACTACCTACAGCTACACAAAGGAAGCCTGCTACTAATATTTGTGCATACATAAAAACAGGCCAAGAAATTTCCACATGGCTGGTGTCACCTCCCAAACTGTGATGGCAGGTTTTAAGTCCCAAAATGCCTGAATGAAAATAGAGCAATGGCAGTCCCAAGTTCCAAGGCTTCCCTTCTCACTGCTCCGTGCCTGCTCCATGCTGGTTGCTGCTTTGCCAAAAAAGGATTGGGCTCCCCACCCAATAACATAAATGTTGTCTCTCCCATTCCAAAATCCTGCTTCCACTGGTAGTTTCTGTACACTTGCAGAACAATCCTGTACTCTGGATGCTCCTTTCAGACCAAGACACTGTTTAGATTGACAAATTGAAGCCCTTCAGGCTTGATTTGCCTGTCTTGTCAGCATCTGAAAAAAGTTTTAGTAGTGCAGCCTTTTCCATCTGTTACACCTCCCCTTCTGCCTTTTTTTCACTAGATGTATTCCGTGATGAGCAGGAACTTGCATTCTCAGCAAAGGGATTCTGCATGCATCTCTGTTGCTAGCTTTCAGAGGAAAAAAGCAGCTTGTAGGACAGCTGCTAGGCAGTTTCAGGCTGCTTTTTGCTACAGCCTGGAAAATTGTGTTTGAATGGTAGATCAAAAATGGCATAGTATCCTGGCACTCATGAAGTACAAGTGTCCTCACAGTAGCCCAGCATTTTCACTGATGTTGAACCTGGAAGAAACTAATCTCAAAGAATAAATTTCTCCACAAACTTCCACATTATATAAAGTGTCCTGATTTCTTACTTTACAGAGGAAAATACATGGATATCAGGACACAGCACATCTGAGGACATTTTGTATACTGTCTTAACAGCTAGCACAAATAGTGCACCTGTGCTCGTGTTGACGTGCCTGAGCCAATTCAGACTTGAGCTGCTAGTGATCCAGCCTTACCACAGATCAAACTTACAAGAGGGGTAATTCTTTCTCAGGATACCAAGGCACAATATTCTGTCTTTGACCAACTTGCTGCTGTAGTTTTAATTTCTGCTACCGAAATTGGTTAGGAACACACAGTAAAACACAGGAATTTTCCTTACTTGAAGAGAACAAGTCCTTCTGGAAGTAATTTCCAGGCACACAAGAGACAAAAAAGGTGACTGGGAACAGCTGATGCAAATTTACCAGGGGAAAATTTTGCCTGATAAACCTGACTGCCTTCTACAAGAAAACAACTGGTTCTGTGGGCATGGAGTAGCAGGTTTTTGACATGGCCTCCCACAACATCATTGCAGCCAAACTGGTGAGGGGTGGACTGGATGAGTGAGCTTGAAAGGTGGGTGAAAAACTGGCTGCACCAGCAGGCTCAAAAGTCAATGGTTCAAAGTCTAAGTGAAAGCTGGTTACAGGTTTTAACAGGTTTAATACTGTTTAATATCTTCATCAATGACCTGGACCTTGACAATAGGCCGGAATGCACCTTCCTCAAGCTCATAGATGACATCAAATGCAAGAGACCAATTCATGCACTGAAGGTCAGTCCTGCCATTCAGAGAGACCTCAACAAGCTACAGGAATGGGCCAACAAGAACCTTGTGAATTCAGCACAGACAAACATAAGTTCCGCACCTGGGACAGAATAAGTTCATGAAACAGGCTAGAGGATACTGGTGGAAAGCAAACTGAACATGAGTCAGCAATGGCAACATTTCTTTGCAATGCTGAGGGCTAAGTGTGTACAGGGCTGCATTAGCAAGAGCACAGCTAGCAGGCTGATGGAAGTGAATCCTGCTTTATATCTGTGAGGCAGCACCTCAAACACTGTATCCAGTTTTGGGCCTCTCATCACTGAAGTAATATTGATAAATTGGAGAGAGTACAGTGAAGGGTCACTAAAATAGTAAGTGCCTGGACTACATGACATATGAGGAGAGGCTGAGGGACTGGGTTTGTTTAGCCTCAAGAAAAGAAGGTTTGGGAGAGGAACTCCATTGTCACCGTCAAATAGTCAAATCTCTAAAGGGCTGTTATATGGAAGACAGAGCCACTGTTCTCAGAGTTACACAGGACAAGAAGCAATGCTCACAAATTGCAGCGGGGGGTGGAAATTCAGTGTAAGTTAATTCAGTTAAGCCCTGAAATAAGTTGCCCGGAAAGACTGAGAAGTCTCTGTTCTTTGAGGTTTTCAAAACCTGATTGGACAAGGCCCTGAGAAATAGGATCTAACTTTGAAGTTAGACTTGCCCTTCATGGTCTCTGGAGGCCAATTTCAAACTAAATTATGTCGTCTGGAGATCTCTGACACATTTCCGGTTCTTCAAAGGCCACCCTGCTACATAAGGCTATTTGGCAAGCTCATCTCTGCATTCAGGTAAACTGTCATAGGCTCACAAACAAGAGTTTTGATGCACATTCTCACAACTACACCACTAAAAAAGTGAAGAGTGTCATATACTAATTTCTTAGTACTCGCTTACTGTCAAATCCTTGAGGTTGCTATCAGGCAAAGTCACATAATACCCTGGAGAAAGCAAAGTGGCCTTCAGTGCCACTACTTCATTGTGACTTATCTGAACAGAAACTGCATGTGAGCTAACTGAAACTACATTAGGGCTGTGGGGGCAAAGTCTGGAAGCTCCTAATCACTATTTGTTCAGTTCTTACATAGACCTCTCTTTGGGGTTGCAGGTATGGTGCCTGAAAAAATCTGAGCAAAGCTGACAATGGACTTCATCAATTGACTACAACTGATTTATTACACTAAACTGTTGGTAGATGACTTGGAGCCTGATGTTACATATCCCAGTATTTCAGTAGTCTTACTCCACTGTAGTAAATATCAGCACTTCTTTTTTTCAGACAGCAACATTAATTCTCCTCTCAAATACAGAAAGGATAGTTCAAAATCAATGCAACAGCTAAGAATAAATGGCCATAATGACTTTGGCTTCTTGATCCCAAAGCTGAACAAGGGTGAGCACAACGTATTAACACAGGCCAGCCTTGGGGTCCTGACTGTTCGTGGTCCTAGATCGCACTTGGGAGCGGCAACTGTTTAGACCAGTCAAAAAATGAGCCAGACTCACTTCTCTCCTCATTTTTTTTGTTAGAAATATTTGCTAGAATACAAGCACCGTGGAAGTTTGGCATAGAGTGGCCTATGGGTTCTTCACAAGAAGTTTCCGGGTGCTTTGCACTATTAATATGAAAAAAGTCATGAAGCCAATGTAATTACTAGAAAGAGAAGAAAGAAGAGGAAGAAAAAAGATTCTAGATTGTAAGAGCAAATTGAGATTGACCAAAACACAAGAATAAACAAATGTTATCTATAACCACAATTTATGTTAACCTCATTGTGAGTTAGTTAATTATAATGGAATTACATGTTAAATCCAGAGAAGTCAAATTTAAAATGACTAAGATATTAAAACTTAAACCAATAGAAAATACGTCACCATTCCCTTTTCCCACTCCTAATTTTTATTTTAATATTCCAGATAGACCTCTTGGAAAATGTAGACCTGATCATGCTTTGCTTGGCAAGGCTTGCCTTTAATGTAATCCATAATATGCAGTAACACAAGTAGGATAAACAGGTGCTCAGTGGCTTATCAACGCAAGAGAAGAAATCATGTACAGTCCTGGATTCTCATTACTCTGGCCATACTTAGAGCTCAGTGAATTGTTATTCCTCATTTCACCTTTTCATTCTCCAGTTATGTCATTTCCATTAGCTAGGAGACTGCAAGGCTATTTCATGTAGGTTTCACAGCACTAATGGAGAAAGTAGATGTTAATAGCTAATATTTGTTTCTTATGAATTATGCTTCTAGGGCTTAATGGCTTGTGTTTCCTTGGCAACAAACACATCATGTGTTTTTTAATAAGGTTTGCATACGAGCTGTGTACAGGATCATGCCAGAGATCCTGGCTGACAAGGTTTCTAAAACATTATGAATTGAGAAGGGTGGGTCTATTCTTTGACCAAGCGAGGACCACACTGGTGATTTGGCAGAAGAGAAAGAGCCTTCTCTAGTCTTTATAAAATTGCTCAAACTGCAGTCTCCTGCTCTGAGTATCTATAAGGTTCATACTGCACATAAGTCAGTGACCAGTCCTTATTCAAGCAAAGTACAACATTGTGCAACTATCCTCACTTATGTTACATCAGTATAATTTCATTAACTTCCTGGTTATCCACCTAATTATTAAAAATGAAAAAAAGCAGGATGATATTCCAAGAATTAAATTGGGCCAGTAAGGCTGCATTTGGTTTATCCTGAAGAAATCTTGCAGAAAAAATAAGCTGCTTATTTTATTTCATATTTTTCTACAGAACTTGTTACAGGAAATAGGCTGCCGTCTTTTTCAGAACTTCAACATGCTTTGTAAAATCTTCTAAAGATCACAAGAAGGTATCCCACATCCACAGAAAACAAATGTTGAACTACATAAACCATACTGATGAAAAAACAGACCTCTGATGAATGTGCACAGACACAACTAACTCATGTCTGAATTCAGCAGAGATCGTTAAAGTGCCACTCTTATGAGCCTCTAACATTCTGTTCCACAACAAATATAAAAGCTCTATGCGCAAGTATGAAAAGAAAAAAAATAACTTGGAGTTTGTCGGAAAATTATGGTTCTTGGTAAAATTTTGAATTATCCCATATTGTTATTTTGAGGCTGTAATTTGTACATACTTTCGGTTTACCTCTTCATAAAAAAATCATATATTATGGATTTCCTACTAAAACTTCCTATAGCCTTCTTGTGTATTAAATACTGGAAAAGGTAGTCACCTCTTAGTTCTGCAAAGCAGAGGCCTCTACTCCAATATATAAGCGACTACTGCTTTCTCTTTCTACTCCATTAATAGCTTCAAACCTACTTTGCAGGGTACCAGTCCTGGCAGAGAGAAGAAAACTCAGGTAACAGGACTTTCCAACTTCAGCAATAGATACTTGGATCGGGATAGTTCTAGTGTTAGGAGGTGAAGGCTATTTGTCACAAAAGGATGTGGATACCTACTTCTTTAACAGGCCCTGACCAGAAACACTCATTGCACCTGTTGTTTACAAAATACTGTTAAACTAATTACTTAATTGGCTGGGCAATGACTTTATATCTTTGTAGTACTTTTATTTAAATCTAATGAAAGTGAAAGGCAGAGAAATCAACTTTATTATCATATACAATGCAGTGTCTTCTGCTTTGTTATGCATTCCAGAAAAGCCTCAATCTATAAACGGTTCACCTCATTTGCTTATGTGCACACCAAGTTTTGGATTTCACACAGCCACTGTTCGTTCACCACACAAAATGAAGGTTTGTTTTTGTTTGTTTGTTTTAATTAAGAGGATGTGTGAATGTCTCTCAGTGGAACAAGGCATACATTTGGAAACAAAGCAGCATGAAAGAACTGTCTGCCTCCCCAGAAAACTAAACTTGCAATTATAAAGATGGAAAAAACAGCAAACAAACCTTGTGCCAGGACTGATCTTCAGCAGAGACTGAAGGTGGAAAATTATCTTGAAAAGGTCAGGTTTTTCGAGGTTTTTTTTTTCTCATGTCCCTGGAAATAAGTAATCTAATTAACAGCATATAAATCTTGGCTGACTCCAATCTTTATAACACTATAAAAACAGCAACAGGCAAAAGAGGGTGGAACACTGGACCTCTTACACAAAGTACCAGATAATTAACTTGTTTATAGTCTTAGACTGTCATTCGCATAGTATCTGACGTGACTACTAAAGAGTACAGTCACATAATTCATAAGCACCTTAAAGCTTTTATGGATGAGTAATCCACACAGTGCTCAGAGTTAAGGGAGGCTACTGAGAACTGTACCCTATTTTGACGTCCATTGGCAGCAGTACCAGAAATAAGAGGAAAGAGAGCTCTATGGAGTTAGAGCTAGCCTCTGCATTCTACATCTTCACCAATAGCTTCAGGCACACAATAACAAGACCTTATTAACTGAGGTGAAGTTAAGCGTGATTTAACAGTCAGCTTATACAGACTCCCGTGTTACTGAGTCTACTTGTGGCATCAGGGACAGAAGAGAGAAACAGATGGGTTGTCTCTAGAGTTTCTATGGAAAGCAACCAGATGAAATTTTCAGTGCTAGGAGGTGCTCCAATATCTACAACATGAGGAGGGAAACACTGATGCAGTTCTAGAAACATCCACTCACACAACATGGAGGACTCAGTAAAATAAAAAGAAACTTCCTCTCCTGTTTGAAAGCTACTTTTGGTGCTATAAAACTGCAGAGAGTAAGAGAGGTTGTCTGTATGATGCCGAACATGTCTCACTGACAGTCTTGGAGTGTTCCTGACAGAGAGGACACCACAGGTCCTTTCTTTCCTCTCCACATCTTATGTCTTGTTTTTTGATTTGTGGTCCAGAAAGAGAAACTCACTTCTTCCCATTGTTACAATTAGTGTTCTTCTGTTTGGCTTGTTTATCTAAAGCAATCGGAAACTTCAGAAAGAAACAAATCCAAACAGACAAAGAGTGCTCCATTGTTCTATCTGAACCAAGAAACACAATGAAAAGATTATTAAACACATGGAAACAAGATCTAATAGATAGGGGGGGAAAAAGAAGAAGGAATTACCACCAAAATATACAATGGAACAATTAGTGTGAGAGACATCTCTATAAATCATATTGAACAGAATTGAAATGAGTAAATAAGGTGCGCACTGAACTACTACAGGTGGCATAGGGAAGAAGAGACAATAGCAAAACTGTTATATCACGTAAGCTTGTGTAAACAGAGAACCCTGTTTGATTTCTCTCCTTTGTTCAGTCACATCGCATCAGGCTAGATCACTGTAATCAGGACTCCCCAGCTGCTATTGCACCAAGCTGAGCATAACTGAACATCAAGAATATTAAAATGAAATTACCTCTGCTTGCTACTTCAAAAGATGTAATAGAATGATACTCAAAACCAACTTTGACACTGTACAACAAAGCATCACAAAAGTGTTGAGATGGCAACTTTTATAAAGCTTGTAAACTGGTACAGTCACCGTTTCACCAGTGAACGCTGCCATCATTGCATTATTCAATCATTGGAAAGAAATCATTATTCCCACTTTAACAGTGCAGTCAACGCAGAGCAACTTTCTGCTTCAGACTAGAATTGCTCTCTGCTCCATCGGTGACTCAGAGGTAGAAAGTATGAGAGAGTTGTGAATAACCAGCTCAATGCTTATTCTCCAGGAACTGAAAAGTAAATTGATTTCCATATAACTCAACTGCTCAAATCAATACCTACCCTCCCTTCCTCCTGTACACACACAGACACTTTTCTTCCTTTAAAATAACCAATATTATCCATAATATCCATAATAAAATAACCAATATTATCTCCAAATTTAAAGAGCATCATACTGTGCTTAACATTGTATAAATATATTTTTCTGGGGAAAACTACTCTGAAACATTTTCTGCCTGTTACTTTATCCAATTAAAAATTTGTCATCAGTTTTTGTGAATCTGGTCACAGACAATTGTGGTGCAAGTGTTTTGTATTGATGTTCTTCATTGGCTAGGAAACTGGTTCTAATATTTGATGCCAACTTATGATTTGAAACAACCTAGCAGCACAACATCCCAACACCCCTATGTTTACAATCCTACAAGGTGAAGGACATACGAAAACATTATTTCCCTGGGATATGCCACTGTCCAAAGTTACAGTGACATCACATAAGAGGCAATTGGGACCACCCTAAGTAGATTGCTAATGAAAATTAAAAGTTGTCAATTGACTAAATATTAAATTATTAATAACTTTCTGAGAAAACTATTTGAAGCAGCAAGACCACATGTATCCACTAACAATGACAGTAAGTAGCTCCATCTCTGTTCAAAGGTAGTAAAATTTAAAGCCCGCAGCAGACAGATGTGCATGTGTGAGTTACAGTCTGCTAAGGCTCTAGATGGTATGTAAACCATAAAGATACCGACAGCCAAAACACTCTGAAGATGAAAGCATGCACATCAGCAGTGGAATGTGCTCCTGCATGGTCATTCAGAGAAAAGCACTTCTTCCACCTTTATTTGCATATATAATATGATGGACTGACAGCCTTTTTTTTTTTAAACTCCAAGAAAATCCTTTTTATTAAATGACTACTGATGGCAGCTTCAGATATTGCTGCTTCTGCAAATGAAGAAACAACACAAGGAAAATGATACATGCCTAAGTTTTTGCTTCTGGGCTCCATGTAACTTCTTAAACTGCACATTCAGCTCAGTTAATCCTACTCAAAGGTAGCTTCTGAGGGCTGCTAAGGTAAACAGTAGTTATTTGTCCACACAAGTTATGAATTTTGGATGTAGGCTGTAGTGTTTCTACCATTCACAGATTCATTTCCCCACATTCTCAACAGAATACATGCTGCCTAGAAGGACTGAGACTTTAATTTTCAAAAAGGCACAGAAACACCCACACAGGATCAATTTACTTATAAAACATATAGTATCATCAATGGATGATATCTGGAACTATTTTTGCTTAACAGAAGAACAATCAATGCAAATCTAAAGTCTATACTTCCCACCATTCTTGTTGTTTTAAAAACGTTAAACCCTTAAAATCCATTCTTGTGCTTTGGTTTTTGAACATCATTGCAAATCCCTGCCTTAAACCACAGAGAACTTGGTGTGGTTACTGTATGATTAAGTTAAACACCCAAACAACATAGCACCTTATCAAGCACAGGTATTTCAAGAAGCTTAATGGTAGCATAAAATTCAAAAGCTGATTATTCGACAGAGTTAGTTACTGAAGGCCAGCGTGGAGAGTGTGTCAAGCTTTCATGTGAACAACTGAAGATACTTATCTCAGTGTAATAATGATCCCAAAGGGCACAGAATTGCACAGATTGCAGGTAGGCAGGGGCAAGGTGCTCTGACATTATGTCCTTTTTATAAAGGCACTGTACTAAATATTGTTTATTTATACACATATAAATATATTTAATAAGTATATTTAAATAAAAATAAACATAGCTAAGTATGTTATCTTCATATAGATTTACACTATATAAAAACATTTATGTAGTTTGTATAAATTCCTCTAAAATTATTCCTTTAGTACATCTAGTCTTACATATAAGCTCATAAATTTTATATAACTATCATTTATTTTATATATAAATTTACAACTTATATCTAATACAAGCACATTATATTTATTTGTAATGCCACTGTATCAAGTCCAAAGGTGCTCTGATATTATTACTTTTAACAACACTGTCATAAATAACAGTAACACAGAACAAAACTTATTTATTCTCTCTAAATTTTAGGATTTGGGGTGGGGCTTTTTTATTTGTACATTTTTCTGACAAAACCTAACAAGAATAATAAATAACAAAAGGATGGAGCAACGATTCTATGCTGTCCTCTCAACAAATCAATGGATTTGCAGGAAAGAATGAGAAGAATCACTCACTAAAAGGGCAGGCTGGGAAGTACTATTAGCTGGGCTACAGGTGTGTGTCTCTAGAAACAAGTTTATTCCAAATTCTCTAATCAGCCACTTGAAGGTGCTCAAAATTAGCTATCAAGAAAACCAGAAGCCACTATTTGTTCAGTTTCTTCTCAGCCACCAGCAGAAGAGACCTTCATTCCATTAGATGGCAAATCAGTACTGCTTACAGTCTGCTTCCACCAGAGACACCTAGGGAGCATGGGCAAAGGCCCGGAGGTACTGTAGCAGTGTAAGTGATATGGAGTGTACTTTCCTAGTCCCAATTCTAACATACCTCATGTCTCAGTGGATATCTGCCCCCATCCTATTCAGTCATAAAGTGCAAAGGCGCAGTCCTGAAGCCTCTGAAGTCTCTTACTGGAAAACTATTTTGAGTCACAAGTCACAAAATCACCCATTAGGAAGACGTTTGTAGATTCTGTACTTTAATTTATGTGACTACTCTCTTAGATACTATATTTTAGACTAAAATATAATGTATTGACTCAAGATAGGCAGACAATTACAGATCTTTCAAATGTAAAGCTATAGAGCACGTAAAAGCATTTTGTGTTAGCTACTTAATATTGCAGAGAAACTATTTTTATTATAATAATTGATAATTAATAAATCTTTGGGGTTTGAATTAACAAGACTTTGGATTCAGAGTGTAGTGCAGAGTGAATACTGTGAGAACAAAGTTCTCCAGTAGATGGAAGCATTAGTCAGAAAAAGCTGAGCTCACATAGCCCATCAGATTGTCCATCCTGCAGCACTGCATGCTGCGTCCCCTCCCCTACTGCACAGGGAATTTTACCCTGCAGACAACCCAAGTGGTTGACGCTGGGGGAAAACAAATCTATAATTCTTTATCAGTCAGACATCTCCAGTATTGTTATGCCACAGCACACAATTATTTTTTAATTATTTACAACTATTTCACCACCTGACGTTGGTAAAAAATCACAGGCAGGTAGCTGAAATATTAATTGTGAACCTGCCTGCTGATTCCAGGTAAAATTTACCAAAAAATCATAAGCTCTACTAACCTTCTCCCACACCACCCCGACAGTTAAACAAACACAGTCCAGCTTCTTGCTCTCTTTCTCATATTTTACCAATAAATGTGATTCAAATATAAATGTTTAAAATGTACTTAAATCTAACAAACCCAAGTTGCCAGGCATAGTGCTGAAATAAACCAAACCCAAGTTGAGGCATCATTTTGAAGCTCAGTTAACAGGAAAAGTAACACAAGTGGTCATGAACCCATACTAGTAACTGTAAGATTGTTCCAGTCCCTTAGAGCCGGGGAAAGTTGCAAGATTACTGACACATATTTCACAGGGATGGAAGTCCATTAGCTCAAAATGAACAAAGCAGCCTGATTTGCAAATGCCACCATTGCATGTGGATTAACTAAAGGCTGTTATCAAGTTAGAATTTAAGAATTTATGCACAGGTCTGAAACAGAGGCCAGTGATTATTCACATCTCTCACCTGACCCTTAGGAACCCCTCAACGCCGACTGGCTGCTGCTTTCCACCTCCATTAGCTGTTCTGTCTTGTTGCCATCTGATCCCTTACAACTGCTGTTTCCTGCAGCCCTACCTGGTTACAGATGTGAAACACAATTTTCTTTTACAGTTACTTTGGCACAGAGGCTGAGATTGCTTTGTGCAGTACACTGAACAAACAAATAGTTATATAAAGAGTATTTTTAAAGTATGAGGAAGGAAATCCAAATTAAACTCTAATAAAAGGTTTTTACTACTTCACCCCAAACATCAAAAAACCCACCCCCTACCCCTTTGTTTCCCCCCGTGACTAAGTCTGGAAATTCTGTTCCCCACCCAATGAAGTTATATTCTCTCTTCCCAGCTCTTCACCTAGTTCTGCCAAAACTTGGATGCTACCCCCATTCCAGCCTCCACCCAACATTTCAGAAGCCCTGGATTTCAATCAGTAGTTCAGGTACTCCAAAACTCTGCAGTCCTCAGTTATCTGGCCTGCCACCAGCACTCTCCATCTCTTCTTTGATAGGAGTAATTGTAAGGTTTTTAACCCAAATTATGATTTTCAACTTGAGGATCACCAGGCACGGCGGGATCAGAGAAGGGCTCATTTCATGGTTAACTAATGGCAAGTTTGTAACTACAGTTTCCAGAAGGTGAGCACCCATCTTACACAGAACCACCAGACAATGTAGCTTTTCCCTGTTTTATTGTGGCTTGATGTTCACAGTAACATTCAACAGTAGAAAGAGGTGAGCAAGATCACATAGACCAACAGAAAGCAGCCCAAATGGAGCACTTTAGAGCAGAAAAAGAAATGGGGTCTTTGAATCACAGGCAGCCCTCCCCGGAACATAAAAATATAAATGAAAGTATCTCCTTTATTCCCATTAATGGGAACATTTCCTGGCACTGGTCAGATGACAAGCTCTTTTTCTCCAGTTACCTCAGCCAACTCAGTAACCATGGCAACTGTGTCCAGTGCAATGACATCATATGGTTTCCTAGGCAACCGTTCCCAGTGCAATGACATCATGTGGTCACCATGGTGATGCTCCATGAGGCCAGGAGGAAAGAACTTTAAGTGGGAAGATAGGTCAGGGAGGGCAAAAGAGGACTCAGGGAAGAGTAGGATAAAAGATAATGGAGGTAAAAATATGAGCTTTATGAGAAGGACAGGCACAAGAGAAAAGAATAGATGGATGGAGTACAAGGACAGACAGGAGACTGGAATAAAAAAGAAATTTTGAGAGATTTAAACTACTATTTGTTAAAAAAAATATATCTTGTTTCCATTATCTGCTTTAATGATGCATTATTTAGGTCAGAGTTGCTGAACCACAGCGTGCATGGTCACATGAAGCTTAGGCATGGCTTAAATGCTGATTTACTGGAGACTTTTGACAATCCATAAGAAACTGTCAGAAATCTCCAGAGAGGCACCAAGTGAAATCACACTATATAGAAGATACTAGGTACTTTTTCTAATACAAGGTGCATTTTCTAATATATTTCCATTTTCTGACTGACAAATTCCTCAGGGGCTCTGTCACAGCAATGCCAATAACCAGATGTTACTGTCATGCCTGTACGGGGCTTGAGGAGATTCCTTTGCCCTCTTCATTCTGTTCTTTGTACTTGAAGACAAGATAATAAGAACCTGGCCAACTGACAAATGAAAATGTGTTTTCCATTGATCGAAAGCTCCTTTAGACCCTCGCCAAGATGGAAGCAAAGAGTCTCTTCCTTCTTTTTAATTTTCTAGCTCTTCTTCCAATTCTATTATATACTCAAATATTTGAATTTGCTGAAGATAAATATCCTTTCTAATTCAATTGCCTTTTAATTCTGGAAAGTCTCAGCTAGTGAACAATGTTACTACCAGCTTTATGTTACATGGCTATAAAACTCTGTGAAAAAGGTTCTTGGCAATGAAACACTGGCATTATTGATACATAGTGTTTTATCAGTGTACACAGCCTCGAGTGAAAGATCAAGTAACAAAAAGCCGTGCCTTTTGAGGACAGCTTGCAGTCTAAAAGCTTAGAACAATGTTCTTGAGGAAGCTTCCAAGTCTATCTCATGTTATTTTTCTATCCAGCAAGGCATCTTCACATATTCTCTCAAGCAAAACCTTAATTTAGTTTAATTAGCACAATAATTGCTCTCCACCATTCATTTCAGAAGGAGTTAATGTAGAATCAGATGTAGCAGTTGTGATTGTAACATAGCAATTAAGCAATGTAATGTTGTAGCTGTGACATCTTCTACCAAAAGTGACTCGTTTTTTACAGTTGAAGCCAAGATGAACCTCAGCTGGTCGATTCAGACCCAAATTTCAAATAACCTGTCCAATTTGAGCATAAGAGTAAATGAAACTTTTGTTTCAGGCTAACCCACAGAAAGCAGAATCTCAGAAGTCAATAGCAGCAGAGTATCCATTAGTTCAGTTGTCTGTACCTTTCAGTAGAAAGGAATGTAGTAGTTTTCTAGATGAAGGATTTTGTACAGTTTGTAACAATGAAACATTTTTCTACTACGAGACTTCATGCAGATTGTTGCTGTTATTCAGATAGCAACGATGCATTTAATATGCCAAGCACTTTCAAAACCTGCACAAAGGCAGGCGTTAGGGTACGTGAAGTCTGATGCCTTCACAGCAGTGCATTTCAAGAGGCAGCCCTACTGCAGTAAACCTCAGAGGAGTTTCATTGCAAAACTCTGCAGTCATCGGGCTGGAAATGTTCCAGGTGCTTAATCATACGCAGCAGAGTGAGAAATGAGAGAGAGAAGAAAAATCTCCGTGATAAGCAGCACCAGGAAGGATGTGGTGGCTGAGGGAGAGAAACAGGAAAAGGGGAGGAGGAGAGGAAAGGGAGAAAAAATATCTCACATTGTGGATGAGCAGAAATGCAAACACCAGAGAGAGAAACATAAAGCAAGGTCAGCATCAGTTCCCCAATGTTGTTCTTCAGTCCTCATACTCTTCCTCCCTAAATCAAAAGATATTCAGCAGAATAGCTAACTGTGCACATCTCACACAAAAGTCAGGCTATGCTGGGCATTCTTCGACAACAGAGAGGTCCTACCCACCAGTTACATCTTCGTGTAGTTACCAAAATGTATTTCTTCAGGGAGAGTGATGTGGGAGGAAATCTTGGCAGGGTTAGCACGAAATGAAGGAAGACGACTTCTAGAGAAGAAAACAAGTGGGAAATAAGTGGTGGGGAGGATTGCTTCATTTGTGGTGTTCTGCATTCACTACAAATAAGACAAATTCTGCTCTGATTAATACAAGACAATAAAGCTCACAGGTAATAAAAGAAAGGGTAAAATGCAGCTCATCAATATGGACAAAGTAATATAGTAAGACATAACGATAAAACTTTGCAGACAGTTTTCCCAAAAGCTGTCAAACGCTTCAGCTCTCAGCCCAGTTTAACACTAAAAAACTATTTGGTTTTTTAAAAAATAAATGTTGAAATAACAGAAAGAAAGGACCCCAAAGTAAGACATGTTTCTATTAAATAAGAAATAAATTATAAGAGCAGAAAATATATTTATCAGCAGGAATTAGAATAACTGTCAAACAAAATATCTCCTGGGTATTCTTGACTTTGTGTCAGCCCATCCACCTGCTAATTAGCACCAAGACATTATTGTGATTGCACTAGGATAACAGCATGAATAATTCATAATATCTTACCCAGAGATCTGGCACATTAGTGGTTCTTAATCAGTTCCTAACCCCAGGATACAGCATAACTGTTAAGGCAGAATTAACATATATAATGTATTTAGTTAAAAATTTAAGCAATTGTCTAAAACACAACTAACACTGGGCTACTAAGCTCAGCTAAAGATGGGATGTACTAGGCTAAAAATAATAGTTAATTCCATCCACTCTTAGACTAGTCAAAGTGACATATTCTGGCACTAATATTGTGTCAGGTCCCTCAACTGTTGAGTTTTTCATTCCCAGTAAAATGTCAATGGACTGTAAATTCCAAAATTCCTACATGTCTTCTGAGGACAACACAGTGCAATAAAAGCTTAAAGGACAAATCATTTAATGACAGAGTACTGAAGATGAAATTCTAACTTAAAGCACATTAGAGTTCATTTACAAATATAATTTTATCAAAATGGCTGCTTTAGAATAATTGTTCATTCCAATCACAAGGTCGACTCTGCTACATTATTGTAGAATAAATACCCTGGTCAATGTATCATAAATTTCTAAGCATAGAAAAGTTCTCTTAATGCCTGACTGCATTCGCCATCAGAGCTGGTGAACTGGTTATCAATGGTACAATTAGTCCAGGAAAAGACTCAGGTCCTAATGTATGATTTCAAAATTCAAAGAAAAGAGCAACAGTAAAGAAATCTCCCTGCAATTCAGCCTCTGTGAAGTAACTATCTATAGTAAATGTAGCTCATTAAAAATGAAATTGATTTCATAATCCATCTTATTTACTTTTTTTTTTCTTTTCATCTCCCTTTGGATGAGAAGAACTTGACTACTTAGTTTCTCTCATTTTTAGAGCTCACTTCTTAAGCCCTTCACCTTGTCAGATTTAGCATAATAATGCAATATTTAGGTGGGGGGGAAAGCTTTTACAAATTAAGAGAAGATTAAAAAAATGATTTCTTAATTTAGTCTTGTGGAATCTTCAGTTAATTTTTTAAACAACTGTCCAGACAGGACAAGCAAGCCACCTAACAGATGATTGGAAGGATGAGAAAATATTTAATGGCAAGAACTATTCCCACCACTGGGATTTTAACTCTCCTCTTCAGTGAAATGATGTTCAGCTGTCAGAGGAGAGCAAACAGAACCTTCAAGATGAACTTTAGATGAAAAGTTTATGGAACTTGAACCTTTTTTTCTTAGCAATATCAAACATTAAGTCAAAATACAGTTCATAATGTAACAGGTAGCAATATTAAAATTCTATCAAAAATCTTATAATTTGCCAATAAAGTGAAATGTTTTCCCCCATGATATTTTCCAAATCAGCCTTACCATGAATTAGTAGAAATTTTAGATGTGAGTTTTTATAGATTGCCTTCCATCCCAGTGGCTCATGGCAGCTTGCAATATGAGATATTTCCGAAGTAAGAGTACAATTTCTTTTTTATTATTAAACAATTTTAAACATCTGTAATTAACAATGTTCATTGCAGTGCTGCATACTTTGCAGTGTACAAAAATGAACGTTATTAACACAGAAAAAGAGAAGTACAGGGCCAATCTCAAAGCAAGGAAGTCTTGGCTGTGAAAACCAGGAGAATGACCCAGCAGTAGTACCAAAGCATTCTCATCTGTTAACAATGCTGGTCGCTGATGATACTAATGACAGCAAATATCTCAACTTCCCAATCCTTCCATACCATTTTACAGCCCAGAGAGGCTTAATAGGACTTGTTTCAGCGAGACAAATAGCAGCCCTTAAAAAGCTTGAGGTGGCACAAGTGAACAAGAAGAGAGGCTCCTGCCCTTTAAGGACATGCTGGAACCTCCACAGAGATGCACTGCCCCAACGTTGGGTTGTTGCCAGCCAACAAACACTGGGGGAGAGTAGTGCCATTTCCTGCCAAACGCGGGCTTAGGCCTTCTGCTCCCTTCTCTGGATTTGGGATGCAGAGACAGGAACAGAGATGATTGCTCCGGTATGGCTCCGGTTGCCATGGAGACAGGAAGCCGCTACAGATGGTACCCAGCCGTGCTGGATTGTCCTGGCATGGTGCACACACTTCCGCAACATGCACCAAAAATGCACTTTCTCTCAGTGGTGTTTTAAAGTCCTAGCACCCCTAATTCTCAGACTCTCCTGGGCAGGTATCTCACCGAAGTAACGAGGGTTGTACTTCAATAAAAGAATAACCACCTCGGATTTGGGTTCTTTCTGTGATTTAAAGCAAAGTAACCATGGGACAAACACAAGTTTCTCATTGCAGAGAGAGAACATTCTCCATTTGACCCAGGAGGGAAACCAGTTACTCAAGTACTACGTTACTACACACCTTTAACTGGTCTCTGCCCTCTGCAAGAGCCAGATGTCCTTTTGTGACATTGAGGGCACAGCTATGGTCAGAAAGTCTGTTAGCAAAATGCTTTTCTTGCCAACCCCCTACAATTCCTGCTTCCTTCCAATATGTGCGTTATGTTCTTGGGAAAGAAATCAATGCTTTACTGCGATCCCTCCTCTTTCAGTAGCCTCTGCTTGAGAAAACTGAATAAAGGTCATTCCTCAGATACCCAAACAAGGATGCAGTTCTCCAAATGCCATAGATTTGATATATAATTACTGCAAATACAACTGGGTTTCCAGCGCAATGTCACTGAAAGTCATGTGGACAGCATGTTTTGATCTGTTTCTTCTCTTAGACGTATTGTTAAACCAGATAATTCTTCAGAGATGGAAGGGTTTGACTACTTCTAGATTAAATCCTAAAGTGGAATCGATCACATTATCAAATTATGTGAAAATAGCTCATACTAATTTAAGGACATAATTGTACATAAGTGATTTCTTAATGATTACCTCCATAAAAATGTGCTCCATGCTGGAATACTCAGACTGCTTGGCCCTAATGCACTCTGGGGGTTACAGACAAATACCTACCCAAGTGAAAATAATTCATCTGGCTATAATGTTTGCTTTAGGACAGACCAAACTGATCTGTAATCATTAGTTAAAATCATTTAGACTAAAATATAAGACAGCATGTAACACTGAAGATTCAGAAAAAAGAAATATGTATACTTGAATTACATATATATAATAAATATATAACTATATAGTTATGTAAGATTAGATCACAATTGGCATATAGGAAAGAGTTATAATAAACATATTTACCCTTGTGATTAACAGCAAAATGAAAGAAGTACTTGTAACTGTAGCACATGGAAAGTTACACAGCTCACTCACAAAACTACACTCAGTCTTCACTGCCTGCAGTTTACAATTGCGGAAAACCAAATTCTAGTGAAAAAAAAAGCATCTTGCCAACATAGCCAAAAAGTACTGATATCCACACTTATCCTAAAGTTTTAAAGAGGAAGGTATTGCTTCGTTATTCACATATTCTCAATCTCCAAGCACCTTCACCCCACTAGAACAGTGAAAAATCAATATTTTTTTCCTGCAATTTTGCTCCTAAAAATTCTACCTGTTTCTCTCTAACAATCTTTAGTTCCTTTCATTCCACATCTCTCTTTCTCAGCTGATCCATATAGATACTGTCCCAAAAATTCTTCTCAATGCTCGAAGTTAACTGTGATATAAGAAAAAAAAATCTGATAGCATATAACCCAAGTGAGAAGTAACTGAGGAAAAGAACTAGAACATGTCATTAAAACCCACATATATAATATATATTTTTTGATATTTAGGTATAAACAGTCCATCTTCTTTCCCCCAGGCTATAAACTCTTTGGGGCAGAGGGCTTTACAGTATATTTATAGTTTAAAAAAGTGCCCACCCTAACTGTACCTTAATTCTAGCAAAGCATTGATATTAAATTCTTCCTTCACTTGATTACAGTTATGGCAGACAGACATACTATACTAGGTTGGTTCCTCCAACTTGAAAAATGTGTTAAAATAACTGTGCTCTATGTTAATTGTATTGCTTTCAGTATGCAGCTTTCATATTTCTAGGAAATATTTAAGCATCTAATTAAACTACTCTAAAAATAAATCTTAAATACTCATGAAAATAAAGCTGACAATTTATTCTGCATAATTGCCTGATGGAAATAATTTATACTGGGCTACCTTGAAATCAATCTGTAAGAAATCTATTTGTATGAAACATTCAATAAATATCCCTGCATCCAAAATCATCTTTGCAGTTTTTCATAGTAGCCAAGCAGTATTTTATTTTCATTTTGTAAGCATGCAGTGAGTACAATTAGCTGATCAGACATTATTATTATTATTATTATTATTATCTCATTGCATATCAGCCCTTATGCATAGGATTTAAAACTTGCAGATACTTCACACAAGTCATGTGGCAGATGAACTACCTATTGCCAATTTCAAACAAAGACAAAGCAAGGCATTCAAACTGATAGCATTCACTGAATCAATTTAAAAAAATCTAAAAACAATTTAAAATTTAAAAACAATGCAAAACCAAATCAGAGCTGTTTAGTGAAAGTTCAGAATACATAGCAAGTACATATTTGTGTCATGATTTTTCCCTTGTTCACATGTGTAACTAAAGAGTCAAATTTTATTTTTATGTATTAGGAACATATGAGCTTAACTTCAGTTAATGTAATGGCAGAAGGAGGTGCAGGAAAAACAACTGATGAGGTGGCTGTGTAATGAAGAGGAGACACACCAAGTTCATATACATCATTTTTTGAGTATATTTTTGACTAGGTGGTACTTCTACCTAAATCATCACCATTCTTTCTTTGAAATGGCACACAAATAACACCAAACTCATTAGGTATCCAAAGGGACCAGCACACTATATATAAGTAGGAGATAAGGCAGTCTTTGCACTGAAAAGCACACAGTTTAAACAAATGAAAAAGATAGTAAAAAGTAAGTAATAATAAGCAAAATGTAGAATGTAGTACTTACTGAATGGTACTGATTTTTCAAATGGTATTTAACTTAAACCTGGAGTACAAAGAATCTGTATGTTGGGAATGAAGCTCCTGGGTGCATTTCATATCGTTCAGAAGAAGAAAGCGCACACTTCAGCTTTTCCCATAATTGAGCACTAATAGGATCTCTTTGCTCTACTCAGCCACTGTGTACATGAAATTTGATGGAATTTAATCCCTTTGAGACTTTTAGCTGCCTGTAAAATTTGGTTCAAATAGACCAGTGGTTTCCAATGTAAATTCACAGAGTATTAAGCTGTAATAGCAGCATTGCATAAGCTTTGGGTTTTTAGGGGCTCAGTAGTCTCCATTTGATGTTTTTAATGTATTAACAATCAACAGAATAAAAAGTTTCTACGTACTGAGAAGTGGAATCTGATAGGACAGCTTCCTTCAAAAAATTTCTTAATGATCTCCACAGTGACAAAATACATGCAAATTAACAGAACTTTATTTCAAAATATTAGAAGAGTAAAACTATGCTGTTGTCTGCCCAAGCATACGGCAACCTACTGTAGCAATTGGGGGTCACTAATGATTGGCAATCCCTTTCAATAGCCAGACAGAGCAAATATTTAAGATTGCCTTCTTCATGGCCTTTATTACACTAGAGTGGAACAACAAATCATCTAAGTGCTTTGAGTTTATAACTCAAGAACTGAAATAAATTCCAATTTTACTTGAAACAATGGTGCAATGGGAAGAGAACACAACACAGCTTATATTGCATTGCAGTTCTGCATAAATTGACTCTGACTTCATTTACACAAGTGACTCTTCACTAATTCCATCAAATTCCATCAATGTTCATCAATTTAAGGACCATTCAAGGTCTCAAGAAACTATATGATACATACATACACTTGATTTATTACTTTTATTTACTATGACTTAATAGTTGTGTATAAGTAACAGATTCTTAGAGTATTATATTTGTAAACCTTCATTGTTAATCCTTTAAGTTTTCAAAGACAAGTTTTCAAATTTATTTCCAAAACACTTTTAACACCAGTTATATCTGAAGAGCTAAATCAAATCAGTACTATGGAAAGTTACTTTATGCAAACATAAACCACAGTTAGAATAGTAGGTCTTTATAATAACTATTTTAATTTGTGATGCCTTGCCTCCTAGTCTTTGACTTCCAGTTGTAAAGCTTGTTTTTCAATAAAATGTTTTCAAAGTGTTATCTCTTTTGAATACAAAATTCCATTGTTATATGGAGTGAGAGATTAGGTTGTTTGCGGTCCCCTCTCTTTAAGATACCAATTTGTACACTTTTCAACATTAAATATGTATCTTTCAAGATAAATTATGGAAAACAATCACACAATAAGATAAACTGGATCACAAGTAAAAACAATGTCTTTGGAGAACAGGAAACAGAATCAGCACAAGGGTTAACAACATTTGGCAGAACAATTAAACATGCTATAGGTTTTAAATTAGCCTTCTACCATGAGTATTACCTTTTAAAAAATCAGACTATTATTTTCAGAATACATAGAAATCTATTCTGTATTCTTCTGTATTATCAGAATATGAAGAACTTTGATGTTGACCATACTCTGGTTCTGTACATGTGGCCAATTCTTGAATGAGCAGACACTGAACAATTACACAGATAAAATTGTGCTCCAATTGCCCTATATAATTTGAGGTAAGAATAGCAATGTCAAATAGAGGCTCAGGGATACAAAATTAGAGACCTCTATTATATAATAAGACTTAATAACCATTGAACTTTAGTTCTCCAATTCAGAAACAATGTTGCAATGTATGTATTTTTAAATATTTTTTAAAAACCCAAATACATCTTTCTTCATAAACATAGCAAAAGATCAACTTCTAACAAAATTCTACCTCATTTCTCTCAGGAACTCACTCACTTCCCATCTGCCAAATCTCTCAGAGTAGATACTGGGCAGAATTTGCACAACATGTATTTTAAAATATACTCACATTCAAGTATTTGCAAATATGAATGTCAATTGGATATTAAATTAGCATGTGGTATGGAATATAATATCCTGAAATTTAGATGTAGACTCTAAAAACTCGATCTCAAACAATAAAAAAAAGGCTGTTAATTTCAGCTCTGGAACAATTTTTGCTGAAAGCAAAACCAAAAATGTTTTAAAAATTTTTGTTTAAAATTTGTTTATAATATTTATGTGTTTATAACATTTATAATGTTTAAACGTCAGCCAGCTGAACATGAGCCAACAGTGTGCCCAGGTGCCCAAGAAGGCCAACAGCATCCTGGCCCGTATCAGGAATAGTGTGGCCAGCAGGAGCAGGGCGGTGATCGTGCCCCTGTACTGGGCACTGGTGAGGCCGCACCTCGAATGCTGTGTTCGGTTTTGGGCCCCTCAGCACAAGAAGGACATTGAGGTGCTGGAGCGTGTCCAGAGAAGGGCAACGAAGCTGGTGAAGGGTCTGGAGAACAAGTCTGATGGGGAGCGGCTGAGGGAGCTGGGGGTGTTTAGCCTGGAGAAGAGGAGGCTGAGGGGAGACCTTATCGCTCTCTGCAACTACCTGAAAGGAGGTTGTGGTGAGGTGGGGGTGGGTCTCTTCTCCCAAGTCACTGGTGACAGGACGAGAGGAAATGGCCTTAAGCTGCGCCAGGGGAGGTTTAGATTGGATATTAGGAAAAATGTCGTTACTGCAAGAGTGGTCAGGCATTGGAACAGGCTGCCCAGAGAGGTGGTGGAGTCACCATCCCTGGGGGTGTTCAAAAACTGTGTAGACGTGGCACCTGGGGACATGGTTTAGGAGGCCTGGGGGTGTTGGGTTGGCGGCTCGACTTGATGATCCTAGAGGTCTTTTCCAACCTTAATGATTCTATGATTCTAAAAAAAATTTTTCAGAGGCTAAAGGAATGGCTATATAGTCCAAAAGAGATCAATTTTCCTATAAATAACATTACAGATTTAAGGCCAGTGTCTACTAAGCATGCTGACTCAACTCTCTAACTGTAAAAAGTAGATTTATCAAAAGATGATCAAAGATGAGAAAAAGAGAATGGCTCATTCTACATTATTGTTGCTCTTGTTGCTATGTAATTGTTGACTCAAATATTTTTTCTCAAAGTGTTGTGTTTTTCTGGTTTTCTTATCAAGAACAATAATAGTGAAAGTCTAATGTTTTCTCATATATGCTTAACTAGTGGAGGATGACTATTACAGTAATAATAATCCAGAAGCTTGCGTATTCTAAATCAGTTTATAGTCGTGAAAGAGGATACATTCCTTGTTATTCATGTTTGACATTTTATTACTCAGTAGAACAAAATACAGAATGAGATTACAAAAGGACTTTAAAAAGTTTTCCATTGTAGTGTACACTTTGATGGAAACCTTTTTTTTTAATTTATCATACTCTCCTCAAGCTTTTTTGTCTTACCTGCTTCCAAAACATTCTTATCTGAAATAGCTCTTTTCTGAAGATATTTTACAATATTCCAGTGCTTAATCTTGGTCTTTTACATGCAGAATACAAACTTCTTTAACTTCTAAGGTCTCTTGCCTCCTGCAATATTTCTGGAAATATTTTACACTTATCATGTTCATACTACATAGACACATGCATAAAAATCAAATGACGAGCCTGAATAATCATACCTATGGAGTATTTTCTTACAGACACGACAATGGCTGTTAACAACTATGTGGAAGAACAGTTACCTAGGACTGGTTTGGGAAAGGAATTGTATCAATAAAGTACTTCCTTGCTTGGGGGCATGCAGGTAAAGGTAGTTGGAAGCCTGGCTTACTTTATTTCTAACAGATAGCTCAATTTCTGACACTAATTAAAAACCTACCTGGCCTAACCTCAGTGTTTGGAATACATCTTCATTTATCTCAGAAATCATTAAGACTCAGAAACTAAACTATCTGCATCTATGTGGAACGTCAAGTGCTTTGCGTTTGTCCAGAACAAGATCTAAACGTCCTCTATCGGTTATGTGTATAATTAACTTCACACTCTTCAAAAAGTGCGGCTGATTTCAATGAACTACTCCAGTGAACCTAAAACATATCCAACAAGTTTTTTAATGTTACACTGGTTTTGGTTAATTTTTCTTGAGCAGCTATGTTAAATTAGTTCAAATACATGGTGTGGATAGAATTAAATAACAAGAATCCAGAGCACTGAAATATTGTTCCCGTTTTCTCTCTGTCCTTAAACTCCAACTGGTTTGTTGAAGGATTTCAGGTCGGTCCCACACTGACAGAGGGTATTTGATAAAGTATATTGACATTGGTTTTCACCCTTCTGACTTTCATTATTATCCTTGTCATTCTCACGTATGACTTAAAATACAACCAGTCTTTTCATTTCCCTCAACCTGAAGTGTACTACTGTAACTGTTTTTCTAGATTACTATATAGCAGCCTATTACAGCTGTGGAAAGAAGCCAAGGGAGTAGCTTAGGAAGTGCCCTCGAGTCCCTTTGGAAATCCATTCAGCTCTAGAAGCCAGTCCATCCAACTTAGAGGTTCAGGTCACAAGTGCAAGTATAAGGATGGAAAACCGTAAACAGAGGTTTTTCATAAACAAAGGAAAGGCAACATGGAAAAACTATTTTCAAAACTAGCGTTATCCCAAAGTAGTTACCAGAAGAAATGGTTACTTACCAGAGTAACTGTGGTTCTTTGATGTGTGTTATCCACAGAGATCTCAGTCTCATTACTCTTCTTAAGGTTTCTGCTTGCCTAAAAAGTCAGTGTTCTTCAGTGCTATCCCTTACATTGTATAATAAGCCCCCTATTACATACAGCCTAAGAAGTTTGGTTTCCCATAGCATTGGCACATTCTGTTCTAGTGTGGGGTTCAAAAGGGGGCGTGTGTGCACTCTAAGGGATGAATGCAACTGTTTATATAAAATTTGAACATATTTGAGCAGATTAGGACATAGACTGAAAGTATCTCTGTCCCTATAAAGACCACACTGTTAATTTAAGGTCTGACTAATCCATTAGCTTTCAAGCTCATATAGTATCACATAAAACGCTGCTTTAATGTTAGCAGCTATCAGGTTGCTAAAAATTCAGGGATACCCACATACCTTGCTAATATTATTTCAACACCCTCAGAGTGACTAAACCTTTCAACAGAGTTTGCCTGTGAAAGGCATGGTAAAGTTTGGTTCTGGATGAGAGTAACACTCGGGCGGACCCTTAGGTGACCAGTGTAACCCTCACCATGTCAGGATGAGCAAGCATCCTATTACGCCTGAAATGAGGCAATGCAAAGATATCTCCCGGCAGAGAAGTTACTCAAGGACTGGAGGTGGTAGTGAGGTGGGGGTTGGTCTCTTCTCCCAAGTCACTGGTGACAGGACGAGAGGAAATGGCCTTAAGCTGTGCCAGGGGAAGTTTAGATTGGATATTAGGAAAAATGCCTTTACTGAAGGCATCGTAGTGGTCAGGCATTGGAACAGGCTGCCCAGAGAGGTGGTGGAGTCACCATCCCTGGGGGTGTTCAAAAACCGTGCAGACGTGGCACCTGGGGACATGGTTTAGGAGGCCTGGGGGTGTTGGGTTGGCAGTTAGACTTGATGATCTTAGAGGTCTTTTCCAACCTTAATGATTCTGTGATTCAGTTTTAAGTCTTTCCATTGCAATTACTCCTGCTTCAAGGAACGTTGCGAACTTAAACTAAGCACTTTTGGTGAATACATCTGGTGTCTTCAAACAATAAATTGGGTGTAGCCTAGGATTTTATTTATTTTAGAGACTGAGAGACAGAAGACATGACTTGGGAGTCACCTAAGAGAAATACCAATTCCAAAATATCTGAATCCTATGGTCCTCTGAAGAATACTGCAATAAACATGTGCTATTCAGCTGCTTTCGTTTTCTCCAGATCTCTACTACAATAAGGATTACAAAAAAGCATGTAGCAATCCCAGGGCCCAGAAAATGAAAAAGCTTTGGATAAGAAAGCAAGAATATGGTTGGACTTGTTGATCTTAAAGGTCTTCTCCAACCTAAATGATTCTATGATAATATGGATTGCATTGGAGCATTTATTTTTCTTGCTCTATAGAACATTCTCTACCGACTCCTAGCAAAAAGCAATCACAAAAACATGCTCTCTGTGCCGTTGGATCATTCACTGACAACTGGAGAACATGGGAGAAGTATCTGCTCTCCTACTGAAAAGCTAGGATACTGCTGTAGTGCTAGTGGCAAAAGCAGGTGAAAGCATTTGAATTAGAAGCCTTCCCGAGACTCATTAGATGCACAGTCATCAACTTATGCAGAGCAACTGTGTCAACACTTGGTTTATGAACCCCTAATAAGGACAGAAATGCTTTTTATGCCACAGAGCACCCAGAGCAATAAGACATTTAATGAATTTCTTGAAAAAAGTACAGATTATTTGAAGATTTAGCTAAATAATTCACCTTGTCCCTAGGGAAGCGCCCACTGCCACAAGCTAAAAGGCAGACCACACAAAAGAAGGGTACACCTGAGTGCAGTCTTTCCACAGTTTTAATGAAGCCAGAACCACTTCTGGGATTGTGACCTTGTGCACACAGTTACTTGAATACACCCAATAATTTCACTCACCTGCCTTTAAGTTCATCACCCCCAAAAGAACTGGATCATGGTAGGTATAAGGTATACTGAGATTGTAGCTTGAATAATCTTAAATCCACAGGTGGCCCAGCAGAAACACAAGCCACCACTTAAAGGAAAACATAACCTGTCAGCTATTCCTCACGATGAATTTCAACTCTTCCATGTTTCAGAGGGAGCTGGTCTATAAACTTGAGAATCCTTTCCTGTTCATCAAATTCTACTTTGCTAGGAGCACTTGACAATAAGCTGCCAGCATTTGGCAGTTCACTGACAAATTTTATGTCATTTTGGTGAGTTTTATGTCAGGACATTCAGTTAGCAAGCTCTGGCTATTCCCAATTCTTTGGGATTGTTCCTCTGAAGATCCTGGCACAAGGTATGAAATTCTTAGGAGGCAGCTGCCACATTCCAACCATGTCTACTTCTGCTACTAGATCCTGATACCTGGTACAAAGCCTGGAGAGTTTCAAGGTATCAATCACCCTTAGACAGAGCAAGCATACCAAGGCCAGTATGCCGCACCCCACTGTCGGCATTGTTTTCCATCCCCTCCAGGATCATTCTGAGGGCCTCTACATTCACGAATTGTCAGAATGCCTTCAGTCAGCTAGAGAGAATGTGACAGGATAGTGACTCATCAAGAGACGATGAAGGAACTGCAACTTTTCACATAGCTTCCTAATATGCAACTATCTTCTTACCTGTTGATATTTCTGCCTCTAACAGATTTATCCATGGAAACTTATACTGCTTGGGAGAGGGGAATCCACCCTTCCAGCAGAGCAGAGTCAGTAAGCTATTTCAAAATACAATTTCATACTTCATGATTTACCCAGATTAACGGCAATACAGATAACCACAACCTCCTGACTGGTATACTTCATAAACTTTCCTACCAGAAATTACTTAAGCACCCAGGAACTACCCCAATCTACAGAAAGCCTTGGGTCTCCATTTTGGATCTTATGCACCAAGTCAGTAGCTTATCTTCAACTGCCTGGTCTGGAGACATCAGAGACGTGCTGACTCACTTGCAGACCGCATAATGCTCATAGTTCTCTGACAAAGGATTGGCACAATCAAAAGCTAAGCTTGCTTAGCTTTTGAATTAACAAAAACATAGTGGTACTTCTATAAACAGGAAGAAAATAAACCTAGCGATTGCCAATAACATTAATTATTAACCAGCCAGAGTGTTTCAACATAAAAAGGCAGCCTTATTGCCAAGTTTTACCTTGGTTCCGCAGGGGCAGGTAAGCAGATCTGAAAGGAAGGAAGAGAAGCTATAGGAATCTAGGAGATGGGTAAAGCCCAAATGGATGTTACTGGCCAAGACTCCTGCAAGGCTTCCTTGCAAAAAGGGGAACTGAAAAACAGGGACTTGTACACTGTTTGATGGAACAGGAGCAAATAAGGAAAAGTGACTTCCAGAAAAGGCCCTGGCAGACAGCAGTAATTTATATTAAGTACAGACTTCAAACTACTTTAGGAGACCAAGCACCTCAAGGTTATACAACAGCACAACTTCAAGGATCTGTATTTTCATCTTTTTCAGATGTTGCATTAGTCTTTCAATTGTCCCCAACTTTACTGATGTCATAAAGCTAGAATTACATAGAAGACGATAGAATATATAAATACACACAAATCTAATATTAAAAATTCTAATCCTCCAGCTACTTAAAAATAACCAATGTGCTGCTTTTAAGAAGTATGAGTAGTTGTTGTGGGTATTCAGGCCAGTAATATTTATTGCACAGATTAGAGAAAAATACATTTAGATAAATGAGAACTTACACAACCTTTGAGCTAGCTCAGATGCCAAGCAGCAGTCTGGCTACAGCGACACATAACAGCTAACTTCTCCTGCTTCTGTAACAGACAATTACAAAAGTATGTACAGAACCAATAAATATGGATACACACTAGCTGTTGGGAGAAAAAAACAAAAACCAAAAACAACAACATAAGCTTGGGGACTAGACTTAAGTTAGCTAAAATAGAGAGGCATTCTTTAAGAACAAATACTGCTTCTGTTTGAAGCAGGTAAATACGAAATAAAGTTACCGGGATTTTCATGTGTAAAGGTGATTTGGTGGTTAGCACTTCAGAAAAAAAAGTTCAGAAGTCAGAGCGGACAGAAGCAAATACAAGTCTTTACACTGGTACGACAAGTAATGTTCTCCACAACTTTTCAGCTCCTGAGCAGAATTGCATTACAGCGGCTCTACCAAGCATAAAAACTAAATGTACCTTTGGAAACTCCACTTTAACACAGGTGAGCCGTACCACTTTCTGGATGGCTATGGGCTTTGGGGTTTTTTGGGTTTTTTTTTTTTGTTTTGGTTTTTTTTTGTTTTGGTTTTTTTGTTTCTTTTTTTGTTTTGTTTTTAAAGCATGTGAGGCAACTTCTCATTAAACTTTGGGTTAGATATGTTTTAACCCATCAGTGATGTGTTAGGTAACTCAGTCTCTGCTCTGAACAAAAGACAGGACAGCTCACATAGAGATAACATCCCCGAAGCAGCATTTTATTTTACTCATATAATTCCAAAACATTTAATTTAGAAGTCTGGCATCTCAGTCTTCCATCTTAACACGGGCTAATATTGACACAGTGTTGTCAGAATACACAGACAACTAAACAGCCAAAGAGTTTACAAAAAATAAATTCATGATTCTTCAAAACAACTGCAAAAGGTTACAAGTATCAAAACTTAGGTAGATGCACTGCATTAAAAGAAACTGTGCACATAAGTTAGAGGCAAAAAACCAAATTGCTACTGAAACCTCACATTTGAAACAGGTCGTTGTAAACTGATGAACAGCGTTGTCATTTCACATCAGCTTAACTGTTTTCATTGACTGAAAAAAATTTGGGGTGGCCAATTTACTTTGCATGCACAAAATGTACTGCTTAACAGAACTGTCAGCTCATTTCAAATGGAAAAAATTTAACTGGAATCTAATAATCTTCAATCACTTTCCATGATTCTTTGCCATATTTTCCAATCAACAGGCAAACTAAAAATGCCTCATTTACTAAGCATCTTTCTGCACTGTTCAAGTGCAACTAAGATAAATGGGGCCAAAAAACCAATCAATCCATCAGTGCCCATGAAGACTCATCTGAAACTGCTTCTTGATAAAGTGGACAGCAGATCTGAACAGCTGTACAATACAGATATGCTTAGCACTACATATTTAGTGTGACTGTGGCAAGGAGATATTGGTGACGATGGGGATGGTGAAGTGGATGAAAGAGGGATATCGGGGGAAAGCTTTTTAATTATTGCCCTCTCCTGCTTCTTCATCTTGCTGGTCACTCGTCCACAGAGTGAGGTTATCTCGAAGTAACTGCATGATGAGAGTGGAGTCCTTGTAGGAATCCTCATTTAGTGTGTCCAGCTCCGCTATGGCATCATCAAAGGCTTGTTTGGCTAAAAGGCAGGCCTGCTCAGGAGCATTCTGGATTTCATAGTAGAACACTGAGAAATTGAGTGCCAGCCCAAGCCTAATTGGGTGAGTGGGCTGCATGTGCTCTTTGCTGATTTCAAAAGCCTCTTTATAGGCAGCTTCTGAGGCCTCCACAACACTGTTCTTCTTCTCTCCAGCAGCAACTTCTGCCAAATAGCGGTAGTAATCCCCTTTCATTTTCAGGTAAAAGACCTTGCTCTCATACTGGAAGTCATTGCAGTTCTTGATCAAGTATTTATCTAGGAGAGCCAAAACATCATTGCAGACTGTCTCAAGCTCCTTTTCTATCTTCTCCCTATAGGCTTTAACCTTCTCCAGCTTCTTCTCATTCCCATCTGCCATAGTCTTCTGCTCTATGCTGCTGATGACACGCCAGGAAGATCGTCTAGCTCCAACTACATTCTTGTAGGCTACAGACAGCAGGTTTCTATCCTCATTTGAGAGAGGCTCGTTCAGCTCAGTAACCTGAAAATACAGACAAAGATCAAATTTAAAGGGTTTTTCTTACAGAAGAGCACACAAACTTCCTTCAATACTTCCATCATGAAGTGCAAGACTCAAAATTCCTTCTAGACAGGAGTCAATCTGCAACCTCAAAAGTTTAAAATTGTTCCTGCAATCAAAACTTGAAAGAGTGAAAATCCCACAGTTCTGTTGTAATAGAACAGGTAGAGGCCACTGCAAAGCACATTCACTGAATAAAAGTGAGGCAGGCTGGTGTAATGGAGAAGCATTCACAGAAGGAAGGCTCAGGTTTTTTGGGAAGCCTTTGCTATAATTATGCAGAAGACTACACACTTAGCGATGAATTTAAATGTACCTAGAATACCAGTTTTATGAACTGGCAACACAGCACAGACACTGGTGCAGTTCTTGCATTTCTTTCCCACGCTGCTTGCTTTCACGTGACAGCAGAGATGGAAATGCTGCAAGTCATTATGATTAAGGTCTGTATAGTACAAATGGAATTAGTGTTTCATAGCATCTTTCACTCACTTAGTGAGCACTTATACAAGATAATACAAAAGTTATCCTGATTTCTCCTAACCGGTGGCCGCAGGCAAATTTCAGGGATAGGACATGAAAGAAACTGCATAGAAATAGAACAGGAAATCAAGAAAAAAAGCCATGTCAACTCCAAATTCCTACTACAAAAAGCTGAGATAGAAGAAGGATAATACTTTAATATCATATTTAGGCCTATTTCACTTGCTGTGTTAATTTAGGAAATAAAACCTATCAGACTTATAGTCACTTGAAATTGTTCTACTTTTACAAATTTACAAACATGAAATTAAACTCTCAGGAATTAGTGTGAAAAATGTAACTCCACTACTTTAAGCATACTGCATTAACTGCATTAAAAGACGTCACTAGAATTCTAAGGATATGTACTTTGGTGTGAAAGTAAACTTGCCCTTGCTCAGACACTGCTAAAATCATTAACTATTTCTTTTAAAATGTGCATATTTACACTGCTTGACAGGCATCAGAACGTTTGCAACCAAATACTTACATACTACAAATAATTAAGTCACAAATATTCACAGTGTTCTGAGACTACTGGTGTAGACAGTGAACCATCCAACAAATGTGCATCTTTCAAAGTCTAAAGAATAATTTATATAACTGTTACAGTAAGAGAGAGCTTACTTGCAAATTTAGGTTTTGTTCTTATGATATTCTAAGTCAATTAGTTTTATCTCCAAAACGCCTTTTGCCCACAGCTCAGGAACCCAAACTCCCAAACGACACTGCTCTGCCTGGCTTAAACAATTACAGAGACAACCTACAGAAGGTGAAATGCACAGGAATCAACTCAAATGACATCTTCATAATTTTCTTCACAGTTTCCACTCAACATCCTCCCAACAGTCCCTCCCACAACAATCTCTATTATGATCCACCTATATCATCTTCTGTAGTAAAGGTATTAACTCCCTCAAGATGCAAAGGCTAAGAGCTTTTTGTTCCCTACAGTCTATTAGGACAGCATTTGCTTTTACAAAATTAAAATAAAGAAATTCACCAAAGACAACTAATAATGACTTGATCATTCCTGCACTGCTGGAGGACTTTCCTTGAAAGTTCACTCTAAGTTCTCAAACAAAGTGGTTGATTTAAAGGAGTCAGTAACGTTTTGCTAAAACTTAAACATCGTTTCACCACACAAATAAATCCTCCCCGCCCCATCTTCATTATCTTTACAGTATTCAAAAGAAAAATAGAAAACCAAAAATCTTGATCCATAAATATACTGAGCTATATTACCCACAAAAATAAAAACTGAGTATGGAAAAGCATACAAGACACAAAAACAACTGAGGATGAGACTTAGTGGGACAGGACAATAGTAACAGAAATACCACCTCTTGGCTTTGCACTCCATGCTCCATCCAAAAGCAATTAAAGCTACAGGAAGACTGCAACCACACCTCTCCTAATTCTTCACCTGACACATCATCTCCATTTTTCACCTCATCCTCCACTTACCACCTCTGTTCTTCACCCTCAGCTAACTGCTACCTTCACATTCATCCCCTTCGCTCTGCTTCAAACTAAATATCCTCCTAAATGCTGGTATTTAAGTATTCAATAACAAAAAAAAAAAAAAAGATAGGCAGTCATCCTAAACCTTGTTGTAATTATTTCTTCTACCTCCTTAAGGTGGGGTTTCTTAAACTTTCTAATATAAACTTTGACACACAGATGTCTTCTGCGTATTCAAAACACCAAAATGGCATTTTACGGTACATAACAAATGTCCCAGGAACCATCAAAAAAATTCTGAGTACTAAACCCTGAATTTTTACTATGCTGTATAGCTGGTGTATTTACTTAAGGGGAGATAAACTAATCTGTTTTCAAATTTCATCCAGTTTGTCACAAGAGACAAAACACAATCTTATAGGAATGCCACTAGCCTTGAAAGAGTATTCCAAGTTTTTTTCTAGTCTATCATCTCTCTTCTGGTGTTTTTCATTTTTAATTGCAGAAAATGTATCACAACACCCTGAAAAAGTTGTTTTATAAAGCCTGCTTGCACAAGAGCTATTACCACTGCAGATAACCTACACCTGAAAAGCCTTCTGACCTTCCCTAATCACCACCAAAATTCAATGCAAGTGTTGATAAACAGCATATTTGCAGAAATTTCTGAAGATCACATTAATAGAGGGAGGATCTTGTTAAGTCTAGCATGAACTCTGGTAACCTTGGCTGGTCTTTACTTAACATTCAGTCTTAAAAGTAGGTCTACAGCACAATCTTTAGAATGCAGCGTAGCTTTTGGCAGCATCTTCATACTGTATATAGACTAGCCAGTTGACGTTTAGCTGTTGTATGAGCTTGGGCTGCGTAAGTTTGCCGAAACTCTCAATAAGCACCAGACTAATAAAACTTATCCTGACACAGCAAGATTGAGAAATAGCAGGGAATACTAAAGATACATTGACATAAAGCACAGGAAAAGCAGTCCAGGAAAAAAGCCATCTCTCAGGACTAACTGCAGAACAGTTGTTCGTATGCAGAAAAAGAATGTTAACTTCTTAACCAAAACAGGAAAGTATCTAAGATTAAGAGACTTAAAAGACTATTCCAGATCATCACTAGGCTGCTGTATAATTTAATTCCCAAGACTGACAAACTCACCTTGAAACCGTTCCTTAAAGTAAAAAGGAAAAATTAACAGACAAGCTAGATGATGTTTACTAGCTTTACGATGTATCAAGTATTACTGACATATCTTGGAGAATCGGCAACTACCATCAACTCAAGTCCCTCTCAAAACAACTGGGTTTTTGCTAATGAGTACAGTCTTTTTAGACTACATAAAAATAGAAATAAAAATCTCCTCTGCCAACTATGACTTTCAGAAATGTTTTCTGAACAATTAGTGACAAATTAAAAAAACTACTGAACTGTATAATCGTGGAGAAGAGTAGGAATAACGTCTGTCAACTACACGTCCCTTTGTCAAACATACTGCCTTTCCAAATGCCAGCCCTAACAGTCAGATGGCAAAGCGCAACTATTCCACAGTAAACCTATACAAAGCCAGCATAAAATACAATTAGTTTCAAAAAAGTCAGTACACTGAAGACCACCACCAAAAGGTAAACTGAGAAACGTCTGAAAGCAGCTTATTCTTCCTTTGTTTATTCAAGTTTTCTACATTTCCAGTTAGAATAAAACAGGACATTTGTATTTCACCTGTTTTAAAAATTATGGAACTGAGATTTTAACACTGTATCAAAGGAATCAAATCTTGCAATACAAAAATAAAGCTTTGAGGTTTTTTCAAGCATTGACAATGGCTTGAAGAAGTCATTTGTGAGCAGCTGCCATAACCAATACAACATACCATAGCCAGAAGACTACATAATAGAGCACTGCCAAAAGACTCCAACCATAAAGCGAATTACTTTTTCAGGTAAGGTACAGTTAAAATATCAATGCCATGCCATTCCTGGGTGAAATTTGCATCCCCTGGCAGATTCTGTTAACTTAATCAAGAAACTGATAACCACTTCCAAAGAAAGCAGCATCTGACATGGAGCACAGGAACTCAGCCTAACAAACCAGTCATTTCACACTAGCTGTTGTTCAGTGGCTGAAGTTTCCAATGCTCGGAGCGAAGCTCATTCCTTTCTAGTGTCACCTTTCAACATGCTTCAGGATGTCAGCGTCATTTCCCTCCCCCTAATTTTTATTTCAGCAGTCCTGAACTATTTCCTTCTCATTTTGAAGCTGGTGATTCATGAGAGGGAAATGGCAAATTATCCCCCCATCCTAGCTAAAAAAGTTCTGATACTCTATGGAGACGTATCTAAAAATCACATCTACCTCCCTGGTGTAACAGCTGTATTACAAGAAACTAGACTTAAAGGAAAGCATGGGACCTTTACGGAGCTATCTACTGTTTTATCAATTTCAGATACATTACCAAAGTAGATAAAAACAGACATGCTTCCCCTTCACATGTTGGGATGATGTAGAGAAAAAGAAAACTTGAAATGCCGAAGGAAATTTATTTCTTCCCATCTTCCACTCTACCTATAGCCTTTCCTTAAAAGATCTTGGACTGCAGCAATTTAGTTTTACATTTTAGACATAGACACTTTCTTGTGACAGCTGTTAGGAGAAACAGAGCACTTAAAAGATGACAAGACATTTGTAGTATTTACTTTATTTACTCAGGTGTTACTCTATACTTTCCTTACACAAGCACACCTCCCTCTCCCTCACACCCAAATCTGGGTCATTTTCAGTCCTGAGCCAGATGATGCAATTGAACACTCAGGCTATGATCGGCTATCACTCTTCATTCAGACTGACAGTCTGCTTTTTCTAACAAAACTACAGTCTAAATAATTATTTCTGTAATACTTACAGGTGTTTCCTCCTCTGCTTTATGCCCACAAAGTTCTTTCACAGTTTACTGGGAAAAAAATGGGAGTATATAAAAGGAATCCTGACTATAGGTCTGGCATTCCTTAATATAGATACTGATGAGCATGACAGTACTGTTACAAGCTCAGAAATCAGCTACATGTGCGCGATCCCATGCAGGCCATACCAAGCTGAGGTACTTTCACATGGAAAACACACCAAAGTGAAGGTGCCACCACTGACAGCAGATCCACGAGGCACTGTCAGATTACCTAGTAGAATTTGACTCAGGTCAGTTGAATGTATGTGATTATACTTCTGTTTTGTTAGCCAGAACATGTAAGTCAGAACTAGAGCCAGCTCTTAGCAAGCTGCTGCAAAAATGACCGTACCCGAGCCAGCATAAAGTCAGGTTTAATCATTAAAACTCTCCTGATACAAAGTTATACAGTCCACAATTTTTAAACAAATAGAAACCAGACTAATGAATTTAAACCAGATCAGTTTCCTGCATCATGTGGCTTCAGTATTTTGTATCAAGCATTGGAAGTTCTATAGCCAGATTTACTGTATAAAACCACAGTAAGGAAGTCAACACACAGCAGGGGAGGATATTGTTTACATTAAAGGCATCTCATTGATCCCTCCCACAAACACTTCATTAACCCACACCGAAGAACTCAGTGATACAATACTAAAAACATGGAATGTCCCAAGCTTTTAAGTCCATTTATATACACAGATAAAGCCTACAAATTAAACTAGAACCTCAAGCTATTTCGCTTAAACTCTAGATCATAACAAGATTTAAGTTTATTTCACCCCAAGTAGCAATATTTCACAGGACTAATTTTAAAACTATACAACCCACATAACTCAGATTCGTCTTACCAATTCTAAAGTGTAAATGAGACTCCACCTGCTACGTAGCTATTCTAGAAAAGCGACATAAATTAATAGAGCTCCTGAGCACTACATATTAGGATCAACACTGTCTGAAATACTAAGGGTTTATACAGCTAAAATGTTTAACCATTTCTGGAATGATCTAAAGCCAGAGGTACTCGATGCTGTATTCTCGATATGCTAGCATATTTGTTCCATCAGGTGAGAGCCTTTAACAGTTACATTAACAGCAAATTTTTCCCCAGTGTCTTGAGAAGTAACTTTTTACCTACCGTGTAAGGTTATTTCAAATAGTTGAAACCCTGGAGCAGCATTTAATAGAGTGAGAATGCCACACCCCTTGGAAGAATGCCATTTAGTAGAGGCACATTTACACATGACTGTATTTTCTATTAAAATTAATTTTAACTGAAAAAAGTAAACTAAACTAATTTATAACAGCAAACTAAGTGACAGTTCCATTTTCCTCTCCTGTTTACATGTTATAAGCCAAAATACTAGAATTCTTCCAAGAAACAGATTTTAACAGCAACAAAAATTTTGTTATTGAGTAGTAGTCTCCTTATTTAAGCTACAACTGCTCCTTCATCTGACTTTTCTTTAAAAGAAGGAACCGATAGGACTGAAAAACAAGTGTTTCTCCAGCTTTATACTGACAGCTGAAATGGCAGTCTTGTAATACTTTTTTCCCCTTCAGTGGCAGTCTCAAAAATAACGCAAATATGCTTTCGCTAACAGTCTTTGTTACTTTATGTTTTAGGAGTAACTATCAGGCTGTTGGCTCTGGTGTGTACTGTAAAAGCGTGGTGATAAATATCCCAAACTGAACTTTGCCATTCAAATTTCACTGGAAGCACACTATTTTCATATAGCACCTTTAAAAATCATCAGATATGTTATATTCAGAGATTTAAAAATTTTTTTTAAAAGAAACTTTTCAAGTCAAGATCTCCTACATTGAGAATAGATATCCAAATGAGAACACTGATTTCCTGTTGAAGTCTAACATCTCTGAAGCACAAGAAGATTATTTGAGTATTATTCTACATGGATAAAAAGCCCTCTTAGTGACTGTTATTTACAATTACTGAAATTGAAGGAAATATTAGCTGTGTGAGAACAGCCAGCCCACATAATGACATTTCATGAGAGCTTATGCTCAGACCTACAAAATCAACTTCAAACACTGGAGAGCATTCTGGAAATTACTGTGTTAGAGTGAGCACCTGTGAAAGCCAAGGAACCAACAGACACTACATTACAGGCAAGCAACAGTATATGAACAGCTTAAAATAAGGAAACTGTTGCCTTTTAAATTCAGCTTTTGTTTTTTCTATAACAATGTTACATAAATGCTCAAGACAGCTGATAAAGTGTTCTCAAGCTCGCAATTACAGAAGATCATCATTACACAACTTATTTGAGAGCAAAAGTAGCGTTAAAGATGAGAATACTGTGATTCAAGATGAATGGAAATTGAATAACTAGGACAGTTTAAAAAGATGACTGGACATACACACTATTTATATAAACTTTATTCACGTATTTCCTGAAGCATAGCAACTGTATTCTGTTTGTTTCACATATGTTCAGAGAGCCATACACTATCAACAATATTTGGAAAAATAAAAAGCTACCTACTAACTACAGCTAGAAATACAGTCTTCTGGAGCAGCGGTGCACTTCAGTGGTTTCTCCGTTTCATCTTTCCGAATTCTCAATTGGGAGAGTCGATAGATAAATGGAGCTGTTACTACTACATTATATGTATCAAGAATTCTAGTGATATCATTAAAATACAGCTTATTTTAATGTCTAGTGCCTCTGATATTGAGACATTCAGAAGTATTGCTACTTTAGAAGTGGACTGGTCATATTTATTATGACACAATAGCAAAAGTGAACAAGAGCAGCAAAATAAGTGTCTTTTTACTGCCCTCATTTAAGGGGCGCAATATACATCACAGCCCCTGAACGAGGTTAAGGGACTGATTCTTACAACGAAAACGTGAACTCCATTAGAAGCTGCTCTCTCAAACTAAAATCATCGTGTCTTTAAACAGCAGCGCTCTCAAGGGAAACTTGATTCCTCTTGGGGTCTTTTGGTGTTCACAAAGGACAGATCAGCAAGAAGAAACCAACTGTAATCAGGTAATACAGCAAAGACACTGCTAAGCATTTACTGGCATTAACATTACCCTTCAAATTCAGGTTATACGAATACTTTGTTTTTAAAAAAGGGACTAGACATAATAAGTTTGATCATTCTGCAATTTTATTATGTATGAGTACAGACAGGTCAGTACAAGTAACTTTCATTGCTTGGTTCTGAAAGGAGACGTGTCGGAACTGTAACTTAAGTGTTTAAACACATGTCAGTGTTCAACTGGGTAAGGAACGCACTGAGAATTTGTTACCCTACAAAGAAGAGGCAAAAAGGCAACGTTAAAGCTTGGGAAACGCTCTCTGTGCACTCTGTGCTTTTGTACCCGGATGCAACTACTATACCATCTTTGAGCCGGAGCGCTCACGTTTGTGGGTGAGGCCTCTACTCGTGCCTTTTATCGCGAGGGAGGAGAAACGTCTAGAAAAGGAAGGGGCTCCTCTTGCCGTGCGCGGGTTCCCCGGGCAACCCCCGCCCCCGCGGCCACCCCCGGCCACTCGCGGGTCCCCGGCTCCCCCCGGGGCCAAACCCGCCATCCCACCGCCGGCCCCCAGAAACCGGGGCGGGGGCGGTGGGCGAAGAGGGACCCCACGTCGGGCAGGGGTCGGAGGAAGAACCCGCCGCGGCGCGGAGGGAGGCGGGCAGCCTTCAAACGGCGGCCGCGCGCGCCGGATGGGCTGGGGGGGGCAGGGACAGCCACACCCCCAGGGCAGGGAGGGCTGCGAGGGAGCCGTTACGAGGGAGAGAACGAGAAAGAAAAGGAATTTCAAAGAAAAGGGGGATCTGGCTCCAGTCCGGACCGGCCACCGTTCGCCGCCTCTCTCCCCGGGGCAGGTGGGGACGGGCACCGCCCCGCACGGCGGCGAGGTGTCCCGGCGGGACGGGCCGGCTCTTGCTCCCGCCCTCCTTTCTTCACCGCGACGGGTGGGACCTGCCGGCTCGCGTCCTCCCCGGGACCCAGCTCCGCCTCGGACCCGCCGGGACCTGACTTGACTTCCCTTCCCCCCCCCTCCCCTCCTCCTCCTCCTCCTCCCTCCCCCGCCACCACCCGCCCTGCACACACTCCTCCCCGGGCACGGCCCGCGGCCGCCACGCTGCCAGCCCCACTCACCGACTTCATGGCCGAAGCCATGTCGTCGTATCTCTCCGCCTGCTCGGCCAGGCGAGCTCGCTGCAGCAGCTGCTCTCGGTCCCCCATAGCCGCGTCCGTGGTGGCTGCCGGGCTGGGCACTCTGCGCCCCTCAGAGAGAGAGAGAGGAGGGGGGGCGGGGACCTGCGCCTCGAAACGCGCGGGCGCTACGGGTGGGGAGCCTGAAGGGAGCCGCCGCCGCCGCCGCCTCACGCTCGCCCGCCGCCGCTCGCGGGCCTCAGCCGCCGCTCACCCGGCGGCACCGCTCAGCCCGGCGGCCGTTGGCGCCTCGCGCTCAGGGGCGGCGGCAAGGCAGGCGGGCAGCCCGCGCGCTCGCTGCGTCCGCTCCGCCCGGCTCGGCGCCTCGCGCTGCTGCCGGCGGCCGCGCCTGCGCGCTGGGAAGGCAAGGAGGGGGCGGAGCCGCGGGGACTGCAGGGGAGGGGAGGGGGCGCCGCTCCCCCGCGCTCTATTTCTAGGTGACGTCACTTGCTATAAATAGCTACCCCGGGGCGCCGGCGGGGGGAGGCGCATGCGCGCTGCCCCTGCTGCATTTTCCTGCTGCAAAGGTGGAGGTGGGCGGCGGGCACTGCGGCGCCGAGCCGGGCCGGGGGACAGCGCCGGGCACTGCGGAGCGGAGCGGAGCGCCCCCCGGAGCCGCGGCTGCCCCCGCGGGCCGCGCCCGGCGCCAACAGGCCGCGCCGCTCTCGTTGCCCGGCCCTGCCTTTGTGCTACCGGCGCCCTCCGGCGCCAGCCGCGGCCCGCGGCGCTCGCACCGCTGTGTCCCATCCCCGGGAGACAAACCCGCCTCGGTCCCAGCTGCTCCGAAGCAGCCCTGTTGGGGGTGGTAGGCACGGGCCAACCCTGCTGCCTCCCCAAGAGGTGCAACTAAACCCAACGGTACCACGCGCTTTAATTGGTAATGGTCAACCTCTTCATAAACTGACGGCCTTACACGGAGACCGCCTCGACACAGCTGCTGCTGGTGGCTGCAGGAACGCTAGCGTCCATGTTACTCATCTCTTAGAGTAAATCACAGATTAACTTTTCCTGCAACCCACGGCTGGCATTTGAACGTCGCTGCACCGCCAGACATGCGGGAGCTGCTGTACGTCTGAGCGACAGCTTTGCTCACCGCCGGGCAGCTCAGCCCTAGAGCCGCTGACCGCAGTGCCCATTCCCATTTAGCTCACATCTGTTCTCACCCCCAAAGAGGAGGAAAGAGCACGCGTTAGCACGCACCGGAGGCAGGGGACCGAGGCTGACCTCGCTCATGGCCGTTATTCTCCCACTGCCCTCAGTACTCTCACATTGCTGCAATCGAGCAAATCCAGTCCACTGTGCCAGCCAAAGGTTTTTAGCTTAACCCCAACATTGCCGGCTTCTGTGCGTTAAGCCCTAAGGTCATTTAAAATAAATGCTGCAGTTAGTTTTAAAAGAGACTAGACGAATAATGGTGATTTTTTAAAAGAAGGTAAATAAACATTATGACAAATAAGAATAAATGATAGCTGTATGTAATAAAGCATGAGAGATACAAATCACACGTAGCAAGTTGCAAATCGACTGCCAGAACATTCAGGAAGCAGCTCTGTGCAGCACTGTGAGGCGCAAGGTTGCACGTATGTACCGGCAAGCTGCGCGGTGCCTTCTTCCTAACGGGATTTTATTTTCACCGTTTCCAAGAGAAGGCGGTGACATACACAACCCTAACAGAGTGGATCCCAAGCACCAGTCTAATTCATTATCATCATTAATGCAAAACTTGTATTGATTCTACCTAAGGATAAAGTTTTACCTGTGGACAGGAGAAACACGCTCTTGAAAAGGTATGATTCAATGTAACAATATAGATTTTAATGTATGTAACACTTATGCAAGAACAGTGAGAGATGGGCCAATCCAGAATGCCCGGTATGCTTCTCTGGTTTGGAAACTTTGCAGTTGTAATAACTTCTTAGCAGAGATTAGTCAGTCTGCAAAGTGTTCCAACAGCTCTGAAAACGTGTAGGGTCTACCAAAAGCTTTCTAGTCTCATATGGCAGTTTCAGACTCCCGAGGGAAACGGCTTACAAAGTATTTTTATAGGCAGTAATTCACCCACTGAACCAGACAATCTGCATCGATCTGCCAAATATACGTGGATATATCTGCACATGCACAAAAACATTCTCATTAAATGCTTTTGGGTTTTTTAATTGTAGCTTCTGTATAACGGTGATTTCTCAGCCTAAGGCATCTCAAAAGTTCTTAACCCTGAATCCACAAGGTGATCTGTCACCTCATTGCTCTAAAACCAGACACATGTCTAAATCCAACAGTTTCAAGGAAAAGTGCTTAGGCAACCCTGCATGCAGCATTTCAATGGTCGGACTGTAACCTGAAGAAAGTGAAGAGATTGCCTCTCACACATCCCAGGTCTGTGGGAGAGTACCCGTATTCTCCTGCGCGTACAGTGCCTTGTGCTCTGGATCTTCAGCCACGACAGTGGCTCCACAGATCTATAGAGGTACAAGTAAAACCAAATTAGAGCTCACGCAGTAAGTTTTAATCTGCTACAATATCTATAAGCTGAGTTACAATGTCTTAAAAATGGAAAGGAAACGGAAATGTCAGCCGACCTTTTCCTAGAGTGCTGAACGGGGTGCAAACCACCACCTACCTCCGTGGTTCCCCTGCCAAGCTCCAATGCCAGGTGTCACACGTGCTGTTACAGAGCTCTGCGATTCCCAGCAAAGCCGGGCAGGAGCTCAGAAATACTGCTCTCACGAGGCAGGACCAAGAGTTGTTGGCAAAGTGACCGCACCCAGCAAGAATTTGTAGATGGAGAAACTTACGGTACTGGAAATTGCATCATGACCTAAGGCAGTGGCTCTGCTTCACAGGCATATCTGATCACTGGACAGCACCAATGTTCCACAAATAGCTCCTGCTGAAATGCCATTCTAGTCCGCCGCTCGGCCCCACACAGGGGCACTGGGCAGTCTCAGAGGGCGTCTCCCTGCTGCTGATGTGTAGCTGAGGGGACAGAGCTAGAAGGTACACTGGTGAAGAGGAAACCGGAGAAGGAAACTGCCCCACGCCATTCCCAGCCTTTCCCCATGGCGGGAGCCTTCAATTTGGTCATTCTGGGAGCAGTGAGGGAGCAAGCACCTTCTGCAGCACTATTCCCGAGACTCATGGAACTAAAGCAGCGGTACTACAAAGTCCCTGCCACTAATATCCTCCTCATCCCTGGAGCAAACCATCTTTTCTGCAGCAAGGCAATGTTTTATTTAGGGAACTGCTAAATGATACAAGTCTTGAGGACAAGACACTAAAAACCAGAGAGAGAAGAGAAGGAACTACCAGTTGATGGCGGAGGTTAGCCAGCTCCCACATCACAGCAAAAGAAGTAGAGATGAGTATGGTAGAGAGACGGAGAGTTTGTGGGCATCTGACCTTGGCAATACTGGGCCTGGCATGTGCGTGGGGCACGATGCTCAGATAGTGCTGTAAGGACGGATCCTTTCCCAGGCTTAGGACTAGCTCTAATTTTTATTGTTAGAATCCTGGCAGCACATCCTGCCAGTAAGGTGAGACAAGCGTGCATCAGGGAGGAAAGGTGTTGTAACCAATGACAAGATCGGAGCACGAGATAGGAGTGGGTGTAGCTGAAGTGTGATGATTCTTTCCCGAACCACAAGGGACTGTAATTTCAATGATATATTTCTAGCCAAACCATACACCACAATTTAACGAGCAACAGAACCCCCTAGGCTGTCACAGTGTGTGTGAAAATATTCTACTATTTGTCATATTTCAATTTCATATTAATCTGGAATCATTCTCACAGAACCTCCCTCATAACTCAAAGGTAAGACCTAGAATGAAGGGAGAAAGATCCCAGTGCCTGTGTGCTGCTCAGAAGCAGTGGGGTTTGTGCTGTGAACTGCAGTGAAGTACGTTGTATCTCTATTCACCAACACGGGAAGATCTTTGAAACAAAAGGGCGGCGATTTGCACACCACCTGCGAAGCTCCGGCTCCCTCATGGGAAAGGTTAGGTCTGCACACTGAAACCTATTTGGGATCGCTGCAGTGTATTTAATACCCCTCAACATGCACGCACAGGAGCCTTTTGCCTGTGCAGAATCCCATGTGGACACAAGTTGATAAATCCTCAGAACTCTGGGAAAATGTGCTATTTTCAAGCGCTTGCTCATTTCAGAGTCCAATGAAGAATAAGCACTATGTCTGAATAAAAGATTATGGCAGTGTTTTCACTTGCCAGAATGATTCAGGGATATGCACAGGAGGCTGTCAAGCATGCTCAGTTGTGGGGGTTTCTTTAAGTGGCAAGAACACAGTAGCTAACTGAAAGCAGCTTTAACTCTTCATAAGCTGCTTCAGACCACAGTGTTTGCTAGTACTGTCCAGATATAAGGTGTTTTTATTCTTTCTGTAGTCAAAGGAAAATAACCAAAATTCACAAGCATAAACAGGAGAACATGAAAAAGCCTGCTTATCAGAAGCTGTCACCAGAGCACCATAGTGAAAAAAGGCTCTACATGTAAGAGGAAAAAACCCCAACCTATGTTAAGTAGATACTGAAAGCAAAAAACCAGAATGAACAAAAACCCCTCAATCCTACTAAATCCCGGGGTTTTTCAGAGGTACTGAGCATTTGCAGCCTACAGATAAGATCAGAATGTAGATGTCCAGCATTTCTGGAACCACCCCAAAGAGACCTCACGCTGGGCATGCACAATTAAGGACTCAGCATCAGCAGCCACATTTTAAAAATAAGCCCAGATCTGTCTTAACAAATGAATTTTTACCGCTCTTCAAACCTCACCAAAGTGGATTAGTTTGACTTAGAACTGGATTAAATCCCACTGAAAATGATTGATCTGAAACAATGACCTTTCACTGTAGAACATAACGTGAAAGACTTTGGGGATAAGACTGATGAAGCGCAGAGATAAAACAAAATGCCTTTGCCAACATTTCCAAAAGTGGCCTCTTATTCTGGGTGCCCTACTTGAGTCGCTGCATAAGTACTCATCTCCTCTGAAAATAAGGCCCCAGGCAAGTTGAGCCAGGCACCCAGAACAAGAGGCTGCCTGAAAATATTGGCCTCCAAGCTGCACCTCCTACCGTTTGTCCCGAGCGGGCCTCGGATGCACCCATGCAGTAACTGTGATAGCCAGCGGAACTGCCAATGGGACTGAGCCCGGAAAGCTGCTTCTCATGTAATTAATCCTCTCTTGTGCTGTAGTGGATTAGTTCAGAGAAGTTTTTCACCGGCAGCTGCCACGCAGGACCTCCATGTGGACATTTCTACACCACACTTCTAACCTAGAACTACTGATGGGCAACAGCTCAGCCCCTGACCTTGCCAGTCTTAGGCCTGTCTGTTGAACTGCCAGGCGGAAAGCTGCCTCTAGCAGCAATGCTGGAAAGTACGGATTCTTGCCTATTGGGAAAGTGTCCTTCTCACCTCAGGGCCAGCTAAGTAACAGAACTTCTGAAAGTCCTCCTAGATTTCCATCCCCTTTCTGTGATCGATTAACACATAGAAGTACTGTTCTTTGGGCCCTTACGTGCACTTTAAGATAAAAATGGCTTTGTTTTTTCAATCTAGGGCAAGCTCCTTCCTTTGACAGGCCATGCCATGTTGAGGAGGAGGAATGACAACAGCAGGTACAGCACATTCAGCTCAGGGCAGGTCAGCCACATGCTCATAGTGCTTCTAATATAGCTCCAAGGAAGAACAGCATAAACGCACCCAGAGCTCGCTACATATGGTAGGACAAGGAAACCAGAACATGACCGGGATGCAAATCATACCTAGGAAACGAGAACAAGGTAAGACACAAACCGAACAATTCAAATGCTAGCCCAGCGTGAACACAATATCAAGAATTCCACTACGCTGTCCTGTCAAGACTAACTCCACCCAGCAGCACAGGCAGAGAAGGCCAAATGCTAGGCATCACTGGCATTCTGCAGAGATTCACTTGCTCTCTTCCTCTACTGCACCCATCTGTTCTAGCTCATGGATGGGGAAGCAGCAGCCTACCTCTGAACCCTGCTCCGCCACCTCTAACTCAGCGTGGTCAAGTCCCATGAGATCATCTGTAGGCACAGCTTGCAAATTCTTGTCCCAGTGAGATTAGCTCCTCAAAAGTGTTTTGTGCAGATTCAATATCCAGGTGGCACAGGGCAAAGAAGCTAGTGGGCCAGAACGGACTGTGCTTCAACCACTTGACTTTACATCTCTTAAAGAGAAATACTTTTAATTTGCTGGATTTCACATATCAAGCTTTGAATCATCTAACATAAGTTTCCAGAAAAGTAATAAGTTATTTCATCTGGGAAATGACCTAGAAAATTCAGTTGTCCTCCAGAGGACAACTGTGCCAAATTTGGAAATTAAATTCATCAAATGAAGTGTGTAAGAGAAAAAGCTTTAATTCTGTTTTAGCTGCAAAGCCTTTTTCAGACTTAAACTTGGAAAACAGACTTGTTCTAGCACTCCTTAGGAATTCTGGTGAATTGAGCCTCCTCTTTTTAATTAAAAATTCAAAACAACGCCGGTCTTGAACTATTTAAAAAACTTAAAAGGCCTTAGGACACTGGTATTGTTGAGATGGTAGAACAACGGTCAGTTACCTCCAGAACCAAAATACCTGCATTCCCTACCATGGGTTGTTGTCTTAGAAAATAATCTATTTAATTCTGAATGACAGGTACCTAAAATTTCTATAAAAATGGAGTAGTCCTAATTTAATCTTTATCATCTTCCCTGGCAGGGAACAGCACTAAGTATTTGTCAGGAACTGAAATATGTCTCACTGTAAGAGAGGCATCATTCCTCTTTACTCCAGTACATCAGTCTTCGACAGCAGGGGAGAATGTAACCACCCTGGCTTTCATCCACATGTATTACATACCACTGACTGGTTAAATCATAGTGATCGTAGTAACACGACATATTATTAGGGGTGAGAATTAGAGTACCTTGTTTGGGATCTCACACAAAAATCTATCAAGATCCAGTGTGAATTTTGCTATCGGGCTTCTGCTGCTGCATGAAAGTCGTTTCACTAGTTGGCGCACAACAGCGTCTGGTTCTGTTTCCGCCGCAGGGGAGACGCAGCTCTCGCCCACCACAGTGCGAACACCCAGGAAACTGGTTTTGCGCAGCGTGGCCGGGGTTGCGGCACCTCTCGCCCCCGGCCAGCACCAGCAGCACCAGCAGCACCAGGGGCGGCTCCCGCCTTGCGGGTTACTTTGCTCCCCTCCTCAGCCCGCGCTCGCCGCCAACGGTCGCCGCGCGCCCGCTCCGCTGTTGCTATGGCTCGGCGGGAAGCGGCAGCCAATCAGGGGGCAGCAGGATATATTTATCGCTGTTGCTAGCGCCGCCGCGGGGCGGCGGGCCAATAGGAGGGAGCAGGCGGGCGGCGCGAGGCCGCCGCAGCGGCGGGAGCGACGCGTGGCCGCGGTTGCTGCAAGGCCGAGAGCCCCTGCAGCAGCGGCGGCGGCGGCGGGGGGCGGTCAGCGCGGGGCGGGCGCCCCCCTGGCGGGCTCGTGGGAGCGCCGCGGTCGCCCGGCACGCACCCTTCCTCCCCGGTGCGCCAGCTCGGATTCAGCCAGGGCGCCGCCGTTGAAGGAGATAAATGCAAACGTGTGCGTAACCCTTCCAAACACCGCTGTTGTGAACACAAAACCTCCGACAACAAGAAAATGGCCTTTCAAGGGAGATCCACCAAAACGAAGCATCGGGGTCCCAAGTGCACCCAGTGCAGCTAGTGCTAGGGTTTTAATATATAATTAAATACCATGTGTGAGTAATCACTTCACACCCTTACCTTGAAAAATGAACCCTGGAGAAAGAATCATAACCTTTATTTGCCAACTTTATTACAAAAGGTACTGCAGGCATGTACACTTTGTGTATCTCGGGGCTGGAGTTCGGCAAGGGTTACCCCTTTTGCAATACTGATTTTAAAAATAGCTCAAATGCCCAATGACTTGCAGCATTAGTTTTAAACCTGCATCAAGGGTCTGCTTTGCTGCTCATGCCTGAACACTCTCATACACAATTCTGCTTTTCAGTCGCCAAGAGAAAGAAAGGAAACAGGGCTCCTGATCTGTGAGCAGCCTGAGATGAAGGAGTGTAACAGGGGGCCTTGGGGCTCAGCTAGGTAAGGAAGAGAACCAGGCAAAAGGAACACAGTTGTGCACGCTCCCCAGGAGAGCTGCAGTGTAACAGCTTAGCCCTGTGGAATGAGGCACCTTCAGCCAAATACAGTGTTAGCCCCACACTTGCTATGGTGTGCTGGAAACGGAGCCTGCACAACTCAACGCCGCTTTGCAGGGCACCCGTTGGAATAAGATGTGCTTGCTGGCCGTTACCTGGTGTCAGGCTGCCACAGACCACCTGAAGGGTGACACAACTGCCTTGGTGGTTTCAGTCCACCCAGATCTGGGGACTGAAAATGGATCAAGAAGGTTCAGCAGCTCCTACTTCCTCCAGTCATCCTTCTTTCCCAGGCAGTCTGAGTTGCAGGTAGTATTAAATACTGACACACTGGTATGCCCTCCCCCAGTCCTGCAAGAACATTGACTGAAAAATAGCACTGAAAATTCTGCCATGCTCCAGTTTGTGTATCTGTGACACTATGGAGCATGGAACCTGCTGGAAGTTACATCGAGCTGTACGACAGAAATACAGATGAGAAATAGCAGTATTTCACCAGCACTTAGCTGAGACCTTATTTTTCGGGCCTGAGAAAAAGTTATCCAATATCCACTGCTAGGCAATGTAACTAAATTTTACTCTTTTTGAGTACAGAACCATCGTTTACCTTCATGATGTAATGAAGGACTCAGATCTGACCCAATGCTACGGGTAGAAATATATAACTGCCACAGAACTAGTGACTTGATTTTTTTAGCATCTACAGTGCAGCTTCAGACTACTCCAGTAAAAACCTAAAATCCACAATGCACCTTTGGTTTCTTCTATCCTTTGCGAAATTCTTAATAGAACTGTAACTAAACAAACTTTGTAACTATTAGAAAAAGCCTTCATCCTTCTACCTCCCTCTCTCTATTCATCTCCACGTCAAACCCCTTATTCATTTAAAAACAAAAAAAAAAAATCCAGGAAAGGATGGGTTGTTTCCTGGGGAAGTGCCAACCACATCGAGCATCCCTGCAGGCAGGTCACATTCGTCCCCCAGCTGAGAATTCAAAGAGCAGCCACGCTGCCCAGAATGTGTCGTTGGCTAATGGGTCACCAACTGGATCCTCCAGGACCTGAAAGACACAGGAAGGAATCAAAGCTTCACCACATAATGATGCTGCTGCTCACAGTGGAAGAGCTCATTTGGGCAAGATCGTGTGGTGGGAAGGGATGTCAGCAGTGAGGGCTGCGTGCATGAGGTGACAGAGGCCTTGTTCCCCTCTAAGTTCAGGTAGAGTATTCCATCTGTACAGGACGCGGGTCTAAAAATGACAAACACAATCAGTACACAATTCAACTCTTAGAGAAGAGCAATTCCCTTCCCTTCGCCCAAGGCATTGGCTCCTATAAAAGCAAGTAAATGACAGAGGGTAAGACCAGGATGAAATAATTAAGGGAGTGATCACCTGAACAAGGGAGCTCTGTTCAGGGAGAAAAAAATGTCTCCAAAATAAATAAACTTTTTTGTTTGCTTGTTTTGTTTTACTCTCATTTTGGCTCTCATGGGATGCATGACCTATGAAAAGCAAATTAAAAGCCATGTGTGGACAAAAGGAAGTGTACATCTGCACCCCTGTGGTTCAGGCACAAGAACCAAATGTGCATATTCCTGCAACAAGCCCAGGACAAGTTCATTCAGCAAGAAACAGAGTAGCCAGGAAGTCTGTAGAATGCTGTAAAAATCATTTACCCATTCAAGCTCTTCCTTTTCCTACAGCACACATTAAAACATGCAAAAATTGCTTTTCTGTATTCCTGAACTGAGTAATTTTTACAAAGATTTGAAGATGTCCCCTTTTGACATCTGTAGGCATCACACGGTATCTTGCTCCCCAGCCCACGTTGCACTGAGTGTCATGTTTCTATACCATTGCAAAATCAGTGCAAGAAGGCAAAATAGCAAGATGAAAACTAGCTACAGAAACTGCATGCTCTGGAAATCTTAGAAAAGGCTTATTCATTATTAATGCCCAAAGCTTTCCTACTCATCTGGCTCACATTATGGTTGGTAAAAAGGCCACTTTCCAAGATACAGATCTTTATATTGATGCTTTCAAAGGCTCAAAAGAGGTTCTGTTACTGCCCTCAGAGCTGCAGACGCTTCCTATAATAAGGCCAGCAGATATGGTCTCCTGCTTTTCTAAATCTCTTTTAAAAAGGTTTTCTCCAGCAGCTTACATTGCAAGAGAAACAGAAATGGATGCTAATTGATCGGTAGACCAACACATGCAAAGCCAAAAAATAGCTCAAGGTACAGTTTAGATAGGGCTTTCTTGGGTCCTATTTTTAAGTAACATTTAATTCACAGATGTGCTCCCATCCCCTTGAAAGCAGCAGATTTCTAACTTCTAATCTCTACTGCCTTAAAATCACCATAAGAAGGCATGCAGACTGCATCTAGATCATGGAAGTAACTTCTTTTATCATTTCCTGTAATAACACTGCTCTGTACACTGCTATCAGCCATCTCAGAACACTGCAAAAATCCCTTTTCCTCAGGAATAACACAGACTTGGAAATGAAAATTACATTAAAGACTTTAAGAGGTCTGAGTGAGCAGAGTCAAATTCTGCAGAAGCCCTCAGAAGGGAGGACCCTCCAGCAGCCATCTTCCTGTCATCTTCTTTCCACAGTGCTAGGTGAGCCCTCCGTTACTCAAAATTTTAAGTGACACTTTGGATCTGCACAGGTTGCTTTGGCCATCATTTCAATGACACGTTTAGTAAAATTAGGGTCTGATAAGCAATCCAAGCGGAAAAAACAACAAACACACCTCTCCTTCTAGCATTTGCTGGATGCTACAACCAGTAAATGCCCAGCTTGCTCTGAACGGAATTCCAAAAGGTATGCTTATATCACACGTTTCATACTAAATACAATGTGAGATTTCACATCTCCTGTGTGAGAGCTACAGCTGGATAGTGTGTATAGGGCTAAGCTCCTTTCTCTGAACATTAGGTGTGTTCTCTTACCTGGCTTTGTCCCAGGGCTTGGCTTTCTTCCATGCAGGGTGCAGAAACAGGTGGGCACTGAGGCTTGCCAAACACAGTCTGACAGGAGCTGGAAGAAAATATGGTGACATAAAAATGCATTTGTATTTACGCTCTACTCACCACTTACTGTAGTGTTTTGCACAGGACAAGAGGGGCTAGTGGCAAGATTATTCATTCAACAGAGTTCTTTAAGTTGTCTACAAACCTGCCCCATTTCTCTGAATTGTGATGGCCTGAAAATACGGATTCTGCACTGGAAGGACTAGCCTGGCCAGGAGTATACAGGAATGACATCTCCATTTACAACTTCCCTTATGCACCAGAACACTCTCCATAAACAAGGAGATGTCTACCCAAATGTCTCTTTCCTGGAACATGTTTCAAAAACACAGATCTAAAGAGTCAAAACACATAAATATCTGGTTTTAGACATAGCCACAACATTGGCTGCGAATCTACTATAGCTTTTCAAGGCTGCAAGTCAAGAGTCTGGGAACATGGCTCCCCCATCCACACCTCCCTTGGGGGCTCTGGCAACCTCTTGAAAGAGGTCACAGCCTGCGGGCACTGGGTCAAGTAAGAGACACTGGTACTTGATGATGGGTTGTTCTCTCCCTTCCTCACCAACTCCAAAGCATCCCTACTCCAACAACACTGCCCATACGATGGCCAGGAATAGCCCAGGGTACGAATGGCCATCCAGGCCCAGACCAAAGGTGCCAACTAATAGAGTGTAGGAAAAAAGTAGAAGAAACAGGGCAAGTGTCAAGTTGCCCTTCCTTGGAATGCGCCCCAGGTTCCAGCAATCAGTCTTGGGACTCCTCTGCTGGAGGCAACATCCAGGCAATTACATGTACTAACAACAAATGGACTCAACCCCCTGTCCCCGCAAGAATTGTCTCATCCTTTTTCATAGCCCACTTACACTGACATGCACAATGCCCTTAGCAACAAATTCTGTGATTTAATTATGCAGCATGCCAAAAAACAGCCTCCTTTTGTGTGTTTTGAGTTTGCTGCCTGCCAGCGTTGGGGTGCTGGGTTATCCAGAGGGGAGAGCCTAACAGCAGGAGGATTCCTAATGCTCTGAGCTGGAATCCCAGAAACGCAGACAGAAGCGGTAAGCTACAATGAACATCTCGGCACTGATGTTTTCTAAATCAATATGCTGGCTCATAAATGCAGTCTGTCTTGCTCCACAGAGTTCAGTGTGCTTTTCTGTTTGAAATGTGAGGCACAAGAGAGTTATATTCTGCATGAACCATTAGCTGGGCTACATTCCACCTGTCCCAACTCAAGGAGTGAAGAGGATACAACACCACTATCTGTAAAGGCAAGCATCTGTTTGGTGTCCCACAGGGACTTCCAGTTCGCTAGCTGGATCAAACTCTCTTGCGAGGCAGCAGGAACATATGGAGACAGTCAGCTCCCAGCCTGGTTCCCCCTCACACTCCCACCTCACAGCCCTGTAGATCAAAAGAAGTTTGGACACAGCCCAAGTGCGTAGGACCGACTGTAAAAAGCCCATGAAAGAAATCAACTGGAATTGTTCTAATAAGCTTTCAGGCCAAGTCCTTTCCAGGTGAGCACCTTTAGAAATGAGACAAGCACATTAAAGGTCCTTTGGCTGACTTGTAGCTCTGCCCCTGCGCACTCAGGAAGCAGGGAGCCACAGGTGCTGGCAAGGCAGTGAGAGCACAACACTAAGTCCACTCCAGGTGGGTGACCTTGGATAAATAATTTCCTTCTCTGCACTTTACTCTCATCTGTAAGGCAGGGATAACTTCAGTGCCCTCTCTTTCCAGGATAGCAACACTCATTTGCCTTACAGTTTAAGCTGTTGACTCATTCATGAGTCCCCAAATGAGTGATGCTTGTTGCAACATTATTGCTAAAGATGACTCTGGTGACACAATACTTCTCTCTAATCCAGTAACTCTGTTAGAGGGCTCTGCCTGATAACAAAGGTGATCCTCATTCACTGCCATTCACTGAGCAGTGATCTTACCCAAGACTACCCGTGTGAGGTCTCCTGGCTCCCTAGAAAGAAATTGCAAAAATGCCAAGATGAAATTGCAGCCTAAGCATCACTTGTTTCTAAAGAGGTTGCTGTTCCATAGCATTCATGGCATTTTGGGGAGTTCAAGGTTTTGGGGGGAGCTGGATCAGGCCACTAGGCAGGGTTTATGAACGGAGTTCAAATAACTACATCCTCACCAGAAGGTGTCAACAAAGCAGCGAGTCCTGCCCCTGCCAGGAATATGATAAAGGGTGTGTGGATTCCTGGCACAACTGACATACCCAACAAGGAGACATTCACCATAGATTTCTTCTACTGGTGGAACATATTTTAAAAATAAACATGAGCTCACTCTAGAGTCAGACCATGCAATTTTAAATCCAGCCAAAATATTGCCAGCAAGCCTCACTGATCTTTCATGATCTGTTTAAAACTGCGAATCCTAAAACACAGGCTGAGGTGGGTTTACAATGCCCAGACCTGGGTTCTCCCCAGGAATTCAGAGTGGAGAGTCTGACATGAATGCGAACGACTGTGGGCACCAAGCCAACTGGGAAACAGGGGTAAAAGGCAGAAATGTTTTTAGCAGGGAATTGGGAGGCAAAAACCTCACTGACCTTTATCTCCAGTGAATCACTGCCTCCCCTTGTTGCCTGACAAGCCACAAAGCCTCCCCATGCCTCTGCTTCCTCATCTATAGAGTGGGAATAAAACTGTTTCTACCTACCTCTTTGACATATTACTGGCAGTGTCATGCTAGCACAAATGCTGGACAATTTCAAGCAGAAAGGTTATGAAACAGGGCTACTGCTCCTGTTCCATCTTGCAGTTCAGTAAATTAAAGGAACCTCATAATTTCTGTTTTGCGGTGTTTATTTTTATGTAACATTATGGAAGTTGTATAACATATGGAAGATGGCATGGATTTTTGTTGTTTTGCATTCTGTGAATATATCTCAAGTCCCAGAGGAGACCTGCAGTCTGAAACATTTGATACAGGTGGAAAACAGAAAGACAGAACAGTGCCTGTCTTTCTGTCTTCCAATTTGGAAAGCTTGCACTATGGAATAATCTTGTCATGAGGTTATGAAGCTACAAAAAGTATTTTAGGATTAAATACGGGCCCTGCTAACCCAGCCCACAGAATCAGCTCTCACTGAGATCAGTATAGGTTATAACTTTCTGCCAAAAAGAAAAACAGGCAAATAGCTTAGGAGCTAAATGTGCTTTAAAGAGAAGGGTTCATATCTTTTCTGATGAGCCTGGTCCCGAATCTCCTTTGTGCCACCACCATAAAACACGTAGACATTTATACAGCATTTCCCATTTCCAGTGCACAAATATAAATATCTGCAAAATACGATGGACACAAAGAGAGCCAGGCCCTGGGATGAGATGCATCACTACACTCTTTCTGAAACCCTCTTCAGCAGGGAGATCAGGACAAGGCTAGACCCACACCACCATTGTTACTCCTGCCTTTAAGAAGCCCTGTGCTTTCCACTCCCTTTACCTGTTGGGAAGAATAGATTCCAGGGTCCCTAGCTGTCCTTCTCTAAGGATGAAGCTTTCAACCTCTAAATCTGACTGCTGAGTGATTCTTCCTGAACTGGCCTCAATACAGCCACCTTGAGCGACTCTGCTCAAGGGAGCTCTGATACCTGCTGAAATAAATACTTGTATTAAAGACAATTACAGATAATGTGACCCCAACCTCTGACCCAGCTACTCCTCCCCTCCTTGCTCCACATTCACCAGAGGCTGGGTGAATGACAGCCACAGCACTTTCTGTCCTATAGACCTACAGTAAAAGCAGGGGGACATCATTGATGTATGCTATCAAGGCTTTTCTGAAGAACAGGGAGAAGAAAAGAGATGGTGGGAATGTCAAACAAGACTGGACAGGAAGGAAACACAGAGGGAGAGAGAAAGAATTGCAGGAAGGAGAAAGGAAAGTGAGAATGTGTTGCTGAAGACGAGCACCGTGTCACAGTTAAGAGGTTCCCAGCCTCTGCTCAGGCAATCTTTTAAGAATGACAGGCATTTAAAAAACCCAGAAGCTTGCAAACTGACAAAGTGAACAGACGACACCTGAAGGGACTCTTCCAATGGAAATGCTAAAAGGAATCCACCTTGCTGGAGAAGTACTATCTTATGGAAGGAGTTAGTTTAAGCAAAAGAATAGGTAAGAATATCTGCTTCAACACCTTAAATCAACAGATTTTCTCACTGAGCTACTATGAGAGCAGAACTCCAGAGGTCAAGAGAGCTTATCCTGCTCCCAGTTGTCATGACATTGGAAAGCCACATAAGTGAGCAAGAATGTTTACAACAAAGGGAGGAGAAGATTGAAAACTCCTAAGGTCAACGATCTGGGTGCAGTTTTACTAACCTTCTGTACCTGGGGTCCACATGGAGCCAGAGACTCCTCTGGTGCTGGAAGGGGCCTGCCACATGGCCAGCCGTTCATCTGGGAAGGTGAGGGATCCGCAAGAGCATAGGACAAAGTTATCCAGCTGGGGGCTGGCATCAGTACTGCTTGCTACTTCTCCAGGCTGCAGGACGGCAGAGTTAAAGCAGGTTCCTGGTTCCAGCATAGCCTCTGTGCAAAAAGCTACCGGTTGTTCAGTGTTGTGAGTGGTCAACAAAGCCTTGCTTGTCCTCACTTCATACAGCTCACTGCTCTGCATAAAGCTGTAATGATGGAGAAATAAACCAGCAAGACATATTGCTTTGCAAAGAGGGGAGACCACCCCCAGCTAAACCTTTGAAACCTGCCCCTGACAGCTGGGAGATAACTGCTAGATGCTCTGCCTGCCTGATGCTGGTCATGGACCATTCCCATCTATGGAGTCATGACTCCTACGTGATGTCCTCTGGGAACTGGCATGAAAGTCAGTTCCATGAACAAGTTTAAAGGTTGCTTTGTCTCTGAACTGCCACTGTAAAGACTTTTTCATACATCACCTGGATTCCAGCATCTTTAAATAAGTTCCTTCAGGAGGCTTATCCAGATCTGCAGCTGACTGCTCCCACCCTGGGTCACAGGGCATGAGGGTTATCTCCATTTGCTCAGAGCCGATGCCTACATAAGATCCATCTGAAAGGTGCAGGCCGGGCAGGTGAAGGAACACTAATAGTTACTCCAAAAAGCAATGAAACAAGTCTAATTTGCCAAATGCAGCAAGACCCTCTTATTCCCCGTGACCGAAGTTTGGTCAAGGTTCTGTGAAAGGGCAGGGAAACACTGGGTTTTACTGGAGTACTGCCCTGATCCCAGAATCTGAGAGCAAACACCTGCTGCCTCCCATGTATTTGCTTTCATTTGGTACCCTTTCTGTGACGAGGATCTCTTTTCACCTCTTCTTGTACCAGCCTCACCAATGCTTGCTCCTCCTATGGAGCCTCTAGCCAAGCAGTGAGGCACTCCACTGAAGTAGAGTCCTCCAGTGTCCACTTGACCCATCAGCATATAGATACTGTTCTGGAGAAGGAATATCCTTCCCTTCCTGAGGGAATTTAAAATTGTTTTTCAGCTTTCTGGACCACATCCTAAGCCCATTAGGAAGAGACAAACCTGCAGTTTGTGGAGCGTAGGATCCTTTATCCTGCTGCTCCTTTGTGTGGTAAGTGAAAGACCTCTCAGGACATGAGTTGTTGAGCTTTTCTGAATGAGGGAGGCAGGATTTTTGACGTCGTCGGTAATTTGCAAACCAATTATAGACCTGACTTGGCTGCAGGTTCATGTCGCGAGCCAGTCCCTCCTGCAAACCCAGGTGCAGGGAGAGGTCAAGGGAAAAACAATAAACCGCATCCAAATAACAAGGCTTTTCCCTTCAGTTCCAAAAGCAGCCCAGCAAAAGAGTTTTCAAACCCACAGACATTTCTTCACTAGGTCTCCAATAAGTCTATGCGGATCCCATTGAGGAGACCGATTTATAAACTTAAAAGAGTTGCTGGAAAACACACATTCCACTCTGCTCCCCTAGTCAATTTGTTTGCTAAAGGAAACCATATACTGCTATTTTATATTGCTATATTTAAATGTAAAACCTCACCAAAGCATGCTCTTCCCACAGAACGACAGCTTCACATCACTAACATGACACTAACAGGATAAACACTAATGCATTTGCCACATTAAATAGTTTTCACAAACTGTGAGTGGTATAAACATCTGTATCACGTTCACATAAAAATTTCTGCTGTATTAAATTGTTAAATAATGAGATCATGTAAGTGAAGAACATATTGGGAAATTAAGGCATAAGTGATCATCGTATCCTGACCTTTTAGGACTTAATTATGCTACTTCATTATGCTCCCATTCAGATTGGTTTTTTAAAATGAAAATTCGGAAGTTATTGCTGCTTTGTGAAAAGGGTAAGCAATAAACCATCTTCATATTGCAGAACTATTCACCAGGCCACCCTGCCTCATACGAGAAAGGTGTTGGAAAAACTGAGCACCACAGAGGCAGACTTTAAAGTCTGAAGCCTTCACCTTGCAAGGTAGTAATCAACAAGGATTACTGAATTAATTTATATGTCACTTTCATTACAAATTTGTCCCTGTCCAAAGAAGGTAGGTGCATGCATACATAACACAGCCTATCGTGTTTTCAAATTCTGTGCATTTAATGTGATAAGTCAGTATGAAATATATTCTGGTAAGCAAAGTGCAATTTTATACAGGCTATAACTCAGTCAAGTCAGAGCTATTTATCACTGTAACATAGCTCTTCTGAGTGATGGTTGTTTCGCTACTGCTGCTCAATCACTACAATATTAGAACTGTTAAAAGCCCAGTAAGGAGCTTATTTCCCCTGATCTTTTTGTCTGAAGCAAGTGAAATTACTTAGCATGAACTTGATGATTTTTTTAAGGAATCCTTTAGGGAAAGATCAAATATTGGGAATCCCAGCCTTACTGGGGCTTCTGAAAACAAGGATTTAGAATGAAATCAGTTATTAACCCCTGATCACAAAGTTCTTTTTTTCTGTGACAAGGAGACTTGATTGGAAGTAGTATATCCCTACCCGCTGTTTCTTGTTTGGATTTGTTGTCACCTCTGCAGCAAACCTGTGCAGTTGCTGGCGTACTTCATCTGAATAGTTTCGATTCTTCAAACCTTCAGGACAAAGGGAAATAGGTGGAGGATTCCTGTACACAGGAGAAAACAGGATTAAAAAGGACCCAAAAAGAGTCATTCACATTCACGGGAATTTTCTCACATTGCCACAAGTGGTCAAAATGCCAAGAAAAACGTAGTTCCAAGAAGCAGCCATCTTGAGATGCAAAACCAGCCTCTGCATCTCTACCCCCTGCCTCTGATAACTACAGCAGAGAAAAAAAAACATCAGTTGTCCCATATGCTGCAGTACCTCTTCCGGCAACGGAATTTCTGCAGTGGTGTCAGAAAATCCATGCGGTGTTTCTCCATAACCCTCCGGTAGTGAATCTCATGCCAAAGTTGCACCAGCTCCTCCTTCTCTTCTGCCTTGCAATACTAAAACAAAACAGTATGTAAGCAAACCCTTTCCAGGTAGTCAGTCAGGCTTCCTATAAAGGAGAAAACCCTCAACAACTAGAAACTTACTCAGAGATTCCTACTGGTTTGACAAAGCTGGCAGCATTATCCAAGTATAGGGCTCGCTGTATCTTCTCTAATGTACACAGGAAGTTGCCTGCCTAATTCCTTCTTTTCCCCTAGTGAGCAGGGCTGCCTTACCAGATCTAGAGGCCAAAATCCCTCACCTCAAGTGGTGCCGTCCAGCTTTCCTCGTACCTTCCCATCCTGGCAAGCCCTCTAAACTTGGCCTCCCCAAGGCTTTTACATCCTGAGCCCTACGTTTGTGAAGAACTCCAAGAAACACCACACCAGAGAACAAAAATACTGCTTTCATAAACTACAACCAACCCCATAATCACCCAGTTACCTTCTTCCCCTTGACTGATTAATAACTACCTGTAACAAAGGCTTTATCCTGTGTTTCAGGTCAACCAACCCGCACAGATCACCTTCTGCCACCGCACACCAGCTGGAAATGCTCCACGTGCTCCAGTTTGGGTACCTCTGCACTAACAGTTCTAACTACTGCTTTTCTAACAGTGCTTTTTGTCTCCATGAAGAAACAAAGAACACATACCTCCAGGAGTCTACAGGCTGTGTCATGCTGCCCGTTATGGATATGAACGAAGACACAAGCTCGGACAATGTGGATATTAGTGAGAAAATACATCTTGTGTTTGCATCCCATCATGGCCCCAACCAGCTTCTCCAGACTAGGAAATGAGTTCCGGAGGTCCTGGCAAAGCTCTCCTGCTAGATCCAGCAGCTTGGCAGGTGGGGGATCCTTGTTTTTATTCCTGTTTAACATGGCCATGAACCGCTTCATCCTTATGCCCTGTTGGAAACCTTTGCTATGCAATGCACAAAGTTGTGGTTAGATAAAAACTATTATCTCCTATTTTTAGCTCCTATAGTATGCTTTTTTTTTTTTAAAGGAAAGAAATTCACTGTGCTCTTAAAAGCAGCCTGAGGACCTCAAAACACTTAAAATAAAACTAGACCTAAAGCAGCCCTGAAAGGCTAAAGCCACACTAGGTTTGTAGTTGAGAAAACAGAGCTCAAAGACGCATTAAACTTGCCCCAAAAACTCAGAGGCTGAGGGAGGAGGCCAAGGCAGGAGGGCTGCCATGGGGAACTGCACACTGGGCTGGTCCCCATCTCCCCCGCTTCGGTTTGTGTGTGCGGCTGGGGGCTCTGGAGGTGCTGGGGGCTCTGCAGCACCCCACGCACACACGTGTGCCCCCAGGCCCTCCGCTCACATCCAGAGCATAGAATCATTAAGGTTGGAAAAGACCTCTAGGATCATCACAAGTCCAGCCGCCAACCCAACACCCCCAGGCCTCCTAAACCATGTCCCCAGGTGCCACGTCTGCACGGTTTTTGAACACCTCCAGGGATGGTGACTCCACCATCACCACCTCCTCCACCACCACCAGATCAGGTACCCCCGTATCCAAATCACGACGTGAACCTTTACACGCACTCCTTACAGCTTAAAACTACCAGAACGTTAAGCCCCGGGACGTTCGGGTGAAACTAACGCGTTGTCTCCCTGGCACGGCGCGGGCAGGCCGGGGCGGGCAGCGGTCACAGCACAGCGTAACTCAGGCGAGCCTCGGGGCTGGTTTTCGCCCGCTTTCCCGGGGTGAGGAGGCCGGCGCCATGCCCCCGCGCCCGGCGGGTCCCCGCGGGGCCAGCCCGCCCCCCGGCCGGCACAGGGCGGGGGAAAAGCTGTTAAATACCTGCGAGGCCCCGGAGCGGGGCTCAGGGCGAGGCCGCGTGGGGCTGCGCGCCCCGCGGGACCCCGCGCCCCCGGCGGGCGCTGCGCGGAGCCGGCCCGGCCCCGCACGGCCCCGGCTCTGGCCCCCCGGCCCTGGCCCTGCCCCGGCTCTGGCCCCCCGGCCCGGCCCCGCACGGCCCCCGGCTCTGGCTCCCGGCTCTGACCCGCACGGCCCCGGCCCGGCCCCGCACGGCCCCCGGCTCTGGCTCCCGGCTCTGGCCCCCCGGCCCCCGGCCCAACCTCACCATCGCCCCCAGGCTCAGGCTAGGCAGAGATTAGCAGCGGCAGGAGCGGCCCTCGCTTGCAGGCACGGAGCGCTGCTGGCCCCGGTCCTCGCCCCGGCCGGGGATGCAGGGCTGCCCCTGCACTCCGCCCCCCCCGCAAGTTGCTCTGACAAAGCAACTGCTGCGGGCACGGCTACTTTCGGCATAAAGTTGTGCAGGCGAGACGGAAGCAAGGTGCTTTCATACCAAAGGATATTTTTTAAGCTGTTAATAGGGATCAGCCATGCACCGATAATTCTGAGTGACACGGCATGCAGCTCAACCGCACCTGTTCTAGGTGGGCACTGTTTAATAACAGATGAGCAATCCAGACTCAGTTTAGTGGGGGATAAAACTGAAGCAGCTAGGATTTTCCTTGAATTAGGTCTGAACGCCACTGTGGATGTGTCAGCCCTCTGCCGACTTCAATTTAGCGAGAACAGATAACAGTAATGATCTTGCAGTAGGAGTCAACAGCCCACCCACACACAGCCCCACTGGGTGCAGGTCCTGAACCCACCCTTAAATAACTCAGCTCATGGGAAGACCCTGCACCATACACCAGCTTTCTCTGCACAAAGACCACATACTTGAGCGTAGGCATCTTCATTTTGCTGCATGCAGACATGCCCATAATCCTCCATGTTCCTCCAATCAGAGGCATCTTGTGTTCAGTTGCCCTTGCTTTCTCCTTAGGCTTGGAATCTGGCCTTGCAGGACAGTAACTGGCCTCTTGCTCCTGCTGCATGACCCTGTTCTAGATCCAGAGCTGGAGACAGAAAATCCTGGATGCTTAACAGACAAAGCCCCACCACTGAACTTGGAGCATTTCATTATCATGCTAGACATAAGCAGCAGTATTTTCTTTTGGCAATTATTCTCCCTTACTCCCCAATTCTGTATTGCTCTCTGGAGTTACAACAAAACATCAAGTCACTTGATTTTTTGCATTTTTACTTATTTACATGTATGAACTTTAACAAAGGTCTCACATTTTATCTTACATATTCACACAACCAGGTACACCTCAAAAGGGAAAGAGGCAGGCTGCTGGCAGGCACATCAGATGCAAACAGCACCAATCATTTCCAATGACAGTAAGCTGCTACCATCACACTCTGCTGAATCTGACCACCCTTGAAAACCATTTGCCCACTGCCTCCTTTACCTCTGCTCTAGCTGAAGTTTTGGCAATCGAGGACTGCAGCTACTTGAAAGCAAACTGAGGTCAGGTGATAGGTATTGGCAAGCCAAGAGCTCAGATTCTTCTTCCAAGGGCTTAACCAAATTCTGTTGAATACCAACAGCAACATTGATCAGGTCCTCTTGGAGCCTCAAGATGAATCAGAGAGGCTCTTTTCCAGTCATCCTTCACCTCTACTTCCTTGCCACAAGGTAAAGGTTGTAGCTGTCTCCCTAAGAGATACAACCCTATTTCATGGAGCGCTAGCATGCATCTTGTCTAGACAATCAGTCCAGAACAAAACAAGCCGGCTGTCTTTGTTCCAGCAAAAGTCTGTAAAGTCTTTCAGCAACCGATCAGCAAACTTTTCATCCCCAGTGGCACTGGACCGCCACGTTTTCGTCAGCATGGTGTTGTAGGCCCAGTTGTAGCCAACGCGCTCTTCACAAAACATGTTCTGGTTGGTGGAGCTAGTGGAGTTGCGCCGGCGTCGCTGCTGCCCACAAGAAAATTTCCGCTTGGAATACGGTAGCTGCAAAAACACCGTCCCTGGAGGAAACAGACAGGACTTTACTCTTAGGCAGATCTGAGTCCCTACAACTGGTAGCTGACTCATTAAATTCTGAAAAGGAAACTGGACTGAGTTTCATTTAATTGCCTTTTAGCAAGATAAAATGGGATACACTTTTCCTCCTTCGCTTTTACATGCTATTTCCTGCAAATAACAGCACTGGGAGAGAGCACACTTAGTCTTGTCTTTCTCTTGGTAGAAGGGAATGAAGCAAAGCTGTAGGCTCTGATCCATCTTTCTAATTTTACATCAATTTCCATTCTCTTCTGCAATTTTCCAAAAGCTCTCTTCCTGTCTTCATGTCTCAGCAACCCCCCTGAACATACTGTTATTTTACTGTAATATGCCATGCATGGAGCTTAGAAGTGCTGAAAGATCACCAACAATTATGAAGAATGAGATAAAGCATTCAGGATCCACTTGCTCTACCTCCCACACAGTGTGTATGGGTAGAGAACTGACCTTAAGCATGAGCAGAGTATTGACTTGTCCCAACACCTTTCCCTCCTTCCTGCTTCTAGATACACATTTATTTACACTGCACTTGGAATAAGCTCTGTCCTACTTTTTTTTATTTCTCCATATCCTGGAAAGAAAAGTTTCGGAGACACTATAAAGCAAGATTTCAAACCAATGACATTCATTAGCAGCAACACTTTGTGCTTTTCCTACTGCCTCTCCAGTTTTCTGGTTTGTGTTGGCTGATACAGCTACTTGTCATCTGACTAGGGACATAATGAGGACTGACATCACTGACACAAAACACAAACTGCATGTAAAATGGTTCTTTTGCTTATAATAGCCTCCTCCTTGCCCCAGTGCCTGCCAAATATTGCTCACCTGTGACATGGATATACTGGGGCTTGTTCTCAGCTGGGAAGTTGAATGCAGAGGCCGAGTATTTATCTTGCACAAATCCAAATCTGGAGAAACAAACACCAGGGGAATTAAAAAAAAAAGAAAAACCACCAGAAAGCCACTCCAGCTAGGATTCCTTCAGCCCTGAGCTTTTCCAAATATTCTCCGCCCCTGCTAGGCACAGTGTGAAAGCATGTAACTCCATGCTGGTCTCTGTCCTAACTCATGTCGGAAACAAGAGCACCAGTAGCTCAGTTTGGGAGGGCACTGAGTGGCCTCTGACAAAATGGGGCAGCTGCACACGAATGAGGGAAGAGCAATAGTCAAGACAGACATTCCTTGGATATGTTTCAAGCTGTAACATCATTTTTTTCATGCTGGGCAATATTCCACGCAGAACTTCAAGCAGCTCACCTGATAGTTCTTTGCTGTTGGGAGAATACTTGTTCCTCTTCTGCTTTCTAAGCTAATGAAAGCTTATTTCCAAGCTAAAGTCCATTACAAAAGGTAGTCTCTCTATCATGAAAGAGACTTTGGCAGCAACACCACGAAACAAACTGGTAGCTCAAGCAGACAAAGGGATAAGGCTAGATAGTATTCAAAGTTTCCAATAGTTCCTTCTTAAACTGGGCCCAACCTCCTATGTACTGCTCACATCCCAGTCTCCCGCCTATTGTCAATCATCAGCTGTCATCCAGTTCAAGACTGTGTTAAGTACACATGAAGGAAACAACTGTCCCTTCTCAGAAAGAAATCTATTTACAGTCTATCTGTTTCTAACTTAGAATAACAGGGCACCTTCCACAGCCAATGCCCTCCCTAGGAGAAGAGTATGGCTTGCCAATGAGTGACAGGCTGAAACACTATCTACCTGCCCCCTGCACCCACAGAACCACCTCCAGGCATTCTAGTCATGTTTTAGTCTAATCATCTGCCAGCAGACTTCAGAGAGGCAGAAGACACAGAACCCACGTGACTCAGGAGTGACTGTTCAGCACGGGTCTTCATCCTACGTCATCCAGGGACATACAAACCTTTCAGTCATTCTGCTCCGTACATACCTGTATGCTATTGCTTCCTGGAGGAGATGCATACGGTCCCAGTATGTTTCTGGTTCGAAGCCTGAAACAAACAAAGAGGCAACAATTACCTAGTAAAGCCACTTTATTTCCTTGTTTTTAAGGCTTCAGTTTTCCTCAGAAGACCTCTGTGCACTGTTTTTTCTAGCCATTTCTTTTCGTCACGCTTTCTCCTGTCAGCTGTCCCTTGAATGCCATGTTATTAGAGATATGTCTTCTTGTACACTCCAGTAGCAGATTCATCCCTGAATTTAGCTTTTGTGTCTCTTGAGATGAAGGAGAGGAACATAATGGGGTGTGTGGGAGGGGGCAAGGAAGGAGAGCAGGCTGCTGTGTATCATCACAGAGTGCTCTGAAAATACTTAGTTCAAAGTCAGTGACCTCACAGCATATGGATGTGTCACCGATTGTTTCATTTATACCTAGACACTGGGTGAAGGGTTAATGAAAATAAAGAAAACTATCATCTTTGCTATTTTAAAACAGAGCACTTCTCACGATGCAATTTTGCCTCTCTCTGCATGGGGACAGAGATCTCTGACCTTTGAGCTTCCACCTGAGACTTACCACAACAGCATCTCTCAAAAGGGCAATTGCAGAAAAGGAGATTGCAATCTGTAGCTCTTAATCTCATGTGCAAACACTCTTACTGTGAATGTAACCATGGCAACAAAAAAAGAGGATGGCAGTCGTGCAAGGCTAATCTCACTGAGGAGGGGAATAAACAAATGCAGGATACAAATGCAGAGCAGCTCTGGGCAGGGTCTACCAGCAAACCAGACTCTGACAGTATAACATCATGTCAGACAGAGTAACTACTTGATATAGGCTCTATAAGGCTAAGCAACATTATGGCAACAAAGATCACTAGACAACTTTCCCTGTGCCTTGGTACTTCTTGCTGCCAACTTCATACAGTGTTGCATGCTGATTAGCCTGCCAGCACAGCTTCCTCTGAGCATCGCCTTTCTCAGGGTGGCTGCTGAAATGTAAAAACAGGCCCTTCAACCAGGTAGCGTATGTCTGGTAAATGAGGTTCTTCATGTCAGCGACATGCCAGAAGGCACCTGCTTGCAGAAAAGTACACCAAGGGGTAAAATGAAGAACATTTCTTACCATCAAACAAATGCTCACTACCCTCCTTCAACAAGCAGCTAATGTTGAGTGGGATGAACAACTGAGCTCGAAGCGGATCTCCATATAAGTAACTGGGCAACGCAAATGGGCCTTCCAAGACTGGAACTAGCAAGAAACCACAGGACGTGGCTTTCCGATGCCAACCCTGAACCTGAGAAAAGATTCAAACAATGAATCATACGCCATATGTCAAACTGAAGAAGGGCGCTTATGTGCATAGGAGTAACTCATTCCCCAAGAATAGATCAGACATGCTCAATTCTCCACAGGCTCAGTTCACTTTGCATGGCAAGCACACAAGCGTCCTTGTAAGCAAAGCACTATAAGCACAAGACACCAAGCTTTCCTTGTTTAAGTGCCACATCAATCAGAAAGCACTTTAAAATAGGACATTTTTCAGGAACTGATTCAACCTACTTATCATCAGTGGCTAAGCACTGCTGCTTTACTGGAACAGTGCAATAGATTTTAAATAAAAGCAAAAACAATCACCTAGTGCTATCTGGCTGGGTGGGGTAAAACTTGGTGTTAAATAATTTGAGTTTTACAGAAGCTACAAAAGGGAAAACAAAAAATAACCTAAAAACTAAAAAGTGAGGCAAACCACTTGCATTTCCAATTCAGTGTGTTTTCAGCAGGTTAAAAAAAAAGCTAAAAAGCATTGCTGAACAGGAAGAACACATTGCATGGAAAAGCCCTGTCACGAAAGCAATTCCACTGAGATTTAAAGTTTTCAGGTTTGGGGATAGAAGGAATGCAAGATGAAATAGATTCTTTTCCAAAGACCCAGTTCAGGGCTTAATATTTGCCTAAGGGGGACTTAAATTTATCACCTTGACCTGCACTGATCTCTGCATACTGTGCATGAAACCCATTGAAAGCAGAACACTATCCTGCAGACAGAATGACTATAGATAGCATGATAAATGACGACCAGATGCAGCAATGCTAACAACCACCAGCAAAATTACTTATGGAAATAAGGGCAGATCCAACCCACTGTCTCTCTCAATACTTCACATGACAACGTCCCCAGTAGTATAAGGGACACAGAGGCCAGCCGGGCATTGCCGCGGCCACCCAGAACACAAGGACTCTTACCATCTCAAAAAGAACAGCTGCAGTCACTGCCATCCAGTGTAACTTGATTTCAAAGGCAGCATTCAGGGAGAAATTGCCATGGTAATAACAACTGCACCACTCCAAACGGTCAGTGCGGTTATTCACATCCACATCAAGCGTCACTGTCCGTTGCTCAGGCACTGTGGCAGCTACGCACCCAAGGAATAGGGGTATATTTAAAAGATGCATTAAAGAGAGGGTGGGAGACAGGATGAAGAGAACAAAAGAAACAAGACAGACTATTTGAAATTAATTTGTCCTCCCACTCCTCCCCAAATATTTTGGGATAGTAGGAAAGTCCCAGAATGCTGCTCATCCAGATCACAAAAGACAAAAAACCTGAAGTACTACTCATCAGGGGTCCGTGCCACAGAATTACCTCCCCAAGCAGTCAAAAGACATTTCAGCTGCAATATAAAGACAGAACCAAGAGCCAAGCAGCTAATCAATAAGCGACTGGTGCCATAATTAAATCTGGCTAGACAACATCAGCTCCTGCACACCCAAGACATTCCAAATTGGTTTTAAAATTTCTATATGCCCCCACTAAAAATCACAACAGGATGCTGTGACACAGGGCAGAAACATTCCAGGACTTTCCACAGCTAAAGGAGATTAGAAGTTAAACTTTGTGTTTCTTTAACCCCATATCAATATCCCACATTACCGCATTGCTAAAACTGCACATCCAACATTTTTTGTAAAAGCATGAAAAGTCAGCCAAGACTCATGCAGCAGTGTTACGATCACTGCAATACCTTCTGCTGCTTTGCAATAAGTGCTGGGATAGTGCCCAAGACCCAGCTCCCTTCGTGCCTTACGCCCCAGCATCCCAGGGAAAGAAAATCTCAGGTATCAGGCAAGAGAGGAAGAGAAGCACAGAACGTGGAAGTGACCTGGCTGGTGGCACACAGTGGAACTGCAAGGCCAGGCGTAGAACCCAAGATCTCCTGACTTTGAGACCACAGTCCCGCTACGGACCATGTCACTTTCAACTTTTCTTTATGCAAATACATAATTTAACATTTCTGTAATGTTAAAAATTGACACAAAGCAAAGGGGTGCAATATTACTATTGAAAAACCTTTGCCCTTTTTTTATTGCATGCATGAGGGATGGAAATTGTTATTTCTTGCTTAAGTAGAGAAAGATGTTTTATATGGTCGCCTTTTAAATGACCTTATAATTTAATGGCTTAATAGCATTTTTAAAAAAATGGTTGAAGTTCTTTCCTCAAGGTAGATGGAAAGTTCCCACCTTCACTTCTACTGCAAGTTAGCTGGAGACAGTTTTCAAAGTTATAAGAAAATCCTTTATATTGCTATTACTGCAGCTTAGGAACAGGAAAAAACTACAAAAACCCCAGCCCAATAAAAATGGAAGAACACCACCCAGTTTTGCTTTCTAAATAAGATCCATTTTGTCTTTGGGAAATGTATCATCTGCAATTCCTGAGTCGGTCTGGTATCGTCAGACAGACCAACATCTTGTCATTTTCTTTCTTGCTCCTTTTCAGTGGAGTATCACTGTGAATGCAATGCGTGTGGTTAGACAGTTACAGTGCCAGTTTTGTAACTAAGTGTGTTGGAAAACAACATCCCAAAAGCTGTAAAGCAAAAGCAGCTCAGTCAGGTAGATGTTGGTCATTAGCTAAGAAGTCAGTGATAACACCGCAGTCCAGTGTGCCTAAACTAGCACACTGAAGAATGAGCTACCTGCTCCCTTAGACTGTTCCTTTTTCTATTCTAGATAATTCAGACTCCCCATTAGGGCTGGAGCTTCTCTCTCCACCTTGCCTGCAGCTGTAATTCACAGACAAAGCAAGAGGATCACAGTCCAACCAGGTGAGCTAACCAAAAGGACTTTAAAAACTGATGAGAAATACCCATGTGTCTGAATTCAGAAGCTTCAGATTATTCTATTAAAATTAAGTTGGTTTTAAACTCTGGCTTCCATAGATGTGATTTTAAGAGGACTCACCTGCTTCCCAATTGTCTTGTACCATTGAGTATTTAACTAATGATTTATTGAGTAAATCGGAGAGGAGCAGGCAGGTTATTCTCCAGTCACAGACTACACTACATACATGACTACAATTGCTAGTGCATGCATTGCTATAAATCAAAAAGGACAAGATTAGGTCTATCACAGGTCAGACTTCCACTGGGAAGGGAAAGGGGAAAAAAAAAAAATCACTGGACAAGTGATAGGGGAATTGGGAGGGATAAAGATTTTACAGATACATGGAGCTTGTTCCAGAGCTCCCAATGCTTGCATGCAATTTTATGTCACAGCCTGACATTCAGGGAAGGTGGGGAGGGGAAGAAATAAAAACCACAACCAAATCAAAGCCAAGAGAGGAACAAATGAAGTCACGTGGACCAGAGGTCATCTGGGTTTAGTAAAGCTCCTTGCCTCAGATGAACTACTAAAGTGTTGTTTGTTTTTTTTTTTTTTTTTAATACTGTTTAGAAGAGGGACAGCACAGAAACATCAATCAAACCAGTTCCTTTGTAAGAAAAGTTCCACACTGGATTTTTCTCCAAGAAACTATTATTCCTGGAATAACCAGACTGCATGTGAGCAATCTGGAGGCATTTTTCATTCATCCAAGGACTGCAAATTAGCTAAATAGCAGCGTGGACATAACTCCAACTGAAATGAAAAAGGGGGGCTACACAGGTGTGTAACTACATCACATGCTGAGGGGTTACACTCCTTCCTGGCTGGTGTTACAGAAAAGATGAGAGGGGCACTAAAGCACCCTTCTTTCTTTGCCTGTTTCCCCAGGTGCAAGCTTACCGAGTCTCAGTCTTCTCATCTCACAAAAAAGGACAGATGTAGAAAAGTGAAGTGGTTTTCTTGGCCTAAATAGTGAGTAAGAGATCAAAGCAGGGACAGGATCTGGCCCAAGCGCCTCCAGCCTTCACAATACTTTCATGCCAGCCTACGTTCAGGCTTCAGCTCTGGCCAATCACTAAGCTAATGAGGTTGGATATTAGCCAAGGCAACAGATTTATCGTGTGACAGGGAAAAATATCCTGCATATGTTGGCTTCAGGGAATTAACCATTAGTTCAGGCTTCCTATCATTAACGCTTTCCCATTTCTGATGCTGTTCCTCTTCAAACAAGGCTTTCAGAAATACACAAGGATTACTGTAACTTCAGGTTTAAGAGATACTACACCAGCAGTAAGTCACTTCTCTTCAGAAGTTCAAATATACAAAACAGGAGAACAGCAGAATTTTCTTTTTATCCATAATTGATAGGCCTTTAAAAGATGCATCTAAATAAATCTGAAGTTACAGTTCCATAGCAACGATTTTTCTTGTAATTTTAAACAGGGAAAGAGGAACAAAAGTAAGTGACTCAGGCTGGCCTGGAAATGCAACAAAAAGCTGACAAAGCAATGCAGTCAATCATGCAGCCAGTGTGTTTCACAGGCTGTTAGTGGTAGTCAGTGTTACACTACACACATTACAGAACTTTAGATATTAGAATGGTACCTTGCCCAGCAGCAAGATGTTCTATACACAAACCCTGCTGCTTCCACACTGCAGGGATCATTTGTAGCTGGGCTTCCCAGACTTTAATATAAGGAGTCTGGCTATACATGGTTCAGCACATCACAGAAAACTTCTAACAAATCTGGATCTCACTGTGGCTTTTGCCATTAAGAAGCGATTAAACATGGCATTTTAAGTACAGTTTGGTTGCTTTGCTGTTCTCACAACTTATCCCTCCATGCTCATCACAGGTTGTGAAGAGTCTCTCTGGATCTGCAAGGAGACAAAGTCAATATTTTCCTCTCTGAATTCTAGAGGATGGCATGGCAGGGGGAGGTTCAGGAAAAAGGAATATTTAAAGAATACTTTTTACTGTATTCCAGCACTCAGAAGCAAATTGCCTGCTCAGCCAGTGAAACACACCTTCAGCGTATGAGAACAAGTCCACATGCAAGACATATGTAAGGCCAGCATGAAATTTGCAGCTTTATTGCTGGTCCACGTGAGATCATACCCTTGGCTGGCTGCTCTTCCCCTTTCAAACTATCCCCTTGAACTTCCCCAGCTGTCACCTGTGCTGTGCATCTACCTAATAGTGCAGCTGCCTGGCTCCGTCCTCCGAAACTGCGGCTAAAGGAACTGTGCCTACTTGCATAGGAGGCTGGGCGGCTGGGCAGCCAGGGCAGGAAAAACGCTGGGATTTCCGAGTGCAGGAGCTCTTCTGCTACGAACGCCACCTCAAACCATTTCCTCTGGAAGGCGGAGAAGTCATCCATAGCAGCTGTGTGCCACATAGCAGGCTGCTGCATACCCACTGAACAAAAAGCAAGGGGGGAGGACAGATCGCAGTTAGAAACAAGTGTTCGAGATAAAGAAAGAGACGTAGTTCTTTCTGAAAAAGGGGAAGAAAAAAAATAGTTTATGTTGTCTGCAATTCCTTTTTTAAAAAGCAAAACAAAAAAACCAGAAAGGCTGAGTTTCTTTGGCTCTCTTTAGAGCAATGCTTTTGGTTGCTCCCGAAGTGCATTTCTGCTGCAGCATCCATAAGAATCAAGTACAGCTAGTGATTATGCAAAGGGATAATGAGGAAAGTCTTGTAATAACACAATGCTGACCTCGGTCTGGTTCTTTGTCCACAACAATCTTGTAAAAATAAAAGCCATAAATAAAGGTTCGTAAAGCTTCTCCAGATGCATGGACAATAAGCTGCTCTTCTAGCATTTTCTGAACAAAAAAAGAGAACAGAGTAAAAATGATAAAAAAGGAGAAGTCACTCTTCTAGTTACATAAAAAGGTTGCTAGAGAACATTAGGAAATAATTTTCTTTTTCTTGACATCTTTCTTCCAGATATGTGCCTAACGACAATATCAGCAATGTTATCTCTTGATATTCAGTAAATGTAGCAAGTCCTTATCTCCCTGAGAAATTGCGTGTGACCTTTCCGCAGATGTCTGCTTTTCTCCCTTACCCTGCTCTGGTTTTATAAATGGACTTATAGGAAGGTAAGAGGTTGGAAACATTCTAGGTTCTCTGTTAATTGATATGGGATCTCAGCAGAGGAATAAACTCCAAAACATTTCCAACCTTCTGCCCCTGACACAGTTCAACAGGGAAGAAGAAAATTCATGAACACAGTGTATCTTGCATAAAGTGTGTATACTTCAGCTTCCATAAAAAAGAGGTCATACGCAGTTTTTATTACAACTTCATTAAGTAATTAGCAGAAGAAAAAACAAAAATAAAACCAAAACCAAATCACACTGCAGTGGCAGTGCCTCATAATTCTAACACAATGGAGAGTTCTTGGTAACTACTAGCTAATTTGAGGATATACACAGAACTGTCATCATATGTAAGTGGACAAAATAATATATAATACTACTGAAGAATATGTTGCTGTTTCATGATAGGGAATCCAAAAAATGTCATCATTACCTCACATTCTGTTGAACACTGTTTTCAATACTTACCAATAAGAGGATTTTAATAAGAAACAGAAATTATTGCTAAACTTTCCTCTACAATTCTACTTTCTTCACAGAGTGAGGTATTTCTGGCCCTCTGTGTACCCCTTGATAGTTCTCTTACCTGCATTATGTCAATCGCCATGGCTTGGGTTTGCACACCTTCCACGTTATTCACCAGCCAGTGTACAACTTCTGCACTGATGAAACAGTATGGAGAGAGGCCCTTCTGTTCAGAGAGCAGCTGGATCCCTGTGCTGAATCACAGCAAATCATACATGTTAACATGGACTGATGGATAGTTCTTTTAAGTTAAAGACAAAAATCACTGCTGGGGGAAAAAAAAGGGGAGATAAAGATACAGGACGAGAAACGTACAATGCCCCCAGAGTGACATATCATTAGCTTCTGCTAACAAGATGAAGAGGTGACGTTGACAGCACTTCAGTGTCTTACTGAGAATTCTTGCTTTGACAAGACTCTGGGATTCTAATAACTGAAGTCTCTGCAGCTATACTAATTCCTCAATTTCTATAAAATTCCGTGTTGGAAATATTGGAACTGAATAACAAAAGGAAGCTTAAAACTCTTCCCCAGCTGATATGGGGCTCTCCTTTGAGTGATTCCATGCCTCATGTCCTCTTATGAAATATCTAGATGGATGTTAAGCATATTTACATTAAAAACTTACGTGGGGTGTTTCATGGCTTCGAGAATCTCTATCAAGGTGGAGGAGGAAGTCAGAGTGTTTGCTGAACACTGCTGAGTGCTGGGGAATAAACAGAAGCTTGTTCAAAAATCAAGGAAGCTGCCAGATTTGTTCAAATATGTACATTTACAAAAAATGCTCTCTTCTCTTCCCAGCAATGACTTTGCCACATTTATTTCCTTTTTCATCTCAAGAAGGACAACTAAAAGCATCAGACCTGTATTTTCCCCCTGAGGTTGTCACATCAGTGCTATATTGACCCAATGCACACTATATTACATACAGCCATACTCAGGAGCAATTGAGAGCAAACATTCTGAGGTTGGCTTTTTTTTTTTTAAACTGTAATATACAACCGCAGGAAACAGGTGCCAATATAGTTTATTTTTAATGTTGCTTCCTCCCGGTGTCTCGCCTCCAGGTTAGAACCTCTTGGATTTCATCAACCGACTTGATCCAATTAGACCTGCAGGGCCCCCCTTTGCTAAAACAGACAGAAGTCAGAAGTCAATTCAAAGTCTGGTTTTCTGCTAACAGATTTCAGAAACAGAATTTCTTCGTCCTTCATTTCTTGAAGAATGAAGCTCTTTTCGTGGGTGGGCAAATCAGGCCTTGTGTTCATTTAATTCTGGAAAACTGGGTTGCAAGGCTTATTTTACTGCCACTCCTTCTGCATGTCGAAATGCTGCAGCAAGGTCTTGTGACAAGTGCCTTCTAGTGCTGACAGACACAGCACATCTTGTTCTCAGGTTCCTGTTTAAGTGCCCATTCCTTGACACCAGAAAGGGGAATGTAACTGAACAGAACTGAGTATAGCGCTGCTGTGCTTTTCTTACCTGCCCTCTGCAGCACCAGCTGCGGTATATCCTTGGTCTGCAACATTCTGGGAAGTTCCCAAGGTCTGTGTGTTGCCCCTATCAGGTAACTGCCCTGTGTTTATCAATGTGTTGCCATCTGAGGTTGCAGGAACTGATTGATCTATAGAAACCTGCAAGAAATAAACACAACATCTTTATGAAATTTATTATGTAATCTGTTTCCCATTTTCTCCCTTCCCTGCATCATCTGTGCCTCACCTCAAGTTCGTTAACATCAAGCAATTCTGTAAGGCAAGCACAAGCATACACAGAAAGGATAAGTACAGTCTTACTTTTGTCACCACTACAGAGCTACTGACAAACACAAAATTCAGACCCCAGTAAAGACGAGGGTCACCAACCCAGCAACAACTTTGTTGAGAGCGCTACGGTCCAACCAGCAACACCAGTCCCAAGCTGACATTTTCAACCTGAGTGAATAACTGCAATTATAAACATACAATGGACAGAACAGGAAACTTAATCACTATGGGGAAAGTAGTAAGCAGCTAGAAAATATCGTTTCAACTCTAACTCTCAGACAAAAATATGCAAACATATCACACAGAATTCAAGTTTCATAATGCACAGAATCAGCTCATCTTCCTTTCTTAGGGTAGTATCAGGAGGCTGGTTGGCACCCACCCACACCTGTCGCCAAGACAACAAGAACACTTTCCTCCCGCAGGAACACTTGCACTATTCCAACAGTAGACTGAAGAGATCACAAAATTAACATAAAATCATTTCAGAAAGAACATGAATGCTGAAAGATTCAGCAAAGTACAGAGTGTAATTGCCATCTGTCATTAACACGTATGGTTTAGGAAAGGCATATTATATAAAAGCTAGAGAGGTGGGGGAGAGGAACATGAACGGCAGAGTAACTCAGTAACTCAAGCTGGTGTAAATACGGGGGCCGATCTGCCATGATGAACCCACAGCTCATGCACAGCTAAAAATCACAAAGCTGGTAGTTTGACTTAGGTCTGATAGCCAGAGCAGTGTCCTTTATTTATGCCATTTCTCACATCCCAAAGATCTCTCACTCTGCAATGGTAGATGTCCCTTTTTGGGCAGCCAAAACCAGCAGATGCTCTAACATGGAATCGACAGTCCCCACATCCACTCTCCCTCCTCAGAGCTCACTTCAACCAGCAGTATTTTCTATAGACACACTGTGTTATTGCTAACTTCTAACTGGTTTTAAGTGTACAAACAACTTCTGTCACAATAACTCTCTTAAACCAAGACGACACCAATATTTTCAGTCGTCAGTTGTTTAAGAATCCAAGGACACAATTTGACTTGGATCTCCCCAGAGCCACTTGTCAGCCAAATAGCACAGAAGAAATTTAGCCAAGAACGAGATGAGTAAGCTGTTGCCATTTTGTTTAGCAAGGGAAGATGGAAAACAAGTACTTAATGAAACACAAAAAGAGAAGCTTCAGTAGTTGACAAGACAGTACTGCAAAGGACAGTAAAGGCAGGGCACATGAATGTCCAAAGCGCATCACAAGCACTGAACAGTGGAAGGAAATAGTCACCTCCACCATCTCCAGCCACTCTGTCCTGCTAATGCTGCGCATCTCCCTCTCCACAAGCAGATCTGGAAACTGACACAGGTTCCCCACACGGCAAGCTCAGGACAACAAATGCTGTCTATCACCTCAGTCCAAAAGCCAGAGATGACAAGACCCCATTCAAAACTAACCTGTGAGTAGAAGGTTGAAGCTGTACGTGGGCTGCGAACAAAATCCATAAAGAAGGCCCCATCCTGAAGGCATCAGAGGAAGCAGGCCCATTAATGGCAACAGCAACAGGAACAAGGAGTTGAAGAAAAGCAACTACAAGGTTGTGCAAGTATGAAATGACCACAGAGAGAAAGTATGAGGAGAATGCAAATCCCAAACAGACCCAGAACGTCAGATGCAGCAGAACGCAGAGCATCAGGAGTTACTCACACACATACCCTTACTTTCTCTCTCTATAACAAGACATTGCTCTTCCTTAGCGTAGATGCTTTTCCAAAGTTTTGAAAACCATACTGATCAGAAGCCAACTGACACTAGAGCCTTCCCTCCACACTTCACAGGAGAAAGACTTCAGCTCTGAAGTATGTGGGTTTCCATCCCAAATGCAAAGCTGAATAGTGACACAGAAACCTGTAGAACTGCATGTGTAATGACAAAATATCCAAAGGAGGACTGCTTTTTTTCTAGTCTGCCAGTCCTTCAAGTGGTAAAGAGGGAGAGGCAAAGAAGCTCTTTTCAGGAAGCACGTTCTTCCTCTCAAATGCAGGTCTGGTATGGTGCAAAAAGGGAAGAAAAATTCATCACAAAGGTCTTTCCAGCATTGTGTTTAATACTTCATACAAAATTAAACAGACACTGCCTGTGCTATGTTCCCCACCTACTTGCAAACCCTGGATGAATTTATCCCCAGCTGCTATTCAAAGATGTGTCAAGATTCTCTTATCACATAAGACAATGCAGTGGAACTCAACTAGATTTTCATTCCCTATTTGCAATTCTTTATTCTGTTCACTAGGCAAAATATTTTGTCTAGCCTGCAGTTAAGATGATGCTTACCCTGGTATGTACATATAAAATATTTTCTGGAAAGAATCAATGCCAGGGTTATGTGTCTGGCAATCTATGCAGTGCAGGAGCAGAGCCAAGCACCCTGTATCCAAAAGGGCAAAGACTTCCCAAACAGATTATGCATCAAGCTAACTCCCTGTGTTAAAATCATACTGTATTGCCCAGTAACTGGCTGAAGTAACTTATCAGTTCTACTCTGAAACAGAGTAAAGGTAGAGCCAGTGGCTCTTTTGATTTGGAAGAACTCCAGCACTGAATAGCATCCTAGAAAAGCACTTGCTGCCTTGGCTGCTGACAGCACACAGCTGTGACAATTTGTCAGTACTTTGGCTGCAAGTCTCTGGACAGCCAATAGACATACCCATGTTGGTGAGCCCTAAACAGGTTGTGTTGTCCTGGAAACATGAAGCACACACTCGCTGATATTTCCAAGTGAGCACAAAGTTGCCTGATAAGGCTACCTGTCCACCGGCACCTTTCCAACAAGCGTGAGACATCAATTTGGAGATCCCAATTGCTTCTCTCCCAGTCCCTATGTGTAGATATTTACAGGAGTCTTTACTACTGTGGTATGAAAGGCTTTCAATTGATAACACACTCTTCCAGATTCTCCAGTCAGCCCTCCAGAGAGGCTTTTGAGTATAGTTACTTTTAAAATTACACAAGATCGCATTTGCTTATTAGCATTTGCTGGTAGTACAGAGTCTGCTACTTTGTTTCCAACACATTAGTGTGCCATTGCTAAGGAACCCAACTTTGTCTTTTTCCCCTCTGCCATGCAAGAACAACCAGACACAGCGTCCTCCTGTCTTGTCTTACGTGGAATTTTCACCAGTTTTACTGGTACAAAGAGATATTTACAGTTTCTGTATTTAAAGAGGTAAGTTTGATGAAGTTAATTTTCCAAAATGGTAGAAAAGGAGAATGCAAAGCCTGAATTATGATCTGGCAGTTTGCAAACATGCCTGAAGTCAGTTTCTGCACCTACTTTTTCCAAGCCTAGCATGACCTGCTCCAGAATCTCATCTGTGTTTTGCACTCTCATTCTACAAATAGGTATCTATTACTAAGATGATTGCAGTTACTCTTATCACTTCAACTAGCAATATCCAGGTCTCCAGAATAACACAACGCTTGTCCCTGGTGGTGGCAGAAAAGGGTGGATGTCAAAACACTAGATGCTAAGAGAAAAACGCTGAAAGAGATGGTTAAGCTGATAGTGTGGAATCTGAGAACTTTTTCTTTGTAATACTTCAACTGTTGAACCCAAAGACAGGTCACACTTAAGTGTTGTATCTTCATTCAGTTCCTTGTTACTTCTGCTGAAAGACCTTCATGCCAGAATACAGAAAAATCAGCAAATATTTCTGGCTGGACTTGGAGGTGGAGTTTCTGCTCTCCTGGCACTCACAGGACAGGAAGGCTGAGGGATAGCACAGTCTTTTCTTTAACTGTCTGAACAGAGCTCCAGGAAGACAGTTTTCTCCAACCTGGAGTCCAGCCAGTGAAGGAATGACATCTAAATCACTACTCCAGAACACATCCTCTCCTCTAAGCAGATGCAAGTGACATGAGTTCCTGCTGTTAAAATTCCACTGAGGCTTCACAGAGTCACAGTCTAGAGCTTGATTTTGCTCTTAAAGACAGCCTTCATATAGTAGTACAGTGCTGTCTGCATCTAAATCTAAAAATCAAACCCTGAAATGAAATGTGCTACTGGAAAAAGGAAATGGACTAATTAACAAATACCACTTAAATTAGCAAAACATGCTGAGATAGCATCCCAGGGATTCCATCTCATTGTCACAGTGTTAAAGGACAGTTGTGCCTCAACCTCCTCTTATGCCCTTGGACACAAAGACTTAAGGGCATTCCCAGTACAGGACCAGTCCTTGCTGGATTAGAGTAAGATGTGGTATGATGTAGCCATGTGCTTAGAGAAATAAGAATTTTTCAAATAGTAGGAGATTATGTAAAAATAGTAGCTAAAGAAACACCAGAAAGTCTTTACCTTACGAGGGCTGTCCATATAGGTGGGTGTGATAGCAATGCTCCCACTCTCTGAAGGCTGCCCAGAGGTCTTCCCAGAAAGCATTGATGCTTGCTGCTCCCCGAGTGTCCTAAAACAAAAGGAAGGAATCCAGAGTTTGTTCAAACATACACTGTGTCAGCTTCCACCAGAGGGCAACCCTTGCAGAGGGGTACTACTTTATTTTCAGACATTTGCTTTCCCACGCCCTGAAGCACAGAGTCAATCCAATGTTCTGTACTTTTTACCCCACATAAACAACATGGACCCTTGAACTCAGTCTCATTATGCATGTGTAATACTACCTTAACATTAAAAAAATCATTAAAGTCTCTTATGTACTTAACTGCAACAATGTTTTAAATTGTGTTTACAGCATATCTGCTATTAGCACTCTGAGTTTCTTTGACCCATTCTAGATAAATACTGAAAAAGAACCCCAGAAGTGTCACAGGTATTTTAATAGATGTTATCAGTGCAAACCAGCTATTTTCTTTAAGCTATATTTGTTATCCAATGTTTATACGAAGACCACTCAACTGGTGTGGTGTATTTGTGTACACTTATGTCCCGGTTAAGCTCTTATGTGGATACAACTATACTGGCAAATCACAAAGAGATGACAAATCTGATGCATAGTGGACTGAAATGCTATTTAAAAAGATGCTCCTTCTAAGTTACCGGACATTCACTTCTCTAGTCTCCATGTTCCTTTCTAGTCTTTGGTATTCATTCTATTAATGGAAACATAATACAAGGAAGTCACTGGAAAGGCCCACTATTTCCCCAGCACTGCCACAAGGATACTAAAGCAACAGGATCCCACATCCCTTTTTTCGAGGCAAAGTTCCCCAAATCTGCTTTGGCCAGCCCAGATGGAATCCGTAGGAAGGATGTTCTAGTGCTCTTCACACAGCCTAGTTGCAGAGACTCACTTCTGACTGGCTTCCATCTGCAGCAGAGCTGAGAGTGCTGAGGTTCCTTTCTTCCCAATGGGAGGCCCAGACTGCTCCAGAGAGTGGGTAGGAATTGGACCAGCAATCTGCAAGCCTTTCATGGCAGACCCTTTCTAACAAAGAAAAAATGAAAGCACAGACTTAGGCAAGCTAGGCTTAACTAGTAAGCAAGAACACGCCACCTCACATCAGCAGGGCTTTATTAGGTACACTTTGAAAAGGGAGTTAAACCATATGTACACAAGAAATGGAACAGCCTAATATCTTGTGTGGATGCTATTCTCAAAATAAAATGGATGTTATTTCGGAAAAGGTGGATTTACTCTGAAATTACCCCATTCAGTGTGTGAAATGAAAGAGAATTTGATACACACTAACCAGTTTCTCACCACCCTCTTGAAGCTACTGCTCACCAGGAATTCACCCATATGGTTCTCTTTTCACAATCCTTTTCCTAAGTCTGCAGCACACAGCCAACCCAGCTAGAAGTTACCAGCTTAACTACCACACAGATCCCTTTGTATCAGTTATCTGCATCACAAGGTGCAATAACGTGTTCAGGCTAACCATACCTACAGCACAAAGCAGTGCACATTTGCAAAGAGATGGCATCAGGCTTACGGTAAGAGAAGACCAGCTCAGTAAAATTAGAGCACCAACAGGCTAAGGCATGGCTATGCTATACAGGGGAGCTTGGCTTCTCATGGAGTGAGCTAACTGTTCTGATGCTGGTTCCAGCCACAGCAGCATGGGACACCCGTTCCAGGTAAATTTAATTAGTTCAAGAACAGTAAGGTCTTAACAAGGCCATACTATTTGAAATCTGAAATAGTACATCTGTCAGCACTGTGCTTTACGTATGGATTACCCACACATACACACACATATACCCCCCAGCTTGCTTGGGATTGTCTCAGGGTCTCTCTGCTAAAGCTTCATTAGATGGTTCAGATAAACCAAGTTGAGATAAAACTCAAACTCAGCTTCTCACTCAACTAAAAGCTGACTCACTCGAATCATTCGATCAGATCGGTGGCGTCGACGAATGCGGTTCAAACCCTCCACGAAGCGAATGAATCCATCTAGGAGCTGCCACTCCTCCTCATCAGAACGGGGCTTGTCACCGTACACATCGCAGTGCACTTCTCCTTCCATAATGCGCTTTGTGGCACTGATGCAGGCAGGCAGAAGCAGAAAACGGGTCCTCCAAAATTTCAGTGACTCAATAAGGCTGAAGGAACATGGAAGACAGGACAGAGCTCAGCACAGTTTCCTATTATTTTACAGTAAGTAATATACAGATCTATCTGCTGTAAATTTCAGCCAGTATAGTGACAATCTCATTCTGCTATCCCTGAGTAAGAAAGAGTTGATATGCAAAGGAATGCTCAGCAATATGAATATCACTGGGAATTATTAAAACATTGATATGCAGAAGAGAAAACAAGACTACCTTCAGAGTAATTGGATCATAGAGATATATTTTCTTTTCTGTAAAAGATAGGCTACAAAGGCTTTTTCTCTAAAAATAAGCACAGAAAAAGGAATTTTAAAGGTACACATTAGAGTAGGAGGCCTTTTGATTGACACCTGAAGAGAAACAAAGATAAAGAAAGACTGGTTTTGTTGAGAGAAGATATCAAAAAGGCTATTGATACTAGTGGAGATACTCCACATTGCTAATAAGAAGCCCTGCTCTACATAGCTTAGGAGTAGGACTAGAGTCAAGCTAAGCCTAGGACTCAAGCAGCCTCCAATAGATTCAAACTAAATGGAAGTTTTGAGTCAGGTCCAGAAATGAGTGAGAAGCTAAGAAAAGCATCTGTGTGGTACAAAATGCCATCGTATTTCTTTGTATTTGTCACAGAGGAAAAAAAAAGTTCATGCTGCATTTTGTGATCAAGACTTTGTATCAAAGATCAGATAATGCAACAGCAATACAGAGTAAGATTCCTACAAGGCAACAGCTGCTAGCACCATATGAGTGAAAGCAGGCCAGTTACTCTCCCTGGAGTACTGAGCATTTGTGGGTTGAACTTGTTTAAGAAATTTTAGGTCAAAAAGAAAAAGAGGCAATCAGGACACAGAACAGTCTGGATGGAAAAGGAGATCTCACCTGAAGTCCTCAGAGCCAGCAGAGCATATATACTGATCCAAGTAATTCCACTTGTACTCTTCTAGTCTCTCATGGGAAAATTCTACCCAGCAAGAGACAAATTCAGAATCAGAGTGTGAGGGGCACAAGCTGTAAGTGTAGTTTATCTGAGCAGATTCGTACGGATACCTAAAAGAGAAAACGCAAACATTAATCTCAGTATGATCAATAGCAGTGCTTCTCTTTCTTCTCTTAAAGAGAAAGTTGGTTCTACAGTGTGTTCTTTCAAGCAAGTACAGGCATGTTTATCTGAACATTGATAGCAAACTGCTCAACCAGAGAGATACTCACTTTGGCAGGTATCGAGTCACAGTAATTATTTTGTCTTTTAATGTTACTTTGTGGAAAGTACGGCCCATGCTCAGCCAGTACTGATCTTCTTCCTCAGGTCGATTTCTTGATACAAGACCTAATTGTAAAAAGCAAGACACACCCCCTTTCAGCTTACTGCAATAGTCAGAACTTTGCCAGCAAACTGCACCTATAGAAAGAGACTCCAGAATTGGGCTTCTGAACTCAAGACAAACTAAAAGCCACCCTTCAGGCCACCTTTTTAAGGAACATATGCACAATGAGCCTTTTGTTCTTACAGTTAAGATTTGCTAGCATCACAACCAAAGAAGGGCATTCACAATTCATATACAACCACTATAGACCTTCTCTAGTCAGGACAACTACAGAACAGACAATATGAAGGGTTGAGAAACTGGTGGGTGTGATGGTAAAGCTGGGCTCCACTTTCGCTTTCTCTCTGTGCTTTGTTCCTGGAACTAACCACTTCAGCTTGGCGCTTTACCAAAGGAGCCTTGCTGCTCATTCCCAAACCAGTGAGTTACAACCATACCCTATTCATGTGTATTCCCCGCTCTATGTATCACACTGACTTGTCCAGGGAATATCCAGAAAAAAAACTCAGAAGTCAAACAGTAAGTCAGATTCTCTCAAGGGAATACAATGCCCTCTTAACCCACTCCAGTCCTCTGGGGTTTAACTAGGTTTAGCTGACTCAATGAAGCTTCACCTATCTACCTGGGACCTTCACAGCTATTTTAGAGTTAGGAAACTGCTTCTAGATACACACATTTGGGAGCTTTGGGTCTGTCTTCTAGAGATGTGCCTGCCCTGCAGTCATCATGTGAACTGTGTTTAAGATGCATTCACCCAAACAGCACCCAAGCCATATTTCATTTGGGTTCACCATCATGAATATGAGGCCAGTTTCTTATTACAGTTCAAAAATCCTGCACCTGTCCCTTCATGGTGCAGCCGAGTTGTTTGTGCTGCCCCAGATCAGGCTCTCTCCCAGGAAAGATTTTCATATAACAACAAAAAGAAAGACAAAAAGAACAGAAGGCTTCAGTGAGCATCTATGCCCGATTAATAGAGCTTACTGGGATTGGCAGAAGGAGAGAAAAGCAAAAGACTGAACTGTCAATACAAAGTCACTCACCTCGACTGTAAAGGGGACTGCTGCTGAGCGGGGGTGGCACAGTTGTGGCTGGTTTCTGTGGTTTGGATTGCACAATAATTTGATAGCCTTGCATGAGACGCTGACAAATAAACTCCTCAAACACCTGTTGGGCCGTCATCTGCACTCCTTCCTCATCTCTCCTGAACACAAAGGTTAAGGAGACTAGAATAAGGAAGCTGACCACACACCTATTCTTAGCTCTGCATTTCCTAATTGAGGATTTATGCCTGCACTAGGCTCTGTGCAAGTGGAGCCCTCTGCCTGTGAAAACCAACCTGAAGGAACAGGAGAGAAAAATGGGTACCTTTCTGTTTTAAACAAGTGATGATTAGCTGTCTGGCAATACTTATTAATGCGTTTGAAAGCAGTTTTGCAACTAGTAACAAATTTGCTTTCAACAGTTGTTAAAACTTCCCATAAATTCACCAATGATAACTTTGACAGCATTTTGCAGAGAATCTCAGTGCAGTTTATAAATGCTCAGCAGAGCTCAGAACTGCAAGTGTGCAGACAATGCTCCACCCTCTCCCACAGCAGAAAGTCTAGAGCAGAGAGAGATTAAAAGACACATCACTGTGGCATCTTATTACAACTACTTCTGTTCTAAACTTCGCCTTCCTGCTATAAAGGGACATTTGACATTTCTTTTAGGTGCTTCTTCATTAATCCTGCTATTTCCTATGTAATTCAATCACCCTGACTAATATTTTTGTTTCATTCCCACAGAGCAGCAACATGAACAGGCCTTTCTGATATCTTACAAGTTGTGGAAAGTTTGAAAAATGTTTAAGAAAATGAGACAGCTTCAGAAAAGAACCAAACCAACCCTATTAAAGAATATTTACCAAAGACCTCCAAGGCAAGCTGAGAAGTTCTTTTTATCCCACTAAAACTATTTTCCACCAAGATTCTTTAAACTAAATATCCCTGAAAGCATGGATAAGCATCTTAAACACTGTGCGTACACATGCATTTGCTCATTTAGTGTTTCCAAAATACTTGCTAGAAAACAGATTAACAAAAATGATAGCTTGAGGTTGATTTTTTGATTGAAACACAACAGAACAAGGAGAGATGTAAAATTTTGTGTGCAAATAATTTCTAACCTAAAATCGACAGAGGACAATACTGTCAGATGGTAACATCAGAAAAGGTGCGAAGTTACCACTGAAACAAGAAAAATCTAAGTATTCTGCTGCTAACTATGTCAGCAATTCATCTTTCTCTTGTATTGTCTCCAACGTGTTCCTCTTCTACCAACTGCGCCTTAAGCCCTTTGATTCAACGCAAGTTACTTTACAGAGAAGGTGCTGGCCAAACCTGTCAATGTCAGCTTCTGGGAGGAGATCATAGCAACCCTCAGTGTAATCGTTCTGCAGACTCTGACGGTCGGGGAAGTAGTCCGTGGTAAGAGGGAGACATGCCGGAGTAGTGAGAGATTTCCAGTCCACTCCAACTGTACAACAGAAGCCTGGCACTACGGGGGGAGCAGACAGCGTCAGAACTGCCTCGTTGCGTCATTGAGGGGGGCAGACAATGGGGGCATACATGGTCACCCATGAAAAAACAGGGTGCAGATGAAGATGAAAGAAATGTGTGAAGAGGAATGTTAGAAAGAATGCGGGACAAAAAGTTGGCATAAAGTCAACAGGGACAAAAAGGGGGTGAAATGGGAAGGGAAAAGGAAAGTAGGACAGGAAGAAGGGAGGGAGAGAAAGAGACAGAGTTTGTTAAACAATGCAGTGCACATGCTAATTCAATCCCATCATGCAAATGGCATTCAAAGTTAATACATTTAATTTTCTGTTGATTGAAAGCTAGAGCTGACATAGCCACCACTCTTCCAAAATTACAGCAAGTCAGGTGCAGTTACTCATTATTAATAAACCAGATCAACATTCCAAGTCTGAACAAGAAAATCAGACCAGCTTTGCATCCTAGACAACTGCAGGAGCTGGGAATAAGGAGAGAGAGAATGACAGACCAGACTCTTTCTGGAATAGTACAAGAGCAGAAAAGGGGGTATTTCTACAGTTATAAAAACAGGAGACAGATCCAGAGGGGTAGGAAGAACAGAAAAATAGTAACTTGGAAAGCAATCCTTCCCCACACCCTTTCCTAGAGTTAAGTTGCAGTTTTGAGATTACAGAGATCTAAAACTAGACATTAAAAAGCAAAAGCTAACTAAATTGTATCAAATCATCAGTTCACTACTGCACTACATTCTAACCCACCTCAAACGATCTACATCAAGGCACCTGGCCAACTACTAGTTCTTAACTTCTTGTCATAGAGATCTTACAGACAGAAAGTTATTGTACTATAAAAATGTTAACATTAATGGCAGGAACACTGCACAAGAAACTAATATAGGACAGACATTTTCTGACACAGTCACACACTTGTTTCTGTATTAGATGAAGACAGATGTTTCTCAGTAAACAGTACCAAATTCAGAAACTGACTACTACGTCTGCTTCAATTAGCTGGTGCCAAGCTAATTTCATACTGAGAGGCAGGTAAGACTTCAGCACCTTTAGCTTTTTGCATAATAGTGTCTGGTAAGGAAAGAATTTCAGATGTAATATGACAACCAGTTTCATATATTCTTAAGAGATACAAAACTGGAGTAACAGTGAGGCACACAGTACAGGGAGATCCTGCAAACTACTGCAGGGCAAAATAAACTACTGGCAAAAGCCAAGTAGGCTCCTCAGTTCTTGCCTACCACCTCCTGATGCCTCTCTATATGTACATGTCCTTTCCCTCCCTACCTTCCCCCCTATGCAAACTCTTTTCCAAACCTTTCTCCTGCTTACTTGGATCCGGAGAGTTAGAGACAGCATCTTCCAAGGAATCCTTATTCTGAGTTTTGAGGTTCATCCCTACAAGAAAGAAATACGTATTTTATTTTAAGCAACTATGCACTTCACTTTCATTTCAAATAAAAATAAATCAAAAGCATGCAAGTGTTTTAAGAATACGGCATTTCTCTCCTTGGAAAGAATTCAGGGTTCTGCGCAGCAGAAAAATACACAAAGCCAACTAATGGGAAAAAAAATAAGACATCTTGGGTGAAATTCGAACATCTCATTAGAAGTGTCCAGTAGCTAAGAAACAAGCAAAAACAACCTCCCCAAAATGGTGAAATACATCTTGAAGAGTAGGTGCCATAAAAAAAAGCAAATAAGAAAAAAAGGAGTCACCTGTAATTATTTAGCTTGCTAATGTCAAGGCCTCAGCAGCTAAGTACTTTTAAAAACATTCAGTACCCAAACCCAGAATCTTTTTTATTGGTTTGCTCATTTTATGGGCAAGGGATAAGTTAAGAGGAAAAATTCAATAAAACACAGGAGCATCAAGAAAGGAAATTATAACAGACTTTCACCTGGTGGGAGAAGAGTACCCATATATAAGATTCTAATTATATAAGGCTCTAAAGAGTCTAAGTACATATTTACTATAATTCCAACATTTTTAGGCATAAACTACCAGTACACATTTCACCTCTCTGCCAGGGAGCAGGGAGGAAACAAAACAAACAGTTCATCTTCTTGATTCAGCAAATACAAACTACTTTTTTATTCCTGGCCAGGCTAAAAATTTGAGAAGTATTAATTAAGCCTTCAGTGCCCCTAAATAGGTCCAATATATTAATTACAGACTGTTTAAAACTAACATTTCTGAAAAGGTAGCGACCTCCATTATACTTCAACCTGTAAGATATGCCTTGGTCCATACTTCACTAAGAAAGAATAGTAAGGAAGTTTATTCATTGTGAAAGGAGATAAAATGATAGCTATTGAAGAGACGCTCTGTTTTTGAGCATCATCCAGTTTACTCAGTTTATACTAAACTAAATAAAGACTAGTAAGGGACTCAGACTAATGAGAATTTATATTTAAGTTTTGATTAGACACTATGATTTTTCTCACTGTCAAATGGATTCGTTCTAAGCAGCCTATTAACCTGGAAAAAAGCTCAGTGAACGTTAAGCCAACATCATGCTATGGTACCCCCTGACCAGTTCTTCCTAGTCCCCATTTCACATCTGTCTGCTGTATTTGCATCAATATTTGTGTAGTTAAGTGAAACAATCCATACAGCAAAGAAAAACCCCCATTACTCTTCATTTGGATCAGTTCCCTGAGCTGGTTTCACCATGTTGCTGTATAAATTGCTGTTGTGGCACATGCGAGGAAACAAGCAGCTAAGGAGACAAGAAAAATTGCTGGCTTAAAAGGCATTTATCAAAACACAAATTTCAGGAAGCCTCCAAACATTTAAAAGGAGCTGTTTTTATAAAGCTAACCTATGTAGATTTATCCAGGAAACTGATATCAACATCATAGCTGTTACTCTAAATAGCATTTCCTAACAGAAAGGATGGTTATCTGCTTCCATGATGATGCCAGTGAAACAGTAGAGGAGCTGGCTCAAATCAGCATTCATCTTTCACCAAATCCACTGATGCCATCTGCCATCTAGTTAGGGGACTGCAACAAGATTTATTTGCTCTGAACTATCATCTACCATCTGCTGGACAATAGAGACAACATACTGAATGTCAAGGTAAATAGATGGGGTCATTTTTCACTGTGGAGCCCAGGTTACAGCAAAACATGCTGCGGGCATCAGAGGAGAACCAGACTCATAGACAAATCATATTTTTGGAAATAAAAAAACCCAAACTGTTTCATTTCATAGGTGACTCAAACTATAAGGGAGAAACGTAACTCAAATCACTGAGGCACAGTGTGGCAGCTACAGATGGCTGAGGGCGTTCAGTCAGGGAAGGTGCTCATAATGACTTTCACAAAGACACACACACATTAATTTCCACCACATACATGAGTTACATCCAATCTACAGACACAAGAGACTTCTATAAAATGCAAGCATGTTTACTGCCAGGATATGCTCTGCATCTACGTTGTGCAAATTGTATCCAGCAGCTGAAATCCAGTTTAGCAATTGCAAGAACAAATAAATTCTATCTGGAAAGCAGGAAAAAAAAAAGGTAAAGCAAGAAACTGAAATGTATTCAGATGAAATCCACAAAAGAAAACAACAGAACAAAATCACTTTTAATGCAACTATGTGAACACAAGGCAAGAAACACACAAGAAAATTGAGTCTGCTAACTTCTTTATGGCTCTTCACAGTATGAGCATAGGGAAAAACAATTGTTTTCATCCAAACATAATTCAGAAGGGTGAACTTTTTAAAAAAAAAAATCTCTAAATTGGTTTTGAAAAAAGAACAAAAGTCTTCAATGCTATAGTCCAAAAGATCATTTTTTTTCCGTGTGCCTATCTAAAAAGCACATCCATAAAATCAGAAGGTAGGTTGCAAAAAAAAAAGATACAACAGAATGCTTAGTGTGGTGCGTTGTTCCACTTACAGGATTCCAAAGAACTGTTGAGAATTTCCACTAATTCAGGTGTCTGAGTAAGGTAGGAAAGACAGTGCTAACCTTCAACTGAAAGTACAGACATGTGTCTTTTGGACTGTGTGAATAACATTTAGTATAAGCAGTGCCATGTTCAAAACACTTAAAATCTGGAGAAAGTGCATTTGTAGATAATGTCAAGAAATGCTCGAAAACACGGAATCCCAGAACTTACCATGCAGAATAAACCTGCCTTTTTACAGCCTCTGTCAAAACGTAGACATGACCAAACTTTATTCCTTCCATCAGCTTGTATATGTAAAATACATATATTCAAAGAAGTTTCTTAATCCAAGGTGTGACACTTTAAGGCAACCCCACCCAGAAAAAAAGAGTTCTGAACAATACCAGTGCGTATTTATCTTCTGTGTCTGGACATCAGCACTTTGTTATTATGGAACTAAGCAACTGCCTGAGAGCTTATCATATATAAACAATGAGCATCTTTCTATACTAAAGTTTATAAGATATCTAAAGAAGTAGACATACATTAAACAAAAACAACAAACCAACCCAAAAAGCTACCACACACCAGCAAGTCCAAGTAAAAGCATTAATGGATCACTGAAAGTTGAAAACTGGTGTTCCATTATTTATTCTTTCTACTTTGTAATGCCTGGTCCACCTGCCTTCCATGACTTCTGGCTCTATTAATTTGTCACTGCTAATAGGGAAGGGCCTTCTCTCCCAACTCCATGCTCTATCATTGCTTTGTTACCTGCGCCGTTGCTACCAGCCAGACTATTAGAGTACTCTTCTGTTCCGCTGAAGCTCAGGAAAGAGGTACTGTCACCTGGATGCCGAGAGCTGATATGTCTGGAGAAAAACAAAATAGCCTGTGTTATCCAAACTTTCCTCACTCATGCCATTACTTGCTTTTAACAAGAGCTGATATAACAAATAACAAGCGATCAGCTTGCCATCTCAGCTGAGTCAGTGGTGAAACCATGCTCTTAATGGCATTTGCAGAAAAGGTAACAGCCACAAAAGCAGCACAGAGAAGGCTGTAACAATATTCTGTATCTGTCCATCCTGTTTGTTCTTTGCCTCTAGCAATAACCAATGCACTACCTTTGCAGGACAGTGGAGAACCAGCTACTCGTATACCTCTCCCAGGAGAGAAATAAAACTTAGCTAGTTATTTACAGATCTGATTTCACAGTCTATAAAACAAATATTCCAGACTGAGCAAATTGCTTTGGATGAGTACATCATCCACAGAGACCACAAAGGGATCAAGAAACAGAATTATCAAGAAGATGATACAAGAGATTGGCATTAATGACAAGATACTTTAGCACACTAGGATGTACTTATGCAGTAATAAGAAGGCAATAATTTTTTTTTTAAGTAGAACTACAGAACAAAGTTTGTGAGGATGATGTCATATTAAAATTATGCAACACAGAAAGAGATTAGAGTATTCTAAAGGACAATACAAAATATAAGGTAGGACAACAATTTCCCTTTAAGTGGGAGGAGCATGAAAGACAAATTAGGCAGTGCAATTTCCTGAAGGACTGCTTGAAGATGGGGGGAGGAAAAAGGCCTGAGAAAGGCCGAGGATACCAGCAGTGTGCTCACTCACCCTGGACATCCAGAAACTATATGTAACATGAATTTCTATAACCGTGCAAGAGGAAAGAAACACACAGCAGGAAAGATACCAAAGTTAACGATGAAAGAAACAAACTTATTGGCAACTCTAAAGTTGCCTGAGCTACCAAAATGTTTTTGGTAAATAACATTTAATAATGAGTGAAAAACAGAGAAAACGTTGTCAGTAAAAGAATAATCAGATAACAACTGTGCAGCTTGAAAATTGGCCTTGGTGAAGCGAACAATCTAATTTCTCACACTGTAAAAACAGCCTCCCCACAACCACGCCACATCCAGTAACACTGGGATCTTTTTCACTTCTCAGAGCCAACACTCAGTATAAGCTCCCAACACTGACCAAAGCTGTTTTTTCAGAAGAAAGCTAGTTTACGAACACAGGTACTTTCATTTGCAATCCACCCCCGATGTTTTTGATGGCTGTATTTCTTACATGGGGAAGACAGGACTGAACAGATAGCAATGAAATTGCTCAACAGTTACTGTGAGGCAAAGCTATGCCCTGTGCTAAAAAATGTTCCATTCTGGGATGAAGGTTACAGCTCTTGGGATAATAAGTCAAGAATTAAAGACACAGGCTTTTATAAGGCAATTTTGAACAATTCCATGAATGATGCATTGTATTGCTCATGCACTGCAAACTCTCTGTGATAAACTACCACCTTCCCCAAATTAGGGGAGGTAAACCATCTCCAGCCTTGCCAAAAGAGCTTTATATCTCAAAATGAAAGTATATACTGCATATGTGGCACTGACACAACATATTATTAAAGATGACAACCTATATCTGCCTTACTGTAACATAAATAAAATTTTAAGGGAAAGGGATGTTCATGCAAAGTCTGCACAGATTCATCCTAAGAACCTCACCTGCCAGTTGCCTCATGGTAAGCCAGCTCCAGCAGCTCAGCAGAGGAATGTGTCAAATCCTGCTGCCCATTGCCCTGCATTTCTGCCATATTCTGACGGGTTTGATGATGGATCTGGATAGCTTCTCCTGATGGACCTACACAGTTACAGTTTGATCATTAATCACCATATCTGCATTGATTCCTCAGTTGCTTGTACCCTCCTTTTGTCAACAACACAGGCACTGCTAACTAATGGAAATTAAGAAAGCATGTTTAAGAAATCTTCAAAGAACCTCTGGCATTTTCTATAAAGCCAGCAAAGAACAATATTCTTTTAAACATTCTGGGGAGCCTACTTAGAGGCACTAAACAAATATGAGAACAATTCAGCATCTGAAAGTCATCCCAAATTACAGTTATGATTCACTTCAACAGCGTCCATCTACTATAAGATTGTTCCACAGTACCTGATGCTGCAAGTTTCGCAATCACTGGTAATATTTTCAAAAAGAGGATCTCTGATTTATCAAGCCTATACACTTAGTTCAGCCTCTGCTACAGCACAGAGTACTTCAAGATGCCAGAGTTCACATTGGTTCTCTTGCTGTGTTAACACTTGGACAAGGAGAAAGTAACAGCAATCTAATATGCTATGAAACAGACTTACCCACAGGAAAAGTGTGCATCCAGCGCCTCCTGTTAGATGTAAGCTTCATGGGCATGCGGGACGGGGCAAACGGGTTTATCAGCGCTCGCTGGGGTGTATATCCCCCAGGCCGAATGTGCAGCATGGATTCTGCACTGCCAACATGGAACCTCCCAGGGGCACTGGAGTCACGTTGCTGAGACTCCAGCATGTTCTCAAGGACATCTAGAAAACACAACTTAAAGTCAGCGTGAGATCACGCAGAAGCCAAGCAAAAGAGAATTAATTGCTTAGGGATGTAAAGATTCCCCAAGGTAAGTGGGAATAAGGAGAGCTGAGGAGTAGGCAGGGAGAGAAGCTGAAAGCGATTTCAATCCAGTCTGCAAGTTACAACATAAACAAGAATCCAGACAAGAAAGAATCATCTACCATTACAGCACTGCTGTATACTGTGTCATTTTATACTAAGTGAAGCCATAAAGAAACCGCTTGCTAAGTCAACTATGAAGAATTACCCAGAGCTCTGAGAATTTCTGAGAAATCAAAAGACTGACATACCAGAAACTTCAGGGTGACTACCGAAGACGTAGCAGAAGCTACAACTGAGCAACATATGCCTTTTTTGTAACGTTCAGATTTGACCACTGAAATAAGTGATTACTTCAAGAAGACATGGGACATGATGTCAGCAAGCTAGCAGTTGGTCGTTACTATTCAACGTAGAACAGAAGTGCAGTTATTTAGAAATAGGAGAGAAAAATAAACCAGATGACTAAGTAGCAATTACTCTGTTCAACAAATGGAAATCCCAAAGAGAAGGAAGGGTCTTATCTACCACTGTATACTGCCAGCTAGAACATGTGAAAAACCTTAATTGCCGACTCTTCCCTCCCTGCCAGTCCTATTCCACGCACATCCCCATCCAGTTGCACACCTTCAGCTGGGTCACAAGACTACCCTTCAAACTAAAAGAGTAACAGAAATACAAAAAAAAAAAGGTGTATATTAATTGACAGCAGGGGAAAACATGAAAGTCAAATGTAACGTGAAGTACACTGTGTGATAGCAGTTCCACACCAGTAAATCCAGTTCCTGTAACAGGATAAATATGGTATCAGGTGCCATACGTGAAAAACAAACAAAAAAACAAGAAATAAACAAAAAAATCCCATAAAGAGCCTTCAGAGATAGATTTTTACAGAAGATCAAGCAATTGCAGGAGGAATACAATTTACCTAGAAATGAGTGGGGTTTGTGGAAGATAACTGCATACTGTCTGAGAACAAAATTAAATTGGAAGGAAAAAAAAGGAGACTGTCAGCACTGCTAACACACCGAGATAGCTCAGCAGTACATTGTCAAAAGCAAGGATCCAGAAAGTGACTCTTAATGACAACAAATCCCCATAGAGAGAAGTTATAAGCAGGGTCCACCAGGGCTCACTACTAAGGCCAATTCTCATTTGACAGATTATAGGTGACCTGGATAACAAGAAGTTACTTGTATACGTCCACATTTACAAGCAGGCACAGGAGAATAGTCAAATATTAAAGAAGGCAATAGGCAAGGGAAAAGAGCAAATCAGTGTCAGGACACTTCTATTTAGGACAAGCCAATTAAAATAAAAGCAATGGAATTGGACAAGGAAAGGGAGAATGTACACCCAGCCATAGCTAGAGCTGCAGAAAAGGTGTACCATGAATGCTCTATAAGCGCCACCTCCCCTGTGCTGGCCTGGCTGTGGCCCACACAGACTTCTGCCTTCTCTCTCCCCTCTCACCACCTAAGGTACTTTCCCATCTGGCTTAGGCTGACCTCTGGTGCTGGTATAGCCCAAAGAGCTGCTGACTTCACACTGGTGCAGATGAGGCCGTGGGATCATCAGGATGTTGGAGATCTTGCCCAGTGAGCTGTCATCAGAAGCCTGGCTCCTCACCTCCTCTGGGGGCAGTGTGCGGCTCTGCAGAGAAGGGCTGCATGAGACGTCATAGGAACTAGAGCTCTTTCTGGTACGACTTTCTCTCTCCCTCACAGATCTGCTGAAAATAAACAGATGTGTCCAGTGATATGAAAAAGAGATTAATTCCTGGGTTATCAAGGGGCTTGAACAGGCCCAAGTCATGTAAGAGACTCAATATTCAATAGGTGAACTCAAGAAGAGGACAACAAGGAAGCTATCGTTATTTTTTTGACTATGTGGGAACTGTATACTTTTGTGCATCATACAGTAGAACAGAACACTGAAATGCTTCCAGCACAACGGCTGTGAAAAGTGCATGCTCGACTCTTTATGCAATTCTACAGACACCACACCAAGCTGGTAATACAGATGTGATCTAGAAGATACTAGACCTGAGCCTACAGTTCTAGGAACACATAGCTATAGGGAAACTAATTATTAACTACATTAAATTGTACTGGCATCTTCCAGCATGGATTTCTACAAGCTGCTCATATTAAAAAGTGAGTCCACATGCACAGCTTCCTGAGATTTAGGCAATACTACTGAAAGGAGGAAAGAAAAAAAAAAAGTACTTCAAACTTCAAAACAAGTTCATCAATCCCATATTCCTGAAAAATCACTGAAATGTATAGGTTGTTCAATTAATTTGGTCAGGACCTGAGGATAATTAGCCCTTCTTCTCAGAGGAAAGGCCATGGAATATTTGAGAACCTGCTCAGCTTCTCTGTTTCTTCTCTCATTCAGAAAGGCATCATTTTCAGGGAAGATTCCTCACCACTCTACATTCAGCACCAGTTACTAAGCAGTGCATCAAACTCATGCTATTTCTACAACTCTGTGCAAGTCTATTGTGCAAGTACTTTCTTCCCCGGTTTGCAAGATCTGCTAGGAACTTAGCAAGGGAGACTTCAGACAAAATTAAAGATGTAAGGAAAAAGTATACTTATGCCTTTTCCTAGATCCCACACACTACTTTAGAAGTAAAACACCAGACAACCAGCCGTAAGTACTAGCTACAGATCACATTTTTTGTTCAAATGTAAGCACGTAGAGCTTAATTCTCCTTATATTTCTCAAAGCATTTTATGCATCAAGAAACACACTACAACATGGCTACTCTAGAACTAGTACACTCACATGCCTCTTACCTGAAAGTGGTACAGCGCTGGGCTCTGGATGGGCCCGGCAGTCTGAACACCTGGGCATCATAGCCATCATAATCTACCTGGATTGGCAGAGCATTCTCAGCATCTTTTGGAGCCCCTAATGCTGAAATAAAAATCATATAGCACTGGTCCCTCTTTCAAGAGTGTTCAAGATCTGCAAGGTAGAAGTATCCAACTCTCACCACTATGAAAATTATCTATTCCAAAAGAAATTACATACAAAATTCTCATGAGCAGTACAGCTGGAGCAGCTCAATTATCAAAGTTGGTGCCTCTGAATCAGGGTTGCTGAGGCCTTAATATCTTTCCCCCATATATTCAAGACATTAAACTAATAATCAACAAATCAATCCTTGTATGAACAGATGCCTGAAGTTTCCTCACAAGAGAACTGCACATTTTAAAGCATCTTTGAAAGAATGGACAGCCTCACTTTTAGAATGTACACCTTCCTGAAACAAGGTGGTATTAGAGGAATGCAGGCTTCTCCCGCTGTACTTCTGTGGTCACAGCAAAGACAAGCCAGTGAATGCCCTCCTGTCCTACTCCAGCTAACAGTACTGCCAGCACAGCAGCCTGATACCATCTACTGCTCTAGCCAGGTGACAAGCAGCCAGGACAGAAACTCACCCCTCCCGGTTAGTTATTTGCCAAGAAGACAATTGATACATGCACATTAACATCCTGGATAATGACTATGTGGTTTTGATGGTTTTCTGCAACAGTTGTCCCTTCCCGCATCTCATCAGTAGTGTTTTTGCTGAAGTGCCATTGTCTTACTACAGCTGTTTGTTAGTTTGGGAGTCAGTGGGATAGATCATTCCAGAACACATTACTCACAGGCATCTCGGTTATTTTTTGCTTTCTCAGTCAGTGGCTGGAGGGTCCAACAAAGGAGGTGTGAAGTGACCAAAAAAAAAAAAAAAAAAAAGAAAAAAAGAAAAAGAGAGAGCAAGAGAAAAGAGAGAGAAGGGAGACAGTCAGTGTGTTCTAAGGAAATATCCCCCAGTGTAATCAAGCATTAGACTTAAAGTTTATCCTGCTGACTCAGTGAGGCAGCCAGACCACTTCAGAAGCATTACATACTGACACTCGGTCACAAACCTGTGTAAAAACCACATCTTTGTCAACACCTTCCTTCCTCTCCACAGAGTTACAGAATGAAACTCTAATTTTTATGGTGGCTAAAACATTTCTCACCTACTTTCATCCCAGAAAGGAAAGACCTACAAACTAGTCCCTCATACACAATCCCTACAACAATCATTACAGCTTGCTTTCACTGTCTTTTAACACCGAAACTCAGTTACAGCTGTTGGGATACTTGCTAGAAAGATTCTGATGCTTGGCTGAGAAAAGGTATCTGACAAGCTAGTAAGAAGAAAAGATAAATCAGAAAGACACCTACTTTCCTTCCTGCCAGCTTGATCCGTGGAGTGAAGCTGTTACACAGGAGCTGGCTTTTGGATGTGTAGAAACTGAAAGGAAAAACAGGGTGGCTTAGCTGCCTTCTAAGAACTGACCATAGTTGGTTAGCTACCCAGCAAACAGCCCGTGAATTTGAGCTAGCTATTAGATGGAGAAAAGGGGATACCTTGCATAAGACAACATTTGGAAAACATTGATGGGTGGTTAACTGGAGAGAAGCTACTCTTTCCTTAAAGACCAGCCTTTGATTCCCATACTGCCTCAGTCTAGATCTCTTCTTAATACACTTACATCTATCTGCATTCCCCAGTTCACTTCCTCTTTCTACAGAAAGGTATCCACTTTCACTGTCTCTACAGTACTGTGCAGTTTACATGACTCGGTCCCTAATTTACATGACAATAACTCACATCAGCTGCTTGAAAACTACAGACCTCCTCCCATTTGAAATAATTTATTCATTAAGATCTGTTTCTCATCACCTGAATCTTTTAAATAGCACCTTATTATGAGCCTTCAAACACCTCTTTCACCTATGGCAAAGATCATATGCCTTCCAGCCACTCAAAAATACTGGGTATAAGCAACCCATGAATGGTAAAAGGCCAGGACAGTCAATTAATGCATGCAGACAAAATGAGGTATTAAAAGAGAGAAAAAAAATAACGCTACAGCAGAACAAGGACTGAGGAGGTAGTTTTCATCCTGAGCCGTGATCTCTATGTGTAGGGAAAGAAGAGAGAGTACTATGGTATGGAATGTTTAACAGAAAGCAGAAAGGAAACCTACCATGTCTTGGAGCAAAGCAATATAACACTGAGCCTCAGTGTTTCCTGCAACTGTTCCAACATTTATCCATGTTATCCACATGTTCTCTACCCATAACTGTTCATTTGGTATGTATTTGTTTTCACTAATAATCATTCTAGTTGAAGAGACTGTATTTTTTGTTCAGCTTCCTGACTTCCTTTGAGCATAGCTAAAGGCTAGAACTAAGTTAGCTGGAAAGAGAGCTGAAGATCAAGACCTCTTCCTCTGCAAATTGCCTATCATCTCTGATATATTGCATTAATGCCATGAGTTCTGCAAGAACACTCCTAGTTCTGCAAGACTATTATATTATATGTCTTTGCTTCGCAAGGAGAACAGAGGAAATAAACAATGAAAGAAGAAACAGAATTCAACAGATTATAGAGAGGAAAGCAAAGCAGAAGTGTTTAGCAAAGGCTGATGGAGTTCACCTACCTATGGTTTATCCAGTGTGGAATATTGTAGTCATCACCCAGCCTGGAGTCGCCAGGTCCACAGCGATTATGGAGCTGTAAGAGTAATCCAGAAGCATAGCAACTAGTTGTGTCCAGCTAGCCACAAAATGAGTAACATTTCTAGTAGGAGCAGAGAGAAGGGAAAAGAAGCATGCATTACCTTAAAGAGTGGTACAGCATGCAACGGTTGCTCTCCCATGCATACCAAGTCCACACCTATCCCTGGAAACAAAGAACAGTAGAGTTCAGCTATCTACAAAGCACGACTGATATGCTAGGCCAAAACAGATCATCAATTTGAGCTGATGGTCCAATTTGTATTCGTACCAGATTTTAAGATGTAATTATACTGAAAATGATAGTTAACAGCCCCCCCGTGTATGGTTACAAACCAACAGTGCCACTGGGGTGTAAGAAATGTTTCTTCTAAACTAATGCGAGTCATGCAAGATTATCCTTTAAGGGAAAGGTGTGCATGGACAGATGAAGTTCTCTATCACAAACAAAAGAAATTAAACACCTGTAAGATCTCCGAAAATCTGCATTTCAATATCAAGTGTGGACACAAGTCTTCCAGCTGTAACCCCTCTCTTTCTAGAGTACACAAGCTACAACAGATACTTTTTCATAGCAAGAAAAGGCTAGAGCTTTTCCAAATATATCTGTTTGCCTTCACAAAGGCTGCACAGTATCATTAGTTATTTACCATTGTCTATCATCCGCTGTTTCGTTAGAATCATAAGGAGTCGATCAACTTCAAATACACCCACACCAGGTGTGATAACCACAGACATCTGGCCAGTCCGATCAAAGTTCCGGTTTATGTAATGCTTGTCAAACACTAAGAGAAAGAATTAGGGAATACTTTAGGAAAAAAAAAAAAAAGGGACACTGGATGGTCTTTTTTCAGAGCAAGGTGCAGGGGGGCTCTCTATCAACAGTGGTATTAAACAAGTTTCCACAAAGCACATGCAAGCATGAGAGGGCTTGTATACAGCCTTGTCCAACCAACAAATGTTAATAAAGCTACAGGAGAGAGAGGAGTTAGGGCTGAAGAGAAGAAAAGATGGGAACCAGATACCTAAAAAGGAATATTTTTCTCATGTGCTTAAGTGTTTCCTTTATAACATCTCAAAAAAATACCCAAAACCAACAAGCCAACCGAAAAACACCCCAACAAGGTAAAGTCCATTACTAATAATTTTAAATAACATCCTGTGCTCCCTCCCATGGAAGTAACAAGACAGCCATTAAGGTGACAGAATGATGTACAGAATCATAAAAAGCAGATCTTTGGAGAGCCTCTCCAGACCCATCAAATCAATCTCCCTGCTAAAAAAGATGGATCAGGTTCACCTAAATCACATTTGATCTAACCCAATTTTCATTCAACTTCTATTCCAAGAGGTTCTCATAGTTACACAGCTAGAAGTTTCATCCTAACATGGCCCTGTAAATGGTTCCTGAAGCCCGAAATACCCAATACTCAGTTATTTGAGAGCCACTGGTTTTCCAGAGACACACAAGAAAATTTCTTCTGAGGCTGAAAATGACCACTGAACCACCTAATATTCCCCTCCTCTTCACAGTGTTACAGAACAGGCCACAGAAGTCCACACCCATTTAGTGGCAGCTGCTTTAATGGTTCCTCCCCTGTATATTTTTATCCATTGTTCGTAACTTACCATTGAATGAAAGATTTATGGCCTCCAGGTAGTTCCCTTGTGCCGAGGTAGAATTGTAGCCTGGAGGAAAGCCCTCTGGACAAGTGTTCAGAATGAAAAAAAAGGAAAAAAATTATCATCTCTGTATAGACTCACTTTAAAAAAAAAAAAAGAGAGAGAAAAGGGTAAAAGTATGGGAAAGGAGGATTCTTGTACCTGCTTGCTCTAGTCGTACCAACACGGGATACTGGATGAAAAGCTTTTTAATGGTCACAAGCAATGAGGTCCACTCTTCTCGTCTCTCATTCTGAACTACAACTCTAGAAAGAGCACAACTTAATGAGGATCATGAAAGGAAGCTATGAAGAGGAAATGAGAAGGAATGCACAAAAACATGAGTGTTTCTTCCTTCTGCTAGGCAGTACATTAGAACTGCTGCATACTTGTAGCAATCACTAAGGTGTAGATGCACACACAAAGCTGGGAACATCCCCAGCCAGAATAATCCCTCACTTCTAAATGGGTAATCAACATTATATGTCAAATAGCATCACTGTTCTGCAAAGCACTAAGATCGTTAACAAGTCCAAGTTGAGTATCAAAAGACAGCTTTGGCAGCTGCATCTGTTGTGACCCTCAGCCAACGAGCTCCAGTACCTAAGGGGGAACACTTGTGGTTTCAGCAATGGCACCATCTATTCTTCAACTATGCAAGAATGTAAAGGTCTGAAAAATAGCCAAGCCTTATGCAAAAACTGCTCCCAACACTACAGAACTATTAAGTTTACTGGCAATTCCAATGGAGCAGACAACACAATATTCACATGCATGTGGAGGACTGACTTAGCAAATACAGGGTGTGCACCCACAAACAGAATGGGGACTACCCATCAGTTTGCTGCCAGTTTCAGAAATAGATGTTTTTCACTATCTTAATTCCTTGCAAGGTCCTACAGTCAATAACATGATATTTTCCACACAAGTTGCACATACACTGTGGGACAAGAGGTGAAAGAACTGGGAGGAAGACATACTTGTAAAAGTCTTCATAAAATCTTCCCTCGTGATCCTGCCGAATCGATGCACGATGCGTTTCAGGAAACTCATCTGAAACAGAAGCAAAAGCACGTGTTATGCTATGGTCTTGTACAGAAATAACTCATCTTTTCTAGTAAGGAGCTGTTATTTCCATTAAAAAAAAAGACAACTTTGAGAAATACCAGTTCTCCTACACAGTATCAAAATTGCTTTTAAAACAGTATGACAGCTTGAGCATGATGAGGAAAATTTGCCATATATTCTTCTATGTAAGGTTTTCACTGCAGTACTTTCATAAGAATGGCTGTGTGTCCACTGTGCTTGGCAGGGAATACTTTGGTCATGGGCATAAAAAAATAGGGGGAAAAAAGTCACTGGCAGTCTGTGACCAACTTCCAAGAGAGAAGGAGATAAAATGGATAGAAGGATGAAAATACAGAATTGACATACCTATAGATTTTGCTTCGTAAAATGTTCTAGAAAATAGAACCACTGTCACTTCATGGCTGCAATTCTTCTCCTGTCCAGGAAGAACAGATGAAAAATGAAAACCTTAAGTGTCACATTCAGTAGAAAACTGTGTATATACACATAGACGAACACCCTTTTTCTCCTCACACCTAGGATCAAAGGTAACTAGAAAAAGGTAGACTCCTGCATTAATATATCTGCACGAGTGCTGCATATGCCTCTATGAAATAACATAATGGTCTGCCCCGTGCTTCTAGGCTGTATCGCATTTAACAGGAGCACTCTCCACTAGTCTCTAAAGAAACTCCTCTCTACAGTTGCAAGATAGAAGATTTTTGTTTAAAAAAATAGTTGACTCAATTTGTTTATACATACTCATGGCAATTTGATATTCTTATTTGTTACTGTTTAGAGAAATGCCCCTAACAATTCCAGGGAAATAAAAAATTAAAACTTACTAAACAATGACAGTGCTAATGCACACAACGGAATTAAGCTGTAAAGAGCACATTGGCCATCCCCTCAAAAGAAAAAGCTTAAAAAGCCCCGTGAGCCCCAGCATCACTCAGGCCCATATCCAACATGGCACAGTAGTACTAAAAGCAAAATAGGCATTTTACAGACATGTCAGGCAGGGCTCCTAATAACTCTCCAATGGACAATGCACATAATAACTTTCCAATCAAAAAAGCACAATGAAAATGAGAAATCTGTTGGGCACACTCCTGCCCTCCTTAACATTTGGGACCATCGTGAGCTGTACTATACATAGATGTTACACATTTAGGATTTCAGACTCTCTTGCCTTGTCTAGCTATTCTTTCAATTTAGGCTGCAGATTTTATATATGCCTTTTTTCTGAGTACTGATATAGCTCTCTCAAGTCAGTGGAAGTCTGCTGCAGGACTGCTAACAGCAGTTGTACCTGGCTCTGAGCCAGATCACACACTGAGACAGGAGACAGCTCTGGGCTGTTCAGCCATAAGAGGTAGCGAAGCTTTGTTTTTGAAGCAGCTCACTTTCAGGAAGCTTGCACATTGTCAGCAGCCCATATACTACAACCTGGAACCCCCTCATGCTAAAAGACAGCAGCACTAAACAGATTACACACTGTAGCAGGGCAATATTTGGAACCAAGTCCTGAAACAACTAAAATTGCGTAAAACAGACTTGTGCGTTACTGCACAAGCACAACCAACCGTATCATACATTTAGTGACTTTTGTGTGGAGGTGCTGTCTGGACTAACAAACTGTACGATACAAACACTGCAGATACAGCAGATCAGTATTGGGATCACTTGGCACATATACGATTTAATGCAGACCTGCAGTAACCACTATTTTGATGCCCAGGAGCCACCTCTCATAGGCCTGTAAATCTCAGCATGCCTGACACAACCTGGGTCTTCCTCAAACTGGCACATCAATGGGCTCATTAAGACGACATTGTCTTGCTCTTTCAGAACAGGTTGAACTCAAGCAGCTATTTACCTTCCACTTTGTGAAGAGGTCAGCAAGGAAACCATTCACAGCTTTCTCAAAGTATAGGTCCCCTGCAAAGTAAACATCTCCAAAGCATTAAACAACAGCAGTTACTTCAACTATGGGGTATATTTAACCCTGAGATTCTAGGACAATTATTTTTATTAGAATCAGAGCAGCTATGTGCATAATGAATGCTAATATCACTAAAGCAAGGATGATAAAAAGATTAAAAAGCGTGACTATGTTTCAGAGGATGTAAACAAGACTCCTACTGCCAAAAGGATCTGACCTTTAAATTCATTTTTCCAACACATTCACAGCATGCTGGGAAAGCACCTGTACTATCTTTTAGGCATAGTATGCACAACTGATCCCCTGCTCAGGTTTGAATAGTTGCCCAGTTACATATGCCTAAACACATGGCCAAAGGAAGTGGTAAGAGGTTTGCTGAAGAATTAAGCCAGAAAAATATAGGACAATGACGCAGCTAAGTGACTCATTCTTAATGCCTAAAGTTTTAATACTTTTAGCTGACTCTACCTGGGCTAAGGCAGGATTTTTGCTTCCTCACTAAGCCAAAGTCAAGAAAAATCTAAAACATCAAGGTCCTCTTTGCACAGGACTTCCATATGTTTCTGGTTTCAGGATTCACACAGGCTTGCAACTCCCCTCATCACCAAACATGTTTATATCCACAAAAAAACCCTTCCAAGGGTTTGACTACGAAAGTCAGTTGGCCCCCTTGATTTCGTCACTCAGACAATGGTACCCAGGCCCTACAGCAGGGACAGGAAAACTATGGAGACAGAAAAGCGTGGCACTGCAAGCAAGGATCTAAGAGGGCACCATAGCATACCTCGGGGCACTGCCTAGGCCAAAGGCAGGATATTTTAGTTTTGTAATAGTGACAGAAATAAATAGTAGTGGCAGTTTTCTAGTAGGGGCAGAAAGGATAGCTGCTGCCATCCACATTCACAACCAGGCAGGTCAGTTACCTACATACCATAAATATCAAAATCCCACATTTCACAGCTCATCTGGATAAAAATATAAACCATGGCAGAAGTGGAACGGAAGACCACCTGCAAAGGAATGAAAGATCTTGTTTAAAACAAGGTACATTCATTAAAAGGGCCAAATGCAGAAGTTAACTACAGAGCAATTTATATGGCTGCGTCCACTGCATCATAGGGAATTTCCCCTCTAGCGAGCTGACATTTCAACAGCCCGAATAATTCCTAGTGCTGCCAGCACAGAAGATTTGAAGTTTACTAATTATTCATTCTCCTCAATTTATTGCCATTCTTCACCTTACAACACAGCCACTTCAAATAATCCATACAAATCTGCAAGCAAGACAGAATTATAAGAAACCCGGCAAGGAAATGAAGGGAAAAATTTTTTCCCCTGCCCCCTGAAATCTTACCCGGGTGTCCTCACTGATGTATCCACAAGTGACTTTCTCACTCTTTACCCACAGTTCACCTGCCTGCGCCCTGGAAGAAAAGGAGTGCAGAATATTTGCTAACCAGAGTGAATATGAAGATGAGAGAATCCATGTCTGAGCAAATAAGGGATGTACCAACATCCACATTCAAGGATGACTTGGAGACAGAGTAGAAGTTTATTTGGTTAAAACCTGATCTTTAATCTGAAAGGTGTCAAACAGCCGCTTCCCTCTGCATCTGCACATTTTCTTGTCCCTTTGTCATCTTAACAGCAACTGAAGTAACCCTCATCTGAACTATTAATACATCTTGGGAAGGGGGGGAAATATTATAAGAGGTAAAAAGAAAATGATTCGGCATTCATCAGAGGCAACAAGTGTGGCTGGCTGTCCTACCATTAGTTTCTTCCACCCTAAATCAGATAGAAGCCTTTCCCCACCCCATGGTGCAGACAGAAATCAGTAGAAGAGTAAGAGAACAACAAAACATGGGGGATTTTTCAGAGAAGATTCTCCAGCTGGATACTCTGTACTCATTAATCTAAAGTCATAAGTAACAGTAAGCCCTCAGAGGAGGCACTGACCTGATACCTGCAAATTCAACTTTTTGGGTGACATATGCACATGTGCTGACCTAAGAAAGAATAGTTACAGGTGTTAAAAGAACAGTAGGCTCAGAGTGAGCAGACCAATTTACAAAAACAAACAAACAAAAAAAAAACCCCAAAACATTCACGCTCAAACACGACTTCTGCTATAAAAATCACAAAAAACACTAAGCATATTTACTACTAATATCTCAGCCTACAGAACCTCTGCAACAGATAACAGAAAATAGTTTAACAGATATGAACTTCTATTGGGATCATTTGCTTAATTCACTGTGCTTAAAGGAGCCAAAGACTGCACTTCAGAGATGCAGAAACAAAATATTCTAATAGTTGCTTACTAAGTGGTACTATCAGAGAGCACCCCCATAGCATACCTCTACTTGAACAACATTTGGATTCAATTCCTTCCAAATGCAGTAAATCATTAAAATTCAGAACGTAATGAAAAAAAGCCCTCAACATTAGTAATTAACATTCCTGCGATGGATTAGGAAAAGATGAGATTAATTTTTTCTGCAACACATCTACATCCATTTTTCCAACTCTGATGTACCACTTACAGCATAAATTCCTCAGGAGCTGCTGACACTGGTCTCTTTCTGTATTTTGTAAAACGCTTATTTTCTTTTACAGCAAGCAAAGGTATGTAGTCTCCTGCACCCTACACATAAGGACAGCAGACATCTTACCAAACTTTTCTTCAGTCGCCACATATCCCCGCGCCCAATATACTGATCTTTAAAGGTCAGCTCGACCAAGTCCAAGGTGACCTCCTGGGAAACAGAAGAAAAACAGTGTTTAGGTTTTATTTGTTGTTTCTAAGTAGCACCCTTCAATCTGTTTTGTTAAGAACCAAACATCACAGGGAGGGCCGTTCTAAGTCAACACTCCTAACAGATGCAAGATAAAAGGGAAGTCCCATCCAAATAACTGCCAAAGTCGTGCACGTACCTGGAACTACTGTGAGCTGCAAGACACTGCACAATGTGACCAGAAAAAGGCCAAGAACTAAATCTGTGCTACAAGTCTCAGTGCAAACTGGAAGCACAAGTAAAACAAATTACTTCTGCTGTTTATGACATTAAGGAAGCCTCGTTTCCTGCAGATTTTTGTCTTGTGCTGAATGTAAGCTCTGACTGAAGCAATTTTGATAGTTGGGACATTTACAAGAGATGTCTCTCTTACAGGGCTCTCTGGTGTCAAATAATGCAAAACCACGCCATTGCTCTTCTTTTGACTATGCCACTTACTGTTTGGGGTTTTTTGTTTGTTTGGGTTTTGTTGTGGTTTGTTGTTTTGTGTGGGTTTTGGGTTTTTTTGGGTTTTTTGGTTGGTTTTTGTTGTTTTTTTTTTTTTTTTTTTTTTTTTACGCTCCCTGGTTATCCTGAATTTCTGGAATTTAAAGAAATTTGACATTACTAAATTTCTATCAAGCTGTCCTGAAGCTGGTCCATAAACTTCAAAAAGAGAGCAGGGACAGTAGGGAGAGAAGAGACACATAACAAACAAAGAGTTCAATTGCCCAAGCCTCATTTTCTTAGGAAAGGCAGCTAAATACCTTTCAATAAAAGAAAAATGCCTTTTTTTCCCCAATACTACTGTAGATGGAAATTCACAGGGCTCTGATCTGAGCTAAGTGAAGGGAGAGATGGAAAAGAGTTGCAAAGCCACACACCTTTGGGTCAACAACATTCACATGGACATCCTGGTATGGCCGTAGTCGGAACACTTGGGCAACTGTCTGATCCACACTTATAGTTTCTGCCACAAAAATAAGAAAGGACAACAGGGAAGTGAACATCCCCCAAAGGTTTCAAGAGATTTACAAGTACAAAAGCAATTCAGTGAGATTGGCATGAAACACTTAGGGCCTCAGCAAAAGACAACAGCTTCTTTCAGCTGTTGCCCAATTTAAGAGTCATTAAAATCAAAGTCGGCAAGATAAACTCAGTTTAGGCTGAATTAATTCCTGCAAGAAGAAAAGATATACAGCCAGTCAGAATGCAGAAACAAAAATTTAAGGCTAAGAAGCCGATTTTCTTTAAATCATACCCCACATTACTCAACCAAAAGCAGATTTAAAATTGGCTATTCATTTTCTGATAACATTATAATCCTTCCATTCCTAAATAGACAAAGCATTGATTTTCTTACAAAGTTAAAATACATGCATCAGACAATCACAGGTTAAGCCAATCACATAATCTTTGTCTATGATTTTATTATGCATACTAGCAGTCTAGAGTTTTACCTTTCTGCAAATCTTCCTTAAGTGACTTCACTTGTAGAAGCAGGGGACTAGCATACAAAAAAGAAAAAGGTAGACAAGTTGAGACACCCGCACAGAGCTTACTCTGGTAAATCACTTAAAACTATTTAGTAACACAGAGCATGGGATAAGCTAAAGAGAAACATTAGTACTTTCTAGAAAGCTTCATATATCATCCTTTCTGTTTGTCACCCTGTCTTGTTCTTTATACCTATTATAATAATAAAGTACTCTTTAGGTAAAGATGATACTCTGAACGGGAAAGTAAGTCACACAGGAACTTCTCAGAACCTCATACAAGTACACCCCTACTTTTCAGATATGGGCTGCAGAAGAACAGCTTCACATAAGGTTTATGTTTTTAGAGCTGACCAGGAAGTTTTAATTTTGGCTAGGATATACTATAGGATGGAAGAACAATCATTAGGTAACAGCAGCTCTACGAAGAGGATAAAGACATTGTAGACCATATAATCAGGTGCCACTTGCCCTGATGAAAGGTCAGCAAACTAACACCAAACACAAAGAATTCAAAAAAATTCAAGGAAGAGCTCCTGCTATAGTTATCTCCTTTACTTTTCTTCAGGCAGAAAAAAACCATGGCAGCATCCTGAAGCAAAGTGATATCAGCTCTAAGAGCCTCTCACTCCAGAAGCCACTGCACGCGTAACCACACTGACTGATAGCAGCAAAAAGAGAATTCACCTGTATTCATCATTGGGATGTGCAATTTCCACAACATCTCCCAGCTTGATTTGAAGAAATACTTTAGGATTTACCACCAGTTCATCATCTATGAGACATAAAGGAATAAGGAAAACTGCAGTGAACAGACCTATACCAAACACAGACGCTTGCATGTTCATACGCAATAGCTTACTCTACATTAACATAGGATGTTAATCCACTAATATATTCACTACATGACGGCGCCCCTATCCAGCCACTTCAGTCTGGCCACTCTTGTGGGCAAAACCTTCTCTTTCAAATCACAGAACTTTCACAAAAGATTTGTTCAGCAAAAGAGCATGCCTTAATTAGGCAAGCGGAATCTTCTTTGTATTTTTGATACAACAAGCATCAGCAGGAAAGCAGATAGCTACAGAATCTTAACAAGCTCTATTAACACGCTATGATTTTAAGACTAGAATTAGGGAACAATCAAATAAATGACATTTTTCTTAGTACACAGAAACACATCTATACAGAGTCACAAGTCATTGACTTGTCTGTCACTTACTAAGAGTGACTGAAATACAAGGTTAAAACAGAAGTGACACAACAAAAGGAGAAGAGGTAGAATCAAGCAATTTTATTTTATAGGTGTGATCTCATTCTGTTCTGACAAATGCAATTTTATTCTGCTGTATCCTGCTATTAAAAAATAGCTCTCCAAACTCTGGCTGGTAATACTGCTTGTCACTCAAAGTTCCATCCTCACTGTTTTGTTAAAAAGATCAATAAATCAGTTAATTGCTTTCAGTTAAGTAAGAGAGTGCTGGTCTCACTGTTATGAGCCAGGAGATACTGACCACTGCCTCCAAAACCCTTCTTGTGTATGACGAGCTTGTACACCTTGTTGGTTCTCATCTTGAATTCCTGTTCTTCTCAGCTGCTTTGATTAAAAACAGTTGAGGACATCTTGCATATCTAAGATGGAAACAAAAGCAAATACAGATCTCTTGTCACTACAAAGCCATTCTCTATATTCTGTGCATGAGCAAAGGATGTTGTACCACCACGTGGCTGAGAACGCTGCACCTGAAAGGCAGGCACAGTACAAATTTGGTAAGCGTCAGACTAAAAGTTTAGTAACGACCTCTTCTACCAGCAGTCCTGTCAGAGAGCTCTCTAAAATCGTATCTTTGATTTTTCAAGGATAAATTCTGAACCTTGTGTTAAATGCACTAAAATGCACCCAGACTTGTGTCTGCTGCCAATTACATCTTTTGGTTTTGTCACTCCACCTCTTTCACATGTCTTTTTCCACATCTTTCAAAGATGCTGGAATCCACAACAGTATGATTTCACACTGAGGCAGGAGAGCTGTACCCCGTGGAGGCCAGTGCTACAGGTGCCACACAAACATTTCCGTTTGAGGCACGAGTTTGCGTTACTTTGTTTTAACTGTGTCAACCGCCACATTTTTTCTTCCTGCCCCTTTCATTTAAAATAAAGCATATTTCAAAGGAGGATCATCGCTTTTACAAATTACCCTTTTTAGAAGGACAGATAAACTGGAAATTATCAGTTGGAATAAAGTTTTCTTCGTAAAACTACAGCCACGTTATTAAAATACAAGCTCTTCTAGTTGTAACTGTACTCTTACACCCAATCAAAACGCAGAAGAACTTAACAGCATGCCTTTCAAACAGACTAACGCACTGAGCTTGCAGACAGACTTTTCAGAAAGCCGATTCAATTACCGAGCTACAAAGGCACGGTGGGGAAAAAACCGTACGTCCGAGGTTTGTCAAAATAAACTCTCTAAAACCTTCAAACTCGCCACGGGTGCGGGTCTGGAAGAAGGAGCCACCGGGCTGGAGCATGGCGGCAGGACTGGCCCCGGGGCGCCCAGGCAGGCAGGGCCGGCAGCCGCCCGTCCGCAGGGGTGAGGGCGGCCGATAAGCCCAGAGCCGTTCCAGCCCACCCTCACGGTCACGGCCACGGCCGTTAAGCCGGCCAGGGAGACGCCCGCGCCGCTCCACCGGCGGGTCTATAACGCGTTCGGGGAGCGAGGCCAGAGGCCCGAGCTGCTCCCCCGGGGCAGCGGCCCCCAAGGAGGGCGGCAGCGCCCCGCCAGCGCCGGGGGACGGGGCGCGAGGGGAGCCCAGGCGCCTCACCGCCCCGGGCCGCTCACCGGCCGCCGCGGGCCGGGCCCCACCGCAGCGCCGCCGGGGCACGGCACGGCACGGCACGGCACGGCACGGCACGGCACGGCACGGCACGGCACGGCACGGCACGGCACGGCACGGCACGGCACGGCACGGCACCGCTCCGCTCCGCTCCGGCGGCCGCGGGGCCCTGACCTGCCAGCGCCGCGTCCCCCGCCGGCCGCAGCACCGCCGTCCCCTTCCTCCGGCAGCGCTCGTCACTTCCGCCGCCGGGCCAGCACGTGACGCCCAGCACGCGAGGGGCGGGGCCGCGGTAACGGCGGCGCGGGCCGGGCGGGAGCCGCAGCGGGCGGGCCCGGATGAGGAAGTGATGTGAGCGCGGCGGGGCGGGCCGGGCAGGAGCGGGGCTGGCGGCCGCTGCCGCTGAGGTAACGGGAGCGGGGCGGGGGGCGCTGCGGGGGCGCGGACCGACCGCTGCCGCGCTGCGGAGGGGGGCCCCCGGCGCGGGGCCGCCGCCGCCGTTGGGAGCGGGCAGCGGCGCCCCGGGGCGGGGGGCGAGCGGCTGCCGGGGGGTCGGGCCCGGCCCGGGCGCGGCGGGGGCTCCGCGGGGCCGAGCCCGCTCCCGCCGGCACCGGGGCAATCGTACAGTTAACCGGCTGTGCGATCGCCGGGAGCGGCGGCCTCCACCGGTGCCCTGCCTCGGGGGCGGCTCGGGCGGGCAGGGCGGCTCGCGGCCCCGGCCGGGCCGCCGCTGTCCGGGGTCGAAGGGCGGCGAGGGGCCGGGGCTGAGCCTCCCGCCCCGGCGCGCCCCCCACGACCCCGCGCCCAACCGGCGGCGGCCCGTTCGCGGAGACACTTGTCGTCCCGTAGCTCCGTCAGGCGGGCGCGGGTGGAGCGTGGTTTGGCTAAACCTTGGGTTGGTTTTGCTAAGGGAGCCGGGAGATCGCCGCTCGGCTAACAAGCCCGTTTTTGTAAACTGAGTAACTGACGCTTCTGTAAAAGCCTGGCTTAGCCCGCTCCTGCCCACCCGTGTACCTTCAGGAGCGACTGGATTGTAGCGTTGCCACATCAGGGTCCTCCTTGTGCCGACAGCGCCCGTGTGCGGTGGTCGGAGCTTCCCGGAGGGAGCCCCCACCCAAACACGCAGCTATGATTCCATGATTCCTCTCACCCCTCTGACCAAGGGGACCAGTCCTGGGCCGGAGAGGATCCTGCTGCCGCTGCCAGGGCTTCGTGGAAGAGCAGAGCTGGCACGATGCATCACACGTATGGTTGTCGGGTGCTTCTATGAGAGAAGCTATGAGGCACAGTTATGATGCACAATGTCTTAGAAAGCATTCCTTCGAGGCAGAAAACATATGATGAAAAGTTGGGTTTTTTTCCAAAGATTAGAAAATTAAGAAAATCACAGGAAAACAAGTGATGCGTTAGTGTTTGCTAAGGAGCGGGATATCTAACACAAGCCCCAGCGATTTGCCTTATAGTCTCTTTCCCGGTTTTCCAGAAGATGAGGGTATATCTGCAGGGAGGCATTTGAATGTGGAAAGGAGGCTTGGGAATATCCTTCTGTCCGTACTCTCTTCTTTTGTTAATGAAGCATTTGCTTGGATGCTCAAACGTTTCTCAGCTCCTTTCTTAAAAAGTTATTTTGAAGTATCTTTCTTAAACATATGTGCTTGAATCTTGAAGAATGAAGCTTCTCGTTTTAATCTCGAGATCGCTCCTACGTACGTTGATTTAATGTTGCTTTTATTTTCAGGGTAAACTGTGAAAAGCTCAGGACGACCAACCTTCAGCTGCCCTGATGCTATCATCTGGGGTGGAATCTCCCCTTGATTCTTCTGTGTCTGATGTAATAGAGGGATTGTACACTGGGCTGCCAGAGCACATCTCCGCTGAACTTATGGCTGTATCGGAGCCTAACGTTGGATTAGAGGCAAAATCTGATGTATCGACGCCCATGCTAGCACACAGTGACAGGCTGTCAGCTCAGCACCATGGGACTTCGGGAGTAGAAAACTTTTGCCAGAAGACAGAGGATTTGGGTGATACGCTCCAGGGGGCTTCTCATGGGCCAGCAGGATCCCACACTGAGGAATTACTAAAGGCTGGAGCCCTTGAGGAGGCTGAAAAAAATAAAAAAAGAAACTTTAGGAAACTAGACTGTTCTAGTGACGGATGCCAGAAGGAAGAGGAGGAGGCACAAGATGCTGAGGAGTATCGTGCTGACTGCTGTGCTTTAACTCCTGGGCAAAGCTGGTCAAAACAAGTACGTAAACGCAAAACTTCATCCCAGTGTGATATTTTGAATTTAGGGTTCGAGTGACTAGGTAGAGGACTTTGTCCATGGGGTTTCCTGTTTCTTATTTGTCTCTTCTGGCAAATGTGTCGTTATTTGGATTATCATGGGTCCAGTGACAAATTAGACTGTACTTCAGCAGACCAACAGTGTTTTAAAATGTCAAGCTTTTCACTTTCTTAAATACTGTTGGAATGGTGTGAGGCAGGTATGTAACAGAATGAAGAACAAAACCGACCGGTGCCTAAAAAGGAGGAGAGAAACAACTTAAAAAGCTCCTTGCCCAGTATCCGTGTTGGGTGGGTGCAGCTTATTCTACCGGTACTGGCATCCCCAGTCAAGGTGCTAACTGCTAAATAATAGTTATTTCAGTCTGGTATTATAATTATACTGGTATTATAATGCTACAGGGGGCTCCAGCTTAGTTTTTTGGGTTTTAATCTAAAAATAAAGATTATCCTTCATTTTTATAATTATTGTTTGTAATACAATGTAATATAGTACATATTATATAATAATATGTAATTAGAGAGGAAATCTGACTTTCAAAACAGGAGACTCGTGGTCATAGCTTTTTTTTTTCCCCCTCCCCTCTAGCAAACACTGATGATAAAAATGTTACGTCTAGGCAAAGGCTTGCTGAAAAATTTGCCAAAGAATACTGTGTTAAAAACTGAAGACTCACAAAACTATTTAAAAATTGAGATTTTTACTGACTTTCTCGATCAGTTTTCTTTAGTTTCTGAATAGTTTTCACACACACCAAGAGAACATAGCAGAGACAAAAAGTATTGTGACAAAACACATACCAGCCAGGAAATACCTGGATAAGGTGCATAGGTGTGTGCTTTACACTAATTACTGGATGTTTTATCATACTAAAATACTTTGTGGTTTTAACTCTGGATTTTGATATCTGTTTGATTTATGTGAAAGTTTGTGAAGATAAAATTAATTAAATTTTCCATAGTCACTCAGGTTTCCAACTGTCACATGTTTCAAATAGGCAGGTAGTTTGGTTGTGGGGTTTGTTTTGGTTTGGCTTGGCATTTTTTTTGCAAGTAGACCTAGGTTGCCTGTTCCTGGGTTTATGTGTTTTTGAGCCAAGGGAAGTCTGAGTGGTAGAAGGCAGGTTCTAATAAAGATCAGAAAAAGCATGTGTCTTACCAGAGGTATACAGTGATGGCTTGGGGATGTGAGATAGGCTTGGAGACCGGATTACTCTTCTGATTCAAATTTGCAACGATTTGTATTTTAAGGCACTTAAATATTAGCTGCTTGCGTCGCGAGACTTCACTGCTGCCAAATACAAATCTTTCCTGGATGCATCATTGTTTAATGGTGAGACGATAGTGATTGATAGGGTCAGAAAGGAATGACAAGTGCTTGTGTGAACCGCTTGCAATGCAAGGCTGCCTCTGTGCAAGGGCTGATATGTTCCGAGGTTTCTTGGTGGTTTTCTTTTTCAGAACTAACCTAGCTGAGCGGATACAGTCCCTGAAACATGCTAAACGTTTTAGAAAGTCAATCAATCTCCACTGATATGTCTGTCTTGTTTCAGGAGGACCCTCACTTAAACCAGCATGAGGTGAAGTCTTCGAGAACCTGTCGCACTGAAATAGCAGGAGCTCTGAAGAACACAGGTGCGTATCTTAGTTGTACATCCCTGTCTACCCCCTGCTTCTCTCCCAGGTTACCTTTTGTTGATTTGAAATTGATGAGTGATTGTGGGATAGCTCATTTATTTTGCTTTATAGTAGAAACTATTACCCTGCATAGCTAGAACAACATGAAAACTTAATCCTCTGCTTCTTCCTGACAGCATGTGTACTTTCCCAAAGACCTTTTATGTACAAGATGTGTTTTTAGTTATTTAACTCAAATACTTGTTTACCCCAAAGCAGAAGGTGGTGTTAATAGCAGATGTTTTGCATTTCCTTATGCTTCAAAGCTGGATTATATGAGAGCAGTAATAGCAAAGATGTGAAAAACTATGGCTCGCTCATTTTCTAATGTTTTAAAAAATAAAAAGTGCAGAATCCAAAGGAAGAGGACAACAAAACTAATTCTTAATTTCCTTATGACCTCTAATCTTCTAGCTCCAAACACTTTGGCCATCTTACCTGCATCAATTAATTACTTTCTTTCTCCCTCCACGCTCTCCTATCCAAAACTTGTACTTAGTTGAAGAATGCCATCTAGTCTTGGTCCTTAGTAGAAAATATGAAAAAGATCTGCAGAAGTCTGAGCGAATATGTTCCCTGTAAAGTTTTGAATATGAAGATATTCTACAGTAACTGTAATTTTTTGAATTAGCAGCTGCTTCATGATTGTACAAAAAAATTTATGAATAACCATAATTGCTTGGACAGAATGAGATATGCATTGTCTTCCTGTGGATGACTTACTGACAAAAACGCCCTCAAGGAGGAAGAAATGGAAATGGCTGCTCGGTGCACAACCATATTTCTAGGATAGAGCAGATAAAGTACCTAGCTATGTTGAGCTTTGATGTTACAAATAAGCATTATGATGTTGGCCATGACCTCATACATAGTGAGTTATAGGATCTGCATTGCACGTAGCTCAGTATTAGAGGCATCTGAAAAGTACAGGTCTTTGGATGCCTGCTGCTTATGGGGAATGTCTGTATGGAAAAGAACTGCATTTGTTACATCAGGTTTGTGGTGGGGTAGTTTGTTTGTTTTTTCTTCTAAAGGCTTGTAGTAGAATTGCCAGCATCAGTTCTTACTTTTAGAAACATTTTGGTAACCAACACTGTGCACAATATTGCGTACAATACTAAAAGGAACTTCGTAAGCTGAATGCCTTCTCAATTTAGTATATGGTTCTGATTTGTTTTATTTTTTCTTACGCAGAAGAAAACCAAGCAAATGTTCAGTTGACAGCTGAAACTCTGCCAAAGCTCACTGAAGAAGTACAAGGTATGAAGGCTGACAGGACTAGGATATTTAGTAAACCAGGATACAGGAATGACAGAATGAGTAAAGGTCTTCCACCCAAGAGCAATGAATGCCCAGACATAGACACAGTCATGGCCAGAGCTGGGGTTTCAGAAACCAGCACGTTAGATTTCTTAGAGCCTTTAAAAGTCACGGACGTTGAATCAGCCACAGAGCGTCCACAAGAAACAAACAAATATAATGGGTTGAAAGCCCATACTGCCATGCCATTGAGAACAGGAGGTAATGTTGTATCTATTTTGGAGACTAGAGAAGAAAAGGTACCCAGACGAAATCCTGTTAATGAATTCAGTACATCACTTGTTAATTGCCAGATGTATCAGCAGGATGAAGAAAACAATGCTCATGACTTCTGTAATGGTCCTGTACCTAAATGTAATGAACCTCATGGGTTATCATCAGTAGAAAGTTGTAGAACACTCTCCACAAAAAGTTCTGAAGTTTTATGTTCAGTTCTGAAAAGCATCTGTTATCTGGACTTTAGAAATATGGCAGTAGAAAACAATAGTGCTGCAGTCCATGGAATTATCAATGAAACCCCCAAAAAGTATCTTCCCCAAAACATTGAAAGTCAGATTCATTATGATCATGGAACTGGGTGTGTAAAAAATCGAACCTCCACATCCATACCAGTCGAGCAGATCTCAGTGGTCAGGAGTGAAGGATTACCTAGTGTTAAAATTGATCATAGGGAAGTAAGTGCTAGTATAGGTAAATCATACAGCTCTGAATTTGAAGAGGCTGCTGAAGTCCGGAGAAAAATTGCTGTGGGAGATAACGTTGAAGTTGGTAGCTGGCCTGAAGCTCAAGAGGGTGCTAATTCTGAGCATTGTCATTCTTCAGTTTTTAGTTCTGTTGCTTCATCTCCTGAGGAGTTCTCAAAAGAAAAATTTAAAATGGTCCCCTCAGAAGGTGATAAGTTGAAAAAGGACCAGTGGCAATTCTCTGTCAGTGATCTATACAAGGATGATATAAAAGAAAATAGTCTTTTGATGGAAACGAGCAACACTGCTTCCCGTGAAATTGGACAGATAGACATATGCTTTTGTAATACCTCCAGTAAAATTTCTCCTCCCAGTAGCCACAGCTGTCTGGATCTTAGTACCAAGCTAGAAAAAGATTCACCTGAGGCACAACTGCTTGAAAAGAAATATGAGAGTAATACAACATCAGAAGAGTTGGCTGGCAGTTTAGTTGAAGCTACAGAAGCTAACAGTGATGACAGTTTGTCCACTGGCAAAGAAACTAGTTTGATTTGTAGACTAAATGTACCTCTACCTCTTGTTGCCCAAAAATCAAGAGAACCTCATCGTAATGAGCGTCCTCCTTGTACTGCTAATGAAGTTTCGAGCAGGGACAAGGCTCAGGATAATCTGTCTGGAAAAGAATCAGTTGGTACTTCTGGAACAACAGGGGAACAAGTCACTGAAATTGTGCTTCATAAAGACAAATTCAAGTCTTCAGTAAGTTCCAGGACTTTCGATAACCCTAAAATGACAAGCAAAATTTCCAAAAAGAACATGAAATCTTCAGTGGGAAATATAGAGAGTGCAGTCACTTGTTTAGAAAATGAACATAGTGACACATGGGATTGTAATTATCAAAGAATAAAAGACCAGTGTACAGCTGCCAGTACTTCCTGTATTTTATCAGGACATACACATGTAGGTGATGTTCTCCCGAACAGTCATTCTTTTAATGTTGAGGTTGATAAGAAGATTGAAGAAAATTATAATTTGAAAGGAAAAGCTTCAGCTGGATATAATAGTAAAAAGGCAATCATCTTTCCAGAAGCACACTTCCCTTTGGCATGTGGATCTCTTCCTTGTGAAGATGACTGGGGCAAGAGAGGTGTAGATCTGCATGGGATAAATGACATTTCCACAGCAAAAAACATGTTTTGCTCAGCTTATACTGCAGAGAAGTCTATTGCTACCTTGGTAGGAGATGAGATTTCAAATAAGAATATGGAGGTTTTGAAACAATTTGATCTTTGTAAAGCAACAGATGGCAGTGAAATTGTTTGTGACAGAGATGAGGCAAAAGAACAAATCAGCATGTGTGCTCTCCAGACAGATGAATTTGATAAAATAAGAAATGTGGATTCTCCAAAGGCTCCTGAAGGCAGTCAGAGAAATAAGACTAGTGAACAGCTATTAGTCAGATATTTGAACAAAAAAAACTGTGTTCATAATTTTGGATTTTGCAACTCTCCATTAGGCCCAAAGAAGAGAGAACTAGGCACATACAAGAAGAAAGAAGTGTCATCGCTCACAGCTAATCTCTCTGAGTATAGTGCTTCAATCTGTGATACATGTCCATTACTCAACAACATGAATATTCAAACATGGCATGCTAGCCAAACAGAAAAGACCCTTTGTCCAATGGAAAATCAGTCTCTTGCATGCCACAGTGAGTTTGATGGCCCCATTCCAGGCAGCAAGCAACACTTAGAAAGTTTAAACAACCAGCCAAAAACTGGCTTACAAACTATGGCTACTTCTGTGGAAGAAACCAAAATATCAATTTGCTCTAGTCAAAATGAAGAGATACTGTTAAAAGCAGGTGGCAACCTGCCTCTGTTAGTTCATAAACATGCAAGAGAAGACAGTTTTCAAGGAACTCTAAAAGAGAATGTAGTGGATTTGGACTCTCTGAATGATGTGAGAAATGAAGGCTGTCCAGGATACATGGGTTTCGTCAGTGATCTAATTGAGGAGAAGACAATCGAATCAAAAGAAAATGAGAACGGATGTGAAAGAGAAGATAAAGAAACTCTTGAAGAAAGCTTTTCTGATAGCAAATCACATTGCTTACAGCATACTTACTTTGTCGAATGTGCAAAAGAGAAAGCAGAGCTAGTGTTTGCAGGAAAAAAAATGCAGCAATCTTTGCCAAAGATGAAGTGGTTGGTGGAGGACCAGGAAAATACAGGTAGTACCGGATTTTTGCCCTTCTCAACAATTCATGGGAGTCTGTCTTATAAGCCAGAAAATATGAATGTACTTTCAGAGACAGAAAACAAAAGAAGTCTGAGAATAAAATCTGTCTTAAATAACTCTTGCCTGCAGTTAACATTTGAGCCTGGTAAAGAAACTGATGCTCAAAAGGGTATTGGTCCATCCCATTTTGGAAAGTTTGACATCCAAGAATCTTTTAATGAGACTCAGGTGGATTCAGAAACACCATCAGCTCCGAACTTGGGAATCTCTCTGCCTGAGAAAGAAAAGCTGTGTATGTCGTCTGAGAATACACAAATAGAAAATCGTGATTCGTCTTCAGCTGAAGTTTTTAGCAAAGATTCTTCAGTGACAAAACCTCTTTCCATAACAATGTCTGTTAAGAGAGAAGCCAGCAATACTGAGATTCCATCTTCAGAGAAGGAAATGGCAACTAGCTTTCTGAACGGTGGAAAAAGCTCAAGAGTTTGTGCACATAGGAAAGAAAGTCTCAGAGATGAGGCGTATAGCGTGCTAACTGTAAAAGATATGGATGTGGCCTTGCCAAAAGGTACTCACTCTGGAGAGACGTTTAAGAATACATGTGTAGAAGAGAAGATGGGAAGAGGAGTAGCCCCTAGAAAAAAGCTGCCCACAGATTCTTTTCTTGATGGAGAAGATTGGCTATGGTCCTCATTAGAGGATTCAAAAGAGTCTGGTAGCAAAATAGTCCCTCTCAGTACTGAGAATTATGGAAAGGTTTTGGAAGAAATCCCAAGATCTAACCTAAATAATCTTTCAAAAGAAAGAGAAAATGCTACAAAGCTCACAAACTTAGCAGGTACCAGTCTACTTCCAGAAACTGTGCGTGATTGTCAAGCTGAAGATGCGTCTGACGCAGAAGCTTCACCAGAATCGCAGTATAATACAACACCCACGCTTCATCCATGTATACTATCAAACAGTTGCAAAGAATCATCCCCAGACTGTGTGGTTTGCAGTAAAGTATGTGTGCCTTACAAATTAAATGCACAGAGCAAAGATAATGTAAAGGAGATTACAGAAGTCCAGGACACTATACCAACTCATTCAGTTTGCAAGGAAAACGAGGCTTTAGGTTCAGAGAGACTTGATCAAATAGAGAAATGTCAGGTACTTAAACGAAAGAAGTATAAGAAGATGGAATTACGTCCATCAGAAAAGGCACAACAAGAACAGAAGTCAGAACATCAAGAGAAAGCAAAAAGCACGCTGCAACCAAGTATGTTGCACAGTTCTGAACTCTTATCCAGCTCTTCAAATGAGTTGGTGACATCAAGAAATACGACGTTTGAAGGTCCTTCAGAGGAGATTTTTGCTGTCAGAAGCAGTGAAAATAAACTATGTAGCACTTTACAAGAAGTCAAAAGGCCAAAGATTACCACAGATGATATTAGTTCACAGTTTTTGAAGACTCAGGATACAGAAATGGAAAACCTGAACCTTAATTTAGGGTATGACGGAATCCCTGGTGCCTTTGGAACTACAAATAAACTAAAAGAACCTCTTCCATTAAAAAGACAGCCTGGAAGGACATGCAAAAAAGTTCCTGCATCATATCAGCTAAAAACCATAAGAAAAAGCAAAAAAATTAAAAGTTCACCTTTTTTTGAGATTCCCCCAGAAATATTCCCTAAGCAGGAAAACACACTTCTCAAATCTTTGTACTTAAAGACAATGGAAATAGGAACAGACGTGACGTTCGTGCATATGCCAAGGCAGAGGGCTGAGAGGTGCAGTGTGTTGAACAGCTTGAAATTTAGAAAACGTACCAAAGAACCACCTTTGTTGAGCAAGCTGTCTGCAATGGCTAGCAAACTCCTGGCACCTGCCAAAAGCATCCATAACTTAGAACCTCTGCCATATTCTTCTGAAATTCTTCCAGTGGCTGAGAGGTACAGCCAACGTAGATCTAAAAATCTATTGGAAGCCTTCTCTTGCATTAACAGGAACTTACACTCACGCTGGGCTGACAGTTGGTGCACCAAGATGTTCAGCTTTCAGCCTTTGGCACTTTATCCTGTAGAATCTACCAAAATACTTTTTCCAGACTTGAGCCACAAGCCTCCAACCTCTTTCTTGGACACCCCAGTTTTCCCAATTTCTGTTCACATAAAATTGGACTCCAGTCCTGTGACAGACCTCACAAGGATTACACTCCAGCACTCTGTACAGCACAGACCGGTTTTGGGAGAAATGCCAGCACCGCCTTCAAAGTGGACTTTCTCTTTTCTCCTGTCGCAGAGCTGTTCAGATACAACAGCTTTCAAGGAAGATTCCAGTCTAGATAATGAGCTGCATTCCTCTTTCTCTGTAACAACGCCAAGGGCTGTTGCCCTTCATCCTGACCGTGGAAGAAATGCCATAGCTGAAAGAAGAGGAGGTTGCTCCATGCTTGGCCTTCACACAGTGTTAGCACTTTCTTCCCCTGGATGTTACAGGATTTGGACAAGAAGAAGAAACTTAACCAGTCATATTCCTACCATCCAGAGACTATTTATATCACAGTTCGCACAGGGTTTGAAAGGGGCAAGGTATCCAACCTCTGGATCAGATGACCTCGTCTCTTCGTTGCCATACTCATTGGGCAGGGTACTATCCATATGGAGTCAGCATGGTCCTTCTGCCCATCCCTCCGAAATCACTCCTCTCCATTCCAGTCACTGCAAGTGGCAGCCAAGTGTGGGCATCGAGAACAGGTAAAACCCATCAACTTATTTCTGAGATTAAATATGTATAGGGTATGTACTTGCTCCTTTTTGGGAGGGAAAGGGTAACTGCAGCTTGCAGTGGAGGGTCAGTTTCCCCTGTTCCAAATCTATACATTCTGCTCCAAAAATGGCTCAACATGGAAGATTCTTCCTTATAGAACAGTCTGTTAGCTGAATTGAAATATATTTGCCTTCACTTCCTTAATACTATCCTGTTTTGGCAGAATGGCTAACTCTATTTTCTTCTCCCTTGCAAAATATACACACCATGCCTCAGAATATATAATGCAGAAAGGTGAGCTACTTCATTAGGTCTATTCAGAGTGACTGCAGAACAACTGGATTTCTGAGGTAGGAATTTTTTTTCAGAGGTCTGAGCCACAAGTGCCACTTGGAACTACTGTAAAATGCTCAATATCAGATTAGGAAGAATCCTAAGGGTCGGGGGGTGGCATTCACTTACATTTGTAATCATATTCCATGACTGTTCTATGCTAATTGAAACCTCTTTATGTATACTGTGCCTTTTGATAGTACGTGCCCGACGTATTGTTGGCACAAGCAAGCGTAGCTCCAATTCAGGTTGGTAATGAATTTTTGTGTGTCTGTCACTCTCGTTATGAGTGGGAAGAGGCCTGAAATCTACTCTGCGTATTTAATTTAACTCTGCTATCGACATTTGAGATCTTTTTACTAAGAAACAGAATGAGAGAAGAGGTTCCTAGCTCTGTTACAGGATTTTTGCATGCTCTTGAGCAAGGATTTTGCCCTTTAGTCTCAGTGACATGGGGTAGTTCAGTCCCTGATTTATAGTCTTGAGATTACTGGACAGAGTATAGGCTCATGAGCACTGTAGAAAAGTCAGTTTGGTTAATTCTTTTGTTTAATATGGCAGTCTCCAGAGAACTGTTGGCATTTGGCTTCTTATGTCATAGCTTGACATATGTATAACCAAAAATCTTGCCAGATAACCAGTGCTGCATTTTGCTCTGTATAAATGGATAACATACCTAAAAGTTTCACTTGTTAGTATAAATTCTAGTGTCTACTGAAGGTGTGAGTGAAAGTATGAAAGTACTTATGAAAGTACGACTCCATTCTGAGAGTTGTCTGCATTAAAAGAATGAGGTTGAATAATAGTACGGAGACAACTTTGCAGCAAATTCTATTGGACCTGCATTCTTTTTCATTCCATACGAGTCAATGTATCAGGCTCAATTTTCTAGTGTACAAATTAGTGCTCTGGAAGTAATCATATCGGTAAACTACAGTTTGAGGACTAAACTTAAAAATAAGACATTGTTGCCATTCTTTAAAAACAAAACAAATATCTTACTTTTTAAAACTTACTTCTGTGTATGAGGTGAATTTATTATTTTGTATTGTTGAGGCATGTTATCCTCGGACTGGGGGATCAGACTCCTAGGCAGCTTGTTACAGTGTATCCAGTTAGCTAAAGTGTAAGAGGATTTAATTCCTTGACATAAAGAATAATTTTTGCTATGAATGATCTTTATCTCAAAGGGTGAGAAGCTAAATCAAACCTTATCACTTCAAGTGAAAAATAACCCAAAGTTTAGTCTAAAACTCAGTTTGTTTTTTTTCTAAAATATCTTACAACTATGTGTATGGGGTAGCCTTTATTTTTTTGCCTCACTCAGATTTGCTTTAAAGTGAAGTTATTGTAGCATGCAGAGAGTTGAAAAGAATGCAGAAGTTTAAAGTGGAGCAAATAAATTCTATTCCTAAAACAGTTAAGCAAAAATTATTATTAAAGGTTTGGCTATAAAACAATGTATAGAACAAAACCTAACATTTTAAATATTTAACACCATTTTAGATTCCATTTTGCTGAAGATTGGTAGCCTGTTCTCATCAACTAATAATTCTTTTTTTTAAAGGTATTAACAGGAACAGTGACAAAAGGATAATTCAGTAAATCTCTCTTAAATTTGTGTGTACTAAAAAAAAAAAACAACCTCCTATGAAATAAATGTTTGCTATATAAAAACAATAAGTATGTTTGGTGCAGTATAAAAGCATTTTCATCTCCCAGTATGACAAAAATCTTTGCCTTTTTCAATTAGAATAGTTAAAAATCAGAAAAATTAAAAAGTGGCTCCAAATTCTCTACAGGCCATTTTCTTCTGGAAGAGGTTTGTCCTCTTTAAATTATTTCATTCATTGTTAGTGTTTTAATAACCAGGAAAACAAGGAACTAGAGTAGTTCTACTGTCTAAAAATCCTCTTCTGTCACTTCCACTGCCAGTAATATAGTGTTAAGTGAAATCTTTTTTCTAATTACTGCTCACTTGGATTCAAAATTTCTAAAGTGTCTTTTTCTCTCCCTGTAATTTTTTATTATTATTATTGCATAAAACAGTAAAGTCCGCCTCTAGCACGGCGGACTCTGATGCACTATTGATGCAGGTTCCAGTGGCGTTGGGATAGCGAGCGGAACATTGAGAGAAACAAAATGTTATAGTTCTGATATTAAATGGCAAACGCAAGAAATGGGTATTTCTGATCCGTTTATATTTGGACTTAGCTGTGCTGCCAGCATGGTTGGTTTTCCTTTATTTTGTAGCATTCCAGTCTGGCTGTAACTTTTTTGCTTTAGAACAGTGAAGTACATTTAGCTGTTAGTTTGGGAGAACAGCAAATACAAGATTTGCTGTTCAATGTAATAAAAGCTGTCTCAACTGATTTTTTTTTTTCCTGCTATTAATAGCGTGAGCACAAAAAGAAAGCTTAATATTAAAGGACTTAAAGCTGCTGTGCTGACTTTTATGCCATAGAATTATGGTAATTACCAACCCTTATGGAAAGGCCCTTGGTTATTCCAATCAATTAAGAATATTCAAGTAAGATTGTGGGAGTTTGAGACAAAAGGGAGTTAATCTTATGCAAATCCTTCCTTTTACTTGCTACTCTTGCCACTATATACTTTTTTATTTAGTAGCCAAATCCTTCAAGGTTTTTGGTTACTTTAGTTTTAAGAACTAGGGTTTTTGAATGAGGAATATAGACTTTCATAGAAATAATTACAACTTTCAGACTAACATTTTCTCCCTCTCTTTCTGTACTTTTGTTTCCTTTTCTCATCACTGCCATTTTTAAGTGAAAGTCGGACTATTTCCTTAACAAGCTGTCAGTGAAATTTAGCGGACTAAATGGCAGATGTGGCTTGCTCTTGTGTCATTGTAGTCTTTCATTCTCATTCCTGATATTAGCAGTTTTTGTCTTACAGTCCAGTTTATACTAATAATTTTTCCCTCATGTTTTTTATAGTGTAGAACTAATTTCTGTCTGTCTTTTTTTGTTGTTTTTTTTTTTTTTTTCATTCTTCTTTTGAACCAGCTATGCCATGTTACCGCACTTACCTGTACAGAGTATGGAAGCACTACAGACTGCAGGTCATGAGATATGGTGAGTCTCTTGGACTTTGCTATTCATTCTGAGTAGGGGGATCATAAACTTTCTCAGAAAGACATTGCTTATGTCATTTTGGCTTTCAGCTTTTGGCAGGTCACCTCAAGAATAGCTTTCCAATTCAAATGTTAGTGAAGTAAACTGACTGGATCACGTAATGGAGAAGTGTGGAGGGGCATTAATGCAAACACCATGTAGATCATTGCACAGAACAATTCTGTTACTTTCAACCATGTTGTGCCACTTATTATGAAATGAATATGTGAAACTATAAAAGTTTGTTTCCTTACTTGGGTATATGTTCTTTCAGTCTGAGCAACTGGACATTAGGTGCTGCAACTTCCTTCTATTCTTTTTCAGTGTTGGGATGGCAGATATAAAAGCTATCTTTTAAATTTATCTGTAAACAAAAAGTAATAAATTAATAGTTGTGTCAAAGAAACTTGCTGGCAGAAAAGAAGGATTAATCACTTTCCATCAGTAGTTACTAAATAGAACTGTAACCTGTTTAACTATATGAAAAGGGAAAGAGTGGGTTTAAAACTGCATGTTGAAATACACTGGCAGTTTAGTTTGTTTCAGTATCAATGCAGCCTGCAGCAGTTTTTGGCTGTATGGATGTACTGGAGAAAGTGTTCACTTACTTGGGCAATTTCTGTGAACTGCGTTGCTTTTTGTGCCCATATTGCAGTTTAGGAACATCACCTAAGAGCATGGAATGCTGTTGCAGCATAAATTGGGTATTAATCTACATATGTTCCCTTCTTCCTCTGTTACAGTCTGGAAGCTTCATTCCCTCTTCTGTTACCAAAGTCCTGCTCACTTCCAGAATCATCGCCGTCTCCCTCCAGGCTTTCAGCATCAGAGCTCCAGGTCCGTTCCCTGGATGAAGCTGATGCTTCTGTTCCAGCCTGTCTTAGATCCCAAGATGACACAGAACTCAAAAAAGTGAGTTAATTTTAGATTTTAGGTATCTCAGACTCTTAGTTCCCTGGAACTTGAAGCTGCTGCTGCTGCTGAATATTTTCTAGTAACTGTTAAAGACGAGGAGAGAAAACAGGCTGTTAGTCCTAGTCTGTGCTGCTGCTTTCTTTTGTTAAAGCAGAAAGAAGGTGGCAAAACAAAGAGGAATGTTTATTCTATAGATAATGTATACTCAACATAAAAGAGAATTCTGTTGACTAGCATGGTCATTATTTCCTTCATTTTAACTTTTTTTTTCTTTTTTCTTTCTTAAGACTGAGTCAGAAAAGAGGCCAAAGAAAGTCTCACAGATCCGAATCAGGAAAACTGTTCCTAAGCCAGACCCTAACCTTACTCCAATGGGACTACCCAAACCAAAAAGGTGAGCAGTATCTTTTAAATGGACTCGTACTAGCTTCTGTTGCTTACACTTCCTGCATAATGATGAAATCATTTCAATAAATGCTTCTCTTACCACCACTATTTTGTACGCTCCCAGTTGAGTGATGTCTGATGTTTGCTTCCTTCATAAGAAAAGATTGACACAGCTCTATCAACAGTATAGAAGACTGAAGAAAGAAATTGGTCTTTGAACATAACTTTTTTCAAGTGAGAAAGAATAAATAAAGGACTATTGGATATGAACTACTGACTGGCTTTAGGCAAAATGTGAAAAACTAAGCTGCAATGGAATGATTTTCGAAAGAAGATGTTCATATTGATAAACATAAATTGAAAATAAGTCATTCTACAACACAGAGTGAGATGAAGTGATCCATTAGAAGGTTCTGTTGATGCAAATTTTGTTGGAGTTCTTCACAGTCCCTTCTTTGTTTGTGGCATATGATCTTAGGGAAACATTAGTTCACCGTAAATGTGGGCAATCACAGTGCCAGATAAGCTTTTCCAATCAGTCATCTAGTATTTTGTTCACTTCTGTCTTAAACAGAAGGGCCAGTGTGGACAAAGGAGTGCATTTCTTCAGAGATCAGCTTGCTAATTAAGTGCCAATAACTAACTTTTAAAATCAGTCTCAAGAGATGAAATGTTAATCTGCTAAAGTGTAAGTCTTTTCTTAGCTTCTGCAAAAAAGTGACCTGTGAAGGGATTTCCCTTTTCTTCTTTTGAGCATCGTTATTTCAAAACATCATAGAATGCTAGAAGAAACATTGATCTCTGCAGAACTGGCAAGTCTTGACCCACACCTTATAAAAACACTGAATGAAATTAGGTACTTAACGACCTCATTTTTCATTCCTCCCTATCCCCAATTAGAATGTAAATCTACATTTTAAGTTAAAGCATAATTAGTTAGCGTTTAAGCTTAGAATGCAAACTGAACTTGTTTCTGTGAATCTGCTTGTTGTGAAGAGAGGTAGTTTCAAAATTCTTTCTTGATGGATTTGTTCATTACTTTTTCAGGCTTAAGAAGAAAGAATTTAGTTTAGAAGAAATTTACACAAACAAGAACTATAAATCCCCTCCTCCAGCCAGGTTGGTTCTGCTTCCTAATGAGAAAACTAAGATAAATGTAAATTACTTAGGCAGAGAGAGAGAACATTAAAGGTGTCTGTAAGCTAAGGGGAGATAAATTTTTAAAATTGCTCTTCTTTAAAGTGGTAGAGAAAGTTAATTCAAAAATAATATCTTTTACTATTTGGATGGAAAGCAGTGAAATAGAATATGAACTTAGAATATGCAGCTGTCTAAGTTTGGATTTGTATATTTTTTTCCTCTACTCATTCATTCCAGCCTCCATCCAAGTACAGTACTTACTTTTTCAAAATTCAAAGGCAACTAAATATTCCTTAAAATACTAATAATAACTGCCTGTCATCAAGTACAGCATGATTATCAAGACTGCTACCTTTTTAATGTTCAAATCTATTTATTCTATTAAATCAAGATACTACAATTGTGCTTTTGAGCTGAAATATGGATAGAAGGAGATTCAACCCAAATGTCTATGCACCAATAACAAATTGTTTAGCTAGCAGTAATGTGCGGTTGTAGGAGGTGTAAGCTGTAGGTAAGAATATGTTACAAGAGGTGTGGAGGGACTCTAAAAATGTAAAAGTAAGAAGTATGTTTACTCGGGGTATGAAATCCACCAGTCTCCCTGTCCTTAACTGCTTCTTGAGTATTCATCAGTTCTATCCTTTGCTTTTACCAGGAGCTTGGAAACAATCTTTGAAGAGCCCAAGGAGAAAAATGGACACTTGATCTCTGTCAGCCAGCAGAAGAGAAAGCGGATTCTAGAGTTTCAGGACTTTACTCTTCCCCGGAAAAGGAAGGCACGAGGGAAAATCAAAGCAGTGGGTAGTTTCACCCGAGCAAAAAAAGCTGCACTACAGAGTGCAGAGGTAGATGCTCTTCTGAGCCAGAAGTTAATGGACCTTGAAACCTTTCTTGCAAAGGAGGCTGAGCAGGAGCAGGCTTCTAGCATCTGAGGGAGCCGTTTAGCTGAAAATGGTCCACACGGCTCCTTTAGTATTTTAGTCCTGTTGGGAGAAATCTACTGACTTCTTCATACATTACTCTACCACTCTGTTCTAATATCTGATGATAGGTTTTTGGCTGTGGCCCTCTTTAAGGTGCTATTTTATTTTATTTTAAGATGCTATTGGAGGGATTCTTTTAGGTCCCTGTTTGAGCGTAACACAGCCACATACAATTTACCATTCCTCCCCCAACCTCTGGAAATGACTGCTAATGTTTAATTATGTTTAAACACCTTTTGGGGGTAGAGTAGGAGTGTAAAGGAGGAAGTAGTGCACCTTCAGTGATGCTAGAACTCTGTACTCCAGATCATTTGCACATTTGAGTCTGCTGTTGTTACTGTAATGGCTATTTTGAAGAACCTGACAGAAGAGATACAGTGTTAGATAAAGATGAATTCTAGCAAATACGTTTTTGATATACCACTAACTTTTTAATAATTAAAAGTAGCTGTCTGGGTTCGCTTTCAATTGTTTCTTCCTTCTGTTTACTTAGAAGGTTCCTTCTGAGTTTCTGTGCCCTTCCTGGCTTCAGGCAGCAGAAGCCCCACATAACTAGACTTTAAATAACTTGCACTTTGTATATGTTTCTTTTTTTGCTGCATGAGGACACCTTTTAACATGATTGAGGTCAAAAAAAGGTAATATTTTAGGAAAAAATTGTGCCCAGTACTAATTTTTCCCAAATAGTAGAGTTTTTAACTACTTGGCTGATGCCAACCTCTTCTCCAGAGGAAAAGGTAATTAGCCCATGAGGATCTTAAGCTGCAGGATACGTAAGTAGAGGTTTTTAGTTAACTGAGCCGAGCTGCTGTATGCAGGGAACACCAGCAAAATCTTTGAGATTCATTTTTAAGTTATTTTAATTCCAGTAAAAATATCAACTTAATTTTAATGCCAACAAGAAAACAAATTTTTTTTCCATCTTGAGGGATTTTTTACCATTTTAGATTTACAATTCATGTAGCTCATAATTAGATATTCTTTGTACAGCGCTGTTGTACATAAAAGCTACTGTTGTGCAAAGAGCCTCCTAGCATGTGGAATTTTTTTTTTCCATAGTGTAAGGCCATTTGTAATTATCTGATGCAGCACTGGGCAATTTCTCAGCTATACCTTTTGAGGGAAGAAAGCTCCCTTCTGGGATAACTTCTGTTAAACTTACTTGAAGCATAATTCAAAATGAATGCTAGCTGCTGTTCAGGTTATTTCTGTCCTTTAGTGCCTATAGAAGTTATTCAGGCAAAGCTGTCATTGCTGGGATGCTCGAATTTAATCAGTCTGCTCTTTCTTTCACTTGTCACTTAAAACTTGCACTTTCTTGTTTACCTACCCATGTAATAGAGCTTCTGTTTACCTTCAAAATATCTAGTGGGTGGGTATTTTAATAAAGTCCCCAAAAATGCAGGACTGAAAATCCTACCATTATCTTCTGTTGCTCTGCCACTTCTGTAACTGACCAAACAGAAACCTAAAAATTAACAAGCAATCTGTTGAATTTCAGAGTTTTGAAAGTAGAGAAATGGAAGAGGATTATTACACTGCGTGTGCCTGAGTCGTGAAAGAAATGTAATCTGGGGTTGTTTTGCTCCCAGCTTATGTGCTGGGGTTCCTAGAAGTTTACATTCTTGTTTTGGAGGCTAATTATCTTTAATCAGGAAGACTGAAAAGAGAGGAGTGCACACATAAAGTAGTGGTGTTTGGGTTTTGAGGGTAAAATAACAAGGCAGGCAAACTTTGAACATACTGACATACTATTTCAGCAGCAAGGTCTGGTTAACCTATCTGAGCTGCTAGAGAACATTTTAATTGATCCTCTTTATTTTTATAAAAAGAAATCCCTAAAAAATAAAGGTCGACTGCCTTTTAAAAATATTTGAAACTTTCCCTACGCTGGTTTATTAGCCCAATTATTGACTGGTTGGAAGCTGTAGCAAGAGTGAGATATATATTTTTATGGGTTTATGCTATAGAATGGAATTATTACGCAGCATTCATTCACCTTCTGTTAATATGGGAGGCTTCTAGTGCTGTGACACAATTGAGCTGTGACCTTACTGGGGCTTTTAAGGAAACAAGGATATGGGTGGGGAGGGAAGAAATGGGTCCAGGCAAAGTTCAGACCTCTAATGTGCTTCAAAACGTCGAATGTGTTGTAGTTTTTCCCTCGGGATGTGGGTTTTGGGTTTGGTTTTTTTGTTTGTTTGGTTGGTTTGGATTTTTTTTTTTTTTGTCTGCTTCCCTGCTCTGTCCTGTTTCTGTTTGCTTTGAAATAACATTTTTTAGCACTTGTTTTAACAGCTACTGCGAAGAGAGCAGAGCAAAGAAAACACTCCATTCTCTTTTGTTTACAATAATTGCAGGAGTTACAAAATGATGTTGCAGTTGCCTAGCTTCTTCCAGACCTTAGTTTGTGGAAACCCAAATACCCAGCATTATTCTGTTTTGGTTTAGTATTTGTATGATGATAGAGATGTAAGCTAATTGAGACAAAGCATCTCTTCCCCCCCTCCAGCATACAGATGTCAGTCATGTTTGTGCACTTTTTTTTTTTCCTTTCCCACCTCTGTTCCTGTTTACAGCACTCGTGGAACAGCCTTGTTCCTTGTGGCTGCTGCTTGTACACTGGGAGTAATGACTGTGCAAAAGCTAGGTATTTGCCACTCTGAGCTGCTTCTGTCCCAGAAAACTGAAAGAAAAAATTAAAAAGGATGCATCTTTTGGGGTCTTGCATACTTCCCTAGCTGAAGGATATGTACACTTGCCGTTTCATAAAGTGAACCTGCTCCAGTGGGGATTTTTTGTATCATCATGGAAAGATATTGTACATACCGCTCACAGAATGATGGCCAGAGCAGCTAGAGAAGAATTGCAGAGCTTTTGCCATGTACTGTCTCTTAGTAGTAAGTTTTGCAGAGCCAGGCAGCTCTTTGCTAAATTTGCTGATTATGGGAAGTAGAAAGATCACTTTCCAAAAAAAAAAAAAAAAAAAAAAATTGTCTTATTTTCATCATGCTACAACTGGAGCAGCTAAGGCTACTTAATGTATGTTACAGCATTTGCCTGGCTGGCCTTGTGGCTGCATACATTTGAGTTCTGGTGCTTGCTGGATATGATTTTCTGCAAGCAGTTCTCATTTATTGTATTTGATTTGAGGTGGGCCTTTGGTATATTATGTTCCAGGTGCTCTTCTAGAATATGGATGGTAACTGTGGATTAAAAGTCTATATGATGCTATCAAGTTAACAAATAGCTCAGTGAGAATTTGTACGCTTGTGCCATTAGCCTCCATCATGCTCTTGGCATTTTGTTTCTGTTCAATATTGTGTGAATCTAAAATTTTACTGGTTTTTTTGTGTGTGTTTTTAATTTATGGAAATAAATTTTTCTGAGAACCTTTCAGTTTAAGGCCTTCATTAGGCTTGTATCAGTAAATATGCATGATATATTTGCCTATACATGGGTGGAAGGGGTCAAATCTCCAAAGAGATTAACACCATTAAGTAACTGGGTGGGCTGTTGGTGAGTCATGGAGCAGCAACTCTAGTGTTTGTTCATCCATAGCCATACTTTAACAGGAACAGAAACAGACCTGGGGGATTTTAAGCATGATCCTAGCTACTATTCATAGTGTTGAGACAGCAACCATCTCTTCAGGTAGTAGAGTAGCAGAAGCCAGACAGCACAGACGGTTCCTGCTGGGCTCAGAACTGAGAGGTGCAAGGTTGAGCAGGCCAGTGGTTCATGTACTGTTCATGTCTGTGCAAGGCATCAGGCTGGTGCTTTTAAACCAAAGCTGAGGCACAGGAACATCAATAAGGCCTGTTAAGCATCTGTAATCTCTATGCCAGAAAACAACTCCCCCACCCCACAAAACCTTGTGTATAACCCAGCTTTTCAATTTATTGCTATTCAGCTGCATGCTGCTCTTGGCAAAACTAAGCTGGCAGATGCATTTCTTCACTCTGTTCTCATAACTCCCTTCTCTGATTGAGGTGCAGTGTTATGTGGGTCCCGCAGATGGCATGTAAGCTCCAATAAAGAAAGGAAGGGAGCACCTCAGAGACCTAAACAAGCATCCTGCTGTTCCCTGGCTTCTTCAGGGCTACAGCTTGCTGGCTGCAACACAGTATATGAGGATTTTGCTCTGTTACCGTACTGGGACTTGCTTCGTTCACCATTTATGTCCCCTTTTTATCTGAAAGGCAGATGAGTTTGGACTTGCATCTTCTCTCTGTTGTTTGATTAGTCAATGTCAAACAATGGGATAAATGAGAAAGAGAACAGTCTGGTCTAAGATGCACTGAATCTAAAATCCTTGCTGCTAGTCAGAGTGCAAATCAGAATCACAAGGGGGAGGAGAGAGGCAACTAAGTCAAACAGGAAGGGCAAGCGAGGCATAGAACAAACTGTTTAAAACCAGGTATTCTTAGCAGTGTATATTACAACTGAGTACTTCGCTGCTGCCTCACTTTGTTGGTTTTGGTGAAGAGGTTTTTTTATGCTTTTTCCTTTATATGGCAGATATATGACTTTACTGCAGCTGGCCTGTCTTCGCTCTTTGCATCTCATTTATTGCTAGCTGAGGTTAATACAACTGCAATATACGTGGTAAGTACTGGAAAGATTTGGGTGAAGGATTTTTTAATTTATTTTTTTTTTTAATTAAAAATCTTAACCTTTTCTGGTTCAGGGTGCATGGGAGCAGAAGGTGATAACACTCTTGCAAACCGAAATGAGCCCTGCCCATGAAGAGCCATCCACTCTAAATCTTTATCCACTACCAGGCAGAATGAAAACATGATACATTCTGTTCAAAAGACTTCATATCGTGTTCAGGCAGTTTCTGCTTGTAAAACCAATGCTGTTTAATTGATAAACATCAATGATTCATAGATTCAAAATGTCAAAGTACTATAAAGTAATGGAGTTTTTTACAAGGATGAATATCCATTGCTTTCCTTCACCTGAAAGCTGCAAGCATCCAGTTCTGCTGGCTATTAGATGCCTTGATACATTAATTTGTAAGAGAAAAGTGTTTTGATTTACTAGTATAAATTCTTGGTTAAAAAAGCAAATACATTCTTCCCAGTTAAAAGCCAAAAAGACTACTGATTCTGATAGCAATTACATATACAACCTATAGCATATATGTCGATTCAGCAAGGACTATATAGCTGCAGCCAAAATCAAGGATATAGGAGGACAATGCTGCAACTACCAAAATGTCAGCTGATTTTTTTTTTTTTCTTTTTGCATGGAAACAGTTTATAAGACAAGCAAGGCAAACTGCTGCTGACTAACCTGTGCCACTCATGACAGTCTGTATTTTAGTCCATGGTATTGGCCGGGCTATTTCCACAAAGGTGCTGATTTCTCCATAGTAGTTGTACAGAATTGCTGATCCTAATTCTGTGCTGTAGGTTATTCAGACTGGCCTGTGCTGTTCCACATGATGCCATGCTCCAAACAAGAAAGGGGTCACATATGAGTAGTATTAAATTATCATAAACATAAAATCTGCTTTAAAAAAAAAGAAAGACAAGAGTATTCAGCATACATTTCTAGAGATGACTGTTTCCTTCCTGATTGCTTTGGATAAGCTGGACTTGCATATTTCCTTGTTTTCAACATTGATGGTGGTGCATGTGCCTTGAAAAGCCTCTGTATTAGCTGTCAGTTCAATGAGGATGTGCAGATATCCTGTTTGCAGAAGTCTAAGATGCCTACAAACCAGTAAGAAAGTATACACTTTAAGATGTTATCAGCTTTAAAAATAAATTCTTCAGATAGTATTCACCAAAACAGCAGAATGGAGGTAAAATTCCCCTTTTGAATTTCAGTTCTTGAACAACTTAGCCTCGCAGAAGTCTAACTTATTGTGTAATCTTCATTTACTTCAATACAGATTTTCAGATCCCAAAACAGCTTGACCCTGGCTTATAGACAGTTTCAGTTTTTGTGATAGCTAAATGCATGCTTCATACAGCTTTCAGTGGAAAATAATGGAAAAGCCATCCCTAAGTTTATAAAGGTTTTGATCTTGAGTTCTCTAGTGTACTCTTTTTAAAAAGGAAATTATTTAACTGATTTTGATGTTAATTCAAAAATTAAATAGAAAATTTCTTATCTTTTTCCCAAGTTTGGCATATTCAAATGAAGATTATATTCTCTTTTCCCAGAATTGATCTTTGGAATTGAAAGGAAAAATTTCAGAGTGGGAGTAAACCAGTCCTATTTCAATAACCTCATATTTGCTCTAAAATGTGTTGGTTATTCTGTTCCTGCAGAGCTCCAGTTTCAGTGCTGTCAGATAGGAGTTGCAAGAGACTCTAAAGGGGCTCCAAACACAGTACTCCTTGGAAAATTGCTACTAACAGGATTATGTAGAACATGCTTCTCCATTCAGTCTAAACAAAATAGCAGTAGCTATGCACAGAAGGCTTCCTGCTTTGCATTTTTCTCTAACTCAAAATTCAGAACTTGACTTTACCTGCAGGTGTACAATTAAACACTGATTCTGCCAGTTGAAAGAAAGACACTCCGAGAATTTCCTGGTAGCTCATGTGACTTGCACGAACAAGGTACTGAGTAGCATCTTTGAAAAGCAGATCACTTTCACCATACTTAAACGACTGAAAGAGATGGAATTCAGTATCCAGTTTGCTTCCCAGAGATTCCTAAACAGAAAAGAAATAAGTTCCACAGCCTGGATAATAAATAGCAAGGTTAAGCTGTTTTAGAGCAACATGTAGCAGAAAAAATATTCCACTTTAACCTAGCACTGTCCGTATTCATACAAAAAGGTGTGGTTTTGCAGTGGCTTATTTCTCAACAAAACTATGACCACTGCAGAACGGCAACTGGTGCCAAAATGCCCCTTTAGATAATCCAAATAATTTTCTCAATCTCATATGTGCATTCTTAATTCTTTCATACTGGATCTGAAGGCACTTTATGTATTTAGTGTATAAAGCTTTTGATCTTGAAAGGGCTTTCAGCAGTCATACATAACAAGTGACGGTAACATGCTAACTTCTTGCCTGTTATCTGCCTTACCTGGGATTTTGTTAGAAAGTCATAGATTTTCGTGACAGTGACTGGTCGAGTCATGACGGCACTGGGGGGAATGGGGCCAAGGTTACACCCTGGCCATTCTGTGACTGCAGCACGCGTTCCATCCGGACACAAGAGGTCAAAGTCAATAGGGGTATAACCTTTCATCCAACCAGAGCTGTCCAGATCTGAAAAGAAGACAAAGTGAAATCCAATCCTTTTAAAAAATGAAAGCAGAAGGCGGTGAATTTCATACAAAATGTTAAAAATTGAGAGGAAGAAGTTTAGTCAATGAGTTCAAAACAAATGCAGCATGCTATATGGTTGTTTATTAGGAACAGGGTAGTGTTTTCACTGAGGAAACAGGTCAGTGAACTTAAGCTGCACCTATCAACTGAAAAATAGAGTAACATCAAGGCATACGAACAGTTTATCATGCCTCATCTTCATCTGTAATCAAATCGCTTCCTGAAAACAAAGCAATTCAGCTTGCATGTCCTTTGCTTCCCCAAACAAACTGCTCATTGCTGCTTGAATTCCTGCGGGTTTCCAGGCCCCTATACCTCTGCTTGATTTTAGAGATTCCTCTCTTAGAAAAGTCTCTTCGTTATTGAAATTGCCTAAATTAGAATTTCAGTGTGCTTTATCAGGCTGAACAAAATGGGGGTTCCCTTTCTCTTCACCTCTGTGAAAAGGCAGCCTATTTTAGCTGTTAGAGCAGTAGGCACAATTTAAGAAATTGAGGTGATTTAAGCTACTGTAACCACAACCATTTTCATCAACAAAATCCAATTGCTAGACTGTTGCAAAGATCAGTATTTCCCAAAGGAATTTAAACATTTCACGGTGTAGTAACAATGTTGTGTTAGAAACTGTGAAAGGCAAAGTAACTTGAGGTATTTTTACCTATTAAACTATTTGGACTGTTTATTCCATAAATGTCTGTGAAACAACATGAGGAAGCTGCCATGTCAGGACGAACCCTTAGAATGTCTCCCAGCACAAACAGCCTACAGCATTGCCCTTATCTGCCATCTTCATTCTTGAAACTCTGATTAAAAACAACGGATACATGCACTATGGCTGCCTATGGGAGAAAGTCTGGTGGGAAAAGTCACTTGCTTTTTAAAGCTTTGAGCTTTCCAAAAATTAGTGCAGTCTCCAAGGGTGATTAACCCCCCCGCCAACATACACCTTGATCTTTGTGCTCAGTGATTCTTCCTTTTGCCTCTCTAACACTGAACAGTACCTGAACTTCGAGCTTTACTGGAACACCTACATGCAGGAAGGTTCTTGCAATTTTCCAGTCACAAACCTAGATTAAACCTGTAAAAGCTGATCCTCATGAATGACAGTCACTGTGTGAACATTCACTAGTGAACATTCTCAAAAGAGAAGAGAATATCTGCATCTCACTCTCTATGTTCTGGAGTAGGTTAGGGTGTTCCAGGAAAGCTACATCTCCGAAGCTTCTTCCACTGGGATTGCCAACTAGACACCTAGTGCAGGAAAAAAACAAGAGAAGTTATCAAAGACAGCCACTCCATGATGATGTTTGGACAGTCATCTGAAGCTAAAACAGGAGTAGCTGGAAGTATCCCCCTCATCTATAACTACTTGGTGGTTATATGGAAGAAGTTAGTGATGTCAGTATCTTGGTGGACAGCGTTCACATATTTGATAAGACAATCCCTTTCAACCTTTCAACCCTTAGAGCAGCTCCCAAGTCAAAGTTGTGGCACAATGTCCATGCAGCCTCACCTGTGCCTAGCCAGGAAAGGGAAGGTAATTCAACTAGATGCTTTATATATAGTCTATAAGAGTGCTTTCACCTTTAACACTCTTCTCTGCCTCTGCTTCAGCTATGTTTTTTTTAATATCTCCAGTCTATTTCATTATGTCCTGTACCCCACACTGCTTCTTACACCATCAGGTCTGCTCTCTGACCTTCTAACTTCCATCCCTTCTCTTTAATGAGTCAGTACCAATGCTCCAGGCCTTATAAGTTTGGAAGCATTGTCTTGCTCTGGAAATGGTTTCATGACTGTTTTAAATCACCGATCAGCTGAACATCCCATAGCAACTGCAACCAAAACAAAATACACGCTAGCATACAGCCAGTTGCTTAACAAAAAAAAAAAAAAAAGAAAAAAAAAAAACCAACTCCAAAGAAAACCATCAGCAAAATAATAAGCCAGTTCTGGCTATTACTCTGCATTTTTGAGTCTGACAAAAGGCTTACCTGAGTGCTCCCATATTGCCATAGTAATGTTCGTTGTGATTTGCAGCACATCTGCTAGATACTCGAGCCCCTTCCACCTCACTGTCTCCAATGCACACCTTGCACAGGTTTCCATCTGCTCCTGGCATGCAGCCCTTCCAGAAGTAATTCTGATAAACTGAGTAGAGAAAACTGAGGTGAGATTAGGGCAAGGTATTCCAAAGCCTGTTCACAGATGGGAAAAGACAGGAATTCCATCCTAACAGCTAGCAACAAAAGGGCTAAATAGTGTGAAGAATCTCACATAGTCAGATAGGAGGAAGAGCTGCTTCAACACGCTCTGAGTCTGCAGTCATCACTTGCTGGTCAAATCCTTATGGCCCCATCTCCATTTTACTCCCAAATTTGGGGCTTCAGATTTCCATGGTCTAGTCAACAGATAACCCAGAGCAGCCCTTACCAGAGCCAATGTCACAGTTTGCAGTATCATTCTCCAGAGCTCCCACTGTGTATCTGGAAAGCAGTAACCATCCTCCAGGACTATACAGGTGACTGTGGCAGGATCGTCTTCCCCTAAGGTTACGGATATTAATCTGTTTGGCATTTTTCTTAGCTAGGGCAACAGCATAAACTGGTGGCAGTGCTGTAAAACAATGACAACAACCAGTTATACCAAGGCAATTAAGTATTCCAGACAGGTACAGCCCCCCTCTTTCCTCCCTCAGCCTGCCACGATATCTTCAGTTACAGTAGAGGATCTGCATTCTTTGCTTAGCCACAAAGCTCTTGTCCTAGCTGCCCGGCATTATCTGTAAAGCTCCTGCTGTACATGCACAGCAATTTCTTTCCCAAACCAACATGCAAATACATTCCTACATAAATCCCAGAGGCAGCCTCAGAAAAACCTAAACCTTTTGCCTTGTCCTGTTACCTTTGCGCATAAGGTGAATTAGTTTCCCTGTTTCCTCTGTGCTGTTAGCAGCTGGGGCACAATCTCCCCCTGGAGAAGAGAGACAACCATTAAGGACCTTGTGACTGCTGGCATTCCTATTACATGGCAGCACCCCATCAAAAACTTTGCAATCCTCTTGAGCCATGTCAGCATCAATGTCCCTTTTACAAAGGAGGTACAATAAACAGCCAGACCAAATGCTAGAACCAGTTAGTGGAAGAGCTGGGAAGAGTATTTGGACATATATATTGCTTCCTGCTTCCATCACAAAACATCACAAACTGTGGAAATTTAACTGTATTTTTAACGGTACTTTTTTGATTCCCTCCCTTATCCTAAGGTCACCTGAGAACTTACCATAACATTCTGCAGCTACAGGAACCAATCCACACCTCCCTGCAATGTAGACATGTGTTGCGTCCAGGGTGACTGCATCAGCCTCACTACTCTGCCAACAGCATTATTGAAAATAACAAAAAGAGGATTTGCATGAATGGTGTAACCAAGCAGCTGTACTTCCCCACTGGCTGGAAATTCCCCTGCATAAATTCCCTCTCATTCCCACTGGTTCCTCTAGTGTACAAGCTGTTTTTCCTCTTGTTCAGCTCAGACAAGGACATACACACCCTGTGCAGTCTTATCATACGCTCTGACTAGAGGGAGTCTCCTACCTTGATCATTTCAATGCATTTGGTCATGGAAGTTGCTTGGACGCAGACCAATGGGTAGGATTTGATGCTCAGTGCCCAGTCCTCACACTTGCGAAGCTCAGCATCACTGATGCAGCACCACCGCACAACACTGTTGTCCAAAGAGCTCCCTGCATTAGAAGGAAGGAGCACAGTGAGATCATGTCACCTATGCACCAATCTGTTCTTTGCTAGAGAGGTGTTTAGGTCTATGCACTTGTGCCTGGCAGGGAGGAATAACACGGAAAGAGAACTTTTTCTTCCCTTTCCTTAGCTACAGTCATCTGGAAGGCTTCTCACCTTCATGGCCAAGTCCCTTAAGGAGAGCTACATAATCCAGACCAAGGACATAGGCAATCTCTAGCTGCTCCTCAAGAAGCTGCAGGTGCTGAGTGGCATCCTGGAAGAGCAGGTTCTTTCCCCCGAAGGGTGCTGAAGTGAAGAGTTCAAACCTGGCACTTTGCTTTCCTTTTCGCCCAAAGAGGCGCTAGGACAAGAACAACACTTTTAATTGCAACAAATCTGCTCATCCTTCCAGTAACAGGCAGCATCAGCCTCCCCTCCCTTCATATCAGTTGTTTGTAACACAGGACTCGGGGTTCCATCACACTGGGACAAAACCCACAGGTACTGCAGTGAGTGGGTGGTTCCAGTCCTAAAAACATTATATGATTCATTTTTCTGAAGATTTTTTTCCCATCTTAGTTATTCCAATTTACTGGGCTGTGCTCAATGTCTCCTACCCTGGAAAGGCAACTGAGGGAGTATGGCTGAGTGAGAAACATTTGTGATAAAGATCAGTGCAGTAAAGGGGCGCAAGATACCTTGTGCTTTATGATGGGGAAGTACCATGTGCAAAGTAGCTCTGGTCAGCCTGATGGTACTGGAAGAGAAGGCACTGAGAAGTGTACTAGGAACACTGCTGCATAGCCATTGCTATGTGTGGGGGAATACAGCTAAGATACGTAAGAAGTGCACTGAAAAAGGCATATGAAGATCTCTCAGTAAAGAAGAGATTTCTACCAGAGTCTGCGTGACAGTACAACCCAGCCCACTGGTTGAATTATTCACTGTCTGCTGGACTATTTTAAGGGCTGGATAGCTTCACAAATTCTTTACATTTGCATCTAAACATGCATTTCAGGTTCAGCTTCAAACAGATTCCTGGATGACAAGGTAACAGATACTATGTATAAGTTGAGAAAAAGAGAGGAACAAAGGTGAACCCTGCCTGAACCTATGCGCCTCCCTCAGCTACATAAGAATTCATGTAAGTTCCAGGGCAGGAAGAACACCCTTAGCCATTTTCCAGTTTGGGTGTTACAGCATCTTCCCCTTCTTTACTTATTTATTCACACCCTTCTACAGAAGAACACTTTAGAGAGAAGTAAAACCTTCTTCCAGAAGTCAATACAGGATCCTTCCCCAGAACAACCCATTTTTAGTCCTTTTTCACACTAACTATTCATTTCTCAAGAAAAAAGGCAAACTGGGTGGTAATTTCCACAAAAAGATGGGAAGAAAAACCTGTGTCTGGAGATATACAGCTTATAATATCCACTCACTTGGATCATGGTAAGAAATTTTTTGGTGACCTTCTGGAAGTTGTGGCGGGTGATGATGCCACGGCTGGGCCCCTTGCCCAAGTTACAGGTGTTGTATTCAGTCAGCTCAGCTGTAGTCCCATCAGGACATAGGAGTTCATATTCCTGTTGTTCTGACTCTGAAACAACAGGACACTAATGAATCTATGAAGTGAGACATGACTTGGCAGCAGGCGCAGAGATGAAAGGTAAAACGTTTTTCAGAGGAGATTGCTCGAAGATTATGCAAGCGGCACAGTGTACCAATCACACTTGGGCAAGTTGTCTTTGATACGCTCTTCTCTCAACAAAGAGAGGGACCTCAACCAGAGGTACTCTAAAATACTCTTTAAACTGTACCCCTGTAAATACATTTGTTTAAAAATACTTACCTGCAAACACTGCTGCTCACCACCTTCAAAAACATTGATACAGAGCTTGACTGAGTTTAAAAATACAAAACAGGTATACGGGAACCGTGCATTTTAGCAGCTCAATACACTGAATTTTAAAAGGGATCTTATAACTCAGGCAATGCAAATACTGACAGCTGTGTCAGAAACTTTAGGCTAAAGAAATCACCTGTATAAAAATATGTCTGCTCCCATTCTAAGAATGTTCTGTGAGCAATTATTGCTCACTTACTCTTTCCTTTTTTGTTTCCTTCTGACTTGTGTGGAGAGCCAAGAAATACCACTGAACTGCTTGCAGAGATTGAATTTTCCCTGGAAACAACAAAAATATAGGCATATCCCCCAAACTCCCATGCAGGAAAGAGCACAGCCAGAGGTTAAAAGGAATCTGAGTTTTTAGGGTTACCTGTGGCACTCATAATTGTTAGATGATCTAAAAAGGCAACATCAGACACCCCATTCTTCAAGCACCTGCAGAAAGACAAATGCTATTAACATGTCACCCGGCTTTTCCTCCCTCACAAGTTCTTTCTCCCTGAAGGTAAATTCAGTACAAGAGTCAGAGCTCACCTGAAGGCTCCCTCAGAGTCATAGAAGGGTTCGTTACCGCTTGTCTCACAGAAGTGGTTCTTGTCTCTGACATAGGATTTTTGTCCTTCGCAGAGAGCACACAGTCGAGGAGCAGCAACACCAACCCCAGGGATGCAACTTGCATTGAAATACTCACTGATTACTGCAGATGCAGGGAGAAAAAAAAAAAAAAAAAAAAGAAAGGAAAAAAATCAAATGGGAAAAAATGGAAGAAAGAAAAGGGGCCAAACATATCATGGGCATAACTAGGACTATGGTGCTTGAAAATAAATAAATAAATCAGCAAACACAGCTTCATTGTCTAAACTTAAAATTTGCAACTTTTCCTGGAAACAGTGATCAAATTTTGCTTGGTTGAAGCCATTATTGTGCTGGCTAGATGCTGCAAAGATTTGTTCCCTGTTGCATACAGAACACAAAGATTTCCTGTTTTGGTAACAATTCTGCTGCTTTGAGATCACTGGAAAAGTTCTGAAGAGAGCTAAGAGCCAGTATCAAAAACACTCCAAGAGGATATCTCATCCATAAAGCCCTTCAATTTCCACATAGCTCAGTTCATTCTACATCTGCTTGCATTTCGCTCACTTTTGCTGAGGGCAGAAACATAGCCCTATGGCTCCTACCACCCACCTTGGCTCAAAGGTTGCGCCTCATCCCAGGAAAGATCATTTCTTGCAAGGAGAAAGCCAAGTGGAATATTCCATCCTGATGTCCACCTAGCTCCATTGTGGCAGCTGCGTGCACCTCGTAGCCTCTGGATATCCAGAGTTCCTCGTCTGGCAACGGCCACAGCAAACACACAATTTCCTGCAATAGGACAAAATATGTAAGAGAAATAACTCAATCCCAACTCTGCAGCTTCCTTCTGTGTACAGGAGTTCAACTACTTCTGTGAACATGGCTAAGAAGAAAGAAATCTTAGGCATATGAAACATAGGTACTTACGCCAGGAACTTCACTGTATACTGGCTACATGGCACCTTGTCAAACTGAGCGATGCAAGTGATGGGCAAAGCAAGAATGTAAAAATCTGGGTAAAAGGCTCACAAGATCATCCAGCTCCATCATCCAATGCAACCACTTCTCAAGAATTTTGAACATTTGTCTCACACCGTTTAGGTATTGTAATGGAAAGAACTCCTATGCCTTATCCTCAGAACATACTTACCACCTGATACATATCAATTCCACTATGATTTCATGGTTCTTCAGCCAAAACAAAATTCACTTCTGTTCTCATACCATCCCCTTATTAGTCTCTTCCTACATCCATCTGCTAATTTGGCTTCCTTCTCAGATTCATGTCCCACAAGTATTTTCCACTGTATGCTTGATTTTGGCTCAGACTTATTTATTCTTGCCTTATAAATCATTCATTGCACAGGCTGCTCAGGTCTGCCAGGAATGAAGAGGAATCTTACCATAAGAAGATTCCCCACCTTATATTCTTGTCTCTTCAGGGTGAGGAGAGAACTAATTCATGAGAGAAGCTAATCTCTTAAAGAATCACTAGTAAATGTTCAGTTACACTAGTAAAGAGTATGGTATAAAAATTGACACAGACAGAATAAAACCATTCTTATTCCCTACAAGATGTAGAACTCCAGTACACTAGTGTTGCAGGCAGGGGTAGATACAGACAATTTGTCATAGTGACAGTAGCACAGGCAGAAAGGCTACAAGATACAAAGCACCACTGGTATTTTATTCATCATCACTAAGTATTTTAGAAACAGTTGTTAGCCACCTCCACATTCCTATAAAGTCAATGAAAACATATACACTTTTTTTCAAGAATTCTTGAGCTTTGCCTTTCACTGCACAGCAATTTATTAGCCAAATCAAAAGTACAGCTTATTGTTTTACTTTATGAATCTACCTTGATCATAGATCTCCTTTGCCACCACCGTCAAACCATATAGCTTTACAGCAGAGTAAACATCTCCAGCATCCAAGGAGGCAGCATCTGCTTTGTTCACCTTAAAAACAACAGCAAAACCCTCAAAACAAGTGTATTTATTGGGAAACAAACAGAGAAGCTTCAAGAGCAGAGTTTCTGCCTGAGAAGTATTAACCAGTGATTTTGACAAGCATTTGCTTTGTTTTTAATTGAATCCCTGTTACTAAGCATGGTGAAGTGAGCAATGAAGGCTGAGTTGTTTCCCACTAACATCCCTTCTCACCTCTTCTTTGGGTGTTCCATTCCAAAAACACAGTTGTGATGCCAACTCAAGAAAAAGGCAACCCCTGTTCCTCCTGCTGCTCCCCCAAGACCCCACATCCTTCTCAGAGTTCCCCTGGCTATAACCTTTCCATAACCTGGAAAGTGGAGCTGAAGTCTATTAACAAGGGTTGCAGGACTGAATGAAAACATTAAATAAATTATTCCCTGAACCAACAAGAAAGGTTTTCTTAGTTTTGTTTTCCAGGTCAGATTTGGACTCCATTGAAGGCAACTAGGACTGAATGAAAATGGAAACCGAAATTCTCTATCCAATCAAGTTTTAGGTATGTTAATGAAATAATTCTACAGCAAATGCTTATCTTCCTTTTTCATTACTGAAAATTATGAAAATTTCATTCCAGAACTGGTCAATTACAAGAGCTTACACTTACCAACGGTCTGATGTCTAACTTTATTCAAATTAAAGATTTTTATATGAAAAAAGGCTTCGCTCTTCAGAAAAGATTGGCTAGGGGCTAAAAATAGCAGGGAAGAAAGGAAAGAGAAAATATTCATTATAGTCAGAGTAGGACCAAAACCCACAAGCAAGGGGAATGCTCTGAGGAGGTTTTAATTTAGTAGTTTGGTTTTGTCCATTTACTTCAAGCAGCTTTTTACTTATTTCCTGGAGATTGCCAGGACATTAACTGGGGTAAAAAAGTACTTCCAGTAGAATGTTCATGGCTTTTAATTCTTGCCTCTCAAGCTACTGTGTACTTTGTCTTATATGCAATACCATCTTTCAGTATCATTTTATTCTCCCATGGATTCTGTTTACCAGTTACTTTTTCAAAAGAGTATTTGGACTCAAAATCAGTTTTAAAAATCCCTGTGAACTCACCCTGATTTTATCAATGCAGTCATATGTATTGTGGGCTCTGATGCAAGAAATCCGAGCAAACGAATCAACAGTAGCAAGGGGCAGCACGGCCACAAGTGCTTTGGACAGTTCAGCACACTTTCTCTGTTCCAGGTCAGAAAGGGTGCACCATCGGAATTTTTTCCCTGTGGGATCAAAAAAGAAGTCAAGATTTGTAGGATTTAGTGAAAAAAACCCTCAGTTTAAGTCCTTATGGAAGAGGGAGGCTACTTTGTTTTTCTTAATTTCACAAGTGAGTTGATTCTGCTCACTCACACTCACATATCCACCTACCTACAGCACCCAAGAGATGTGCCCAAGCAGTCTGACCAAGCCACTTTTGCCCAACACAGAGGACAATGAAAGGCTGTTGTTGAGTCTTTACTATATCTCTTTGCTTCCTCCTGACTGGCAGCAACAAACTAGTTTTTACGTAGATTTTTCAAGAATGAATAATTACTATGGCATGATCTTTTGCCTCAGAATTTTCCTTGCTTCACCCTCCGTGAATCATAAGCAAGGTTGCCACCCAAAATGAGGAAACGAAGGCAAGGATATCTTTATGGCTATGATCTGTTTTCCTGTTGGGATAGCAAGAAGAGGAATGGCACTTACAATGTAGGCTCACCTTCTTACCATCTTCCTGTTATCAGACTGCAGTTTTTCTCTTAGCAGCCAACTGTGATGTAACCTTATCAGAGCACAGACCTTCTACTCTCGATGTAAACAATGCATTCCCCAGGGTTTATCAGTTTTAGCTGCCAGCTGTGTCCTTGGCTATCAATACAGGCCATTCTTTTAACCTTTGCTTTGCTGTTTCGTCTGGTGCTTTCATACACACATATTCCTATGCATAATTTATCCATACCAATCTTAATATTTCTGTTAGCAAGTTCTAGAGAGTCAGAACTAAGGCTGCAGAAGAAGAAGTATGGAGGGAGGATGCTGGTAGGGGATCAAGTTGCTTTAGCTTTGTTGAATTTAATCTTTAGAGAGGGGATTGTTGTTTTTTAAACAGAAAATAACTGTTGTTCCAAGTTCCAGCTGTCCCACAGCACTGAGCTACATGCTTTATTAGGACAGCATTTCCCACTGAGCACCATGCTTTGCTGGAACAGTATTTCCTTCCCATTTTCCTTCCAGACAAGGAGTACCTCATTTTAAATAATAAGATCCACATCAGAGTTCTAGGGTCAGAAAACCTTAGCTCAGAGGAGAAATATGAAAATTTTAAGCTGGAAGAAGTTCACAATTAAATGCTACTTTATAGCAGAGTAAACCAAATCCCTCAATCCAGGAAGTGAGGATCTGGAACTATTTGAAATTACGATGGCAATTCTATGACTTGGACCTTCTGCTGTTTTTAAACAATGTACTCTCTAAGTGTTGCCTCAGCAGTGACAAGTAACTTGCTGCACTTCCCTCAGGATAGAGAGGGTTATCTTCCATGACAACACCCACCATGAAAGACAGAAACTAGGGACAATTTGGTTATTGACAATGAAGAATCATGTACTGTGTTGAACAGAGTATTGAATGAGCATTAACAACAAAATCCTTACAATCCTACCTCTTCCAAGTAGAAAGTTAGTAAGAATGATCTTCATTTCTGGATGCCAAACAAAGAGATTAAATAACCTCTGCAGAAGCACTCTATAAATTTGTAGCAGAACTGAACTATTCAGTTGTCAGATCTTTTTCCAGCTGAAAACTAAGTAACCAATAAAAGTCAAAACAAAACAGTGCCAGCAGAAAGAAGGAAGATGCAATTAGAAGTGGCGGAGAAGTTGGAACCTCCTTTTCCAGGGGAAGTCGGGGGTTTGGTTGGTTTAAACTGACTGTGAAGCTACATTCTGAATAGTCCAGACACGTCAACAAAATTTCCTCTTTTGCTTTAGGCTCCAGTTGTTCCATCTGGGATGTACTATGACTTATTTTGTATTCTTCCTATTAAATGCCTTCTACTCTGAAATATATCATCATATACATCTCAGGAAGATACTATGCATTTAAGGAGAAAAAAGTGATTATTATATACAAAAATAGCATGCAGTTACATCACTTGAGAGAATCTTATGCCATGTAATGAAAACCAGGACTGAATGCATAGAAAATACTACAGCATCTCTAACATTGTCATTTCCAGATGTTTAAGCATTTGGCTCTCTCTATTAATATTAAAAAAAAAAAATTGCCTGGAATAAGTAATGTTTACAATTAAATCATTGAAGTTTTTATTTCTTTGAGCATAGCATCAGACATTAATACTCCACTTGTTTTGACATTAATTCAGTGCAATTCCAAAAAGAACCCGTTGTGGTTTTAGAGGGGAGTGGCTTGAAATACACTGATTCATTTTGATAGCGTTAATGAGTACGCAGATCTCAACTATTCAAAGGAAACAAACCTTCACTGAATTGCTAAGAAACTAGTGTATCAAGCTGCTTCAAAACTAACAGGGTCACCATCTGCCAATGATCAAACAGGAAAAGTACAGGCAAATGGAAATCACAGGCACAGTTTTAGCTGCAGCTTCTTTGCACAGAAGAAAACAAAACCAAAGCACATATTAGAGTTTGTATCCTGGCAACCCATCCAGAGGTCACCTTTCTCTTTCCCTCTCTGCATCAGTCTTACCTGAAGACAGCAAAGTGAAGATGATTAGAACCATTAAAATCGCTGTCTTCATGATTACAGCAGTTCAGCAAGGATCCTCTCTCTACCCTGAAGCTCTGCCTTCTCATACCAGGAATTCCACAGTGATGACCAAAGCTTCTGGAAGATAACAAAGGGGTTTTAGACATCAACAAGGATAAACCAAGATTTAAGAAAAAAAACAAGCTGTCAGAGGATGGTATGTCCTTGTATGCAAAGGAGAAAGGGGCAGTGTCCTATTCCTACCCACAGATGGAAAATGTCCGTGCATTTTCTGCTCTGTTACAAACAGACATAGGAAGTCAGCCTCTGTTTTTGAAACAATTTATGCTTCTCCTGTTTCAAAAGGCACCAATATGCCTTCAGGAGATAGGTAAGACTTACAAAAAAGGTACCTAAAGCTAAGTGAATTGTCCAAACTACTGAACATATCTCTCTACAGAATATTGAAGGATCCTTCTTACCTTATTTTTTCACCAGATAATGGTTTATCTATTGAGTAATTTTAAACAAAAAGTAATCCTATGCTTCTCTAAGAATTCAGAACAGAACTGTGACACTGTCGACTTTCTTGACTCTCTTCATTCCATTCTATCACAGCAGTCTCATCCAAGCAGGCTTATTTCCCTGTTTTCTAACACTTAGCCTGGAGTATTACCTCTTAATTACTCTACAGCAGCCATGATTAACATCATTAATTCTACAGCAGGGAAAAAAACACCAAATATATATATACAAGCAGAAGTGTGCATACTGAACTGATCTGATGATGCAGAAAACATTGCTAATATGTTTTCATCTTTCCTGTTCAGGAAAGAATTTACTATTCCAAAAGTCCTGGAGAAAGAAAGTCTTTTTCCTAGTTTTGTTTTTCTTCTTCATCTTACGGATTTTCTTCGTACTTTCTCTGCTTCATGTATTTTTGCCAATATTTTTCCTAGATATTTTTTCTTGCCTTGTGTACTCTTCACCAGTGATTCACAGTCCTTATTCCCCAGTTGCTTCTTTTGCATTCACGTACATGGATTCCATTGCATATCCCTGCGTTTCCTAAGTTCCCTCACTAGATCTGCAACATTTGCTAGGTTGTTATGTCTCCCACCAATCCGATCACAAAAGGAGTTATATTTCTCACTACTTCCTGCACTTCCTGAACAAATCTTCTCAAGCCCCAAGATCTCCAGTCTCTCATTTGCTAAGAGAACAACTCTGGTATTATCCCACCCTTTCACTGGGCTCACCTGCGCAGGCCTAGCACAGCCCTGTATCCTTTGGGAAGCATGTTTTTTTCCTCAGTGAGTGCAACTTGTATAGTCTTTTGCTACAATATATTATCAGATGTTAAAAAAAAAACAAAACCCAGACGTAAGAACAAAACACATGATGATAAAAGTAATTCTTAAATAGTTTAAAGTCCACATATTTACTTTTAATTCCAGGGAGAAAGATTACATCAGGACAGATCATTAATCAGTTCAGTCAATGTCAGTTAATACACACTATAAACAAGTGTGTTTCATTTAACTTCTGAATCACTCCTGAATCACTTCTGGGGAAACCTGTCCATCAGGCCCACCTGCAGGGTGCAGTTAGACATCAAAGCTAATGGTTCTTGCAAGGCTTGTAGCAAAGCATCCAACAGGATCAAATCCCACCTTCTTTGAGGTTTTACTTCCTGCCAATCCTACCATTATGTTAGCTCAGGATATATGTACATCCCAACAACTCAGTCAGCTAATATTATTACTGTTACATGAGGGCTGCACCTGGATGTCTGCTCAGATTTTACATATTTAAAAATTAAAGGCTTTCCTGTATATGTCTGAGATACCTATACAGATACTATGCTGCTGTCTGGGGTGATGTGAAAAAAGCAGAGTGGAATGACGTGACAATGTTGTAGATTTCGTTTAGGCCTAGTCAGGAAAACAAACATTAATCACAAATGTAAAGTAATCACGTCAGCCAAGAGGACCATGCCCTAAAGCGCTGAGGATGCAGAAACACAGCAGCAGGACTCTGGAATTCTTTTCTGACTGATTCATCTCATGAAACTACTCCCCTACCACCGTCAGAAAATGGTAATTAGCTACTTCCCAGTAATGTAGCATCTATGCATCTATCTAGGGATGCATCTAAGAGGGTAGAAACCAAATAATCTCTATAAAATCACCTCTGTGCTGCTAGGATCCAGGCACGGGACACCAGAATAGGAACAGATGTTACTGCACTACCCTGCCCTATGTCTCTCTTGCAGGAACAGCATTGTGCCTGTCCTGCATTGCGTCCCCCCCAGCAAAGTCCCTGCCCTGACATCCCTGGTGCTCCCATATCTGTGGTCAAGGACTTACCTGCCCCTCAACAGCAACACTGGGAAGCAGCTGAACCCCAACTGCCTCATTCTCAACTCCCCAAGAAGCAGTCCTCCCCTCACACCATACCACCCTTTGGGGAACAGCTTTGTCCTGATACCATACCCCCTTTGTGGAGCAGCCTTGGCCCCATGCCACAAACCCTCAGGGACAGCCCCATCCCCACACTACATCCCCCGGGAAACGGCCCTGTCCCCACATAATTTCTCCCAAGCTACTAGCGATAGGATGAGAGAAAATGGCCTCAAGCTGCATCAGCGGAGGTTTAGATTGGATATTAGGAAAAATGTCGTTACTGCAAGAGTGGTCAGGCATTGGAACAGGCTGCCCAGAGAGGTGGTGGAGTCACCATCCCTGGGGGTGTTCAAAAAACGCATAGACGTGGCACCTGGGGACATGGTTTAGGAGGCCTGGGGGTGTTGGGTTGGTGGTTGCACTTGATGATCCTAGAGGTCTTTTCCAACCTTAACGATTCCATGATTCTATGCTCATGCCCCCTCGGGGACAGCCCCGTCCCCACACATGGCCTGAGGGACGGCCCTGTCCATACACCACACCCCCCCGAGAACAGCCCTCACCACGTACCATATCGCCCTTTGGGGAACTGCCTCCTGTCCGCATGCCGTACCCCCCCCGAGGAGCCCGTCCCTGTACACCCTCTTCCCTCCAAGTAACGGCCCCCTCCCCACACCGTCCCCCGCAGCACCTCCCTCCCCTCACACAGCGCCCGCCGCCGCCTGGCCCCGCCCACCACCCCCTCCCGCCCTCACGCGCGGGGCGCTGCAGAGGACGCGGCGGCGGCGCCGGCGCGGGAAGATGGCGGCGGCCGTAGCGAGGGGCGTCGTGGTCGCGCTGCGGCGGAGCAGGTACGGGCACAGCGGGCGGGACGGCACCGGGCTGCCCGGCGGCGGGGGGGCGCCGGGGCCGCGGGCGAAGCGGCAGCTGCTGTCTGACAGCCGGCACCCCGGCGGCGGCGGCGGCGGGTGTGCGGAGGAGCGGGGCTGCCGCCCGCCTCCCCCGGGCCGGGGGCCGCAGCCGCCCCCTGCTCTCCGGCTGCCTCCTTCGCTGACGTTCCCCTGCCGGGGCGGAAGTGCGGCAGTTTCTGTTGCCTCGGCTCTGCCCTCTGGGCACGTGCAAGGGGCCTCGTCCCCCTTCCCCGAGCTGGAAAGCAAGACGAAGGTTTTACATTTATTAAGACAGGAAAGCGTGTGGCCTTGTATAAGTTTAACTCGGTTTCGTGGTCTGTGGCTGTCAGTGTCTACGTGTTGGTAGAATTTGGTAGATGGGGGCAGCTGCTGCCCCTAACCTTGCGTAATCCCCGGGGGCAGAGCGGCGGTGAGGAGGAGCAGCTCGCGGGGAACCCGACAGCCCTTTACAGGAGATATTCTCTACAGGCTAATGCTTTTCACAGCAGTGAAGCGGTTTTAAGAATAGTGTTTCCAGGACACGGTTCTGTGTTCCTGGATAGAACGCACAACCCTCTCACTCTGCCGTTTCTCTCAAAACCTGGAGAAAACGCCCCATGCGCAGAGCCTGCTGCTACGGCCGGCCCCGGCGCCCGGCAGCAGCGCCTTGTCCCTCGTCCGCCGACGGCCCGAGTCGCCGCGGGGCTGAAGTTGATGTGGGATCTCGGCAGGTCCTGCTCCAGCGACCTCCCGTCGGGTGGCAGAGGCAGGAGGCCAGCGCTCTCCTACACTCGTAGGCATCAGTGCCAGGCTGTCAGGAGCAGGGGAGGTGAGGCTGGCAGTAAACTATTCAGTCTTGGCATCTTTACGTATTTTTAGACAGATCTCAGAGTAAGGAGGAGACTGGTTTTCCCATGTTGGACACAAAAACCCATTTTGGTAAGAGCTTAGGGTCTGCGATTAATTATTGCATCCTTCCTCTGTGATGATCTGTCTGCTGAAGTAGCAAGTCCCGGTGTGCCCTGCCCTACCTTGGCACATGAACAGCTCCTGGATGCTCCTGTGAAGGCAGCACAGCTCGTTTTGTTCTGGCTGTGCGGGTTTTTTTAAGGTTATTATGTATGAAGACTAATATATATCTTGAGAATACTAGTGCTTTAGACTGTACCTAACTTTTAATATTTTCTTTCCCCCTGACTTTTTACGGTTCTAAAACTTTTTTGGTAAATTTAAGTCTAATGGTAACCGGACTAGTTCTTAGTTTTTTTTAATCCCTTAGAAGTAGCCCACAGGCTCCCAGCTTACTGATGGGCAAGTGCTCCTTTTATCCCAGGTGTTTCAATATGTTGTAAAGCAGGCCTCATAACACTGCAAATTAGTGTTGGTCTGGTGTATGACCCAAGTGGATCAGCTGACCTCATTGTTCACGATAAAATTACATCATGTTGCTATGTAAAACATACAGGTTCTGCAGCAGTGTGGGGTGCTTTTTCTGTCTTGCTAAGGAAATAATATCCTGGGAGATGATGCAGCAGTGTGGCATGTTTAGCACCTGGTTACAGGAATCCATTTTTTGGGGAGGGACTGTCCTGTCACATTTGGGATAATACAGTGGTTTTAATAGAGACCATGAAGCTGAAGGGCAGAGTGAAGTATTACTGACACTGTGTCATCCTCATATACATGAGAATAAGTGAAAACTATAGCTATTTGTCCTTGGCTACCATTAAAACATTGTTAGCAAGTGTCTACTAGTATCATTATGTGATTTCTTGCCAAGAAATCTGCTGTTTGTAGATTCTTTTTCTAAATAAAGAGATTATTTCTATATGTAACTCAGTAGATACTTGAAATTAATTCTTAAAATAATTACTTGCTGGAATTGAGTCACCCAAAATGGTGCAGTAGCTTGTAAGCTAATGAAGTAATTCAGTACTCAGAGTGTGTCTGATCAAGAGCAGATGAAAGGTCAGAGAGCCAAATGAAGACATCCTGGCTGTGGCATTTGCATCCCGGGAATGAGTGGGCTGCACAAAGACCTGCCAGACCTGGTTCTTCCCAAGGGACAGAACCTGTTGGTGTGAGAACACTGCCTCTCTCCTGCCCTGGCTTGGGCCTGTGATCCCATCTAACAGCAGGATGTGGTGTTGCCATGCCTTCTTCAAATACTTGTCTAAACATGCTTATTTACAAACTTTGAATAGGAGTAGTTCTTGTACAATTGGATGGATCCTTTTCAGATTTATTAGAAACATGGAATGAAATATTATATATCAAACATACGAAAAATTCCGGTTGAAGCTTTTCCCTGTGTTGGCCAGTTATAAGTCTATTTTATGTGTTTTCAGAGTGTCAGAACCACCAGCATACAGAGTGGCAAGACAAATTCTAAGGAAGAGCTTCTGTGCCTGGCAGCCTTTTTACTTTTCCAGCTGTACCAGTTGGTCTAATAAATGATATTACTTCTTCATAGAATCCATAACTATTCTGGGTACTCCTCCTCCCCACCAGCATGGCAAGGAAGGAGATACATGAACCCAGTTCATAAGTGTCTCTTAAGATAGCTGCTGTTGTAGGAGGTTCCTAAATGACACCCCTGTGTAGCAGTCTGGTGGAGATGGAATAATCCCAAGTGCCAAATGATTGTTACAAAATTTACTACTACATTTGCAAGCAGAGTTTTTGATCAGCATGACTGAATTCACCTTTGCCCATTATAAGCATTACCTTTAGATGGAAGTAAACACGTTAGCCACGTTGTTACAGAAGGTTATGATGTTTGTGCGATGTACTTTCCCTGTAAGTAGAGAAATCTTGTTTTAAACGTTTTTGTTTTCCCAGCAAAATACAATTTACTGACCTTAAAGGAGTTGTTTGCATGCTGCTGGATAAAATTGGTCTATGTTAAACTGGAAGCAGATTTAGAGAGTAGTAACTCTCCGTCAGTTCTAGAATCACTTATTTAAAAAAAAAAAAAAAAAGAAAAAAAGTAGCAAACAGATTACTAAACATGTAGGCCAGGGCAGTGCATAAACCAAGATGAAATTATATTAGCTTGCTTTTAAAAAGACTCAGGTTGTATTCACAGTCACAAACATTTTAGAACTCCAAACAGGCCAAGATACGGTACATAATGACAACATAACTAGTTGCCCAAAAAGGGCTATTGCCAAGATAAGCACATACAATACTCAGAAGAGCATCACTGTTACAACAGAATTAAGCTCAAGAGGAACATCTGTCAATGTTTGCTAAGAAAAAGAAAAGATAAAATAGATACAACATTAAATAAATATCTGCAGGAGCAGTTGGATTGTCAGGGTTTTTTTGTATTTTTTTTAAGGAAGGAATAGGCCAGAAGGGAATAGGCTCAGTGGGAATTTTATGAATCTTTGTGGAGACTTTTCCCCTCTGTTATTCACCTTCTGAATATAAGATTATCACTACATTGAATTGCTTACATTTTCATTATTAAACATTTTTACTTAAGCAACTGTTTCTTCTTTGTTGTATTTGCAGTTTGCTGCCTAGCTGTAACTTCCTTAGACACGAGAACCCGTGTGTTAGAACTGGAGTCCTGTGGAAGCAGCCACCTTCTAGGTCATTTTTCAGTGGTAAGTGAAGGCTTGTATCTACCCAGTGTTTTTAAATTCAGGGTTACTCAAAGTTAGGCAAATTACGGTCACGTATTGGTGAATATGAAGTTCTTGAGATTAAAATGGAAGTGGGAGTCCAGCATCAGAGACCTACTCAATCCATGGCATTTCCATGGACACAAGCTTACAAATTATGCTTTTACTTCTTTGGTGTTTTTTTTTTTCCAGAGAGTAAAAGAAGTGTATTTACCTATTTCATAAGATTCCTTATGAAGTGTTATTCATTGTTTCTCAGCTATTTTGGAATACTTGGATAGCAAATGTAGCAATAAAAAATAAAACAAAGAAACAAACGAAGAAACCACCAACCAACCAACCAAACAAAACCCCAACAAAATAATTTCCTTTAACAAGAAGAGCATTTTAGACAAAGAGCTTCCGTAGCCAAGGTTGAAAGCTTCTTCTCTCTTCTTTTGGATGTGCCATCTGTTCCACAATGATTTCATAGGTAAGAGGAGCCTTGCAGACATGTGAATCTGGACAGCAGTTTAGATGCTGTAGTATCCAGAGCAGTACTGGCTAAAACCGGAAAGGCAGAGCTGATCCCATCACGGGAATGTCAGCCTCCCAAATCAGGAATACCTCCATTGGAGCTTATTAATAGGCCACGCAATTGTTTACTTTCTGGGTATTTTCCTCATTAATTTTGTTCACTCTCACTCTGTTATACCTGTGTGTGTTTATCAGAAAGTAACTGGCTTGCTTTGTCATTGTGACATCTGCTGCCTTAGTGGTCTCTTTTAATGTACCCCCTTTGAGGGTATTTGCCTTTTTTTAAGCTTCTTTGATACTTTGACAATCATCCTTTTCACTGGGATTATCACTTCTGAAGAAACCTGTGTAACGGGTCCAGAAGAAAAGGAGCTAGGATAATAAAGTGAATGGCTGCTGCTAAGATTCTATTTTGTCTCTCTTCTCCCCCCACCCCCAGCCAGAGAACATTTATATTGTGATCTGTTTCCATCTTCCTTGGCAATATATGTTTTTTGACAAGTTTGCTATTTTATTAATATGTTCAAACATCACAATAGCTGGGCAGCTCTGCATCCTTCATACATGCCTTATTGTGTGTAAATACAGTACAAATGCACCTTTTTCATATCACAACCATCTTGGCACACTAATGAATCAAGTTCTTCCCCTGAGAGCATTTTTGTACAACTTCACAACATACTGTGAACTAGGAGCTAGTCATTTAATGACAGTGTCACTTCCTTGGCTTTATCAGGTCAGCTGTATGCAAAATGAGGGATTTCATGTTTCCCTGTACTCCCTACTCTCAACAACTGAAGAAAGTAGAATATTTTGTAAAGCAAATTTAATCAGATAGACCGTGATACTAATAGCACGTGCCAGAGGAAGAAGGACTCCGGGGAAGAGCATATATGATGGAATCTCTTTAACTGTAGCTTCTAAACTTTTCCAAACATCTGAATTTTTTCTAGCGATGATGTTCTCTGTATAGCAAGTTAAAACCCATTAACCATAGGTTTATTTTTCTTAATTAACTTCTGCATGTTACTTAGTTTTCTGAGGAGTCTACAGCTGAAAAATGACTTCTTTAAAGACACAGTGCAGTTTAGCAGAGATTCTTGTTAGACAGTGTTTTTATATTTAAAAAACACCAAACACTTTGATGAACTTGCTGTGCCAACAGTTCCTGTACTTCCCACACCTACATTGTATCATTCTCTTTCATTTTGAAATTTGAAACTTTTTTACATCAGTTTAATGGTTTTGCATCTCCTGTGACATTTTTTCAAGTGTTCTGTTGCTCTGGAGTGTTTCTAGCAGGACAGCACAGCCAGGTAGCAGGCTAGGCATGCTTGTATCTTTCTTTTGCTGGACAATGTCGTGAAGGTGATGTGAAAGGGTCTGCATGGGTGTTGGCTGAGAGATCTTTGTAATAGCATAGTCATGAATAATGAGCCTGACAGCTAGAATGATATCCCTTGTCGACATGAGAGCCAGCGAAATAATGTTAGATGTGAAGTGACTGACTGAGAAGGGCACTATCAAGCTTAACATATAATGGATAATAAGAATGTAGCAGCGCATACCAGGTGGGAATGTGTTGGAAACCGTTCAACTGTATTACGGGCTTTGTAGTGTAACTCTTATCAGCTATTCAGACTTCAGCAGTTTAACAGGCCTGTAAGAAAGAAAAGGTATAAGTATCCTTTTATATTTCAATCTGTACTTGTAACTTTAGTAAATCAGGAAATCAAAGTAGGTTTACATGAAATGTTTAGGACCTGATTAAAACAGTGCTTGCATTTGGAGTTACTCTAGCTGGGTAATGCTGTGAAGATAAAATATTATTGTTTGGTTTTAATAAATATTTGTTTGTAAACTAGTAACATATGTGTTATCATATATTAGTATAACAACTGCATACAGTCTTCAATTTTTGTCTCCTTGCCAGCTGAGGTATTGATCCTATTTTCTATAACCGTTTCTTTGGGTCAACTTGCCTGTCCAAATCCTTTGTCTGGCGTGTCATATATGGATATTTCATTATTGAAAAATATGCTTACACAGAATAATAGAAACAGCAGCTCTTTGTTGTCTAGAAATCAATGTTAGTCCTTACAGGAAAAAAAATCTAGGAGACTGAGACACATAATGCAAAATTGTTGAGCACATGGAAGAAAAGGTCATTTGAAGTTAGCTTTGAGTTTTGAACAAATTAACTTTTTAGCCAGCCATTTTCTAATCCATTGATATTTCAGATTCTGATTTGGGTTTAAACCTTGCAAATGATGTCATTAGGAAAAGAAGATAACTCTTATTTAGTTTTATCTCTACCCCTTATAACAGCCTCCTCTAGGTGTTTGTATCCTTTCCTAGAAGAAATTCTTAATTTGGTCAGAGTAACAAAGCAATAGTTGTATCATTGCATCTGATTGCATAGACTGCAGCATGCCTTCCATTACACAGTTTGCTTTCTCATCCTGCATTTTTAATGTTTCTGAGGGAATGAGTCTTCTTCATCTGTTCCAGAGAAGGAAAGTGTTACTTTCTTTTTATTCTTGCTTGCTGAGTGTACTCAATGTTTAAGAGAAATCTGAAACAGGTTGACCTTATCTGTAAGGAGTCAAGGTTTAGGGTTCAAAGTATCTAAAAGTATGTTATAGTATGTTAAAAGTCTTACACGTTTTTCCTCTGTTCTGGACTTGTTTCTACTGGCTCATGTGCCAAGACACGAGCTTTCCTCACATTCTCATGCTGCTTGCCAGAGAGCTGCAGTAGTGTTAGTAACATTAGAGAGCATGATGTTCAGCTGAAATCTTTAAACAGTGCCAACTGCCTGAACGTGGTATTGTTGCTAGAATCAGTAACTAATCTTTTTGTTTTGGAATTTGTAAACTTGTTGTGTGAATTTCATTCACATTTGAAAGGTGTGGAATTTTATTTTGTCAGGGGGAAAAAAAAAAAAACCAAAACGTAGCAACTGTGTATTGAATGTCTTCTCCCCATCTCCAGCATTAATGCAACAGCACTTCTGTAACTGGTATCCAAAACATGATCGTTGGCTAAGTCAACTCTTCAAATCATTTATCAACAAATTAAATTGTGTTTGCTGTGGCTTGTGGAACATCAAATGGTTTGGTTTCTAGCACAGGGAGAGAAACGTTCACATTGGTGTAATCAATAGAGGCTCTTGAAGTGGAAACAGCCTCTCCCTGGATACAAACCAGAAAGAGCTGTTCCCGTGGAGGGTTTTGGTTTGGGAATTTGCTAAGCTCTGGTGAAATAGCCGAGCAGGTTTGTTAACTTTGAACCAAAAATGTGATGGGAAGGGAGTTACAGGCTTTAGAGCTAAAGAGTATAACTGGTCTCTGTACAGACATTTCTGTTGAAATAGTGATGCCAATTTGAAATGTTGTAGAGTCTTTGTAAATTCAAAATAAATAAAGGACTTTCTTTATAAACATTTAGCTGTTCTAAATTATCCCTGTTCTTTACTGAGCATTGTTCTTTAGAGTAGAATATTTTCTAGAATCTTAACTGTAACTGTAGTGACTGCCTTGTTTGTTGTTGGGCTTTTTTTTTCCCCAGTAAGAATAAAGCTGTTTTCATATTATAATGTATTTTAAAACATATAATTTAAATAATGTTTTAAATCACATATGCAGGAATGAAATGAGCAAAAATATTATTTTGGTAAAACAAAATGTGAGCAAGAATTACTTTTATTGGGCAGGTTTTTTTCAGCATCATAGATGAAGAATAGCTGAATGTTTTTAATCTCTCTACTACTTAGAACTAAAGCTTCCCAGATTGCTAAGCCATTATGCTTTGTCTCTATGTGTGCCTAAAAATAGATTCAGTGTTTACTAAATTCTTTTGGTTGTTAATGCATCTTTTCATAGTCAGACCCTAAGCCTGACATTGATGGAACAAGATATAGTCCATTGTTTTTGGTTCCAGCTCATCCATGTTAATGATTGTTGTGGAAATGACACCAGTCAGTATCCGAGAATTAATTCCTTTGGGCATTTTCTCTGTCCGGTAGTGACTTGTGCTTATTGCTGAGAACCTTCAGGCTGACTGCTACAGATAGAAGCAGCACAGTCTAATACCTACTTAGCCCATTATGCCTGAACGTATTTGTTTTCTTGGAAGATTTTGCAAGGGAAATACTTCCCACCACTGTGGTGGCCCTGTGCGTCTGTCCTGATGCGTAGCGACAGTGCTACAGTGTGCATGTATCTCACAGATGACACGCAAGGCTTGTGTTATGCAGGAGAAGCTTGGTAGTTCCCAGTAAGAAACAGATGTTAATACTAGATGTCATTTTTTTTCCATGTGGTGACCTGTATTACAGCAGAAACATGCCTATTATCCTGTTTACTAAACCTACACTAAAGCAGCTCGTCATGTCCTTCCCTCTTCCAGTTAGCTGTGCAATTTGGGGATTCCCTGACTAATTATAATGAAAGCTTTGACGACTGAGAAGCATGAAGCTCCACAGTACTACAGGTTGTTCCCCAGCAACTGATTATTCTGTAGAGTGACAACACAGATCTGAGAGTTGGAAAGCATGATAGTGCTTTCAGGCAGCTCATTTTATATATTTTTGCGGGAAGAATGTTGGAGGGATGTGGAGGGGGGAGGAGGTTAAAACCAGATGATCAGTTAATCAGCTGGGTTTCAGTAACTTGGTAAGCTGTGATAACTGGAGTACTAGACACACCTCCTGTGTCAGAGACTTCTGATCCACGTTTTCATCACCTAAGTTGACATCCCTCACTGCACATAATAGTGTTTTCTTTACTGTATAGTTGTTCTCTTTCCTGAAGTCTGGTTTGGTTTGGTGTTTTTTTGGTTTTTTTTTTCTGTTACAGACAGGAAGAAGCTTCATACTGCTCCGGTAGGGCAAGTCTTCCGGCTGCGCCTCTTCCATGTTCTGGTAGCTACAGGTGGGGGATATGCAGGATACAGAAAATATGAGGATTACAAGTTGGAACAGCTGGAGAAGAGGGGCATAGAGGTGCCTGTGAAGCTTGCGAGTGAGTGGGAGGTAAGAAATTTGGGGCAATTTTGCTTCTGCTGTGTTTGATGCAAAGCTCCTTTGCTTTCATTCCAACAAGGGAATGTTTAATTTGTCCTCTACTGCCAATGCATTATGACAAATCATGGAACTGAAGTTTCAGTCACTTAAGTAACTATCATTTTGGCTGAAGTCAATGTAATGATACACTAGGAACTGCTGGCGTCTCCTCCATCTTGTAGTACGGCTGACACTTTATTTTTTTTAAAATTTGTGAAGTCGGTGGTAGAGGGGGTACCTAATCAAGTGATTGTATTACATATTTTGAATAAAAAGACGTTTGGTAGGCATTGAATCATTCGGATGGAAGTCATGTAGCCCAACCTCTTGCTTAAAGCAGGGCCAACACTGAATTCAGACCAGGTTACTCAGGACTTTGTCCACTTAGGTCTTAAAAATTTCCAAGGACAGATATTCCACAGTGTCTCTGGGCCACCTGTTCCTACAACGGCCGTATCTCCTTTGAAATATTAAGTATATTGTACAACTCCGTGGTAGACAGTTTAAAGTATATGTGGTATTCTTCCAAACAGCCAGGTGAGTGCCTGCTTCAGTGCCATTTCTGAAGGCAAGGAGTTAAAAACTCTAGGATTGTAGGATTGTGTAGGAGATGCTTCAGAAAGACCTTTAGCATCCCAGTTTCTTTGCATTCCTGAGCACACTGCCAGTGTGTGAGTGGTTTGGCCACATGCCTGTGGGGGACTAGGCTGGAATCCCTAAATTCATTTTCACTAGTGACCCAAATCAGACATGATCCAGACAGTCCAGATGCTAATAGCTTAGGCCATGATAGCTCCTGAGGAATTTGTCTTCTGTATATTCTTTTCCTGCTGAAGCTTATGTCAGGCAGGTTTTATGCGCTGATTAAAAAAAGACTGGTAAGTGTCCATGGAGTATGTATTTTAAAAGGTAACATCAATTCAGTTTTGATATGTGAAAACAATTTTTTTTATTGTGCATACTTTTAGGTATGAAATTGGGTAATTTGCTTTCTTTCATTATACTGATAAGCTGGTTTGTTTGGTGAAGCTACCAGTATTGCTTTCGATGAAACAGCTCTAAAATATTTGGGTTTTGCAGTGGGGAATCACACAAAGAATTTCAAGCTGAAAAGCGGGGCTCTAAATGCAGCAGATACTACTAGGAGATGCTAAGAAGGTTTCCTAGTCCTTCCTGATATGCCTAAGTTCTGTTGAATGTTTCTGTGGGAAGGAAAGGAAGCTTGGCAGTTATGAGGAAAAAGAGAATCTGTGTTTGGACGTTGCAAGAAATATTCCAAACAATGAAAGATTCAAGAAGAATAAGAGCTGCATTGTTCCTTTTTACTGAAAAGTGGAGTGCCTTTTTGCTGACCTATCATTTTCCATTATTCTGTGTTCTACCCTGGAAGTGCACTTAGGAGTGTGGAAAGGAGGGGTATTGTCTTGTTTGTAGAGCAGAATAAGCCTTTGCATAGGCAAAAAGAGAGGCCAAGTGCGATTTGGATGGGCTTTGAAAGAGTAATACAGAACAAGAAACGGCTGCAGGTGCTCTCACTGCCGAGGCTGCTGCGATGAGGTTCTGATTCCACAGTACCAGGCTCGTGTTCATGGGAGAACAGGCACCATCTTCCACCTGCCAGCTCTGTGTGTGAGGCAGATTCCCCTGCTTCCGAGCAGAAGACAGAGATATGAAATAGGTAATTGTCATCACGTTATGCAAGGAGAGAAGCTCTCCCTGATGCAGAGGTACATACTGGTATTGTGCTAGAAGCATGCATAGTTTTTGATGGAATTAAAAAGAGCATACTCTTATGTGGTTTTGCTTTGTTGAAACTTCATAGAAGAACGGGGCGGGGGGAATGAATCTGTTTTAGGTCAAGTGTCCCTTAAGTTTTTCCACAGGGAAAGACAAAACATTGTTTCTTTAGCAGAGACCTTTTCTTCGTATAATTTTCTTAGAGACATTATGTAGCTAATAGCTTGAGCCGATTAACGCCTTAGTGTGTCGCCTACTGTGAATACCAGCGAGGATCAGCTTTCATTTAATCAGATGAGGTAAAGCAGAGGGCTTGGAGGGAGGCAGATATTTATCAGAGGGATGGGAGCTTATTGTTTCAAATCCTTGCTGTCACAGAACATTTCCTGGCTGGGATCTGCATGCATAGCATGCCATTCATATGCTAACTAGAGGTATTTCTCACCTGGGCACTGGGGCGGTGGTGATATGGGATCAAAGAATTACTCGGGGAAACCTTGGCCAAAGGGCGAGTGTGGCTTAACAGAGTGACCAGGTGAACAGGAGTTTTCGTCTAAAGGAACTGCTTGTAGCTGTCCTTTGCTTCCATAGTTTGTTCTGTCTGTGTAAGCAAAAAGCAGTGTTTGTTGGCGTGATATGCAGCAGGAAGAGCACAGTGAACCTTGGAGGGAAGTGGGCTGTGGTGATGTCTGAGAGTACAGATGACAGATTAATACCCAGTTCTGTCCTGTTCAAACCTCAGCTTATTGTCATGGGTCACAGTTTTTAAAACCAGCTTAATTCGGTGGGGAAGGGCTTGAGTATAGGTTTAGGATCTTGATTCTCAGAGGTAAGAACAACAGTCTTTCCTACTGATACTAAAAACTGCTCATATTTGTGTAACGAGGATACCGGATGCTTTTTTCACAGTACAATACAGAAGGTGCTTTTCTTGGCCCAGAGGAGACAGACGTTTAGTGTTATGGTAAGAGGTGTGCAACAAGCTCAGGAAAGAGCTAACCGTGGAACAATCTCTGGTTATTACTTTTTTCTAATCCAACTTTGGAAGAATGAACCGTAATCTCCAGTTGGTTGGTGTCTCACTCTTCATTCTTGCTCCCATGTTCGGAGTTTCATTTGAGCAATTACAAAAAAAGTCTCGTAGAGCGGCCCAACACACGTGACAAAGGTGGTCAGAAAATGTTGAAAGGAGTGAAATTCTAACAACACCAGAATGCGTGGAGGGTGTGATGGTGTAAACGTCTTTCTGTGCTGTCCAGTCGCGGAGGGGTGAACCGGGTGAAATCGGTTCTGACCCGAATCTGACCCGCGAGGTGCCTTTTTGGCCGTGTCAGTCTGTTCTCCCCCCTGCAGCCCCCGGAGCGCTGCCCCTCGGGGTTTCGGGAGCACGGTGTGAGGCCGCCGTGCGCCTTCCTGCCCGCGGGCCGGAGCGGGGCGGGGCGGGGCGCGGCGGGAGGCCTCCCGGGGAGCGCGGCCGTGCCCGGCGCCGCCGCTGCCCCCCCCCCGAGCGCCCGGCGGCCGCCCCGAGCAGCCCCTTCCCCGCCCGGCCCCCGCCTCCGGCCCCTCCTCCCGCGGGGGCCGGGGCCCCGCCGCGGGCCGCCCCGCCAGCGGCCGGGAGGCGAGGCGGGGGAGGGCCGCCTGCCCCGCGCCGCGCCTTAAGGCCGGGCCGGGCGGCGGCCGGGCGGGCCCGGCGGGCAGCGAGCGGCGGGGCGGCGGCGGGGCCGGCGCTGTCCCCTGCCCGGGCGGGCCGTGCCGGCGCCGCGCCGCCGGAGGTAGGTGGGGACTCGCCGGGGGGGCGCTGGGCTGGCGCTGCCGGGGAAGGGGGCCCGCCGGGCCGGGGGCGGGGGGCCGCGCCCGCCGCCGCTTCGTTCGCGTGTCTGAAAAGTTGCCGCAGAAGGGCGGGCCGGCGTGGGCCGGCGGGCCGGCACCGGGGGAAGGCGGGGAGCGCGGCCGGGCGCCGGCGGGGACGGGCTGCGGGCCGGCAGGGCGCCCTCGGGCGCGGGAGCCTTCGGGGGAGGCGTTCCCAAGTCTCGACCCCCTCGTGACCGGGCTCCCGGCGGATTTAAACAAAACCGGGTCTCTCCAGGGTTCCGAGTCCGGCTGCGCCGTTCCCCCGTGGCCGGCCCCGGCCGTGGGGCCCCGGGACCGCCGGGAGGATGCAACGGCCGGGGCTTCCCTTAGAGACCCCTCGCAGACAGGGGGTTGGCTTCACAGGCACCTTAAGCGAAAATATGGGGGGGTTCTTAAACAAGAAGTGGAAAACATTACCGCAAAATAATGCGGTGTGGTTTAGGTGTCATCAGTTTGCGTGTCGCTTTGCAAAAGTAAATAAAACTTTTTTCCCTTGCCTCACAGAAGAGGTCTTTGAGACTATAGAACAGCCTTTTCGCACAGAATTCGGGTTTAAGTTTAAAAAACTACCCAACCTTTTACGGCTAGCTTAAAATACCACTTCTTTTTTTCCCTCTCTATTTATAGAATGCAACCAAAACAGCAATGTAAAATTAGAGGAGAATGATCCAAAGTTTTTTCTTAATAAATTGAGAAAAAATATAGAAAGCCTTCTTCTATGAAAAGTAAAGAATTTTAGAAACTAAGGGTGGACGAAGCAGAGCGTGGCACGTCCCGTTAGCCGGCACCGATAACGCCGCGGAAAGCGGTACGGATGGCCAACTCTTCCCCGGCCGAGCTGGAAGTGAAGGCGCTGCTCGAAATTCACGTCGCCTTGGCAGACGCTAAGCCTGCGCTCAGGTTTCCCCAGCAGCGTGAGAGCGGTTTTGTCCGGCTCTTTCTCTCGGAGTTCAGGAGCTCCTGGCTGGGTGTGGAGCATCCAGTGTTCCTCATGCTGGGCTGGCTCCGGAAAAGGTTGGGTGGGAGCGGGGATTACGTGTCTGAAATTGAACAGATACTGCTGGGAAAGGAATGGGACCTTTAATAAACGGTCACCGAGTACCTCTCCCCTGATTGCAAGACCTCATTTTTGCTGGTACTTAAATAGAATACAGCATTTGGATGCGTAAGGTGCATTTTTTAAACAGTAGCTGTTACCAGATGTAGAAAGTGTGACCAGAGGGCTCTGAGCAGTCTGGCTAGCACATTCCAAGCCTAATGAGTCATGCTTATGATTAGAAGGTTTGAAGTTCAGTTGCATATTAGTCTGTCTTGCAAATGCCTTGCTGTATTGTTTTTTAAAACTTGAGGGAAGGCTTGAGGTAGTAATGAAAAGACAAGTAATTAAATGGGGCCGCTGGATTTGATGCTTATTTGAGCTGACAGAACAGAATGGTGTTGCATAGCTGGCAGATTAGCAGTTCTCTATTAGATAATAATTCTCTAGGGATCTATACCTGCTGGTAACGGCTGCTTTTATTTACCCGATACGGATTCTGGGTGAGTTTGGCCAGGTGGAGGACTTTGGTATTGGTGTCCAACCTCCTGCAAACCAACAATCGTAAGATTCTTGTCTAAGCTAACAACACGGGCTTTGTGGCACTGCCTGTGTCACAAGAAGTCCAGCTATTGAGATGCCATTGTAGGAGTTCCTCTGTCATGAGCTGGTTCATCAGCAGTTTTTGTTCCTCTCCCCATGGAAAGCAGGTAAACTCGGCATGGATTTTTCATTTCAGCCTTCTTACACTGTAGGAACTGTACAGCGCAGTTCTGGGGCAGCCACAACAGGGATGGCAACTTGCCATGTATGTCAGCGGTTAAGCAGGACTCGGGTATTTGCATCTTGGTGAACGTGATGAGGTCAGTAGAACAGAACTTAAGAGAAACATAGGTGGTATTACTCATCTGAACTCGGTTTTTTGAAGAAGTAGAGGAAAAAAAGCTTTTAACGCCAATAATTTTTCCCTTCCTGGAGAGGAATCTCTCTTGCACCACATTTTTTTGTTTTGAGCTGAAGGGTGATAGTTCCCACTGCATTGGGCTGTAGGACATTTCAATGTCCCTTTGTTTTCAGGGAGCAGGTGAGCTATTTAACTTGTTCCATGCTTTCACAGAATCAGGCTTGTTCAGTCTAGAATATAATAAGTTCTTGGAAATGTTATGGGGGATAAGATTGAATTTCTACTGAAAGAGCTTGTGGGTTTACCTCCCTTATCCTTAAGGGAAAAGTGCTGAAGAAAATATAGATAAGAGTTCTGTTTGCTCCGCTGTCTTTCTGCAAAGTCATGCATAGGCGAAGGTCTTCAGAGATCAGACCTTAGACCGGGGAGCAGGGTGCCGCTGGCCTGCCGGAGCTGGGCACGGCCGGGTGCTGCCAGCCGCCCGCGGGACAGGCAGCCAGCGGGTTGGGGTGCTCTGCCTGCTGCTGCCTGCTCCTGCCTGGCCTCGCCAGGGCCCAGCGAACGAACTGAACTCTCTCTTGTTTTGTGAAGATGCACATTCAGTGTGAAAAGGATTTCCATTTTGGTCTGCTGAAGTGCCTTTTGAAACGATGCTGTCAATTTAGCTTGTTTCTACTTAAAATTTAGTGTTTAATGGTGGTGATTTCTAATGTTCCTGGCAAATCAAGCAATAGCTCTCCTGTGCTCCTTGTTGCTTTTCTTTCAATTTTGATGGGATTTGGGTAACTGCTTTCATCACTTTACTATACAGATGGCGTAATTTTTGTGGTGTAGGAGTTTCTTCTGCCAGCCAGAGAAAGACTGAACGATATTTTCAATAGGAAAACAAAAAAAGTTGGCACAGGGCTCAGGGAGGAAGGAGTACATTTTGAGTGCTTTCAGTTGATCTTAAATTTACCTTCTCTCAATTAACTGGATTTTTTTTTTTTTTTTTTAAATATGCAGTTGTTAGCATTCAGCTTAAACAACATACACACAGGTCTTGGAACTTCCTGAGATACAGAATACCATATTTTTCCATATATATACATGATATATTTACCATTTTTCTTCCTGAAAACAATACTCTAATGCAGAGACTCCAGAGGTGTTTCTAGGGAATATGAGTAATATTTGGAGTTGAAGGCCAATCAAAATACACAATTCTCTAGCAAGAATATTTTCCTTTCGAGGCCTGAGGGGGATGCCATTAGCTAGTTAATTGTAGCTTCTCCTGCTGGCCCTCCCACTTCTCCTGCCTTATCCCTAGTACAATACAGCCCTTTCCCTTACATCAGGGCATCAGTGCTCCTTTTGATCTACTCTCTTAGGCATACAGCTTTCATGGTGTTTAGATGAAACAAAGATTTGTGTTTTGTTTTTTTTTTTTTTAAACCCAGACTTTAACGTATAAGTCACATGGATAGTCACTAGAGAGTTAGCCCCTGAACCTTTCTGGGTATTTGGTTTAGTCTTGAGGTGAGGTGTAGCTAGCTGACTTCCACTTTCTGAGCCAGGGGTCCAGTTTCAATCCGAATCTGCCTTGGAGATGTGGTCTGCAGGGTCAAAGAGGGCAATTTCCCTCTAGGTATGTTCAGAATGCTCAGATAGAAATACTGCAGCTTTTTGTCTTTAAAATACAAACCAAAACAGCTTCCTTTACTCATGTTTTGTATTTTAGTTCTACTGGACATAAAAACTGTGACAGTATTGAGAGTCACATATACACACGTTAACACTTCTTTTATACCCAGTTCACAAGCTGGCCCTAAAACTGGCTTATTGCACTGTGTATCTGTGTATTTATAGAAGAAAGTCGTTTACCTGCTCCCTATGTGAGTCTTTTGAGATGGAAAGAGACTTCAGGAGATGGATGTTGGTGTCTGGCAAGGGTTGTAAAATAGAAAGATGTTCCTTTGCCATTTTCTTCTTTCCAAGATGGACATTAAGAGCAGGAAAGGATTTTTGGTGCCCAGCAGTCCAGAACTCTACTAGCGGCAGCTACTGCACTGCAGAATTGAAGCTGGGAGTTATCTCCTCCTCTTCTCCACCCCACTCCTCCTCCCAGCCTTGGATTCAGACTGGCGCTGGGGTTAGCTGTGCAAGGCCAGCTGGCTGCTCATCTGACTGTAGTGCATCGCTGCCCAGCAGCCCGAGACTGCAGGGTGTTTTTTGGAGAGCTGAGTTTCAATGGCCACCCTGACTAGCGAGAAGCAAGGACTGCTTATACGGACAGCTCGTTTTTATCTTGTGCGGAGTCGGCTTTGTAGTGGGATGTTGAAATATGACACAATGCCTGTTTGTTTGCAATAGCTGCAACCCTCGTAGCAGAGATTCAAGTGGGAAACAGAGGGGGAATCCAGAGACAAACCAGCGGGGGAATTAGGAACTGTGACGCCGGGTCCTCTCTCCTGTGCCGGAGCAAGCAAAGGAAAAGAGAGGTAGAGGAAAAAAGACTGAGCCTTGCAACCAACCATCACCCTGACGATGTGTCAGTCAAACACCCTGCAGGGACCAGATCTGCACACAGGGAAATGGTGAGATGCTATAAAGCTTTATCTAACCCCCCACCCTCTTGCTACAACCTCCGCAAAGTTAAAATTCATGTCCGGAGGCTGCGTTCAGGGAACGGCGGCAGCAGCAGCTGTGCCGGGGACCAGCACCCACAACTGGAGAGCCCAGGCCCGGCTGGCTCTGCCGGTGGTACACCAAATAGGAGAACTCGTTTCAGGTACTGTTCAGTATTTTCTGCTTTGCAGGAATGGTGACTGAAGGGAGGGAGGATGGGAGGGTTTCTGGGCAGAAGGAGCGACAGCCATCTGCAAAGCTTTTGTTTGGCCTAATTACTATAAAGCTCCTTATGCATTGAATTGGCAGAGAAGGGCATGCTGTTATATGACAAGGGGAACGAGGAGGCTTTCATTCCTTTCCTTTCTATTCTCCCATCACTAGGAGAACAGAAAAATTAGTGAGGGACTGCTCTGAAACCAGGCCAAGGCAGTGAGAAGCCTGAGGCTCCGGAGTGAGCTGCCAGGATGCAGCTCTGCAGGGATTGGTCTGTGAGCAACTGCAGTGAAGGGAGGGAGAGCGGCAGGAGGGGGAGCGGGACCTCGGTGCTCGGCGCTGCCAGCCCTGCAGCGTGGCTCCTGGCCTCAGGAGCCTTATCAGCCCTCGAGCAGACCACAGGCTGACAGACCACAGGCTGACGGATGGTGAGGAAGGGAGGAAGAATGTGGAGTGTCCCTTCCTATTCCCATGTCAAGTCAGTCCCGCCTCCTGCTGAGAAAGCCGGCTTTACCTCTGCTCAGACAGCACAAAATCTCCTCAGGGTTTTTTTTTTCCCCCCCTTGCATTGTGATGCACAGATTGTTCTCTGTTTTTTATTTATTAATTCTTTAGGGAAAAGAAGTTGTGCTAACTGCAGAAAAAAATCTCTGAGCCAAAAACACCATCTTGCATCCCAAGGTGGTGACAGTTTTACCTGCCTGCATGATATTTTAATTCTGATCCAAGTTTTGAAAAGAATATGTGGGCAAGAAAATTTCCTTTTAATTTCCCAGCTTCTTTCCATCTTGGAAAGGCGTACACAGTATCTTATAGTTCATCCTTCGTATCATATAATCCAGTGAGAGAGCGAGCTGTTCAGAGCAGCCAGAGCGTACCACTTCCAGTCTGCATGTGCACGTAGCTGTAACCTGGTTGCAGGCATACTGCTTTCAGCAGTGTGGGGAGAACAGTCTCTTAGCCAGGATTTAAGTCAGTGCCCAGAGGATTTGAATATTTTGCCCTCAGGTAGGCACTTTCATTTGATAATGTGACCTCAGAAATGCCAATGGTTTCTTCATGAGTAGAAGCCAAAGAATAAATGGGGACCCGAAGGGTCTCTCACCTAGACTTCCTGCAAGGGCCTGAACTGAGGCCCATGTCCTCTGCTAATAAGATGAGCAGCTTCTCTCTCTAAGAGTTACAAGTTCAACTTCTTCCCATGGCCATTTGGGCAAAACGAGTTTGCTCTCAGCCAGGACATCCACATGTCAAAAAAAATCATAGATGCAGTTAGTTATGAGGCAAAGGAGTTGGTTATTGGGCTATGGGGACTAGATTATCTTGTGGCACTAGCAGTATTGGCTTTGTCCATGTGTTCTCTGTTCAGAACCAGGGTACCCACTGAAGGTTTTAAGACCTGGAAAGATGTCTTTTGGAATCAGTTATTTGTAAATTGTATTAATTAACTCAGGAGTGCCACTCCTGTTGTTTCTCAAGTGTTCATTCCCTGAAGTTAGTGAATGACCAACAGGTCTGTGCAAATTTGACTCCAAGGCACAATCTAGTCAAGATGCCTTCAACACATGAACCCTCTGAGGGGCCTCAGTTTCTGAGGTTCCAAGGATTTCTTTCATCAGAGTATCTGTTCTTTCCTTAATATTGCCCCTCCATACAGTTCTTATTAAAGTTGCAGCATCACGGATTCTTAGCTTTCAGCATATTGTTTGCTGTCCACTCTGGCTATCCAACAGCTGGGGATGTAATCTTCTGATATTTGGAAGAAGAACTTTTGCTCGCTCTTAACTCCACTGTAAACTCTCATGTTGTGTTGTTAGTTGGATGAACCAGCTGTGACTTTGTTTTCAAATGTCACCTGCAGGCGATTTTGCCTTTTTTTTTTTTTTTTTTTTTTTTAAGGTAAACTGGTCTTCTATTTTGGGAAGGGGAAGAACTGACCAAAATAAAGGAGTAAAGACTTGCAGAATCAATGTTTACGTAAAGATTAGCAGGAATAAATCATCCCCAGCTATCAGAAGCTGGTGGTTCTGAAGCTGAGATGGCTGACCCTCTTATGTTGTGTATGTAATCTTTCAGGTTGCAATTTCCTCAGCTGGCCCTGAGGCGAAGGTTGGGCCAGCTAAGCTGTATGTCTAGGCCTGCTCTGAAACTTCGTTCTTGGCCTCTGACTATTCTCTATTATCTTCTGCCTTTCGGTGCTCTTAAACCCTTGACCAGAGTGGGATGGAGGCCTATGAGCAGGGTAAGTGTGAGCAGGTCTCTCTTGCGCTTTGTGTGTTAGCTGTTTTATACCAAAGGGAGTGGGCAGCAGCTGGCTGGAGAGGTCTGGAATGTAGAACAGGCTGATGGTCACCAGTACGAAAGCAGGAGATGCAATTCATGTTTCCGTTTGGTTTTTACTGTTCATAGTTGTGTTGACTAACTGGTCCACAGGCATGTGATTTTCTTTAGTAGCAGAGAATTTCTTTCTCCTCTTTAACAGTCAAGGGTTGACCCAGGAGAATGAATGGAAACTTTTGAATTAACTCAGTCACCTCAAAGTATCAGGCCTAGGATAAGGGAGACCAAACGCTTCTCCAGTTCCCTTTCCTGGCCACATTGAAATGGTCTCTTGCTTTCTGTCACTTTTGCACAGAGAGTGTTTGTTCCTCAAGCCCTCTGAGGATTTGTAATCCAGCCTGTCCAAATGATACCCAAGTCTCTGCTCTGACGCTGTTGAGAACTGGGTGTAGAAGCCTTGCAACGGATGTTCTCTGCACCTATGCAATTTCAGAATGCAACAAACACACAAATATTTTGATTGAAAACTGCAACAAGTTGTAGTTTAAGACTATTTCATTGAACAGCTCTTCTGTTTGATCCCATCAATGTGAAAACTAGGCCCTTCTGAAGAGAAGGGACTACTAGGAAATATCTCTTGGCAATTTTTGTGATTTTTACAGTAGTATCTGCATATTCTCAGTATTTGTGGAAAATGGAGCAAAATTTATTTTAGAAATTAACACTGTATGAGGCATGTCAAATAAAATGGCAAAACAGTTTTTCTTCAGTACTTCGGCATATATAACCTAAGGTACTGTTGATTCAGAAGTTTTTGTCTGAAGTAAGATTAAGTTGGTGTTTTCTTTCTGAAATAGCACTGTATTTTAATGTGATGCAGGATGGTGATTTGTGAGTGACACCTTAATTCACTGTATCTGATAGGATGGACAGGCTCTCAGCCACTGTGTGCTTCTGTTTGTGTTTATGGCTGTATTTTGCAAGACTTAGTTATGAAGGATAGGATTAATATTCAGAATAAATGATAACTCTCACTAAGAAAAAAAACCCCTTTTAGTTGGGAGTTAAATGTAGCTGAGCTGCACCGTTTCAAGAAAATGTACCAGAGCCAGCAGACAACTGCTTCTTTTGGCAAACTGGCTTCGGAGGGTTCAGTTCCCTGGTCCGCACCTCCCACCCCCTTGATCACATCATGGTCAGATGAGCTTTTTGGCTAGTGCTAAGTACCACAAGCCCCAGAAGAGTTACCTGCTGGAATTACCAACAGGAAGACGCTGTCGCCTGCCCAGTGACATCAACAGCATATACCTCCTACCAACATGATTTCATTTGTTTTTCTTGCTGCTAAAACTTAGGCTTTGGTGTAAGTCCAAAGGAATGTTTCTACAGGAATAAAGGCACTTTACTCTTGCAATTAGCAACTCCCATTGTTGTGAGAGGAGTAAGGCTGGCGTAAGTTTATACCGGTGTAGCAGCATCCACATGGGTATGTTTCTAATAATGATACCAGTATCGTTAGAGCAGTACAACACTGGGATGTGGCAAATGCCCTCATTAGTAGATGCCTCTGAGAAGCACATCAGCAAACACAAAGAAATTATTTTTTCAGTCAATTTTAATTTGGTTATTCACAAAAATGAATATATTGGTACTGTTAAGCCCTTCTGATGAGTGTTCTACTAGAATATGTGAAGCGTGTCTTTTTTTCCGTGAGCCTCATGTTGGGCGGTTTCCAGTAACTCGAGTGTGGCGCTTCTGGCGTCAGTATAAGGTTATAGTTTCATCCTGTCCCTCATCTGCTCTCATCAGCGTGGAGGGTGTGAGGATGAAGTGCAGGGTTAATTTTTTGCTGACTTACACCACACACAAAGCAGCCCTTAACCCCCTGAATTCAAGGGAGTGGTTAGCAGGAAGAGTTTGATCCTTTCTGTTTTATGGGGAGAAGTAAGAGAAAGCCATCAGTGGGAAGAATGGAATGACGTGGTGCAATTCTTTCTTTAGGTTGCTCTGTACAAATCTGTACCAACTCGACTGCTCTCACGAGCCTGGGGTCGCCTGAACCAGGTGGAGCTGCCTACATGGCTCCGGAAGCCGGTTTACAGCCTATACATCTGGACGTTTGGAGTGAACATGAAAGAGGCAGCTGTTGAAGATCTGCATCACTATAGAAACCTCAGCGAATTCTTCCGCAGGAAGCTGAAACCACAGGCGCGGCCAGTCTGCTGTTTGCACAGCGTGGTGAGTAAAAGGAAGTGAAGGCTTTGCACTACACTGCCAGCTTCCCCCCACCCCCCCAAAGGAACATGTCTGCTTTATGAAGAATGAATGAATTCCTAAGGTGTTCCATCTTTTTCTCTTTGCTGTAGATTAGTCCCTCTGATGGAAAGATCCTTAATTTTGGCCAGGTAAAAAACTGTGAAGTGGAGCAAGTAAAAGGGGTTACCTATTCTCTAGAATCTTTCTTGGGACCTCGCATCTCCACAGAGGAACTGCATTTTAAGCAGGGTGAGTTCTGCATCGGTTCTCTGCATCGGTTCTGCATTTGCTCTGCCCTTTCAGTGTTCCCAGAGATCATGAGAAAAGAGATTACACTTCCCCCCCCACCTCTTTCTCACACTGTCCGGAACAAAAGCAGGTCTAATTTTTGTTTTGTTTTATTTGGGGATAAACATGTCACTGTTCTAGTTCTCTTTCTCACCAGCGGCTTTATAGTGTCTTGCCTGGCTCATTCTGATTATCTGAATTTAATTGTTTGGTTCCTACAATTGACTCCAATATCTGCCACTATAATGTGGCTATAGCACTCCTGCTGTCAGCCTGACACGTGCCCAAGCCCCTGGCTAGCAAAAACTGTATAAGCTATTCTGTAAAAAGAGTTATGCTCAAGCACTATACTTCTAATGACTTGCGGCATTACTGCTCTGCTGCACCTTGAGCACTGTCTCCAAGGCCTTGAGTTTTGATGAAAGCAACATGTTTTGCTAAACTGGCAAGGGGCCTGGGGAGACCGAGGTCTGCAAACAGTAGGGTTATTTTCAGCATGAGCACAAATGCAACTAATGCTGCATTTTATAAAACTAGGGACTCTTCACAAATTCTGTTCTTAAAAGGGTTGCTTTGAGAAAAATTCTGTTCTGGAAAGGGGAGCTTTAATAAAAATTCTGTTTCAGTAGACTTCCATTTCTGCTCTTCTGTTTAGGGAAGGGAAAACTCCAAAATTAAGGAATTACCAAAATGATTAAAATAATACAGGATGTAATTTTGTTGTAAAGGGGAAAGGAAAAGAACACTTTGAAATACTGGATTCCTGGACAAAGTGTATCTGTTTGTAGCCTCAACAATACATGTGGACTGCATTTAGTCCTCTGCTATTACCACTGGTTCTGATGTAGACTGCTCAGCTATGGTAGGTGACTGTGTCAAGAGGAATATCTTTAACCCTTTTTTTCCATGTTTTTTTTGCAGCCCCACCTGGTAATTCTTTTCAGCAACAACTAGTCACAAAGGAGGGAAATGAGCTCTATCATTGTGTGATCTACCTTGCACCAGGGGATTATCACTGCTTCCACTCACCCACTGACTGGAGAGTATCACACCGACGTCATTTCCCAGGTAGGTTTCTGTTCCTAGAAAACGAATGCAGAGCAGCTACGGAGGGAAGCACTGGCCTGGGCCGCTGCTGAGCGAGACACGCCAGTGGAACAGTTTTCAGTTGCATGGTAGATAATGGTAGAAAAGTAATTTGTCACAAATGGTCATGAATTTTATAGTAGTATTGTTTACCAGAACAAATCCCATATAAAGGGTGAAAACAGGAATATTGTATTCAAGCTGCTTTAGTTCTTTGAAATGACTGTTGACACATGATGACCTGACTTGCTCCCACACACAACTTGTTCAGTTTGCACCTGACATACAGATAGTTCTGCAGATCGAACAGTAGCCTAAAATATGATCTCTTCCTGTGCGTGGCAAAGAGACGCAACTAAACAGTTACGCTACTGGTGCTGGGATCAGATGTTTTTGTCCTCCTCTTTGCAGATCATCATCCTCTAGTTCAGCAGATAACAAAAATGTTTTACTTCTTGGTATCTAGCAAAAACTTAAGTACTTGGATTTGGTTTCAAACACCATGAGAGAGAGACAATGACCTGCTGCAAAGTTTGAGAAATCTGTCAAGTTGCAGATTGAAGCTAGGCCTTGATTGAAACAAAAGAGTATTAGTGAAGTGCTACTGTCGGATTGAATGCAGCAAAGCCAATGCGTTTTATAGCTAAAAATGTGTGTAGTGAATATACCTCACTAAATTGCTTTAAGGACTATGTAGGGATTTAAATCTTTGAGGTTCTTCTGTAATGAACTTTTTTTTTTTTTTTTCTTTAGCTGATTCACCTTGTTAGTATTTTCTGGTCAGCCCTAGCCGATAGCGACTATCTAGCTAGACAGCGACTTGGTTTTCAGCCACAGTCTCAGTAACCACTTTTATGCATTTACTAAAGAGAACTGGAAGGGGCTGCTCTCATGGACTGGATGATTAACCACTGAAACCTGTTTCTAAGCTGTAAAAAGTTTCTTTAGCTTCTTTTTAGTTGCCTGTAGCCTTTTGTTAGATGGATCTTACGTGCTTATTAGAAGGCTTCTTTCAACTCTGTCAGGGCTGAGACTAGGGACTAGATGTGCCTTTGTCCTTACCTGGATCTCTCTGAAGGGCCTATCAGATGACAACAGTAGCTGTCATTTGTGAATTTGTAGATGACACTGGTGTGAAGTTGGTTGGTTACATCTTTGGTAGAGAAACAGCATCAGATAGTGTGGAAATGAGTCCCAGCCACCTCTGTTTGGTGGGTGTGGCTGATGCTAGAACAGCCTTCAACAATGACAGATCTTTTGCAAGGGTCTCCCACCCCAGGTTTTGCTCCTTGCCTTAATGGCAGGCTTGGGCTGTCAGAAAATGCAGTCAAGAGGAAGCTGTAGGTGGGAAGAAGTGAAAGCCGGGGGAGGTGGGGTGTACCGGTCAGCCTGGACAGAACAATTTCCAGGTATGAAAATGTAAAGACTTTGCTCTTTAATGGAGAACTGTAGATGGTGCTCCAGATGGCATTCAAGCCTTATGCTGCAGGGTGAGCATGGTCTGTAGTTTCCCTGTGACTCTGCTAGGCAAAATGGAAAGTAATATGAGCCCTGGCCACGAGTGCTGATCTTTCTGGACAGAAGACTAAAGATTACATCTTTCTATGACCCCTTTACTACAGCCTCATCTTTCATTCACTCTGCCTAGCATTTGCCTCTCTTTCCACAAATAAGTGACAGAATTGCTTACTGGATCAGGTACAGTTATACTGAAAATACCATTTAGGTGGCATTACAGTACTGCCACGAACCTGACAACCCAATTCCAGTATTCTCTCACTCTTGCAGGCTCTCTGATGTCTGTGAATCCTGGAGTTGCTCGCTGGATCAAGGAACTGTTCTGCCACAATGAACGGGTTGTCCTTACAGGTGACTGGAAACATGGCTTTTTCTCTTTAACAGCTGTAGGAGCAACAAACGTGGGCTCAATCCGCATCTACTTTGACCAGGTGAGCAAGACAGTAGTAGGCAGCTTTCTGGTTTTGATGGTTGAGGTTGGTACAGTTTAATAAAGGAAAATTAAAAAAAATTTTTTTTAAATCTTATTACCCTGAAATTAAGGCGTTTCACAATACTGATGTTCTAAGACTGATGTGAAGGGAATCTTTTTTTAATATTCCTATTGCACTTTTGAACTGTAAGTAAGTTCTGGCATTGAAAATGCCTGGATATCCACAGTCTACAGCTGTGCTAATGAACACAGTACTGAAATCCTCAGGTAACAGTTTCTTCCTTCTCTGTACAGGACTTGCACACCAACAGCCCATGTTACTCTAAAGGTTCCTACAATGACTTCAGCTTCATATCTAACAACAACAAGGAGGGAATCCCTATGAGGAAGGGGGAACACTTAGGGGAATTTAACTTAGGCTCTACGATTGTACTAATCTTTGAGGCACCCAAGGACTTCAAATTCCACCTCAAAGCTGGACAGAAAATCCGCTTTGGAGAAGCACTGGGCTCTCTATAGAAACTCTCCCAGCAAGAAGGTTTTCTACACAAAGGGACTCTTGTCACACCGCCGAGTGTCTCACTTAACAAGGATGTATCACTCAGCAGGACCTGGGTGAGGAACACACATGATGTCATTGCTGTGTTAAACTATATTTACATGCTGCTGAACGCAGAAAGAGAATGGAATGACCATATATGTATCAGGCACAGCTGCCTTTAAAGACATTGCCCACGGAGGTTTCTGTCCCACCCTGTGCCTGTAGTCTCTCATGTTCTCCCCCCTCAATGTGCCACAGGATAATTATGTTCTCAGAGCCTGTAAGTCCCTGTTAAGCCTTCCTGGGCTGTGCAGGTGCAATGGGGAAGGGTGGAGGTAGAGATTACCTGTATTTAAAGGGACAGTGACAGGCTGAGTCAGACCTTGTACCTTAGAGTTGCAACGTCTTTTTTTCAGACCTTGAGTAAAGAATGTGTTCTCATATTTATTTTATTCTAAGACACTGCTGAAGTTCTTATATAAAAGGCAGCCTGTGGATGCACAGAGCGTCAAACAGTTAAATTGGCTAGTGTGGCTTCACAGTCCGAACTAAAAAAAAATGTACAACAGACAGCATCAGCACAATAAGTTACACTCATCCAGATTTTCTACTGTAAGACAAGTCTAATTCTTGTACCTGACATTGTCCCTTTAAAAATGCACTGTGTTTTAAACCTAAAAACACTATGTCTACATTCCATGTGAGGAAACTGGTCATCTTGGGATTTTTCCTTAACAAAAAAAAGAAAAAGCAGATGAAGCTGTTGTGTCCTGTTCCTAATCCATGGTTTTATTTTACTGTTCCAGGCCTTAAATATTTCATTTGTATGAGAGAGTGTTACTTTACCTCTTGGATTAAGGGGTTAGAAGACAGAGGGCATGTTTTTTCTTGTGTGATGCAATGAGATGGCAGTCAAAATGTTTTTACTTTCTGCTATGTATCTTCATTGTTGCTTTGTCACTGAATTCTTGAAGCATTAATTCTTCTACTTACAGAACAGTTTCAGATACTTCAGGACCAATTTTTATTGCACAGAGTGAAATGCCCTATGCACTGACTGTGTATAAAAATATTACGGCTCTTTGAAGCAATCTTAAGTTGCCTTCCAGGTGCCAACCTGGTCACCCTATAATGGACTGGCAACAATTTCATCTTATCCAAAACATAAAAAGCCCTGCACCTGATCTGACTTCTGCCCTCATACTTAACACTAGGAATGCGCTCGGGGCCGGAAGGTCTATGCTGAAGCTACATCCTACAGCAAGACTTTAGAGCCTCTTTGTAACTTCGTGGCAAGAAGAGTTAAAATCTAACACCTTGGATCTGCTGAATGTGGCGCTACATGGCACTGCCAAAAATTGGTGCCAAAGTGAAGAATAATTGCGTTTTAAAGCAATGTATCAATTGGTTTTAGGGAATAAACTGTTTCTAGTCCAGGTACTCACACATTTAGAATTGACATTGCTGTCCAGAGCTTGTTAGAGTGGACATGCTTATGAAACCTGCCTTTCTGCTCTCTGAAAGATTTCTCATATTACTTCCTTGCTTGAGCCTTGGGTGTGTTTTCTGCTACTTCAAGGAGATGCTAGGCTTTGACCAGCTCTGACTTCCTAAAGACAAACTTACCTTCTTTGTACGCACTGCAGAAAATAGAATTTTGTTGTACAAATGTCTGGTTTGCTAAGTCCTGTATGCTTAGCTTGTCATCAGGAAACATGGATGATAAACTGCCTCTAAGTGATATAGCCCAGCCCTGACTCAGATGATGGTGGCTGTTTAGGTGACAAGCAGGAGAAAATTCATTTGGCTGCAAGAGTCAATGTTTCCTCACTTTACACAGGGAGAAGTTTGAAAGCTTGAAGTGGCTGTCAGCCACCTATCTTGTTAAACTTCTTGGTATTAGCAAGTTTACTCCTGCAGCAGTATACTACCATGTACAGGTTACAGAAACGTGCGCTTTTTTTTAAACCATTGAGGCTAAGGCAAACATCAACCCCAGGAGGATAAAGCTATAACTAGCCTTTTGCCTGAACTTCAGCATCACATTGACAGTAGAAAGCAAATTTGTTCTAGTGGATGAGAGAAAAGTCTGACTCTTTTGCCCCTTTTCCACTGGGGCCTAGGGCAGCCAGACACAGCCAAAGCAACTTTCAGCTTTAATTTCTTCCTACTCAGCATCATCATCCACACTAGCTGGAGGTTACTGTTAGCCTAGTAATGGAGGATGGGTTACCTGATGTTTGCTTTATTAGAAATCTAAGAAGGAAGGGAGGATTCAGCATGCAAGTGGCTGTTTTTGTGATGGTCTTAATAGTGTGCAGAGGTAGCAGATTAACAAACATAACTTGTTACGCAGTGGTCAGCAATGCGCCCTGGAAGTGAAAGCAAAGTTCCTAGAGGGTACTGATAATGCTGTGAATTTCTCCTGCATGGAGAATCCATTTAATTCTTCAACTGTATCAGTAGCACGGTATTTTTGTATGTCAAAGTGTATGACTTACTGACATTAACTCATTTAATTGCAATCCTTTTGAAATAAAGAGTCTTACCAGTGTTGCTTATCTTTCTGAAGTGTCAGGGTAACCTAAACTAGGTATTGTGAGTTCAGCATGAGGTATGTTTAGCTCCTGTTTGGTTTTTAACCAGCTGTAGTAACAAAATAAACCAAGCAAAAGTATTTAAGTTGATTTATAAAATAAAAAAGCCATACACAGACTAAGAGAATGTATACATCTCTTCCCTCTTCCCCTGCTAAGAGAAGGGCAAAAAGTCCTACCCGTGAGCTGGAAAATTGGTTCAGATGCATTATATATCCAGAGCAACCTGGATATCACGCAGGCGGGCAACCAGTTTCTGCACATGATGTCTCTCCTTTAGTTGTGCTTTGGTGAGAGTGTTGATCCTCACCTGCAACTGAAAGTGAAGACAGTTGCATAAGGTATTTGCACAGCAAGACAGCATTTAGTCTTTTTGACAGAGGAAGAGCGAATGAGCTCTAGCAGCCTGTATATTATCCCACTTAAGAACCATTAAGTGAAAGGATTGTGTGACTGGGAACAGCCACATACTGGCTAGCTTTAGAGGTGATGGCACAGCACCCACACATGGGGCAGATGCAGTCACTGGAGTGTAGCTACACTGTCCTAAGTCACAGAAAAAGAATAGAGACTGAATCTACTAAAGCCTGCTATGTAGCTTGGAAATAGCCTTAGAAAGGTCTGTTGGAGCTGGAGTCACATTTCCAAACAAACAGGAAGACGCATCTACACAGCAGTCTAGTCTGTTCAAGAGCCCGCTTCTGATTACAAGTTTCCCTCCTCTTGGCATTTTAATAACAGCGGACTAGGCAATTCCTCCCAAGTACCATCAGCCTTTAGGCTAAGCACATAGCATAGCAATAATCACTTAAGTAACTTCAATTTGTTTGCTGTTTACACACCTGACGCAATTCTTCCTGAACTCCTGGTGCACCATCTTGGTCCTCTGGTTGCATGCTCGTTTCTAGCCACTTCTGTAGAATCTCTGCCTGTTGCTGACAGGAGCTGATAAAATGGATTAGAAGGATTCTTATCCCAATTAGGAGCTCAACAGTCTAAGCCAACTTAGACCTGCAACTGATGCTTGCAATAAGACCCAATGTTTTGTCTTAAACCAGTGAATGATAGAAGTCTTTAAGGAAAAAAAAAAAAGAAAGGATGCTGGAAAGCAGAGAAATCTGTCTGAAAGCTGTTGGCTCCATTTCCTACTCCTAGTTCCTGGCTTCTTCCTTTCCCAACAGTTGAATTCCCTCCAAGCCCCATTTTCTTTTAAGCATTTTTGTAAATGTCTTCTCGTTCTAGTAGAGAAGTTGTCAAACCCCAGCCATTTTTTTAATTGGCAGTTGAAAAACCTGAGTCTTCACTCCTCATGATAAAACTAAAAGCTCTATTTCAGCTACTCTGCCAAGTTCATTTGTACTGCCTTCAGATTATACCCAATTACACCTTTGTCACGCTTTCTCCGATAGCTGCCAAAAGGTATAATTAAACCACTTGCTCACTACAAAAGCAATGCATGTACTCTCTCCTGCCCAGAGTGAACTCTTAAAAGGAGAAAATAAAAATCTCTAGAACTTTTCTCTGCTTCATTCACAGTTCTGCTGTGAACAGAGTGGTTATTTTCAAAGTAGATACATACAAAAAAATGCAATACTAAGTTGACAGCATGCAGAAAGGCTGGCTAAAGGGGCTTTGCAACATACTTGAGTTCTTGCTTCCTGCTGAAGTAGTACTGCATCTGCTGTTGGATGTGTCGGAGTTCAACTTCCAGCTTTCTCTGTAACACCCTTTCTTCTCTGGAACTGCGCTCCCTTTCTTCCCCTTCAGCTGAATGGAAGATACAAGGCACAAGCAATGGAAGCAGAGCAGACTTAGGCTGTTTCTTCTTATCAAGGAAGGTCAGGTTAGTAGACAGGAAACATGGAACCTTCCCGAGTCCTTTTCACACATTTTGCCACCCTGCGACATGCGCCTATTCACCCAAAAGATCACATACAGTGAGAGGGCAGGAGTCCTCACAGCATTATAAGCTCTCAAGACTCAGTTCACACATACAAAAAAAGAAAAAAACACTCTAGTGAACGGTTTAGTACACAAATGCTATTTTGGCCTATTCATGATGTAGCGTTTTACATCAACTCTAGAAGTAAGTAGTAAGTCTAGTCCTGTGAAACAAAAATTCCATGCCCTTACGTCATTAAAAACACCATGTTGAGAGGTGCTTAGACATCCGTCTGCTTTACAATCACACTGTAAGTATGGGGAAAACTTGGAGACCCATCCTGGGTGAACTCTTGCCTCCTGAAGCGAGTTCTGCTGTACACACAGCCTTGCGTACATGAATGCCCCAGCATTTGAGCACCTTCTTGCTAAAAGAAGTCAACCCCTCGCAGTTCTCATCCTTCAATCCCTAGAGCACGGCTTTAGCCCCCTGATTCAGCAGAGTCCATAAAACTGTATTACCATCCCAAAAAGGAATGACTGATACTCTTCACCTCCTGATGCAGGCATACAAGGCTGCCTTGTCTCCCTGACATTTGTGGAGTTGACTTGCAATATTGCATGTATTGGAGGAAGACACACAACTGCTACAGTTTAGATCTGAGGGCCTACCTGCAGTTTGGTGACTCCATTTTCCCACCAAGTCTTCAGGTGACAGCAAACACAGCTGCAAGCTTGGTTGCAACTTCTTCTCCACAGAGTCCTGTTGAGAGTCTTGGGAACGGGCTCCTTTGTGACCACTCCCAGGCTGATCTCCCCTCTACAAGGTCAGAATGATACTGTTGTTTTTTTTTTTTTCCTCACCTGACCTACTGAGTCCCACTCCCACTCAGACAGTCGCTGAGCCCCTGTCATAAAATACCATAAAAGCAGCAGAGCTTAAGAAATGGGCTCTTTCATTTCTAGGAAGGAGATATTTCATAAGGATTAACACCTCCCATTCTGTGTGGAACAGAGGAGTTTCAAGTGCAAGCACCTACTTGCAAGTCAAATGAATTTCAGTTTTTGAGACACAGCCATAGCCACCTCTACTAAACTGAGTTACTCTTAAATCCCTGTAATCCGGTTGGCAAACTAACTGCTCTGAACTCTTTGAAGGATCAGCACTCTCAAGTCAATTGCTAGGAAAAGCGTCCTGCTAGGAAGGACACAAGACCAGGAAAAAAGGCACGTATTACAGTACAACACACACGTGGATTGGTCAGCTAGTGAAATACTGCTTCAGACTGGTGGTAAACAGGCCTCAGGCATTCAGAACCAGTTAATTTGGTCAGCTTTTAAGGTGATCATTAGAACAAGAAAAGAATAGCTCAGCCACCAGATGGGCAGCCCAGAAGAGCCATGGGAAAACCCAGCAATAAGCAGCATGCATACCCAGCAAGCACACTAGTTTGTCCTTCAGCAACAGACTCACTGTTTCTGCTCCAAGTTTCATCTGGGGCGTGAAAGATGAAAGAGACCAGAGCTCTGGTCTCTGAAGGGCATGGTGCACATGACGTGTCCCCAGCGGTACAGACGGGAGAGCAGCATGTGTGAGAGATGGACAGGAACGAGTGGTATTGCCCATTTGGGATAGACACATACAGGTACTTTCTTCCATTTGAGGTGTTAGCATTAAGTTCCCTGTCTGCGCAGAACATTTATTCACAGCTGTTTGCTGACAGGGTGCCTCTGATCTGTAAAGAAGAATGACAAGGTCCCTGTACATTGCAACCTGTTGGTTTTGTCCTTTGCAGTCAGTGCAAAAAAAGGGAGAATCCTGTTATTCCCTTGCACACAGCTGTCAGTTGGCTGCTTTACTATGCAGGGGAAACCCCCAAGTTGTTTTTTTTTTTTTAAAAAAAAAAAAAGGCAGCAAAGCAGTTAAGGTTTCCATTACTCCTACCTGCCCTGCTCTAAATCCTCCACATTAATCCAGGCTGAAACAATTTAGAGCTGTGAATTCAACCCATTAACAAAACCCTGCCTTATTTTGGTTTGGGGACAAGAGAAGAGGGGAGTAGAAGCAGCGCTCTCAGATAGGTTTTAACAGGAAATATAGATATTTCCCTTCTCTAAAGCTAATTAGACTAAACTTTTTTTGTGAAACTTCTGTAAACAGCTGCTTAAAAGCAATTTCCACTTCTATAGCATGAGCAGTTTCAGCTCCCTCACTTTCAGGGCTAAGAAGTGATACCATCACTAAAACAAGTGCAGAACACTCAAGACAGTGAAATCACTGCTTAGTTGAACAATTTCAGCAGCACAGACCTTTTGGGGAAAGTGAAAATGTAAAAGCTTCTTTTACAGCAGCAAAGTTGATTAAGCCAAGACAGAGAAATATTTAGTTCTGGCTCTCCATTACCAGAATCGTTAATGATTCCCCAGTAGATTAGTTAAATCCAGACCAAAACCTGTCATGGAGCAAATATGATCTATAAGCCAAAAAGCATCCTGCAGAACTCAAACTTCCAAGTTTATGTGGCAAGACTGACAGAAAAGGAAACTTTACTTATTAACTAAGCCCGTTAATTCTGGAAAGAAGTGATGTGCCTTATCTTTCTCTCAAAATCTCTCACTAATGAAACAAAGGCCTTGGTTGCTATTTCATTAACTTGGAAGTTCCATTATTCTTGTCTGCTTCATATAAGAAACCCGATGTTTTTAAGGTCACCATGGCCTTTTGATAGTATAGAGCAATGCACAGTCCCATCATTACTGAATGCACAGCATAAGGCCCACTGTAAGTCACCCTCTTTTTATTTACTTTTAAAAACAGAGTTTCTACCTAGTGATAGGAGGTCCCAGCAGTTTCTTGCTTTCTAGAGATTTCAGAAGGAAGTCAGGCCTCCATGGTGGTAACCTTGCTTGTTGAATAGCATTTCTGAAAAGAACAAACAGAACCAGTAATGCCCCAGATTCATGATTATTTTAAGTTGGCATAAGCAGGCGTTGCAGCTAAAGAAACAGTCATATTCCATCATTCATCCCTGCTCTGCAATATTCCCCTTCCATGCAATAATAATTTTTAAAGATTAAATTTTGACCCGTACTAATGTCACAATCTGGTTCACCACATGAACGATTGTGCTAACACGAGGAGCGGTGGAAGGGACAGAACTGAACAAAATAGAACCACTTATTTTGGCAGCATATGCTAGCTTAAAAAATGTGAAGCTATCACCTTATTTCTCTGTAATGCTCCTGTCCCAGACTGAGAAGCTTCACAGAATATTCTTGCTTGCAATTGCCCCCATGATCAGTAAGAATTTTTTAAGGAATAGCTTCCCCAAGGAAAGAAAGGGGCAAGAAGAAAGTTCAGTTTCTACACAGCCAGGATCTTCATGTTTATCATTTCCTCAGACCTTATATATATCTTCAGTGAAAAAAATAAGAGCTTCAGGGAGAGCTCTAGGTCACCTGGGCAAGATAAGCTTTCGTGATGGTAAATACATCTTCCAAATGTTTCTCTGTGTAACTGTTCCTCTGACAAACGACCGACACTCCACAAATTCATGGTTGTATATTGAGAAATGCATAGCGTAAAGTATATAGCTGAGCTAATTCTACCCACCACTGATATGTAAGTATAAAAAAATCACAAATTCCTTCATTATTTGTGGGCTGATGTATACATTATGCAGCAGCTCTTGTATAACTCTGCAACACCAGCCATCAGAGAAAGAGTTACGGTCAGAGAAAGAGTTAGGGAAATGGTGTGGAACAGTCATCAGTGTGAAAACTTGGAAATACAAGAATGACAGAGACACAAACAGACTACATATATGCAGGGAGAGACAGACAGACTACATATATGCAAAGCTACATATATGCCAGAGAAACGCAGGCGGGACTAGAACTTTACACTCACATGTCACTGAGAATTGAGTCCCCATCAGCAAGGTGAGATGGTAGATGACTGCATTTTGAAGGCCAGGGCTCTTTCTCTGCTGAATGTCCTCTTGTCTCAGGGGTGACATCAGACATTTTAAATGTCACTTGCTTCTTCAGAGGTAGCGGAAAAGAACAAGGCTTATTTAATTTCTTGGAGAGAGCCTTCTGTTTCCACAGCATGGCATAACGATACACTGACTGGTGAAGGTTGTAGGCTGCCTGCCAACACAAGGAACAGTAGAGCATTTGATGGCCGAGTGTAGGAAGCAACAGCACGCCACCCAGGGAGAACACCACCACAGAGAGGAACTGAGATTTCTGATGACCTCACAGCCATACCAGCTCTCTAAGCTAAATTAGTAACATTTGGGTAAAGAGAATTAGCTGGGTACTTCTGCAATGAAGCAGGCTGCACATTAGCAAACGGAACAACTCGTGTCTTCAAAACCAGGAAAAGAGCTGGGAAAGCTGCCCAGGAACAGGAAGAGAGCAATCAATACAGGCATCTCTATCTTCCTTTCCACACATGGGGCCGAGCTGATACTCAAAGGCAGAAGTGACACTAGCCCATATTTGAAGGTATAAGTGGTGCTTAAAGCTAAGACAGGATTAGACGCAGCCTCTAAGTCTTCATTCTAGCGCAGAATTTAGAGCCCAGACCCTACCCATAGGCGAAGGTTCCATCCAGCTATTTTGTCTACAGTAGAAATTGGCCAGTTTTGAAACAGCTTCATTAGGAAAGGTTCCCAATTAGCAACACAAGTCTGAAGTGCTCTAGTCTCAGCTGAATGAAAGGACAGGGGGTTTTGCTTTGAACGACAGGCAAAAGTGTATGTCAGATCCAAACAAGAGCCGAGATGTAGGGCTCCAAGATACACACACATACACAAACACACACACACAGAGTAGATCAGAGCAGACCAGTCCTGGATGTATCGGAGCGATCACTTGTCTCTCTCACCTTCAGCTGGTGCTGGACTTGGAGTTGTCCTTCCAACTGTTTCATGCCAGCAGTGTATCTCAAGACCCGGCTTACACCTTCTCCCAGAACAGCAGTGTGATAGACTCCTGTGGCTTTTTCAATGTTATCTTTCTTCTGCTGTTGCCCCTTGGCAAACCTGAGCCAAGCATCAAATACCTACAACATGAACAGCAGATAGCTGCGAGTGTTACAAAGACAGGTTCCAGGCCAGGGACTCCCCCTGCACACAGGAACACTTTCCCTTCTGCTGGACAGCAACAGGCAGAGCTACAGCAACAGCAGGACTACCACAAGGACAAGGGGACATAGATTTAAGCCAGCCGAGGCTCGATGGGGAAAAACTTGCAAGTTTTTTAATCTGGTAAGAGGATTTAGGGACATTTTTCCAGCATCCTAAAATAACATACAGCACCCCAGAGATGAAAGGAAACAGATATTCAGTGTGCACTCTGCTGACTGCAGTCAAATCTGCACATGATCTGCACATCCGCAAACTCACTTGTCTGCCCCTGACACCCACACACTCTTACCTTCCTCTGCAATGAAAGGGACCAGTGCCACAATGCTTGTGCTGTCTTCTGCTTTTCCCATTGCTGCTGCAACAGCTATCAGGGAAAAAAATTGCACAGCAACCAGGTTAGGAGTTTACATGTCCCACACCAGAAACACTAGCCAAAGCACCAACCAAACAGGAAGTGCTGGCGGAGCCATAGCAGAATAACCTACTCAGTTCACCTAGTATATGGCAAGGTGTCTCTTGCTCTAGTGGAACCAAAAATCCAGAAAATATTTAAATAATTTTCTTTCGGCCTCATGTGTAAATGGAATATGTAGGAGAAGGGATAAGGATCAGCAAGGAGCTAGATACCTACCCGGGGACAATTCCTTACCCATGTCTTCCAGCAAGAGAAGGAAGCAGGGCAAAGTCTATGAGTCATTAGCTGATCTCCCTGTCTCTGTAGTAGCTGTAAGGCAACGAACACAGCGAGTCACTTATCTGAGCCAAATGCTGCTAGAGCAGAACAGATACCAAACAGCCTTTATCACCGTCCCTTTGGTCTGTTGAGGCCACGCTCAATATCTAAGCGCCCTACAGTGTAACCCCATTTGCAAATATCTGTGAGCCCTGCAAGGATTTAATTAACAGTAAGTAATCCCGCACATGGCAAGCCCAGCTTGTCATCTCTTGTTAAGTCTATTAGTTCTATTGAAGCTTCTTCAGGCAAGACACAGGCATGTTCTTTCCTCCTCAATGCACAAGGCTGTCATGCTCCTCCTCAGCCAAGACTACCATTCCCTTCACTGGGGGACACGGCCTGCTCCTCCACACCCACAACTTCCCACCCTGGGTCACTGGCTGGGGAGGTTCCTGATCCTTCTCACCATTTTCCCAAGGCATCGCTGATGATATTTCTTCCATTTCACCAGGTACTTCTGGAGTAGGTGCTGCTGGTGGTGCTGTACTGCCCTGTGCTGCTGCACTCTCAGCATCAGAGACTCCCTAGTTAATTCCTTCCAGTGAAGAAACAGGGTCTGTAAACGCACTGTTAGGAGAAGATAAACTAACTAATGTACCAAAAGAAGACTCTTAGTCTCAGAGAGTATCAAGTGATCAGCTACTCTTCCAGATTGTTTTAGCAATACTTAACACTAACAATACTCAGCACTGACAGTACTCAGCACTAGGAAGAAGGATCGTGAAACACTTCAGGTAACGGACAGTGAGCCATGACTTGCAGGTCTTCCCTGCTGCCATCAACATTCTTTATAACCTTTAGGAAATTATTTGCCCTCTTTGTGCTTCAGAGTGCTCATGTCAAGAACGTGGCTGGTACCATGAAAATGCTTGCAGAGTTTGAAGGCCTTTCTGTATTAATTACTAGGGAAAGATTGAAGCAGTAATTGATAAGATTACTTGCACTGCCCTCAAAACAGAGACGTCTGAGCTTCTCAAAATTAGTAATGGAAAATTCCCTTGAATAATGAAGTGTTACCATCCCTTATATAGGCAAGGAACCAACAGAAAAGCAAAAGTCACACAAGAAGACTTCAGCAGATCACTGGAGTCCCAAAAGTCATTCCCCATTCTATGGGGAGTCCCTTGTAGGCTTGATAGATCATCCAGTCATTTCATCTGTACAGACGACACAACAGATTGGCCTACTAAGCCATGCCCTTCTAAGGATCGTACACAGATAGCGAAGTCTTTTGGGAATTTAATATCTCCATCAGCTCACCTATATCCAAGTGTTTCCTTGCCTGCATCACAGCTGTCATCTTCTGCTGATGGTAATACACTTGTAGCGAGGCAGTGTATCTCCACTGTAGCAACACCTAAAGATATAATGCAAACAAGAGACAGGATACAGACTGACACTGCAATGCTCTTTGGAAGGGGAAGCAACGTACTCCACATTGCTGGCACCATAACCATTTCCATCTCATTTTTCAAATAAGGCTCAGCAAGACAGTGCAAATTTCCTACAAATTAAATACAGCAGTATTTCAGAGGGTCCCCCTGGCATTTTTCAAGGCATTCTTTTCTCTCCCTCCATCCACCCACCTGCCCCCGTCCCAGGTAATACTACTATACTGTATCATATTACTGGTTTTCCCTTCCTTCTAGGAAATGGGAAGGAAGAAAGGAAGAGGAAAAACCATGAGCTCAGAGACAACAGTTTCAGAGACACATGTAAAAATAAGATGGGGCTCCCACTTTTTAGACCTTTCTTAGTAGTGGCTCTTAAATGAAGTTTTTGGTCCTTGTAATTGCATTACCTGAGCCCCGCCTGAACTACCATCTGTACTTAGACCTTGGTATCTGCTATACAGACCCTACCTTTGACAGGATTGCTCGCCTGTAGTACTCATCTGCCCGAGTAGTTGCCTTAGCTTCATGAATAAGAGCAAGAGCATTTTCTCTCCATGTACACAGAAGCTGTCTGAAGGCAAAATGTATAAAAAAATTCAAAAACAAACAAAACCCACTAAGAATGATTCTCACTTGCTCATTTGGTACCTTCCCCACTCACATGGGAACCAAAACCAGCTGCCTCTATAAACTCAGTCTTGCAAATCAACTTCTGCCCCTTCAGGTCTCTGCTGAAGAGAAGGCAGTGCAAAAACAAAACACACCCTTAAACCTACCATCTTAAGCTGAGTCAGTCAAGCTCTACAAGTGACTCAAGTTGTACAGCACTAAAACCAAATTAGGTAGTTAAAACTAAAGCAACTATAACCAATACAAAGTGATACTATCTTTAGTCGCTCTCTTCACTGTAATACAAGACAGCCTCTACATCTTCCAGGCTGCTTTAATACCATAGCAGTCAGAATTCATGCACTGCAGTGCATGACAGTTTGCTGTCTGCTGTGTCTCATGGGACTAAACACAGATAAAAGAAAAGCTAAAGCAAAACAGATGGCAATCCAGGAAGAGGTTGACTTCTTTTAGCTAGATGACCTGCACAGAAATAGCAATGCATGGCAGAGTCAATTCCCAGCACTGAATAATCAAAAATTTACAATGGTGGCAGTGAAAGAAAAAGAGTAATTTGACTGCAGTGCAGTCACTTCTCTCTCACGTGGCACAAGGAAACATAGGCTTACCGAAGCAGTAGTCTAGTGTGCTGTTTCTCCTTTTCAGCTACTTGGCACAGAATGGACTGTATGTTTTGTTGGTAACTCTGCAAGAAAAGCAGTGAGAGGTAAAATTTCCCTCAACTGCCAATATCTCTGAGGACAGAAGACATCTGGAAACTCTTAGTAGCAGCTTAGTAGAGTAGTAGTGGCAGTAGAGTATAGGGAAAAAAAATGAGGTTACAGCCACTGAAATCAAATGCTGTTTTTCTGAGATGAACAGCCATTACACACTAATTAGTGCCAGCTATTGTATACCCTTCACCAAAGCCACAAGATTACATTGGTTCTCTCTCCAAAAGCAATGCTAGAGCTTATACAACCCTATCTACAATAGCCTCCATTCTACCTTGCACACTTGGTGTGTAAGTGCCTAGAGAGAAACAGCGTGGCAGCTCTTCAGTTCTCACTGAAACACTTAAGCATGCACAGAAAAGTCCAACGAAGAAAAGGGCATTCCCTCCTACCTTCCAGGCTGCCAAGGTCTTGCCCAGTAATGTGTGCCGATAGTACACATCTGCTTGCACCAACTTCCTCCATTTCTCACGTTGATGTCCCACATACTGTAAGGAGGGAGGGAAAAAGCAAAAAAAGAAAAAAAGGTATGTACACATGATGGAGGAAAACCAGGCAATGGCAGAGAGCAGAGGGGAAAGGACCAGTCTCTGGGGAAACATCAGTCTTACCTTGCTATAATAGGTTCTTACTCAAACTGGTGCTTGCACTCTGCTATGCCTCCAAGAGGCCTAGCTGAGGCTTTTTTTTTTTCTCTGCCCTTTTTAGGAATCTTATTGAAGACTAATGCAATTCACTCAACAGTTTCAGACCAAAAGACTAGCTTCAACTCCAAAATTTCTCATAGATTCTCGAGACGTGCTGCAAGGCACATTTGGTACCTTGCATCACGGTAAGGAAAAGGCCCAGCACAAAAGTGAAGTGCCATCTGACAGGGCCTGCTATGACCTGTACACAACTACAGACCATACACCATGGCCTTGCTGCAAACTTCTAACTTAAGTAAAGTTTTGAGAAGGACATACACAGTACTGGCGAGGGACAATTTCATCACGCTAACTCTGGTTACATTCCCAGATAAATCTCCTAAACTATAGTTCCATTCTCACTATACCTAGACAAGTGAACAAGTCATCAAAGAATTCTCCCTCCTCCCTACACAGCTCCTGTTCTGCCCACAATGAACTGGTTTTATTCACCCGGAAAGGGAGGAGAGCTTAGGACTGACTAGTGTTTAAAATAAACAATTTAATTTCTAGCCATATGGGTACAAGCAATCTGAACATAAAAAGGATTCAAGCTCTTCTCCATCTGTTAACTCTCACCTCCCTCCACTTGTTCCAAGTCTGCTGCAGACACTTTGAAGAGTGAAATCGTAAGGCTTGCATCTCCTTCAGCCTCCTATAGGAAAAATAATTTAATTATTTCTCCTACAATGCAATTCATGTTACCGAACCCCTCTAGCATAGCCATGAGCCCACACTTGCTATTTCCAATAAGTCATTTACTGAGTGAAAGACAAACCAGCAGATTCTAAAGCACAAATAAGGAGTCAGTCACTGTGCATTAAATGCTGCTTTGTCAAAAGTAGGCCACCATAGGGCCAATCCAAGTAATTCTCCCTTTTAAAAAAAATTCTTACTCTGTTTTTCTCTCCTGAGTATTTTGCTTCCACAGACAGAAAGCCTTTAGCAGCAGCAGTTTACTGTAGTGATCTCTTGCATGAACTAAGCCCTCTTGCTCCTCCAAACGTGCAGCTGTTCTTCTACGCCAGAAGCACCAGAAACAACGCAATAGTTGCCTTTCAAAATGAAGTACAGCCTATAACAGACAGAAGGTGGCAATGAATTAATGACACAGGCCAGTTACAAACAACAGAAGACAATTCCTTAAAGGTGACATGCACAGAACTGTCCAATGTTTGTCCTCCTCTTCTCACATTGAACAGCAGTGGGCACACGTCATCAAAGCCCCTTTGCTGTGAGTTCACATGAACGTGTTCTACAGGTACCTATATGCATGTGGATGGAGAAACTGTTATCAGAAAACAGCAGGCCAAAGAGAGGAAAAATACAAGCTGATAAGTAGCATGTGAAAGACTCCCGAGAACTGATAAGCTCCAGAAACAGTCCTGTTGAATTCACAAGAGCTGATAATCTCAGAACACCAAGAGTCAGCCATATCTGCACAAGGTCACCCACACGTGCTACCATCAACTATGAGTTCTGTAACTTGGACCACATAAAAGGCGGCAGTAGCTGCTATATATAAAGACTACAGGATTATATATATATCTTAGGAAATGAAGGATCCCCTAAGGGACTTTCTGGACACCTACCAAGCAGCAACTATCTTGTCAGTACAGCCCTGCACTTCTTAAATAGGTTGGGGTTGGTTCTTTATTACTATTATTGTTTCAACCAGGTAACTTTGAAACAGACAGACTGCGCGAGAGAGCACACACATATTTACTAGGTGAGGGAATAAGTGAATGAACTGTGTGAATAGTTATCCTCTAATAACAACAGCTTGACAATTCTATTATTAATAAAGTGCTTAACTTAAAAAAAATATGTGATTGGTAAATATTGGTTGTAATCTGTCTCCCCTGACTTGATGCCCCACCAGGGAAAAGGGAATTTTTACAACATCCAAGTCCATCTCATGCTAACTGATGCTCACAGACAGTGGTTAAGAAATCAACCCCTCCATTTCCTAAGCAAGGCCAAGTAGAAGAGTTACATTTACCCTCTTCTCTCCCATTCGGTATTCTTGCTGCTTGCACACCTTCAGTAACCACGTGTCAAATACCTGTCTCATCAACACCCTCCTGCAAGCAAAAAGGGAGAATGTCAGCACAGGAGAGAAATCTTACCCAGAATACACAAGACAAGATGACTTGTCTGAATGTCTTTCATTTGACTTTTCTGAAGTTATTCAGAAAATATGAATGACTTTTCTGAAGTTATTAGAACTCCCTGTTTTCATTCAGATCATTCAAAAGATTGTTCTGACTTCCAACCAAGTAATTTATTTCATTTACAAACACACACACAGAAGAAAATTCTATAACCAGCTTTTATTTCTTCTCCACTGTAAATGTCATCCATTCCCTACTCCCTTGGAAATATTTTGAAAATTCTATTCTACCTTTTTATTTAAAAAACAACAAAAAAATCTAAAAAACAAACCAAAGAAACAAACATTGTAATAGGACTTGAAAAAAATTATAACCACAAATAATAAAAAGCAGCGTGGTCTGATCTCAGCACTGAAAGGATTCTACCAAAGCCTTCTTTTATGAACAAGGTCAGGTTAGTTGCCCTCATTATCAAAGCTTCTTTCTCTCTAGAGGAGGATAATAGTTGCTAGTCTGCCTCCTCCCCAGGCATGCACAAGAGTCATTATCAAATCGTATCCCAAAAGTGCAGTTAATATCTATTTGTGATTGAGCACTATACATCTCTCGCACAGAACAAGCATGTGGTAGAAGCGTCCTGGTCCACAAGTCTGAGCTACAGCCTAGTGGAAATAGCAGCCAGTTCTAACTACATCAGTTATTTCCGTAACTCAGTCATGTGGGTGTACTAATTAGACTGCCAGCAAGTCCCAGCTCTTCTCTAGTCTAAAGAGGCCTAAAAGATATTTTGGATTCTTACCAGGTAATTTTTAGTAGGTAGCTGTTACAGCTCATTACAAGTTTATAGGTTGGTAAACAACATGAGTTAAGTAAGTCTTCCTGGAGGGTACTGACAGTTGTCAGCAAGAGCCTTTGATCTGTAGACAGTCACAAATCTCAACTGATGGCTCTTCTGGGGTATTTCCTGGGTCTTACTACCAGACACAGCAGTCAGGGCACTGACTTATGAGACAGCATGTGTGTGCAGAGACCAACAGGGAAGCTGAGTTCTGGCAAGCTGCCATGAAAGTTTTACTTAGGTCTGGTTGGAAAGCAGCCCCAGACCTCTGAACAAGGAACACACTTGTAATTTTTTCTTTTGTGTTCAGGAAATAGGACTTCATTTATACTCTTTCTAAAGAGACAAGATTGCACACAGAAACATTCCTGACCCATGGAACCAAGGTATGGCTACAGAACCAACAAGAGCCTTCGAACCATCTGTTCACCCCTTCCCCTGGTGAGAGAGGCATAAGTTACAGGGCAGCAGTTGCGTGCTCCAACTTACCTTCACTAAGCTTAACTTCCTGAGACTTTGAGCCTTTTTGCTCTCCTTGTCTCCAGAGGGTAAGCTAATGCACCACAGCTGCACTCTCACACCAGTTGGAAAAAACTCTTAATTGCTTGCAGAAATGCAGTTGCCCTCATTACTCAGCCTGCCCTCCAAACCTATTTGTGAATCTCCCAAAAAGCAAGCCAATATCCAAGGCAAAACAGACTTTCTGCAGCTTGCTTTTCAACTGTGAAGCCAGGCTTCTGATGACAGAAAGGTATGAGTCTAGAACTCATGGGTGTGACCATCCTCTGCCAATGAAAGGTGCAAGGTCTCAAGACTACCAGGAAAGAAGATTCAATGTTAAAAAACATTTTTTTCAAAAGCGTCCCAGGAGGGCACTCATTGTACGAGCATGTTTCCCAACATACTCCTTCTGAAGGAAAGCAAGTTTTTTTTTTTCTCATTAGTATTCCAATACAGAAAATGGGAAATAGGTTTTAATGGCATCATAAATCATAACTCTACCTGAAGAGTCATCGCTGAATCTATGGGTAAGAATACAAGGCAAGGCAAGACCCTTAAGGCATCTCAAAAAAGGCACATACTCTTTTTTGTCCTCTCTCAATCAGTATTCCCCCCTCCCGCTCTGATTTCCACGACGAACAAGTACCCACTCTAACTCCTGTGCATGTCTGTGCCTCCATAATATGCCAGTAAAAGTAGTTAGTAAGATATATCATTACTCTGAGACAAAGGCTAGTGGTTGAATTTTAAGAGGTGATGAGAACCCATAGCATCCATTCGCTTTAACAGAAAACAGAAATGCCAAGCACCACTAAACAAGAAAGATTCCCAGTAATTTCACTCAATTTCACATTGCAAACTTAAATTAGAATAACTCGAGCAGTTGTAATGGATTTATTTTGGTTCAACTGCAGCTGTGAAATGTAAGCAGTATAATCATTTTGAGTCCAGGTTCTTTCCCTATGAGTTCCACACTGGTCTTGGAGCCAAAATTAAAGCTTCCAGGCACATCTTGTTTGTTTCGTATTGAAGCCAACTGCACATACTGCAGCTGACTGTAAGACAGATAATCAGAGTAATATTTCTTATTTCTTCAGTGACCTCTGAGCAAAACCAAAGTGATCCTGATGCCAAGCCATCAAGCAACTTGGGAGATGTGTGCAATAATTGTGCCCTGAAAATAAAACAAGAATCCACTCTAACTCAGTACCAAGTATATCAGTCACTCTTGTAGTATTAGCCTTTCTTAATCAAGAAAATTTTAACACTTAAAGCAAACTCTGCTGGGACGATTAAACGAAATGAGATAGAAATTTCATTGAGCGAAAGATAATGATTAGGCCACAAGGTAGTTCTCTGAGCTGTAGTAAAATCAAATACCTTTTTGAATGCAGGCTGTACTAAGCTGATAAAGAACATCACACATAAGCTTGCATGGCAGATTGAAGATTCCCTTCCTTCCCTTATTACCCTGCATCTAATTTAAACCAAGCAACTCCATGTGGTTCATTGCACTAATATACTAAGATGGTGACGTCTCAACAGCTTTCATTTGTTTGAGAGCAACACCATAATATTGTGGTTGAAGTGTCTTCAGTTTCAACTCTAGCCTCAGGATCTGAGCACTGTAGAGTACAGCATGCTGCACTGAGTAGCAGACCTGTCTCGCAGAGGTCTCATCCTTTCCCGCTAAGCACCCGAAAATCAAGAAAGTTCCAAGACAAAGTTTAGAGTATTTGCACATCCTGCAATTTTGGAACCAACTGAAAGCAGCATTGAGAACCAACAGACTGAGGAAGTGTAAGAATCAAATATATACCCTTTCAGCTTCATCATAACAAACATGTGGGCCCCACCAAACTCCACAGGTCAAATTTAAAAGCCTTCCAGCTGCTTTGTTGATGTTGACTTATTCCCAGGACTAAATAAATTTAGCTTCTACAAGAAAGCCTCACCTTCACTCTCAGAGTACCTCTAGCAGCAGAGGTAGCATACACGAGCCATCAACTCGCCCCGCTCCTCCTCAGAGTAAAGCGGCAGCAAGTGTTTTGAGCTTTGTCTGTGCTCATGCTGCAACCTGCTGCTCTTACCAGTAAAACATCCAGCTCTTAAATCTAAACAAGCCTCAGAGCTAGGCTTAATCAATCTCCCTCTCACATTTCACAGAGAAGCAGGAAATGTAAATTGTACATTACTCACAGAAAATAAGAGCAATTGGCATCAGGATGGTCATGCTCCCAAAGGTATTACCAGATTTTAAAAAAGAACCAAAGGCCCACAAATCCCACATTTATACAAATTTATATTCATATTTATTTGCATACCTATAATGGGCACGAGCCACTGTTGTTAAGGCCTGCTGCTGTTCCTCCTCCTTCTCTTCCAAACGGGATTTCCAACGGTTCCAGAACTTCTGCAGCACCTGAAACAAAACAATGAAGACATGAAAAAACATAGATATCAAGGCAGGAGAAGAATGCAAAGAAAGAAAATATTAAATGTCCTACTGAAACTGCATGCTGCAATGGTTGCCTCCTGCACTGCTTCATACACCAAACTTGTCTTATAACCTGCTATGAATTTTTCTGGTAAAAGAAAAAGTCACCATAAACGTAGGAAAACAGAAAACTAAAATAACGTATCTAAGACTGAGAGCTGACTTACACAGGAGTTTTTCTGTGGCTATTAGTATTTAGGAACAAAGCCACTGATTTAAAAAAAAAAAAAGTATTTTGTAGGAGAAAGCAGAAGCCAATAGGACAGCTCAAGAAAAACGAACACAAGACCAAAAAAAAGTCAAGCTCACTGCAACTTGATGCTGACGGTATGACAGATTTTTTCTCATTTGCAGCAGATGAGTGTTCATGACATTCTGCCAAAGACCCTTAAACCCAAGTTTCTGTAACAAGAAGAAATGTACACAACTTTCATGTAATCCAGATCAGCTAGCACTGGTAAGTTTGGAACTGGCTGCTCCTTACAGACAGTCTATGTTTGATGCTACTCCTTGCAATAGCTAAGATTTATGAACTTGTCATCAAAGGCATGCATCAATTTCTGCTCACAAACTGTCACTTCTCCAGCTAAACTAAAATTCCCTTCCAGTTTCCCAGGGTTTTATTGCAAGACATCTAACTCCTTATTCAGCTATCAACACCACTACCCAAGTCCTTTCCCAATCTATCTCCTCCTTCCATTCAAGCCTCATAACTTGCTCCTTATCAAAAACAGAAAAGATCCCCTTCCCTTTTAGGTCTCCTCTGCACAAGGTCTGTTGGTCTACAATCCCACAATACCTTGATTCAGGGATGAACATGGTAAATAGCATTATGAGAGCATCCTGCCTTAAAGTGCTCTTATAGTCACTAATGTTTTCAATCTATGATCCAGACAGGTTTATCGCCATTCTTTTGGTGATCGGTACTCATCCACACTTGAAAATAATTCCGTTCCAAAAAAGCTGGAGGCTTGCTTGTGTCCACCCTTTCAGACAGCCTTCAAGGATTTCTCAACTTACTCACCTACCTGTATATGCAACAAGCTATCTTCAGACTCATGTGAAAAGGAGCATGCATGCATTACTACAGAGGGGAAAAAAAATTCTTGTAGCAAAACAGCGTAAGCAGACAGAAACATTTGGGGTAGAGGTGAGAAGGAAAAAAAAAATCAGGGAGAATCAAGGGGAAAATGCAATCTCATTGTGAAATGGCCAGGGAGCAGGGTAGCCCAATACCATCAAGATTAATCTGCTACTTCACCAGTTTCCCAACTGGAAGACTAACTGTTTTGGAGAGCAGCACAGTTTCCCCATTTGGATTCACCTGGCAGATTCCATAACGGTTGGAATTTAGAAACCTGATGCTCAATCCAAAGGCACCATGGCAGGAAGTGGTGCATCCCCCACTGAACACCCACACACCACTGTTAGTATTAAAGGCACACTGCCAGTCAGAAGTGTTCCAATTCTCTCCACAGCCTCTTCCACCTGATGCATAACAGTGCTCTTACCAACAGATCATGCTTGTAGTGCTTTTCAGCCAGCTCACGCTGTCGAGTCTCTTCCACACACAGTACAACATCTGTCACTGAGTTAAAGTATCTTTTACACAGAAACATCCATCCTGATATATACACCCCCTTCTCCCACAGAGGGGCACTAGATCTCCATCTAAATTTGCTTTAGTATTTGAACTTCAGCACTGCTACCCGCAGAAGTTTTGATTAGTCAAGTTTTTAGATTTTGCTGGCTTATCACAATACCTTTCTGAATCACTGTTAAGTAAGGAATTCCTCCCCAACCTTAAATTATCTTCTGCAGGCTCTTAGCTGTCAACAGGCTAACATGCTGTAATTGCAACAGTTTTATTAATTGTTAGTATGGCCTTACATACATCTTTCTAATGATAACATGTTTGTTGTCACCCACAATACTGCACAGCATTCCTGCTTATTACCAGACCTTTCCCCTGCAGGAATGCTTTTAGCCTGTCCCTGCTAGGGACTAAACACAGACTGGATACAATGCTTCCAGTGCGCAAAGGCTCTCCATAAGGCAATCCTTGCTGCTAGTTCTTCAATGTCCTTTCGGTGAGCATGCATTCTTCTCCTGCACTCCCACGACAGCCGCCAATCAGAGAAACACTGCCGGACTATCCTGCTTCGGTGATGCTCTTGGGCCAGCACTAGAAAACACACACATAAATTACTCATGACTTGTTCCGTCCTGGGCCCATTTATATCAGATGAGGCCAAGACATTTAAGCCACTGGTTCTGAAGTGACAGAAGTTGTAACACTGAAAAATGTTGCTAAGAATTCACAGTAACACTCAGCTATGGACTATATTCTTCCTATTGATCACAAAGGCAGTTTTAAAGCAGTTACATACTGTACTGACTTAAGAAGGGGAAGTTAAGACACTGCATCACTTGTTCACCATACACAAGCTTGCTTGCATTTCAGCATACTCCTATTACTAGCTCCCAGATACCCAAGCTGGATTCCTTTCCACTACCACCGATCAACAGGCAATTCACACAAAGTCTGAACTCATTCCAGTGACTTCAAGGGAAGAAACAGAAGAACTGGTGTAATTATCTTTACCATCCTGTATGAGTTGTGATTTGTCTGATTATCAAGAAAATCCACACACAGATTGACTGATAATAGTCCTGAACACATCCTTCTCACAGATATCTCAGCCAGAATATAATATGCAATGCGCAAGTTTTTGTCAAGGGAACTGTAAAGCATCTTCTCTTAAACTGCATGGAAAGCAGGTGATCTTACTGACAGTTCAGTATATAACCTGAGCTAGCCAGGCCTGTAACAGTGTACAGTCGAAATTGCATCTCATCACCTGTTGAGCAAGCAGAAACATTGCAGCATCTCCTAGACTAGAAAAAAACCATCCCTGTGCCCCAAGCAAAGGGGCTGAGCCCTCTTCTGTCCTAGCTCACCATTTTCACTCACCATTCTGAAGTTTCTTTGCTCTGTGGAGGTTTACGTATCCTAGCCACGCTTCCATGCATCTCTTCAATTCCCAGTGCCGATGGTGAGTTACCGCCCTAGTCTCCTTCTGCTTGTCATTCTGGCTGTATAAATACAGCACTCGCCACTGCAACCAAGCCTGACAGAACAATTAAGGAGGGAGGGCAGTAAGGGGAAAAAAAAGAGACAAGATTAGGGAAGTAAAGAAGAGAAGAGGAAGAATACATAGGCAATAGGAAATTCCATGTAAGATCTGAAGGTGAAAGCCATGAACAATGGCTTTCCCCACAAGGCGGGGGGCGGGGGGGATCACCCCAAAAACCAAAACCAAACAAACAACTGCTGAAGAAATATCAGCACAGCAAAGGTCAAAGACAAAGCATGTCGATATCAAACTTCTTTTTTCCTTTTTTTGATACTTTTGCACTTTTTCCATTAAAAGGCCAAAGGAGTACTTTTTGGACAACAGGCTTTCTTTCAGACAAAGTATTTTCATGTAAAAGAGAATCACATCTTGAGATACGGTACAATTTCCCAAGTCCTGAGTTTATCTCCTTTTTAGAATACTGGCCTCAAACAATTGCTGTCTTACAGCACAGGCCAAATTAAATATCATGACCTGTTTTTAATGAAATGGACAAAAAGCTACAGTTCCAGTGAAAGAAAGAAAACTATGTGGCTTTCACTTCAGTTGAGATGGGCAATTTACTGAAGGAGCTGACAATCTCTCAAGAATATGAAATGCTGGATTGTGTTTTCTTACCCCAAAATGGAGTTAGACATGCTCACAGAAATTCAATAGGACATAAGAAATGTTGTTTTACAAAGAGGCAAGGTGCGTCAAACAGATGACCAGTGCTATCTTGCCTCCTAACTGGGCAGTGGATTGGACCTCTGTGAAGTTTGGCATTCTAGAGAGCTGGGTGCAACTATCCTTCATGCCCTGCTCAAAATGCCACAGCTGCAAACTCACACACCTGTCTTCTTTTACCTCTTATTTACCTGTTGCTAGTTTCTCTGGTGGAGAGAACTCTGATACTTTCACTATCATCAAGCATTGTATAAGAGACTAATAATTCCTTTGGACAGTCTGCTTCCTAGCAAATACAAGACATGGATCCAATTTGCTTTGCCTAGATTTCTTGTAAAGAAATTTTTCTTCTAAAAAAAATTGTTTTGACCTTCTTCATAGAATATCTCAAGTTGGAAGGAACCCATAAGGATCATCAAGTCCAACTCCCTGCTCCTCACAGGACTATTTAAAACTAAACCAATATGACTATGAGTGTCGTCCAGACGCTCCTGGAACTCTGACAGGCTGGGTGCCGTGACCACTTTCCTGGGGAGCCTGTTCCAGTGACCCACCACCCTCTCAGTGGGTCCTTTCCCTAATGTCCAATCTGAACTTCCCCTGACGCAGCTTCATTCCATTTCCTCATGTCTTAATATGTTCTTCCATCATAAGTACTGCAATTTGCAAAGCAAAAGAGTATAAGGCCTATTTTTTATTGATTTGCAACATTAGTCACACGTGCGTGTGACTTAAACATTAGAAATGGTAGTAGCTAAAGCTCCTGGGACTTACTCGAAATTGCAGGCTCTGGGCCCAATGCTGCAGAGCCAAAATACTCATTTTATGTCCAGTACAGCTCTGGTAGTGTCGTCTTCTCCACACTGCCCACGATATGCTGCCAAAACAATGTTACAGGTATGTTCAAACACAGGTTCCATAGTTTGGTGCAAAAAAATCATCTTCCTCTGACTGGAAAAAGCTATGAACAACAATTGTTTAAATTCACAGTCTATGGGCGTACCAGAAGAATTCAGACACACACACCCCAAAAACCAAAAAAAAAAAAAAAAAAACCAAACATGGAATGAAGTCACTGCAGGAAAAGATAACAGAACACAGGTAAAAACCACAGCCTTATGATCAGTGCCTCTCTGCCCGTCTCCACTCCATTCTTACCGCAAACAGCTTCTTTCCCTGAATGCCAGTGCCACAGACTGCATCCCATGTTTTGTCCTTTGAGCATCAACATAAACCAGCCAGCACTGCCAGGTCCTGAGCAACTTTTGCTTCTTTGCTATGCACAACAACAAAAAAAAAAATTACAGCATCTTAAATTCATGCTAGAATCTGGCATTTTTTAACCATTCCATAACACCACTTGTCCCTGACCTCCAGACCCCTCAACCCGCAGTGACACCTCATGGGAAGCCCTGAAACAACAGCCACCAGAGCTGTAGCGACCATCCACCCCGGCCGAGGCTGTCACACCGACAAGAGTCTCTGAAACGCTGACAGCATCATGCCACTTGTTCAGAGCAGCGTGAATTATCAGACAATGGCATTGCTTTGTCTTCAGTGCTTACAGGGTATATAACTGTATAACAATATTCAGCCTAACAACCTTATTGGTTAAGAATTACAGGATTTTCTTTGGTTTGTTTAAAAAAAGAAGTTCATCAGGTTCATCAGTAACTTTTCAAGAGTTATTCTCTATTACAAGCAGAGAAATCAACCAGAAACAAGTCAGGTTTATTTAGCAGGCTGGTCACGCAGCTAAAAACAGAAGTGGTGTCACAAATTCCAGTTTACCACTTTATGCAGTGCACTGCACTTTCTCCTCACAACAGCCTGGCTTGTTAGAATTGACACTACTGAAGCAAAATTATTAGAAAAAAAACATCATTGATTTTATGCCACTTCACACTCACACTAAAAAAAAAACTAACGCACTTTTTTTTTTTTTTTTAAGATTTCCTTGTGCTCTGGTGAATCAAGTATTAACCTACCTTAAAACAGGTCACTTTTCTATCTTTTTGACTAGAGTAACACACAGCTGCTTCTCTAAGTACTCTGGCCTCAGTAAGAAAGGAAATCTAGATAGCCTATCAGTTTGTTTCCAAAGGTGCCAGTCTAGATAATATTCTGAGGCTAAATTCACACGCAAAGAAACCAGTTAACTTATTTTGCAAACCAGCACAGAACAAAAACACAGTACCATCTTTAAAAGAGGGTCATCCTCCCCTTCAGGGAAACAGATACTCTCTGAAATCAAAGGAAGTTGCAACCAATACAGGCAACTTCATCAGTAGGGCAAATCCACTGCAGAACAGAGAATCTACACAATAAAACAAGGGGCACTTCAAAAGCTTGGGTTTTTTTTCAGTTGCAAGACACAAGCTGGAAGGAATAGTGAATACAGAGAAAATACGTGCAGTTAATACCACAGGGAATTATTAGCTTATTTCTATAGCCACAGTTGATGGATATTTTTTGATAGAGTGTGTTATTGGAATTTTCTATTTGAATACATATTGTGATAAAGTAAAAAAAAAAAAAACAAAAAACAAACACCACACCAAAACACCACAAGCCCAACAAAAAGCAAAAACCAAACCCACCAAACAAAACAAAACAAACCCAACCAAACCACTCCCCCAAAAACAAACAACACAATCTAGAGCAGATGGAGAGGCCCTTAAGCTTATTCTCTGGCATCCCTAAATAGGCTACGTAGCTACACAGCAGTGCATCCAAGGGAAGCCCCCTGCCAGCTTGAGACAGACAACCATCTGTACCTAAAAGCATGGCACTTCCATAGGGTGGGGGAGGTCCATGTGCAAACACATACAAGGGACAGAGATTCTGTGTAAGTATTTTGTTTGGAAATTCCCAGCTCAATATGTCCCCAGATATGGGTAGTTACCATCACTTTACCTACCATGAGATTCTGCAATATAGTATTTGTTCCTCTTTTCCCGTTGCTGGCATACATAGGCTCTCCAAGCCTTGAATATCAAATTATGGAGTAATCGCCTGCAAAATGAAAAAAGTGCCATTCAGTGAAATAGCTACCAATGCCCAGAGGAAGGGTTCTTGCAAGTTCAGTTGCACTCTGAAGATATGTTGGATAGGAAATTTTGACTTCATCCTAAGACAACAGCAACAAAGAAAAAAAAAAAGAGGGGAAGCAAAATATGAAAATAAGCAATGAAGACATTGCTCTTGGCCTAGAGGTACTGTTGATGTAACTTGCTTACTGGTATTAATAAACTCCTTCAGAACCTAAGGAAGGTTTCTCATACTGCTGTATTCACACAATAGTAGAAAGCCATTTCACAAACCTGTAATGGCTGTCTGCTCTGAGGCTGAGCTTCCTTTCTCTGCAAACTGTCCACCACTCCGTCCACTCTCCAAAAGTTTTTTGAAGAATCTTCTGGTCGTAAAAGCATCTGAACAGTTGAAAGATTTGGACATGGGAAACTTCACACACGTTTCCAGGTTGACCACAGATCAGTTTTAATGAAGATTATGCTACATCTTTTCCAGTCTTGTCTGATTAGCCTAACAGCATCTAATTGCATTTAAAAAGCACTACCCTACTGTGACACTTTATTCCAAGACTCTGAAGTATGACAAGAAGCAATCAGCTTACTGACTGTAAATTCTTCACAAAAAGTCAAGGAAAGAAAAACAAATGTTGTTAACTGACTTGCCAAATATTAGAGTGCCAGCTGACTTTAGACCTACGAACAACTTGCATCTTTTATCCTCAGTTCTGTGTTTGACTCAAACAACCAGCACAGCTGATAAATAATGATACATGTATTTTCCTTGCTAATTGTGTTCTTTGTTATTTTAGCTCAAAATATTTCTATGTATAAATACAAAAGCTACTTCAGATTTTATAATGCCTTGCTATTTCCACTGCATTCTTAGAAACAGCATGCTGATCTTAAATCATCCCAAATTCAAAATCTTCCCAAAGAACACTTAAATAGGCTTAAGAACTCCTTCAGCTACTTGCACATCATCTATGCTAAAAACAAAGCTGTTCATCTGCTCATGTACCTTCATCCTTCCAATGGGTGCTAAGCCACGCACAAAATGGATTCACAAGTCACATACGACCTTCAAATTCTTTAACTGCAGTAGAACAGTCTCTGCTTTTATACCCAGATTTAATTAACACATATCTGACCAGTTAAGAAGTGATGCTATGTTTCAACTGAATTGTGAACAACTAAAAATACAAATATAGGAGGGTCTGCAAGAGGGAATTAAGATTTTGATCACCTAACTAAAATACCGGTCATAATCAAGCAATTCATTATTTTTTTATTTTAAAACATTCTCTCAAACATTTTTGCATGTGGTCAAGATGACCTGGGCAGCAGCCTAAAAACCAGAAAGTCTCATCAACTGGAGTACAAATACTTTCAAAAGATTTCTCAATCTCTTTGTATTTGTAATGGAGAGAAGGAACATAGAAAGACCCAAGAAAACATACAAGCTAACAAACAGAAAGCACACAAGCCCAGACTCACAACCTTTGATCACAACTATCCCACTAGCTTAATGAAATCGGTTGCGTCTGTAATAACAACAGGATTAGGCCCAGGATACCTAGAGGTCCCTCAGTGAAATCCATATGAATCCTCTCACAAGTTGCAATTCATAGCTACCTACCACAAGCCAAGTTGCTACGTCATTCCAAGCACTCAAGCAAAAAAGAAAAAAAAAAAGAAAAAAGAAAAAAGAAATGAGCCATACATTATATTTTTGGACTTGATACATTAACAGAACATTGCAAATAAAAGCTATGGAGACCCAGGGACTCTTAAACCTAAAAAAGCAATTAATTATTGCTTATGTTCCTTGCTGAACTTTACAAAATGTATTTCCACTCACCCTCCTAAAAAAAAAATAATAATCATTGTCCTGAATTTACACACAGCCAAAGGCAGTGCAAATTCAGTATATGGGATAACAAGAATGGTAAGGTTCACAGGACAACAAGGCAGACATAGTCAGAATATATTTGATACAGTACAAGGAAATTGGATAACTAAGGGCCTGATGTTATTCTGATTGTAACAAATGCAGGTCTTTCCACTGGGAACTGCTTCAGTTCCCAAGCGTGTGGCCAAACAAGAATGAACATGAAAATTAAAGCAAAACAAGAAAAGAGAACCCAAGTGTTGGTTTTCAGTAGCTGCCAGAACACTAACAACAGAAACAAATCATCTGCCACAGGTATTTCAAAGTCAGACAGATACAAAGCATATATAGATATACATTAAGAACAATAGTGCAAACAGCAAAATGAACTGAATTTCAAGACCTATCTCTAGTTATAACTTTGAAAAATCATTACATTTAAAGCAGGTGTCACAATCATACCCCATAATTTACATGCATGTACAGTTCAGCTTCATCAAGACAACCACAATTCCTACAAATTTAGTTCGTAAAGTTTAACCATGATTATTAAAAACCAACAAAAAGCAGGAGCAAGAAGGGTATTCAAAGGAAACCTTCACGTGATCTGATAAGACATCCAAATATCTTCTTGGCAGCCAGTAATCTCTTAGCCCAATGGTACAGCACTAAACCATAAAAAAAAAATCTGTACTTTTATCTACCTGGCTTTGGAAGGGAGAGCTTGTCCAAATGTCTTTTTTGCCCACAGATAGAAGAATTTCCTTGCTAGATATCTGGAATATAAGGAAAGGTTAGTTGCCTTTGTACTCTTCCTCTAATTCCCAGGCAGCAGGAAAGATAGGAACTTTTATGCTAGTTTCTGTAATAAAACTAAGGGTCTGGCTTCCAGAGACCAACACATATATGAAATTTTTACACCCTGAAATTAGTTCCTTTAACAGGACTATTCACCAAGCATAACTAGAGGCCCAAGCATCGTTGCAAGACTTGAACTGGGACATACTTGTTTAGGAAACCTCAGCAGCTGATACATCTTCCAGGCAGCCCACTTAGACCCAGTGACACTAACAAGCAGACTGCCAATTAACAGGGGGAGCCTTTTTGTGATTTAGAAGTGGTAACATCACTGTTTCTCTGAAGTCACCCAGCTGAGTCAGACTTGCTTCCAAGAATACTTGAGCCAATCTAATGTTTACTCCTGCCTGAAACCAGCTGATCTTCCTACGTCCCTGCAGCAGTTCCGCTCCTCAGCAAGCTTCTCCTAGTACCAGTTCAAGTAATCCGTGACTGTGATACTATCACCCTTTCCCCCGCTTTGCTTTCAAACGGATTTAAGAGTTAACTGGCTCACAGAGGGCCCCAGTAAGCACCCAGGCCATTGCAAGGTAATTCCCCTCCCATGTGTGCGCACACAGCATGCCCTTCCAGGGAAGATTTGATTGTGTTTTTCTGCCTTTTATTCTCGAACATATCAAGGTATTCTGTCTATTGCTGAAAAACTCTCTTGAGGACTAGGGAACTGAAGTGAGAATTTTCCATTTTAACATGAAATGCACTTATATATACAGGTCTTTTACAAGGAACTCTTTCCAGGTTTTGCTCATATTTGAATTAAATGTGCTGCTTCTTTAAAAAACACCCTAAAAGTCCCTTCCTGGTTTTACATCTTCATCATTAAAAAGCAAAATTAGGCATATTTTTCCATCACACAGTTTACTTTCACATGTAGTTCTAATCTGAAAAATAACAAGTATGTTTTTATGAATTGTAAGTATTTTGTCTCAGTAATTTTCTGAAGACACGAATGATTAAAAAATCTAACCAGATAAAACTTGCTGAACCAGTTGAATAGAAGCTTCTTTCCCAAAACAAATACTGCCACCACCCTGAAAATTTGCACGTTAGAACCACAAACACATTCTTGAACTCCCTAACAGGCAACAGAAGAGGATAGTCTGAAGTCTTACCCTAATAATCACCTGAACTGAGCTAGGAAAAACATGGCTGCAGCCAGAAGAAAAATGTTGGTTCCACTAAGTTATTGGAACAATCTGTACCAGTAGGTTCCTGGAGTTCAGGTGAATAACCACTCACAGTATTAATGACAAATCACTGGGGGGGGGGGGGGGGGGGGAACCAAGGACAAAACCAAAACCCAACCCCAGCCCCCCCCCCCCCCAATCTCATAGGAGGAAATACAGTATTTTTGGCTTGCTCCAGCAAGTTGCAAGGAGCTAAAACAAAGCTAATGAAAGAAAACAAGACCTATCTTTTGTGTGAGATCCTTGCTCTTTACAAGAGAACAAATCCTTGTTCTATAAAATATTATTTGAATGTTTTCTGAAAGAGGTGGGCCCCATCCCGCAGACAAAAGAATTCTGTTCACATCAAGATGCGCAGTTAAGGCAACTGTATGCACTTTTGAAGAAAAGACTTTCAGGCACTTTTAGATTTATGCAAAATAGCTTTCAGCACGAGTTCTTGTGCATGCCTGTTAGGCCCAATTCCCTTTAAAACCATCTAATCTGCTCCAAAGGTAAACCCGGTCTGACCACATGCAATGACAATGTAACACAAAGTAGTAAAAAAAATAAAGCTTGAGTAGAACATGTAAAAGCTTTGTATGCATGGGAATACTTAATGATTTTCCAACATACGCAAATTTTTAACAGATTATTCCTAAATTTAAAAAAATGTATGTGCTACACGCATGTAGTGATGACAACCTGTGCCCATTAGAATTTATGTCAAGTAACCACGAAAAATAAGAGTTGAAGAAGGATGTAAAGTTAGAAAATAAAAGCATGGGAAGAATAAGAGAACTGACTAACACCACAGAATAAATCTGTGGTTGGGCCAACAACTATATCGAAATATCTTATGTTCCAGTCTAATAGGTCAAGCTCAATAACATAATTTTTATATTTGAATGTTATGATAGCATAAACCCATGTAAAGTTGTTTCATGATGGGTTTGGGGTGCGTGTGTGTGTTTGTTGTTTTAAGAGGAACACTTTCTGATTAATAATGTTCCATAGAGAACAATAAGCCCTCATATGAGAATAACTCAACTTTCTTCTGTCCCATGCATAAGATGTCATAATTAAAAAAAAAAAGTTACAGCTGAGGTCACAAGGTAGCATCTTATTATTGCTTACCTGCTTCTGGATTTCTCCATTTTAATACAGTTCCAAGTCTGCAGTAAACAAATGCACTCTCTGCACTGGAATGTCGAATATTAGCTTTGGACAAAGCATAAATAAGTTCCTGTTACTTGTGATGAATCCATCAAATGGGTCTATGCTAAACACAGTCCCTTAACAGTGACAGGAATTCCACTTGCTCAACCCACGTACAAATGTAACATAATTCTAGATGTTTAACATGAAAAGCACCTCTCTACAGTCTCACAGCCTTACTGACCTGAAAGATATACTGTGCTGATACAATTTACTGGTAATAGTCTCGTAACTGCTTGAATCCTAAACCGGCAAGCTTGGCCGCCGTCTTTGGCTTATAACGGCTACCCAAACAGAGCTGTGCTCAAAAAAATACCATAAAAAGGAGATGACCCCAAGTTATGCTTCCCTATTTAAAAATAAATTAGTAACCAAGGGTGACAAAATCAGCACCTAATCGAACCGACGCCTTTTCACTAAGCTTCTCTCCCTTCGCAAGCACACAGAGATGAAGAATACACTGAATTCCGCCCAGCTCCACCGAGAACTCGTGTGTGCGCAGGACCTTCCACCTGCCAAAGGTCTCAGGGGTAGGGCAAGGCTCTGAGAAAGCGCCCGGACTTATGGTCAGCGACGTCCTTGTAGGCGCGAGGTCCAAAACAGACGCTTCTATAAGCAAGGCTTAAGGTATGGCAGATAAAAAAACCCCAAAAACTTACTGCAGTCAATCAGTTTGCCTGCACGAAACTCCTTTTGGCAGAGGAGAGTTATCACCCGAGCGCTTTTTATGCTTATGGACAACCCCTGCGCCTGCCCCCCCGGCCCCCGCCAAGGGATCCCGGCCGCGGCCGCCCCCGCCCCGCTGGGGCCCCACAGCCCCCCGGGGACCGGCCCCCCGCGGAAGCCCGCGGGCAGCAGCGGGACGCGGGGGCTGTACCCTGACCGACCCAGCCGCCCCGGCGCCCTTCGCGGGCCGCGCTCCGAGGGGGGCGGCGGCACCGGGAGGGGCGGGGCCAAAGGCCGCGCGCCGCCGTGGCCCCCCTCCCTCACGGCGGGAGGCGGTAAGCCCCGCCCACCACCACGGAGAGGGGCCGGAGCGCCGCCCTCCCGCCCCCCCATCGGCGGCGCCGCCGCAGCGCCCCCCGGCGGCGGGGAGGGCCGCGGCCCGGGCCGAGCCCCGGGGCTGCCCGCGGGGCGCGACACCGGCGGGACAAAGTGTCACCGTTTTGGTGGGGTTTTGGCATAAACCGCGGTCCCGAGCAGCGGGAAAGGGCCCGAGTGTGCCACGGCACCGAACCGCTGCTCGCGCTGCACCGCGAGCGGAGGAGAACGAGTATTCTGCCGTTTCTACGCCATTGGGTTTTTCTGCTGCGAATAGCCAGGGTCTTACGAAAGGCGCGCCTTTAGGAACTGAAGTAGCGTTTGAGCTCACAACAGCGATGCCTGCGAAAGCTCCAGCGAAGCACAAGGCAGGCCAGGCCCGCTCAAAGCCGGCGCCTCGCGACAGCCCCTCGGCGAGGGGCGCGTGGCCCACCGGGCGCTGGCGAGTCTCGTGGGGCGTTTGTCTGAAAAGCAAACTTGCTGGGAGAGACGTCGCAATAGCGACAGTGCCGTCTTCGTTGTAACAGCACTTTGTCACTTAAGAAAAAAAAAAGAGAAATGTTTATTCCTGTTTCACTCCATAAGTAACCGGTTCTTCATACTGGTATTCAGCTTCGCTAGAGATCAGGGAAGAGAACGTTTTGTTCACCGGCTCTGCAAGCCCTTCCCTGCTCCGACACAGACGTCTGTCTCCGCCGAGGGAGTCTGGAAACCCGGGGTCTCCACCACGTTTCTGTGCGGTGCCGAGGGTGCGGGCGGCGGGGACACGGCTCCCCATCAGCTCCGCAGGCAGAGAGGGCGAGCAATCCTGCTCACCGAGTAAATTCCTTGAACTGACGTGGCAAACGATTTCCGCTCCTTACGAGCAACAGCTAAAAGATTCGCCGGGTGCCTCCGCGCCACCTGCTCTGCTCGCTGCACCGGCTTCCCTCCCCACTGTCTGCGGAAACGCCAACTTTTCCTTCTGGCGGACGACTGAGAAAGGGCGATTTAAGAGAGGGCGGCGTGTGTGGGGCACGGGAATCCTGCCCGCACGTCCCCGCGGGCGCCGCCAGGCGGGGGGCGGCGGGACGGGCTCCGCCGGGCCGCCCCTCGCCCTCCCGCGGCGGGAGCACGGAGGCGCTGGCGGGGAGCCCTCCCCGAGCCCGCCGGGGGCCCCGGTGCCGCCGCGCGTGTGGGGCGGCGGGGGGCCGGGCCCAGGCGCTGGCGGAGCTGTCAGCCCCGCCGCCGGTGCCGGGCTCGGCCCGGAGCGCTGAGGGGGCCGCGCCGCTTCCCGCCCTTCTCCCTCCCCGCGGCGGCGCGGCCCCCGCCCGCCCCGGCCCCGGCCCCGGCCCCGCCGCCCCGCACATGGCGCGCACCACGTCCCGCCGCCGCCGCTCCCCGCGGCCGCCTCCCCCGTGGGGCTGCCCGCCGAGAGTGCCTGCGGGGCCCTCGGGGCGCCTCGACCCTCTCCTCGCGCCCCGCGGCGCCGGCGGGGCGGGAGGACGGCTCGGCGGGCTGACCCGCGGCGGGGAGAGCACCGCCGGCCCCGGGGGAGCGGCGGTCCCGCCGCCGCCGCCCGCCCTTCCCGGTCAGGCGCCGCGCGGGGGAGCCCCGGCGCGCGCGCCTGCCGCCGCGCCTGCGCGCGGGCCATTAAAGGGGTGCGGGGGGGCGGCGGAAGGGCCCGGTCACGGCGGCCGAGGAGCGGTGGAGCCGGGCGAATAGGGAGAGGGCGCGCGAGGCAGCGCGGAGGCACCGGAGCCGCGCGAGCGAAGGCGGGCGGAGGACGGCGCCAGCCCGGTGCGCGGGTGGCGCGAAAAGGGGCGGCGGGGGCGCGGGGTGGGGGGGAACGAGCGCGGCGCAGGGCGCCGCCGGGGGGCGAGGGGGGGCGGCGGGGGGCAGGGGCCGAGCGGAGCCGGTGGCCGGGAGCAGGAAACGCCGCGGGCGGCGGTGAGGCCTTCGGCGGAGCGGAGCCCCGTGGGAAGACCCGCCGTCGGCGCGGTGAGTGGGACCGGCTGGGTGCGGGGCTGGAGGCGGCGGCGGGGCTGCCGGTGCAGGTGAGGATCCGCTGAGTCACCTGCCCCGCCGCCGCCGCCGCCCTCCTCCTCCTCCTTCCCCCCCCCCGCGGCTCCGGTGCTGCGGGACGGGGCCTCGGCCGCGCCGCCCCCGCCGCCGCGCGAGTGGCGCCCGGGGCCGGCCTCCCCCCCCCCCCCCCGCGGTGCCCCCCTCGCCTCCTCCCGGTCGTGCCCGCGGAGGGACCTTTGTTGTGCTCCCGGCGGTTCGGGGCCGGGCGGCAGCGGCGGGGCCCCGGCTGGGCGCTGCGGCGGGGGCCGCGGCACGCAGGGAAAGGGCGCCGCTCGGGAGCGCGGTCCGTATCGGCGTGTCCGAGCGCTAACTAGGCTTGGGCTGGAGGGAAATGCACCCGCTGGAAACGTCCCTCTCAAGATCTGCCGGCTTGGGTTTGTTTTAATCAGGTCCGGGGTCAAAGGCGTTGAAGTAACCATGGATAAACGAGGAGGCGTAACAGAAACTGAAAACGGTGATGCTTTGCTGGAGTTGAACAGAATTACGACAAAATACCCCCATCGTTACACAAAGGTCAGCTCTTTCCCCTTTCCTCTTCAAGTTGTGCGTGGAGTGGGAGAAGTAGAGTGGGAGGCGGAGGCTCCCGTGAGAGGGAAGTGGCAGGGTGAAGGCTGAAAATCCTGTGCCTGGACTAGGATTTGCAAGGTTGTATAAAATGAGCAACTCGTTAAACGTGGTGTCGCTGTGCAATCCTGCGCTCGATACGCTCTTGATTCCCACTACTTGATTTTAATACCTGAGCACCTCGCAGCACATGCTGGAGAGATGATGGTAGAGACCGAAGTATGTTGTTCTACTAGCTTTCTCGAGCGCTTGCACTTCATAGTTCTAGTTCTACTTTCAGCAGCATTCCTTTAAGAAGTTGACCAGAATGTTTCCTTGCAGTAGATGCCGCTTCCTTGGAACATGTAGCACACCAGATCTTATCAGGAGCTTTAAGGTGTTTACTAAGATGACTTTTGTAATCTTAGAATTGCTCTTATTTGGCTGCTGGATGCCCAAGTACTTTTGATGCCAACCAATGCTCAGTGTTAAAACTTTAACGTAGGTGCTTTTGTTTAGCTGCGATACCTAAATATATGTGTGAGTGGAAGAATGATAACTAAATAACTTGTAAATAAAGATTCTTTCAATACTAAGTGAGCTTGATATGCTGTGGGGTTTAAGGGTTGAATCTTGTTTGGGCTTTTGGTACCACTGCTGAAACATGCCTTTAGAAAGAGTCTCAAATGGTGGCTGATTTTCCCAGTGCTGAAAGCTGTGGGAACAGGTGGTCGTTGCTTTATGGAAATCTATTAAGATATTTTGCAACAAATGGCCCGAAGCACGGAACAGGGCGAGACAGTGTACTGTTGCTGCCTGTGTTATCTTACTTGAGGAATTCTCAACTGTAAGCTTCCTAGGAGGTTGTTTTCTTTTTTTAAGGGAAAAATTATCATTGTGGCTCTGTTCTGTTGAGATAGTAGGGCTAGCTTATTTTAACTAGACATCAACAATAAACCGAGTACTTCAGAATTGGCAAAACATACGTGGGAATAGCATGGCTTTCTAATTCTGACCTTTTTAGAAAAGGTGTACACTTAACCTTCCGAGATGCAAAGTATGCTGTTGTTCAGCCCTTGTTATTCCCTTATCTACAAAGTGAAAGAGAGGAGCTGTCTTGCCCAACTCCTCTCAGGAGTAGTGACTGACTGCAGCTTCAAGTTCTGCTGGCTTTTTTGGGCAGTATTCAGCTAGTGCTGATGGTAACTGTATGCTGCAACCGATTCATTTGTAGCTTCAGTTCTGTTAGGTCGGTACCTGTAGTTTCTGATCAGCATAAAGTTGCAGAACTAGTGCCAGAAGGCATCTAGTCTTGTTCATCTGTTGGTTTCCAAGGAGTCTAAAGTCAAGAAACACCAGAAATCAATCTGTGTTTAAAATATCTTGCATCATCGGTTTTTTTATAAGTAGCATCTTAAATACAGCTGGTTTAAGGTGCTCATGTAATCAACATTGTAAGGCATTTTCACATGATCCAGTTTCCTACTAATTAGGGATGGGAGGAACACTGTTTCAGGACATGTGCTGCTGATTTGGAGAGGGGACTGATTTCCTTTGACAGTCTATATTCATTTACTACCAACAGGCCAACTAATGTTGGCTCATACTATGAATCCTTTTACACTGTTTGAATAAATCTCTTCAATAACACCTAAACACACTGTTCCCCCACCCGCTTAAAAGTACTAGTGTGTGAATTAAACAAAAAAACCACCCCAAAACACACTCCAGAAGTGCCAGCGTTGACCTCCTCTATTATGAGAGTGTTATATAGTCCAAGCTGTGTCTCTTCTAGTTCTTTGGAAGCTGTTGCTCCAAGGGTGGGTAGCTAATGAGTGAAAGCCAAGAAACAATTCAAATTTTCCTCACTTCAATGGAAGAATTGCAACAGAATCTGATTGAGGGTCTATGGACTCCCTCTCGTGGCCAACAAAACACTCAGTTTCTAGTCTGGTGATGGACAGTGCTGTTAATACTTGCGATACCTGCATCAGGCTATGATAGTGTTACAGCACTGATGTTCCCCATAGATCAAAGTTTATTCTGGGAAGCTGTGGGCAGAGAGGCCAGTCTCCCACCCTTTAACGGAACTCTTTTTGCTGAAGGCTGGTACAGGGTAATGCTTGCATGTACGTGTGCGTGTGTGCATGCATATTAAGGTTTTGTCCAGCTACCAAGCTGCTATTAAGTATCAAGCTTGCCTAGCTAATGAACTGATTTTAATCACATGGGGATAATGATGTAAAAGCTCGAGAGGATATTGTATTCTTGGGAAGAAGGTAAAGAGATTTCCTTCTTCAGTTTGGCTGATGTGTGGTGTCTGTTGTTAGGATTTCTTTAGCCCTCCAGCTGCCTACTGATGTCTGCACAGTTCTGAATCAACCCAGTACAGCTGGGAGTGTGACAGATTGAAGACAGGTAATCTAGGGAGAATAAGTTTAATTAGAACTGTGCATCTTGACTGCAGCCCAGTTCATGATTCAAAGTGCTGGTGATCGCACCATTAATAATGCTTTTTAAATACAGCAAACTGCAGTGAAACTGTAGATTGACTGCTAGACTGCCTCAAATGCCGAACTGCTTGGGGGTGTGCAGTAGTAAACTAAGGGCTGTGTTTGAAAGCTGGTAGAAAGTGGGAAAATTCAAGTAATCATTCAGCATTGATTTGGTGTTGGGTAGAGTGGATAAGTGTGTAACATACATTTAGATATTGTGGAATTGGTGGTGGTCAGAAATGGCAAGCTTGTCTGGCATTTCCAGATCTACATTAGTAACTGGTATTGTGGTAGTGCTTTTTATACCCGCTGAATCTTATATAGCATTAAACATAGCAATTTTGATTCCATCTTGAGAAATTACTAGCTCCAGTGTCAATGATGCCTGTCTTGCTTATAAGCTGAACTGCCCAGGGAAGTGAATAGATAAACACGAATGTTGTGAACAGCCTTTGAAGTGTTAACGAGGACTGAACCTGACCTACTGAGGCTTAGTGTTTTGAGTAAGTGTTTGCTCAGTGGCCACTGGTAGAAGAACTGAAAAATAAACTTGCTGTCTAATGTCAACTTTTCACTGCAGTATTTCACAGGAAATGAAGCAACATATTGGGAAACTTGAGTTGTCAAATTAAAACACTAAATTGACCAGGCAGTCTGGAATAGATGTTTTGGGTCACTTGAATCTTGTCTGGGTGAGAACTGAAATTAACTTCTTGCTTTTTTCTAGGAGGAACTGCTGGATATTAAAGAGCGTCCCTACTCTAAGCAAAGACCTTCTTGTCTTTCTGAAAAATATGACAGGTATTTTCTTGGTTATACAAAAACTATGTACATTTCTTTCAAAATAAGAGCTTAAATTGCAAAAAAATCCTTAGCTAGGAAGTGCACTTGTGTTGAAGCGAGATATACATGCTCCAGAGTTTAGTGTACGACTGTTTTCAGAAGTACTAATCTACTAGGAAAGGCTTAATGCTCTGGCTAGGAATTTTGTGCTTTGAACAAAGATTATGACATGAGTTCCAGCAGAAAATAACTTCACACCACACAAGTCTTACAGACTTTCAGGAAAAACTACCAAGAATATAGATGGCTGTATAGCACAGACTGACTAGGTCGTGTTGCTACAAGCTGACTTGCTTCATGGAGTACCCTCCCATGTTGACAGTGTACCTCATTTAAAAATGAAGGTGAGAGTGTTCTTGTCTCATGTCTGTAAGTTTGCTAAACAGCAGTATCTTTACTGTTGAGATTAATTTATTGTACAAGTATGTATGAAATCGAGGTAAAATTTTCTGAAAGTGTAAGAACAGCGGCATATGATCTACCTGAGCTATTTTTCAGTGTACCAGGCAAACTTCACCAATAACTGGGGGGATAATGCATCCATATGTTGTCCCTTTTATAATCTGATGCTGGGTATTATACTTCCTTACTGTTACAGAAGGGATTCAGAATACCATATATAGAAAATAAAGTATAGTAGGGCAAAGATTTAGAAGTTGGCTATGAAAGATGTTTCACTTGTGCAGATTGCTAGTCAGTGAATTCTAGGTTTTCAGCAGCAGTGCTATGAATTATTTATTAGACTACAAGTAGCAAACAGTCCTGCAATTTTATTTTCACAGTGATGGTGTCTGGGATCCAGAGAAGTGGCATGCATCTTTATATCCAACTTCAGGAAGAACTTCACCAGTGGAAAGCTTTAAAAAAGATTTGGATTCGGATCGGACTTCCCTTATGCGTAGGATAGTAGGTAAGTGCGTTCTTATAGCACAAGACTCAAAACTGAACGTAGGCTGTTGGCGAAACCTTTCCTTTGGGATGACACAAATGAGACTAAACAAAGCCTCTCTGAAAATTGTTTGCAGAGAATAAGTGTCAAGGAAGTCTTCGTTACTCCAACTATAATCTAGTTTCTGGTGTTTTGGTGACTGTTACCTAAGAACAAGCTTAGGTAGCAGTCACCTATTATATCCTACTATCCTTGCGATATAATAGTACATACATATGTAATAATGCAAGTGCAGGGGACAATTTCCCTGCAGTTCAAGACTGAGTACTTAGAAGGTCTATAGTGGGAAAGCAGGTCCTTCCTAGGAGACCCCAATGACTCCTCAATATCCAACTGCAAACTTAATTTTTTTTTTCCTCTGCACTTCTGTGGTCTCAGCTAGCTTAGCTTCGCAAAAAATAAGTGTTTTCCCTCAAAAAGCTCTGGGATAGCAGCAAGGCTGTGGAACAGAAGGCTATAATACAGGTAATGAGCTTGTATTTACTAATACATTAAATTCAGTGCTTTTTGTGTGGTCTTTGACTTGTAGATCCAAGAGAACGAGTGAAAGAAGATGACCTGGATGTAGTCTTAAGCCCACAAAGGCGAAGCTTTGGAGGTGGCTGTCATGTAACTGCAGCTGTTAGCTCACGTCGAGCAGGGAGCCCATTAGAAAAGGAGAATGATGGTGTCCGTGTTATTGGTGGCCGTAGGATTGGCAGTGGAAGAATTATCTCCTCTCGTAACTTTGATAAAGACCACCGGGGTGGTGAAAAAGACTTACGTGATTCTAGAGATGCAAGAGACCGAGATCGTGAGAGGGACTACAAAGATAAACGCTTCAGGGTTTGTTCTTTCTTTTCCTGATTGCATATTAAATCAGAGGTTTTGGATGCTTTGCATTAAAAGCAACAGGGGTGGGTTAGCTGCATACAGCAGTTGAGTGTTCTGTGCAATAGGCAGTTTCTTCTTAGGAGTACCTTTATGGTTTAAAGGGTGAGCAATCAGTACTTCAAAAACTTAGTTTTCAATCCTTCTGACAGCTCAACTGGGATGCATCTAATACTGTGTATCTTACAAACCTCTCCTGTGGCAGACTTCATAGCAAGATATTGAAAAGTCTAATAGTTCGTTCATAGTTCTTGACCTAGCAGTTGTCAGTGAGCATTGTCTTTAACCTCAGCAGGTGGAGGCTTTCCATGCTTTCAGGCTTTTTTTTTTTGGCGGGGGGGGGGGGGGGGGGGGGAGACAGACGGACTGCTAGCCTACCTCTCAGGATACAAACCTGAGTTATATAGGCACTTACAGACCAGTAGCCTTCAGTGTAATAAAGCAGAAATTCAACTGTGAAGTTTCTAAATTTTAAAAGCCTACTGAGCATGCTGAGTGTGCAATTAAACCTGGAAAAAAAAAAAACCAAAACAAAAAACAAACCAAAACAAACAACCCCAAAAAAAACCTCCTACAAACCAAAACCCAGAAGTGGTGTGAAAAGGTTGTCATTTGCTTTGGAGGTCAGGGACTAATCTTATGAAACAGCATTTAATGGTTAATGTTTTTAATATCCCACTTCAGAGGGAATTTGGTGACAGCAAACGTGTCTTTGGGGAGCGAAGAAGGAATGACTCTTACACTGAAGAGGAACCTGAGTGGTTCTCTGCTGGTCCTACAAGTCAGTCTGAAACCATTGAGCTCACAGGCTTTGATGATAAAATTTTGGAGGAAGATCACAAAGGGAGAAAACGTACAAGACGACGTACAGCCTCGCTAAAAGAAGGTATTGGCAAATTTGACAAAAACTTTGCTTGTCTGCTAGTATGACGTATTGCTGGATATAGAGGTGCTTGTTATAGATCCAGGCAAGTGTAAATAATGCAGTTTATCAGTCTTTAATCTTAAACTTGCATAGCTTTTGGTCATCCTGAAGCATAAGATGTAAGGCCCATGATTGGTCTTTGAGACTGCAAATACCTTTAAGTGATAAAATACTATTTTTCCAAAAGAAAGGCAGGACTGAGAGGCTGGGAAAGAAACTTGTAGGGATGTTGAATGATATCGGGAATTTGTAGACTATTAAAAGTGTTCTTGTCCATTTTTTATATACTGCTGGCTGCTCAAGGCTTGGGTTAAGTTAAGCTAATGCTCTGAGGTACTTGAAATATTATTTTCTTGTAGTAATACTAGCATTAGGAACACTGACTTGGACATACAGCTGCCAGTAATATAGCTTTAAGTTGAATTCAGAGACTATCTGAATTTGTCTCCAGTCATTGGACTTCAAATCTGCCATAATTATTACTACTGCAAAAGCTGTAGTATAAACTTCTCTGAGGCAAGAGAGAAGATGACTACTTAATGCTAAAAATTGTGCGGGTGGACAACGTAAACCTGAAGAGTTCAGGTTTAGTTGTATATTCGCTTAACTAAAATGTAGTACAGTTTCAAGTGTACTGGGTTTGTAGTCATGTCACAGCTTTTTTGCAGCACCTATGCAAGCTTGGCAAGTCTTTAATGTGACACTTGCTTTGCTCCTGCAGGAGGAGTGGGAACAATATTTGTCATATCTTGACAACATGAAGAAAACTCATGTCAAGTACTGGCTTTCAGGGAGTCTGCTCTCTGGGCCATCTAGGAATAAAACAGGAGCTGCCAGAGGATTCTTGATGGAAAAACAGCAGCAGCTGTTAACTTACTGGGACAGCTGTATCTGCTTGGTGTGACATAACATCTGATCTGTTTTTTGTACTTCCTGGGCTGATCAAGATGTAGTTGTTTACACGTGATTCAATGGCAATTCTTATTTCCTTGAAGCAGATAGTCTTAATCGCAGGCTAGAAGCTCTGTGCTAGAGTTCTAGTGGGCCCTAGTTTCTGTTGTGGCAGACTGCAGCCAGCACTATAACTGATGAAATATCACGTAAGTGGCTAGGTTACTTTTGGTCCTGAGCTTCTAATTCCTAGGCAAATGCTTTGACTGTTAGGCGCTGTTCCTGCAGGAAATGGTCAAGTTCAGTGACTAAGCAATCACTTAATTTTCTTTTTAAGGGATAGAATGCAATGGTGGAGTGGCAGAAGAGGATGAAGTGCAAACTGTTCTTGCCAATGAAACTCCAGCAGATCAAGAAGTTCCTAGGGAAGCTGTTTTACAAGAACCAGCTCCAGGAGAGTTTGACTTCAATGAGTTCTTTAACTTGGATAAAAGTGTTCCTGGCCTGGCTTCGGTGAGGTTTTGGTTTTGTCTTTTTTAAAGACTGGCTGTATTCATGAAAAGCATTTTTGCTGCTGCTGCATTCAGTGAAAGCTAGAACTTCTTGCTTTGTGAAAGTTGCTTTATGCATTGTGTAAGTCTAAGATGAATTTGCCGACATGTAGCTTTGGAGTGTTAGGATGTTACCTCTAAAATGCTATCCCTGGAACTGGCTCCATCTCCAAACAAAGTGTATGAGATGAAGTAGTTGATTATTTTTTTCTTTTGATCAAAATCAGCATCCTGGATAGATCTTCTTTGGAAGTATTACAGACATGTTCAGAGGAGATTCACTGTACAAACTTAACGTAGCTGAAAACAACCTTTTGCAGCTAAGTCTGGGCATTGCAGCAAAAAGGTATTTTGTTCAAGCTTCCCGGAAGGCAGTAAGCCTGGAGCTACCTGATAAATACTGTCTCTGAGATATAGTTGTGTTGATAACAACACCAGTAATGTGGCTGAAAGGATGTATGTCTGAGAGGGTTTGAATCTTTATTACTTGAACCTCTGTATAGTGGTTAATTCATTATTTAGAACTATTACTACTGAGTTGGAAAAACAAACAGCCTACTAATTCAGTCAAAAGCGTGTTTAAACAATGTTATTCATGTGACTAGTAGATACTCTGTGTAGCCCAAGTCATATGTGGGATGCTACTGATACCTAGAAGCCAGAAACGAGACTATGAGGAAAGACTGACAGATGCACCGCAAGTTTCTTCCAATAGTGGATTTTTACCTCTAGCCACGATTTGATGGAAGTTCTGGTACTTCTGTTGGTAGTGTAGAGTTCTTGAACATCTGATCACTAGAAGTAATAGTGGATGGTTGGTGTTCACTGCTTTTAGTCTGAAAGCTATAACTGGTCTGTATCTTAGCATGCTTTTTCCCCTTCCCCACAAGAAGGGGTAAGCAGGTCCAGCAGGTACTGACTAAGCATGGGCCTAATTCATAAACTGCTGGTGTTTCTATTCTGACTTCGTCATCACTAGGGAGAAAAGCTATTCTTGACTATTCTAGATGATATAACTGATTAGGAGATAGAATTTGAGTAAAAAGGCTTAGTGTTGTAGAAAGGTAAATGTGTTAAAAAAAAAAAATCGTATTCTGATAGCAAAGCAACAGACCCGATACAGTTTAGAAATGTTAAGGTTGAAAAAAATAGAATCCTGACCTAGTCTTTAACGTGGAAAAGCTGCTTGCATTAAAAAAGGTTCATCATACGGTGGCAGTAGTTCAACAAATACACAGTGGAGAGTTTGTTCTCCCTATAGAAGATGTAAATGATGTGTCTTTAGACTTGACAGTCTGATTTTCAGCATATCTGCAAGGTGGTGACTCCGTTCAAAAGCAGGGAATTCTCAAGTCACAAAATACCTGCGGATGAAACATTAGTGGGCAGAGATTATAATTTGTCAAAATGAGTTTCAGACTAGCCAGAGCATATCATAATATTCTCTGTTTGTATTAGTGATATGTCTGTGACAAGTGTTACAGAAGGCTTGTACGTTTCCTGACATAACTGTCTTAATTCTTCTAATGTGTTAGATTCAAACAATTAAAACCAAATGGATCAATACTGTCTTGTTTTTGCTGTTGGAAATAGTGTTGGGTGCCCCTTGTTTCAGAGAAAACAGCTTCTCTGGCAGAAGGAAGCTATTCTTCATTTTGTCCAGAAGTAAATGTGTGCTGCATGGTGAAACTGCATCTATGCCTATTGAGCAGGCTTTTAACTGGATACTATCTTGCAACATAGGAAGAGCTTTAGTTTGACCTAAACTTTATAATGCACTGGTTTTGAAATACTTGTAATGACTAGCAAAGAAGTAAACAGTCGCTATAAGCTGTAGTGACTTCTGACAGGCTAACTCTATGAAGTACTGCTTAGTGACCTCAGTGTGCCTGGAGGGAGAAGGTGCTAGCTGCCAGTACTCTGCTGATGACATACTCTGCCTACTTGAATGAAGCCCTCTTAGTCCCAGAATGGTTCAGCATGTGAAGTGCAAGCAAGCAGCCCTTTCTCCCCCAGCCCTTGTGGGATGCTTGCAAGTCAGGGAGTAGTCTTTGCACTTCATTCCAGGCACTGTCCTTGGCCAGTACTGGAACTGAATTGAGTCATGGTTGCAGAAAATCCAATGGATTAGAGTACTCCTTCTGTACAGTAATGGGGACCGGCCTTGAGCCACCTGGCTGTCAGAATTACTACTTGTTATGATTTGTTTTAATTCTCGTGGCAAATGCTTCTCAATTTTTTTGCACATCCGCTTTAAAATGGTGTAGTTAATGGTCTTTGGATGCTCTGATTATGCTATTTAAGTTATTGCTTTACTCTGAACAAATATTTGGTATAAATAAAAGATGTGTGATGGGTTATGCTAACTGACTACACAAATGCTGCCATATTGGAAGGGGAAAAAAAGCAGTTCAAAGCTTCTAAACTCTGGGAGCAGCATCTAGTTGTCTGTAGCAGAAGAATCTTGGTTGCACAGTAAAGCTTCTCAGAGAAGTTGCTGATCTTGCTTCTGTTAAGATTATCTATTTTTTTTCTTCCCCCCTCCCCCATAATCTAGATGATAGAGGATGTGCTGGGGGAAGGTTCAGTGTCTGCCAGCAGGTTCAGCAGGTGGTTTTCTAATCCTAGTCGTTCTGGAAGTCGGTCAAGCAGCTTGAGATCTACACCACATGAGGAGCTGGAGAGGCTAGCAGGTAAGACTATAGGACAGGGGTCAGATCGTCTCCTTCCATATTTCTTCCTACTCATTCAATAAGAACATGGCAGATAAAGCTTTGGTATAGTGAATTCTCCCACAGTTTAAGCACTTGACGTTCTTCTGGAAGCTCTCAGAGTAAGCAGCTATAAGTTGGTTTGGTTTGTTTTTTAATAAACGTTCTTGTCATGCTCCTGATGACTTTCCAGCTGGTCTTGCGCAAGGGGTGTGAGGCATAACTTCTCAGTGACATATTGAGGTTGGTTACCAGTGTATGTTCATCTTGAGACATTGGGTTGGTAAACTGATGTCGCAGTGCTCCTGGTTTTGCTGTTTCAGGTCTAGAGCAAGCCATTCTCTCCCCTGGCCAGAACTCTGGAAACTACTTTGCTCCCATTCCATTGGAAGACCACTCTGAAAACAAAGTGGACATCCTAGAAATGCTACAGAAAGCCAAAGTGGACTTAAAACCTCTTCTCTCAAGTCTTTCAGCCAACAAGGAAAAGCTTAGAGAGAGCAGTAAGTGCCTCTTCAGATATTGTTGAGTTCTTGTGATGCAGTATCTCAAGGCAAGAGGCTTGGTATTCTGGAAACCTCAACTGCCAAGTCCAGGAGTAGGAAGTATTTTAGGTTTATTTACGCTACTGAAAACCCAATTATTCAACAGATCTCAGTTGTGTCAGTATCACCACTGATTCTTTTCATCCTAATCACAGGATGACATCAGGACTCTATCAGACTGCTTTACTGGCCAGTAATAATCATAAGTTAAGATGATGTAAGTCTTGATCTGAGTTTCCAGCTTTGCCTATGGCATTTACATACACTTTTCATAGTGGAGACTGGTGATGTCAGCTCTGACACTGTGTGGCATTTAAACTCTGGCTTTACCAAAAACTGAAAATCTAAGTCATTCTTGCAAGCATCTATAATGGATCACATTGATCCATTAAGTAGCAGTATCTAAAAAGGCGAACAGTGGCTTGAGGATGTCAGTTTTTTTTCAAGTGCATAATGTAAACTTGAACTTCTCAAGACTGTTGCTAGCACTTGAAACACAGTGGTCTGTGCTTGCTGTTCAGTGCATTAATTAAATAATTAACATAGAGCTACAACATAGGAACAGATTTGTCTTAGTTACGCTAACTTGGCTACAATCACGGGATTCCAGGGAACTTAGTCTGTTAGAATTCACTTTTGCTAGCATCAGCTGTTCTAAACAGAGTTCAGGGCCGACTTTAAACTTAATGTTCAAGGGCATGTCCAAGTTAGAAGTTTGCATGTTTGGGCCCATAGCATGCATGGAGGATACAAAACGCATGTGTTCTTTGAAATCTTAAGGTCTAATTCCAAATTGGTTTCTCTTTGGCAAGCAGCATGTGTTGCCACGTAAACCAGACTGAACAAAAAGTAATGCTATTCTGATTTGTGCGAAGTAGCTAGGAAGGAAAGCATCCAAGCACTGCAAAGATTCTTAAGCATCCAGTCTGGGAGTAGGGAGTGCCGGCTAACACGTGGAGAACTTTTTCTTAATTTGACTTAAGTAGAACTACAAGTCTTTTCTGTGTTCTGCTTAGTCTGACTTTCCTACCAAAAGCTTTTTAAACTTTGATCCTCATAAACCAAGGATGAAGGAACAAAAAAATTGTGGGGAAGCTTCCATTCACTCAGAAGTACCTGATGTGGGTTCTGTATTCCCATAAAATGCTGTACAATTCTTCAAGTGTTACAGAGTTCTCAGGTCAATTCCTTTCCACCATCGTATTTTTCCTCATGTTCCATACTGCATGTCTGCATCATTGCTTCTTTTCTCCACCTTCTTGCCCAAATTTCCAGTAAGTCTTATTCTTTGGGCCAACGTCTGCTACAGCAATGCATGGCATGCTCCTCTCTTCTTTTTCTCTTAAGGTGTCATACCTTGTGATGTGTGTTAGCTGGTCCATAAAGCATGTCTAGCCTTGATGTCAGGCACTGATAGATATTTATATATGCATACACAGGAAAAAAGTATGGCTTAATAACACTTGTACCTTATTCTGGTTATGCCAGTAAAATCTTTCTGTAGTGGCTTTAACTTCTGAGCAAAAAAAATCTACTTCACACTTTTATGTACACCAAACTAAGTGTGTAACTGTGTCTCCAAAGTGTCTAAATTTTCCAGGTATGTATTCTCTCTGCTTACGATAGCTTCGGACAACTTGACATTGCTTACACTGTGGCTGTAAGGCCATCGGGTCTCCTGGAGTATAAGATAAATAGAACTTTCCTAATTGAAAAAGAACAAACTTGGTTGTCAGATGAATATTCTGTACTGAAAAGCAGGTGAAGTAATAAAATGTAGTAATGATGTGTCTTTCAGGAAGAACGAAAGCTAGTGAGAACTTACGAGTTGAAACCTAAACAGGTTCTTGGAGTCTTGCATGCCTGTAGTTGCATGTGGCAGTACTCCTAATTTAAATATTAGAATATCAGTCTTAACCCAGGTTGGATGTGGTTTGACAGCTAGTATGAATATCAGAAGATAAGTTTTTGGCTGTTCCTTGTTTTCAAACAACTTTTTTATTTGACACCTGCAGAAGAATTATTAGCTCACCTGTAAACAGAGAACCATAGTTTACCAGTATTTCGCCTGTATTTCTCAGCACATTCAGGAGTTGTACTTTCAGTGGAAGAAGTCGAAGCTGGGCTAAAAGGCCTGAAAGTTGATCAGGAGGGAAAAATTGCTACTCCATTTATGGCCGAGCAAATGGAGGAAGCATTGAATGTCGCTGGCTCCAGACAGATCAAGAAAGATGGAGATATGACTGCATTTAACAAACTAGTCAGCAGTATGAAGGCAAGTGGGACTCTACCTTCACAGCCCAAAGTCAATGTAAGTAACAGACACCTGGCTCTTCTGAACTGTCAGCAGATCTGTGCTAAGATGTGTTACGAACTGCAAACCCCTTACACGGCCATTCTGATAACATGTGAGCCTTGCCTGGATTCAGCAGCATGATATTAAATATAGGTTTACATTCAGAATATTGTTGCCTGGAGGGGAAAGTAAGGGAAGGGCTTTGGTCACTTTTCCCTAGCCAAAGTAACTGAAAGTGGGGCTTTTTTCAGTTCAGAGTTCACAGGGTTGATTTCATGTTAAGTTTCTGGAAGTCCCAGAACTCTAATACTATGTGAGAACTCTAATAATTGCTGCCTTGAAAGTGGACCTATGTGAATATCTAGTCCAACTGATTAGTATCTGGACTTGAAGACTATAAATGTTTGCCCCAAAAAGGATCCTGTATGATGAAAAGGCTGAATCTTCTACTATAGAGGGCACTTTGATTAGTGTCTAAGATTCTCCTACACTTGAACACTCATTGTCTGAACCTTATTTAGTAAAAACAGATACGTCTGTAGAAAAGGTACTGTCTATATAACATATCATCAGTCCACTCTTTATGGAAGACTTGCTAGTGTTAGTCTAATGGTTGCCTCAGTGCTGCTGTTAAAAGGCATCTCTTAAAATGCTTGTAGTGTGGGTACAGCTTACACTTACCTGAAGCTCAGATGTTTTGCTTTAGTGACTTTTGTTTTGATAGAGGTATGTCAGTGCACAATCTAGTATTTTGAAATTGGATTTTAAAATTATTTGCACTAAGATGAAACTAAACTGAGTACTTGTTAGCTGAAAGATTAATATTAAACAACAGGTGATACTAAGTTTTAGATTGGGAGAGATTGTAGTATGAAATTTCATCCTGCCACTGACTGTCTGAACAGTTTGCTTGGCTCAGAAGCTAACAATAACTACTTCTGGCATCAAAAAATACTTCTAACAACTGAGTGAGTCTAAAGCATCTGTTCTTCCTACCAAACTCTACCCAAGGACTTCTAGGCTCATTCCACTTCACTGAAAGATAATGAAGAATGTAAATTTGGCCTGTGAGGAATTTGCAGGCTTGATTTCACACTTAAAATGAGACTTTCATTTCTGGCTGTCCCTTTACACTGACATGTAATTTTGATGCATAGAAGAATATTTTAAATAATTTCTCTAACATACCAACACTTTTCCGTTTGTGCGTAGCTTCAGTTGACCACTTGGCTCAATGTTTTATCTCTGGTTTACACAATTATATAAATTCATATATCTTGCTCAAACTTGAGCAAGGCACATGGAACTACCTGTATGCAATCTAGCACTAGGCATTTTCTTAGCTAGGGAAGTCCTGTGAGCCAGCTCAGCCCTTGACTTTGCTGGAATTTTATTTGGCTGATGCATAAACTATGGTTCTAACAGAACAGGTGGAATTATTTCTGCCACTGAGACAGATGTGGCTTGTCTCTTAATGAGTCTGATGCTTGTTGTATCTACATCTGATTTATAATGTTTTCATTTTCTTAGCAGAGCCTTGAGAGCCACTTAATGTCACCACCAGAGATGCCAGGCCAGCTTCTGTCAAAGAATATTCTGCAGGTACTTCTTATTGGTGGGGAAAGGTACTTAAAAGGGCATCCCCAGTGGGAAAACAAAAATTATTTGAAAATAAGATGTTTAAGGCAATTACGAGATCAGTAGTCAGACATGACTCCCCATAGATGAGAGAGAACTAGTCACTAGTTCAGTTTACTAAGAAATTTGTTGTCTTGTGCTATTTCCCGTGATTACAACTTGAAAATCAAAAGCCTGGTTAAGTGCCTAATTCTAAGGGCAATCCAGAATTGGTGTATCTCGCGGCACAAGTCCACTTTGTCTCTTTAACTTGCTATAAATAGTGTAGCCTGTAGTGTAGTAAAATAAGCTTGTTTGTATAAGTTGATCTTACTCTGAACATTCTTTCATTACTTATTCTTAGGAACTTCTTGGTCCACCCATTACCAGACCTGCTTCATCAAATGTCTTAAGTGGCCTGATAAGTGGTTTGGAACCTGCAGCCTCTTTACTGACACAAAGAACACCTTCTCCCCCTATTCCACCTGTGTTTCCAACTCGAGCTGCTTCCGCAGATTACCTGCGTCATAGAGTATCTTCACCCATAGGTGAGACTGCAAAACCATGTTTTCTTTTCTATTACTTGAGTTCATTTCAACGAATGCTTTACAGAACAACAAAAACTTCTGGCACTTGGTGGGCAGCTAGGTCAGTGTCTGCCTCTTGAGTGCAAAGATGCCTTTTTACTTACTAGTTTCTAAATGCTAAACTAATCTCCAAAAAATATAGATGTCTGTGACAGATCAGCTAGACCTCACAGTAAATTCTGGTGTGGAGTAATGTGCTCAGCTGCTGTATAAGAAGCCAATTTTCAGGGACTACCTGGCCATTTGTATTGCAAAACACTACCAGTAGCCTTCCTGTAGCTCTCCAGTGACAAGAAGAAGACATAGCTCTGTGTAGACTTAAGGGATGAGCTGGGAGTCTTCACAAGGAATCCTTAATTCACATAGAATTGTTTAACTTCGGGATATATATTGTATATATTGAAAGAAACTGTTAGTCCTTTTAAATACAACTGTTGAATTGTTCTTTAGGTTTTGGACAAGGCTCTCAGCAATTACTTGGTGATCCGTTTCCAGGTGTAAGGAAGCCCATGAGTCCAGTTGCCGCACAGGTTAGATTAAATGCTTTTTGCTTAATGTGTATTCATCTCTTTTTATATTGTGTGGTCTAGAATTAACTGGTGGAAACAAACTTAGCTGCTGCATTCAGATGTTTATGCTTAATTAAGTTCACTCTGAGTGTGAGGATATGAAGTCAAATTGAGCACAGTCTCAAAACCTGATTGCAATTGGACCCATCGTAAAGTACCTCAAGTACAAGATTTTTTTGAAACTTCTGTTGTCTGTCGATAAAAGGGATGGTTGTTGGTGGGCAGGCACTTTGAAGGCATTAGTAGCTATAGCAGTAAATCTTCAGTATATTAAAAAACACCCAACCAAATACAAGCTTTGATTTGTGTGTTTTATACAACTCTACTTCAGATGAGTCCCCTGGAAATACAGCAAGCTGCATTAGAGGGACTAGCATTACCACATGACTTAGCCATACAGGCAGCAAACTTCTATCAGCATGGCTTTGGTAAACCACAAATGGACAAAAGCAGGGATGGCTACAGAAACAGGTGAGTATCTGACTGCAAAATTTAAGGGGTACACTGTCAACTGATTTTTAATGTATTTTCTTTCACTAGATACTAGTCCTAGTGACTCAAGCTTGTATTTGTTCTTGGCAATCCTGCCTTCTGTTCTCTGCCAAGAGCAGAGCTGCTTCACACTAACTTCCTGTCTGTTAACAGGCAGCAGCGAGTGACTAAATCACCTGCACCAGGACACAGAGGGAATGCATCTTCTCCAGCTCCTACAGCATCCATTACTAGCATGGTCAGTACCTAACGTATAACGACTGTAGGAAAAGCTGTAAAAGTATCTGCAGTATCTAAATTATAGCAGTTGTAATTGGTGGGAGAAATGGAGGGCCCAGAGGAGTTAATCATATTCACATTATATCGGTGGCCACATGATACAAGAATGAATTACACTTCATACTTAGCTGAATGTCTTCACTTTAGAAAACAGCTTTTTCTGACCACTATCTTACCTAAAACTGAAGAAGCACCATTAATATTACCTTGACCTGGTCTTCTGAAACCTAAGGAAGATAACTCTGAAAACTCAGGCCCTCATGTTTTGGTACTTAAGTTTTCAGAAGACAAGTGGTGAAAGCCATTAGCCTCTTCTGAGAACACTGGTCTCCAGGTAGGAAGTGACTAACCTAAGTGCCTGCAGGTTGAAATATTACCTGGGAGCTTCAGGGTCACTTTGAAAACAAAATAGAATCTCGGAGCAAAGCTGTTGCCTCGCTGCCTTCAGTACTGTGTAGAATGCTGCTTTGATCTAAAGTTTCCAATTAATCAGTCAAGTACTTGCCTGTAGCTCAGGACTAACACAGACTATCAGCTGTTAAATCAAACAGGTACTTCTGTTTGTATACAAAAGGAGTGGCTTCCACAGATGCTGTGTAACTTTGCCTCATTTGTATTTTTCCCCCGATAGTTTTCTGCAGATCTGACAGCCCTGACTCAATACAGATAAGGCAGCTCTGTAGGAACTCCTGTTGAGCTGCTGTTCTGAACCAATAGCAAAGAGGAAACAGCTGTAACTTAAAATACACTTGTCTATTTTGTTTCAAGCCTGTTAAGGTATATTTAACTTTGAGAACATCTACTGGTTTTAATAAAGGTATCGACTTCTGCAAAAGCTAAAGAGAAGTGCATAAACTATAGAATAAAGCTATGAAATGAGGTGAAGTAAAATCATGGGCACCCATGGCTGATTCAAAAGAGCTTTAAATGGAAAGGATGTGCTAGAGTTTATGTCCACCCACAACTAAGATAGTGTGGCCTAGATAATGAGCACTGAGGCGTTGCTTCTAACTATGTTCTCTGCAGCTGTCTCCTTCCTTTACACCTACCTCGGTGATTCGCAAGATGTACGAGAGCAAGGAGAAAAGCAAAGAGGAGCCAGTTTCTGGGAAGATGAAAGTCAATGATGGTAAAGATGAAAATCAGAGGCCAAATGAAGGTATTGTAATGGCTTTAAAATAGCACACACAAAAGAGATTTGGAATAGAATCAAAGAGCTTCAGCACATAATATGCCCAGGCTAACTTTAGACATTCCTGATTCATGGAGATGAGGAGGGTGTAGAAATGGTAGAAATGAACCTGTAATAAGAGGAAGGCTCAGAGCTATGGAGGGGATGCACTTCCAAGTGTGGTCTTCCAGCAGTTTTGGGTTTAAATCCATTTTTTTTCCTTACCTGTCAGTTTGTGAGCAATAGTGACACTAAGAGGCCTGGACCAAAACTGTTCCTTTGCAACTGGTCTTGATGAACAAGCATTAATAATGCTTCCATGTGTCTCTACACCAGTAATTGAATACAAACAACTTATAGCTCCCTCAAGACATCTTAACTGAACAGTCAAAGCCAAGACCAATTAAGCTCTTTTAAATGTAGCAGATCAAGGAAGCATTTTGTCACCCTAACTGATATAAGTGGCTGTTAAGAGGAAATGCTTGATGCCAATTACCTGACCTAGTAAGACCAACATGCATAATTACTGTGACATTGTACTTCAATACTGATAATGACAGAGGTAGCTTGCAGTTCCTATTACACAGCTGACTCTTTTCCTATTAGCACTCCAACTATTTCTGCTACCTCTGCTGGTAGCAGACGACTCTAAGATATCCTAGGCCTTGTATAACTGGTCTGTATGGTCTGTGGAAGTAGCTTCTTGAGGTGCTTTAGTGTCCCAAATCTTGCTAAGCAGCTGTCAGATGTAGAAGGCTGCTGCGAACCCCCAGATGCATCTAAACCAATGAAACACTTCAGGTTAGATTTCTGGCACAACTCCAAATCATAATCTTGTCTCGGGAGGATCCCTTGTACCTCCTGTCTCCTTTGGGACTGACTCATCCATGCTGCCCGTTCAAAATTTCTAAGAAAGAGGAAAAATAAGAATTGAAGGTGGAGTTACTGCTGATTCTGACCTAATTTAAGCTTGCTGTCAAGGGATTTTTGTGGAACACATTCCTTATTATTGTTTTGAAATAATTTGGCCAAAAACATCCAGGAAAGACAGATGCTTACTATTAAAAACATATGACTAAAGTTCATCTAGTCCTGGAATCTGGCTATCAAATCCAGTTATTAGCTTTAATTTTCATTAGATGTAACCTCTAGCTGTGGACTATAATATTCAATATTCAATTCAAAATTCAATTCTAGCTACAGATAACCTACTGTCTAGTTCTGTGGAGAATGCAGATCAAGGAACTTTGCCCACCTTAGGTACCAAACTACCTGCACTGCAACGCTCTGCATGTTCCACACCTCTTACCCAAGCAAATCGTTGCACCAAAGAGCAAGACTACAGGCCTAAATCAACTGGTAGAAAGACTCCTACAATGGCCTCCCCAGTACCAGGAGGCCCTTTTCTTCGTCCTGTTCATCAAGTACCCCTTGTTCCCCATGTACCGATTGTACGACCTGCTCATCAACTGCATCCAGGATTGGTCCAGAGAATGCTGGCACAGGGGGTTCCTCCGCAACATCTTCCTCTACTGCAAGCAGGTAATCCATACTTTTTTCTTCTCCCTGAAGTTAATGCACGTTCTCTGTAAGACTCACTTTGTGTTAGGAACATTGCAAACTGATACTCGTTACCGGTAACTTTTACTACAGCAAAATTTAACCTGTAAAACCAGGCAATAAATTCCAACCCATCTAAATATTTAAATGTTTGTTTTGCTTTAAGTTCCTTATGCTTATTAGGTAAGAAGTTTCCTCACTCTTGTTCAACAGGTATGCTTCCTCCTGGAGTGGACCTGTCTCACTTACAGGGAATATCTGCTCCCATCCTTGGCCAACCTTTTTATCCACTACCAACAGCCAGCCATCACATCTTAAATCCACGCTCTGGGACACCTTTGCAGCTAGCGATGATGCAACAGCAACTACAACGATCAGGTAGGCTAAAACATAAAACAAGAGTGTGAGTGTTAGAACACTGATTAGTCTGCTCCAGGTGCTCTACTTGTTGGCCTGTTTCAATGTACTATGCTAAAAGGAAGCTACTTTGGTAATTTAGATATTCATAATCACTAATCTTGTGTGGGCATCAGAGCAGTTTTGGCAGAAGAAAGTCCAAGTGAAGCGTTCAGCTTCAAGATATATGTTGTTATTGACAGATCTGCCCCTTGCAACATGAGTGCAGTCTTTCCTCCCTTGCTGGCTGAGAGGCCACTCACCTCTCTCAAATAAAATGCTATTTGATGCTGGTCTTCCAGTTAAAACCTGCATGATGCTGTGTCCAGAACTGACAGTGTCAGGCAGTTTATGGGAGTACTAACAAGAGAATACACATGTGGGGCCTGGATTTCCCAGGGCTAGCAGAATGAGTAAGAGCCCCATTCAGCTCACATGCCTTATCAGGTGATTGCTCTGGGCAAATCTCAGTGTCCACGTTACTCCACCTCTAATAGCTTTACATTTCACAGGCAGTGGAGCACAGGGATCACCTGCTGGTGCACAAACCACCCCTCAGAATGTGCTGTCTCGGACTGGATTATCTCATGGGCACACACAGCTTGACCATCGCCCCAGCCAGAGAAGTGGCTCTCCCATTGGCCTTGCAAAATGGTTTGGTTCGGATGTCTTGCAGCAGCCTCTCCCTTCCATGCCATCCAAAGTCATCAGTGTAGATGAACTGGAATACCGGCAGTGAACAGTGACCACTGGGTGGGACACTTGCAATTCTTTAGACTGGATAAAAATGTCCATAGTCAGGACTTCACCTCTGTTTGTTTTTTTGGGGCTTTTATTTTTAGCACTCTGTGCAAAATTTTTTTTGAGAGACTAAAGCACATGGCACCTGTCCTGGTCTCATGTCTGCATCAAGACTAAAGGATCCGTTACGGCTTGAATAGTGAAGCCTGAAGAAATTTAGATGCAAGACAAAGCCAGTTTAATCCTGGAAGTGTCTTTTTTTTTTTTGTAAGATATGTGAATGAAGTGCTGATATTCTCTAGTGTAGAGGTAGCAGCTATGGATTCCTCCTGCAGAAAACTAAATGTATAGACCCTTGTGTACAGACTTGTGTATAAACAATCTTTTGTATATATACACATATAGAATAGCCTTTTTGAATCTATACAGCTGTACATAAGAGTAGCTGATAACAGTCGAGCTTTAGTTGTGCCTATGGTTTGGATCTTTCTCCATTGTACATGTGGGACTTTCTTTAAGATTAAAGTTGCGTATCCTAAGTGAGCGAACAGGATAAAGTTGCTTTGCCTTCTCTTGCTGCTCATCTCCTCTAGGTCTCCCTCTCACATTTTTCTGTCAGGTACTGTGCACTCAGTGTAGCTAGTGTCGAAGTAAAAAGCCCACATCTTGCTGTCTGTATAACAAAGGTCTGATTCCTTTTGTGTATGACTCTTGCCGCCAACTGAGAGAATTGTTTAGTCTTCAAACAGCCTTGAGGATGGGACCTGGTACAGTAATGATAAAGCCAGATCTTCAGCCTGCCGTAAGCAAAGAGACTGTAGGTACCTACTGGTCAGTTCTTTCGAGAGGGCTGGTGCTCGTCCTTGTCTAGCTGCAGTATTTTCCTTGTTTTAATCTTTCAAACCCATTACTAGAGGTCATCAAAATGGAGCCTTTAAATCCTCACCCTTCAGCTCCTCAGTCATAGCTGTGGTATGTTCGATACTGTCTTCAGTTCTATTTATAGAAGGGAGCCCCAAGAACTGTCCTAAATCTAGTGTGCATCTACTGATGCAATTACTGTGAAACTTGCCTCTGGAGTCTTGTGCTGTGGCTTGAAAGGGGGAGGATGGGGTAGTTTTGTGATCTTACGGTATATATTTGGTTTTAAAGTACTATGTTCCTTTTAAGCCTGTTTCACTTTCCTGAACAGTTAAGTGTTCTCTTCCATCCTTCTACTGCATGGTTCCTCACTTCACTTTCTCACTTGTGCTGAGTCTAGTACTGCTGTCATGTCCTCTACCTAGCTTAGGCCATTGCGCTCTTTTTTAAAAGGTGAAAGCAAAACCAGAATTCTCACGGACTTGCTCTTTCTTAGGTCTCACTGAATGCAAAACCAGCAGCAGGGGGAAGAAAAAAAAAAATCACTTGACTGTATTATAACAACTGCCAGCATGCTGTGGTGGGTTTGTTTCAGTCCAGCAGAGACAACATTGTACAGAAATAGCAAGCTGAAATCTCCAGTGTGGAATCTGTTGGGGGTCACCCGTACTTCTAGTGGTTGTTCCTAAAACAATCTGTGTAAAACATGCAATCACCAGCTTGTCCTTGTAAGATTGTTTTCATACTTTTTTTAACTTGACACTTTCCCAGTAACATTCTGTAAATAAAGTTGATTCTACCAGCTGTCTGTATCAACTGCTCTTGAACTATATTGATTCATTTGTAGCATTGTTCTTGAGTGTAAGCTAAAACCACGGTTTGCGCTGAATCTGGAGAAAATTTCAACTTCAGTTTATCTTCCATCTGGGGGAGAGGAACAGTCTGCTTTGAAGGTAACTGGAATTGCTGCATTTAAGTGTGTTTTGTACAGCTACAGTTAAGGAATGAGACTGCAGTGTACTAGAAGAGCTCATACAACTAAGCTGTTCAGAAGAAAGGATGATCATAGCTTCTACTCTGCCCCCTTCCCCTCAGTGCTGATAACCCCAGCACAGCTGCACGAGTTCAGCTCTGCACTAGTTCAGCTTGCTTGTGCAGGAATTACTTCTAAGCACAGAGAAAACATTAGGGGAAAATACTTTCTTACCAGGCTGAGTAGCAACCACTGTTGGAAGGACTTAGTGCTTGAATGGGTGTCTGAAATCACTGTACTTCTCTCTTTATATGGTTAGTAACATGAGAGGGAGCATTTTTGACACATTTAAGACCCCTACTTCCTTTTTGTAGGACAGCAAGTGCTAGAGGCTAATGGATTTGGTAGAGCTCTAACATGAGCAAATAGCTTAACTTTATTCCTTTCTATTAAAAAGCAATAGAACATCACTTTAAGAGCAGCCTGCTTCTCTCATGCAACTTACTTGACTTTTCTAAACTAAGCAGGAAATTCTTTTAAGGAAACTTTTAGTGACAGGAAGGTTTTAACACAGTAGAATACAAGTATCTAGTTTACTTCCACTTGTATAAACAACTGAAAAAGTGACTACTCCTGAGCAGAACCTACCCTCTTTTCCACAACTGCAGGACTATTAATAGCTTTGAAGTACTCAAACAAGAACACTTCAGACGAAGGCAGCCAGAGCTAGAACTCTGTGTCCTCCAGCACTGCTTCATAAGATAATGCTTCTCCAGCCTCTGCTTTTCATGTTTTGTTCTAATTTAGAACAAAATAATTCATAACATGTGAGCACTTTTCCCATTTGGAAAGACACGTACAGGCAGCAGAAAATCCATCTTGGGCATCAAAGCTTCCTTATAAGATTCTGCTTTGGGAAAGTCACTTAACTTGAGTTTCTCATCTGTAAGCTCTGCTAGATTAGGACACTGCAGGACAATTTGGCCAGAAACACCAGTTTTGCTATACATAAAAAACCAATACTGGTTTGATAGAAATGGCCTGGTCTTTGCCAGTTAGGACTAATAATAAGTTTCAGGCACAGTAGCAAACCGTGTCAAAACAACTTTATTTCTTCACAATCTGAATAACATCCTCATCTTCAAGAGTGTGGTCTTTACCAACTTTTTGAGGGTTGTGTTTAACAGATGAACCCCAGACCAGTGCACTGAAAGGAAAAGAAAAATCAAATTTTAAAGGTTTAGAAGTGTAATAGGCAAACAGTAGAACAGCAGCTATTTCTGTCACAAAGCTAATATAGAAAGCAATGCTTAAGAGCTATTTTTATTCTCCTGCAAGTACCTGGATGAGTGGTCTGTGTGAACCAGAGTACAAGCAGATCAAAAAGTATGAAGTCATCCAAAATATTTGTGCGTACAGGACAATGGCCTGTAATGCTGCATCTAGCACTACTTTCAAAGATAAAGAAAAGTATTCTCCCTATAGAGAAAGTTTATCCAGGAAAGAGCATAGGAACATCAAATATAGTAATTTAAGTATTAGGTTTGTTATAGGGAGATCTATTCCATTCAACATCAAAAAAATCAAACCCTGGGTTCCCTTCTAGTTTACAAGAGAATGAAAGAATATACCAGGAGGCAGATTATATTCTATTCTCTATAAATTATTCTTTTACAATAATACTTACTATTTAAAGTCTTTAATGAGATTTTTGTGGATCTTCATGCAGAAATCCTCCACTGTGGTCTTGCAGTAAGGTAGTACCACAGGAGAAGTGTAGTCTGGGAGCTGCCCTTTAGGTTTGGTGTAGCTATAACACAGATGGAACAGTCAGTCAATACCAAAACTGCCCCTTCCCTTTCAACCCATCATGAAATTTCACAGGTTATTTGCACTGTCACCCTAGGTGCTTGTGCTGAGTTCCACTAGTTCAGTAGGGACAACAGGTATTCTGTAAATTGGTTGGTGTTCTTAAGCTGAAAACCATCTGGGTAGCCAATGACTGCAGCAGGTTCCCCCTTGTAACTGCAAAGGTTTATCCCTAGTAAGCATTCTATAGTTGCTTAAAAGAAGATTAAACAGGAATAGTTGATGGAAAAGAACATCTAGAGTATTACGGTTCTGATTTGTGAGTTTTTTTCCTGTGAAAAACCCGACATATATTAGGAAAAAAAAACCTGACAAAGTCTATAGCCCAGATACCTAGACATACTAAATCCCTTTTTACAATAGATTTTATATTGTCACAAGAAGATAGCTACACATTTAGAAGACTACCATTACTGCATTATGAGTATTAATAGATTCATCCATAAATTCATCCAAATAAATGCATTAGCACTATGAGGTAAACCTGTAATAATTTACGGTAAAAATATCTAAAAGGCTAGATGAAGAACTAACCTCAGTTCTGCTAAGAGAGCTGAATGGATGCCACTCATGACAGACTGCAAAGAGGTATTTCTGAAATTCCTAACTTTGCACTAAATTTGACCAGAAGTCCATGTTTTCAGGAATTTTTAAAAACTTATTTTGGACTTGATTTCACAAGGTCCTCTTTTAACTCACCTACAAGAAGTTCAAAACACAGCACTTGTGACTGTTAGGGAACTCTGTCTATCACACAACAGACAAGAGGAGCACAATCTCCAATTTGTAGATCAAACATACTTCAGTGACAAAAGACATCATCATTTGAAAGCTAGAGTTCTATGCTAGTAGAAAACCATTATAAAATAATCATCTTTCATCCATTCTTGAGACATTCTTCAGCCTCAGCCTTACACTTAGCTCCCCAGAAGGCAGCAACCGGGACTCACATTCGTACTAACTTCAAGTAGTCCCAAATTTTCTCCAGCAGATCATCGAAGTTCCAGCGATGATGAGCAGATATTGGTACACAGTGGGGTACTTTGTAAATAATATCTAGTTCCTCAATGGAAATCTGGTCAATTTTATTTAGGACATAAATGCATGGGATGTAAACCCTGCAAAGAGAAGGAAATACTGTTACAGCGGGCTAGCAGCAATAGACTGTTACCTTCAAAAAAGCTTCGTTTTTTTAAAAGGACAGTAAGGTGCTAAACAGCACTTGTTGATACACCATTGCTAGCTTAGCTTCTGGGGGAAGTAAACCTCAGGGACGATGCTTCCCTCTGGTATATAAGTTGCAAGTATGCCAAACCGAGGGTCCCAACAGTACCTGTTCCCTTCAACAACGTCAATCAGGTCATCAGCAGTGGCGTCGCTGCGAAGCGTGACATCAGCATTGTGAATTTTATACTCTGCTAAGATGCTCTTCACTGTTTCAGTATCCAGCTCACTCTGAGGACACTGAACGTAGACACAGTAGGAATAGAATAGTTACGGTCAAATCAAGTATTACAATTAATAATGCTATCACCTAGCCATCGCTGCATATAGATTACTAGAAATAATAGCTGCATTGGAAGTTATTGGACTTGACTATGATTTTACCGTAGTTAGCCTCAGGAAAGGGAAAAAAGATTTGAATGTTACAGCTTTATTTACATTAACACCCCACCAATAGCTGCAGTGAGACATTTCAGAAGTAGTGCTTCCTGCCAGTCTGGGACCAGTTGCAATACAAACCCACGTATCTACTAGTTCCATGCCCAGACAACTACATGTTAGGTACCTCCATCCCTGAGCACAGTTCTGGTTTTTGGTATCTCTGCCTATTTCTACGCTTTTAAAGATTCAGTAGTAAATGGGAAATGAGGAGTAGTCCAGGTTGCAAGGCCTGGAACTCTCAGCAATCGTCTCCAGAAGAACGCTGCAGCCACCAAGGGAGAGGCAGTTTTTGCATACTCTCCTTTGGGCCTCAGAACTTGTAATTGTTGGAAAGCAACGAAGCCTCTGATTTGGGGGTGTGGAGGTGGTCAGGCTCCTAGGACAGCTATGGATGGCCTCCAAGAAAAGTAGCTGACTACAACACAGTAGAGCAGTTCAGCTTCTAAAGAAGTCACAGCACAGGAATGGTCCCAGGCACACCATTAACTGCAAATGCCTCTTTCTTCAAGCAATTTTTTTTTTTATTTTGGTTAAAGAAAACTTCCAACTTACTGTGGCTGTAAGGTTAATGCCTCCTTTATCCTTTTTTTTAAAGCCAATATTGGGAGGCTTACTATTCAGACGAATTCCAAATCCCTCCAGTTCATTCTCAATGATTTTCTTGTGCCCAAGGGGTTTCAGCACATCCAGAACAATCAGAATGAGATTACAGGTTCGAGCAACTAAGAATCAGAAAAAGAAAGTCATCTCTCAAAAAAGTATGCTCACACAATCTGAGACAAAACAACACGAAATATGGGTCAGTGGACTTGATGACAATATCAGGAATAGTGTGGCCAGCAGGAGTAGGGCGGTGATCGTGCCCCTGTACTGGGCACTGGTGAGGCCGCACCTCGAATGCTGTGTTCAGTTTTGGGCCCCTCAGCACAAGAAGGACATTGAGGTGCTGGAGTGTGTCCAGAGAAGGGCAACGATGCTGGTGAAGGGTCTGGAGAACAAGTCTGATGGGGAGCGGCTGAGGGAGCTGGGGGTGTTTAGTCTGGAGAAGAGGAGGCTGAGGGGAGACCTTATCGCTCTCTGCAACTACCTGGAAGGAGGTTGTAGTGAGGTGGGGGTTGGTCTCTTCTCCCAAGTTACTAGTGATAGGACGAGAGGAAACAGCCTCAAGTTGCGCCAGGGGAGGTTTAGATCAGATATTAGGAACAATTTCTTCACCCAAAGGGTTGTCAAGCATTGGAACAGGCTGCCCAGGGAAGTGGTTGAGTCACCATCACTGGAGGTGTGTAAAAGACACGTAGATGTGGCACTTAGGGACATGGTTTAGTGGTTGACTTGGCAGGGCTGGGTTAATGGTTGGACTCGGTGATCTTAAAGGTCTTTTCCAACCTAAATGATTTTATGATTCTATATTAAACCCCTGAAGGCCAGTATATTGCTTATTTTTAAATTCCAGTATAAGACTGAAGTTTGTAGTGCTGGCCAAGCATCACCGATAGACAGATCCTTACATGTTACATGAATCAGAGAGGCTGGAAGAATCTTCCTTCCTGTCTGCACTCAGAGCCCAGAATGATGACAATAAGCTAGGTAAAGAAATTAAGACAGCAGCCTTGTCTAATAGGGGATCACATCTGTCTTCAAAATTGGCAGTATACTTTCACTGCGGTGCCATCGCAGAGCACGAACTCAGCAAATGCATAAACCCAGAACTGAAAACAGAACGAAATGAAAACAGCTACTGCTTCACATCAGGCAGCTCAATTCCAGCATACAATCCAGCTTTTTAAACACATCAGAAACAGTGATTCAACCCTTCATTCTCATAAGCTGCACTAACTGAACACCAGTGACAGGATGCTGCCTCCAGCTCTAATGTACTCACCTGCAATGACTTGCCGTCCTCTGCCTTTACCATCCTTGGCACCTTCAATAATTCCTGGGAGATCAAGCAGCTAGTTGTTCAGAGGAAGGAAAGTAACTCATGAGAAAAATATGTCTCTTCATGGAGAAAATAAATCCTACTTTCACCTGTCTCCTAAACCAGCTGACTCTACTGCAAATCGGAATAGAATATAGCAAAATCGTTTCCCCTTTGATTCTTATACATTGTATTATCCCTGATGCCCTATCAGTACAACGGAACAGATCATCTCATACAGAATAAGAGAACTACCACAGGAACTTCTCCCCAGAGCAAAGTGAAAAGCAGGGTATAATTAGTGCCTCCTGGAAACTTTTCCAATGTATTCTCAAGCACTTCTGCATGGCACTTCCAACCTGCTAATGTCAGGCTAGACCACTAAGCTGTAACAATGCTGCATCTATGTATACAATCTTATCCTCAGAGACACAAAAAGATCACACCTGTATCTTTGCTCCTTTGTATCTAATGACTCCAGGCACAGTAGTTAGCGTAGTGAATTCATACGCTGCCACTTCAGAGTATACACCAGCAAGATTGCTTAGAAGAGTCGATTTCCCCACAGATGGAAAACCCACAAACCCAATTCGGGCATCACCTGTCTTTGCAACATCAAAACCTGCAAATAAGGAGCAAAAATATTAATTTAAAGAGTGACATTTTCTATCTTCTGTGGTTCTGGACATCGGTCCCGCTATTACTTTTACTATTGCCTGAGTGAAAGCCAGGTAAGCTTCCCTAACCAGGAGAATGAGTATGAAACAGAGAGTTCACAGCCTATATTGCCTTGCACCGCTTTGTCTCTACAGCACTCCATGGCATGTAGCTGTCACTAAAGTGTAGGCTGTAAGGCTTCCCAGGGCGCTGTACTTGGCTTGGGTGGAGGTGGAGCATTCCCTTTAAGCACTGCAGCTTACACAGTTCACGCCTTTATATATAGAAATAGGTGCCTGCTACAAGATGCTTCTTCATGTGAAAACCCTAAGATTTCTGCAAACACAGGATTCTATTAGGCAGAACGCAAAAGTCCTTTCGCTTACAATTCAGCAAGGGCTCCACCCCAAAGCCCTAGAAAGGGCTACAAACCACGGCTAAGGTCCTGTACCGGGAAGGACAAGAGGGAAAGAAGAAAGCTGCTCTGACGGTCTGTAACGATTTCAGCAGGCAAGAGCCACCCCCGTTAGATCGGTTCCCGTCACGCACCCCCGCTTCAGCAGGGAGCCGCGGCCGCTTTTGCCGAGGCGGCCCAGCCGCCGGAGAGGCCGCCCGCAGAGGCGGCCGGAGCCTTCCCGCAGAGCCACGCACCTTCCCCGGGGCCGCCGCTGCCGCCTCCCTTGGGGGTGATGAGCTCCCGGCGCAGCTTGGCCAAGCGGGCCTTCAGCAGCCCCAGGTGGTGAGCCGTGGCCTTGTTCTTCTGCGTCCGGGCCATCTGCAAGAGCACGGAACCGAGGGCTCACCGCCAGGAGAGGCTCGGCGGGGCCGGGCCGGACCGGGCCGCCCCCGGGCTCCCGCCCGGCGCCTCACCCGCCCCACGGGCGCCGGTCAGGGCCCCGCCACCCCCTCACGGAGCCGCACCGCGGCCGAGCCCCGCGGCCGCCCTTCGTGCCTGGCCCACCCCCGGCTGGGGAGAGGGCCGGCGCCTTACCTCAGCCTCGATCTCCGCGATCTTCGCCAGCGTGCCGCTCATCCCGGCGGCGGCTCCCGGCCCCGGCCGCCACCCAGCAGCGCCCCTCCTCGGGCCCGGCCCGGCAGCACGCAGGCGCGCGGCGGCCTCTCGCGGGGAGCGACGCCTAACGCTCGCGAGAAGCGGCGGGCGCGCGCCTCAGCGGCGGGCGGGAAAGGGCCCGCGGCGCGCGCCGTGCGGCCCGCGCGCTGCCTTGGCCGGAGGCGCCGCAGCGCCCCCTGGGCGGCCGCCGCCGCCCGCGCGCCGCCCGGCAGCAGCGCGGGCCGGTGTGAGGGGGAGGGCGCGGCGGCATGCGGCGCCGGCGGGGGGAGGGCGAGTGCGTGGTGCGTGTGGGAGAGCCGGGCTGAGGCGGCGCGGGGGGCGCAGGGGTCGGCACGAGCCGACGGTGCCGCTGTGAGAGAGAGCCGGTGAGCGGCTCGGGGCGGGGAGAAAAACCGTTGTCGTGAGGCTCGAGGTGCTCGTCTGTGGGGGAGCCGCTGGCGCCGTGGTGCTCGGAGCGAGTGTGGCAGCCGGCGTGAGGCTGAGGGCGCTCGTCTGTGAAAGAAAAGGTGCGCGAGGTGTGGCGATGAGAGAGGAGAGGGCTGTGTGGAGAGGCGGGGCGGCTCGCCGGCCATGGAGCCGGCGGCACCGCCTGCCCGTGAGGGGGAGCTGGCGTGTGCCCTTCCCTCTGGCTAAACTGGACCTGGCGCTTCGACGTACGCGGTGATCTGCCTCCGCCCTGCTCTTCCTTGTAGTCCACTTGCAGTACTGCTCATCACCAGGTGTGTAGATGTGCACATGTGTTCTGCAGCCCTGCTGAATCGGGTAGAGCTGCTACACTGCTCGTAGGATATAGCCTTCTTCAGCTGATGCTTTACAAAACCGGGACTTCATACCGAACCTTTCTCACGGCTCCTTTCAGCTGGGCCCAGGCCCTACCACTTTGCCCCGGGGACATCTGTAACTGTCCATTGAATGCAGGCTAATTAAATAGATAAAGGATTTTTCTTAATGGCCCCTTCAGGCTTTAAAGAGCCGAGTATCTCCAGCTTTTGACAGTATCACAAGAGGCCAAACAGTTGGATTTGGAATAAAAAGTATTTTTATGACATAAGGGAATACATTTTCTAAAGTTTTCAGGAATTTAGGGTCTCCAAGTTTGTTTCCCTGTCATACTTTGTCTGAATTAGAATAATTTCTAGAAAACTTTTTCTCCATATTCAGCAGCCTTTCCAGGAAGATTCTTCTGTCTCAATTTATTACAAAGTCTGTTTTTATATGACGTATCTAAATGTAAAACTTAACATGTTTTTTAAACAAAAATATACTCTCCTGTGCCCACACTGCAGAAATGTTTCTAGTGATGCCTGCAGAACCACCTGCCACGTCTTCAGACAGGATTCTGAGTATTGTAGGATTGACAAAATTTAACTAACATTCTAACAATTTTGGTAATAGAATTGTTACAGATCATTAAGTCTTCTTTAACTTACAGTAAAAAGAAAAAAAAAGTGCTAGTGCAATGGAAACTACACTGCTATTTGTTATCTCTTTCTGCCTCTGTATAGCCCCTTCTTGTCTCATCTTAATCAAAAAAGCAGCCTTTAATGTCATAAACTGTTTATAGTAGGAATTGTCATTAATATAAGCTTATACAGAGCTTACCAAAATAGAATCTTAAATAAAATGGGATTACTATTCCTGGTAATGTTAGCTCAGCTAAGCTAGGGTAAATATAAATGCACCTACCGCTGTATATTTGTTCATGGTTTTCTAATTATTCCTTCTGAACAATATCCGTTTTCAACATAGGACATAGCAGATTTGGTCCTGGTATAAATTTTTTCCTGCTTACTTCAGATGGAATTGGACTTGTTTATGCTTCAGCTGAATTCAACCATATACAATCAGCCCATGTTTGTGGTCCCTGTTAGTAACAGGAAAAACACTGAGAAAAATGCAAATTCTGACTGCTCCATCAGGGTTTAAGACCACCTCTATTTTTACAGTAGATGTTGGCGGACTTCAGAACTTGTTGCTAGCAACAGCAATAGTTGTTTTCACAAACTCACTCCAAATCATATATATTTAGTGTAACTAAAAATTGTTTTTCCAAGTGTGGGCTGAATGAACAAAGATGTCGATAAAATATATGGTTTGAAAATGTAGTTACTGGGTGGCTTTTGTTTTCCTGGTTTAGGTATTCATACATACATACATATGTACAGCTGCTCAGTATACGCTCTTAAATCCTTTTTTTTTTCCAGAACATTACTCAAGCAAAGATCCCATAAGGAATTTAGGCACCTAAAACTTCTTTCAGTGTTGAATATTGTCCTTAATGATCTGAAGGGAGTAAGAGTTTAATTAATAAAGATAATTTGTCTGATTTTTTTTTCTAGCCAGATTAACATTTTCTAATTGGTTAGAATATTTAAAGTAGTTCATATTAGTTTATAACAGCTCCTTCTTTTAAGCTTCAGAAAAGCTTGTTCAATAGAGGTTGGTTCCAGATTGTGAATAGGGTGTAATTATTTTTATTTACTGTGATGACTGTTGTGAATTTTTTAACATAAAGGTGTTTTACGTTATATGGCGCTTGGAGAACAGGGTGGTTATGACCATGGGAAGTTAGGTGTGACAACAGGGAAAGTGACTGAAAGGTGGGTAATTGGGAATGGATGAATGATGTCTGCTGAGGACAGCGCTCACAACTAGAAAATGGAGAGCAAATTATAAAGGTTTGTTAAAAAAAAAAGAAAAATATTAGTCAGAGAAGGGAAAAATCAAGGAAAATATTCATAGAAAATTGAATATAATGTCAGAAGAGGAAAAAGCCCCCAGTGGAACCGCAGAGAAAATGAAAGGAGATGCAAGAGGCTGAGGTCTACTCGGAAGGTTAATTGAGATTCATAGTGGGCGCTGATGGAAGACGGAGTATGTAAATTGCCATTTTTTTCTTAAAATGTATATGTATGGTTTTTAAACTGAGAGAATTCCATTTAGGAAACCTAGATCAAGTGCAAGAGGGGGGTATATTTCCAGAGGTTGTAAACTGCACAACAGTTGCCGAGCCCATCTCTCAGGTGGCCAACTGCCTACTATGTCAGACAACACTGAAGGTTCAAATATGGAGTAAAAAAGCCCAAATGATCAAGTAGTCATATGAATTATGAACTGATAAACTGAATCATAGAATCATTAAGGTTGGAAAAGACCTTTAAAATCACCAAGTCCAACCATCAACCCAACACCACCAGGCCTCCTAAACCATGTCCCCAACTACATGTTTTTTGAACACCTCCAGTGATGGTGACTCAACCACTTCCCTGGGCAGCCTGTTCCAATGCTTGACAACCCTTTGGGTGAAGAAATTGTTCCTAATATCTGATCTAAACCTCCCCTGGTGCAACTTGAGGCCTTTTCCTCTCGTCCTGTCACCAGTGACTTGGGAGAAGAGACCCACCCCCACCTCACTACAACCTCCTTCCAGGTGGTTGCAGAGAGCGATAAGGTCTCCCCTCAGCCTCCTCTTCTCCGGGCTAAACACCCCCAGCTCCCTCAGCCGCTCCCCATCAGACTTGTTCTCCAGACCCTTCACCAGCGTCGTTGCCCTTCTCTGGACACGCTCCAGCACCTCAATGTCCTTCTTGTGCTGAGGGGCCCAAAACTGAACACAGGGTTCGAGGTGCGGCCTCACCAGTGCCCAGTACAGGGGCACCATCACTGCCCTGCTCCTGCTGGCCACACTATTCCTGATACAAGCCAGGATGCTGTTGGCCTTCTTGGCCACCTGGGCACACTGCTGGCTCATGTTCAGCAGTGAAAGTATATAACATAAGCACTTTTCTAATAATATTTTTAGTAAGGTAAGGAAAGTGATACACTACAGGGTGTTTAGAAAGTGCAGGAAAACTGCATCTGAAATAAAGCCTGCCTCATCAAACAATCAAGAACCATGACACAGTATGGAATCAGTGATTGGGAGTTTGTGTTTCATCGAGCTGCAATGACAGGAATGTGACTGAAATGGCACATACCTCATTAGCAAGATCTGAACGATGGAGGGCTGTAGCAAAAATGGATTTCAGAAATTCATATTCTACACGCTCCAGTCCTGCTGACTCATTGATTTTGAGCAAGTCATTTCCTTTACTTGTGCCTCAGTTTTATTTTTGCACAACAGGAATGTGCAGTTGCCGCAGAATGATTGAAACTTTCATGTTTCCATAGCACTGCCCCACGAGTATGATAACTATAGATCGCTTCGATAGGAGAGCTGAGTAGTTAATGCATTTAGTGTGTTTTCTGCCCAACTACCAATTTTAAATAAGCTGCTTCATTATGGGCCAAATTCTGAAATTCTTTCTGAAACAGGTATTATTTTAGCTTGTGTAAGAGTTTTACTTGCATTAGATGCCAACTAGGTATGTTGAGAAGAAGCTTGCAAGTCTCCTGGGTAACGATGTAAAATTTACCATTGTAAAATACATGGTAAAAACTGCAAGTACGTACTTAATTGTGATAACCTGTGTTGTGTATGCTTCATTAAAATCCCATAAAGACCCTTCTTAAAAACAAGCAGTGCATGCTCACTTAGGTATTTTTTTAATTCTTTTTTTCTCTTCCTCCTTTTTATTCTAATAAATAACTTCAATGGCAAAATACTGGTGGATATCAAGTCCATTCACAGAGGACTGAGAAGGTTGTTTTAGCTTAAGAGCCACTCTGGTAGTACAGCACTTGTGGTTTTGGTAATTCTGCTTTTGACAGAAGCTGTGGAACTGGCAAACAGCTGCGCTAGTGCTACACGTGTGTTTGTGGGCTTGCTAGGGACTACATTTCTAGCTCAGTGGTGGGGATTTCTGAAGGATTTAAAAAAGTGGGATGGAGATGATGGGTGAGGAAATCAAATCATGATTGCGGGTGAAACAAGGCTCTTGAAATTTCATATCCTCTCAGCAATTATCACCAGCCCAGTGAAAAATAATCTGTATCAAATGATAACCTCGACCTGAGTACTTATGATTTTAAGAATTATGGGTATGGGACTGTAACCAACCTGCCAGAGTTCCCTCATGTAAAAAGGGTAACTGCAAGTTAAGGCATATAGAGAATCTGTTCTTTTTAAGGTGATTTTTCTGTGATTTCTTTTTTTTCTTTTACAATTTTGCAAACTTACCTTTGTTTTTTTTTCCAGGAATTGTACTTCGATTTGAGAACTGGCTGCTAATTAACCCTATTATTGTGCTTCAGGGAAGAACTGCTCATGCTGAAGAGGAGACAAACCTTTTTAAGGTGGTTATAATGATCTGACTAAGGGCCAGCCTCATACCCATTTGGAGGAAAGAGATTTTGAGAACCCGCTATCAAAAGGTAAGATTTTTGAGATCCGTAGTACTGAGTCTTCAGTGGAACCATAATACTGATCGCCTGAGGTGGAGTGACTCTGGAAGTTGACGCAATTCACATCTTCATTGACTCTTGAGGCAACAGGCAGAAAGTTGTGTATCTTTCGAATGTTGCAAGAAATACAGATGTAGCCATTCTTAGTTGTTTTCCTGGATTAACTTTTTTATGCTGATTTAGGTGGTATTTATGGAGGAGTCCTTCTCAGGACAGCACAGTACTTTAGCTATTAATCTGTAAATACCAAGTATTCACTACTTGCATTGCATATTTAGGATTGTATTGTAATGTATGTTTTACATGAGAAAGTTGTCTGTCAGGTTTGCTTAGCTAGGCATGGATGCCTAATTCATGGGGAGTCGATTAGATGGAATCCTAGGTTGTATTCCCATTTTGACCAGATCCTTAATGTGGCAATCTTGTTTTGAATGGCTCGGGTTGCTTTGCTTCCAGACAGTCTAGAATAAATTAAACTGGGCAGAGTGTAGAAATGAGGGAACAAAAGGGAGATTAAGTATCCAAGGTTGGCTTCCAGGACTGTGTTAAATGAGTTTAACAACCAAAAGTTCTGTAGTTTAGCGTCAGCTCCCCAGACTTTGTTGTGGACTGCCATGCGACAGATGGACTACACAGCGTATGAGTGTAGTGAGCAGAGCGATCAAAAAGAAGAAAAGCAAACAGTGCCATTTTCCCTTTTAAAAGTAACTCTTTCTGCATACTTTTCATAGCATCATATACCTCCCTATTAGCAGTTGCTGTCATTTTTGTGAGAATGTTAGGTGTTTTTAAACAAGAAAGTTACTCCTCTGCTTCTAGAGGAGAAAGCTGACAAATCACTAACCCACGGCTGGATTGCAGAGGAAACTGCCCTATCTCCAAGTTGGAGAATCCTTGCTGTTAGGGTTAGCATTCTCATTGGGATGGTTCCTAATAAAAAAATTGAGCAAGCGTTAAGAACCTAAATTTAAGTAATAATCAACCTAACCAGTAATGAATGCTGAATTAATTGCTTGTTAGATCAGTCACAGTTGATTAAAATTCCAGTGAAAGCTCAGAAAACCTGACAGCTACTTACTGAAATGGCAAGTGTGCCATGAAACGCACCATGTTATGTACTTCAGTGGAACACACATAAAAAGGAAATGGCTCATATGACTGAATTAGCTGGCACAAGTGCTATGCAGAAATGTCTCTGCTAATATTATAATCCATGTGAAATAGTGACTAACCTTCTGAAAGAGTATAGTAGAGACTCTTCTGAAAAAATTCAGTAGCCTCAAGACCTACACAGATGCATGAGTTCAGAATGTTCAACTAATAGGTATGACTCAAGTCTAATTAACACACACCCAAATATATTTGAATAGATTTGACTGTAACACAGCCTGTTGTTACCTCCTGTGTTTGCAGACCAGTTTAAGGTCTGCACTACGGATTAAGGCTGATAGCAACTGATCTGCAGAGAAGTGAGCAATGTCCAGTGTACGGTCCCAAATGGTACACATATGTTCAGAGCAAAAGAGGATTTTTAATACTATTGAAATACCAATCAAAGTGCTTCAGCAGGGACCAGACAGCTGCAAAACATTTAGGGACAGCTCAGGAATTCCCATGAGCAGAAGTGAGACAGGAAATAGTGAGAAGCTGAATAAAGTAGCTGAGGAAAATGCCTTTAAAAGAGAGGTAAATTCGAAAGGAGTTCAGCAGATCCCAGTGCAGAAGATGTCAGAGAAAATAGATTAGGAATCATCTGAAGAGGAGAGGAAATTCTGTATACTGAAAATGGAAATTTTTTAATTCAAATGTAAAACTCTCTTTCACATCATCTGGAACTTTGTCCTCAAGAGAGTAACTAGCTAGTTGTGATGATCCATGAGTTCAAAGGTAATCATACCTGTACGCTTACGTAGTTAAGTATGGGGAAATGACATTTAGTCATCACGTTAAATTTAGGGAACTTCATCTTCCAAGTCTGGTTATACTGATGAGGCAATTTTTGTCTTGGTATGGCACAAACTGCTTATTTGCAAATAGGAGAAATTTGGCTACACTGTAACAAAGGCTAGTCCAATGACTACTTTGATAGTCTCATGTTCTGAGATGGGGTAAGTTTGGGACCAGAAAAAGTTCTAAGATGTGGTCCTTTAAATGTGTTGCTGAAGCCATAAGGTGGGGGAGGCCAGGATAGTAAGAGTGGGAGTACTAAAAGCGGAGATCAGCCTTTACCTTGTCAGAGCGCAGAGGAGCGAAGGCAAATGGCTATGTTGGTCTCCTTGTGATTTCCTTGGGATGGCAACATGCTGGCAGTCATCTTTAACGAGCACCCAGCAACGTACTCGGAATATGAACTCCCAGCATGCTGATCTGGTGTCCTCATGGCAAGTGTGAATGGGTCACTCGCCAAGAAACAGCCATGCTTTGGGGTGAATACTTGGCTTTTACCTAAAGAAGCAGGCAGGGTGTGTTGGATGGTGCCTTTTAAACAGGAAGGCTGGAAGCTGAAACCAGAATGTTCTGTGGCAACTGGAGAAAGTTCTGAGGAAAGTGCAGCGAGAGCGGCAGGACCCCCCCTCCCCCTGCCTAGAGGAGAGACAAAGAACAGGCAAGGAGGGAACTGAAATAGGAAGCAGAAACCATGTCAGGAGGCTGGGGACTAAAAGAAAGCAAATTAATAAACCACCGGGGGGAAAGGCGCACAACTGACCAAAGCCACTAAGAAAGATAAGCAAATTCCAGATTCTTTAACTGCTCTGTGTGTGGGTGCGTGCAGCCTGGTTAGTACGTTTAAATAGAATCATTTTCCTCACTGTAGCAAGTACAACTCTTGTGTCTGTGGCACACACACGGAATGTGAGCACTTTATGATCTCTGTAATACGGTGTATTTGAGCTGGGTTCGTCAGCATTGCTACCACTCAGACAACCTCAAATTTCTAAAAATATATGTTCATATCAGAGTGCGCGCATACATAATGCAGTAATGAAACGCTGCTGGCAGTACTCTGCCTGCAGTGTAGACAAACAACTCCTATCGAAAGCAGGAGAAATCCGGTGTACAGACTGAGGGCACTGCGTGGCCTTAAGTGTTAATGTAATATTGCATTTTGGAAGTTGGAAGCCTGGTGCGCTCATTTGCACATCAGTACCCAGAGTGCTTTTTCAGTTCCACCACTATTTAATTCAAGTGCTCGGTTGGAGCTTGGAAGGCTCTGTAGTTTGTGATGCCCTCGCCTGCGCTAAGTTCAGTATTTTCCACAGAAGAGTTTAAGCGACGATATTGGATCGTGAATAGGTCATCCAAGGATTCTTAATTAAGCTTGATGTTACAAATGCGAGAAAGTGCCCTTGAGAATGCTTTAAAAAGCATTGTCTTTGACGAAACAAAACTGTTTTGGGAGCGTGCGTGTGTGTAGGGGGCGGGGGGGACGGACGGACGGACTATTTCTTCAAAAGTAGAGAATTCTTCCCTGAGACAGAAAGCAGATTTCACGTGAAAACGAGCGATGATGATGATGATGTTGGCACAGAAGCTCTTCATAGAGAGCCCTTGAGCTCACGGGGAAGCTTCAGCACTAGGACAGTCCAGGGAAGCCCGGGCGGTGAATTCCAGCGGTGCAGCCCGGAGCGCTAAGCCGGGCCTGGGGCAGGCTCAGCTCGGGGGCACGGGCAGCACGCGGCTCCGCGGGGCACAAGAGTTTCCCCAACATGGAGGCGGGTGCTCGGGGCTGTGCAACTGCCCGCACCTCCCGCCGCCCCCGGCCCGCGGGTACCCCTTCGCCCAACTCCTCCCGAGAGGAGGGCGGGTTTGCACCGGGAGAATTCCCTTCCCGCCGTACCCCTTCCCTCCCCCACAATGCCGGCGCCGCGCTCTTTGGGTCGGGCTGAGAGTTGAGCCTAGGGCGGGGGGTGGGGGCGAGCGGGGCGAGGGAGGGCCGGGGGGGGCCCAGTCCGCTCTGCAGCCCCCGGCCCCTCGGGGATCGGCGCTCCTCGGGCGAGGCGGGGCGGTGGGGGCCGCTCTGCGCCTCTGCAGCTCCGGGAGGGTTTGCATTGGACGATTTGCGCCCGGGGAGGGGGGGAAGGTTGCCTGCAGCCCCCCCCCCACCCCCGCCGGCCCCTCCTCCTCTCTCCGGCGGGAGGGGTACGCGGGGGGCGAGCCGCAGCCCGGATATTTGGGGGAGGGGGCGAGCGCGGCCCCCCGCGTGCCGCCCCCGTGCGCCGCGGGCGGGGGCCCGGCTGCCGGCTCGGCATTGGCGGATCGGTGCCGGGGAAGGGGGAGCCCGCAGCCCCCAGCCCCCGCGGGCGGGCGGGGTGGGGGCCGGCCTGCTGGCTCTGGCTGCTCTTGCATTGGCGGATGCGGGGAGGGAGGGGGGCAGGAAGCGGGGGGGCAGGGGGGGAGCCCGAGTGGCTGGAGGGGGGGTCTCTATGAATAGGGTGGGGGTCTTCTCGGCCGGAGAAGAGAGGAAAGTTTGCGGCGCCGGTGGTGCGGGTGCGACGGAGCGGGCGGGGCCGGGACCGGAGCCGGCGGCGGCGGCGCTTGGTCGGGGAGCAGCAGCCGGGGGGCCCCCGCTGGATTTTTGTAGGGGGGGTGGTATCGCCCCCTCCTTCTCCTCCCCCCAGGGGTGAAAGTGCAAGAGGAAGTGCAGCCGCTGCCATCTTTCCTCCGCTCCAAACACACAGGGACGGACGGAGCCGGCAGCCCGGAGCCGCAGCCGCCGGAGCCCCCCTCCCTCCCGGCTCGCTGCAGCCGCGCCGCGCACGCCCCTTCCCGCGGCGGCCTCCGCGGCCGCAGCGCCTCGTGGCGGCCGGGCCCGGGCGGAGCTCGCGCGCCGGCGGCGGCGGCGGCGGCCCCGCGCGGCGCGCGCCCCTCGGCCGCCCGAGCCTTTTGTCTCGCCCCCCCCCCCCGCAATTCCCCTCGCGCTGTGCAGGGAGCGCAGCGCGCGCCGCCGCCGTCGGCCCGGACAGGGGCGGGGAGGAGGAGGCGGCGCGCGCCGCCGGGCGGCCTGAGAGCGCGCGCCCCCTGCGGGCGCCAGCGGGGCGGCGCAGCCCCATGGAGCGGGTGAGCGAGGCCGCCGCCTGCGGCCCCTCGGCGGGCTGCTACACCTACCAGGTGAGCCGGCACAGCGCCGACATGCTGCACAGCCTCAACCAGCAGCGCAAGAACGGCGGCCGCTTCTGCGACGTGCTCCTGCGCGTGGGCGACGAGAGCTTCCCGGCGCACCGGGCGGTGCTGGCCGCTTGCAGCGAGTACTTCGAGTCGGTGTTCAGCGCGCAGCTGGGCGACGGGGCAGGTGGCGGAGGCGGCGGCGGCGGCGGCGGCGGCGCGGACGGGGGCGCGACGGAGGCGGCGGCCGGCGGCGGGGCTGCGGCGGCGGCCGGCGGGGCCCCCGGGGGCGGGCGGGAGCTGGAGATGCACACCATCAGCTCCAAGGTGTTCGGAGACATCCTGGACTTCGCCTACACGTCGCGCATCGTGGTGCGGTTGGAGAGCTTCCCGGAGCTCATGACGGCCGCCAAGTTCCTGCTGATGCGGTCTGTGATTGACATCTGCCAGGAGGTCATCAAGCAGTCCAATGTGCAGATCCTCGTGCCCCCCGCGCGCCCCGACATTATGCTCTTCCGTCCGGGGGCTGCTGACCTTGGCTTCCCTCTTGACATGACCAACGGTGCCGCTTTGGCCCCCAATGGCAACGGCATCGCCGGTATGCCTGAAGACGAGGCCACGCGGGCTGCGCTCACGGCTGCGCAGTCCTCCCTCCCCGTTCTGCAGGGTGTGGACCGCCTGCCCATGGTGGCAGGACCTCTGTCCCCACCGCTGCTGGCCTCACCCTTCCAGAATGTTGCTGCTAGTGCCCCCACTTTAAGCACCAAGAGGGGCAGAGGGCGTCCCCGTAAAGCCAATCTCTTGGACTCCATGATGTTTGGTACCCCGGGGGGCCTGCGAGAGGCTGGTATCCTGCCTTGTGGCCTCTGTGGGAAAGTGTTTACGGATGCTAATCGTCTTCGTCAGCATGAGGCTCAACATGGGGTGACAAGCTTACAGCTGGGCTACATAGACATCCCACCCCCGAGACTGGGTGAGAACGGTGTCCCCGGTCAGGATGACCCTGATGCACCCCGAAAAAGAAGCAGGACGAGGAAACAGGTGGCCTGTGAGATCTGTGGCAAGATTTTTCGGGACGTGTACCACCTGAATCGGCACAAGCTGTCGCACTCTGGCGAGAAGCCTTACTCTTGTCCGGTGTGTGGCTTACGGTTCAAGCGGAAAGACAGGATGTCCTATCACGTTCGGTCTCACGATGGCTCTGTGGGAAAGCCCTACATCTGCCAGAGCTGCGGAAAAGGCTTTTCCAGGTAAGAGAGTACTTGTAAGGACTGTAGACACAAATGGAGACCTAGGAAGTTGTCTTTCCTGTCCCTTGGGAAGCAAGAACAATTTTGTACTTAGGATGGTTTGACTGTTCCATTTTAGAATGTCTCAAGAAACGAGACTGCCATCATTTCCGCCGGGACGCTGTTCTACAGTCTCTTGAAAGGTTTTAAAAGTAATTAAGACCTAGAACTGGGAGTCAGCCGGCTTCTGGGTAACATTCCCAGCTTTGTCCCAGGCCTGGTGTGTGCGTGTCCTTGGGCAGATCAGTGAGTCTCTCCCTCAGGCGACTATTCTGTGAAATGGGTATTGAAACAATTACCTACCTCGCAGAAGTGTCTCCAGGCTACTGATTTGCAGGTAGTTTGAAGGTGCTGTTGAAGTGCAAAATATTAATACATCTCAAGATTATTATTTTTCTCGTATCCATTTTAAATTTTCTTTTTCTTAACTTCCCTTCGTTTCTCTTAGTTCGTAATGTTTTTTATCACCCAAATGTGAAGGAAGAGGTGAGATTTCAAAGGCTGCAGCATCAAGTGTCTTTTAATACATGATCTTTGTGTCCCTTGGGTTTACATCCTTCTGAAGGGGATCCTGTTTCTGCCCTGCAACATACGTAAGATCTGTGCATTTAATGTTGCTGATTTTTTGTTGTCGCTGTTTGTGGGAGTTAATTTAATAAGTAGTTTGATACACGTAGTCCTGTTAGCGGTATCTTATAGTCTGAGTTAATTAATTTGAAACTTTTTTTTGGAAGTTTGACGCTCGCTTTGAGGCTAGAAGTAGTGGGGGGAGGGGGGCGCGCACGCTCTGTGTTACTTTTGTAGCAGCAGTCGGGTTTCTACAGCGGTGGATTTGCTCTAACAGGAGGGAAGGAATCGAGATACGAAAACAAATCAAAAGACTACTAGGGCTAGAATTGTCCCAGCTATGTAAATGTAGGAATTGTGCCCCTGCTAGCAATCATTTTGATAGAGGGACTTTTTGTTACTGAAATAAATTAAGAAAATGTAGACTTTTTTTGTTGTTGTTTTGTTTAATCAGCAATAATTAGGGATGCGTCTTCATAAGGACTGCAAATTTAGTGATGGAAAGTCATAAACCAAAGATTTTATCTGTAGCTAGAAGTGAAAGTAATTTTCTTATTATAGTACTACCTGGGATCATCTGCCAATTTGTTATTATTTTTATTCATGCTTAACGGTTTCTGCTGTTGCTGTATGAGTGGTTTTTCTCAATGAGAGAAAGTGAAGGATACGTGTTGAGTTCTCATTTTTCCCAGTAAGTTGATGTGAACAGGCAGGAACGCTGTTATAAAAGCACACACCAAGAATGTCTATGCATCTTTGTAAAATTCAAGTATGAATGAAAAGTAGAGACTCTTTCTTTAAGTTTCAGTATTCAGTCGTAGGAGCAGCCAGAGGAAGTTGGGAGCACGATGACTCATTTTAGTATCCTTTCCTTCATTCAGTAGCACAGCACGTGAGGTTGCTAGGCTTGAGGTACCTAGAAGGACCCCAACCAACCAGTCTTTCCCGTTACACCGCTCCAGCCCACTTGCTGGAGCATCAGGTTTAACAGCCCGACTGCAAAGTTCAGTCTATTTTCTGCCTGCAGTGCGTGAATTCCATCCCGCGCCCTCTCATTGGCGCAGCTGGAAAGTTGGGGGAGGAGAGGGTGGAGAACTTGTTTCCAAGCAGTTTTGGCCTCATACAATGAAAAGCTTTCTTCCCACTAGGAGAAACTCCCACCAGGAAAATCTGCAGCTATTCAGTCCTCTCTTCTTCAAAGTAGGCTTTACTGATTGTGAAGAATGGTCTAACTTTTTTTTTCAGTAATAATTTGCTCTTCCATTGCACCTTCTAGTTGGGACCTTCAGAGCACTTTATTTGTATTAATGCAGTCTGCCCACCAAGTTGTGAGTTAGGACAGTATTTTTTCATCTTGCTGGTGGAAGATGTGTCACAGCAACAGAGTTTAGAGTCGGTCTTTTTGCACAGAGGTGCTTAAAGTTGGCTTCTTACATCCGTGTTTCGGACGTAAACCAAAAGGGACTGATTTTTAAAATGTTCGGCAACTGTAAATTGAAGTGCCCTGATTGTCAAGATCTAAATAGGATTTTGGAAGGGGACATGCAGGCTTGAAAACTCTAGCTTGTATTTCCTGTTCTCTTTGATCGTTCAGTCATAATTTCTTCCTGAGAAAATGCTGCCTTTTTAGCAAGTTGGAGAGGGTACTTATCAAGGTAGAGTCCCAGTTGTTGGTGATCTGCTACTCGGAAAGTTAAATATCATGACATTTGTAATAGATCCACCACTGGGATCTTATCTCTCTTTTTTTTTTTTTTTTTTTTTTTTGGTTAAAATTGTAAGTTCATTTTTAGTATTTGTTTTAAGTGTGCTTATGTGTATTTTTTTTTAAGGCCAGACCACTTGAATGGACACATCAAACAGGTGCATACCTCAGAGAGACCTCACAAGTGTCAGGTAGGAGCTGGAGGGATCTAGACTGATGTACGGGTAATCTTTGGCATTGCATTTATGTGTGCAGGCAATTATGAAGTATCAGTAAAAATGCCCTGTATGCTTGAATTGGGATAAACGTTTGTAAAATAACAGTGTTTAACAGTGACAACTGCTTTACACCCCTCCCATCCCCCAGCCCCTCGTGTCACCTACAGCTTTGGCCCTCCTGCCTCCCTCCCCTCCTACCAGCCATCCATCCCCACTGCTTTGTCCCAGCCTCACCCTGGCTCTCCTGCCCAGCTGCCTTGTCCCTGGGCCTAGAGTCAGTGTCACAGATGATTCCTTCCACTCCCCTCTTCCCCCTCCTTTTTTTTTTTTAATTACACGTTGTTGCCAACAGGAGGCTTCAATGCTGACTTCTTTTTTTTAGAACAGTCTCAACTAAAATTGGTAAATTATCACAACTTGCCAAGATACTCTTTTTTTTTTTTTTTTTTATCACGTAGCCTTCAGAACATTGCACTGAGCAAAATTGGAAGCTTTTTTTTTATCCCAGGGAGAATATAAATAACAGCATCACAGTATCCTTTGTAATACAATGTCATAATGTTGTATATAGTTTTTTACAGTTAATAAATTATTCATTAGGGTTTAAAAGATCAAATCAAGAAAGAAATTTTGTAATTCATTTGTAGAGAGATTTAAAAGGTGCCTGGAAGTATTAAAACCAAAGTTGGGAATCAGCTTCCACTATCACCCACAGCCTTCACATAGTTGTTGGGCAAACTTCTAAAACACTTGTTGGGCTAACAGTCTCCATGCTTGGTCTCTGAAGAAGGATTTCTTTATTTATTTAAAGAAAGTTGGAGCAAGATAATTTTCATTTTCTTTGAAGACAGCGGAGGTGAGAGGATTTTTTTTCTTCTAAAATTTTTGACCACATTTTCTGAGCCTAGTCAATCCTACATGACTGCTGCCTCCTGATCTATGGGTTTTTTTCCCGTCTCTTGACACACCTCTCCTATGTTCCCTCCAAATTGTGAGAGTTTTGAAACATTTTGCAACTTTAATAATCCAGTGAACAGTTTTTCAGACATACAGAGCCATCAAAAGGTTTCTGTTGACATCCATATGATCTGTGGGAGCCCAGCACCTTTGAAAATCAGGCCATAGAGCCTTCACATTGATTTAGCTGCATATCCTATATAAAGCTTTAGATTGGTTTAAGCTTCTTAAGATGATTTAGGGGTTATAGATTTATAGAAATTGGAAAATTCCACTCATAAAAAGACTTCTTGATTTGGAGATAGCAAGGGGTCTGAGTGGATGAACTGAAGATGATGACAAATTTTTTCCATAAGCGTGTATTTGTGTGCAAGTGTGAAAATGAATGTTTAGGTCCCAACAGAAACAGAAGCTCATCAATCTTTTGCCAGTTGATATCAAGGTTACTGAACAAACGCAGTTTATGAATAACATTGATAGATATGAATTGTTCTTTACCAGCTGATACCTGATAATTTTTTATGGTTTCCCGATTGATTTAAGAATATTAAATATAAACTCTGTAAGTGTGAATCAGAGGATACACTAAGAGCTAGAAAGTAGAGAAATATGGAAGCTAAGATTGTACAGCCAAGCTCAACTCCGTCTTCTTGCACACATGTATTTTGTGATAGCAGTTTCTGAGAACAGTCTTTCTCACTGTGTTGTTTAGAGTGCCATAATACCATATGCAGTGTTCATGTCCGTTAAAAGGTATAGGCTATAGGTTACAAGCACCAGGACAGAGTTGAGGTTGTCATTCAGGCTTGGTTTGTTCTTGATTTTTGACTGCTTAACCTTACAAAGTTAATTTTTCATGAATCTTAAGGTGTAGAAAATTTGTTAAAGAGCTGTTGTGTGTCTTTGCAAAAAACACTTCATAATCATTAAATTAAATTAAATTAAAGTCGTCTTAAATATGCACAGATCTGATACACATGGTACAAAACACAGAAGGGAGGCTATCACACTGAAAATTTGTTTCAAATCTGAAAGCTGATGTATAAATTGATAAAGTTCTCCTTGTGATTACCTCATAACGAGTAACACTTCTGTTCCATGACGTGTATCTAAACACAGAATCTGGCCACTAAGAAGGAAAATAGCTTAATATTGGCATGTTGTTTCCCTATTTTCCATTCTCCTTTTTCCATTGATTTTGTTTGGCAAATTAGCTCCCCATGAGAGCAGCCTGAACAGCATTGAGCAATCATTTTTGAACCTGTTGAGTTCCTGTTGAAAATTCCTGTTATTGTCATGCTTCGTTTATATTTACTGCAAAAGAGAAGTACTCCCTCAATAAACAGAAAAGCTTTCCGGAATCCTCTGTCATAATGGCATTCTTGGAAGTGGTGCTTTGTTACAATTTAAACAAAATCCACTGGCCATTTATGTGAGCCCTCATATATCTTTGCAAACCAGCAGATATCTAATGTTTTGTTGGTATGGCATCATGGTACATTTTGGACCACCAAAACAAAAGTATGAAGCTGTCAACGCAACTTCAGAATAAATAAAATGAAACTATGAGAAGCAGGACAATTGTAAGCTGAACATCACTGCAACAGCTATAGTTTTCAGTGCTCAGCATGTAATCCTGCACTCAGCCTCCTAAAGTAACGGTTGTGTTTCACAGGTCTTTGAAAAACTACCCAAAGTTCCAGCACCTGATGCCAGACAAAGACCCACTTCCAGCTTTTCCATTACTGTTAAAATAGACTCAGAATAGGGAAGGCCTCCACAGAGCCAAGGCAGCTGAGAAATGGGATCCAAGAAGTTGCTTGGGTGTCCAGATGAGGCACTACATGGCACTCTGGATCTTTTCCCCTGGATTGTTGCATTGGTAATTTTTTTTTTTTTTTTCAACCTGACAGCTGAGTTCTGGATGTAGGAGAAGGGCTACGTCAATTTTCTGGCCATAATGGGATAGCTCAGTTTGCTGACTTGTCATGGGAAGGGGTAAAGCTGGGTTGTTGGCTTTTGAGTGTGAATGGTATGAGAGTTAGGCTGCAGTTTGGGAGGAAATGGTGATCTGAAAAATATCTGGACACGAAAGAACAAGGGGAGAAAACAGAAGTTTGCTCCTTCTCAGAGACAAAAGACAGGTTGTTCTTCTGGCAATTTAAATAAAACGAGAAAAATGCAGGTTAAATTAAAGCACAACTTTTGACAAAGAAAAAGATCTAGTTATTTAAGTAAACCTAAAATCAGCATCCCAAGTCCAGTGCTTTTCCCCTTGATTTCAATGCAGAATGAGTTTCTTCCTGTCCTAATTTCTCTTACTTCCTGCCTATTAGCAGGAAAATGGCAGCCACCATGGAATAAGCTCAGAGACATCCACATCCATAGAAAAGTTGAAACTTCAAGAGGTATTTCTTAAACAATGTTTTTTTAAACTTTATATATATTCTTTTTCATCTATTTATATACCTGTGCAATGTTTGATAGGAAAGCACTGGAGAGTTTTCTTCTATGATTAACAATTAATGATAAATACTTAGCACTCATTTAGCACTTCACATCTTTTGTAAAATAAAACTTTTTTTTTTGCTCTATACCTTTTATAAATATTAACTATTTGAACATTAACTTTGGGGTTTTCTTTAAACCTAGTCCTGTCTCCCATTGTTATGATTCAGCTAAACTGATTCTTGCTTTCTCCGCTGGACTTAATTTTTTTTTTTTTTAAGCTTCTTCACAGATATATTTACTATATAGTTTATCCAAAGGTGAACTTTGCACAACTCAGCAACAAGAGTGAGAAATCAAACACAGAAATGATTATATTGCCTTTCCCTAAGCTTTTGACTTGATAAGTTCAATACGGAACAGATATGGTTTTACTTCTGGCATCCCTGTATTTACGTGGTTTGTCTCTGGTCTGCTTCATCAACTAATGCACTCCCAATGCTTTTGTATGGATGCTTACTGTGGCTCAGTATTTTTAGACTTATTGATGATGAATCTTTTGGTTGTCATCTTTGATTGTCTAGTTATATATCTTTAGTTGATATCCAGCAGATTGATTGGTATCAGTGCTGGAATCCTGCCTTAAACGAGTGTTTACCTCTAAGATCATTTTAGTAAGTGAAAGCTGCACCTGTTTTGCTCAGCGCTGTGTACTGAGATTTCAAACTAAGAGAAATCTTTCCTGTTCAAGAATTTGCCTCTTAATCTTCACTACTTGTAATTTATGAGTCTTTGTCTGGTGAGCTTAGTTAAACTGTGTGTATCGCAGAAATCCAGATCATTTCACTGTTGTCTTTTTAAGTTCATTAAGTCCTGATCCTCTGAGGTGCTAAGTCTTGTGCTTGCCTCAGCTCTCTGGGAGTTTACCATACTTAAGCATCTCATAGGATCGGATGAGTGTAAAGCCTGTTGAAATTGATAGGTACTTTTCAGCTGCCTTCAATGTTTTTTGGATTAAGCTCTTGATTAACTAAATTATATAAAATTATATATGGGTTATCCTCTTCTATACTGTCAATTTCACTTACTTGAAATTACAATTTTGTAATTTTACTAGGATTGTTGCTTTAACAAGTCCATCTCTGCTGAAACAGTTGTTTAATTACACAGTGATACTTGCAAAGACAGAATATATCCAGTTCCCAGGTCACTTAATAGTCTCATATTATCTCTTAGGGGCTTCTGGTTATACACCTTAGAACTGTGTTATTTTATATAAAGGTGATATAAGTGAAACACTGGACACTCTTGAATGTCACTGTTGCCCGCTTGGTCTGGTCATTCTAGAGTATGTTTGCTTTTGTTTTTCCTCTTGCACTTGTGAGCAGTGGTTTCAGACTATATCTTTAATAACTTATACCGTGTATTGCTGGTGATATATTTTTTTTCACAAGCCTTTCAGAACTGGCAGGCTGTTGTAGTAGGCTCTATACATGCATGCCTGCCAATTGCTATGACTATAAAAATGGGAGGGAGCCTTCACTCATCATATGGATTATGTCTGGGAAGTGGGCAAGTAGAATCAATATTATCTTGTGCCAAATCAAGCTTGTTTGATGGTAGTAAGTGGAATATGATACCTTGATCAGGGGTAAGTTATAAACAGATTACGTTGTCATGCAGTTATTTTGATACCTGCTCAGTTCTGAGGCTTCACTTCTACAATTGGTCTGCACTGCTACTGTGGATACCAGGATGGCTCTTTTGCTGTCTTTTGTCATATTCTCATCCCAGCCAGTTCTCTGATGCTTTGTTTGTATGTCTTCATACTCCAAAGGGATTCTGTGTGCTGATGCTAGATTGATCAGATCAAAGAGTAAATTTTAGGACGATGACAGAAAGGACATTTTGAGTTGTCTAAAGTGATTGTAATGGCTCAGTGAAATGGCAGAATTTACTGTAAACGGAATGAAGTGGTTTGTGCTATTTCTTTTGTTAAATATTACTTAAAGTTTTAGTAACGTCATCCTCAGAGAGGAGCTAAGGCCTTACAACTCTATCTTGATTTAAGTTTTACTGTCTTTAGTATGTTAGAACTGTTTTCCTGCTTTCTGAATTCTTTTGAGTAGTAACATCACATCTTGTGCTGTATGTTGGTGATCTGAATTTTTTATTTGTGGGAAAATGACTTGTGCATCCTGTCATTTGTGTGTTTGCACACGGTCTAAGGTATTTACTCTAAAGAATACTAAATATATTCGACAATATCAGTGCTTTTAGCAGAGTTGATGAGTCACATGGTTCTCATTATACCTGCAGACTTGTAATGCTTCCTTTGCCACTCGTGACCGACTGCGCTCACACCTAGCATGTCATGAAGACAAAGTTCCATGCCAGGTGTGTGGGAAGTACTTGCGAGCCGCATATATGGCAGATCATTTGAAGAAACATAGTGAAGGACCAAGCAATTTCTGCACTATCTGTAACCGAGGTAATGAAGAAACTAATTTTTTTATTTCAATGGGACGGGACAACACTTGAGGGAAGCTGTAAGGCTACATGACTGTCTGCAACAGGAGGAGGTTATACCATATATGTGTAAATATTCTTTGGTTTTCTTATCAAACGCTTAACCTTGAAACTGTTGGAGCTATAGGCTTGGCCTTTTTACATGGCTGATAGTTCCTGAAGAAACTCATTTTAAATCTGAAGCAAATTCTTTCTAGACAGTTTGAAGAATTTTATTTGCTAAATAGCCAGATAAATAGCCCTATAAAATAACCATGATGTGTTGCCTTGCCGCTATTCACCATATACCTTTTTTTGTATACCTGGTTAGACTTGAGTCCTTGCGTTCAGTTTGGAAGAAGAATCTCTGAAATACACACCAACTTGAAAATTATACACTGTATGTAAAAAAAGTCTACATTATATTATCGGTCTTGCTTAACCTCCTGGTGCAGCAGTAGAGTCAAGCTGCTTCTCCTTCTTAACCCAAGAAATTGCTTTGTATTAATGTACATTTCTAAACCAAAGTTTTTAAAGAGCACTAGAAATGTGCTTTACCTTTATTTGTACAAATACAGCTTTTCATAGAATCGTAGAATATCTTGAGTTGGAAGGGACCCATAAAGATTGAGTCCAACTCCCTGCTCCTCGCAGGACTACCTAAAACTAAACCATATGACCAAGAGCTTTTGAAGCTTTTCCATCTGTTTGTGATACTCTTCAGTTGGAGAGAGTTGTAAATTTAGGCTTTGTGGAATGTAAGGCAAGCTGGAAAAATGATTTTGACTTACTGGTGTCTTTTTTTTGAAAGATTAATACACAACTTCAAAACATATTGTTGGCTCACAGAGGCATACATACCTAGTAAGGGTAGGAAGAGGTTGCTGCTGTGTTTTGGGATCTTGTTTTTTCTGATGAGTCATTTTTTGATGATGTGTGTTCCCTTTTCTAATTTAAGAGAGGTGAAATCTTTTGAGAGAATAAAGCTGTTCTGTATTTAATGTGAGGCCTCTACAGGGAGCTTTTGGATGACTAGGAGTTGATGAGTAGTGAGGGACATTCAGTTGCAAGGGAGGTATTTCCAGTAGTTGAACTGTCTGTTAGGTCCTGAAAACGATGTTAACAGTTTGAGTGGAAAAGGCATCTGGGTTGAAAAGCTTCAGATTCTGAAGCTCCAGGTAGATGGTACAAAATGAAGCTTGGCCTCCTTTTCAGCTGAAGGCCTATCTTCTGGAAAACTGCTTAAGCTTATCCCTGTTCTTTTTGTGGTAACAACGTGGAAGATGCTATCCAAGATCCAGGTGCTGTCCTGTTCTGCTTCAGCTCAACGTGGTGCCAAAGAGAAACTCAAATGGGTTGGGAGGAATTGTCTCCTTTCCAAGATTCGTAAGCTTGAGTTTCAACTTACCTACCACTGGATGTCAGTGCAGCTCTTTCGAAAGTCAGCCAGCATCACAAAGGCAGATCTGGCATTCAAACAATGAAATAACTGAATGGTTTATTCACATTTTACAGGTTTAAATGTACAGTGGAAATTTAAATAAAATACACGCTTCTCTGTAATAGGATAGGGAACCTCTTGTACAGAAAACTTTAAGCAACTACTTACGGTTTGTGTATTTCATGTGTGTTGCCAGAATTTAGTCTGCTGTGAATTTCAGTTTACATCAGCACTTAGAAAACGTAATTAATTGGTGAATTATTGTTAAATATCTACCCAGTGTTAAAAATTCATAGGAAAGGGAAGTTATGAACTGGATTTGTCAAACAACTGTGTTATGAACTCGTTGTTATATGCTGTGAATTTTGATTATAGATTTATGATCCATGACAGCAGAATTTTTAATCCAAAGTGTTCTAGAATCAAACTCTAATGTTCATTGTTTTAAATAGATATTTTTTAAATTGTAGAGCCTGGCAAGATGAAGTATAGTGGAAAATTTCTGGATTAGAAACATCTATTCCATAGTGCAGTCAGAAGCTACGTGCCATACCTCCAACTGCGATTGTGCCATGGCTATGGTGCTTCTGCAATGGGGTTTTGTTTTATTCTTCCCTCAGCTAATGTGCTGGTGTGTTTTTGAATTAGAACTTAGCTAGTGCTGGATATAGTAATTGTCAAACAAGAATGCTCAAGCTGCTTGTAGAGAGAATTTTGGGTGTTGGCCCACCAAAAAAAAAAGTGGATGAAAAGGTGACTCTTACACAGCTGAACATATCCTGGTGTTAAAGACAGAGCATAGAATCCCTCAGTTTATCCCATCAGACTGAGGGCTTTTCATGGAATGTCATCAATTGTCTCACCTTCTTTTGAAGGTTTAATGGATTTAGGAGATGGGGAACTCAGTACCTCACTGAAAGCAGGAGCCACTGGTTTGCCATGTCATGCGTGTGCCCATTTGCTGTTTTTATTTGTTTGTTTATTTTACAAAATGGCAGTATAATGTCCAAAAATTACCATCTGTGGTTTGATGTTTGTTCCAGGTTATTTTCTTACCTAGGGTCTTTATGCTTAGAGTAATTATGGAAGCAATTAAATCCTGTTAAATCAGGGAAGCTGTGCAGTGGTTTTTTCCTGGGACTTTCTGTTTGGGTTTTGCCTTTTTTTTTTTTTTTTAAAGAATTCATCTAAAATGTGCTTATGAAAACTAATCCTCACTTTTAAAGACAAATTCTCTTCAATCAGTTTAAATAAAAAAGACCTGCTCCTGCTTTGTTGTTACATAATCTTCTATTATCATCCTTAGGAACTTTATTTGCTTATGTGGGCTTTTTCAGAGAACTTAAGGGATTATTGACTCTGGCAAGTCTAGAACTGGTGCTTTGCAATAACATGTGCAACTCAGAAGATTCATTTTCTGTTTCAGACACATAGGCGTTGTTTGTTTCACAGAACTCAAATTAGTTAGGAGAAGGGTAAATATTCCAATCTCAAGTTAGGTGGATTTTTTTTTTTTATTTTTTTTACGATAAGGTGAATTCTTGTATATTTCATGGTGGATACAGAGCTGATTAAAGCAAGACACGTTCTCTGGATGTTCCAGCTAAATCTAAATTAGAATTTTTGAAAAAGGAACAACCTGCAATTATTTCTACAGTCTGTCTCCTTAGAGATGTTATCTAAGAGATCAAGGGATAGATCCCATTTATATAAAGCAGATAATTTCCTCTCTATACATGTTTTTAATGTTGGTTCCTCTGGTACGAAGAAGTAATCTGCTCTGCAGAGCTGAGAGATGTGTACAGGTAAAGCAACAACTACATTTCTCCTTTGAAAAATACTGCCACTTTATCCTCTGCGTTAGCCTGACTTTGTTTTTAAAGAGATTTTTAAAAGTAAAGGATTTTTGTCTATGAATCCCCCATCTTCCTAGGACAGGCATTTATAATTAAGGTCTGGTGGGGAAAAAAAGGCTGCTGCTAAGTGCTTCAGAAAAAAATTAGGATAAAAACAAAAAAAAATCTCACTTTAAACTGTTTCCTATGAAGCAGTTGCCATTCTTACTGCTTTGATGGGAAGTTGATGACTCACATGTTCATCTGCCAAGTGCATAAAGGGGAGCTAATACACTTTGCATGCAGTTTTCATTATATAAAACAATGTACTCTACAAATAGAATTGCAGGGTTCAGAAAAAATATTGTCTAGCAGAGATTACAACTTCAGATTTTCCTGTGTCAATTGTAGTATAGAAAAACACTGAATACCTGTATGTAGTCCCTTTTTAATGGTTGGCAGTGAGATTTTAATGCATTGCTACATAAAGAGGCTTATTTCAGCATGCATGTGGTTATTACAGACATGTATGAAGTAAGGGAAGTACCTTATAGTTGGAAGTATCACCATTATAGCTGTACATTGTGTTCTTTTCTCTTACCAGTCAAACACTGGTCCTTTCCATGTCTACAGTGAATTTTTGGTATTTAGAAAAATATATTTTCTTGCGGCCCAGTGAGATATTCAGTACAGCATTTTGTGTCTGAGGGTAGGTCTTGCACTATTTCGGAGGATAATATCCTTACATTAATTCCCTGGATGACTTGGCCTAGGTGATTCTGCTCCATTCTATTTTGAGAGTCATATGTTCTTGGTTTCTTCAGTTGTGATGTATCTACTTTTCTGCACTTTTATCTTCAACTCAGGGGTCTACAGTAACTATCTCTTTTCATTCTGAGCAACCTGCCCTTTCTCCCCTTCAGCAGGTTGCTGTGGAGTTCTGTCTTGCTCTGCAGGTCCTGTATGTATAATTCTTAATAACCCCTGAATGCTCTTTGATCCTGGCTTCGAAGAAAAGTCCGGGTAGAGGGGTATTCTGTTGGGTAGGCCCAGGGAATTCTAGTGTAAAGACACATTCATTATTAAATTCAGCACCTGAAACTAACAGCTGCTGTTAGAAAATCCACCCCAGAGAGGTGTGCCAGTATGGGTTTTGCATCCTTCCTAACATATTATATATCATCAAATGTAAATGCAGTTATATCTCTATAAAAATGGCTTTAGAGTAGTATATCTATTCATATTTAAAGTGAAGCATTGGTGTGAAAGTTCTCTTGCTTGTCCTCTAAATGCTGTATGGGTTTAAAAAACTCTAGGTCTTGGGTTTTCTCTATCTGGAAAGGGAACCTGGAACTCTGTGACAGTGAAACTTGTGTTGTGTTCTCAGTTGTTAAAGAAAAATGTTTCTAACATGAAACTGTCGTAATATTCTGTTCAAAATTTAATTGAAAATTAAGATGGTTGTTGATAAGCTTACCTGTGTAGGAAGTCTTTAAAACTCTGTCTTCCTTGTGCCTTGTGTATGGTCCAAATGTGCTATTAATAATTGAGAATCTTATTCAAGTCTGAATTTAAAAATATTCCAAAATATATGTGAGAGAATTTATTGCATTAAAGGAAAAGGCCAAATTAGTGAAACAATTTAAAAAAGCACATGCACAAATGTAAAAAACTGTTTTGTTCAGAAATCAGTTGTTGGAAATACACAGTTTTAATTTCAGTGGTTTGGGTTTACAGATCAGAGCTAATAGAAATACTGACATTTCATTTTAGGGTTTTTTTTTTTGTTAACTGCAGACAAAGTATGAGTTTTAGTATGCTTTTTAAAACTCAGGATGAGCTGAGTGGAGGAAATATTTTTCAAATATTACCCTAGGACAGAATTGTATTCCTTTAAAAACCCAGTAGTTTTAGCTTTCTGCCTTCTGGGAATCACTATAAATGCTAGAAACCTGAGGAGAAAGCACAGTACGTACCAAAGAGGGGTGTTACTAAATGGCATTCCTTCAAATCTTAGCAGCATAAAATAAACTAATTTGCACTATCTTCCAAAGTATTATCAGATGATGAAGGCATTTTTAATTAAAATAAATAAAATGGCACAAAAATGGTGAAGAGACATGGGTGCCTTTTTGTATCGTGGCTCTTCTGCCTTTTTTTCCCTGAAAGTTTCATGTCATCTGCTATGTTTGCTTACATAGGATTTGTTTCTCAAGGAGGCTGTTCTTTCATCATGACTTCCAAAAATCAAATTAAGTCTAATGAAAGGTATGCATTGCATTCGTTGCCTGATTATGTCTAGGAATCCTACCTGAGCATGTTGTAGGTAACCAGAAGTCGAGATAGTGTAATGGCAACTTATATAATAATAGGGAGTAATATAGTATGCTAAAAGGGAGAAGGAGCAAGAGAAAGATTAAAAGAACAGGGAAGGCAGATGTGTGTCTTTGCTGGTGGCAGGATCTCATCTCCTTTTATCTTGTTTAGGTTTCTCCTCTGCCTCCTACTTAAAGGTCCATGTTAAAACCCACCACGGTGTTCCCCTTCCCCAGGTCTCCAGGCACCAGGAGTCCATCCCGAATGGGGGAGCAGCGTTCCACTGCGTCAGGACCTATGGCATCAAAGGCAAGAGACTCACTGCTCTGCACCTTGCTCTGTGCAGAACTTTGTGTTGTGGGATGTTGGGCTGGGTGGGAATAAGGACAGGGAGGATACTGGAAAGAAGCTTAGGGAGATGCAGAGAAATTACATAGCATCACATAGTATGTAATATCTGTCCTTGGCTAGCCGATTTAACAAGTCTGGGGGAAGGAGGTGGACCCGTAAGGGTATGTGAACTTTTGGCAGCTTCTTTGATTTTAGAGACTGAAAAGCCAGTTAGTTCATCTTGAGCATCTTCCTAGGCACAGTCAGTATTTGAATTTTGCCTGAAGGGTGCAGATCCTTGACAGTTCCTTAGTCCCACTGTACTTGAATCTCGCGTCAGTCAAACCATGTTTCTGATTTCTGATGAAGGAAGGGGGAGCTACAGAATGCAGTTCATAAAGATTCTTGAGCAGTGAAAGCAATATTCATTCTCAGGCTGATGCGGAGCCATGCAACTATCTGTAGTTAAATTTATGCTTCTTAATGCTGTTGTTGGGGAGGAGAGGTAGAGGGTGATAATAATACCGTTACTTTTTTTGGTTTTTAACCTGCATTTAACTTCCTGGAAAAAAAAACCCAGATATGATTTTAAGAATAGCTAAAGAGTGTTTAACTTCTGAATATGTAAAGCTGTATGTTAATCTATATAGAATAGCTTGCTTTTTGTTGCTTCTTGGTGTGAGCTGTCAGTATTCCTGGTGAAGCTGAAACATCAGAAAATTCTCCAAAACCATGGTTGTCCCAAAAAAGTTACATTTTTTTTTCTTGCCCAGGAGGACACAGCAGGCTGGGTTAAACAAAGTCTGTGCCAGCAGAAAGCTACAGTTGTGTAATTTTTTTTCTGTTGAAGTCCTGATAGATTTACTACAGAAGCCCTTTGGTTTTGGGTGGTGTGCTCATTTAACAAGAGATTTACTCAGCTCAGTGGTGTATTGATTTCATGCGTATCCTGTTTGGTTTGTAATGTTGAGTCCAGAGCAAATCTGTCTTTCGGGTTGTGCCAAGTGGTTCTTTGGTCTTCTAGAGTTAATAGTAGATACAGCTTATTTGTATTCAGAGACTTGTTTAGGGAGTACGTCTGAGTTTCCCACGCTCATTCATATGCTCTGAGCAAAACGTGTAGACAAACTTTCTTGGCGTACTGCCAGAGGAGAACAGGGGAACACTCCAAATATATCAACGGCTTTGCCAGGATATGTATCCAAATGACTTAAAATAGTGTCCCTAACCTCTCTCCTGTTTCATGCTACAGTATTTAAAGATTGAACACTTTTAGATTACGAAGTTCAATTCTAACAACGTTGCACTTAACTTGTAAAAAAAGAGTTCCTCAAGACTAAATGGAATTGCACTTCTTAAATTGCAGTAGCTCACTGCTGTTTTGCTGAGTATTTCGAAGTTTCTTCGCATCTTGCTTCAGCCTGTTATACTTTATTAGGTTTCTAGGCTCTTCCCCAAAGTATCAACAATATTTCAGAAGTGTGGGAGTGACTTGTACAGTTAAAAATTCATCATTAGGTCCATCCTTTTGTAGTGCCTGAGGTGTAAACGTTGTGAGACATCTTTGGGATTCAAAAAAGTATTACATAAACCAGAGACCCATTATGGATGCATTCAGTATCATGACAAATCCATAATAAAAACCTGGATGTTGCTCTGATAGCAGCCCAGTGGTTTGTAAAGAGGACCTGTGGTTAAGGGCTTTAGAATATGAGGGATGGCGATGTTAAGTGTGTATCATTCTGTCACAACAGGCACTAAGGAAATCAGACAGTAATCAATATCATCTGTTTGGATGTATGTTAAATAATTTTTGGGGAGATAAGATTCTGAAAATTTCTCTCTTTTCTTTTTCCCGTAGAAGGCCAGAAATGTTCACATTCGGACCCGATTGAGAGTTCTGATTCATACGGAGACCTCTCTGACACCAGTGACCTCAAGACTCCTGAGAAACAGAGCACCAATGGGTCCTTCTCGTGTGACATGGCAGTCAGCAAAAACAAAATGGAGACGGAAGGAGAGAAGAAGTACCCTTGCCCTGAATGTGGCAGCTTTTTCAGATCAAAGTCTTATCTGAACAAACACATACAGAAAGTTCATGTCAGGGCTCTCGGTGGCCCACTGGGGGACCTTGGTCCTGCTCTAGGATCCCCCTTTTCACCCCAACAGAACATGTCTCTCCTGGAGTCATTTGGGTTTCAGATCGTCCAGTCAGCATTTGCATCATCCCTAGTGGATCCAGAGGTCGACCAGCAACCAATGGGGCCAGAGGGGAAATGAGATCAGTTTGATCTTAACAAAGCAAAGCAGCAGTCTGGCTATAATGATAAGATGCTGTGAATGAAAGAGGAAGTAATGAAATTTGGTTCTATAGCTGAGAATTTTTTATTCATTTTAGCTTCCCTCTTTGTCTCATGCCCTACCCCACCTTTAAACCTTCACTGAGGAGAGGGAGAAAATGCTTCTTAGCTGATAAATTACAGAAGATGGTGACCTTGAATAGGATACATGACCTAAAACACCAAATGGAGCTTTAGAGGCTGCTGCTGGTGTTTCGTCATGATCTTCTAGAATAAACAGAAGTTGTCAGCACTGAGTTGAGAATTAGTCCTAGTGACCGAGGCACCTGGGGAGCTACAGCTACAGGGAGCTATGCTTTTGTTCTCTCTCTATTCCCCACCTTCCCTAACCTACCCCAGAAAAACAGTAAGTTTTAAAAACAGACCCATTATTGACCCATTATTGAATATAACATTAAGTAAAATGCCCCGTGGTACCTAGCAAGTTACAATGCAGTTGTCCTTTTAAACACAGAAAAATTTAAAGAAGGTGAGAGAATTTGAACCCCTTCTGCCATTTGTGAGGCTGTGAGTGCTGCAGCAGGACTGAACTGCTGAGAAAAATCACCATTCAGAACAGGTTGGTTTTGTTACTTTTAACCATTAAACTTGCTGTCAGGTTTTTAATTCTCTATTATTATTATTTTAGGACCTGTTGTAGTGAATTGCTACTGAAAAGCCAGTCTAAGGCGATACACAGAGCACTCTTAAAGCAGCAGTCACATTAGGGTTAGTATTAATTTTTTTTTTAGATGTACCATAATTAATAACTTGGCTAGTTGATTGTTTTAAGTCTATGAAAGAAATAGTTTTATGGGGGGGGGGGAGGGGAAGGAAGGAAAAATACCATTGCAGTCTGGTTGACTGGTGCTCATTTTTCATGTGGGGACCTAGGGTATAAACACAATCAGCTATCGGGTTAACACTATGTACCACTGACTTGTTTAGTGTGAATAAACCCAGGGGTTCACAGAGTGATTTTGGTTTAATTGGATTGGACTCTATTAAAGAAGTTAGTATGTTACTTTGCATCCCCTCGTCTTGTCTGGTTTTTGAGCAATTTAGCCACCTGTCCAAAAGGTGTGCAAATGAGAACCAGTAGATAAGACATTAATCCCTCTCTACACTGTACTGTATTCTCAGTGACCTGGGCTTTTTGGCTAGAGTTGTGCTCTCCTGATCTGCCTCTAGTCAGGTTTGCAAAAGCCAGTCTTAATTCTTTCTTTTCCAAAGAAGAAAGTTTCTACTATAAGAGATGGGAATTTCAAACAGCATATCTCTGAAAAAGAATTGATTACAAAATGCAGAGAAGCTGGGCTCTAGGCTGTTGGGGGTTCCATTTAATCTGAAAATACCACTTGTGCAGAAATAATGTCCTTTCTTGGCCCTCCCTCTCCTCCCTTGTAACTTGTCAAGGTCTTTATGTACCAAATCCAGGTATAAATGTTGTTTAATTAACGCAGGGTTAGGAGTTAGGAATACTCTGAGTTATAATTATGGTTCTGCTGTTGATGCTCAAGGTCACATAGGACAGCTCACTGAATTTATTCCTTAATTTCCCATCTGTGAAGTTTTCTCACAATTGTTGTGAGGGTTAATGAGCAAAGGTTTAAGCAGTGATTTGGTAAACTAAGTTGCTATGTGTACTGAATGTTTCTAGAAAGGCCGTTCTGAAGAGCCCGAGTCCCACACCAAACTTGCATTCTATGAAATAACTGTCTCCGTCATTAATACAGTGCTGGAGCAGGGTAGACCACCTCACACCAGGACCGACATCCTCTGCAGGAGGTATGTCTGTATTAAATATGAACATAGCCACAAACTGCTGTTGCGCCACAACTTGTGTTGCCCAGGTGCTCCTAATCCAAACCCTGCAGCTAGCGCATAACTGAAATAAGACACATTCCTGTTTTGGTCTTATGTTAGAAGTATAGAGCCTTTTGTAAGTATATGGATTTTGGAATGATGTTCTAAATTCTACAGACTGAGCAGCCCCAGCTTCTCTCCTACAAGAAGCTATTTTTTTGTACTTGTTCTTGAGTATTATAAACCAAGGATGAATAATCAATGGCTTTCTCTTTATAGCACCAGCACTTTCTAAATTGAGAGCATCTTGCAGTGGACTTGATGTTTTGCTATTAATCTGTGTTGGGAGACTGGAGGACATGTTCTTCTTCATTCATCTTCCCCCAGACTCCCTGGAATAGGTATGAGTCTCATTTAAAAGGGAAAAAAAAAAACCCAAACCAAACCAACCCACCTTCAGACTAGAGCTTCATGGAATTGTTGTTGCTCTACTGGTAAGCTTAGTTGACAAATAGAAACAGGAAATTTCGGAAAGGTAACAAAACATTGTAAAATACCTAACAAGTCTAGAGCATGATGAGACAACCTTGTAAGTTGCTAAGCAAGTCAAGATAGAGAAGGCTTTCCAGTCAGCATGACAATTCGTTGGGATTAGCAAATGCAACTGCAGCCACTCTGATTTACTAATAGTATCTAAGTCACCAGGAAAATTTCTTTTGAACTGAGGCTGTATTCTGGAAGATATAAGAAGTTTGTGTCCCAAATGTTCCTATATGCACTCAAAGAGGGTGCACTAGTTGTAAAATTCAGCTTCAACATCCACGTCCAGAATATATGATATTTTCATCCTAATTTAGCTCCACTGACTTTAGTGTTACTAGTGGGTTGAATTTTGGTCATGTGTATCAGAATTTAATTTTGAACGCTACAGAATTTGACTGATGAAACAAATTAAAAGCCTTGAACTAAAAAGGAAGCCTTCCAAAACACTAACTGTGCATTTTGCTTGTCCAAAGAAAATGCTTACTAAGTTGTTGTGAATACACTGAACGAAAGCTACTTACTTCTCAGTCTAGTGGACAGGGAAACAATTAGGCAGGAAGCTAAACAATCCTGAAATGACAGTTCTGGATCATCCTAGTGTAAATGGGAGAGATTTGCACCAACACAAGACCGGTGCAGACTAGTGCCAGCAGTAGGTTGGGCAGATCTTTAGCAGTGGTGTGTTTTCAGAGCTTTTGGCTTCTTCGGGGGCATATTCCGTTCTGGATAGTAATTTAATTTACATGCAAATTCTTTATATTCTGTACTTTGGGAAATGTCTGCTTCTCATAGAACAGAAGACAGATCCAAACAGAAAACTCAGCCTCATAAGTTCAGGGTTCAAAGGGAAATACTTAATATGCCCTGAGCTGCAACCTCACTTAACTTTTCTATTACATTTTTAACTGGTGTATCGGTGTGTAGGTGATAGTTCTCATTTTGGGCCAGCCCTCCTTTCCTTGTCATCTTCTTTGGTGGGACTGCAATGCAATGTTTGAGTCAGCGCACTTCTCTGCCAAGAAGGGAACTTCAGTTCATACAAATTTTGATAATCAGAGTTGTAGTATTTTTTTGTATTATAGGGAGTCCTTAAACCCCTCAACTGAGGCTCAGACCCTTGTATATTAGGTATGATGAAAACATCTTCAACCATTTATAATCTAAACATTAAAGATAGACAAGAGAGGAATAGATGCTTATAGGTGAATGAGTGAAATAAAGATGAAGGTCTAAAAACCGCTTGCATGCATGCTTAAGTGTTGTGTTGAATGTAGGGGCACAGACTTATCATCAGGCTTCTTTTGTTGCCTGAAATAATTTATCTTTATGTACTGTTAATCCACCACAAATGCAAGGTAAAGCAATTTAATGTGAATTTATTCCATACTGAGTTAAGTGACATTACCTGGCATTTGTCACGTGCTAGATGTGTGCAAACAGACTTACTAGTGTGGCTCACCTGATGCATGGTAATGTGGTGTGTGTGAGCTCTCAATCTTAAGTGATTTGCCTGTGATGACGTGGGAAATTGATAGCAGAACCAGAAATTGAACACAGATTTTCCTTCTCTCAATCCAGTGCCTTAACTATAGTAGGGCAAAGTATTATATGTTGGGGGGGATGATCGTTTTGTTTGTTTTTTAAAGCCTAGAACTATAAGATGGTATGGTCTTCCTACCACTCTTTGGAATAATTGCAAATGCCCAGTCACAATTTTAGACCTGTTTGAGTGCCAGTGACTTAGGGAATATTTGGTTTTTTCCCACGTATTCCCTGAAATTATTGTTCCTCCCTCAACTGCTGTCAGCAGTAAGGAATGACTTGAATAGAAGAGCTGTGTAACTGAATGTCTATCTAACTCAACTAATTGAATTGATAGTATGAAAGCTAACCTAGATTTTGTAGGCTCTGTTGTAACTTTAGTGTCTTGTTTTTTCACTAAATCTTTGTTCCTAGAAATCAATATCTGAACTTATGTCTTGAGTCTGGAGTGGGGTACCACTTTCAGCTTTAATTTTTTTTAAGGTGCTTGCTTGAGGAAGTAGATGCCAAAGTAAACTTCAAAGGAACTCCAGACTTCAGTGTTGGAAGAATGAATGGAGAGCAAGAGCTCTCTTTGGGTTTCATGAGAGAGAAATGGACAAAGTAAAGTACAGTACCAAAATTTTAAGTAATGAAACAGGAAAGGCTTTTCTTTATCACCCACAAAAATAATCAGATATTTTCAATTGTTCAGCGTGGCAGAAACTCTGAGAGCAAGTGCCAAACAAAACCATGGAATGTGTTGGCTTTTCCAGCATTATGCATATACCTTATGAATACCATTATGAATATGTTAATGTAAATTAAGCCAGCTTTGTACCATTCACCTTTTGCGTGGGCACAGTACCTGAGTTTTAACTGAATAGAACATAAGCTCACAGTGAATCTCTGAGCTTATGCTCTCAGATCCACCCTGAGAGGCAAAACAAATGAGCAACCCAATAGGAAAACTTAAAAGGGAAAACAGATTCTGGAAGATTCCCACGTCCCCTGAGAAACTCCCGGTTTTTATCCTGAACATCCTTTTCAAAACAAGATCCTTCGGCTGTTGTGAATGAGCCTTTGGGAACAGATTTGGCTTTCGGCCCAATCTGCTGCTCCATGTCCCTGTACGAAGGCTGTGTGTTTGGACCCATGGGGAGGCGGTGCTCCAGGGCTGCAGCCTGAGGCCGCATTTGCTGTTGCAGTCAGCAGCAGCAACACTGGCATAATGTCTTCCTGCCTGCCTCTGCTCCCGTGACATCTTCACCCTCCACACATTCCTATGCCAGTGTGGTACCTACTCGCTATGTGTACAGCTCTGCAAATAACTGTGTTAGCTACAAAACAAACCAGAGAACTATTTGGCTAAAAAGAAAAAAAAACCCCAAACTTAAAAATAGTTATGTGATGTAACTGCGAAGTGGTACAGAACAGGAGCAGGAACCCTGGCTGTGAGGGGTTGTGGTGATGGCTGGAATGGTTGAAGCATGTTAGTGAAAAACCACAGTTGTTTGCTCTGTGGTAGTGGGTAATGACTGGCTGTTTGTAAAGAATTAACACCTTGTGTCATCTCTAGCCTCTTCCTGTGTTTTGTTCCCATCTATAAAATGAGATGATAACCCTTGGGTAAGAATGTTTCAAGATTTGATTGACATGCCAAATTGTGCTGCACAATTGTGCCGCTGAATTCTGCCACAAATGTTTGGCCTCACTGACTTCAGGCATCATGCAAAGTTAAACATTTGGCCACATTTTTCCTGAAAGGTGAAATATTTAAATTCATTTAAAGACTGGCCAGCACTATTGATCTCCTCTCAGGGTTTATGTGAATGAAGCTTTTCCTGGGTGGCCTCTCTACTTGTACTGCAGTTTTGGAGGCCTAGAAGTGCTCTGAGCTGAGATGTGCTGAAGGAAGGAGGTAACTGGCATCTCACTGACGGTCCAGTGACTCCCTCCCAGCTCTTGGGTTCCATGTGGACCACGGGGTCACTCCATACAGCCACTGGCAGCCATAAATGCTCTTGAGCTTCCTGCAGTCACATAGTGAGGTTGGGTAAGTGCTTTGACAGTAAATCAGTCTCATGCTTGCTAACAGTTTTTTGGCTGCTGTGTCTACAAACTGGTGCCTTCTCCAGGCAATTTTTACATGCCCTCTGCAAAGTTGTCAGACTGACTGCTGGCTCTTAAATGATCAACCAAGCCTTGCTCTTGGGCTCCGAATTTCTCTTCAGTACTGTTGTAATCTGAAAGTTTGCTGCAATTAGTGCAAATACACAGTGTAAGAGAGAAAATAAAAAGCTGTTCTCAGATGTCCTGTAGAGTGAACAACTGAAACATGAGTGTGGGATGAGCCAGGAGAACTGGCATTTTTCCCTGGCTGCACGCCGTATGGAAGAGACAGTGCCTTGGAAGGGAAGGAGCAGAAAAGTTTGCCATTGGCTCTGATGAATCCCAATCCTGCTTCTACTGAAGTTGTTGGGAATCCTCCCATTGTCTTCGGTGTGAGCAAGAAAGGATCTTAGGTGAGGATGGATGACTCTTTCCCTACTTGAATGAAGTCTCTTGCCTATTTATGGGCCTGCTTCTATTGAAACCGAGCCTGTTTTAGCCTTTTTGGGTTCTTAGGGACCTGTTTGTATAAAGCAACTTACCTACCTATCTTTTTTTTTTCTATTGTGTGTATTTTTTGTATGTTCTGTTGGAAGGTGAAGCCTCTGTAGAAGGGGATACAAAAACTGATTTTTAAATAGTAATAAACCAAAAGAGAATTAAACTCTGCAGGCTGCATGCATTCATTTCCTGGAGATGGAGAGTAGAGACCATGAGTGCACAGAGAGACAGCCTGTATTTCTCATATCTCAATCTTCCTCTTTTCAGAGACAGTTCCTGCCTTTGCTTATCTCCACAGCTCTACATGAAAAGCCATAGCGTCATGAGCAGGTTGCACATTGTGTATCAGGATGGCTTTATTCTGACTAGAAAATCCTTTCTCTGGTGCTGTGTGATGAAGTTTCTTACATTCTTTTAGCGTAAGTGGATGGAACAACAAGTGTCTAAGTGAAATTCGGTATTGTCTTCACTGAACACCTGGAAGGCAGCGAAAATAAAAATGAGACAAGATATATAAATATATTTTTGCAATGCTTCTGGCCTGCCTACCTCAGGTGCAGGCCATTAGTCAAACGCACTGCGTTCTAACTCAACTCCATTATATTCTAAAGAAATAAGTGAAGTATGAGGTGAAACTTTACTAAGCCTTTATTTCTTCCTGGTCTTTTTGCCTCCTCACGGCGTTACCAGTTTGAGCCCTAACTTTCTAAAAGAACGGCAAACTCAGGACCAAAATAACAACAGGTTTGCCCTATTCTGTAAACGTACTTAAAGAACAGAGTCTTTGCTTTTGTAAATAGATGTAAAGAAGCCCACGTGCATATATGAGAGTCACGAAAAAGGCGCTCTCTGCATGCCTATGGCATGTGTGCAACCCAAAGGGAAAAAAAGAGGTTTGCCTTTCTACACAGGAAAAAAAGGACAACTTCCCAAAATAAAGAACTCCTCCCACAGCCTTCGGGCAAACACCTGTGGAGAGAGGTCTTTCACAGTACCTATGTGCCAATGGTTTTATCTGCTTTCAGGTCAGCTAAGAAAATAAAAGTCAGAGGTGAGAGCTCTGCATTGTAAATGTCCGCGAATCCTGCACTTTTGTGAGGAAACATTAGTAGCTCTACTGAAAGGTTTGGTCTCTGCTTCTCTGCTCACGCTGAATTACAAAGAGACCCATTACAAAATGGGTCTCTGCTGTTGTGTTGATGATTCCAATCCTAGTCCCAAAACCCTGGATAGATAAGAAAATATATGTTTGGGGTTTTTTTTTATGTGTGCAAGTTTATAAGCTTATCGCCTTTCTGTGGGCATGGGATATGGGTGGGTTGCTTATAACGAGTGGCTGTGCTATTAAGAAGTGGTGTTTTCCACAGGAACTGGAAGTTTTGCATATTTAAGTGCAACTCTGTAACCTCATGCTTTTCACAACAGAATCTAACTCTTGCTTTGATAATATTCCATGATTACTGAAGTCTAAACGGGAGAGTTTTGGGCTGTCACTTCTGTTGGACTGTGAAATCAGCTTCCACGGTGAGTGAAAGATTGGTAGAAGGATATTTAGTAGCCCCGTCCAATTCACTGGAAGTTAATTTGAACAGATATCACACCAGAAATCTTTATTCCCTTCACGCAAATCTCCAGATGTTTTGGTGCTGCTTTTTTCATGTTTCTCATGTGCAGATAAACCATTATTTTTAGATCGACATCTTCTAACAAGAATAAATGTTGGTTTATTTGACTGCTTAGCTCTGCTAGTTACCGCTGTGCACAACAGCGAATTAAGAAACAAGAAAGCTACAAAGGTACTCTTATACCTTAAAGAAACAAACAACACATGCTATTTTTCTTCCTGCATTAATGCTTATGTGCGCTTTTCATCTAAGTCAGCACTACACGAGTAGAACTTGAGAACATCTTAAGACCTTCCATGCATATCCCTCTTCACGATTCCTTCCCCTTGAATACCATTTCATAAGGTATGTATTGCATGTCTGGAGCTTTCAAAGCACTTTGCAAACATTTAATCCTGTCTGCCTCTGTGACAGAAGCAGTATTAACGTGGGAAACTGAGGCACAAGCTTGCCTAAGATCAAACAACAAATCGGTAAAAGAATTTAGGGTAAGGCTTCTGTTCCTGACTCAGACTTTTGTGTTCTCTTGAGTAGATCACGGTGTCTTTCAAAACAACTTCCCTTCCTCCACCCTTAAAAATGCTTGCTCTGTTTTTTGTCAATAGCAGCCTGCGGCTGTAGGAAAAAAAACCCCATGGTGCAAGTGGGAGCTGAAACATCTTTAGACAGCTGTACCTTATTGCTAACAATATTGCTACAGTTCTGTGGCATCTTGCGAGGAGGCACACCCATTGGATAGCAGGTAAAAGCAGAGTCTGTGATCCAGATACTGATTCCAGAATGCTCCAGCAGGGGAAAGAGCTAAGGGCCGTGATCCAAGCTGAGTCCTTTCCACCAGCTGCAATGGACCAGTGTGAGCGCAAATGTCTATGGGCAGTTGGGCCCATCAAAACCACTGAGGGAATTGTGGAAAGGCACTGGACGGTTTGTGACAAAAAGGACAAAGAAATGTTGCTGTTAGAGGACTTGGTGTGTGAAATTTCTTAAGTCGGTGATTGCTGAGAGTAGTGCTAATCTCTTAATGCTAGGAAAGTGTAGCTGCAGTGCTTCTCCCCCAGTAAACAATAGGACCCAGATTGCCCTCCTGAGGCCTCTAGCCTTTTATTGCAGCCCACACAGAAAGCTCATCTGAGAAGGCACTTTGAGCTAGTAGAGCAAACTCTCTGAACCAGTCTGAACCAGTTCAAATATCGCATATGGTTGTTTTGCTTCTGCAGACTTCCTTGTTAGTCCTTGGAGGCTGTGGCTGGCATTTACTTAGCAATAGCTCATGCTGTCAGATTGAAGGGGGAGGGGAAGCCTCTCCTTGAACGTGTCAGCAGGGGGATGCAAGAGTGCAGTCAGATATTCTTCTGTCGCTCCACACTGACTCCTTTGTAGTGACTGTCTCTGTCTTGATTTTTGGTTATACTCGTCTCAGTTTCATAAACTCAACATCTGATCCTTTTGTTGCAGCCCTGATGGTTTTTTCTTCTATTTGGATTGTTTCTAGGTTAGGAATAAAACATACTTGTTTCTGACTCCTACATCATTGCTTACAGAAGGCTTTTTACAGGTGAGCCCCACAGTTAATTTCATGATCTAGGCAGAGGTAACACAGGAGTAAAAAAACAGCTTTTGTTGGAGTTGCAAGTACTTAATAGTGTTTAGGAGCATTTGATGCTTACAGTTTTTAAAGCTTTAAGCACAAATTGCTCTAATATTCTGTTCATGGTGGATGAGGCCTCAGAATGTACTATCTTCATTCTTGGGCATCATCGCAGTTGTCGTGGTTTAGCCCCAGCCAGCAACCAAGCCCCACCCAGCTGCTTGCTCACTTCCCCCCCTCCCCCCCCCCCCCCACTGGTGGGATGGGGGAGAGACTCGGAAAAGTAAAAGTGAGAAAACTCCTGGTTTGAGATAAAGACAATTTAACAGGTAAAGCAAAAGCTGCATGCGCGAGCAAAGCAAACCAAGGAATTCATTCACCACTTCCCATGGGCAGGCAGCTGTTCAGCCATCTCCAGGAAAGCAGGGCTCCATCACGCCTAACGGTGACTTGGGAAGACAAACGCTATCACTCCCAACGTCCCCCCCCTTCCTTTTTCTTCCCCCAGCTTTATATACTGAGCATGACGCCATATGGTGTGGGACATCCCTGGGGTCAGTTGGGGTCAGCTGTCCTGGCCGTGTCCCCTCCCAGCTTCTTGTGCACCCAGCAGAGCATGGGAAGATGAAAAAGTCCTTGACTAGTGTAAGCACTACTTAGCAACAACCAAAACATCTCCGCATTGTCAACACTGTTTTCAGCACAAATCCAAACCACAGCCCCATACTGGCTACTATGAAGAAAATTAACTCTATCCCAGCCAAAACCAGGACAGCAGTTTATGAGGGAAGCAGAAAACTGGGAGAAGTGGTGAACTGGAATGAAAAAAGGTTTAGAAAGACTAGTTTTGATGAAAAATTGGAAGAATTATTTTGGTTTGCCTAGAAAGAAGGGGAAGTTGGGGCAACAAGACAAACACCCTGATACAAAGAGGGCAATGGTCAGCTTTTTCCATTTTAAGTAAGCCATGTTAATTTGGCTAGGAAAGAATACTTAGATTAGAAAATTGATTTTGCTTGCTCTACCCCGTATCTTATTTAGTAAGATGAAGTAATAAAGTGTGTTAGTTCTTTCGTAGGAGGTTAGATGAACTTTTGCCAGGGAAGATCTGAACACTTGGCTGTGGCCAGAGAAGGAGGGTGGGTTTGATGACTTCTTGCGGAGCCCTTCCAGAGCTACACAGCTGGGGTTGCCTCCCTTTGGACAGCATGCTGTGCTATATGCTAGCTTCCTTCTATTTTTCTTCTTTAAGAAAACTCTCCCGACACTTTGAATTTTTCCACAGGTGAAAAAGTAGAACAAACAAACAAGAAAGAGCAGTTGACAGAAAGGAGAGAGAGAAAAAGCAGACATTGTTCATTCTGGATCCTGTATAAAGTAAACAGCAGAAAGGTACCAGCTCACAGCTGAAACTGGTTCACACTGAGTTTAGGAAGGATGCTTAATGATGTCCCTTGTTCCTAAAAATAGTGTATGTATTCTCCTGTGAAGCGTGTGTGGATGTATTGTAGTATATGTATGAGTATATACCTACAGACTTACACACGTAAGCTGTGTGAGGGTGAAGCTGCAGAGCTATTAGCTTACTTAGAGTTTGGGTAGTTACATTAAAATCAAGTCCTAGGAAGTAATGTCAGGTTTAATCTCTGAAAGTGTAGCAAGAAGAGCAAACCCATTCCCAAACAGCAGAAAGAGCAATTGAGTCTGCCTTTGACAGCTGCCACCTGGCATCCTATTAAACTTAACTCTGTGAAACTGCCAGGCATAAATCTTCCCTCATCCTGGAGAAAGCTAGAGATGAAAGAGAAAAAATCATGCTTAGAAGTCAGTCGTGGAAAAGACTTTGATCTTTACCATTAATATGAAGGGGTTTGCATTTCTCCCAGATTCCCCATTGTCCTTCTGTGGACTAGAAACTCAAAATTGTTTTTTGGAACTTGGCTGGGTGTAATGAGAAGTGCAAATTTATCTTGTTACATAACAGGAGAGAGAGCTGGGAAGGTCTGAGATTTGTTTCCACAGAGATCACTGCCCAACCTGCAGTTCTTGGATCAGTACGTACAGGAGGAGGTGCTTTCTGTGCAAGATGGCATGGAAGCATTAGTTAGTCTCATGAAATGAGCTGAAAGAAATTAATTGTACAGGTTGGCAGCCCTCTCCAAGCTCTTTTGGACGGGCTGTGCTGCTGGATGCATGTGCGGCCCTGCAGTTTCTGACTGAATGGAATTTGTCCCATAAAATCTCCTATGAAGAGCTATTACAAACAGAAGGCCTGATTCAATAGCCCTTATTAAAAATTCTTGCTTACTCCAGTTAGCCTTGCCTTCACAGAGAGTAACTGGCGAGCGTAAGGAATGCAGTAAGTGAGTGTCTGTGAAGACGATGAGCGTAACGCCATAAAGCAGACCTCTTAGCTAGTGATGTCGGTCAGGACGGACATCCACAGTTGATTTGTTTGGTTTTTTTTTTAACAACCTGGCTGCAGGTTTTTTTAATCTGACATTCTTAAACTAAACTTACTGTAGTGTTAAATCATACTGTTAAAGCGTGAATCGCACACAAGTGCTAAGGCTTATGGTTTCATGTTCATGGTAGTGCTGCTTAATTGACCTGTTTTCCTCATTACCTCTCTGTCATGCTGGTACATCTGGGGTCTTGTGGCTCCATTGTGGACTGGACGCAGCAGGCGACCCGGCTGTAAAGGGTTAAAGTGTGCATGACCTGGTAAAAAAAGGGCAAAAGTTGGTTTGAGCACCTTGAGCCTGCTTGTGACTAAGTACCTATAGCAGCCTGACAGAGAGCTCTGCCAGGATGGAAACATCTGGGAGTGGAAGGGAAGGACTGCTGCTCCAGCCAGCACTGCCCCAAAAAGTGATTCATCAAACACGGAATGCAAGATGCAGCTTCCTGGCATAGAAATACTTTTTAGGTGTTCAGTGGTTTCCATGTGATTCCAAAGCTCTTTTAAAGAAGCGAACTTCCCTGTCCTTTTCTGAGAAGGAAGGTTTGATTGTACCTCCTGTAACAGAAAGGAAGGGAAAGCGTGAAGAAGCAAAGCAGACGGAGTGGCCAAGGTCAGAAGGAACTCTGTGGGAAAGCCAGAAATAGCACCTTGTGCTGCAGGCCTGTGCCTTGGCTACAAACCCATCCGTTGGCCCAGGCCGCCTCCGAGAGCTCATGGTCGAACAGGACCGAGTATTCGGCTGCTTGTTTTTCACTGGTGTGAAACAGAAACACTGCTGATGGCTCCAGATGCTTGTGTACAGTCACTGGCCTTGCAGTACCTGAATATACTGTTTGGTCCCAGAAGTGGCGGTTGTGACCCATTTGAGATGTCTGCAGAGAGGCTTTATCGCAGTGGCTGGACGCCTGCAATATAATCACTCTAAAGTGGTTTCGGGCTGTTTACCTTGTTTTTCTGTAAGCAGGCACAGCTCTTGGAGCATGTGGAGTCAAAGGAAAGCAATCGATTAGCAGAGGGGAGAACGTAAAGCTTTAAGGTGGAGGTGCAGAGCTGCCGTGGTAGGTGTGCCCCCGCCTGCGGTCTCTCCCCGTGAGCTCCCTAGAGCTGAGGGAACCCACAGGGAGACTCGGGGCAGGAGAATTTAGTCCTCGGCGGTGGTTCCCTAGGGGAGGTGGCAACCGTACGTCCCTGAAGACAGACACCTTCTCTGCCGGAGTCGGCGGTTCAAGCCTCGTTCCGTGGCCGGAGGCTCCTCGTCTGGCCCAAGAGCCTCCCGCGGCGGCGCGGAGCTGCGCTTCGGCCGCGTTTCCCCGCGGCCCCTCCGGCGCCAAACGGCCCCCGCGGTACCGAGCACCCACCGCGTGCGCCCGGTCCCGGGGCTCCGGGGCGGCGGCGGCAGGTCGCCGGCAGCCCCGGCCCTGCCCCGCGGCGGCCGCCCCTTCCTTCCCGTGCCGGGGCTCCCCGCAGCGCCCCGGGGGCGGGCGGGCGGGCGGCAGCGTTAGGACCCGGCGGCGGCTGCGGGGCGGGCGGAGGCAGCGCAGCGCGGCGGTTGTTTACCGGGGCGGGCAGAGCCGGGGCAGGTCTCGCCGCGGAGCCGCGCTGCGCGGCCGGGCTGGCGGCGGCTGCTCCGCGCCCGGGATGGTGCGCGGGGGCCCGCGGCGGGCGCCGGGCGCCGCGCTGCTGCTGGCCTCGCTGCTGCTGGCCTCGCTGCTGCTGGCGGCCGCCCGGGGCGCCGAGGGTGAGCGGGGGGGCGGGGGGCGGCAAAGCCTTGTCGTGGGAGGGGGACGCGCACACGCCGGCCGGTCTCGGGGGGCGGCGGGCGCTGCCCGGCCCGCCCGCATGGCCCGGCCTCGTCCCTCTCTCCGCAGAGTGCCTCCGCGGCAGCGGCGCGTCCTACCGCGGCAGCCGGCGAGTGGCCTCCGGCGGCGCCCCGTGCCTCAACTGGCTGGCGGTGCGGAGCGGCCCCGGCGCCGCGCTCCCGGCAGGTGGGTCCGGCGGGGGGGGCTCGGGGGGCTCGGGGGCGCCGGGGCCGCGGCGGGACCCCCGCTGACGGCCCGGTGCTCCCCAGCACTCGCCGAGGACCACAACAGCTGCAGGAACCCGGACGGCGACGCCGCGCCCTGGTGCTACATCCGAGGCGCGGGGGGGGTCCCCGAGCGGAGACCCTGCGACATCGCCCAGTGCCCAGGTAGGAGCTGCCCGCGGCGGCCCCCTCCTCCTCCTCCTCCTGCCCTCCCCGGGGCACTGCCCGCCCCGGCCGGCCTCCCGCCGCCGGTTTGCAGCCGGGTTGGGCCCCCCTTGCGCACAAACCCCGCCCGGGCCGGGGCAGCGCCTACCGCCCTCCCCCGGGAACGGGTGTACCCGGGGCTGCCCTCCGGCCCTCGCCCCTGTGTGCACATCTGCCTCCCAGCTGTGCCCCGCTCCGCCCCTAGAGCTCTTCCATTAGTGCCAGAAAAGGCCTGTGCAAAGCCTCGTCCCCACCCAGTTTCACTGCTCGCTGCAGGGTCTTCAGCCGTGTTGAAAGAGGCTGAGGTCTGGGCACCTAGAACTGCAGAGGTGTTGGTAGACCATTACTGTGGGGCACGTTACTGCTCTCTGAACGAGTGTCCTGCTGCTAAACCAGTGCCACGGTGAATTTGGGAACAGGTAGGGGGAAAGAACTTGGAGAAAATGAGAATTGAAGGGAGGACAGTAAGAAACGGAAAACCCCAAACGCTGGATTCCTCCTGGATAGCCGGTGGGGAAACAGTTTGCCAAGAGAAGAACTGTAGCTGAAGCCTGTTTCAGGGAGAGGAGATGTCAGTATTGACTGAGGCCAAAGTAACCACTTGTTTTTTTTGAACTGCTCACTAATTTCTGAGCCCCTCAAGATTTGCACACTCCGCTGTCCCTCAGGATTGCTGTCCTTGCATGGAAACACTTTCCCCCACACCCACACATACGCCCTCCCCTTTTCTTTACTTTGCTTGTTTTTTGCCTGCTTTTCCCTAAAGATGAAGCAAACCAAATGTTCTGCTGCCAAAACAGTCCTGCAGCTTTGGGATCAGGGGAGTTACCTGACCTTTCAGGCAATACACCATTTGCATATTTAAGGGGTTTTGACTATTTTTGCATCTCAGAGTGGGCACCTTTTTTATTGTAGTTGTGCCCTGCAGCTCCCCTTAGTTCAGCTTCTCTGGCTGACCCTACGTAAAGTCACTGTGCAGTGCAGGAGACCTTGATTTCCTGTCTCTAACTCCCCTTCTGTACTTCCATTTCACATTCCACTGAGGACTCAAAATGGCTGCAGATAGAAAATCCACACCGAGTTATTGCCAGCTGTGGGGTGAGATCCAGGTGGAGAGAGTTTTCAGTTGTGGATGCATGTTGTGCATAGCATTTCCAAAAACTAGGGGGTTTTTATTTAGGACGGGTAATAGATACCTACTTTCCAGTGTCAGCTTTTACTGTTCTACAGCTTCCATTTTAACTGTGTCATGAAGGAAGGAGCTACCTTGAAAATCTTTCAATCCTGTTGATAAAAAATCCATAGGGCTGGGAAGGAGTCTGTGCTATGAGCATCCATCCTTATGCACCGTTGTTTGGGCTGTGGCTGAGGAGGCACTTGCTGTACTTACAGTAGTCAGTGGCTGTGCTGCCTGAGGTGTTGCTCTGACTTAGCCTGTCCATCATGCTAAAGGAGTTCGCTACATGGCTGCAAAAAGGGGCTGGGTAAGAAGGATGTCCCCAGGTTGTTTTCACACCAGCTGGAGTCTCCTTCCGTCAAACCTTCCTTTGTCAGGAAGATTGAGGCAGAAGAGAGACAAATAGCCTCCTGGGAGATTCGGGGTGGAGGTTCTCATCGTCCTGATCATGTCTGTTCAGCATGATTGAAGCTGCAGCCTGTATATTGATCTATATGCTAAATGAAGTCATTGTGCATCCCCTGGACTCATGCCCTGAACCTGGGTTTCGTTCTGCTGGACTTCAGTCTCATCTGTGGTGGTGCCTTGCACTCTTAAAATAGCTTCATGGCAAAGGAAAGTGGGGGGAGGAGTTCATTTCTTGTCTGCCTTGGTAGGATTTCTGGCAACAACTTAAGAGGGAACAAGTGTTTGTCAGTGTACTTTGAAGGTGGTTCAATGTCTAGATCTGTCTAGATCTCTCCCACTCACAAGGCACGTGTTGTTTTGAAGTACCCATCAATGCTTTGTATTTTGTATGTCTCTTTTTTTCCTCAACAGATGCAATAGCTGCCACAGCCCCAGTCCCTACAGCAGAAATCGGTATTTCTCAGGAGGTTGACCAGGTGTTTGAACTGGCTGACACCTTGCCCTCCCGGAGCGAGGCAGCCGCTGTGCAGCCCATCATTGGGATCAGTCAGAGGGTGCAGATGAACTCCAAAGAAAAGAAGGACTTAGGGACACTAGGTACAAACCCAGGATCATGTGATGGATCCATTCCTGTAATTCTGGCAGGATGAATTTGTTTTGAGGCTCTGAAAGCAATGCTATAGCTGGATCTACTGCCTCTAATTTTGCCTCTTTCCTTTCTCTCTTCACAGGGTATGTGCTGGGGCTGATCATGATGGTGATAATCATTGCTATTGGAGCTGGCATTGTCCTGGGATACATCTATAAGAGGTCAGTGGCTGTTCTCCTTTGTCCAAAAGCTGGTATAGGTATGAAGCAACTTACATAGAGCAGGAATATCTGAGCACCTGCAGACCCAAACAGATCCTAATGAAAAGGCAGATGGAAGCATATGTTTTGATATGGCATGCTGTGCAAGAGCTTTGCTTGTCGCACTGAGGAAAGAACTGTTTAAGAGTTAATCCCATTCTTCTCCGTTTCACCCATCAATGTGGTATTCTGTCCCATTTAAAGTTTAAAACTGCCCTCTTTATTTTTTGTTTTTGTGTGTGTGTGTGTGTGTGTGTGTGCACACGTACCTTGATGTGGCTTTCTCAGATGCATTCAAGGGAGCTGAATTTTACATAAGAGCTGGAGAGAGCAGATCCCACGTGCCCTCACAGGAAGTTTCTTTTGTGATCAGAAAGAGAACAGTTCTTCTAGCAGGCCACCTGTTTTCCCCTGGTTTCTCTAGAAGAAAAACAATTGGCAAATTCTTTGCCACTTGTGCATTGTATCCTGTGAAGCTGAATATCAAGTAGCACTTTTTTTTTTGTCGAACAAAGTTCATTTCCCCAAAGCTCCTGTACACTTTAAGGTCAGTTTTGATTCACACTTAAGTTATGATTTGTTCAGCCACTTCACCGTGTTGGGCAGAAATGTTTCTGTAGCTCAGCAGTATTTGAGGTTAGCAGTAATAGCAAGCAGTTTAGTTGTAAGGGATGGGGCAGGATTAACAAATAGCAGTGAATGTCACTGCAGCAAGTGAAGGCCCAGGCTCCCTCCTCTGGGAGGGTTTGTTCTGTATTTTGGCTCTTTGACAGCAGTCTGACACAACCAAGCAGAAGGAGCCCTTTCCCAAGCTGGGACATGTCCTTATGTAAGTGTTTATAATAAATGCCGACAGAAAAAAAACAGAGGGAGGAGTGTTACATAAGGGGCAAAACACAGAGCGCTGCTTGTCGAGGAATCTGATCTGAGGTGTCACTTCAGAGAATGCTGTCTCGTGTGCTGGCAGGAACAGCAGCCACTGCTGCACGCTTGTAGGCAGCTTTGAAAAGCAGCCAAAATACTTATGTGCTGAGAGGAAACCCCAGCAGCTCTGCCTGGTTGGGATCACGAGCCTCAGGAGTGAGTGGTGCCTGTCCCACCTCACACCTCGCTGTGTTCGGCATGAAGAAGCAACAGACCAATGTGGAGCTTTGTCCAAAGGCAGCTTTGCTTCTTCAATCCCAGAGAGCTCACAGCAGGGCTGCAGTGCAGGTTTACTGTCTCTCTCTCTTCTTGCCTTTCTCTCAAAATTGCATGTGCAAGCTGGCAGGTTTGGGTAGGTGTGGTGAGAAACCTTTAATGGGTTTAGTAGCTTTTGGTATACGCAGCTTTTCTGGAGACAACATGCTATTAATGCCATCCATTTTTAAAGCAAGGCAGTTCTTCCTCAGTACAAATTACAGAGGTGTCGCCTCCCTTAGCAACAGGCTGAAGAGTGAGGTAGGTTTGAGGAGCTGCTTGTGGTATTAAGCTGTTTGCTGCAGCAGCAGAAGGCAGGGTCAGCTCTGAAGTAAGCGTTAGTACTGTCAGGAGTGGCTTTGTTTGCTACAGAGGTTTGTTTGCTGCAACAAAAGGCAGAATCTGTCACCACCTCCGGTATTTGTTTCTATCAGATGAAGAACATTATGGAAGCTCTTTTCCACAGCAGTGGGCTCTGTGCTGTCTCATTGCTCCCCTGGACCTGCACCAGGCAGTGCTGTGGGACTATGAGGAAACATTTGTCAGCTCCATGGTTTGAAGGAGAAGCCTGGCTTTACAGTCATCATTTAGCTGAGGCAATGTCAGTGAATAAGCCAGTCTATGAGGGAGGGACAGACTTCACTTGGCTGCTTGTTTCTTTGAAGATGCTCACATGGGGTCCTCTGCTTACAGTAGGGAACGTTTCTGGCCCTTCGTATGTAGCTGAAACACCTGTTTCTTAAAGAGCAGAGTCTCTTCTTTTCTACTGTATCACCTTTACTGAGACTCTGCCTCCAAGCAGCAGCACTCAGCCCAGGCACATATATGTTTTGGGTTTTTTTTTTTTTAATCTAGGGGAAAAGACCTGAAGGAAAAGCATGAACAGAAAGTTTATGAGCGTGAAATGCAGCGCATCACACTGCCACTCTCAGCGTTCACCAATCCTGCCTGCGAGCTTGTAGATGAGAACACAATCGTGGTGCACACCAACCAGACGCCTGTGGAGGACACGCACGATGGCAGTGGCCCGCTCATGGGGCAGGCGGGTACTCCTGGTGCCTGAGCAGCTCAGGCAGGAGCGGTACAGGCTGAGCAAAGCCTCTAGCTTCCCACTGTGAGTGCGGGGGTTGCGTGTGTTCATTTCTATTTTGTTTTCTTTTTTGATGAAAGCCAGATGAAGGTGATGCAGAGGGACAGAGCAACAGGCTATTCATCACGATCTGTTGGAGGGACACCATTCAGTGCATGACCAGCTGGGGACTGGTGTGGTGGACCCTGCTGCTTCCTCCCACCTGTCTCCATGGCATGCTGAGGAGCATGATGATGGGCCAGGCTCAAGACTGGCCACAGATCCCATAGCCCAGAGTGTGGTCTTGGCTTCCTCTTTTTCCGTTCCTTTCCTATTTAACGGTGTGCACTGTTACTTAAGTTTCAGCCTGAAACCCCAGAAGGGAGCAGTACTGCAGGGACTGAGGGGAGCTTCACGTCAGACATAGCTAGATAATTACACTCTGATTATAGTTCCTGCCTTTTTGCTTTAATGGCTGAGAGCTGGAGAAACTGTCCAGAATCCTGCTACTGGATCAGGTTTTTTTTTTTTCCAAGAATGAGTTTATTTGAAGGATGGCTTTGGCCAGGAGCAGTATATTTAGCCCCAGTGTCAATTTGGAAAAGCTCTTCTCAAGCTCTTGACAAATCCAGGTCTTCCAGGGCTGAGGCCACATCTCCATTCCCCTGTGGTGCTACGTGTGCAGCCACAGTTGTAGGTGTCCAGGCAGTCTGTGCCTCCTGCTCGCTTACACAGATCAGGAGACCAAAGGCCAGCAGTAGATAGTTGTGGAGTCAAGAAAACAAACTGCCCTTCAGTTACCTGCAGCAAGTTGAGCACTGAGGATAGATGACATCCCCTTCTGAATTCCCTAGGCTTTCTACAGAGCCAGCTCTGGACAGAGTGGCCAAGCCAGCTGCAGAGGTCACCTCAGCCATGATGCAGCAGCTCTTGCTCTAAGGGCAGGGCAGGACAGGGCAGCTGCTCTTGCAAGATCCCAAAGTTACAGCATGGCTCCTGGCCCAGCCTCCTTCACACACGCTCAGCTTGTGCAGCAAGTCTACTTGCTTACAGAGCCTGGCCCTATTAGAGAGGTTTTTTGTAACAACTTTTATTAGCATTTCAGGGGGTTTGGAAGGGATAGTTGCTGTAGTGTCTCCCAAACTGCACCAAGGCAAGGCCAGTTCAGGGAACCATCCATCCCCACCTCAGGGGTTTCAAGCCATTCAAGCAAGTTTTCTAGCCATCTGCTTTATAGCTGTGGGCCTAACAGGGAGCAGCACTTGGCAGCAGGGGTTTTAGTGTTAATGTTTGATTCAGAAAAGGGAAACATTTTATTTTTAAATGCCTTGGAATACCATTTCTTTGTAAAATGTTTTAAATACCTCATTATGAGAAGGGGCAGATTGTGCTACCTTGTATTAAAGCATAAAAGAAAAATGCTCTGTAGACCTGTGTGGACTTGCGGCTCATCTGTACATTCCTCGTGCCAGAGCAGCACCCTTTTGCTTGTTGCAGACTTCGAACTGAGGAGAAGGGAAGATGCCACTTCAGTTTGCCAGGCCCAAAGGTAAATCCCTACAAGCAGCAACACTGACAAGGGGCATGGAGCTTGTCTCCTTGCTGCCAGCAGCTAGTCTTGGACTGGGACGCTGTTCCTGAAAAGCAGCTGTGGGTGTGTGAGCTGTGCTGACTAAGCAGGCTGGCCCGTGGGAAGACGCTCTCAGTTACAGCCCCTTCCTGCACTGACACAGGTCAGTTCTGCTTCGGTTCTGCTCAGCAGCGGCTCCATCCCTGGGGACCTTGCCTTGGAAAGCATGGTGGAGACAGAGCACAGCAGGTTACAGGGCGTGCTGACAGAGCTAGCATGTTCGTTCAGTTGTTGCCTTAACAAATGCCCCTTGAACTGCATATTTCAGAATAAGAGGTTTCCAAGAACAGGCTGTATTTTTATCCGTGGATCAGAAGGGGAAAAATGGAGGGACGCTCCATGTTCTGCTGACTCCTCTCCACCCTTAAAAACCCAGCCACCACCAACCAACCCCACTTGACAACTTCTTGCCTTTCCATCACTCCAGGTAGATAGTACTATAGAGCACTTGCACTGCGTCTCTGTAGTTCTGTAAATGTGGCAGAGCCTTTTGGCTCAAGAAAGGGAGTTCTAGATGATACCTGATCTGTGCAGTTTTGATGTTGCCATTTTGTGACAACAGAAACCTGAGAAAGTTACCGCTTCCTGCTTTATAACAACAGAGTCAACAAAATCTTGTTTTCATAGCATACATTTACTGCTTTTTAATTTAGTTAGAACATGGAGCTGTGCAAATCACAGTTCATAAACCCCACCCACACATCCCCCAGGACTCTCCCCTTCAGGGGTCCCCTCACAAACCAGCCTGGGAGGGGGAAAGAAAAGGTAAATCCTGTTAACAATCCTGAATCCACTGGACCCAGTTTAGAGAGGCTCCTCCACTCCCTCACAGCACAGGGAGACCCCAGTGTTTCTAGAACACCAGTACACAGACTAAAAACACTGCCACCCCCCCACCCCCTTTTTGTCAGGTGATGGCTGGTCCCATGTTATTTTACATAACACTTTAAACTCATGGGTAGGGGGAGGAAATCAAAGTAACAGCAAAGACTAACACCCATTCCCCACCATTCAATACCAAAGGGGGGTGGGCGGGGAGGGAGGAAGGAGCACACTAAAAATCCAGTTAAACCAAGATGTTTGTGAAACTTAAGAACAGGACTCGAGCCAGCTTTTTGTTCAGTTCTGCCAACCACAGGAGCTACTGGAGCAGTAGCTTTCTTCCTTCTCCCACGGAGGGAGGAAAAAGAGAAGTGCTGGAAGAAAATACACCCCCACCCACCTCCCAATGACTCCAAGCCCCTTTTTCTCCCCAAAAGCAGGGAATGACCCTGAGGAAAGTTTCTGCTTGGAGAATCAGCTCAGGTGCTGCAGCAGCAGCTGCAAGGAGGACCTTCAAAGGGAGCAACTTGCACAGCCTGCAGGAAAGGATGAGGTAATGGCAACTGAATTATTAGTTCTCCAGCTGCCACTCCTGGGAGGATGGGACATTCTCCAGCACTTTTCTGTTCATGACAAGTCCATCCTTTAAGTAACCATGGGCATGTCCCCCTTTACCATTGTCCATGCACAAAGGCTGAGCCACTTCAGACCTCTGGCTTTCTGAAAAGCACCTTCTGCCACCATTTCTGTCACCTCACATCCACAGGCCAAGAGCTCAAGCAGCTTCAGCACTCCAGGGATGTCCACAGCCAGTGTCTAGTGCAGTTCTACACATTCAGGTTCAAATACTTTCACCTAGGTTAGGGTTCTTGGGCAGGCAAACTCCCTGTGCAGGCTCAGGGTCTGAAGATGCTCAAGTGGCTCATTTACTGCTTGCCTTGTTCACCATCAGGAGGGGCAAGCAGAGCTCAGTCTTAGTGTTTCTAGGCAGGCTCTTAGAGGTATTTAGAGACAGAGGAGGAAAACACCCACAAAACCAAACCAAAACAAAAATTCATACACGCTTCCCCACAGACAAGGTATTTCAGGAGACCTGCCCAATTCCTGGGGCTTTTCATTCCCTCCCCTGGTGCACACTGGTGGCCAAAATCTCAGCGGGTTGTTCTGGAAACACATGCACAAACATACATGCACATGCTGTCCCGGTGGGGCCTTTTGCCAGATGTCCTATTTCCCCAGCTTTCTGAGCAGGGTAGTCAGTGGGAGAAGCAGTTCCAGAAGTGCTGGTCCTTGCCCAGGAGAGTCTCCTATAGCAATTCCCTCCCTGGCAGATGGGCCAGGGTGGCTTCACAGCTTGCAGCCAAGTTCTAAGGCACCACAGTAAAGAAGCCTGAAAAGGCCAGAGAAACATTTCTCAAGCCAGAGAAGTAGTGTTGAGCAGCTTTCCTAGGTGCAGTTGGCAGGAAACAGCCCTTTTTGCTTCTGAAACATGCCAGAAATCCACAGTGCATCAGGATGTCCAAGAGGAGGGGTGTTGGGTGGAGAGAGAGAGGCAATGCAGCAAACGCACAGCGTGGTGCCCCATTAATGCCCTGTAAGTGGCTGAAGTGCATCTCCCTCCCTGTCACTCGTCTCAACTCCAATGGAAGTGGTGCAGGCAGCAGGACGAGCTGACTAGGTTGTATCTTCAGGTAGCTTGTCACGGTTCAGTCCATACTGCACACTCACGTTGTGGTCCAGCTCCTCCAGCTCGGACGGGAGGGGGATGGCAAGTTCTCCCAGGTAGAGAGAGAGAGCTTCAAAGGAATCTTCCAGCTTGGAAAAAGGGGGCCTGGAAGCAGCAGTGAGGAAACGTGAGTGGGAAAGAGGAAGTAGAACAGCGTCTGGAAAGGCTGAGCCGGTTGTCAATCCAGGCTACTGTCCCGTGCACAGAGGTGTGAGCAGGGACACGATCTCCCCCCATTCACGTTCCGAGATTGCAAAGATCGCACCTGTATGGGCTACTCGTTTTTACAGCCGATGACCAGGGAGGTCTGGCTGTTTTGGAACCTACTTGGGCTCAACACTGTTCTGAAGCTACACGTTTCACAACTGAAATTAAATGAAGTATTCACATTTTGGAGCTGCTCTCAAGGTCTGCCCCTACTCTTTGTACGTGAGAAACCCTGAAGAATCACTCCTCCTTTACCCTGTCTCAGAAATTGTTTCAGAGACCTCTACCATATACAGCAGTCTCTCTCCCAGGCTGATGAGTCTTTCGTCCCTCTCCCCATGTGGAAGCCTTTGAGCATTCCCACAGAAGGTTGGAATACAGCCCTCTTCCACCGTCTGTGCAGAGCAATCCTTCCACCAAGGGAGGAAGAGGAGTCCTCCAGACCCCAAACTTACCTGCTCTCTGGTTCCAGTCTGCAGCAAATGGCAGCCAGAGGGAAAAAGGCTGGAGGACAGTCAGCAGGAACAAACTTCTCCCAAAACAGCTTGACATTAAGGCCAAAATCCAGTGTGCGTGGGAGACAGTCTGGGTCAGCATAAACCTGGCCTATGATCTAGGGAAAAATGAGAGGAGCGCTTAAGTACAACAACAGTTCCAGAGTGTTAACAAACAGAGAACTTCAGCATCGGGCAGGGGCTCCTTCAAAGTATTAGGGTGCAAGGGAAAGAGCAGAAACACTGTTCCTCCTTTCCAGTGGGGCTAGTTGCACAGGGGAATGAGCAAGGCACTGCATACAGACAAACTTCACATGAAACTTTTTCAAGACCCGGCGATGTGGCCACTGTTGTGAAGGCCCAGACACCTTCTCTTTTTCCCCAGGGTTTCTCTACTAGAAGATACAGGACGACGTGCACCTCCCAAAGAGCTTGACAGTGTCTCGCTGCTGGATCAGCTACTGTGCTGTATGCTGCTGGGGATGACGCAGCCCCTCCTGATCGCAGGTAATCAACACAACCTGCATCACCATCCCATCTCTTCCCTCTCACACAATCTTACCACACTACCAGCAAAGGTCCTCGGTCTACGGAGCCTATCATAAATGATGCTGTGAAGTCAACAGCACCACCAATGTTCTGAGTTGCTCTGTTACTGGCAGATTCAACCCCATCCACAGCCAGAAGGCAGGGGCAGAGAGAACAACCAATGCCCAGGAGGTTGCAGGCGAGAGGCGGTAGAGGAAAGGGCCGGGTGGAACAGAGAGATGCCATGCCCCAGCCCTCAGCAGTCCAGTGCTCACCACCTACCCAGCTGAGGTGCACTCACCACCTCCAGCACTAGGGGACTCAAAGTGTGGTAAGAGGGAAGGAACCCACAGTGGAGAGCTGTGGGGCGATCTGGACTCAGCCAAGGTCAACGTCAATACAAACTCTCACATGGTGAAGAGTATTAGAGGTTTAAAGTCTCATCGGGTATCACAAAAAGGATGTTACATATAACCACCCAGGCTGTTCTATGCCAATAACTCAGCAGGACAACCACATCCTGTAACCAGACAGTGGAACGCCCATTATGTATTTTGGCAGGGTTATTTCCTTATCTGTTTGAGCGTGTAACTTCTTTTTTTAGAATCTTTAATTCAGTGACAAGGAAAATGTTCATATGCTACTGCCCCTTTATTTGTCCTTTTTTCTAGATGAAACAATTGTTTTAATCCTGCATACAGATTTTTCAAGCTCCTGAATCTACAACTCACAAACACAACATTCTCTGAGAGGAGGGCCCAGTGTAAACAGAGCTGCACATGAGGCCACAGAGATTTATGCACAGATATTTTCTTTGTCCCCTTCATCCAAACACTGAAGATGAAACTGTGCTGGTCTCCCCTGCTGTTCCTGTAACAGCTGTGTTATCCATACACATAACACCCCACCTTTCATCTGTATTTCCACTATCTTACACACCTTTTAAAATTAAAATACCTTGCAGCTTTTGAGCGCTGTTCTTTGCTCTGCAGACAGAATACAACAGTAAGACTGTGCACTGGCTCAGAGATAAACTAAGCCAACAGACTGCAGGGTGCAAGCTTCACTAATCGACCTGCAAAGAGGTTTCAGTTTCCCCTTCTTTGAAGCGAAGTGCCATCACAGTGGAGGCCCTGAATTTGCTGAGATTATACAGCTGACTGCTCTTTTAATGAGGCAGTAGAAAAAGAAAAAAAAGTATCATAGTTTTAAGGAATATGTCTACTTCCAAATGGATACCAGCGCTCAGTCAGAACTTGATGGACATTTTTACAGCTTCTCTCAGTCCAGGAGGAACCTCTCTTTCAGTCCAGGACGAAACTCTCCCTGGGACCAAGAAGTTACAAGACAGTTATCTTCCTTGAGGGAACAGGGGCAGGGTAAGCTTGTACTCCCAGCCCAATTCACTGTGCTACGTCACAGGTCGCACACTCAGACACACAGAACTGGCTGATACAATGCGTGCAAGGAGATGGCAGTGGGGAAGGCGAAGTCCATTAAAGTTCGTAAAAATGAAGTGTCCTGGTCTTACCTCACAGAGAACAATCCCAAATGAAAAGATGTCCACTGTCTCGTCATAGCTCTGTCCTGCAGGAAACATAAGACATTCAGCTCCGTGAGAGACAGTTCCAGGAGCTGCCAGGCCAAAGCTTAACTAAGCCTATACCCTGGAGGGCCCTAAAATGGGGATTTAAGCCGTGCTTTGCCTCCTAAGATATGTATACCAACTGCATCTTCCTATACACTGCCATCACATATTTTAATCCTGCTTCTTTCTTCTACTGTGGGAATTATAGGACAACACAGGGAAGCCTTGTGTATCAGAGGTCTGAGCAAATGCTAAGGATAACTATGGAAGGCTTCTGCCCATTTCCGGTGACTGCTGTTCTAGTGTGTATCTACAGTGCACTGAGTCAGTGTTCAGCTTCCCCAGCAGCCAGCAAGTGCCCAGTCCCTGCTGCAGGGAGTGCAGAGATAATAAATTACACACTTGCAGCACTTGCAATCTGGGAAAGCAGACTGGCTCCAGCTTGCCATTCTCTGCTCACAGACACTCTCCTCCCAAGCCAATATCTGGTAAACAGCCTTGCTTTGAGAGGTGATGTCAGACTACACACTTGCTGTTCTCTTGACAAATGCCAGGTCTGAGAGAGGCTCTGAGAAGCAGCCTCAGACTCCAGTAGGGCCTGTAAGCCTTTAGAGAAGGAAAACAGAACAGCACGCAAGAAAGCAATATGGAAAAGAATTGAGTTGGGGGAGAGGAGCCCAGTCCTCCAATCCCTGGTGGACTATGTTGGACAACATTGATTTCATAGCCAGCCAAACTGCCCAGCCTGGTCAGACCAACCTGATCATTAAGAAGAAACTGTATCCATAGTATTTCACACTTACCTTAAATCCCGCAGGGGCAATTTTTCCCCTGAGGGATATAGTTTATCCTTAATGCAATTGAGGGCTGCATACCAAAACCAGATTTCCCTGCACTTGGAGAGCTCCCACCCCAATCCTGAGACTTCAGCAAACCTGGCAGCAGATGACTTCTCCCTGGATCTACGTAACAGTACACATAAGCCTCATCCTGGAGTTTAATGATTCCTTGTCTCAAGGGGCAGTTCCAAAGCATGAGGCTATAACAGAAATTGATCTCAGGTTCAGTCTTATTTCAGGCCTCTTTTGTCTTCCCTGTTGTCTGGACCATAGCAAGTTTAGGTCTGTTGCCCTCCTGAAGAATCCTGCTGTCAAGCCAGAAACATATCTTGGCTGGTACAAAGGCTTATCAGGTCAGGTACTGCAAGAGAAGTGCAGCTAGGGTACCTGTGTGAATAAATAAGCTTGCGTATTAGCAGGTCTAAAACCATAGGCTCTAATAGGTTTGATTGTTACTAGGGGCCAGGAGCTTTCGGTAATCCTATCATACCTACACCATCGCAGGCTGTCTCCTCACCTGCAGCCCAGTATCAGCACCTTACCATTTAGCATCTCTGGGGCCATCCAGTATGGGTTGCCAACCACTGTGTAGCGCTTCTTCCTGTCACTCTTGCGTAGGGTTCGTTTCTTGGCAGATGGCTTCTCCAAAGTGGGCTTTTTTCTTTCCTCCACAATCAGCCGAGACAGACCAAAGTCAGCCACCACCACCGTCTTATCCTACGCAAGGGATTTAGTACAAGCCACTGATTCCTCTCAGCTCCTCTCAGGAGCAAAGAGGCTGCAATTCCTGTTCGCCATCAACTACACTGTAAGGGCAACTAGCAAGGTTTCCTGCAGCCACATGAGTGTAGCAAGCTGTCTAGACAGGTGTAAGTCACCCAATTCACGATCCCAACTCATCATTTCCTCTCTTTATTGTCTTATTTCCTGTGTGGTCACTAATATTAATCCCATCAAGTGGCTACACTTGCCAGGGCAATCCTGGACCTTTCCTTTCAGACCTTCCTATTCCATCTGGCCAAGAATTAACTTCAACTTTCATCCTGGGGCGTCTGAAGCCTACGTGCTAATCTCATATTCCAGCCAAGTGAACAAGGGCAAGGCTTGAGGGAATGAGGTCACAAGCTTTTTGTGTGGCTTAACATTTCAAAAAGAGAGAGCACGCACATCTGCACACACCTGCGTGCTTGTCTGAGTCCTGACTGCCAATAAAAAAAGTCATGAAGTGGTTAAAAGAACAGAAGCAGCTGTAGAGAACATTTCATAGTTGAGATTAGGAACAGAGCAGTACTAACTCTCGTAACATGACTGTTAATAGGAGGTGCTACCACAGGAAAGGAGGTAAGAGAACAGAGTGAAGAAACGGTGAAAGCTAGATCAGTCTGGAAGATCCTATGTGAAGATGAAGCTCCCTTGCTTAGGGCACTAAAAGCCTGCTGAAATCAGTTCCACCCTGACAAAAGAGGGAACATCATGTGAAGAAAACCAGGGGTGGAAGATGACAAGGAGGGAAGCAGCATGCTGTGGGGAACAGAGGAGTAGCTCACCAACTTGATTAGGCAATTGTGTGAATTCAGGTCTCTATGAATGATGCACATGGAGTGCAAGTAGGCCTGGAAACAGAGGGAGAAAACTTGGTGTTAGGGGTTCCCAGGTGAGTAGATCACTTCACATTTACAGACCTCAACAAGCAGTTGCTAGTAGTCAGGGAGCATCCGCAACTCCTCATACACCACCCTGCTGAAGAAGCTAACCCTGACCCTGGAGGTTTGCTCTGTGACAAAGGGAAAGTCCAACTCACCATTCCAGAGGCAATTCCTTTGGCAAAGCTGACCTTCTGCTGCCAGGGAAACGGGTCCTGAAAGACAACAGTCAGGGACCATCTTACCAGCCAGCTGGTGACAGCAATTCCTCTGCAACAGGGACTCTTTCAGCAGTCAGAGAAAGATGTTACAGCCCCTGGAAGAAGGTGCTTCCTGCCTCAGGCCACCCGCGGCTAAGAAGCAGCTTTTCTACACAGCTCCAAAGGAGAAGACTAACAACAAGCAACCATAAGGCTGGTATAACCAACAACACACTGTCAAACCCCATCGAGTAGAGGTCTACCAGGCTTCCATGCTCACCGCATTGCGGAGGAAGTCCTTCAGGGTGCCCCCCTCAATGTATTCAGTGAGGAGATTCAGCTTCTTGTCCTTGTACAGTACACCGATGAACTTCAGCACATTGGGGTGATCCAGGCTGCGCATCACTTTCACCTGGGAAGCAGAGACATCTCACCCCAAGGAAGAGAATGGAACAAGTCCTGACAGATCTGTTCTATGGTGACAAGCACTCCAATGTTGGAGGTCCCCCTCTAGGGATCACAGAGTACACTCAAACCCCAACCTTAAGGCAGTCAATTAACTGTTGCCTCTTCATTTTCACGCTGTGCAGTTAACCTGAGCTTAGTCTTTAAGGAGAGCACCCTTGAGTTTGGCTAACTTTTAAGAGACAAGAGGAGCTCTCCAGGGCAGCTATCTGTTCTGTACTGCATGTGTCAGGGCTGGAATAGCAGCACCAGGTGTCTAGGGAGCTGCCTTTAAGCTAAATCTGACTTTGAAAAACATGGTAGACAGCTGCCAAGAAAATAGTGTAGCTTAAATACATCAGGAGTCTTAAATATCTTACAGATATTGGCCCTCATCATTTGTATTTATGCACAAGGCTCACGGGATAAAATCCTTTATGTATTGCACAGCTCAATTTGCCTCAGACTCAGGCTGCTTTTTATCATTGAAAAATTAATGAACTGGGAGCTGAAGCCATGTCTATGGCTCCGTGTGAGTGAGTCACACTTCACTGCAGCAAACATGCAGCTCATGTCAGCTTTTCCCTGCATGATGTCTCCCTCCTCAGCACCTTGATTCCTGCCAGGTTGCTGGCATGATCACTGTCTCTCTGGAGAAGATGGAAGAGAGTTCTACCACACTACTGGCTCAGAAGCTTTTTGAAATCTTGCTCCTACCTCTGTCAAGAAAGTCTTCTGTGTTTCCTCATCACAGCGAATCAGCTCCTTCATCACCATCACCTTTCCTGTTGCTTTATGAGTCACCTGGTGGAAACAGAAACCACAACTACAGGCAAGGTTCAAGAATACATAGCTCCAATGCTCTTGCAACTCTTTTGAAAGAGAGGGTAACGTTCCCTTCCATCCAGAGCAAAATATAGATAGGATAAAATTCAGAGGCCAGGGACCTACAGAAAACTGCATAAAATTTCTCCTTTCAGAATTCAGCAAAAATTCTGTATGTGAAACAGAAACTACCTGAAGCTGACAGAGGATCATACCAAGAGATCAACAGCATCCCAAGAACCAGAGCTGAAGTCTCCATTTCAGGTAGCATAGGGCTGAGCGTGCATACAGGCTGTCAAAGCCTCTGAAGGCATCAGTTCCATACTTGTGCATGCCTCAAGTTCCCTTACAGAAAGTACTTGCCCAGCATGATGCTCACATTTTATGCACAGACCCTAACAACTACATTCTCCATCTGCAAAAGAATCAACATTCACTTGCATCAGAAACCAAACGAAACAACCCTAAACTACAAGCTTTGGTTTTATGGGGACTCTGAAGCCTGAGGGTTTCTGATAAGCTTATCAAACTTACTCATGTGCAAGCAGAACTGGGATGTACAGGCTGTTCAGTTAAGGCAGGAAGCAGTTATTTTACCATACTCCTTGGGAACAGTGTATTGCTACCTGCAACCACCTCCCAGAACGGTGGCAAACACAGGGAAATCCACCATAATCAGGTAATACATTTCCTGGCTCTTGGCATGGAAAGCATTTCCAGTTCCTCAAGAGCTTTTTGCCTGTATCCAACTATTTCTGGGCATTTTGCTGTATTCTAGAGGTTTCTTTTAACCAGCTCTGCCTTGCTTGCATGGGGTGCATGAGTGAGTAGAAAGGGTCCAAATTCTGATGAGCAGGTTTTCCTGGAAATCCTCTCCCCTTCAGCTGCTTAACTTGGACAGCTCAGTCTCCCTAAGATCTCCAGGTAACTAAACAACCACCTTCTCTCTAGGCACAGAGGGAAGATATTCTGAACAGATACAGTACTTGTTGCATCAAAACCAGTCAATCTGAAGCTCAAGAAAGGTGTCACTTTTTTCCTCATACCCTTTGAAATAAAAAGCCTTTCAGAAAACCTCCAGAACTGCAATCCAGAACACAAGACCCAGTTATGGTATGTAGGAAGCTTATGAGCTCTTGCAAATACTGCGGCACACTAGTCCTGTTTGGAACCATAGGCCATAGCAAGGCTGACATAGGTGAAATACAAATGCATGGACTAACACAACATAAGCAAGAGTACAATATTCTTCTGCTCCCATCTGAAATCAAGCATCCGTATACAAGTAGCGAGCCAGGGAACACTACGCATTTCAGCCAGGGAGATGAAAGCCAGGGACATCTAATACCCAAAGATAAAAGGAAGTGAAGAGACAAAGACAAGACAAGGCTAAGTGGAATTCTTAAGCTGACATACCAGCAAAACTGAAACAAGTGTAATCATGAAACTCCAAGAGGGCAATTTTAACTCCCAGAGCATGCACCGGAAGAGGATGGCTATCGGGTAATTTGAGCAGAAAAGAAACACCTTTGTGCCGTTAACTGTGGGGACGCAGATGACAAAAGCATGCGACAGAGGAAAGGTTCCGCTTACCTGGACCTGTTATTTCTCTATGAGCAGAGGAGAAGAGAAATATGCTCATTAGTATGGATCAAAAGCATTGGGTTTGTAGTACTGGCTCACCGCTTTCCCACGGAAGCATGAGATGAATAAGGTGGGTGGACAACTGAGGTTTATACAGGTGTAAGGAGAGAAGTCCCAAAACATGGTGAATAGCAATCTGAGTACTGAGGAGCTCTCACAACACCTTGGTAAGGTAAAGAAAGCTGCCCCCTGATGCTGGCCGGGATGCCAGGAGAGGAGCTGCTGAAGTACCCCCCGTCAAGACTGGAGAGCTTAAATACAAGAGAATTGCTATTAATGGAGATTTTAACTGTGAGAGTCATGCAAGACCTGACCACTACCACCACACTGACAAGCCATTTAGGCTCTGCTGGGGGTTCAGAGATGGTCACTACAGCAGCCTGGCAAACCCCCAAGCATGCCACACGAAGGGTAGGTGAGAAATGCTGTACTGGGGAGTCGAATGCACCTCTTCATAAGATGCTTGTAAGAGAAAGTGTAGTTGTTCCCCATTCTCCCCACCTCACCCAGGTGGTTACTGTGACACAGGCACTCGGGAGCTCTAAATCCAACTCAGGAGATGAGTATGTAGGGCCAAGGTTGACATTCAAAGGGGACAAAGTCAAAACTGCCTGCAGCCAGAGACACTCATGGTCAGGGAATGAAACAGAGAAATGGATCTCACAGAGCAAACCAGGTGAGTTCCAAAACCGATCACTAGCAGCAGGGCAAAGGCCACTGAGACAGTGGCAAAGGATCCCGAGATAGGCAGACATTGCTGTAATCAAAGTAAATGATGAATGTTTGGGGACCTCCCTCACCTTGATTGCTTGTCCAAAAAATCCTTTTCCTAGTACTTCGCCATGAATCAGATCACAGGGCCGGAAGATTTGCTGGGAGCAGCTAGAAGAGGAACGTAGGGATTCAGAACGACTGATGTCACGGCTCAGAAGGAGTGGTTCCTTTGGAGAACTGGGTCCAGGAGACTTAGAAATGCTGTTACTTCGCCTAGAAAACAAAGGAGACAGGAAGATCAGGGAAGCTGCTAGGAAACTTTTGGTCGAACATATTCCTTCATTAGCTCCTCAGGGACCAGCTTCTAGATGTGCTTCAGTGCTCTCCATATCTCAAAAGCCAGATGCTCTCCCAGCACCGTGGAAGCTCTTCACAAACCTAGAGCAGCTTCCAAGTCAGAGCTGCCTAACAACACCACATCTCCCGCACTATCAGTCAGAGGCGGAGCTCTGTGAACAGGAGCAGGAAGCTGTGAAGACGCGGCACTTGTGATCTCTAAACAAAGATTAAAATACTGGTAAATAACTAAATGAGCAACTGAGTGCCCCACTCTAGAAAGACAGGATTTTTCCCAAATGCCAGGTCTCAGCCATATTCCCTTTAAGGACACATTCTTCCCCAGCCACTTAAGGCTGGTAAAAATCCGACCTTTATATTTTCTAACTGTAAAACTTAGTAGCTTTTCTATGTTAAAAGTAGAGCTCCTTATTTTTATTAAGGGAAGTTTGCCATCCTGAGAGGCAATGGAGAGAGTACATGCCAACAGCAGAATCAAAAGCTCTCCACTGCTTCACCAATGGTTTATACCAAGGCTCATATCAGAGATGAGTCACGTCTCTGCAGTCATTTGCAATTGCAGGGCCTAGGCACAGAGCAGCTCAGCCAGGTAGCACATGGCAATGGCAAGCTAGGTCAGAGGTAGCGCTTCCAAGTCTTTACCTGAGGGAGCGCCGTCGGAGCGTTCCTTCCAGATTCTCCTTGATGTCCAGTGGAGAGAGGGACCGTGGGGAAATGGGTGGTTTTATGTGGGTGGGAAGACAGGAGTCCAAACGAAGCCTGTCTAAGCGCTGCGAGACAGGGTCGTGCTCTATCAGCAGCTGAAGCGTCTGGCTTGTCTTGCGAATCAAGTCCTCCACCTGCAATCAAACCAAAGGACAGGATGACAGCAGACGGGAGGAACACAAATGACAGGAGAGAGAGGAGATGCAGCAGAATGCCCCTCAGGAATCAGAGTAGAGAGTTCAGTGAGATCACTCCATAGTTGTGGTTTAGTTGCGTGCACCACAGCTGTCTACCAGACAAATCAAGCTAGCAACACAAGTTCCTTACGCTTTCCAAATCCTCTTCTCTCTGGTCAGCTACAAGTGACCAAACACTTTTTTTTTTTTTTCTCTTTTTCTGAGAAGCGTTCAAAAACTACACAGGCTTCCATCCTGAACAGTACTGCAAAAAACAACTTTGCAAAAGCTACATGGAGATTTATCTGAGAGACGTCTATCATGCTCCTAATGTTCTCTTCAGCACCAACAGTAAATAAAACCCTTGCATAGTGCAGGTAATGGTGGTCTCACTACAGTCTTGCAGCATCACCTGATATCTGTATAAAGCATTTACTTGTAAATACAGACATCAAGCACTTTTTCTGCAATGGGAAACTCATCCCTAGGATCAGCTGAGCCTTTATTAGCAGTTGACTCTAAAAGGATCGGAACAGCGGACTTCACTATCAATACACGAAGAGTCTTCACAGCCTCTCTGACCTCTGAGATATCACAGTCCTACACTTTTCTTATTACCGCCCTTCGTGTTTGAATGCCACAAAATCAGAACTGCATCCTAATTGCATTTCCATCTGTTACATTTTCCTCTTCAGCTGGAAGGGGTAGCAAAGATTGTCTTCATGTTTATTCCTACTGTCAGCATGAGTACTATGGGTGTACACACCCTGTACGTAGGGTTGGAGAAACAGAAAAGCTGTAGGAAAGCAGATGAGAAGGAGGCTTCAGAACAGAACTCTACCCACCTCCTCCACCTGTAATGTACGAATAGGAGCTCCATTAATCTCCAGGATACGATCTGCAGGGTGGATGGCGTTTCGGACATCTGGGCTGATGTGCATCCTGTTAACTCTAAACATGGGAATTATAGTGTGTGGGGGAAGTCAGTTTAGCCAAAACTATAAAAAATATTTGGTGCTTCCCTTCATATTGGTATTCTGAAATAAAACAGTGCTAATCTACCAACACAGAGAGCTACCGTTAGACCAAGTGCTTAGGTCTGAGCTGATTTGGGGAGAGCTCTTCATTTGCCCAATGGCAAAAATTGTTAGTCCTTTACAATTCGCCAAATGTTTTGTATTCAGTGAAGGAGACAGAACTGAGAAATAAAGCTATCATTTAAGGTCATCACAAGAGTGAAATGGAGGCCAAACACAAATGGCTATTAGCCCACATATGTCCCTGTTGTGCTGAGACAGATCCCCATAGCAGTTAAAGCAGATGGCAGAACAGCGGCACCGCAGAATTTTTACCAGCTCCCTCTGCACAGACATGTACCTTGCACACAACCTTGTCATACTCACTCTTTCACCTGGACACCAGTGGCATAGCTGGAGCAGCCACCTTCAACAGACACGGAGAAGCCCCTCTTGCCATCAGTAGCTGCCGGCATGGAGATGAGGGTCAGCGTATAAGGCAGCTGCTCACGCAGAGACTCAGTGGAGTGTTTTTCTATCATTGGTGTCAGCACAATCTGGTTATGGCATTTTCCACTAAAAGAAGTGAAGAAAGTGATTATGGCAGCATCCTACCCTCCCTGCCAAACTCACACTTCTAAGTTCCCTCAACGATGATAAGCAATAGCTTTTAGTGCTTACTCCTTTCCTTCCCCCCTCCCTCAAAAAGCAGCTTCCCAGCATTCCTTAGCGTAGCATTCGGCTGAACCACTCTGAGCCAGCTAAACACGGCTTACACATACAGCAGGGAGCAACTCCGTGGCAAAGCACGCAGCTCCATCTTACCAGTAGAGAGTGGAATGTTGCACAAGTGCATAAGTGTCCCCGTCTTCAATGATCACTTTGCAGCTCATACAAGCAAAGCACTCAGGGTGATACTTGTATTCGCCAGCCACCTACAGACAGAAAAGGGAGTAGCTTAACAGGGCCAAAATCCATCAGCAGATGCAGCTACTGCTTTCCTCTCTAATAAACACGTTCATTCAGATCTCAAAGTCAAGTGGCAGGTTTTTTTACTGGAGAGTTATATTAGCCCATTCTACCTTTCCTGAACCCCATCCCTGGCACCTTGTTCACAACACTTCTCTGAAACAAACATGCCAACGTGCAAAGCAAAGCTTGTGTCCCCGGAACCTCTGTTATATTTGGCAGCTGCTCAACTGTCAAAAATAGTTGATAGTCTGCTGCAGACTAGTAAATAAGATATTAAACCTTCCTGTTCAGTTGCTCTTGTCAAGATAACTAACGTTATGCCTGAATTAATAAAGCTGAAAGGGCTTTTTTTTTTTTTCCTGGCAGACAGGTAATGCACAAATTCAGATACTTTACCAGCCAGCTGACAGCTCAGACTCAGTGAGCTGAGACTGATACAGCAAAATACCTTTAAGGAATATTTTTACTCATTGACCTATTTTTTCTATGTTCCTTATGAGAACTTCCCTTATTGACAGTATTTTGCAAAGACTTCTGCAGGCAATGCGAAATTGTCTGCACTTTTCTCCATACTTCCCTTTGAGGTAGCAATCATATTACTGAGTACCATGCTGCTTTTATTTAGGCCCTAGAAAAATAATGGTTATGTTCCATTCTTGACAGTTTTAAAGGTTAAATATTTGCAGGGTTGTGGCAAGGAGGGGAACATTCAGGTGAGCCCTATATTGTGCAGACAGTGTTCAATGTTTCAAAGCAACTGGGGCTAACACTACTTCAAGAGACCATCAGCCAGAAAACCACTCTGGCCACAGTCCAGGAGGGGCCTGGATGGCAACCTTCCCCAAAGCCAGAACCTGCTGCTTATCCTGAGCCGAGAGGTTTGACTCTGCAGTGCAGTGGAAAATTACCCCACGGAGACACTGAGGCACTGTGCTACAGAAACTGAACAGATGTCCCCTTAATCACCTTTCTATTTCTCATGCCTGTGCATTTCAGCACCTTTCTTTTGTTCATATGCTTCAGATCCTTACAACTCCCTCCTTTAAGAGTTACCCCCATTCAAAATTAATCTCTATCTAGAAGATGGATGCACACACAAGCCTCATTTCTAATCTCTGATTAGAGTAGCAAAGAGACTATTACCTTCGGTTTATTTGGTTATCTGAATAGCTAGGGCAACTCCAAACCACTTTTGAGGAGTTGGAGACAGGCATGTCCTGCCTCCAGGCAGGAGTTGTTTAGAGTCCTTACCATCACAGGTCCAGTCATCAGCAGAGAGCAGCCATGGCAGGATTCCCCAAACTTCCCCCAGTAGTCTTTGTGACAGTACAGCTTCCCATCTTTCTCATAGTACCAGTTAGTGAGGGGATCATGACATTCAGAGCACCTTGAAGGAAACAAAGGAACAAGGTTCCAGTTGGCAACAAGTCACAAATCAATGGAAAAGCTCCTCTCCTGCATGGAGAAAACAGACATTCAGCAGTAGCTCACCACCAGCTCTTCTAGCTACGGATGTACTAAACCCCTCCATTTCCCAATGCTTCTTCAACTGAAAACTAGCACCAAAACCAAGGTTTGTAAGGAGAGGTGGTATCAACCAATACAAAGGAAAAGACAAGCTTCCAAAGTTTAAAACAAATCCCATCCATTTATTAAACCTACTGATGTGTTTTATAAATTCTGCCTTATAAATTTTGCTCCTCTGCTTTCTCCCTCTTCCTGGATGCAAGCTTCCAGCTGCAGAGTTGCCCAGCACGCAGATAGCTTTGCTACGTTTTGACTTGGTGTGATGCATCACACCATCTTGTGCCAGAGCCCCTGTCTCCTCAGCCAGTTTAGGAAGGGGGACAGAGAGGCAGGATCCACTTCCCTATGCAACGCAAAGCCAGTTTTGCACGAACCTTTGTGGAAAGTCTTTCTATTCTTCTGCAAGTAGACCTCTCTCAAAAGGTCAACTGCAGCACTATCCATGTGAGGGAGAGTTTTCAAAGCAGTTCATCCTTTGAGCTCCACATACTTACTGCACCCACCAATTAACTGTGATGAAAGCCCTCCACTTCGCCGCACCAACTGCTCTCCCTTTCCTTCTGCTGATGACAGCGCTTGAGAAAAAAAGCTACAACCAACCAAAAAAAAAACCACCAAACAAAACTATTTCTCTAATTTTGTGAAGGGAGTCTCAAAATCCTTCACATACCAGTGTCAGCTCCCATTTCAACAAACAACCGTTATTCATCATCTATCTACAGCCCCCCCTCCAAGAAACAAACAACTCCCCTCAAAAAAAAAACCAAGGAAAAAGATGCAGCAATTCTACTGCTAATACCATTTTTAGCAAATCACAAACAGAATCCAGATCTTCAGGCTTCCTGAACACAAAATAATCCTGCCTCAGCAGGATGCACTGGGCAAAGGAGTTTAACTTCTGCAGCACAGAGGTGTGACTTAATGGAGAGATAAGGCACAGACAGCAGTTGCATCACTAAAGATTATTCCATTAGCCCTGGGCAGCACATTCTCAGACTTTAAAAGGAAAATTAGTCTGGTATTGGCCATTTCTGAGTGCAGAATCTACAGCAGGTTAGTCACCAATAACTGGTTCAAAAGAAACACCTCAAGGATCAATGTCGCTGTCAGTACAATGCTTTCCCAAAGGTGGAAGGAAGAGTTTCTTCTGCCCCTTACCCCAACAGTTCTCTCAGTTACTACATCGGAGGGGAACCCATTGCACCAGGCTGGGTGTGTGCCCTCCTGGACAGCAGGCCTTTCTACAGCACCAAATACACTCAAGTCAGCTAGTGGCTGTGGAGGTGCGCTTTTTACGTGCTCCCAGGTCTAAGATGAGAGCTACCGTTGACTTCACCTTTCACAAGCTTCCTGAAAGCTTATTTGTGCCAAAGGCATTCCTTGTAAACTCGACCAGCTTGTAACAACCGTGATGATATGCAAAGTTGGCCATGCTCCAACATGGGGAGAGTTACTTGCTCCACCTCAAGAGACTGCAAAGCAACAAGGTAAAGCTGCTTGTAAGCAGCCTATGGTTTTAGGGGAAAACCCACCTCATGAGGTACTTAGTGCTATACCCTACCCTCAGGAAAGTTGCTCCTTCTAATGTATTTGGCTTTTATAGTGTTTGTTCTCCCAGCTGAGGAGCTCCAAATCCTGCCTCCCACCCCTTCCTCTGTGATGGGAAAGAACTCCAGCACGTGCAACAGGCCCTGCCAATTTTGTCTGAAGCAGGGGGAGCAGAAACTTAACATTGCTATACATGGTAGGTACATGCATCATTACAGCCTCAGCCTTGGGGCACTGTCTTGGTTACACCCTGCTCATGGTATGCAAGAGACCTAGAGGGCATCGCAACGCATTTTGCCTTCAACCACTAGCCTTTGGCTTTCATTTGTAGTAAATACTCCACACTGAATGATCAAGTAGGTGAGTGGGAGGGAGAAAAGAGCAAGTGGAGACTAACAGCAAAGATTTCTATCACCTTGTGGCAGGAACATCTGGCTCAGCATTGGCAAATCGGATCCCTCAGACTTATCCAACTCCTGCGTGCGTGCCTGTACCAGTGTGTGCTCCGAGAGTGATTACATCTTCAAACAGGGAGCTGTGACCAGACCTGCACTTGGGATGCAGACAGCAATACTGGAGACTGCTCCACCAGGACTTCAAGACCTGGCTTTCTGCCTAAGTTCTCTCCAAGCAGGTGGGTTATTTGTTTATTTGTTTTTAAAGGACAACACCTTCCCTTCCTTACCCCTCTTCAGTTTCATCTTCAACCACTCCTTTTTCTCCCTAAGAAAATCTAAAACTTCTGCAAAAGCAACACAACTGCAATTCTGTTTAGATAGGCTCCAGAGGATCGTGTACGCTTGTCTTCCCTTTACCCTTCCCTTACTTTTTCATGGTTTGATTCCAACCTTACAGCACTTTGATTAGTTTGCTTCCATCTGGAAATAAGCACTGGTATCTAATTTGCAACACACCCATAGCAAAATGAAGGTGAGGGGGTGGAGCCAGCAAGCAGTCAGTTCTTTGCTATGCAGTTAAACAAATCTGGGCAGGACAGGTTTGCAGCTTAAGGCTCAGAACCCAACCCAGGGCAGTGAGGCAACAGAAACAAATCAACCAGCCCCAGAGAGGCTAGATGCTGGTAATAGCTCTAACTGGCTACTTCGTTAATCATTGCCAGCAAGAGGACGTGGCTATGGCCCATATGCCCAAGCAGCACCTTCTGTTATTTACCATACATTCTGTAACGTAGAAAAGGCTTTAGATTTGTCAGGTGTGGAGAACTGGCCGACAGCACACATAGAAACGACAGTTTCAAGACCTGTTTCAACTGTTTCAGTGCCTTTGCCCAAATGATAATGGCATCACGTGATTGTTCCACGTGACTCTCAATGAAGAGATATGTCAGAATTTTATCGCAGAAGATAGAAGAGTTACCACTCCTTCCTTTTCCTCCTCACTAGAGCGTGTGGCACTGCAGCGCTGCCATTGCCAGGGCTCACATCATCTGAGACAGGAGTACAATTACTTCTACAGGTATTAAGCAAGCTAATCTTTGCCGGTCACCACAACCAAAAGAAAGGAAGACTTCTTGCTCCTCTGTCTTTTATAGATTAGAAACCACTAATCTTCTGCTAGGTGATTTGCTATTCTTATTACAGAGTATCAAAGTATGGTAATCAAGTTTCTTGGAGGGCTGGTAACAGCCATACTTGACGTGTTTCCTCTTGCTGCCCAGCCACCATTTTCAGAGCTGCAGAGCCCTGCTCTGATTATACATTCCCATACGTTATGATTCTTCACTTCCCAGCCTTGGCTATAAGGAATAAATTAATCTGCGTCCCATAGCCATCCTCCAGGAACCCCAGGCAGCACCTGGGTGCAGTGTTCAGCCCTGATGCTCTTGTAGCACAGCAGGTGCAGGGAGAGTTCACAAATCACTGCTTGATGGCTCCTTGGTTTTGGGGGGGGGCGGTAGGCAGATCAGGTCACAACAGGTAACCAGCCTGGTTTTCAGGGAGATTGGCAATTCAGTTGATGTGGCATCTCTTTTACATCTAAATGAAAGCAAATACCCTCATGGAAGCAAAGACTTCCCTGGCTCTGAAGAGACAGATCCCTTTGAGAAGGGCTCATTAATAAAATGCACCCCGACACACACACTGACACACACACTGTCAGGCTAGATCAGTTAACGCTAGACAGGCTCAAAAGAGCTGTGGTTCGAATTCTGCAGGCAGAGCTAGGGAGAAGACAGTCACCCAGACAGAAAGCTGCAGAGTAAAACATAACCCCAGCCTGCAGATAACCCAAAAGCTTCTCACCAGGACTTAGCAGAAGTGTGTGCACTGGCTACATAAGAGACACTAGACAAGGAAGAACAGACGCTAGAAAACAGACTAAGTGCTAGAAGACAGAGTGTTTAAGCTCTGACTATGCAAAACCATTTCCACACACTTAGAAGAAGGTGTATCTATGGCTTAGTGTGATGCTCCACACATATTACAAATAATGAACGTTTGCTCACTTTCCTTCTTCGGAAAGCGAATGCTCTTTCAGAAAGTTGCCTAAAGCAGCTTAGCAATTGCACAGCAGTATTTAGTCCTATCCTAGACTGTTCTAACAATAGGCTCCTTACTCCCAAATCAGTACAAAAGTGTTTGCAGGAACAGGATCAGTAATGAGCAAATCCGAGCAGAGGGGATAGGAGGGAGACAACGAAACTGCAAGCTGTGCCTTTCCCCATCCATTCACCCTTATCAGCACATCAGCATTGGTCACCATCCTGGCTGCGTTCAGTCCCACTAACAGCTTTCACAATGGAGACATAATGCAATCAAAGCCTTATTCTGTAGCTATTGCCTTTCTCAAGCCTCGTTTGTTCAGTTGGACCAAGAATGGTTGTTAATAGAAACCAAAATATCACATGCGAAGAATCCATGTACGGAAAGTGTGTTGCTTGTCCCTAGTTACCTGCGAAGTACTTGATTTCTTTTCTCAAACAAGACTACGCACTGCCTCACTGCAGATTACATCACCTTCTTGAACTCGCAACAGCAGCACCTCACCTCACCCAGCGCCATGCCCAAGCACAAGTAGCTTTGGAAAGGACATAAGCAGCAGTAGCCATAGTAATCTCATCCCTCTGGCACTGGTGCAAAGCACAGGGGCATGGGGTAAAGTGGCATGTGTAGCGTTGCTCTGAAAGGGAACCTGCTTGCCTGGGCTACACAGACACTGCCTCATAACACAGGTGCCGTTCCCTCATACCAGAACACTGTGCAGCGGCTGGTAATAAGAACCTTCCCCGTCACCTCCTCAAAGCAAGCCAGGATCCCAGTTTGAGGCCGGCTGTTCCCTGCACACAAGCACTGCACCTCATTCTTCATGCCTCGCACGCTAACTGCTTAGGATAGCATTACAGGGGGGAAAACGACACTTTGAAAGTCCACTGCTAATCCTGCACAAGACTTACCGAAAGGGATCCTTGGGAGCGAAGTAAGCTGGGGCAGACAAGTAACTTCCCATCTTCAACACTGGATAAACCGGCTCAGCCACAAACTTGTCCAACTGCCTCTGAACAGCTCTGTTCTGCCAACATGGCAGCAGCCAGTGCTCATTTAATCTTGCGCTGATTCAGATACTTCACCTCTCTTTGAAGCTGCCCAAGGAACGCCAGGTCTCTCGGCTGCTCATTCCTTTTCAGATTTTTCCTGGCTCCCATGGCTATAACCATCTTCTCCCGCACTCGGCAGCAGCAGTACCCTTGGGAAGAATAGAATAACTGCTAACCGGGCTAGCTGGACATGCTTCTGCACTAGTTCTTGCGAGCTCTGCTGCCTGCTAACTATTGTCAAGTTTTCCCTTCTCAGGCTCCACCCAAGGGTGGGAAGGGAGGAGGAGCCATTGCAGGAGGACAGCGTGTGGCTGCAGAGGCTGAATAAGCTCTACTTCTTCATAAGGGGTGCAGCTTTGATCCAAAGAGGGGCTGCGTTAGTAAGTGCTGAAAGATAGCAGCTTCTGCCAAATAAGAGCCAAGTGCATAAACGTGAAACTACTCTTTGCAGCAGTGGCGCATTCTGACAGAGAAGTCAAGGAAGGCCGAGTCTGACGAAGACAACTAGCCACATCTCCAACACGTCAGGTTAACGTTTACTACACACCTCCTTAAATCCCCCACAGTGAGTGGGGTTATACTACCTTCACAGGACCTACAATCTGTTTGTCCTCTTGCAGGAGGTAACTCACAGTGTGTTTCATCCAAGGAAAAATAACTTTCTTTCCAACGCTGTTTTAACAGAGATCATCGCAATCGTTTAACCTAATCTTCATCTCCTGAATGGAAGCCGAGAGGTATAAATCAGCACAGACGAATACTCTTGCCTGCTTGCAGCACATGTAGTTATATCATTTTGCTTGCTCTGAAGCCAAGCATGATCTCTAGTGGCCTAATCAGCTAAAGCTGTTTGCAAGACACTCAGAAATGCAACAAACATATGTTGCTGCACTGAGCCCTCCCATTTCTGTAGAGTCAGCAAAGCCTGGCATGCCTGAACACAGCCTGAAAAATCATGCTATGTTCCAGAGGCAAGAGTACTCAAATGTGCTTTTACTGGAGATGCTCGTCTCGGCTGGCATATTGTTCAAGGGACACTTGGGGCTGGGACAAGTCAGTCTTGGCTGCAGATTTGACAGCTGCTGCTCGCTGTTGAAGTAAGCAGAAAGCCAGGCAGCCTTTTGGGTTGTTTTTTCTTGTGTGTGGGTTTGGTTTGTTTTTTTTTTTTTAAACTTTTATTAAGGAGCCACCTTTCTGGAAAAAAAAAAAAAAAATCATCATTTTCACCCATTCAGCGCAGTTTCTAAGCCTGGCTGTAAAAGCGCAGTGAAGCCTAGTGCTGCAGAGCCCGATGTGGTCGTCAATTCCAGCACGGGTCTAATTCCTTCTGACATTTCACACAGCTCTATTGGAAGCAGCAACACGGTGAGTCTGTGTCTAGGAATGCACTCTGGTCTCCCACATTCTCTATATGTTGCGTGCTGAAAAGGGGCCAGCGCTCACAATCCAAGGCTTCCTTGGCTATCAGCACCACCCCACAGCGCACACATACCTCCAGCGCATCGCTGAGCCCCTCCCCTGCCTGGTATCACCTACAGACAAAAGCTTTTCCCCACAATTCTGCTGCCATGGGCTGAACTCCCTCCAAGGGGTATTCCACGTGACCTCATAAATCCCAACTCTTTAGACAAAACCTTTGAAGATTTGATCCACAGATGTGATAAGCAGCCAGCTAGTCTGTGAATGAAGCCAGCAGATAAAGCCTAACTTCAAAGTAATAAAAACCACCCAGACAGCTAAGCAACTGGGAAGGGATTTTGTTTGAGACTTCCTTAAAGCCAAAGGACACATAGTCAAATGTCTATTTAAACAGGAAACATCTTATCAAAATGATTTTACTTTTGCAGCAAGCCCCAGCAGCAGCCAGTAAATTACTTTTTCCTACACAGAATTGTCTTGTTACTTCTTGCCCCACCCCCACCCCTTTTTTTTTTGTCTCTATGACCTATTTGAGAACACAATAGCTCTGATAAAAGGGCTCTGGAAAAGGTGTTAATGCGTTCTAGATCTGAATTCCTGCCAGAATGACTGTACTTCAAAAATGCTAATAAACAGTTTGGGGGGGACCTTTTCTGTGTAATTTTACTGGTATCATCTCCGAGGGCCAAAATGCACTGCAGCAAATTTCTTTTTCACCAGCTGAAGTCAGATATCAGCATCTTCTCTCTTGCAAAAGCTGTCAACATCTCCACTACAAACATGTGGCCATCACAAGGAGTTGCTTTCCTTACTATGGTTTAGAATTGTACAGTAATTTTTGCCAGAAAAAAGCCTGAAAAATATAACTAGCAAATAAAAAAGAACAAATGAAAAACCTCGACAATGACTTAACATGAAATATATTGCAAATTATTGCAGCCTTTACGGTTTTATCCCCACAGAAATGCATCACATAGCTATTGTGATATTCAAGTGATTAATATCCTAAAACAGCTGGGGTTAGGCTGCACATCTAGACACCCTCTTTACCACATAGTTCATGCTGTCCAATAGCTTGCCTACAGACAGATGCATTGCTCAGCACATCTACCAGCCCTAAGATACACAAATTTATCCTGGCACATCGGTATGTGTGGGACTGGTATAAGCTGGGGAAGAGGCATCTGCTTGATGCCTGAAGAGTCTGCAGCAAGTCTTTGTTTCAGCATGGGCATAGTTTGGAGGCATTCCAAATACTTCAGTACAATCCCAACACCTCACTGTATTTCCAAGGCACCTACACATAGCACATGCTTTGCTGCTGTTGAAAGACAGAGTCAGCTCCTGACATCAACTACTGAAATTAATGCCGTTTTGATATTCATGTACCTCTGAGTGAAAGCTCTTGCACACAGCTCTTGAGTAAACTAAAACAAACAGTGAAGCGAAGCTCATCTCCATCACCACATCTTACTTCTAAGCAGCAGCAGAACTTCAGACCAACACAGTGATGCCTTCTCGATACCCAGCATCACTAAGGACGACATTAGGATGGAGACAGAATTATCCTCACCACACTTGCGTAAAGGCTGCAGACCTCCTGAATACGTGTAGGCTGAGAAGCAAATCAAAGAAATTCAACTTATTGAAACTTCATAGATTATATATGGTTTTGGAAGCAGTGACTTCCAATCTGTAAAAGCAGAACATATGGCAATAAGACCAGCACCTACACCACTGCATCTCCACTCACTTCCTAACTTGCTGCTTTTGTCTGTGCAGAGTGCTAAACTCCTCAGGAAAGGATCCCGTCTCACTCACGCGGAAAGCCTACCACTTACTAAGCTGTGTGAGTAATTCTAATTACCTTGATATAATAATGCTCTGATAACAATGCCCTAAAGGACAAGCTGTTCAAGTCAACTAAAAAAAAGTTTGGACTAAAATGGCCAACTTCTCCTTAAATATAAAGGGTTGTCATCATCCATGTCCTGTAGTTGATAAATTCCCCCTGAGGAATCTGGTGGCCGCTTCCACCTGCAAAGTGCTTCATTGTTCCTCTGGGTTTTTAAACTCTTGAACAGTTGTGGTGATCTGTGTACAAACAGGCACTTTGCAACTAGTTCTGCCTAAATCTGATAGTGAGACAGTGAATTTCAATGCTGATGGAGACACCATCAAAGAGACATTCCCAGGAGCCTGCAGGATTAGTGAAGAGCTCTCACCTACTACCATTTTCTGGCAGTTACAGAAAGCTAATGAAGACAGGGAAGAGGAGATTCTTGTCTTCCTGCTTCTACCATAATTCAGCTGCCTTTTCTTACTACTGATCCTTGCCCTGCTGTCAAACTCAGCTGCTGTGTGTACAAAACTGGCTGTGTTCACAGCAGAAAAGCTAAAGGAAGATTCAAAGCATCAAACATCCCCACACCTTTGCTTACATCTTTATTTGTCAACATTTGTACATTTGAGCTTCATATCCTGTCACTGTAGATCTATTTCTCCTGTTGTCTGTGGGGAGGAAGCAGCTTTTGGAAAATGAAGGCCTGTGCCAAACAGTTTGAACCAACAGAAGTGATCCAAACTTTAGAAAATACAGTCGATGAGAAAAAGCTAGGTCCGGGGCTTCTTCAGTCTAGAAGACTGCTTTCCTGCTTTGAAACAGGGAATGGTTACTTGAATAACAGAAGGGGGGAAAAAAAGCTTGTTTTCCATGCCCATTGTGAATTTGATTAAGGGGGATTTCTGAAGATAGTAGACAGAAGCTTCTAACCCTAAGGATAATTAAATGCTAGTAGACATAGTCTGGGAGACCAAAAACCTGCAGTGATGGGAGATTGTTAGGTGACCAGTTTCTTCATCATTCCAAAGCCACAGAAATTAATTGCTTCAAACATAAGTTGAAATTTAGTAGATATCCTAAGAACCACAGAAAACAGATTTGGAAGATACCCTCAGAAATCATCTAGTTTATCCTACAACCACCAAAACAGGTTTAACTAACTGTATTCATTCTTAATACGAGATTGCCTGGCTTGCCTTCCCCTGCTCCCAAACATAAAAGAATCAATGTGATTCACTAAGTTTTGCTGAGCAAAAAATATTTCTATAGCACACAAAATATGCCATTTAGTATAGAAAAATCACATCTTTGTAAGAAAATAAAATCACTAGATTTGGCAAATTAATAGTGGCTCTCTTTCTGCTCAGTAGCCTGGAGCTTAGGGCATCCCCTCGACGCACAGATAGCTAATCTGGTTCTGTTTTCCAACCATGGACAATTGTCACGCTGCAGAGAGCACGCAACGGGCAGGCGACGAGGGATTCTGGGAAGAATCTACTTTTAACCATGCTCCACTACTGAGAAACAGTCAGAAGGAGAATTTGTTTCAAATTCGCTTCAGAATACCAGTAGGAGACAGAGCCAGGAGTTCTTCTGCACTCTGCCAAAACTGTTCCATCTTTTCAAAGTATTCATTTAGAGAAAACAGCCGTCTGGTGGTTACAATACTCCTTGTGTTTTAGTTTCTAGTTCCAGTAAAGGTTAACAGAAATTGAAATGGAGTAACACATTCAAAAGAGTGCAAGCAGCTAAACAATCTGTCAGGTGAATTGATTTAACTCTAAGTAATAAGGCAATTTTTATTGTAATTTAAACAAATTTTATTACTTTAGATTTTTTTTTTACAAGTGTAAACAGTTTCTTAATCATTTCAAGACTGTATTTAATTTTAGCCAATATCTTCTACTGAAAAGTCATAGAACCATTAAGGTTGGAAAAGACCTCTAAGATCATCAAGTCGAGCCGCCAACCCAACACCCCCAGGCCTCCTAAACCATGTCCCCAGGTGCCACGTCTGCACAGTTTTCTGAACACCCCCAGGGATGGTGACTCCACCACCTCTCTGGGCAGCCTGTTCCTGTGCCTGACCACTCTTGCAGTAACAACATTATACCTAATATCCAATCTAAACCTCCCCTGACGCAGCTTGAGGCCATTTCCTCTCGTCCTGTCACCAGTGACTTGGGAGAAGAGACCCACCCCCACCTCACCACAACCTCCTTTCAGGTGGTTGCAGAGAGCGATAAGGTCTCCCCTCAGCCTCCTCTTCTCCAGGCTGAACACCCCCAGCTCCCTCAGCCGCTCCCCATCACACTTGTTCTCCAGACCCTTCACCAGCTTCGTTGCCCTTCTCTGGACAAGCTCCAGCACCTCAATGTCCTTCTTGTGCTGAGGGGCCCAAAACTGAACACAGGGTTCGAGGTGCGGCCTCACCAGTGCCCAGTACAGGGGGACAGTCAACCTACTGCTTACAACTACTTAAATATAATAATGTAATCCCTGATCAGTATAAAAAGATTTAATTATATTTAGTCAGTGTGGGGCTAAACCACAACAGTCAGATATCAAAAGCTTACACTTTTTAGTCATACACTTGTTTATATTATTAACTTAGCATCAAACTATTTAATAATATAATTAAAAAAACCAAACAGATAGACGTGAGAATTTTTCCTGAAGTCAAGCTGCATTGCAGATGCATAAAATCTGGTGTATTAAGCAAAAAGGAAATATTTGTCCAAACTGAATTAATAGTTTCTGGTCACCATCATCTCCAGTGGTTTAGACTTACTAATGAAAAATTTTGGATTCATACAAAATTTCCCTGCTTTACTTTCCTCTTCAGAAAAAGGAAGATGAGCTTTCCCACTCTTCAAACTCCTGATGAGTTTTCAGCTTTTTATGAACTGGGTTTGGTATAAACTAAATAGTATATTTTTAAGTCTGTTACTGTAAAATCATCAGTAATCCATCATCTTCAGTGTCATGAATATACACTGTGAACAGTTCTTCTCTGATGTGGTGAGTTTGGCTTTTGTTGGAGATTTCTGCAGCAAGCCTGTGTTGCTTGGCTACTTAAATTAGATTTACTTTATAGACTATAGTAATATACATCCTCTGTTTTTTCACAGTTAGGAAGGAACTTAACCTCAGCTGTCTTCCTTCCTAAAAAGTTCTTAAGCACCCCGCTACAGTAGGAATTCCTACCATCGTTTCCAATAATTTTCTTCCTATGGATCCAAAAGCATTTTCCACTTGGATGCATTCAACAGGCTTGATCTGAATTCATGGTTTTCAAATAATCAAAACTGGATTTTTAACAAATACTGTGTCCCGAAGATTAAACCATGCTGCTATACCTGGGTCGTCTCATCTCATCCTACTCCAATTCAAGTATGCAATATCTCTACAGAAAGAGGGAATTGTCTTTAACTTCATTTGTCTTTATCTGTGTGTGTGTATGGCGGGGGGGGGGGAACCCCAACAAAACACTAAAAATGGACATCAAAATACCAGGTATCAATACTTTATTCAAAGGTATAATTCAAGGCAGTATCTTCTATTTTCTAATACAGAAAAAAGTTGGACTGAAAGCAAAGAACAGCATGCTCTAGGTCAAAAAACAGCTCTTCCAATAAGCCCCTTAGGTAAAAGCGATCCAGACCTAGGAAAAAGATACCTTGCCGCTTTGCTCTTTCCTTTTCCTGATGTAGTGTTTGAAGTTCTGTGCAATGTAAGTTCCAAATCCAGTGGAACTGTGTATCAGTGAAAAGCAATGACCTTTGAAAGTGTATGCTATCAACAGAATTCCGAGGCACTGAAGTACATTTGGAGTTAATTCACAACAGACATTGTGACAGAAACATCTAAGAAACTTCCTCAGCCAGATCCAACCATTCGGATTCAAGTCTAAGGACCAGCTGGCCAAAGAACAGTTTAAAATATCCAAGATACACAAATAGGGATTCGCTTGTCCCTCCAGCCACACCAGAGAAAATACAGGTTTCAGAGACAAAGCTCCTGTACATGCAGTTTGAGGAAGGAGGGAAGTGACAAAAAACTTAAATCCTCAGAGACATGCATGTACGTCAGCTACTGCCAGTGCCAAGCATGATCAGCAGCCTAGCCTGACCAAGGACAAACAGAGCTAACGAGCCTGGAACAGTGCCAATCAGCATTAGAGAAATTATGTGCCAGGCCAGGGAGTCAGCTAATCCACAGGAAGACTGTAAAAAAACACTCTACAAGAGCTGCCGGAACTCACAGCTACCAGCTGCCAGAGGCTCCTACCCTTAGAGGCTTTTTAAAGTTTGGCTTTGGGATATCAAGCACAAGACTGCTGCTCAGCACAGCTTACGGAGAACAGAAGAAGGGGGAACAGCATGCAAACTGGGAATTTGTTTTCCATGTACAGCCCTACCCTGGAACAAGGAAAAAGGGAAGGGCAGCTTCTTTTCTTGCAGGTTCCAGTTGTTCAGTCAGCATGGCAGCTTAGAGCTAGCCAAAAGCACAGAGCACAAGAGAAGCACATCAGCAAGTGCAGAAAGTTACTTCACATCTCAGGAGAAAAGCTGGCACCTTCACTTGTATAAAACAAACAAAATAACCACCACCAAACTTCCATTTTACAATATAAGCTATGATATCAGCTTCTCTGTAAAGTGTCATAAGGGCAGGATTTCCTTCCAGCTCAGCTATTACCCACCTCGACAGCCCCAACAGTAAGAATCACCAAGACATTTGCAAATCAAGACCCACAACAGAAACACGTTCCAAGGCAAGAAAGAAGGACTTACTAGCACACACAACTTTGGGTTTGGCTACTGGCAGAATCTAGGGAAGCTCAACAACAGGATACTAGTTCTTTAGGCAGAAGAGAAAACCAGGGTTAAGAGAAGCTGACTCAACATAGCTAAACATGAATACTCAAGCCAACAGAAACCCGAAAGACTGGGATCTACAGTGATATAAAGCTGTAACTGTGATTATCAACAAGTCATTCTAACTTGCAGCATTTTCCAAGTCAACAGAGCTAGCATTGCTTTGGCAGCATATGTTTTTTCGGGGTTTGTTTGTTTGTTTTTTAATACACCAATAACCATAATTCTCACTTCAACAAAACTGGTGTATTTTGTTGGATTTTTTTTTTTTAAACCAGGACAGTACATGCCTATCTTGGCACGGCAAACACTCCTTCAAAGCCACACTTTGGCTTCCTTTTCACCCCCATTTGCTTCAATGGTGTCCAAAACATTAGCCTCTCCAGATTCAAGCCAACACAGAAGCCAGTAGAAGCTGCAGATACTCAACCCCTCTCAAAAATATAGGCTCCTTCAGAAATGTGATTCTGGAGCATGAAAACTGGACTGAGTATTTATGAAACACCCACGAGAGGCACTGCTCCCACTGCCAGGAAGAAAAGCATGTCAGAGATGCCTTTTCAACCTTACCAATAGCAACATTTTCTGACAGGTTTCATAAGTTTGTATGTCTTAATAGTCTGAAAAGGAGAGGAAGTTTAAGGCAAGATGTCCCCCATATCAGCAGTTTTCCCCAACACCCTGATATCTCCCTTGTACCTACCACATATGGAAAAAGCAACAGGCTATCCAAATTGCCTGGGCATTACTTCGGAATGCAGCTGAAGACAAATATGCAACCCATGGCTTCTGCCACCACCAGTAAGTCAGAGCTTTCATTTGTACTTTATCTGTATTCCCGTATGTGTTTGCGTCAGCATGGCAACACTTTGCCAGGCAGCGTCAGACCGCTGTTGGGACCAAAAGTCAATTCCAAAGCACTACTGCAAGCACGGAAGCATGGTCGCGAGCAAGAGTACGCAATCGCTCCGCAAGAGGCTCCGGAACAGGTCAGGCAGAGAGCTGACAGCAAGAACTCCCTGTTAATATTGGTACTTATCCACCAGGTTCCGAGTCAGCTGAACAACACAAGGAGAGTTTAACAGGCTAAAGTTTTACCTACCGGAAACAGGAAACATGCCAAGCTTCATTTACAGTCTTGTAGAGGCGCTGACCAGCGGCAATGCTGTCCCCACATCCTAGACATCTCCAGACTTCTTCACCTGTATGCAGGAATAAAGTGACATAGAGCAACCATTTTACCTCAGAGAACACAAGGATTGCTGCACCCCTGATAAAGAACAACCTTCAGTTATATAACTGACAGGAAAGCCTTCACACACAGAAAGTTAAGCCAATACCAGGCATGCTGTAACCCCAGAGAGTGGAGCTCCCAAACTGAACTCTGACATCTTATATATTAATTTTTTTTTTCCTCCTGGCATAACATCCCCATTACTCCTTCACATTCTGCAGAAGAAAACAATATGACTTTTGACAGCAAACAGCTCAGTTACAGCCACGCTTGTCTTCAGAGCGGAGATTTCAGGAAGGCAGATTGGTCTAGTGTAACAATTCCCCCAGAGAACCAAGCGAGGCCAGGAAGCCATGCTACTATTTCCCCCATGCCACTGACTCAGCACATAACGTTTGCACTCATTTGTATAATTAACTGGATTTCCCAAAGCTGAAAGAAAGGAAAGGCAAACTTTATTCAGTAGAGAACAACTTGACTACCAGGAAGGAATTACACACTTGAATGAATATTCCTGTAGAGACTGTACAGCCAACACCAGGCTACTGTCAGACTTAGGAACAGGGGCTGATGTTAGTGGCCTGTTGTCCCTTCAGAAAATAGTTGTAATAGTCTCTGCTAGAACTGCCACAAAGCCCCAGAGAGAGCTAGTTATTCAGATGCATGCAAGCTAGGAAAAACAGCATGAAAACTTGTGCACAAAGAGCATTTGGCACACAGGTAAATGCTACCCAAAACCCAAACAGCTGTACAGACATATTAAAGTAGGAGTCAAGGACCTGGATGAGCACAGGACGGCGCAAGGGACACTCTGCATAGCTGGGCAGATCTCAAACCTGCTTCCTCCTGCTACCAAAAGTTTACTTGCAGTAAGGTTGCATAAGGAAAGAAGCGTTCTTAGAGACGGAAAACCACTAACCACGGACTTCCATTTTCCAAAGAACGTTAAAACTTGGTAGTTGCTCAGGCAAGTTGATACCAAGGTCAAGTTCCTTGAAGCTACACAAAACAGAAGCCATCAGCCTCCTATGCACTTCTACCCCGCTGTGTAGGTCAATGACAACGTTAAAAAATAACCAAGGTGAAGATCTCCTTGTATGTTTTACACAAACAGCTATTTCAGAGAAAGAACTTGTTGCTTAAGCACAAGCAAGCACCACCCTCACCAGCAGACCGGCAGTACCGGTAAAGGTCTCTGTGCAGACTATAGCGCTAGACAGGATTCGTTCAAATGTGACGTTTGGTGTAAGTTGCTACTTCAGTTCCCAACTAAGCATCAGCTCCACGCTTGGGAGCGTGTCTGCGCCCTCCTGCTATCTGGAACACCGAGAACCGCACCTGGCCTCAGATCTGCACAACACAGTAAGGCTTAGGAGAAACTTGGAAAAAGCTGGCACTACCCATGTTCTTTCTTGAAGCAAATTGCTTTTCAGCACACTGAACAAGCTTGGAAATGAAAGGCAAAGCCACGTGTGCCTGTGCCTCAATGCACAGGCAGGCGATGCTGTCCTCTCCAAGCAGCACAAGCCTTGGAAGTCAGCTGAACTTCTGGAATTGCTGCCACTCCGCAGGCCAGAACAGCCTGCAAACCAGACGTCCTGCAGCTCCATCTCCGCCTGTTCAGTGCCACGAGCACAAGATGCAAATATGAACACAGACAGCGGATCCTACTTGAAGGAATTTAGAGACTAATGACTACACCGCAGCTGACTAAAAGCAACAGATATTCCTCCACAACGATCAAACAGAGCTTTACCCATCGGCTTCTGAACTCCAGGTAGCAGTCACCTTACTCTTAGCTGCGGTGCTACAGCTGTTTAACCGTACCCAGAAAGGCTGATTAGCTCACAAACAGAAATGAATAGTCCTATATTCAACCGAAATTGCTTAAGTATCCAGGAGAAGTGACGGAAGTGAAGAAAAAAAAAAAAACCAAACACCCAGAGCAGGAAATAGTGTGAAGGAAAAGCAAACGGCCGTGATCAATAAAACAGGTCTGTCAAGCCCCCCAGGGCAGGGGGAATGTTACAGAGGCGGCAGCGAGGAAAAGCAGCGGCTCGCCCGGCAGCAGTAGCGGGAGCGCCGGCGGGCACCGGGCGGGCACCGGGCAGCCCCCGGGCCGGGAGGGCGGCGAGCCTCGGCGCGGGGGGGCAGGACCTCGCTCAGGGCGGCCCCGGAGGACCCCGCGCCCGGCAGCGGGGCGGCCCGAGGGAGGCGGCCCCGCTCCGCACCGCCGGCGGGGCCGGCTGCGCCGAGCCCGGGCAGCGCCGAGCCCGGGCAGCGCCGAGCCCGGGCCGCGCGGCTGGCCGCCCGCCGCGCCCACCGGCCGGCTCCTCGCCCGTTCCCCGGGACGCGGGCTAACGTGAGCCGAGGCGCGGGTTCCGCAGCCGGCGGGGCGGCGGCCCCGCGGCCCAGACCCGCCCGGAGCGCCGCACCTGCCGCCCGCGGAACGGCCGCCCGGAGAGCCGCGGCCCCGCGTAGGCGCGCCCGCCCGGCTGGCGGGGGGGCGGCGGCCCCCGGAGGCCCGTCCCGCCCGCTCCCGGTCCGGTCCCATCCCCTCACCTGGCGGCCCCTCCATCCCGCGCCGCCGCCCCGGTGCCCCGGTGCTCGCCCGCGCCTGACGTCAGCCTCTACGGAGCGCGCGGTAGGTCACTCCGCACCTGGCCCGGGAGCGCGCTGGCGCGCGGGCGCGCCCCCCGCCCCTCTTCCCTTCGCCGCTATCTCGGCGCCATGCCCCGCCCCGAGGGCAGCTTATCGCCCCACCCTTTTCCTCGCCGCAGGCCAATCGGCACTCCGCCCCCCTCACGGCCACAGGCCAATCACCGCGCTACTCCCCGGCGACCGTCCCGCCCCTTCCGCGGTGAGGACCAATGGTGGTGCGGCCACGCTCCCCGCTCCCTCCCACCACGTGCCGCGGCTGGCGGGCGCGGCGGCTCCCGTCGCCTCCCCTTGCCCCGGCCCGGCCGCTCACGGAGCGCCCCGCGTGCCCCCGGCCCTCCCGCTCCCTGAGGCACGCACCGGCGAGGGGCCCTCCGCTCCTCGTCCTCGAGGTGGGGCCCGGGCAAGCGCCTGGCCTCAGTCCGCCCGAGAAGCACAAAGGAACGGCGTCACGCTCCGGTCAATGTAAAACCATTTTTTTAATTCTAAAATCACTTTCACAACAGTGAAAATTAGTGAACAGTAATGGTAATGCACTAAACAAGCCGTTATGGGCCGTGTGCAGTCGGGGGCGGGGGGGAATGGTACGATACAAAAAGCACACCAAGAAAAAGGTAGGAACAAAAGCGTTAACACTTTTAAACTCTTTCATTCTTGGATTGCCAGAAAATAAGGGCTCTCAGTCACGTTTCTGCAGCCATCTCTGTCTAAATCCTTATGTCTCTCACGAATAGATGGAAAAAAAAAAACCCCAAGCCATTAAAAGTCTGTATTTTAAAATATAAGTGTTAGTTAAATCAGTTTCAATACCTCTTGAACCTATTACAGTCACTTTTCTGTCCTCTTTATCGGAAAAAGACTTTAAAGGGATGCCCTACTCCTCCCTGGATAACCTCTGCTCTTAGCATTGAGTCTCTCAATACAAAAAGGAGAAAGGAAACCATCCCTTTTACTATCGCATGAACTTTCCCTTTACATCAGCAGGTGGTGCTGCCTGCTCACGAAAGGAAGTAAAAGCTGCGACATTGTACCACAGCCACTTGTTTGTAGGAATGCAATAAAGAGCCTTTCTGCTAGAAAGGGACCTAGTTATCGAGTTACACACTTGAGAAGAACCATATGCAGAAGAAGTTACGCTTCTCAAAAGTGCCACACGACAAAAGTTGAAGCACTACTTCAACTATTTATAGTTGAGCAAAATATTCTGCCAGATTATCATCCAGTCAGGTATAAATTTGACTAGATGCGGCAAAACACTGCAGAAGCTTTGCAACATTTGACTTGCCAGATGGCATTTTGGAGGTAGGCAAGTTAAACTTTTTAGTCATCCTCTGTCTCGATACTAAAAGTGAACAGTTTATAATTATATAAATAAGCTCCTACGACAATTAATTAAGGTGTTCTGCCCAGGAAACTCATCCATACACTAGAAAAACCCTAGCTATTGAAACAACGTTTCTATGAGTTGATTTGTTCTATCAGTTGTCTGTCTACTGCCAGGGAAGTCACAATGATCATCTCACAGGAAATCATTATGACTATCAGCGATCTGAATCAAAATAATCTTAAAACAATAAGAGAAAAAAATGGAATTGCCTAGTCAGAGAAATACGAATCACCTTGCTAGGGAATCTCTCATATCTGCTGTTCTGAAGGAATCTACACAAATACATCAGGAGTACTCTTTAAAGCTGTATATCCAACAGGATTCCAAAACGGCTACAGACTGCTCACCTTCGGAAATATTTTCCCCATAGCACATAAATGGTCGTGGTGTCCTCCAGCACTTCAAATTAATATCTTTGGTAGATACTGCAGACTCTTGCCCTACAGCCATTCTGCTGTGGCACGGAGTAGCTGTATGCACCTGTAGGGAGAAGCTCTTCCAAATGTTCCTTCCTGTGGCATGTGCTAGCAAAGGCAGGATCTCATTTTTCCTCCTGTATAATTTTACAGTATGACAAGTTTAACCTCAAAACTCACATAAAGATGCCTTTTGTTCCTCTCCCCAAACAAGCTGATCTCAGATCTGTAATAGGATTTTATTTGGAGCACGTGACCTCGCGTGGGAAGTCTCAAAGCCCTGGGAAGAATAAATGTAGCTACAGTGACAAGGCTGTGAGGGGATTATCCATGAGTGCAGCCACAGGCTGCTGTGCAGAACCAAGGAAGACAACACTGTTTTGTCAGTGAGGAACTGGGCTGGGCGAGGCAGAGAGGTGCGTCGTACTGTTCAGCAACGCTACCCGGCTCCACAACGAGAGAATCTTCCAGTGTCTGGCTCCAGAAAATTCAGGCTTTAAAAAATTGCAGCATAAATTAGTATCCCTTCTTCTAAGAGCCATTAGAACCGCTTCAGGAGGGGTTTTCCATCATGCCGGGAAATAACAGCAAGAAATGAGTCTCCAAACCTGGTTCCATTTGCATCAGGTGCCGTGCCCAAAGAGTCTCAGCAGCACTGCAGATGATTTCCTGAAGAAGGCTGGATGTTGATGTGAAGACATTAAACAACATTCGCAGCTCTGGTAGATCCACAGTGGTTGCCCAGCATGAGATACTGATCACACTGCAGAAGTCTCCTTACCTGCCCAGTCTACCTCAGGGCAACTGTCTTTCACATAAACCTGGTGGCATTGATTGGCACAGGGTTTCAAAGCAGCACTCCTTTTAGGAGCAGAGCTCAAAGCTAGGCCCATGGTTTATGGCAGGAACCTGTTGTACAAGATAGCTGAGCTGAAACACGCTTTTTAACCAATGTTTAATTTCCAACTCTGGTGCAAAATGCAAGATTCCTCGTTGTGCTGTGGTACCACCAATTCCTGAAGCCCAGAGTCAGCTATGGAACCAGACACCAAAAGGTTTAAAATGGGATGGGGATGCAGTTTGTAACTGTTCAGTGGCCTTGTTGGCCGTGAATATACAGAATAATGGAAAAGATTTATGCAATCAACAGCCAGAACATTATCACCAGAGCCACAAACAGGAAGAGGCGGGATAGGAACTGCTCATCCACATATTGAGGAGTCCCTGGAACAGCTGGAAAACAGGAAGTAAAAAAACCAGTTCAGCTCCTTCCTCTTCTCCAGAATCGTGTATATTCTAAACATAGTACATTCATAAATTGAAAGATAAGCAAGGAATATACCTGCTGAGAAATTGTTGCTACTTCCTACCCTCAGACCAGCCAGCCATACTGGAAGATCAGAAGGAAGACAAGCATCAGCTCCCTGAAGCAGGACGCGTGGTAAACCTGCTCATGACTAATAGCAGCAGGCAGGTCTGCTCAGAGTACTTCTGGGACAGCGCTGAGCTAAGTTCACTGCTTAGTTCACTGTTGAGTGCTGAGCTAAATTCACTGTTTCCACCCGAAGCAACGTTACCACCTCCACCTGAGCACTCCTCCTCATCAAGGTGAAACACCTCTGAATAAGGAAATGGTAAAACAAAGCTGCATGTGTAGCCTTGACCAAAAGAACTAATGAAAAGCACACTTTCTGGAACTGCTGTATTGAATCCACAGATGAAAAACAGATAAAGGAGTTGGTTAAATTATGGCTGTTACAACAGCATATATTTACATACTCCAGAGCTCAGTCACACCTCCGCACAAATTTTCAGTGGGCACTGAAGTATAGTTAATAGGCAAGTTAATTTGACCCAAGGACAGCACAGGTCCTTGGCAACACAGGTGTGACATGAAGAATGTGTTTCTGTTTCTCGTAATTCCTATGCCATATGACATGGTGAAGATGATTTGCCAGGCACAACCTTTCACAGAGGAAGTCCAGAAAATCCTGGGCAGTAGGTTTTCTTGTTCAAAACAGGTAGACTCAGTTTGTCTACAGTGCAGGTGGAGAGGAGGTTTTCTGGGGATTATTTAATTTTTAGAGAGCAAGGCCACTACTTCGAGTAACCCAGATGTTTTTTCTTATTTAAAGCAAGTGAAATTATTTCATCAGAAAGTTACTTCTTATGGAATACAGATGACTGTCTCAGAGATAAATTTCTGAAAAAGGAACAATCTTTGCTGTCATTATTTTGTGGTACAGAGCACCAGTTTAAATTTTTCCTTCTCATCTTTCAGGAAATTATCCTTTCCTGTTGTTTTCATAATACTGGTCTCCTTCATATAACCCTACTGACTCCTTTTTATTATTATTAGAAACTCTAGTCCAATTGGTCTCATTTTTCAGAGGGAGTCTGCTGGAATACCAGAGGAGACATTTTAATTAAAGGGGAGGAGTCTGCAGTGCCACTGTCCCTCTCCAGTCCCACTGTCCTCTCAACAGGGCCTTCATCAAATCATATGGAAGTGACAAACTTGCTTCTTATATAAGTGCTCGTACAAAACCTGTAAGACATAAGAGTATGTTCTCTACTGGGTGTTTCCCCTCATTTTGTGTTTCTGTATACAACACTGATTTACTTTACCATTCAGAAAGTTTTGTCGTTTAGCAGGCTATTTGTTTAAAAGTTAAAAGGGAGTTTGTAAGACATCTGTTTGTGACAGGACTCTCAGAGAAGATAGGATGCCTGGTACCTGGAGGAGGTCGCCCGTCGTTTATGTTGAATGCTGTTGCAAATATACCAAAGGGAAACGCCCCAATTCCAAAAGACATTTGGAAGCCACCATCGCCAAACCCAAAGCCCTGGAATCCCTGCAGAGAACAAAGCAACAGGAGAGAAAAAAGGTACCAATCATTTAAAGCCTGTTTTGGAATATTTTGTAGAAGTGCAGACATTCCCTCTCACTGGCTTTCCTACGGCTCAAGGAGTAATCATGCTGTCTGGCAACTTTCAGTCTGCCGCACTGTTGTTAAATACCTCCTTAGTTCTCCTGGTTTTAAAATGTTTCACACAGTAGCAGACTTGCCAGAGCAACTCAAAAGAAAATGAGAGAAAATGAGAGAAACTGAGAAAATGAAAACTAGGAACCCCAGTTCTTGCTTGAAGGCCACAAATTAACAAAAGCATTTCTGTAACGTTTCTCAACCTAAAATAGTATATATCTGACAATATATCCAAAAATCAACATTACCAACATATTTAGAATGTCTTAAAATGTATTCATAATTCTGTATTAATAGCTATTAGCCATTTAGCTATAAGAAAGGCATAGTAAAAAAATAAGCTGCATTGATTTTCGTGATACAGGTGCGTCATTTAAACATTTAATAAAGCAATAACTTGCCAGTGGGAGGCACAGAGCGTTATAGAGAAGAACAGTACCAGGGGAAAAAAAATTGCCAGGGGGACTCAAATTAAGGTGGTAGATAAAGTCACCTGGGGCAGGAATACAAGACGTAAGGAAAGGAGGAAAAAAGGAAGAGTTAAAATGCCACAACATTGACCTCTACGGGATCCAGACTAAAATTCCACATCAAGTCAAAAGTCTTCTGAATCAAGATGAATCCTACTGTATAAAAGCAGTGTACCATTTGAGAACCAACTGTATATGAATCTAAGTAGTTGCATCATGTTTAAAAACTGTAGAGAGCTCACAATTGCCATGTTCTGTAATCCGGCGAACTGTCCTCTGGTCTCAGAATTAAAACAGTGATACTAATTCTGAAAACCCTCTGGTCTATCACCTCCAAAGATGATTTCACTCATATAATATAAGCCAGACATTTCTGGGTTGATCCTTGATTTGAGGAGTTAGTCTTTCGACTATGCTCTTCTCAAGTGTTTTGCCATTAACTACAAGGGACAGCAAAGCGCTCTGCATGGCAGGTCCTGCACCTGTAGGAAATGGGAGGGCAGCATCACCACTGCTATATCTTCATATCAGATTCCTCTGACTTATGGCAGCACCAGCTAAAAGGTTCAAACAAAGTATAGCAGCTGATTTAATAAGAAGGCAACTCCCCAGTGACAGAGAACAACTAAGCTCCCAGTACATTCAATACAGAAACGTTCCTTAATCACACCCAGCAGAGCTGTTTGCCTGAAGCGTGAGGTATACAAATGCTCTCCGAGGACCCTAGGCTGAGTTACACGGAAATATGCAATTGTTTCATCAGGTCACGCTCACTGCCATCCTGCTAAAGAACACTGTGGTTTGTCCTACTGGCTACTGTAGTTATCTACATCCTCTGTGCAGTAATATCCCATAGAGCAGGTGTCAGTGCCAAAAAAGTAAGTTCACTCATGGATTACATATTTCCATGACAGGTAGAGTTCGATGGAAATATACTTCCACAAAGAATTTTCAAAGCAAAGTGTTCCTTGTATTTCTGTATGGAGAACAATCAGGTATGGAGAAGAGCATTTCCAGTGATGCCACACAGGGCTGTTTTCATGAAGCATGATTCAAGTTAGCCCGTTCCTTGGGGTGCTAGAGAGCACTACAGAAACAGAGTTTTCTGCCACAGGGCAGCTATCAATTTTTCATGAACAACCTACTGGGGATGAGCAAGAAATGTAAACTATAGGATCCTCACACAGGATCTCATCCACACATTATGTCCTCCAGGATGAATAAATAACACCATCAATAAAAACAACTAATCTGCTCAAGCTTGTTTTTTCACTTACCCCTCTGTTCTCTGGTTCAGGTCTCTGTCCTTGGGGTCGTGGCGGAGTTTTCTCTCTGCAGGAAGTTGTGAAATTAGCTCAAGTGCAAGGATACATGACAATAGCATCTGCAATAGCCTGGCTAATAAGACAGAACAAACACAAAGCACACTCTCACAGGGCCATGCTGCAGCAGAACTGGAGGTAGCATGTGGGCAAGTAAACCACCCATCTATATGAACCTTCAGCATCACATCACTGAATTAAGATAGTGCACTTTTGAATAACAAAGTCTCATTCCAAAGGCTAGAAACTGAGGACATGAACATTTTATATAAGCTTCTCCAGTCAGATAACATTCATTGCAACCTGCCACTTGTAACTGATAATTAACACCCAATTCAAATTAAAATAAATTGCTGGCTGAACAAGAAATGAGGTGTGCAAACCCAGGCCCTGAAAAAGCCAGAAATATTTGGCAGAAATGTCAGTTCTCTCTGTCTTTTGACAAAGTATTTCAAATTGTGAATCCAGCACTTTGGTATTTTCATCTTGAGACCTTAAACTAAAGTTTCATCTTTAGTTTTCACAGAAAAATAGTTGTATTTAGGTTTCTTACCTGGGATCCTGTTGCCCAGTGCTACCTCTTCCATACAGAGGAATAACTTTATCTCGACTGATTCCTGCTTTGCATACAGGACACACTTGTCTGTTTGGCCTGGTCTCTAGCCACTAAAAGGAAGGAAATTATAAGAAAACTAGTAAAAGACCATGAAAACAACATGCAAACCCCATTTGCAGAGAGACTTTAGCAATTTCTCAGAAAGCCATGGAGCAAAACGTTTTACTAAGTGCAAAGTACTCTCCAAAGTGTTGGCATTTCAGCTATTGTTCTGGTACGATTTGCTTGCTGATGTGCACACACAGAACTGCACTGGAGTAAAATATGAAGAAATAACAGTACCAACAGTCCTGCACAGGCCAAGGGCTAGTGTAGATACCATCCTTTCATCTATCTTTTCTATAATTGTACCACAATGTAAAACACTACATATGCAAAGAGAAGTACACTCAGCACTTAAGCCTGCAAACTAAACCTATGTGAACAGCCTGAAGTAATTCTCCTACCAAAACGGGGAAGACTCAGTGTTTAAGAAACTCAGAAGTGGGAGGCAAGTGGAACAGAATCTAAGTTTTCTTTTTGGTGACAGAGCAGATTGCAAGGTGTTGCACATGAAGTTGCATTAGCACATTATGGTGGCCCTGGAGAGAAAGAAGCACATTTGAAAAGAGGGGGATACTCCAGAGAACCAAGGGCTTTATTGAGTAACAGGAGCTGATGAAAGACAAAGTAAAAGGAAACCTGTCTTACCTGGTGTAAACAAGGCCAACTGTGAGCATTCCCAGGACAATTTGTTCACAGAGCAGAAAAAGAGGGGAAATAGAATTAGTTACTGACAGCTCGATCTGACAAACGTATAAAGTGTACCACAGACAGCACAGCTTGGAGACAACAGAATCCTGGAATCCAGCTGGGCCAGTTCCACAACCTCCCATTAAAATAATTTTTGAAAGCACAGCTCAAGACGATCTTCGCTGCTCTTTTCAGGTTATGCAATCTAAGTTGCTAACATGCTTCTCTGCATATCACCTTTGATTCCTGGGTCCTCATCCATACCAGAGGCCCATACAGAGGCTTAATTAATCTTAGTGTTTACAGTAAATATTTTCTCTTCTGATACCATGAAAAGATATCCCTGAGCTAAGATGCAAATGAGGAAGATGTCACTAATGAGAGTTCAGGATCTTAAAAGAAGTCACGCAAGGGACATGTAGCTAAAACATCAGCCACATTCACAGAATCATGGAATAATTTAAGCTGGACAGTACCTCAGGTGGCCTCTAGTCCAACCTGATGCTCAGAGCAGGGTCAGCTATTGAGATCAGACCTAGTTGCTCAGGGCAGAGAAAATCCCATTATACAGAACTACTCTTAAGATTAAATTAGTATGGCAGCTTAAAAAAGGTCGAAGACAAACAAGCAAGCTACGAGAAAACTGCTAAGCAAGAATCTGCTTTCAAAGTGGTCTTGACAATACTATTCACAGAAGATACATGTTATTTTTTAAGGTTCTAGTCTTCCAAATCCTTTTGTGAAATAATTTAAGCTAATTTTATCTTAACATGCCATCAGCAAGTGATTTTCCATCTCCCAGAATAAAAACCTGGATTTTCAGATGGTACATGCATTTACACAGAAAAGAAATGCTCTTTTAGGCCCCTTTTTATTAAAGAGCATAATTTATCCTACTGTGTAAAATAAACAAACCAAACAAAAACATTTGGCCATGTCAATCCTTAATAACTTCTTAACATTCAAGAAAGAGTTTCTTCTAGACCAAGTTACCCAAATAAGAAATGCTGCATGCTTATTATATTTGTTCAATATGTTCCCAAGTCAGATCAAAGAACAGAAAAGTTAGTATTACAACTGCAATACCATGGGAAAAGAGAAATAGCCCACATATAAAAGTTTGTCATCTAATTTTTTTTTATTGTTTCAAAGGAAAAAGGGCAAGCTTGTAGGAAGTATGAAAACTATAATTTGGCCTCCAGAACCTAGTTTCAGATGCAGGTTTAAGTATGCACAGGTTAGAAAGGAATTTAGGTCTGAACAAGATATCTATGCTAGACCAGACAGCACAAATAAAATAGCACGCATAACCAAGCAGTATCAATGAACGCTGAACTATGCAGGGCTGCTTATTTGATTGCTTTTACAAAATGATCCACAAGTATAGGAAGCTTAAGACTCAAGAAACCCACTCCCTGGAACATGAGCAAAGAAAAACAGTTGAGGAGCAAAACCAAACTGCTCCTAAACCAAACTCATGGTCCTTACTCATTTTATACAAGACATTTTATTTGACATCTAGAATTATCAAAATCTAAAAAGGCTGTTATGTTATCAGAGAGATATGCAGTATTCTGGTTTATCTGTGGGCGCTTGAGTACTTACCAGAAGAGATGTCCACACAAGCTGATAACTGCATCCTTGGCAGTGTCTAAACAGATGTTACATTCGAAAGTGTTGTCCTGATTAGCGTTGTCCCCAGCACCGTTACTGCTGCTGCTGCCACTGGTCCCTCCAGTACTGGAGTTCTTTGTTGATGTAGAAGTCGTGGGTCCTTTGCTCGCCATCCTTAAGAGCTACCCAGACACAAGGTCAAGAAGATTTCCCTGTTGGAATCCTAGCAGTGAGAAAGGGGGGGAAAAAAAACCACCAAGCAACTTCTTGGCATTATGACATTGCATTCTTGTCCTATTCCAAACTGGTAGTGATTTATCTAAGAAGCGCTTAAACAAAACCCACCAACAATAGGATTCAACATAGCCAAGAGGGATCTTTTTTTAGAAACTAAGCTACTTTAAAGTCCTGTAGTATGACCTGGCTGATATGTAACCTGTATTTTAAAATTACTGATATGTAGCTGAGATCCACAGCCAAAACAAAACCATCGTATTTTTTCATAAAGGCCATTTGCTATGAGAAGAATGAGCTCACCTAGTCATACACACTCTTCCAAAAATTCAATGCAAGTTATAACTGTGAGTGCACTCTGAAATAGGATTTAATCATGAAGCAATTCACAGTTTGGACAGACTGACTCAATGCATAGTTTTAAGTTCAACGTTCATTAGTTTGGAATATTAATGATAATAATGGCAAGCAAAGGTGGCTTAGTACTTGACTTGTCTCATCAGCAGCATATTGCTGCTATCACAGCAGTGTGTTGATATGACTATCAAACATTTCTAGTACTTTCAAACTATCAAACATTTCTAATCTAGTAGTAATGCAGAAGTACAAAAATTTTACTTTAATGTGCTTTAATTTTTACATGCTTTCACCTCTCATTAACATCATCGTATTTACCAAACAACACCATTTATTTTATTTCGGTAGCAACAACCTCTACAGTCTAATTCCTTAATATGCAAATTCCACAGTACCTAAAACTTTGAGACTCAGCACAAGGCATTTACATTTCCAGAAACAAACACTTCTACCAGTACAAGATCTTTAATCCAAGAACTAAGAGAGTTTCAGCAGTTACTGAAATTAATTCACCAAAACAAAAATGTTTAAAATATTCCACTGTGCGTTTCATGAAACTCTGACATCATGTTGCTGCTGCAGTGATATGAATACCTAGATAAGGTTGTGAGAGAGAAACAGGTGATTATCTGAACTTTTTACAAGTGTACAAAGTTAAGTATTTTAAAAAGGCAACATGAATTTTTCAGAAGCCAATTTCTTTGCAAGCTTACCCCACAAACATTGAAAACTTTCCTTAGCGTCCCCTCTTTGTAGCAGTGCTGAAGTACAGGTGCAGGGCAGCAAAATAAAACCTCAGTATCTCTAGCTGTTATTGTCAACAGCTTTTTTCATACAATACAATCCCGCTGCACGGTCAAGAAAGCATCATACTCAAGCCTCATCAAGTTGTTGTAGCGAAGACACTCAATTACTGCAAGTGAAATATATTTTTGCAGAGCTTTTTCACTCAGTTACATCATTTTGCTCAGTGTCCCAGAAGGGCAGCTTTGTATTCACAGATGCTGTACTTCAACGTACATTGCTTTCAGCACTGCTGACTCTCAGCATTTCACACCCTGCCTTCATTTACACTCAGCAGCGATGCAGTTCGTTGTACAAAATTAAAATTCATGTTAGTTCAAGGCAGATGAAAATGCTGCCAGCCCACAAACTATATGCTAAAGACGCTTGGATTTTTCACACATCCTTACTACCTGCATCTTCAGCCTATCTTGCTCAGTAGTTTAATGCGTGAAAACTTACCAACTTGGACCTATATGTATTTGCTGGGAATTAATATCAAAATTGAGAAAACCTCCTTAAAACTAAGGAGTTCAACACATTGTAAAAAACACCAGCATCATTTTATGGAATGGGCACAAGAAATGTCTGGCTCTTATATCCTCATATAACACAAGGAAAGCATGTAGAAGAGGCAAATAAATTAATTTCTGTGTCCCTAAAACCAAGGTTTAAATTAAATTCCCTATATTTAACACCAGAAATCTGGAGACTCAAAAAGATAAAACCTATATCTTCATAAACATGTATTTAAAAAACCCTTAGCTTTTAGTAACTATGAAAAATAAATAAATCATTAAGTTATGAAGAAGGTTGATAGAGAAATCCATAGGAATATCAGTAATGTAATGGAATAAAGATGGCTGAGACAGAAGAAAGAGCAAAATAATATAACACAACAGGCACTGAATTTACTCTCCTAGAAGGTCATTCCGTAGCCTGTACTGGGATCCTCTCCTAATTATTTCTCCATAGGCTGATTGGGCCTGATAACCTATTAGGATATAACCAATTTAAAATATCAAAAAATATATCAAAACACAACAATAAAAATAACCAATCTTGTTCTGAAAAGCCTTCTCAAACATTTGCTCTTGTCCATGGAATACTGTTTAACATAACTAGGTCCATAACAAGTGCTGCTGGGGTCTGTTCATCTGACGATCACGCTGCACGTATACAAAGCAGCAAGCATGAAACAGCATCCGATGACCCAACTTACATTTGATAATGACATATTGTGTCACTTCTGAGTGTGGTCTGTGAATCCTACAGTAGAAGTTCTACTGCAAAGTCAACTTGTTCCAAGTATAGAACAAGCTCAAAACTGTAGAAATGTCACTTGAACTACTTAAACTCCAAGACAAACCTTTTTTTTTTTTTTTTTTTTTGGTGGGGGGCACGGACCAAACCACAAGCAAACCACAAACTGAAAAAAAAAAAAAAAAACCAAAACAAAAAAAAACCCAAAACACCGAACACAACAGGCCAAACCAACCCCATTTTCATTTTGATTTAGAGTTCAGAAGGAAGATGTGAGTACACTGGGATATAACATGTCTTTTGGGGTTAAGTAAACATAAGTTAGAGTTGCCAGTCCAGGTTTGCTAAACCCTTGTCCTTTAGATCAGGTCTTCAAACCAACCCTAGATGCATGCTGAGTAGCAAACAAGTAAAAGGCTATAAAAATCAGTTGTGATCTAACTGCAAGCATTCAAAGATCTTCTCTTTTTTCTTTCTTGCTTCTTTGCTCTCTAGATATTTACAGGAAAACAGTATGTTACTTAAAAGCCATCTATATTATCTGTTTATTTCCTTCAAATCATGACCCTGGTGATATCCCAACAGGCTGTTCTGAAAAGGACTGAATCACTGGCATTTACTACATCCAAGAATCAAGAGTGGCAACAGCTGCATGGTTAAGAAACAAAGAACCCATTTTCAAGTAGTCTTCCTAAACAAAAAAAAGGCTGGTGGAGCATGAAGAAGACATGGAAGTGAAGATACATGTTTAGGGATCCCGCACAAATCCCACCGAGTTGCGTAAAGAATAAGCATGGCTGAAAGAGGTGGTGAAACTGGACCGCCGAGAAGCAGATGGCACACTGGGACCTGAAAGTTTCATGACAACTGAGAGCACAGGAGGTCCGTGAAAGAAGTAAGTGCAGGAAACTGGTAAGGTCTATGTACTGTGTATAAATACTGTGCATATACCTCACTAACAGGCAATAAGAAAGAAATTTTACTCAAATACTTTAAAATCTATATCTATAAATCTAGTGGGAGCAACTGCATACCAGGAAAACACGAGCCAAATGGCTACTGTAAGAGATCATGTTTCTGAACTCAGCAAATGAAAAATGACTGCATTTGCCAAAGTACACTGACCTGACCCTAAAAATACAAGAAAAACACTTCAAGAGAGACTGGGAGAATTTCCACCATAAGTTAAAGCATACAAAAAAACCACTGGAAACACAGCAAGTGAACATTAATTCAACCTGAAAAAGACGGAGGGGGAATATAAATTAGAAGCTAATGTCATCTGCGTGAAACAGTTGTAGAATACATGTTCACAGCACTACAATGTCAGGATGTTTGAAGTATTTACTTTTTAATCTTCTTTCATGAGCAATGAGAAAAATTTCTGGTGAAGATATAGGACTCTGGCTAGTTTATTAATAAACCCCAAAGTTTATTCCTCTTTGTGGTATCTAATACATGACAATGAAATAGGGAGAGCATTGCTGGATGTAAAATTCCACTAGAAAGACACTTTTCCATATTTCTTTCCTAATGAATCTTACTTTACCTATGATTACTGAAATTGAAATAATCCAAATCTAGTTTGTTTCTGAAACAAGTTCTGATTTAGTTTCTCAACTTTTTTGCTGTTTAAATCAAAAGGAAAACTTGTTGGATTATTTTTCTTATCCCTACAGTGACAATGTCATTTTCAGACACATGACAAATTTTATAAAAGGAATATTAACATTAGAAATTCTGTCTACATCTAAAAATATTACTCCGAGTTTATATAAATAAGCCCACCCATAAGTTTAACAAAAATCTGATTCTTAACCTATTACAATTGCCTGGACTTTCAGGAAAACAAACAGGTAACCTCAGCTTGATAACTGTTGACAGTGCCTGGAAGAAAGTAACATCTGCTGCTTGACAGTCATTGTTAGACGCTCTCAGCAAACACATGACTGAAGTACTGCTGTTAATCATTAAATGCACATGTATCTCTCGCTACCTATTTACTCTATTCTGTCCCCCAAACATGTTACATTTTACCACCTCGAAAACATTTTCTGAGTGTGTCTTTTCACTTCCTGTAACCTGTACAGCATCACGTACCTGCTTCCAGTATGACCATAAAGTGGTCCCAAGACACAAGCCTGCGTGATCGCTTGGTCTTGTAAAACTGGCTGTTTGCCGTACAGACTAACTTGCCCTTGCTTGGCCTCGTTTCATTAACTGGGATTCTGCAAGGTACCTCTGTGTTACAGTTGCTGCTGCCGGGGGTAAGAGCCCTGCTGAAAGGCTGTTTTGGCAACTCTAGCATACCTCACAAATACAAGACATTGTTACAAACTAACAAAAAAAAGAAAGCAATTAAAGTAATTTTTTTCACCGTTCGGTAAAAATATAATACGGACACCAAGAAAACGTTGCACAGTTCTTCAGACAAAGATTTTATCCTCTTACCTCACAGACTCCAAAGAAAAAAAAAGAAAAAGAAAACTGATATAACCAGTTGGGTAATACTGCCTGAGCGTTTTCCTGGTTTGGAGTGCTACGTACAACATTAAATGCCTTTTAAGGGGGCTGACCAGGTTAGCAGCAAAATGTAAAAATAAAATAAAATAGCTGTGATGTGGTTTAAGAAATAAGCAATTCCCAACAGAAGCAAAACCCAGGATGGCAGGTAGCAGGGGCCGCCGCTGTGCGAGCGCAGCGAGAGCCAGGCACCATCGAACGCCGAGCAGGCCCCTCTCCTGGCGCGGGGCTTCAGCCCTGCCGCAGGGCGAGGGCCCGGCACCAGCAGGCCGCGGGAACCGGGGATGTCGGGGGAAAACCCCGGCGGGCGGCGGCGGTGAGCCCCGGGCCGGAGCTCCGGCAGCGAGCGGCGGGCCTGCCGGGGCGGCACCGGGGCTGCGCGACCAGGGCCGGAGCCCCCCGAACCCCGAGGCCGGGGCTCCCACCCCGCTCCGGCCGCCCCCGCCTCGCCCCTGCAGGCGGCTCCGGCCTTCCCGCGGCCCTCGGGCGCGGCTCGGCCTCGGCCCCCGCCCCGGCCCCCGCCCGCTCCTTCGGAGCCTCAAAGCCGCCGCCCGGCCGCGGCTCCCCCCACCCTCCGCCGCTCGCCGAGACCCGCTGGGCCGGGCTCGGCTAGGCTGGGCTCACCGGCGGGTCTCGCCGCTCCCCCGCAGCAGCCCCGAGCCGCGGAGCCGCTCCCCCGCCCGCGGCCGCCGTCACCTGATCGCCCGGAAGCCCGGCCCCGGCGGAAGGGACCGGCCTCCCCGCAGACACGCCGGGCGGCGGGGCCGCGTTCCGCCCGCCCGCCCGGGGCTCCCCGGGGCTGTCCCGGGGCGGCTCCTCGGAAACGGGGCGGCGGCGCCCCGGGATCCCCGGGCAGGGGGCGGCTGGCGCTGCCGGGCCGCCCTCCCTCCCCCCGAGGCCCCGGAGCAGGCCCCTCGGCCGGGTGTTACCGCAGCCGGGGGCCGGGTCCGGCGGGACCCGCTGGGGCTGGCGGGGCGTGCAGCCCCTGCCCGGCCACCACCGCCATAACCCGCCCTGCGCGCTCCGGGTGAATTCGAACTCTTGTTTCTGTTGCGTTTTTGCTGCCTGCTCATCGGGAGGTGCTGCGGGGGCTGCGTCCAAACGCCGGCCTCTGAAAAGAGCAAAAACTACATATCAACGGCGGGAAATGTTCGGCCCAAGCAGGGGAGGAAGGAAGGCGGCGGCTTTGAGGGAAACAAATTGTTCAAATGTGGGTGCAGAGTGCTAGGATCTGAGCAGAGGAGCATCTCCAGGACAGGAACAAAGAGCTTTATAAAGGTATTTACTCAGCTGTGAGAAACCGCAAGGATGGAGAGAGAGACAAAAGGGAGGGAGAGGAGAGACCTGGTGCCTGAAGGAGAGGTCAGAGCTGAGGAGAGTGACCGAGGAGGCACCTCTGAAGGGTTTTGTCCCTGCTCTGAGGACACCGAGGCAGAAAACAGTGCAAAAGTGCTTGGCGTTTTACACAGTTGAGAATGGGTGAATCCTAAACCAAGGTCTCCCACTAAAGGCAAGTCTTACGAGGGAATAGTTAAGAAGTGGAGGGACGTTAGTGCCAAGGCAGCCGATGAGAAAGAGACCAAGGATATTGTCTGAGGCCTGTCTGCTGGCTGAGGTGGCCTGAGACTACATGGCTCCAGTGTGAAGGTTGGAAAGTGCAAGCCAGGAGGTGTTCAGCAATATAAAAACACAGCTGCACTCTGCCTTCACACCGCTTTCAGTAGCGTGTGGGCTTGGCAAGACCCATGTCGAAGCCATCATCCAGCAGCCCTGCTGGAATTGCCATACGTGTTGATGTATCACACTGGGAAATTTGTAGTTGAGGTGAAGATGAAGTTAGTGTCTGAAAATGATGGTGCTGATGGCATTAGGACACATGTTGCAAAGCTGTCCTACCTGTGCTAGCAGTGTATTTGCTGTCTGTGAAGATTTCTCTAACAAAGCAGGCTATCTCACTTTCAACAAGACAGTAAAGCAGCACGGTTTGGCACAGCTTCAGCATTCAAGCAAAAATTTGGCATCTCAGTGTAGTATCAGATTAATAAGAAGTTAACAAGGCCCCCAACGATGGTGTCCTCCAGATGCTGATTAAACCAAGGATGAGCTTCTGCAGTTTGGACCAGCTTAGACTAGTCACTATGTATGTCTAGAGTCAAAAGAATTTCAGTATAAAAAGTAAAAAAAGGATGTTTTCTGGTATTATGGGAACGAGCAACGCTCAGAACAGTCTTTATTGTCTGGGTATCATAGGATAACTAAAGCAATCTGAAAAGAAATACAGTTGCTGCCATAGACAACATAGCCCAGGAATATTTTCACTGCCCAGTGACAATTTTAACATTTTATTTCTGTTCCAAGTCTCAGAAGAATGGAATGATATTAGTATGCATTTCTATAGTGCTTATTTACAGTAGCCCTGTTCCACTTCTAGCAAGTGTTTTCTGGTTAAAATGGAAAAGATCCAGAGACAGGCAATGAATAAGATTGGATGAATGGAAAGGGTGGTGTACAATAAGAGAATGAAAATTTTAAGCTTGTTTACAGCTAGGGTTAATAGGAGGGGGACAGACTTATTTAAAACAGTGGTCAGCTGGAGAATATACATGGGACATTCAGATTTACTCCCACTGGCAAAGAATAATTACATTGAATGGCAGTAATAAGTGATGGAAGGGAATACTTTCCTTACCGAAGCTAAGAAATCAGCTTTCAAAGAGCTATATATCACGTGCGTAATGGGAATAGAAATAACACTTATATTTGTATATATTCTAATGGTGATATGTGTATCATTCTTCAGTGTAGCTGGTAGCCTGTAATTGCTTAGAGTTAGAAAAAACTTTTGTCCTGGTTGCCAGCTCATTCTTGTGGTGTGCATGAAACTAAATCACTTTGATTTATTCACTTCTTCATGATCTAAGTCACATAATCTTGATATTTATGGTACACACAAGCCCCCTCCTAAAATTCTTAATTATGAAAGTCATACATATATCAGGAATCCAAGTCCTTGAACCTCTTATCAGTATTTTTCTCATCAATTCTCCCTGTTCTACTTGTATTTTCAACCCAATGGTATCTTAATTCAGTATTAAATCCCATTTGGCAATACTCTTCCTTCCTTGAAATTTCCATGCGAAATTTCCTGTCTGTCTGTGGCCTTTTGCCTTTCTTCAGCAAGAGCCATTTCCAAGAGCTTCTGCTCATTTCACTTTTCTCTTTTCAATACCACACCAAAAAGGTGGGAGACCATACAGCTATTTCTGGTGTGGGACATGCGTTCGTTTGGTTTTTTCTGCATCGTATCTCTGGAAACTGCCATATTTCAAAGCGTAGACCTGTAAGCACACTGAACTTTGCCTGATCTGCTTGAGTAAAACATGCTTTGAAGCATCTGGCGTTTGACATCTGTGAAGGCAAATAATTAAGCTGAAACATGGTCACAATCTGTTATAGAAATCCCCACGCCTTTAACAGCCAGTTAGAAGGAAATGGCCAGAAGGGTATCATTAAGCCAAGATGAAAGATCCGCCAAGGCAAGTTGGATTTAAGGGCGCTAAAGAGAACATCTCCCACACAATCTTCAGGTTTTCTGAGTTACAGATTTAATGCCTTTTTGGAGGTCAGTTTGTTATCCTTGGAACTTGTCATTCCATATTTATGGACAAAGCAGTTGCAAAAGGCACAGGCAGGAGATGCATGCTTTCTTTCCCTTTCCAGAGGTGGGGGAATTAGATGCTTTCTGCCTGATATATTTTACATATCTTTATGGATCTTGTGTGTCTAGTGTCTTTTCTCACCTGCTTTTGAAAGATAACTTCCTGCAGCAGATGGGTCCCCTCCTATCTCATGCTTTCACGGTAGAAGGTTTTTGTGCTGTCTACAACATAAGAACGTCTGACTCCCCACCAAAAACTGCATCCAAGTGCTGTCAGTCAGTATTTCTGAAGCAGTGAAATTACCATCTCACAAAATGTGGTAAAGCACTGAGAATTTTATTACGGTCACTCATTTTTTCCACATCCTTATTCTTTAATGCCAAGTGTTCTCTCTTTATCTACAAACACAAAAGCAGCGCGGGCTTTCTGCTAACATTGGTGTGTTTTTCACTCTTACTTTGTGTGAGCTGTTACATCTGAGAAACATTAAGCTATTTGCCTGTACAGCACACGTGAAAGGAGGCTGTTCAGCAACAGATGGGCGCGAAAACAAGCCGTGTTTACTTTCAGCAATCTCCCACCCATGGGCACCGCTCTTCGCCGTAGCACGAGCCCAAAGAGTGGGCAGTGGGAAGCAGCGGCTCCCCTTGCTGCCCTTCTGGGGTTTCTCAGCACCCTCTGCCCTGCTCTCCTCTGGAGGCTGGTACAAATATCCTGTGTAAATATTCCTCTTTCACGGTACCTCACAATTCTGCATCTGACACCCAGTTCCTTGCGGTTCCTTCTGTTTATTCGCTCATTCCCAGGCTCTCTTGGTTTTTGGGAAGACCTGGCCTGCAGCCAGCAGCACACCGCTGCCCCCCTCAACCGCACCCTCCGCTTTTCCCGTGAGCACAGCCTTCACCCGGCCTCTTTCACGGAGACGTGAAGAGAAGAAACCGCGGTGGGAGGCAGCTGGGGGTGCCCGTGGCGGCCCTCGGGGGCTGCCGCCCTCCCGGGGTTGCCCCCCGCGGCCATCTTGTCGGCGGCTGCGCCGGAGGACTACAGCCCCCAGCATGCTCCGCGGCCGCCCGGCTGGACTACGGCGCCCGGCGTGCCCCGCGGCTGTCGCGCCCCCAAGATGGCGGCGCCCAGGGGCGGCTGGGGCCTGGGGGAGGACACGGACTCGGACAGCAGCGGCGGCGAGGCGGCAGCGCGGTTCCGGGAGGCCGCCTGGGACTGCGCTGCGCAGGCGGCGGTGCGGGCGGAGATGGGCGGCGGTGAGGGCCGGCGGCTAGCTAGGTTCTGCTCGCCCGCCGCGGCGGCGGCCTGCCCTGCCCTCCCCACCGGGCCGGGCCCGCGGGGCCGGTGTCGGAGAGCCGGGCCGCTTCGGGAGCCGAGGCGGGGCTCTGGGAGGCGGCTCGGTCCGGCCCTGCCGGCGGGCTAAGCCGTGGCGGTGCGCGGCCGGAGCCCCTTCCCGAGCAGGCCGCCTGCTACAGCCTGGCAGGCGGGAAGCTTCCCTTTCCCCTCATAACTGTTCTCCCCCGAAGGTGGGCGTGGGTTGTCTTTCAGGCATGGTTCTTCATGCTATAAAATCACATGTGCCAGGAGGGGGATTAAAGAGGTCCTGGCCACAGACCTTTTCAACTTGTCTTTCCTTCTTTCTTTGTCAGGTGGCTTTAAAAAGGATCGGTTACAGCCTGCTCAGCCTAGCCTAAGGTATTGTTGCTTCTGGTTTCAGACTTCCGTTTCACTGAAGAAAAAAATTAACGTATGTTGTATTTGTGCTACTTACAGTTAATGCCTTGTGATACTTTCTACTGGAAGAGCCTATTCTGTTTTAGGAATTAGTCCAACCATAACCGGAAATTATGCTTAAATCTGAAAAAGCTAGTAGGTTTTTTAAGTACGTTTCTCATCCCTCTAGCAGCAGGGGAATATAGAAGTTGAAAGCCTACTGCTGCTGTTAGTTACAGCATTAGTGCCAACTGTCAGAAATCACCCAACTCTGCGAGTGTCCCATGAAGGAATTAGTACAGTTACCTATAAAAAAATTTCCTTTTCTTCAAAAAACATTGTAATTGCAAAGGCAAGCACTTGTCAGCTGGAAAGCAACACCTGAATTGGGAGCCTTGCAGTGGAGGTGATGCCATCCTAATTAAGGTTGTAGCATTCCTGTAGGCTCAGTTTCAAAGGCTGTCAGCCAGGCAACTTAATAAAATCCTCTTTCCTGGGACAGTTTTTGTATGAATCATGGCAACATACACAGGAACCACATGCAAGAGAAGGGGTGTCCTGACATAATTTATTTGCCTTTGTAGGCTATTTCAATGAGAAAAATCATCCAATTACTAACTATGATGGGGTCGGCTAAATAATATTTAGATCTCTCTTGGGAACTGAACTGTTACTACTGAGCTGTTTCCCATCTTTCTTAGCAGTCTTCCCTATCAAGTATGAATTGATTACTAGAGGGTAGGAGATTTTACAGTCCCCTATCTCCTGTTTGGGCAGGAGCACCAGTTGTTATTGGCCTTGAAAGAGATAATGATTATTCTTATTTTAAACAGGCGTGAGGTGAATGGTCATGATGAGGATGGAAATGAGCTACAGACGACGCCAGAGTTCAGAGCACATGTTGCGAAGAAACTGGGAGCAATGCTTGATGGGTATTGACAAGCAATACTAAAAAAGTTTGTTCTATGGGTTAAGTACACTGATGTTTTTGCATGCTAAAACCAGGAAATTCAAGATCTGAGTGCAGCCTGAATATGGAGAAGTTGTTTCTCTTCTTGCTTCCTTCATTCCTGTATTTAGTGCAAACTTCCAATATTCTGTGAACTAACCTGGCCCATGTCCTGTGCCCTTCTGGTAAAGACTCCCTGTGCATTTGCCTCTGTGGTGAATTGGTTGTGGGGAGGAAAAAGGAGAATTTGGGTGCCTTAGCACTTTCATTATTTAAAGGCCAGCATGAGAATCTTTTGTTTATTCTGACAATCTAAACCAATACCTGATTCAGGGTTGCGCTGGCAGTATGCTTCTGATGGGGCTGCCACTGTCTGTATTTATTGTGTAAATATGGCCCTGGAGAACTAGAATTCCTGGTGTTTAGAGTTGGCTTTAGAAATGCTCTTTTTAAATCATTCTTGTGGTGTGCGTTGCTAAGGAGAGAAGGCATGGTCTGCTCTGAAAGCAGGGACATGAGACAGCTTCACTAAGAAAAAAGCAAGAAGCTATGTAACATCTCCCTACAGTCTTGTTTCCTAGAAATACCCAACCTTAGGTCAGTTTGCATAAACCTGTCTTAAGATCTGACTGGGGTTTTCTGTTTAGTTTCATCACTGTCTTGAAGGATTCATCAGGACCTTCAGAAACTTCTGTGCCACAGTCTGACTCTGCAGATGATGGTGAGTTCTAGTCACAGCTGTTGTGGCTGTTCTGTGACATTGTTAGTTAAATGATGGCAAGTGGGATGGATCCTGCCCTATACACCAACTGACTAATAAGCATTTGCGATAGAAGAATTTCTGTTAGCATCTGTGAAGGCTGTTACTTTGAAGCCGTGATCTCTGTGCCCTAACGCCTCTCAGATGGTCCCAAATAATTGCTGTCAAGCACTATAGCAATATAATAACAGCAGTGAGGCTTCCCAGGGAGATTGCTGTTGATTGCTTTCACCTCTGTTTTATATCGTGGCTAAAATTTCCTTTTACATATTTTAGGTTTTCGCCTCTTTTCTTCCTCTGTCCCAGGAGACTGTGGGAAATCGGAGCCTTGCCCTGCAGCAAGGAGGAGAAAGCCATCTAGCTCCAGGTGAGGTGTTGTCAGCTGCTTTGCTCCTGAAGTACTGTTGCATCCCACATTTCAGAGGCAGCTGGGACTCTTGCAAGGGAAATAGGAAGCTGAAGAGCTTGAGAAGTGTGTATCTGTGACTCCTGTATTGGACTAGGGCAGATTTTTTTTGTTTGTTTCTTTTTTTAGTGCTGGGGAACCAGAAATGTTTGTGGGAGATGTTCTTTTCCCTCCTAGTATGTGTAAAGAACACCTCAGCCTTCAAACTGGTTAAATGCTGACTTGTATCAGAGTCCCAGCACCACTGGGTGTTTATCAGGCGTTCTCATCTTAGATTACTCTGCTGTTTGTGCTTTTGGTGAATTCAAGGCAAAAGTGTAACATAACTTCCTTTCATTATGTTACCTTTCCAGTGACATGGACAGTGACCAAGAGTGGCAAAAGTACCAGGAGGCTGCTGTGTCAGTTGTAGACATTCTGAAGCAAAGTGCTTTTCCTGCACTGTCCCAGGATTCCAGCTGGGATCAGAGTGATGGTTATGTAGAGCACAGCCAGAAAAAAAAGAAGAAAATTAGGGGAGAGAACAATATACGAGAGAAAATAAGAGACCCAACAGAGTGTGACCAGATCAGCAAAGATTTGCCACGGTTGCTGTCTGCAAATGGACAGCATGCGAGACAGGACAGCAATCATACAGAGAACTCAGTGTTGCCAGGAGTTGTGAAGAAGAAAAAGAAGAAGAAAAAAAGAGACTGAAGATTTTGCTCTGCAAATGGCAAGTGATTATGAAGAATGAAGGATGCTGGAAAAAAAAACTAACAAAAAGAGTTGCTGCAGATGAGGGAAAATTAATTGGCAAAGCTTCTGTTCTAAAAGCTCAGTGGCCTGAGAGCCTAATTAAGTGACTTCCTTTGTTGTTGGCATCCCTTGAGGAAGGGAACATTGTTCTCCTAGTGCAGCAGTTATCTATGCTGCTGCTTATGCAGACCTAGCGTAAAAGGCGTAAATACGGTGCACAGACCTGCGTGACAGAGGGATATAATCATAGCTGCATCCCTCCTGGTCTGTTCCTTCACATCACGAAACCAAATCTTGTGTCCTGGAGAAAGTATATGATGAATTGAATTTGGTTTACATGGCAACAGGTGATCAACTCCTTTTTCTTTTTGCCTACTGAGAATAACTCCAGCCTGTGGGAGAGTCATTTATCAAAAGCATCCTGTCAGATATTGGGAACCCCTTATTTTTTTTCCTGGGATCATCACAACAATGTGTTGTTGAAACCTGTCGTGTTACTAATCCCTCTGTAATCTGCACCTCTCCAGGGCCCTTCCATATAAACAAAGTGTGCAGAGAGCTTATTTCAGGGTTGTTATAAATAGGTAGTTCTGTTCAAGTTGTGTCCTTTGAAATTTTTTTATGCATAATGTTTTATGGCATTTGTTGTTATTAAATTCTACTACACTATTAGTTTTATTTAATTTGGCAGGTTTTGTACAACAGTGGCTTTCTTGCTGTATTCAGCTGGCTCCCCCAGCAGAGATAAAGATGGCTAAAGATGGCTTGGTGATCGATGCTATGAGATTGCTACAGGAAGGATTTAAGCCTAACTTGAAAGTCACTGTGTTTCAGTCCTTATTTTGGTTGATTATGACCTTTTGTCTCTCTGGAATACAGAGGGTTTTGGTAGCTTTCAGTATGGGTCTTAGTCCATTTATACTTCAGCTCCAGTATTTCAGTAAACGACCTGTTATTGCATAAATACTCTTCTTCTGTTTTTAAGATTGTTGGGTTTCAGCATTTCTAACTAATTTGCCCTATTCAGGAGACCGGAAAGCCAGATTAGAGAAACTGAAATAGTGAGCTGTTGCTCTTTGAGCGTGGGAAAACCCAAGATGTTTTCTTTCTTACTGTAAGATCCTTGCTGTTTTTTAATCAAGAAAACACAGTTGGCATCCAAAAATAGAAAGGCTAAGTAGAAAATTGGCTTGTAATCTAACTGAATGTGCCAGCGGAAGTGACTTGTCATATGGCCAGTTAAAACTCCAGTATACTGAAGCTAGCATCTGGGGTTTCAAATGCATAGGGGTCTAAAAATTAATCTTTTGACTTGATTTATGATGATTATTTTTATGCTAACTAGAAGTAATATGTATTTGCAAATGATGCACATGGGAGATTAGGAAACAATTCTAGGATAAAATGCCTCAGAGAATCTAGTTACTGAAATTAGTCTCTGGTGGTTGATAATATCTAGAGGAAGATCATATCAATACAAACCGTAATGGACATCTGGAATTTTGAAATTTCCAGATATAAATGAAGAGTTTGCTGTTGGACTCTTTCTTTTTTAATTCTCCCTTATATCTCAACCTTTTAGAGTCTTGAGCACTTTCTAGTCTCGAGGATTTTCATCCATTTCACAGTTGAAAGAATAGCTCTGTGTCAGTCACAGTGACAAAAACCATGTTAATTAGGGTTTTTTGTGTCTGGCTAGTGACATATGAGTGATGTGAAGGTTGAGAGTAAATAGAGAAGAGAGGAATAATTAGAAGAGGAATTATATAAGTAGATCCTTAGGGCTAAAAACCTTCGCTTAGTGCAAGTAAGACTCTTAGACCCCAGGGTAATCATTTGCATATCAAGAGCTACAGAATCTAGCCTACAGGGAAGCTAAGAATGAACCGTGTTCTGTAAAATGAGTCCAAGCTGATGTCTTTATAGAGAACAACTGAAGGAACTGCTGCTCTTTGGAGCATGGGAACCTCCCAGGTGTTGTGCAGTGTCAGGAACCTGTGGAGAATGCCATCCCCTGGCTCATTCAGCAAGATGCATGAGATGAGAATCCACACAGTTAATGCAGAGAACTGGAATCTCCTTGCTGCTGTTAAAGTTTAATTTCTGCATTTAAAACAAAGCAGAGCTATATCAAAAATAACCAAGCCATTTCCACTAGGATAGCATGATTTTAGAGCAGGTCATTTTTAACTGAGAATGTTTGGTATTTTTGTAGGTAATTAAAGGATTTGTTGCTTGTAGTCAGTGATCCCCTACTGACAGGTTTGTGCCAAGCCATTCCTGAATCTGTTTCTTGGTGATTTTCATTGCAATCAGGAACCAGTTTCTCTCACTCTTGCCTCCATTATTATTTCTCATAGTTCCCACTGGTGCTTCTTTACAGCGAAGGAGGTGAGTATTTTAAAGATGATGTCCCTTCTTTGGCAGCTCAGCTTTGCTCTTTCCTGCACGGCTTAGTCTGGTGTTGGCAGGCTTGTACAGGCCCAGCTTGAAGAAGGCTGAGAGAATGAAAGTCCCATCTATGCCTGGCATTTTTGCCATATTGCATTCAGATCCCTGTCTTGATGGGATTCCTTCTTGGGCAGCCACAAAAGGACGTCTGGTTGTTCTAGGCTGGCTCCTGGGGTTTGGGTTTGCTTAGGTTTTTGGGGGGCTGTGGATTTTAGCAGTGCCAGCATTGTCTTTCCATGGCTTCTGTCTTGAGCCTGAGATGTTTTCTCTCATGGAGGCAGCTAAGAGGTTTGTATGAGGCAGTAGGAGCTGGAGGTCGGCTGAGTGCAGCAGCCTTTCTTTCCTATGGAAGGCAGTCATGACAGTGATGGCAAACGCGTTTGGAGTTGCACCTGACAGGTTGGTCATGGCAGTCACCCTTGAGCTAGCTGTCTTGATTACTGAGTGGAGGATGCCATCTGCGTGGAGATGAAGGTCTCAATGACGTTGTGAGTGGATGGCAGCAGCTGACTGTGGCTGTTGGCGGAGTCAGAGCTTTGGTACAGCACCAGGCTGCTGGAGGACACTGTCAAAGGCACAGGCAGAAGTTAAGTAAAAATTTTCACTGCAGTCCCCTTATGTGTACACACACTCGCATTTCCAGCATGACTAAAACTTCCTAGCATAGGGGCATGACTCCTTTTTCTATTTTGTGTGCCATTGTATACCTAGCTCAAGTATGAAGCTAGTCTGAAAGCATTGATGGCATCAGGGAGTTCAGATTAGACGATTCTAGTTGACTGGTAATGTCCTAGTTCTTCTCTTAGAACTGGGAATCATAGAATCATTGAATGCCCTGAGTTGGAAGGGACCCGCAAGGATCATCGAGTCCAACTCCTGTCCCTGCATAGGACAACCCCAAAATTCATACCATGTGTCTGAGTGTTGTACAAATGCTTCTTGAATATTGTCAGGCTTGGTGCTGTGACTGCCTCCCTGGAAAGCCTGTTCCAGTGCTCCACCACCCTCTGGGTGAAGAACCTCTGGGGGAAGATCCCACTGGAGTTTCTTCATGAGGGAGTCTGGGGCTTTTCAGCCCTGAAAACTGCCTGCAGGATTGGCTGTGCATGGATACTGATTTTTGTCAATGTTTTTAAGGTTATTTTCCTCTCTAGATTCTGAAGAAGGGTCGCATTTCCACAGTCTGGCCTTACACAGCCTGCACAGCCTGTGCTCTGAATCTTTTCCTTGCACCAGCTTTTCAAACCCCCCAAGACACTGGTAGAGCCCTCTTAGAGAATGGTGAGCCCCAGTTAACATTTTCTGTCTGTTTTTTACAGTGTTGGCAAGAGAAATGGCAATACGTGGTTTAAGATAATAGTGGCTGCTACTCTTACCAGTGGGGCTTGAGGCGAGGCGAGGGCCTGGCTGAAGGTGCTGGATGGTTGTGTCTTGGTTCTGTAAATGTATTGTTGGTGCCTGTGACACTGGTGTATGCATCCCAGACTCTGTGTGAGTCTCTGAGTCAGATGTGAATGCCTAGAGAAAAGAAAGTTAACACTGCCTGGTTTCTACATCCCTTCTAACAGGCACGAGAGAAAAGTGAGCAGGTGCTGTTTCCAAGGAGATTAAATCCTCCTTGATGATGCAGTGAAGAGCTTGCTCTTAAGCCTCCATTATTGCAGCTGATACCAGCAAGGCGAGGAGATAAGAAAGATCATCCTGCTGGGATGGCATAGACCGCACCCCCAAAAACTCTTTGACAAGCAAGGAGCTACCTGCAGACTGGTGCAGTTCCAAGGTGAGGGAACAAAGGCATTTGCTAAAGGCTGTTACCTGTTTAGTTGGTGTCAGGTTAGTCAGGGCGCTGAGATTGGCTGTATCTGTTATCACCATGGTTTGTGGTAAGAGGCCTGTATGTGTGTATTGGGCCACTTCAGACTTAGGGCCGTAGAGAGCTGTGCATGAAAGAAAACAAGATCATGTGGATGCTGGAGCTTTGCATGAGACTAGTTTGGCTGAGTTGTTCTCCTCATGCACGTGGACCTGCTGTCTGTCTCTGAAACAGTGGGAGTGGAGGGACAGGGAAATGAATGCAAGAGAAAAATAATTTCATAATTAAAGCAACAATAATCAAAGAGAAAAATAGTGCCACAAGCCCAAGGACCCAGCAAATGCTCCAGAACACAGCCTTCATTTTTTGGTTTGCCTGAACAAATAAGCCCATGTTCTTACCGTGAGGGTTCTGTATCTGAGCCATGGTAGCCATGAAGGGGCTCTGGTTGATGTGGCTCTGGACCTGCTGCATGAGGGGCTGCTGGTAGGATGGGTGCAGTTGCTGGGAGAACTGGACAGGCTGCAGGGTAGTGAGGCTGCTCCCCATGCTGTTTATTACAGGTACGCTCTGGGACTGGGTTGAGGCCAGGCCTGAAAAACAAGGACTGATGACAGTAGTGTCACACACTATGGGAGGAGCGTGGCTGCTCTGCAGTAGGGGCGTCTGAAATAGTCATCATGGCAGGCCTGTTGTTGCAGGGTGATTTCGGATCCTGCTTTTCAGGTGGTCTCTTTGTTATCTGAGATTATGAATAGATTTCATGCCTGTGAAAATGAAGTGGGAGAGTGCAAAATGTACAATGCAGACAGGTACCATTAAACCACCTCTGACTTCTAGTGTGTGTTCCTGTGTACATCCTTGTGTACCAGTATAGGTCGCTTTCCAGTTTAGTGATAACCTGATAGAGTGTTCCACTGGGGAGGCCTTCCTCAGTCATAAACTCAGAGCATCATCTCTTGTCCAGTTCATTCTGTTCTCTTTTTTTATGAAGCTGTCAGGAACAGAGAGAACTATGCTGTAGCCATCAGCCACATGGAACAGAGTTTAAGCTCATTATGGAATTTGGACCAGTGAGAAAGCAGTAGAAGGTTTCACGCATTGCTACCCATTTCCCATGACTGTCCAGATCCTGTTCCTGTAAATCAGCAAGTCTCTCTAGCACTGAGAGATTCCCACTGTGTGGAAATCTCCAATTTTCTTTTTGTTTGTTTGCACAAAATTAGAATCCATATCCTAATCTTGTGTATAAATAAGGAAATGGAAATTAGTTCACAGCTGTCACCATGGAACAAAATAAGGCCTCTTTCTTTCTGGGAAGAAAGTGTAAGATGAGAGTACACATTTTATTTTCCTTTATCTAATGAGATGTACTTTGGCAGTAGACTAGTCTTGGAATGAAAAGATATCTCATACAAATCCAGAAAAGCTGTCAAAGAGAAAAATACAAAAAAATAGTAATTACTGCTGTGGGTTCCAAAGGCATATGCTGCTCTTTGCAGGAAGTAGAACAGGATGTTTTGTCTTTCAACCATTATGAACATGCTTCAATTTTCATAGTTTTAAGGAAGTATTACATTTATATTTGGGAAGATGCGGTGCAGCAAAACAAAACATTGGCATAGGAATAGATTGCAAAAGGCCCTTGCTCTTAAGACATGGGTTTGTGTGTAACTTAATTCTAACATGAATAAGGAATATCCGTCCCTTAATTCCATTGGTACTTTTAAGTAGTGCTGCTGGAGATCATTCGCGGTTTGTCACAATTTCCCCAGGTTCATATCACTGCCAACTTAGTACTTTTGTCTCTGAAAATGAGGCGGGTAATTCTAACGGTCACAGGTAGCTCTCTATTTGAATCCTGATAAGCAGAGTCATTATAGAGCACTACTCACCTATCACCAGGGTGGAGGCACCTGTGTTCGTGAATGCTGGTGCTAGGGATGAGGTCTCACCAGCTCCAATTGCCATTACACCTGGCAGTGATGCCATGATAAGGTTCTGAGTTTGCTGGCTCAGTGCATGTGGATTTTGCTCTAGGCTGTGCAAGGCAGTCAGGGTGCTGACGGGAGGGAGAGTTCCTCCAGGAGCTGAGACCTGTGTGAACGGAGGGCAGTAAAAATGCCATCTGAGTATGGCGAGTCCCAAAGCTGTGATAAACGTCCTTCTCCCTCTTCCTGCCTGCTCTGACCACTTGCTAACTAGAAAGACTTCACATTTGGTTGTCTGCAGTTTCCCTGGGCTCATCAATTAACTAGCAAAGGTCAGCTGTTGAAATACTAAGAGTAAATTCTTGCTGTTTCAGCTCTTTCCTGTTTAAGAAATCACAAGGGTTTTACAGACAAGAATGAGATTAGTCCTACTGCATTCTCTATAGGGAAAGCTTCTCTTCTGTTTTACAGCTGAGGGTAGAAGATGATGCTCAGAGAAATTAAGAGCCTTAGGTAATTTTACATAGTAATTTTAGCTGCAGAGTTCAGCACAGAATCCAGGAGTTCCTCTTTTCTTGTTCACCTTTTCATCCGAGAAATGCCTGTAATTTCCCTTTCTCCTAGCAAGTGTCCTGTAGTGGCCAGTGAGTTTTCAGATTGAGATTTTAAAGAAGTTCCTGAAAAATTTCCTTTGACCTTTTTCTCCTACAGTATGTTCTTCGGGCGGCATTACCTGGCAGTTCCCTGCTGTTAGAGAGGAAACGTACCTGTTAGAACAGGGCTGTTCTATGCTTGGGTGTCCTGCTGATTCAGTCTGTCCTTAAGTCATTGAGAAATTTAATAACTTGACTGTTTTCTCAGCTTCTAAAATGAACCATGTAACCTGTGTCTATGCTGTAATGGGGTTTTGAGTTTACAAGGCCCTTTGGAGACCAGTAGTTGAAGTACTGTGGAACAGCAAAATAGCATTCTAATAATTTGGCTGATAGAGAAAGTTCAGTGCTTTATATTATACTTTTTTTTCCCCTCAGACAAAAAGTTGTAAGGAATCTTTAGTAAGAGTAAGCACCAACAGGTTAAACAGTGGGACAAATCACCTTGATATCAACTTGAGAAGACAGCTGTAAAGGATTTTCAGCCCCTCATGAAAGACTTTTTTTTTTCTTCAGGAAGAGACCAGAAAGCCAGCAGAGTGACAGACTAATGAGATTTAAATCATACTCATTTATAGTGAACTTAACTTTGCCTCAGGCCAGTATGCACTTCTGCAAACTGTTTCCCTGTAAGCAAGGGAGCATGTGCACACTGAAAATGATCAGTCACGTAGTTCTAGTGCTTCATTGCTATTTATGTGGGAAAAGGTGTAGTCAAATCTCAAAAGGAAATTTACTTTGAGAAGGCAGATCGCTACAGTCTAGATATCCAGTAAATGTCACAATGGTATGTGCTGCATACAGGCTGTTGGGCTTAATTTTTACAGGTAAGATAGATGTAAGTGCGGGTCTCTGTTCTGTTTATCCCATTGGTGTCTGATCAACTACCTTGAGATGTGTAGAGTTCAAATGAGAGTTGGAGATGAGATGACGAGAATCTCACTGGGGAAAGGAGAGAACAGGGTTTCCTGGGAATAAGGAAATCATGTTATACCTTGAGTTCTGTTTTTTCTGAATAGACTGTTTGGATTGATCGTAAGGAAATGGCTATACTTGTTGCTTTCATGCTCTAATACCTGCCCTCACCAGCAGTCTAGAGGGCACATGTATCTCAGGACTGCTCATGTTACATGGTCAGTGCAAAGTGGCTATGTAATATCTCTATAAGAAGGTGGTTTTAAGAGTATTCTAGGAAAAACTACTTCTGAATAATCCATATTGTGACCACAGGCAGAGGACCTGATGTCCTCCAGTTACCAGAACTGAAGTATACATCACTTACCAGCTTAGTATCTGTGCTCAGTAGGTTCTGGCTGGGCTCCAGTCCAGGGGGAGAAACCTGATGCAAGATGGTTTGGGTGGTCACCATGGAGCTGTTCCCATGGTGGTTGCTGCTAGAGGACTCTGCCTCGCTGGCTGGCTGCTGGTTGTACCTCACTCCTGCATCACAACAGTAAAGAAACTGGTTGTCAGAAATGAGAAACTTTGGCAAGTGCTAAATTCAGTTTCCTTTGCAGGCGCTTGCCTTTAGATGGTCAACAGAGAGACAAGGTGGGTAATAGGGGAACCAGCTGAATAGGCATTCTCGCCACCCTGCCCTGGCTTTCCTCTGTAACTTGGTGCAACTACTTCCTCAGATACTGACTTTAAGGTATGGCTGTGAGTGCTGCAGGGAGCAAGCAGGGTTCACTGGAAATCACCCCTCTGGATGTGGGTGTAGAGAGGAGAGAGTCTCAGTGAGATCATCTCCTCTCAGAGTAAGAGCAATTACCAGCTCTGGCTTATGACGCTGAAAAAGCTCTGCTCTTTTTGGATGGAGAATGACCTTTTCTGATGCCTGAAAACTCAGTCACAGAGTCTGATGGTGCTGATACGTGTTGGAAAGAATAGGAGGCACGCACATGATTACTGCCTGCCAGCCATGAGGGAGTGCAGGATGTCAAAGAGTAAGTGAGGAGATCTGGCTGAAATTTTTGTTACTGAACTTTGTCAGCCTTGCTATTCTAGCCACTCTCCTCACTTGGAGACACGGTCTCTTTGCCACCAGTGCTCTTCCCTTGTAGCAAGGCTGCTTTTTCTATCAGTAGATTCACCTGCTAGAGGGCTGGACTTGGGAGATAGTTTTGGTGACTGAGTTTGGGTAGGTTCACTTGTGTCTCTTTCAGCTCTCGCTCTACTTGTTTCTTACCGTGAACTTTGCTGGGTGAGAGAGCAGATGGTGGCTGGAGGGAGGAAGAGGTGTGAGGAGTTAGAGGAGGAGCAGAGGTGGGCTGTGGTCCGCTGAAGGTGTCCATGGCCAGCTTGTGCCGGAAAGCCTCCTCCTTCCTGCGATTGGCAAACCAGTTGTAAACTCTGACCTCTGTCACCAGGTTTGAGCCCAGTCCCTGGGCCTGAGATGGGGAAACACCTCTCTGGATGCATTCTGCTCTGTTGGGGGAACGCACAAGAAGAGCCTTGCTGAGCCAGGCTTAGTCAGAGAGACAGAGTAAGTGTACAGCCCCAAAGTGGCTGTGGTCTGGCCCACTGTGAGGAAGGATCCTGCCAGGTATAGCAAGACATGAGGTATTACTGATCCTTTGTGGACAGTGAATGCTCAGTTGTGGCATTTCATTCAAACGCAGCTGGTGTCAGCGGTGACAGCCACTGCTGTACTGTTAGCCTGCCTCTTGTAGGCACTAGCAAACACCAAGAACACAGGGAGGCCCTGCTGTGCCCCTCTTCCTCAAAGCCAGACACCCATCTTTACCTGTTGCACTCTTCCACCAGTGCCTCTCTCTCTTCTTTGCTGGGGTTTTTCTGTCTCTCGTAGGCTTGGAACAGGATCTGCTGTGAGGCAGGACCCCATTTAAAGCGGTTTCTTCTTCCCTTCTTGGTGGGCAGGTCATCTCCCATGGGCTCCTCTGTCAGGATACCCTGGCCAGCATGTGTGAATTCTGCAGGCACAAAGGAGCAAGGGAATTTGCTTTCTAGAAGCATTTCCAATAGTTCTGTCTATTTGGGTGCCTAGCAGACCCAATGCAGCTTACCCTTGGAGAACATCTCGTACAAGACAGAGGGCTGAATCTAAACGGGGTGGAAATAAAGTTCCATAATCTGCTTAAATTGATAAGATGTTCCTAGCAGGACCATATTTACCTGTCCTTTCTGTTGTACAAGTTGCACCTCTGCTCCCACTTTGGAGTAGTGAAAGCAAATGCAGCTGAGTAAGCATGACTGGAGTCCTGCTTTCCAAAACTATCCAAAGGCCAAATGTCCCATTTTACTCGCAACCCACCAATACAAAATGAAGCAAGACAAGATTCCAGACAGGCTCATGAATGTAGAAGTACATAGTGCAGGGATGGGTTCCCAGTGGGTGCCTGTAACGAAGGGGCTTAGAGGGCATGAGGTGATAGCCCGCAGTGGTTTTTCATGTGAGGTGGTAGCCCATAATGGTTTTTTGCAGTGAGCACAGCAACCTGCTGCTTTTTGCAGCTAGAAGAACTGTTGCTTTAGCTGAAATTGTAAAAGTGTAGTTCTCAGGCAGAAATTCTGTCTCTGTCATCTGTCCACTACATTGCTTTAGTTTGAGGATGGGCATAGAACTCTGATTGCAAAGGGAGAGTATTAGCTTGCTTCTCTTTATCCAAATGGAGGGTGGGGTGGGTGACGGCAGGCTTCTTCACGAGGGATTGTTTTTCCTTGCACTGTTTGGCTCACCTCACCACTGAATGCTGACCTAGACTTCTCTAAGCTTCCTGCTAAAAGTAGCTTTTCCTTCTATTCTTCCTTGATAAAAATAGGGAATAAGGATTAGCAAGGCAGAGCAGAGGCCTTTATGAAATTGTGATAAGAGAACAGCTGTTGCCATACTTACGCTGGGCCACTTCTCGCTGCTTGCGGACATACCAGGTGTAGAGGGCTGCCCGTTTTTGGGTCTTCATGGGAGTGCCCTTGTTGAGGTGTTGTGAGAGGTGAGATTGGTTCAGACCAGTAGTGTCTACCACCTCACGCTGAGGGATGTTGTGCTGCTGAAGGTAGGATTTCACCATTTTTGCTACTCGCCAAGGATCCTCTCTGAAAGGAGCAGAAAACACTTCTCAGGAGAGAGATATCTAATGCCTGCACTCAGCAGACCTGGATTTCAAGGAAGTGCACTAGTACTTCCTGAGGTGCACCTTGCATGTCAGTCACCACTATTGTGTTTGAGGCCAGAGTGTTAACTGGCTGCATAAGGGAAAGCTGTTCCTCAGTGTGGTACCTTGTTCTGTTTTGACTCTGTGTTCAGGGCAAAAACCGCATGGTAGTAGAGATGAAGTGCAAAAGATGTAGCACTAGCTTCCTGTAGGCACTTTGATCTCCGCTGAGAAGAGAACTCTTTGGTTATCAAGGGAATTTCCCAATACATGGCCATGGTCTTTGCTGTCTACACTCCTTTGGATACAAGGTTTTGGCCTGTTCTTTCTAGGCAATTGTCACCTGTAAATGACAGAAAGTGCTGACCGCTGACATGAGCAAGGATTGGACCTTTCTGCTGGAAAGTAATGTGAATGTGAAACATTTTTGCTGCTAGTGAGAAATGTGTGAGGAGAGAAGTGATGTTGCATTTCAGTATTCAGTTGGATGTTTTATGACTACAGATCTCTTTTTCAGAGTTGACATCTCTCTTCATTTCCCTACAAAGCTTTTCTTCTCTATCCCCCTTTCTTTAAGGCATAGGTGCTTGGGGTAGATGTACTTAATTTTCCAAGACAGAGTCATTGTGATATTAGGCTGAACCTAGCTCATGCCCTGATTCTGGTCCAGATTGTTTTGCCTTGCAGTGATTGAAGAAATGAAAACAGGCTTTCATCATACTGTCACATGACAGCTATGTATGCATATGTATACACCAAGCCATCCAGGATGATGTTCTTGCATGTCTGCTACATGTTATTCAAACACACTGATTCACACCTAGATCCACTCAAGCTTCTAAATGCAATAAAGAACAACAGGCAAACCACTAATATCGCCACTCTCCTTTGGGGTAACAGCTGAGGAAATAGACCTATTTGAGACCTACTCACAAAACTTGAGAAGCTAATCTGATTCAGAATTTCATAAGGAATGTGAATCTCTGATTTTTAGAATCTCCAACTAGAATGTCCATTAAGGTTCCTAAGGAAAATAGAGAAAACATTACTCTGACTTCTTTGTGTATTGATTTCACCAGAGCTGAAAATCACAGTAGAAATAGAAAGACGTGAAACCAGGCAGTCTAGATCTAAACAGTGCAGGAGCCTCCCTACAGAAAAAAACTGTGGTTCAGTTTTAACAAAGAGCATCCTTATGTGTTTTCTACATGAAATGTCTGGTGGAAATGGTTTGCATGCTGTAGAAATACACTGGTGTCAAATCCAACACCAGCATCAAAGAAGCAATACCGGGGGGGGGGAAAAGGTACCTGGGATTGTGCAGAAGCTGTTACAAGAACACACGGGTCTGAGCAACAGGCAACAACCATACTGTTCATTCCTTTGTTGACTCAGGAGGTTGCCAGAGGCTGCAAAGTGATAAGGAGGACAAAGTCCACACCTGTTCTCTCAGTACAAACACCCTTATCTCTTCCCCTGCAGCCTCTCTCCCAGTGGCTGAATAGTCCAAGGAGCAAGCTCTGCTGCAGTTAAAGTGTGACAGAAGCAGTGGCAGTTACAGCTTTCTGAAGAACCTGCTTTCTTAATATAGGAACACTTATTTCTCTTTTATGAGGGGACACTTGCTTTAGAGGCTTCTATTTTCTAGCTTCCTCCCCTAACCATCTTTGTCTTTCAAAAGCCTCAAATTGGGTTGAGCTTAAAAAAGCTTTTCTTTCCTCAGTGTGATTTTTTTTTTTTTCTTCTGCTGTCCAAACCAAGGACCAATCTCCTCCTTTTGTATTTGTGATAGTCTAGCTAGCATCTGCACCCTGAATTTGTTATACAAGTCCATATACAAAGGAGAAAAGGCTCTGACTTGGAACCTCTGGTCTCTTAGATTTGAGTTCTGGCTCAGATGGGGAGAGGAAGGGCTGTGTTACCATTGATGGAAACCTCTATTACATGTTGATTTCCTTACTGCACCCCAATCATGAGTCACTTTTGTCTCCCCTGTCGAGATCCTCACTTCTTTGTGGTAGGAATAGAGCAGGAAGTATCTGCAAGTCTCTTCTCATAGTGGTTAAAGCCCAGAAGATTTTCTGTCTTCGTTTGAGACAAAGCAGGGAGTTTTGTGAGGCAAAAAGTGCAGGGGAGTCTTAGTACAGTATGATTTCATAGGATAGTTGAATAAAATCCTAACTGTTCTGGACGTTGTCAAAGCACAGGCTGTAATATCAATGCAGCAATTCCTTTAGGCCCAAGGCTACATCACAGAACAAGTGATGGCAGTTGGTCAGCTGACCCCTCACATGCACCATTGGCCAAATACATAGTTCCAACTGCAGAGCCTTCACCATTGACTAAGACATCATAAGCTGAAAAATTCAGTCCTTCACTGATGGTAAGACTGTCATTGACTGTCAGAAAGTAGGATTTCACCCAAAAGCTAGTTCTCCTATTTGTAGTTGCACTAAAATCTCAATTGCTTCAGTGAGTCAGAACTGCAGAAATGGGTCTGCCTTGCTTAAGCTCTCCTTCCCTATCTCCAAGCTTGTTTTCTGCTTTTTAGCTTCCCTTTCTCCCCAGATGCAAGCTGTCTCCCCATTCCTCTCATTCTCCAAGGTCTCATCTCTGTCTCCAAATTCTTCTCACACAGTTTTTACTTCCTTCTTCCTAAGACTTGGGTCTCCTGCTGTCAGGTGCTTATTGCTGTCAGAGCACAGCCCCTCTCCCTGGCTCATCTCAACCACAGGGGCCTGGGTCCTCTCTCCATGTCAGCTTCCCATTTTCTTAGTTCTGAGGTCACTTTTTAAGGGCGTTTTCACCTCCCTTTTGTTACCTGAACAATAAGTAACCCAGGTAGTTAGTTATAAACTCAAAGGGAACAAGAGGCTGGTTGATAATTTATAGCAACATCTCAAATTTAAATGGAAAGTAAATATCAAGTTGTTAGCATTAAAGAAAACCCATTCCAGAGAGCTGGAGATGTAACATTCAGGGGACCTTCTCCCTCCTTCACTCTTCCTGACTTTTCTCTTTCTTTTTCCTTTGTTCCTTTCTTTCCCCTCCTCTTCCTCATTCTCTCAGTCTCTCCTTTCCTTCTGTCCTGTTCTCAGATTCTCAGGTGAGAGAAGCTTTCATTTCCCTGAGGTGGGTTCTGAATTGCTGCTTTGGACCAGACCTTGCTTAAACAGAGGTTCAGAGCTGTGAAGTACTCAGTACCATCCTCTGGCCCTTTCCTCTGGAGCCTGCTAGACAAGCCTCACTGATGTCAGTGCACAGCCTGGAGCCGGGCTAGGCAGAGAGCAGGGAAGGTAAGACCATCGCGGCAGGGTTCCTTTCTATTGAACTTGGCCTCGTTTGCCTCATCTTGGTTTATATGTGGAAATGAAAGGGGTGTGGCAGCTTCATCTCCAGATTCCCCAGCTAGAGCCATTCTAAGATACTGCTTACATGGGGGAAAAGACTGAATCGTTACCATTGTATCTTTGTTTTCTTTTTTCCTCATGGAAAATATGCTTTTATTCATGCCCCAGGGGAAATCTGTTGCTTATCTCAATTCCTCTCTTTCCTAATGGAATTTCACCCCTTGCCCTATCGGTGAATTGTTGCTATACCTCCCTCCATTTGCTGTACCTGCGGTAGTATTATCTGTCCCTTCCCCCAAGGTAGCTTCTCTCTTGCTTTCTACTTGGGGGAATATCTGGGAATTATTCCACACAGCTCCATTTCCCTACTGAGTTATTTGTTCTTTATCATAGATGCAATTTGTTTTCTGTGTGGAGTGATAAGGAAAGAAAGTTTTTATTCAAACTATAAATCTATGGAAGATCAGTGAGACAGATGAAGGGACAAAACGAAATTATGTTAATTCCTCACTAGAGAAACCTTTGTCTGAACTGCCTTTAGCATTTTTTTCTGTAGGGACAAAATCTAATCAATATCCACAGGTGCACCCAGTCATATGGGTGTATCTCTCCACATCCTGTTTTACTCAGCTTTGTCTAGTGCTTTCCAAACCGTGGTTTCAACTTCAGTGGTCCTGTGAGGACATGGTCTCCTGGCGCTGTCATTTGTTTCCTTTCCAGTTCCTGGAAAGCCTAACAACTGATAGTTTCCTGATTCTACCTTATAAGCAATGGCTGCAGTTACCACAAAGACTTTCTTCCATCACTAATAGATGCTCACAAGTCAATCTCTCTGTTAAAATGTGGTCTACAGTATTAGACCAGGAATTGTTAATAATGCCCAAAGAGGCTTCTGCCTAAAGGCAGAAGTGCCTCCATCTGGTTTCTGGATTTGAAATCCTTGTGTAGATGCTGAAATTTGCAAGCATTGAAATTTTACTGGGGATCCCTGGGCATGGGGATTCTTGCCTGCCTTCCTTTTATCTATTGCTGGGAGTAATTTCTATTATAGACTGTTCTGCCCTGTCTTATAATACTTATAATAGTATTTTAAGGACATTATCTTTAGGCTTCTATTAATGGAAAGGTTTGTTGTTAAAAACAAAAAAAGTTTATTAGTAGGTAACAACTGCTTACATATTATCAAACCCTGATACTTGTTCAGATGCTTCAAATAGATTCTCAGACATACGGTTGCTTTTTTTTAATCTTTGGCCAGGAATTTGAATCATGTCAATACAGACTTCCTACTATTTTCATTTTACCTTGACTAATTTTGATCTATTATATTCCTTCATAAGTATACTTGTAATTTTTTTTTGCTGAAACTGAGGTTTCTGGTCCCCTCATATTGTGCTCAACAGCAGAAGTGAATTGCTCTATCCTGTGATACAGGGGACTGATGATAGAAAACTCTGAAGCTTCAGAACAAAACTTCGCAATTAAGACCCAGTATGAGGCTTAGGAGATCCTGGTTCTTGCCCAGCCATTTCTGTGCTATCTTAGGGTTTAAGTTGGTCATAGAATGTCTCTGTACCTCAGTTCCCATTTGTAAATTGGGAATGCTGCTCAACTGACTGTCTAGAAAGAGATGTGAGACTAATCATCAGAAAGCATTAATATCCCAGGTTTTCAAGAAAGGTGAGACTGTTGTGCTGAGGCTGATAGTAAGGACAGGAAAGACTGGCAAGCTTTCAAGCTCCTAGAAAGGCAGGGAGGATCAGAAACCGGAATTCATGCTGAAGTGAGGGTGGCAGGAAGGAATTCCCTCCATCCGTGTGTCTGTTCTTAGATCACAGCGGATGGCACCTCAGTCCTGCTTCCCCCATTCATTACAGAAAATGGGGCAAAGCCAGGCGCTCTTCTTCAACTTCTGTGGCTTCTTTTGTGGAGAGATACCTGATAAACCATCAGAAGTTAATGATCAAAAAGCTTATCAGGGTCTTTTCATCTATAAATTTATAAGACAAAAGAGAAATAATAAAGCCATTGGATAATTAGTAACTAGCCAGGGCCCGCCCGGTGCCACTGGGCTCAAACTACCCCAAGACCTGTACGCAGACTCAGGAAGATGAGAAGGAGACAAGGATGAGGGGAAGAAAAAGTGGAAGGGAGAGAGAGAATTAGCCAAGAAGACAACAAAATGGGAGGAATAGCAGCAGAGACAAAAGTGAGGAGAGTAGGGAAACACATAAAAAGAATGGGAAAGAGGTAAAGGGAACAGAGGAGACTAAAAGATGTGACAGAGCTGGAAGTGGGGAAGAGATGAGAGAGACGTACTGGGCCAGAAAGAAGACTGAATTATTGGGAATGCTTTCCTCACACAGGTAAGAGCTGATTCAGTGAAATTTTCCTCCGTTGGGTACTGCAGAGTCATCAACTCCCAATCTGCCAGGGAGCTTTCTTCTCTGAAGTATTTACAGTGAATGCTGGTTTTCTTGCTTTGGCCTTTTGTGGTGGGATTTGATGTTTGCTTCTTGTTGTTACATTTTATGTTAATTTCCTTTGCACGTGATAGGGAGTGATCAGAAAGCCTGAGAAACTTCTCTAGATGGATTTGAGTTTTGGTGAAGATTTTAAGTGAAGGGTGTTGCTGCATCTTTTTATCTTCTATCAGCTTATCATTTCGAAATAGCCCCCAAAACAGACGGGCAAGAATCTGTTTCTGGTGTGATAGATAGGTTGGATGGACCTGATCCTTTATTGGACAAACCTCTTAGGTTGCCCACGGGAATTGTATCCCAGCAACAATCCCAAATGGGAATCCTGGTGAATGTTTCTCCGAGTCTACCAGGGGGCTTATTGGTTCAGGGAACTTTTTCTGTCTTTTGATCTCAAAAATGCTTTTATGCAAAAGCAAATTTGTGTGGCAGTAAAACCTGTAATTGTTGCTGCATAGGTACTTTGTAGCTGTGACAGGCAGTGGATGGTAGAAGCAGAGTGGTCTGCCCAGGTTTTAACCTCTGCATGTATTTGGTGTGTGCTCTTTCTACAAGAAAAATACCCACTGAAGTCAGGAGAACTTTACACTCACAAGAATGACAAGAACAAGTTCTTTTGGTTTGTCTTTCACCAAAAATCTATAGCAAAATCCAGTGAAATTAACAATATTAATCTGCTTGAATATAGCAGGGAAACATTACACCGTCACTTTACGATACATCCTCAGGCAAATATAGCATCAGTTAAGAGTGACCAGATTTTTTTTTAATTTCTTTTATTTCCTGATGACTGAAATTGTGAGTCTTATTAAAAATTTAAATGCTAAAAACTAACATTCACTCAGAGAGATGCAAGTTATAAAGGCCTCAGAATTTTCTAAAGCCTGATGGTATAAGCACTTCAAATACATAACCAGGCTCCATGGTTCCCTTCATGCATTTTAAGTGAGATGAAAAGGAAGGTTTGAGCATTTACAAAGATTTTGAGGAGTGTTTTGGGAGGCTGCTAGCCCTGGCATGGATGAAGACTGTCTCTGTGCAGCTAGATCAACTGTGAATATTGGGGACACTGAGCAGAAGGGGAAAGGAAAAGAGATTTAGAGGGCGCGTGCAAGAAAGCAGCAAAGAGAAGGAGCAAATCTGTCCTTACTGTAATAGTCTTTCCACCACAGCCTTCTGGTGAGCAGCCTCCTCAGGGCTCAAGTTTTCCAGCTCCTTCATTATCGGAGGGGTAAATTCCTCCCCATCATCAGAGGTTTCATCTTCCGATAACCTGGACTCCCCCATTCCGTTGGGAAGGTTGGGGATGTCGGGACAGGGTTCCCCTTTCTCTGTCTGGAGGGCATTAATAGCACGTTGACTTTCGCTCTGGAGCACGTAGGGTTCCACTTCACTCAGCGCCTTGATCAGGGTCTCCTTGGTTAGCCCCGACTCCAGCAGTGCTCCTAGCAGCTCCACTTGAAGATGACTCAGCTTCGAGACCATGGTCTTCAGGCTGGCGTCTCTTGGATTTGAATTTCGGGTTATCCTGCTTCCAGCTTCCCTACACCATGTTCCTGAGGTAACACGCCCAATTGTCAGGAGAGTGGGCACAGCACAGCCTCCCGCCTTTACGCCCCCCCAAAAAAACAAAATACTAAATTGAGCCACTTCAGACCCCCCACAACTGTCCTGAGCCAGTGCTGATAAAGGGACCCTTGGCTATCTGTTTACATTGGAGCAATGTAAATTCTCCAAGGTTCATATTTATCTGTGTGCTTAGCAAGTTACTGAACTTTGGACTTCAGCACTGCAGCAGCAGTTCACAAAGTGCAGAGGGAGAGAAAGCAGGGGGAGGGGGAAAGGGAGGGAAGCAGGAGAGAGAAGGAGAGTAAAATGAAGGGATAGAAGGTCTGCAGCATGGAAAAGGAAAGTAAGCTATGGAAAGAAAACTAGGAAAATGAGGATGGAGAAATGTGGCTTATTTCTGGCTCCATTAATTTTAGAGAAGGAAGGAGGTGGAGTACCCAAAAGGAAGAGGTACGTTTGGCTGTGTGTGGTGTAGGAGAAGGTGCTGCTGCTGGAAGATTGCAGAGCCCGCTCAGAGCTCTGGCAGTGGTGAGGTTCAGCCAGTCTCAGGCCCTGCCAAAGGCTTTGAGTTGAAAGAAAGCCGTGCTGACAGCTTCACTAGCCTTTGTGCAACCCCCCAGCAGAGAAGTGTGACCACTGGGTTTATGTGGTGAATGTTCCCAAGACCCACAGGATGTTGTGGAGCTCCAGCTGACTTCTGTGGCAGAGCATCAAGTGTTAAATGACTTTTTCCACTTCTGGCTTTGGCTTGCTGGGTATCTTGATATGCAAATACTAGTACCTCCATTATAACTTGCTATGTTCATTGCTTAATTGATGAGCAGGAGCAGTGTACCCACATAATTCAGGGGACTTACAGGGCTTGCCCCACTCAGCTTATGATTCAAGCACATGATAAAGAATAGCCCTGGGTGTTGGTTCATGCTGAAAGTCCCTGCTCTATCATCAGTTGCCCTGCTTCTTCTGAGAAGTGCTCTGGGCAGGCTTGTGGTTACCATTTATCATCTACCTCCAGCCCCTCTTGATACCAGCCCTGATCTCAGGTTCTGCTCCCACCTCTTGGGTGACTTCCTAAAACATGCTCGCTAGCTAGGCTGGAGTTGCTTAGTGCCATTCTTAGGGAGTCCTTATGACTAAATTGGCTTTTCTGGTCTGAAAATATGTGAATTAATCTACCTACTTTGAGTGGCCAAATTGGGAAATAATTTGATGTGCACATGTGGACTTGATGCACAAGCATCTCATTTAAATGATTCCTTGTGTGATCAACAGGAGAAGGATTTAAAACTATTGTCCAATAGAGGTTTTCTAGGGGCAGCTACTTGTCTCTCTTTATACACTCCCATCAAGCCTAAGCTAAGAGGAGCCTAGTAGGACAGTCTCCAAACAGAGTAATATTCCAAGACAATGCTGCTGAGTGACCTTGGCCCCTGTTTTCCCTTTGTGGGCACCATTAGCCACGCTCTCCAGGCTCATGCGACAACATGCTAAGTCAGCAGCTGAAGGACAGAGCTCCTTTGCAGATTGGACCCCCTCCTCCCTCCAGGCACAGCAAGCTGTGGTGGGACTGCTGGGCTGACCCTTTCAGCCAGGACTGTTGTTAACTGTTAGCTTTTGTTTCAGATGGCGTCTGTACCCAGAGTACCAGGTCCCCTCACTGCAGTGAGTTAAAAAAGCTCAGATGGATACAGAAGACTCTCTTTGTGTGGCTGAGAAGAAGTAACAATTTGGAGTCGATGTTAAAATGCTTCATGTAAGAAATTTTCATGTGAACATTAATGTAAAAAGACATCTTTAGTTTCTAATGATTTTTTTCCCATACTCTTAATAAAAAGTATGTAAAGAATAGTGAGCTTTTTTGGCATTGTTCTATCAATGTTTTGATACAATTTCCATGCTTTTGATTTTTTTTATTAGAGTTTTCCTCATTTCCCACCCTCCCCAGGTAGATATGCCAACAATACTGGCTGATAATAGTTACTGTCAACTGTAACTACAGTATCCAACCATGACATATAGTTTCTGCATGGAATGTCCTTACAATTCAAGGACTTTGCAAAGAGAGACAACAGATTGTGTGCTGCCTGCAATGTGTGACAGAGAAGATTCTGTCATACTGTGTTACTTATTTCTGTCTGTCTTTGGCATTGTGATTTCTTTTACTTAAACTAAGATGGAAAATACTACCATTGTTCTTTAAAAGATTGTCCAATCTATATTCTGTAAGTATATATACCTGTTGAATGCTTGAGGGGGGATGGGGACACAGACCATTAAGTTTAGACAAAGAACAGCAATATTTGTCAGGGGAAACTGTGAAGAGAAGAAAACATAGCAACAAATCATGTCTGTATTGTATGGTTTCAAGGATTCCTTATGCACCCAAAGTCCTGTTACTGTTGCTTCTGCTTGCCTTGAAGACCTTCAGCTGCAGAGGCTTTTAAAACAGCCTGTCTTGAAAACAGTGAACTTCGAAGTCTATAAAAGCAGAAACGAACATCTGTTTGTATGTTAGGGCCTCACTGAACGCTACAACTGGATGCCATGTGGAGAATCCTTAGCTGATTATGGAAACCTTTCAAATACTGAGGAGGAGGTAAATATTCTGTGTCACTTTATCCTGAAGGGCTTTTTCTCTTGGTCTATTAGAATTGTCCATTTAAACTGTAGGAGCCTGGACAATTAATAAAACAAGAAGTAAACTTTTACACTGTCAACTTTACATTCACTGTAACCTGCCAGACTGTGCTAGTGAATGGCTCAGCACTCCATTAAGTATTTCAGATTCTTCAGTGCAGGAAAACCAGCAAGCTTTTCAGTGTTTCTTAAACGTTATAAATTGCTGAGTGGTCAGACTGAACATTGGGGAAGCAGGAGGAAGACTCCGGCTGTGAATTAGCCAGCACTCCTATTTTATACCCTGGCACTAAGGATTGCAATATCATATTTCTCAGATTATTAGATCATTTTATTATTATTATTATCAGATGCCATGATATGCAGTTGTGAGGTAATAAGAATAGCAGAGGCCAAGGGTGGAAGCTGCGAAGATTAACCAGCTAGATTACAGTTGTAGTAGTAGAGCAAGAGCTAAATTGTAAAATGCGATAATCCAGACAACATTCTCCTGTAAGTGAATTGTACTCAGGGATTTTGCCTTGAGGATAAATATTTGAAAGAAAAGGTCTTGATTTTGCTATACCCAGTTTCATCTATCACCAGTGCTTAGTATACCTTGATTTCCTTAATCGCAACAATTGGCTGGGCTGTGACTTCATTCTCAAGTCACCCTGGCTAATATGATCTTGGTAATTGTGGTAGGGGAAACTTCTGAAGTCTGAAGACACCAAGTGATACCTGCTTGTTTTTCTCATGTTTGCAGTATCTGGTTTTGTATGTTTTTTTTCCCTGCAGAATTGCTTGTTTTTCCTTAGGCATAACTAATGTGGTGGTTGAGACCCCTCAAATTCAGGGCTTCATTGACAAGATGCAAGCAGCTTTACAACATTAAACTGGTCAGCTTAATAGCAGGCTCACAAACAATGTTACATTAACAAATCAGTTTGGATGCAGATTGGAGAAATGTATCAATTAGTAATCACAAGAAGTCTGATTTCTATTTTATTTTAATGGCAAATTTAATAAAGATTACTTAAACATGTTCAACTACTTTGCATTGTCCTATGTACACTTAAATACAACTTCTGTGCAATTTTTTTTGTGATTTTCTACTTTTTTCCTGAAGTAGCAGACAGTCTGATAACACTGTGTGACAACTATTTCATAAAACTGGGTTCCTGTCATTCTCCAATATCCAAATTCCAGGCAAGGATGTCTTGGGTTCCTCTAATGGAATTCTATTTTATTGGTAAATAATAGTCTGTCTTGATTAACTGTTCCAATGTATATGGAACAGACTCCCAACTCTCCTACATGTAATAAAGTATTTGAATTACTAATTAAGTGGATTACTTAACACTGAGAACCACTGCATGAAAGTATAAATGGCTATACAATAGCAACATTTATTCTTATTTTAGACTTATTGCTCTGTATTCTGCTTATTACACTAGGACAGCAGAGTCCTTTGAACAAAATGGAAGACAGAATAGACTTCCAAGGCCTGACTTCTTCTATCAACACCATTTTTGCCTTTGATGTTTTCATTTCATGAACTATATCCATTAAGTGTACATGATGAAAAATATAGTAATTTGCTGGGTTAAAGCCAATGTAATGTGGCTTCAAGGAGCATACAGAGAAGGAAAAAATCCTAAATATATTTATGATAAAAGTGCTAGCAGAGGGAGCCTATATTGTTCCCTGAATATGGTGGTAAAATTGCTACAGGCAAAAGAAACACAGAGAAATGGTTCTTTTAATAATTCTTTACCATTTTACTGTTCTTCCTGCTGAGACTGCTAAGTGCCTCATTGGTCTGAATGACATTAACATCATCCCCTCCTTGAAATGCGACAGCTATTATTATAATGTTCACCCTTATTTCTGTGGTTGGGGAAAAGAAAGCTATGCAAGTACCAAAACTGATTGTTATTTGTCCATTGGGAGCTTAGTCCCAAGTGGCACACAGGAGCGTGAAAAATCTGGAATAACGGTCATTTATATGTTGTTTTTGTAGGGTTGGATTTCAGCTATTTGTGCAAACCCCGAGTATCTCAGTGGGAAAGGACTCACTTGAATACATGGTTTTAATGTTCCAAATATATACCCATTTACATTTTAATTTAGTAGTCTTTGTTGTAAATATGTGATTATAATTGAAAATGTGATTTTACACAGAAGTTGGCGCTTCCTTCCATACTTTCCATAGTACGCTCAGAAGCAGAACAACCTAACCTTTCACAGCCAAGAAAGGGGCAAGGCTGAGACTGAGACGCTGGAATAACTTCCCAAGTTTCTCCTTACCACAGTTTGCAGGATTCAGTTGCATCCAGAAGAACAAATGCTTTACTCTTTATCTCCAAAGACAACACTTCTTAAGCTTTGGGAGTCTCAGTTAAACTGAGGCTAAGGTGTAACAACCACTCAGAAGTGGCCTGGATGCAGAGCTAGAAGGTGTGGTGTGATTATGCCATAGGGCATAATGGGTTTAAATTGTACTGTCTCTCTACATTCCTCTTCCTGTATGGGGAAACAGGACTGCGTCCTTCTTCCCAGCCATCCCTCTGTTCCCTCTTCACTTACTCACCATTTCTGCTATCAGGGCAAGGATGAGAGTGGGGAGCAGGAGCTGCTCTGGAGTTCAGTTAATGAAGGAGTTTCCCACTAGGTGGTAGTGAAGAGAATCATGTCACACCTACTGGTCAGTGCTCATTTTAATTATTTTTATCAAGGGGAATCCCACAAGGATCTTACAAGCAAAATAGCCTAGCGTAGCTCTGAGCTATACTGTCAAAACTGGATCTGTTGATTTTTTTTTTTGTTTTGCCTTCCCTTTCTGCTCATTTCCATGCTATTAGTTCCTTCCAAAACCAAGCAGCGTTGACAACTATACCTGTCATGTCCTTTCCTGAAAGGTGAAGTGTCTACATGAAGCTACCCTGGTTCGCTTTCCAACTCCATTATAGCAGAATCAAGATGTGGTTAGCTAAATGTCATCTAATGACATTTAAGCAATTTGGAGCTGAGGACTCTTTGTAGCCAGTACTTTCACGTGATTTTTCTCCACCACACTTAACCTCTGAGAGCTACCCTTCAAACAGAAAAAGAAAAAAAAAAAAAAACAAATAACCCACGTTATTTTTGTTTGCTGCTGGTTTTGAAATACCTTGACAGGTTTAAGTAATGCATCACTCTACATCAAAGGTTCCAGACAGAACAGATATTTTGGAAGGACTTTGTAATGTCAGAGTAAACTGTCACTGAAATTCAGAGTAAAGCTCTCTTGTAGGTCCAAAGAAAGACTGTACAAAAGATATGCTGAGAAAATTACCTGGGGAATGTAAGCAGTGCTCTCATTTGCAGTGAGAGCAGATGCTGGGGCTGCAAGGAGGGATAAATTTCTGTGAATTCCTCCCACTGCTATCCTGTAATGATAGAGCAAGCTTGCGAAATCGTTTAGTAGTCTAGTCACAAAGCCTGAGATGCTGAAAAAAATTATACTTTAATTGCTCATCAACTATAAATCATCTGTGCCAAATTAATGTGCTGGAAATTTTGCAAGACTGAGAAATTGGAAGCTATTTCAATAAGGACACAAAGCAAGGATATTGTTTCGTAGATACCAGTATCAGTTTTACATCCTATTCGCAGGGGGAAAAAAAAAAAAAAAAGAAAGGCTCTTTAGTACCAAGGCAAGGCTGAAGCCCTGCTTTATCTTTCCCTGCATTGATTCAAAAGGACGGAGAGGTGCTTTTTTCCTCTTGCATTTACTCCCTCATAATCAGTGAAAAGGGTAGCATAACGAGGCATCCCAGAGACACTGAGGTTGCACCACAGCGGAGTGAGGATTCCAAATTATTTGTCCATTTTCTAATTGTTACTGTAGATTTTTCTGCTGTGCTGAGGGAGAAAAAAAGGCAGGGAACTTCTCCATTGTCATCCTACCCAGAGGCTGAGCATTATTTTAACAGGGGATGTGTGTATGTGGGAACACCAGAATTTCCACCAAAACTGACTGACTCAGCTGTGTACACCACAGCTCAAGATTCTGAGCATGACTCGCTCCTCTCTCCTTCCATCATATCCACCAAAGCTTTCCATACCTACCGAGATGGGCACAAGTACTGTATATGGGATATAAGTTGGAGGGCAAAGAGCTATATGGTCAAATAGGGGAGAAAGGTTTTTAAGGTATCCCCGCCTGAGCTGGATGAGAGGAAATGTTGGCATTACTCACCGTCTAATCCTTCCAGTACACCTAGCTGCCATGACTGACCCCAGCAGGGATCCTGGTAAGCTAGTCAGTCACAGTACTTTGAGTATTTCCACCTCATAGTTGATAAATCCAATTCTCAAGCAGATTTTAGGACGTGGGTAGAGTGCTGGTTATGTCCGAAGCTCTATGGTCATTCCTGTCTGCAAGGCCAAAGGGCTGTGAAAAGCACAGAGGATTTGGATGCTGAGGTGTGACAACCCAAATCACTTGTTTTCAATGCATAAAGATATAGGCACACCGGGGGAGAAGCCTTCAAAGTCCAGCACCACCTTACTAAAAGCACTGTGTAATGGAAGCACAAGAATCCCGGGCGTTCCCTCTACCGAGACCACGTCAGTCTGTGTTGCATACGCAGAATCCTCCTCCTGCAGTGCCCCGCAACTCCAGTTGGCTGCAACCTGTGGCAGTTTCCTCTTTTTTGATGAAGGAACGGAGCTAGCAGTGATGAAGTGAGCCACCCAAGATTGCACAGACTACTGGGAACAGAACTGAGAAGAAACAAGCCGTTCCTTACTTTTAATCCTGTGTCGTGACTACACACCAGCTGAAGTTTCTTTCCATTTAAGAGAATAAATGAGATGGACAAACCCGAAATTTTTTATTCAAGGCACTAATAGAAATAAACTAGAGTGGGCTCCAAATGCCATTTTAGAGGCACCTGGCATCTCTGTAGATGCAATGAGAATGTCCCAATGTCCCATTAACTTTTTTAATATTTTAGTAAAATTATATTAAGGCATAGATTTTCTCCACACTTTTTTTTTTAAACAAATACCTATTTTTACCAGAGCCAGGCATTGTTCTTCTATTTATGTTTAATGCAGTTACATCACCTCCAACTGCAAGTTAAAACTGGCTCTTGTCCCTCCCACACTAAACAGAACAATGAATGAGGCCGCACAGCTGAACTGGAACAATTGCTCCGGACTCCGCAAAGCCCTGCTTCCACAAATCGCTGCGAGTGAAGTAACAGGAGGTAAGGATTACTCAAGGGAGCAAACCTAAGAAAAGACACCAGTTCTGCATTGGGCAGAAACACAGTCAAGGACTGAAGATTTGGCAGCAGCACCAAAGAAACCAGGGAAGGAGATGAGACCGGTACCAGGAGCTGCCAGTTCCTCTGCCTGGGACTTGCACAGTTTTAATATAGGGCTAGTGATAACGTGAAGAGTATGATTTTTATTTAGTCAAAGTATCTTGAATGTTGGTATTTTGAACATCTGATCCTATTTATTTTACTCGCTTTGTTTAGAAGATAACAGAGACCTAGGCACCTCCAGAAACACCTTGTGAATCCACATCAATCACTCGGACTTAGGAGCTGTCTTACCTCAACTTTGCATTTACCACCTCGCCCCCCTTCGGAGGAAAACCCCACCGCGGAGCCGCTGGAAGCCGTCCCCGGGCAGTCCCGCCCCGCAGTCGGACGGCGGGCGGCTCAGCCCAGCCCAGCCCAGGCCAGGCCCCGGAGCTGCCGGCGGAGCCCGGCGCTGCCCCGGAGCGGGCGGGTTGCGGGGCGCGGCCCCGCGGGCCGCTCGCTGCGGCTCAGGAGTCACGCTTCCCCGCCCGAAGCAGCCCCCAGCCTCAAAGCCCGCCCGCAGCCCGCCCTCGGCTCTTCTGGCGGAGAAAGCTCCGGCTCTCCCGGCCGCTCCGTCCTGCGGACACAGCAGCGGGGCTGCCGCCGCGGGGTGGCCGCAGCCTGTCTGTCTGTCTGTCTGTCTGTCTGTTCTGTCTGTCCCCCCGCCCGCGGGGCCGGGACTCGAGCCCGAGCCCGAGCCCGAGCCCGAGCCCGAGAACCAGCAGCAGCGCCGCCGCCGCCGCCAGCACCCTCGCCCAGGGCGCCTGCGCGCGGCCGGCGCCGGTGGCACGTGAGCGTGTTGTGGGCACGTGACCCTGTGCACCGCCCGCCCCCGGCCCCGCCCCTGGCCCGGCCCCGCCCCCGCCGTGCGCGAGCGCGCGGGGACGCGGCGCGGCCTGGCCCGGCCGCCCGGTGCCCGCCGCCTCCCCGCCCCCGCCCCGCCCCTCGCCGCCGCCGCCGCCGCCTCGCCGGCCATGAGGCCCAGCCGGCGCCCCAACGCGGCCCTGCGTCGCGGTTGCTGAGCCCCCGCCCTCCCCGCCACCACCATCGCCTTCCCCGCCATCCCCTCCCCGCCCGGGCGGGGACCCCCCCTTCGCTCCCCTCCCTCCTCACAGCCGCCGCCATGTTGGGCCGGGAGCCGCAGCGGGGCCGCCACTGAGCCCCGGAGCCTGCGAGGCGGAGGAGGAGGCGGAGGAGGAGGCGGAGGAGGAGCCCGGGGCCCGGCCGCCCCGCACAGCCCAGCCGGCCGGCCGCCCAGCCGCAGCCATGGCGGAGCAGACCTACTCCTGGTGAGGCGCGGGGCTGGGGCCGGGCGCCGGCGCTGCGGGGCCGCGGGGCGGGGGGAGCGGCGGCGGCGAGGGCCGGGCCGGGCCGGCCGCAGGGGGTGTTCCGGCCCGGCCTCCTTCCGGCGGCGAGCGGGCCCCCGGCCGCGGGGACGCGGTCCCGGGCGAGCGGGGTGCGGGGGTGTGCGGGAGCCGGCGCCGCGCCCCTCGCCGCGGGGCTGCGGGCGGCGGTGGGGGCTGGGGCGCAGGGCAGCAGCCGGCGGTGGGGGCTGTGGCCTGAGGCTTAAGCGCGGCTGAGTAGGAGGGATTAGGGGGAAGGGAGGAGGGCCGCCGTGCGAGCGAGGGGTCGGGGCGGCGGGGCTGTGGGGGTCCCCCCGCTGACAGCCGCGGGGCGGGAGGGGGTCGCCGTGGCTGTCATCCTCCTCTGTCCCCGAGGTCCCCTTAGGTGAGCTGGGTCCCCGCACGGCTGGAGCGGGTGCACCGCGCTCCCCTGGGCCTGGAGCTGGCACCGCACCCGCTTGCAGGGTGCTGAGGCTGCAAGTAATCTCTGCCTAAAGGGAGATTCGTGTTAGTGTGGGCTGGCTGGTAAGTCGGTGGCATGTGTGTGTGTTTTCACCTAGTGACAATAGGCTTGTTCTGTATACAGGAAATAGAATGAGGAGGAAGAGACCAGTTCCTGTGGGAAGACATGAAGTATGGCAAATCAAAGTAGAGGGCATTTTTTTTGTGTTGTCTCCTGCCACTGTCTCGGGTGTAGCTGGCAGCGGATCAGAGGGACAGAGTTTGGTTTCTTCATATAATTCTGTTTTTTTTCTATTGTCATGGATCACAACCAAGGTATCTCAAATAATTTACCTGTGCATCAGCTCTATTGACCTGGCCGCTGCAGCAATTTAATTGCGGTACTCTTACTGCATTTTAAATCCATTCCAGTGATATCATCCAGAGTTGTTTCTTAGATTTTTTGAAAAAAGTGATGATATCCTTATTAAAAAAGGAGTTAAGTCTCGGCTCGTGACCTTGGTGTGTGCTGAATGTGGAGAAGGGATTGAATGTGCAAGGAATATTCCTATGCCGAATGGTTCCGGAAATCTTTCCCATTACTTTTTCAAAACGTGGAACCCAGTGGGGATTTCTGTTCTGCCACATGTTGAGACTTTGGCAGCCCCTTCTCCCATCTTCTGTCACTTCTCTGTCAAGAACCGATACACGTATTGGTCTTTTGCTTTTTAGACGTTCTTGTTTTGTTTCACGAGCTCAGTTCAGGCAGTGGCCTGCTCTGCTTTAAAATGACAGCAAAAAGACAACTTCTTTGCCTTAAAGGATGAACTACGTCTTGTTACAGTGAGTGAATGTTGGTACAGATTTAGGCAGTTTAATGCAGTTCAGTTAGATGTGTCTAGTGTGTTCTAATTGCAGAATGAAATTATAAATTTGTAAACTACTCTGGGATTTGTCAGCTTTCTTTAAAAAAACTAAATGAAAGAAAATGTCAATTGTACATTTGATCTTCAACTCCCTTGCTTTTTTGAATGAGTGTCTTTGGCAAAGTAGTATTCTAAAGGGAAGGTTTTTAACAGAGGCCGGGAGGAGGATTAACTCTTCTTTAGGTTGCTTGTTTTAGGGGAGTGACACTGGGATTTAAGTTGTTCTTCACTGCTAGCTAGGTGGATCACAAGAAGGGTAGTGCTTTCTTACAGTATTGAGGTTGTAACAGAACAAGGATGTGAGGCTTAAGTGTCAAAACACTGTAAGTGTCTGTGTCTGTATTCACTAATGTGTTCTCATGTGTTTGAGGTTTCTGTCACTTTGCCTTTTGACCCGTGATCAGCACTGTCTGGGAGCTATGGGAAGAGCAAAAATCCAGTTTCAGACTAAGGAGTCCTGCATGTGCGCTCTTCTCTGTGGATGCATGTTTAATTACTTACACTTCTAGCAACAATATTGCGCTTGTTTATTTTTAATTATGGTAATGCAGCTCAGCATAAAATTGGCTAGTGCTTTAGTGCTTTTAGGAAAAATGTGCATGTTGTCAGCTGAGGAAACAGGTACTTTTACAGAAGAATTGTACAGAATTGTGTCCAGTAATTCATGCTGTTGGCAGATCACATCCTGTCCGTTGGCCAGACCTGGTCCTTTTTCTGTGTTGCAAAGGCTTTCTCAGAACGAGTGCTTTCCGTGTTCCTCGGTGTAATGTCTAGCTGCTGTGCAGATACCTTGTTTGACATCTGAAAATACATATTCGATATTAAGAAAAAACCTTTCACAAACCTATCTTTGTATAGATGTAAGTTGGTTCCTGGCCCTAGTAGTGCTTCCCTTTTGTCCAGGAGTGTAAGGCTTGATTATGCCTCTTTTTGTGTATAACTATCAACATGTGTCATAAAATGACTGTAGCCTCATAAGATATGATAAAGATATGATAAAGGTTTATTCGAGGTTTGGTGTTTTGTTTTTGTTTTTTAAATTGTCTCAGATGTGTTAGCAATACCTTGTAAAAATGTATTTGCAAGCTATGATTACTGGACGTTAGCATTGTCAAACACTTACGCGAAATAGGGCTTTCTTAAGCGATTGACATTTCTGTTAATGATGTTATTTTGAAGACATGAGAACTAATTCTCACTTTGATATATTTATTGTTTTGAAAATATAAATCTGAGATTTTAAGGTGGGTTTATGTTTTTCTTTTAATTACCAAATGAAATTGATTGCAATTACTTTCTTTTATTAAGATATTATAAGAAGGCAGTACTTCTGCTTTTTCCCCATCCCTTTCGTAATTTTAAATACATAAGTTGTCTTTTGTCACTATTCCTGTGAGTGATTTCTTGCAACAACCTCTTCTCCTTTTTTCCGTCAGTAATGCCCACACCTATAACCATCTGTACTTTTATTTAGCTCTTTTTTGATGTCTTAAATAGTCTTGCTGTCCCTGTATTTCAGATACATGTGTGATCCCTGAAAGAAGGATCTACTGAGAATTTTGCTGGTGAAACTGAATACTGTCATCCTGGAAAAACTATTTTTAATATGAAATGTGGGATAAGTGCCAGATGGAAATACTCTTTCAAAGGATATGCACCTTTTTAAAAAAAAAAAAGGGTGTTTGAGTAAAATGCTTGTCAGTAGCGAGTAGCGAAACTTTCTTTGTCAAGTACCTACAATAATGGAGGGAAGTTCTGAGAGTTACTCAAATCTGCAAGCCACAGAGGAACGTGACTGCTGCATTGCAAGGTTGCTCGTGATTTTCTGGCTTAAATGAGAGCTGAAATTAATTTCCTGTGAGTGGAATGGATTGGGAGAGGGAAGAGGTTGTGGAATACCCGTTTTCCCTTTGCTTCCTATCTGTACTCCAGCAAGGAAACGGGAATGGGTAGTGACAAAAGTTCCTGCCACAACAGAGGAGGGACTAAATAATGGAAAGAGCTGGTTGCACATCACCAATGTGTACATGTGTGAGTAAGAGGTTAGTAAACACCAAGGATTTTATCTTCAGGCACCAGGCTGTTGCAAGTATTACAACAGATGGACATGGAAGCAGCAGGACCTAGATCATGACTTTGTGAAAGACTTGGTCTTTCCTTAACTTCTATCACCTTGTGGTGAGATTTTTGCGCTGTATCCTATTTAGAGGGCACAGCAGCATGCGTATGTTGTTTATCTTCAGTTAGTAAGTGTTTAGTGTTTTTCAAGGCCTGACGTAACACTCCCTCCCTTTTTACTGTTGCCCAGTCTGGCAATAGAGATTGCTTTGTTCTTTTTTTGCCCTTTGAATGCACAAGAGATTTTCACAGCTTTCTTCATATGTGAAGAGAGAAGGAGAAGGGGATTTCTACACCAAACCCAAATATATTTTTAATTTTCCTTTCCCAGAGTGTTGTATAGGAGTAATATGGATTGCAATATGTGCATGTCCTGTCAGGTTGATGATTAGGAGACAGGCTGGAGAGTAAGCTAAGAACAAAAAAAGCCCCTGTATTGAGTCACTAATCTTAAACCCAACTGAACTTCCTCTTAAATGTTTTAATCGGTGGAATGATTCTTGTATTAGCCATCAAATGTTTAATGAGGGAAATGGTGATATATTTAGAAACTTCTTTACGTAATGCAAAGGGTGTGGAAATTAAGTCTAATGATGTGTCAGAGTAATCAATAAAGCTACTGGATTCTGGAATAAATGTAAATGTACAGTGCCATCTTTGCTCCTGGGAGAATTCAGATCAGTTGGTGTTAAAAGTCTTTCTAGATTCAGAGATCTGAGAATTTGCTTTCATTGCATTTAAGCATTTAACGTGCTACTGCCATGGATTAAAATACAGTCTCTTCCAGAAGGCTGAGATAGTGCTTTTAAGTCTTAGTTGGCTGGATTAGATGTGTATGTGGGAGGGCAGGGAGTAAGAGGAGCTACAGCTTGTTGACAGAACTTGTCAAGTATTAGTAAAATAAGTTTTTGCATTCAAGATTTTTTACTTGCTTTGCTCAGTTTAAGTTGAGAGACCTTAACCGACTAAGGTGTTTTGAGGATGGGAGGCAGTTTAAACAGAAACAAAACAAATCATTCACCTGAATTTTTAAAGTCTTGCACTTTCTAGGTGATGGATTGCAAAGCATATAGGTGAAATTCTGTTGTGTGTACTGTCTAAAATCTTTCATGAAAGCTTGGCATACAGACATGGAGTTTGGCCTTCAATCTTACATTTTTCAGGAACTGAAATTACCGCCACATTCCATTTTAACGATTGTTAGAAGCCTCCTGAGGACAAGGATGTCATTGTATGAATGTGTGTCAGTATCTGGCATTAGAAAAGTGACTTAAATCTCAGTAAGTCTGAGAATGTTTACAGTTAATATGTTTGTCTTTCAGTACCAGTCTCACTTCACTTGTTTGTTATCCTCCCTCTAGCTTTTGCTACCTCAGACTGTATGTCATGTAGGCAGGACTCTGTCTGCAGCACTGGCCTGAAAGACAAATAAGGCAAAGAGCATGGGATTAGTTGAAGTTTACAGTTACTTGAATGTACATATATATAATGACTGTGCTTAGCAAAGGGAAAAAATTTTTCCTGCTTCAATGCGAAGGCTGTATTTACTAATATATTAATAATTCTTTAAGAAAAATTTAAAAGCAAAGAACATAAGCCAATGTTTTCTTGGTGCTGGTGTGCAGTACCTATTTTAATTAAGATTTCTGTCAGTTCTGCCTTCAGCCTTTTCAGGATATTGTGGTAGCGGAAGTCGGTGGTTCCTTGCAGGATATAGGAGATCAGTTCCCCCGTCCCCCCGCCCAGGGCTTCTGAACTTGCATCTCTCACCTTACAAGGGACTGCTCTCATCACCAAACTACGTGTTATTCAGAGGTTGAGCTTTGTGTTCCCTTTTAAATCTGTTTCAGTTCATATGGAATACTGTAAATATTTGCTGGACCAGGAAGCAGGTATGCCTTTCTGCTTTAATGATCAAAATACTAATTTGGGATTGGCAGGGACCTGGGTTCCACTTCCTGCCTTGATTAAAAATGTGGTTTGGAAGACTGAAGGGGCTGTAGTCTGGGGGAGTAGTTCAGGATGTTTTTCTAGAGGTGAAAGTTTGAGTTCCCACAAACAGAAGAAAACCTGAATCTGATTTCTTGTGTCATAGGTAAGTGAGCTGTTAGGTACGTGGACCTACCATTACCACAACCTTTTCTTGTGTTTTGTGGCAGGTTCAGTGAACCTGAGAGCGTCTCTTTCTTTTACTGAAGAGAAATTTATTGTGATCCAATAAAGTAATTGCTTATTTTGTGCACTTTGGGATTTTGGTATGAGTTAAACAACCTGGTACTGTTGGAATTTGAGGAATTGTGTGGGGACCACCAGATAGGCCAAGTTCATTGAGGGTATTAAGTTCTTCTGAGATTAGGTCTATTTTGGTGAAAGCCACAGTTTTAAATACTAGATTCAGGTGCTGAAATTTCTGTCATTAATTGTTTGTCACAGAAACACAGTGCCAAAAAATATGTACTTATGAAACCTTCCTACAAGAAGTACTTCGAAATACATGTCATGCTTTTTAAAATGCAGTGATTTCTACTTCCTAAAATTTGGAAGAAGAGCAAGACAGATTCTGGTCTTTTTTATTATCTCAACTGTTTTATTTCATTATTTTGGTAATGTGATGTATCAATGTCTCTGGCATAAGTGCCACCATCTTTATTGCCCTTTGACATTTTATGATGATTCTAAGCATTATAATATACTCTAAAAGCAAATAATTGACACAAGCCATTTAGTCAAACAGTTTGATTTAATTCAGGTGACATCTGAATAAAGTTTCCAGGAAGAACCAAGGCTGCAATTGGTAGAAAAACATCATTGTGCACATTTTTTTTTGGTACTAAATTGCGTTAGTGTAACTGATTAAGATTAAAATTTGAAATGATTTAGCCAATTATGTGGGTTGAGTGAAGTGGAGTGAAACACGAGCTAGTGTGCTAGCTGAACTGGATTCTGGCGATCAAACTGACTTTGAAAGGTGATGATTTAATAAGATTAATGGAACATATTTGTCATTGCAACACTTCCTGATCCCCTTTCTCCCTCTTTAATTCTTCCAAAGATGCTAAAGTTGATGATCTTTTCTCCTACATCTTTTACAAGTGGTATCTGTTCTTGAAATACTCTTGATCTGCCAGACCAGGGTTCTCCTCTCATGGGCCATCCCTACAGAAACTCAGCTCTCATGATATATGAAGTATCTCTCTGCCCACCAGACGCACCATGATGAGATTATCCTGGAACTGATTAATTGCATAGCCGTTGTGCTGTCATCTTTGTTATTAGACTCTGTTGAGTATTTCTTTTTAGGGCCACCTCTAAGCCCCAGGTCCCAAATTCTCTTGGATAGCCTCCATAGCTGTATGTCACATTAAGTGGCAGAGCATAGACAGGGATGTCAGAACGTTAGACTGTTCTGCTGGCTTTTTGGAAAGGCATTCTGTAACTGCTAACTAATCAGTTAAACCAGAACATTTAATATGCTACGACAGCAAGTATTCAAAATAATAAATATATTAAATGAAACTATCCTTATACTTTGCTTGTGTGGGGACAGGGTTTAAGGATGGAGTGACTTTTTTTTCAGGATGTCAGAACAGAGGTTCTTTAAAGTCATCACAGCTGGTGTCCTGAAGTAGAGGAGAACGCACTAAGAAAATTGTTCTCTATTGCACAGTCTTGTGCTTAAGATGCCTCCCTTATTACTGAAATTGCCCACGTAGAAGTTGAAGAGATATAATCATATCTTACAGTTTATATATGGTAGCATTTTCCCTAACCAGTGGAATCTGAAGGGAAAATGATGGTGTTTGACTCTTGTTTCTTCTCCCTCCTCCTCCTTCTGAAAGCAGTATTTTCTTCTGTGTCTGTCAGGTTTGGATGTTCTTCCTTTACTTCCTGTGGCTAGTTCATAGGCTTTTGATCCAAGAAGGTGTTTTCCGGTGCAGTACGGGTATGTAGCTGAAGACGCCTTTGCCGCATTTCTGCAGGCATCTCCATGACAGAGGTAGTGTGGGAGAAGCAGGAGGAGACCCAGGGGGTTCCACCCTGTGTTCACACACACAATCTTTAACTTTAAGCATGGGTTGGCAAGCTTATCTGCAGGAATAGGCTTGAATCTAGATTGTTCTTTAGTCCTGCTGCTAAAAGAAGAAAAATGCTGTGCAGCATGAACTACTGGCTTTTAAAGCCGAGCCCCCTCCAGTCCTCTGGTGTTATCGATTAGTTCTACCTGGTCAGTGCTTTTCTGCTTGCCACTTTCTGTCTTGAAAGCCCAAATTTATGTCTTCATTCTGCTGTTTTTGGACAGAGGTATCTTTAAAAAGTCCTTTTGTTCACCTGATAACTAGCCAGAAGATAACTTCTCGGAAATTTGCAATGATACATAATTTTAAATATCTTTAAAAATTTGGCAGAAGTTTTACAGAGATCAATAGAAATGTTAAGAGTTGATAGCGTTCCACTGAATCACAGAAGTTTGGGAACTCTTTGCTTACACCATTTTCTTATGTCAGTAGTACCACAAATAGCAACTTCCTGATAGAATAGCAAAAGCACTGTACAGGTGGGTTCATGGTGCAGCCTGGTTTCAGGTGGTACAAAAAAATCAAGTGGTCTCAGCATGTAAATTATTGGCACCTGTCTCTGCAGCACTGATGCAATGTGTGATACAGTGATGCACTGATAGTTTTCTAGGGGGTTTCTCCACGCGGGTTAAGCTAGTATATCATCAGGGTTTATTTTAGTTTCAGGAGTTACTTGGATTAGTAAGTTCAGTTTACTCCACTTGAGAGAGCGTAGCTTGGGCAAGAGCGAGCATTACAAAATGTTTGTGCTCTGCGGTGGTGCGATTAGCAGGACAGAGGTGAACACAGCAGCTGAGTTACGGCTCTCTCTGCTGCTTGTCAGTTCTGGTGTCTGTGGCACTTAGCAATCCACCATCCCTTCTTCTGTTGGACAACTAGCTCCAATTTAAAACTTGATTTAAATTTATTCAGAAATTTTGTAGTGGGTAGAAATTCAGCAGTGAATTCTGAATAATCATTATAATTAGGATCAACCAGCTGTTGGTACATACCTGTTGGTACAGGAATGTTGGATGTATGAGACCAAAGCTGAATGGTATGTTGTTATACAAGGGACTATTTTTGCTAGTACTAAATTTACCACTTTGAAGGCTATGGTTGTGATTCATCTCACCATCATCTGTGTCAGACCCATTTGGTGAGATGAAATAGGTGTAGCATAACTTTGACTTACTTAGTCAATGGGAAGTCCATTTTCTAGGTGACTGTTAGCTAAAGGTGAGGTCGGTGAAATCGCAGGAGGCAAACAGAGCTGGATTATATGGATTTCTGTAGCCTGTATTGCAGACTGGTGAGGTGAGGTATGACTGTGTCTTGCTTTCTAGGTTTGATGGCGCAAGGTCATTCTGGTCCCTTTTAGAAGTTCAGATTGATGGTCTGTTTGCTGGAGAAAAGATTATTTGCTCTGTGAACTCTTTTCTTGAGGTGGCTGGTCCTATACCTCCACTTGAATAGCTGCTCTGAAAAGCTGTCACAAAGGGCTAAAAGCTCTGGTGGGGAATATTATGATCTCTGTAGGGTTTTGAAGATGAAGAGTAGAATCTGATTAAGCTTTTATGTTGAAAATAGTTTAAAGAGCTTTTTCTCTTGAAAAAGGAAACTTTAAAGCTAAGTAGTGAAGAGAGCTGGATTTTTTTTTAATTTTCTGCTAACTTGACTACTTCTAAAGCAGATGCAGCTGTACACAGTTACAGATGGTACAAAACAGAAAGAACCTCTTTATCATACTTAAGTGCCTTACAAGAACCCCAATGTTAGTTTTCCAGCTAGTTATCTTTCTCTTTATTTTTTTATGTTTTTGCAGATGGAGCATAAAAAGGAGCCACCTTAAAGCTAAATCAAAAGATGAAAAAAGTCTGCCATAAACCAGAAATACTACTCTGCAGGGTCTTTACTGGAAGAAGTTTCATAAGAATCCCAAAGTACCCTCTCTAAAGAATGTTCCTACTTTTTGTTGTTGTCACAAACAAAGGTTTTTAGATTTTTGGGCTAGAATTTGTCGAAAACATCCTCCATGTGTTCATCTGCTGCCTGTTTTTTGCACCTGGAACTGAAACTGCTACTTTAAGCCTGGCACTCAAGTGTATTAATGCACCGTGCTTCTCTTGCGCTCAGGTTGTAAGGCAGAGATCAGGCCCTGTCCAATCTGTCACAGGACAACATCTCTCATGTATGTGGTGTGTTTTTCTGTAAAGTGGCCACATTTGTTACTGTAAAGACCTTTTTTTGAATTTGCCTTTCTCTTAATTGGAGATAGCAAAAACAGGGCGCCTGTTTTGGTGGGCTGTATTTTATATTTTCATGCCGGCTGAGTCCCCTCTCTTCACTTTGTGCACTTGTGAATGGTCACGTTCGTTTCAGAATCTCCCCAGCCATCATCTGACAACATTATTTTGTCTTGATACAGACCCTGCGCGATGAAAGCTGCTTAACTCTGGCGAGACAGGCTGGCTACTCTATAGCTTTGACTCATACAGGAATGTACTTTGAACGTTGTCACTGAAGATTCATAGTTTGGTGCTAATGCTGTTAACTCAATCTTTTATGGCATTTTTACAAAAATAGTGTTTAATTGTATGCAGGCATGTCATTGTAAAGTATATGTCATAATGCTGTACTGTGCGGCTAAGTCAGTTCATCAGTAGCACTCAGAGCTGCTCTAATCTGTATGACAAGGTCATATTGATCAATTTGACTTTGGTTTTGGCTTGTTGATTGTAAGGCCTGGTTCTTAAATGCTTTGATTAAACTATTAGTCGTTAGTTTTATTTTTTGATCTGACATCTGAATACATTTCTAAAAAGAGTTTGGATTTCCAAGCACATAATCAATAAAATACTGGCTTAAGTGTCAAGATATGAGGTGTGGTTTTGTTTTGGTTTTTTTTAAGTCAACAGTAGAGTCAATATAGGTGAGATAACATCCTCTTTTCTGACTGTGATAGAAACAATCTTTTTTCTGATTAGAGAGCCTACTGCATTTTGATATCTTTAAAAAAATTAGAATCAAGATATTCTGCATGTTTGTAACTTAAGTATGGGAATCGCTGTGGAAGTTAAACCTAGGAATGAGGAAAAATATCTTTGATACTGGGATGGAAAGGCACGTTTTGTCTAGGAAGCAATGCAGCATTCAGATCAATACCCTCCACATCTGAGAGGAGTTCATGGTGCCTTCGTACATTAGGTCTTAGATGAGTGTTCTTCCATCAGTTTGTCCAGCTGCATTTTTGAATCTATGTAACCTATTAAGTGATGATACTTAGTTGTTGGAAAAGATAGAGATCTTGGGACCTCTGCTAGGGTATGTTCCTGGGACCTGATCTAGGATTTCATTTAATTAATTCTTCCCAGTAGTGCCTGCATATGTACATGTTAAGGTTTTCTGTAGTGCTAGTTACCAAAACCGGTTTATCTCAGAGATAAACCAATTGTGTGGTCTAGTACAAATATGCTTGCACTTTCTCAGTCTCTGGACCACTGTGAAGCCTCAATTGTTTCATTTCCTTTATGAGGAGGCAGTGACTTACCAAAGAGGTGGGATTTGCAGTGTGTTCTTCCATCAGAGTTCTGCTCTGTTTGATCAGTTCTATCATTTACAGAAAGAAACCTTATGAATGAATACCTTTTTTTAGGCCTTGGCCCTAGTGAGTATTATACTCCAGCTGGTTACAACAAGGTTAGCAGTAGAATATCTGTACTGCTGCATCTAGATGTGTTGACAGATACAGAGTCCAGAACTGGGCACAGACTTTCTGGTGGTCTGGGGCAGTTGGCTCTCCTGGAGCGGAGCTTTGATTACAACCTCAGGGTGCCCATGCAAGATGAGGAGCAGGGCTGGAGTGAGAGCCCAATGATAACGGATGGAGCTGGTCACGAGGAAAATAAGTTAAACGGGTATATGCACAGAATGTTTTTGGGTAATACTTTGAGAGTGAGTTAGGCCACTCAAGATGGACTCTCCAGTATAATGTTTGTGTCTCGAGTGAAGTTGTACCCATAAAGAGGACCAATTTCACCTTCTGCTTTTTGGCTCCTGGATGAGATCAAATATAGCATTGAGTAGTGGTGTTCCTTTCTGTGCTTGTTAGGAAACCTGTTGTGCTTTCTCTGTGTGTTCTTCTCTGTGTTGCTTCAGATGGAGGTACTTCTCTTACTCTGGTCTGAACCTTTTTGTTTTGGTCACTTACCTGACTCTGCATCCCATAAGAAGTCAGATTACAGATTTGTTAAGATTTATTGTCTGAAATATTTAGGTATTCTTTTTGCTGATGTGTTGTTTCCTGTCCAAGCAAAGCTGCCAAGATGATTACATATTTATCTTACAGTGCTGTACAATAAGATTTACAAGGTGAAGTCGGTTATTAGGTCCTCAGAGGCAAGACAGCTTGTCCTGTCTCTAGTCCTGGATTATCTGTGCTTTTCAGCTGAGGGCTGCCTGGTTAGCTCTTGGTGTAGCAAACCGAGCAGTCGCTTCAGTTCACACAATTAAGATGCCTTGGCAAGCGTCTGACCACAATGACCCTGCAAAATCTGCACTTGCCTGAATGGGCTGAAGGACAGTCTCAGCACAGTAGTGTTGGTGTGGGGCTCTGCCCTTGGCACTGGGACTTCTTTTGCAGAATATTGCAGGCTAACAGATGTACAGAAATTTCCCTGCATATCCTGAGAGGCCTCTCTTTCTGCCACATAATTAATCTGTTTTCTTTTGTCATTGCCCTTTTTTAACTGCTTGCTGGCGCCATGACAACCATAATGTTCTGCATATGGTTGAATGTTGATAAATATGGCCAGGATGATGTGCATTGGCTCAGTTGCACATTAGATGAACTTAGCCCTGGATCTTCAGAGGATGTTGAGTACTTGAGTAATATTGCTGGAAGAGGAGGAGTTGTATAGAGTATTTATCTTGAACAACCTTATTCGGAAGACTTCGATGACCGGCAGTGTCTGGGATGAGGCTGAGTTGCATTACTAGAATATAGGCTGTGTGTTCTTACGTTAAAGGCTCAATTGTCTGGAACATTGTTCAGATAACTTATTGCTTCAGTTCTGGAAAACACTAATATAGTTTCCTTTCGTTATGGTAAAGTGTGAAAATTTGTAATCCCTTGTTACTAGTACTAGCCTTGAATTTACTGTTTATAGTTTAACTATTGGAAGGTTTTTGTAATGGAATTTTTCCATGCTATTCGGAAACTTGCTGTTGAATATCCTGTATCTTGGTACTGCATATGAAATGGATAGCTTCGGATGAACAGGGTTCCAGAACTCCGTGGCAATTTATTAATAGGATCTATACGACTAATTTGGAAAGGCTGCAGTGCTACAGTCCTTCAAAATTGACCTGTTTGTTGAAGTATGATAACAGAATCTCCTGACCCCTCCAGACACTGAATAATGCCCCCAGTCATCTGAAGAGATCCAACTTACCCTCCATTTCTCTGGCTTATTAATTCTTTTGCTGGCAATTAGTGCAAGAGAGCAGAACAAAGGAAAAAATTTAAAAATAGTTGTAGGAATGATGTGAATTTATGATTCTTAGAAAGTATGGTGCCTTATCAGGGAAGTGATGTGCCACATTTTTTCCATGCAAGCTATTCAACACTGCAAAATCAAGCAAGTATTTAGATTTTCTTAAGGTTGTGGATACCTGAGGACAGTGGTTCTGCAAAATGCCCAAGTAATAGAACTTCATAGTGCTCTTATTTTGGAAACAAAGTTTGCTTTGACTAGTAGATGTTCTGTAATTAAAAGTGTCTTGGGTATATAGTATGTCGAGATGGTTTTTAGAAATCAACGCGAAGTGGACGTTTTCTTGATAAGGGGTCGGTCCTCAGTTAAATTTTTAGGATGTTTGTAACTAAGCTTTTTTTTGCCTTTTTTTTTTTACATTTTAATTCTTGTGTTGCTAAACTTAAAAGATACCCCCCCCCCCCCATTTCTGATATGTCGCAAGTGGGGAACATAAGGCCAAATGCTAATAAAAATCCTGCATAACTCTAATACCATTTGTAATTTTTGTAACAAAAGGCATTTTTTCAAATCTTTTTATTATGGTATAAACGTACCAGAGATGTACCAGAACTTGCTTTTCATTTTGCATTTAGGAAAGTGACTGACCTTTGTCAAGTTGGGGCCCTATCTCCCCAAGGAGAAAGATCCCATGGATGTGAAGGTGTGCTGGGGAAGGTTCAAGAAAGGTCTTGTATTTCTGCTGTCATGTGATTAGAAGGCTGGTTCCTAATTCCTCTTAAGGTGTTGCTCTGTTTTAGATCAGCTACAAAACCTCCTTGCTGCCTAGACAAGCTATGCTTTCCCCTCTGGGAAGTTACAAAAACTCTCTTAAGAGGAAAATGGAAAGAGAGTGGCTGAGAAACCCTTTACGTAACTGTGTTGGTCGGATTTAAGATCCGTCTTGTTGTTTTCATGACATTAAGAGAGAATTGGAAGTCTGTCATCTCAGCAGAGTTTAATGGCAAGGCAATCAGTTACCTGCTTTGCTTATTAACAAGCCATGGTGTTCTGTACCAAGTGTAATTTTCACACCAAGACATATTCCATCTCTGTAGTTGAAATGGGAGTTATGAGCTGGTATGTGCTCCTGAATCTAGGTCCTCTGTTCATTCTGGGATGTAGCCACTAGTTCCACATTTTGTCTAATTAGCAGCTTTGCCTTGCATATGCTGGAGTTGAAAATATTTCTGTTATATTGCTTCTTGGACTCGTTACAGTAAAGTGCTTGTCTCTTAGAAAATACAAGCATTGTTACAGATCATTAGTATTAGTGAAAAAAAATACAATATTAACTGTTAAAGGACTCTCCTTAAAAAGAAATTCCATGTAACTAGACATTAAATGTGTCTGTGTGGACAGTTAGCTCTGGATAATTCTGTGATGCTTTTTCTGTCCTATTTGTTTATTCTGACACTTCAGATTGTTTATTTTATTTGCTAATTATAAAGAGAAATATTTCTGCTGTTCTAGAACATCCTCAGTTTTAAGATGCCAGAAACTTGAGCTGTCTTTTGTAGTGTCGCTCAACTATTCCAAACTGTTCTGGAGAAAGAATGATTGACTCTGGAAGCACTAAACCTAAGTTTGTTTTAAATTAAATAACCTGTACACACAAACTTTAGGAAGAGCTTTTATACTTTGGGGCATTCACTTGGACTGTTTTGTTTGTTTGTTTTAGGAATTCATAATTGTTTAACTTTTTGAATAAAAATAATTTCTGTTGAATGGCTTGTGCTGTGACATCGGAAGTCTGTAATCAAATGCTACAGACACTACTGTTTTGCTACAACTTGTGTGGGACAGTTGACTGAGCATTAAGAGGTAGCTGTCACAGATGTGCTAGGATATTTCCAGGCTCAGTTGCTTACATTTCTCATAGCTCACCATGAGGAGCATCATAGCATTCATAGAGCTGTATTGTGTTTTGTAAAGGAATTTTTCACTTGTGCAATAGTCTGGGCTTGGACATGCTAGAGATGCTTGTATTTTTCTTTGTCTTTTACTAATAATGTCTCAGGTGGTTTATCTCTAGCCGATGTCTTCTGTTTGAACTTTCAGGGAAATCATCATTCTGTGCTTCGATTGTTTCCCTATTACCATGGCAAATAATTCATGCTGCTAATTAAGGCACTGTTAGAATTGCACAGAAAGATGGGCAGGGAAAGAATACAGCCTACTTATGCTCACAATTTATCTGTCTTATAAATTTATAGAACAGTTATTGCTAAGGTAGCTTGCAGTTTACAAATGAAAATATATAACCTTCTGATTTATGGTCTCTATCTACTGAAGGTAGAAGGGAAGAGCCACGTATTTTGAAAGGCCTCGTTTTGTCTGGTGTATACGGAGGGATGTGGTTAGGAGAAACATTGTCACCCGAACTAGATTTGTGTTCCACTAGAGAGAAACACATTCAGAGAGACCCCTGTGTTTAGTACTGAGGGCCTGAAACTGGGAAGGCCGTGAGTTCCCTAAATACATGATGACTGGCAGTTTCACCTTTAGCAGAGTTTCTCACGCAGGTCTCAGAAACCAAAAGGAGAAATCTTTGTAATTGTGAAATGAATAGGAAGCCATTGCAGAGTAGGTAATAAACCCAGAAGGCTATTTTAGTGTTGGTTGGAGTTTAAAGAGAAATTAGGGGGCAACATTAAGGTATGTGTTAAACTTCTGGGAAATACCAACACTGAAGAAAACTGATGGTGGCATCTTCATTGTCCACGTCTAATAGTGGAGACTCCAAAACTAATAAGAATTCTGTGGTACGTTGTGACTGCATATCGCAAGCCAGATATGCTACTTCCACCTCTTTTCTTTTCCTCCTGCTATAAGTAATATGAATTCAATTCCGTCTTGTCTGAATTGTGGTGGATAATTTGTATACCCTTTCCTGTCTTCAGAAAAAGTTATTAGTCATTCTTGTTTAATACAAAAAGATGAAAATCATCAACATAGCTGATGACATTAGAGCGAAAGATGTGTCTCCATTGTGGTGGTTCATACTGTGCCGTGTCTGTAGTGGGGTAGTGCTGCCATTGCACACCTACTGCTGGAGAAAATGAGATGCCTAATGTTAAAAGAGAAAGTGCTTTTCTAGTCTTTCTTCTTAAAAAAAACATACTGTTTTCCTTTGTCAAGAACTGATATGATTAGATATTTGTCGTCCTTCATTCCCAGGAGAGCAGACATTATGGCTCATACTTTCTGTTTTGTGAAACATGATTTCATATAGATAATTACGTCTCTGGAATCTCTGCTGTTCTCCCCCTAAAAGGAATCAATAAGCAAATTGGCTTTCTATAACATGAGAGAAGCCTAGAGCAAACTCTTTTTCATCCCATTCCTGATCAAATCCAGCATTTGCCTTCCACAGAGTTCCCAATATTTAGTAATGTCTGTGGTTTCCTACAGGGTTGCTTAGGTGAACATAATAAGTGAGAGCTGTTGAAAGAGAAAAGAATGAAGGATGGCTTCATCATGAGCTAAATTGGGTGAAAACTATTTTGGACTGTATATGTGTTTTGTATGTAGTTTTCCAAAATCATATTAGTGTCAATCCATATGTTTCTTGCCTTCACCATAAGTTGTTCATCAGAGAAAGAAAATACCAACTATTAAACAAAGGATTATTGAATTCTTACTCATATCTGCTTCAAAAATTATGGGGTGATTATTTGCATCATCTTAATTTTAAACTCCAAATTTAGGACTGCGTAATTACTTGAGCTGAATGGTGAGACCAGAGGATAATTGCAAACCCTCGGTAGAAGCATGCCTCTCTCCACTGACTACGCAGGGAGCATGGCCTTGTAAATGAAGTGCTTCAGGTGCTCTAGGTAAGAGGACTCCAATAACCTCTGTATCCATTTGCTGCAACACCATTTGACTGAACATCTCAAACAAATTTGCGGAGAGCACGACAGCTGAAAAAAAGGTGAGCGTTCCCATTCATCTACTGAGGTGTCAGCAAGTCCTAATTGCTGTCTGAAAACTTCACTCTGACTTGCACAAATGCCATCTCGTAAGCATCTCCTACAGTATCACAAATAAATGTGAGCCCTTGCCATAAGGTGTGTGCCGTGAACATGGCTCTGCCTGTGTTTAGTATTTTTAGAACTAGGTTGGGGTTGAAAATGTGCTTTCTAAGAGTTGTACTGTTATAATTTCTGGACAGATTAGAGAAAAACATTTGGACAAACCAGTGTTAAGTCCTGAATAAATAGAAGTTCTCTTCCGTTTTTCCTCCAGAAATCACATCTGTCACGTTTTTTGTCACTTTCTCACATTAAGACGTTGCCCAACTTTGTTCCTTTTACATAATTCTTTGCTTTTTCTTGCATTTCCAATACCGTGATTTAGAACTCTCTTAAAATTAAAATATAGGAAATTAAACAGGTGGGAAAAATGTCTTAAACTTTGTCCTGTTTTGATTTTAAACTGCTTAATCCTGTGCTTTGCTTCCTGGGAAGTGTTAGAGCAGCTTATGCCTTGTCACCAGCCTGTGCTTGTTTCCAGAGTGGTAGACAGAGAAACCTAAAGGGAAAGTCTTTTTGCGTGTGCGTATGTGCGTGTGTCCTTCTTTCCAGATATAGTGACGTGGGACTTTAGCTGTGGTTTGTGTTGCACTTGGGGAAGCTCCTGTAGCCATGCTTTGGTCCACCCCGGAACAGCATTGTTCTAGCTTTCATTTGCTGGGCTTGACAAAAATCTGGTCTGGACCATCTGGGATCTCTGATGTAAGTCTCAAGCAGTCACTTGGATCTTCACTGTTGGAATCTGGGGAAAAATAATATTTAATAGAGATAAATTCCAAAGCTCTTTCCTGTTTCTCAGCCAGAGGCTTTTGGTATTTTCACACACTAGCAGCTATGCAAAAGTGACGGTTAAATGGCTGTATGGTAGATATTAGTACTTTTGTGTGGCCTGAAATGACAATTTTCAGAGTGCTGTAGGGTTTTTTTTTTCCTAGCTTGGGATGAATTTGAGCAGAGCTGATTTTTTTTTTTTTTTTTTGACTTAATAATTTGACACACCGAGCATGAGTTTGTTCCAGCTCGATGTTACTTACAAACTTCAAATATTAAAGTTACTTTTTTGAAGGTCCAGAAGCCGCAGCAGTACATTTCTTCTTCTGCATTCTGCGTCTTTGTTTCTGTAAACTTTGGGAATTGATGTCTGTCAACGAAATGTATTTTATTTACTTTTCTGTCACTGATTGTAGTATTTGATTTGCAACTTGAAAGTTGCTGATGAAAGTTAATCACTTACACATTGATTAAGACAATTTTCTCTTTTTCTATTTCAAAAATACAAGATGCAGTTGCTCATGCATAAAATCTTTAACCTAAAAGTTCTCCATACACCAAGCAGTAATGAAATAGTGTTTTAAAAGCAGCTTAAAATTTGTGGTAGCTACATCCCCACTGTGCTTCACTTCTTTTGCAAAAGTAGTTTTCAAATAAGATATTAAGGATGATTAAGCATTATTTTTAAATTATCGGGTTTACTTTGTTCATCACTCTGTACATTCAAATCTGAATAATGCTGTGAAAGTGAAATAGCATTTTAATATTATTATGGACTCAAAGTAGCATATAGTTTTTAGTTACAGGAATCAAAGCAAAGTGACAAACAATGTAAATTATGTCTAAATTTAGTAGGTGGCTTATGTATAATCCTTAAACGAACAATCCACAAAAAATTTGAGTCAGGTTTGTCATCTTGCTACTATGTTTTTCTGAGTTTAACTTCTGTTGGAGTTACATTTATCTTCCTCTAGTCTGATGTGAGTGCTTTTGCCTGTAGGGTGCTCTGGGATTAAAAGAGCGTTCCAAGGGTGAACTCGGTTATTTTTAGGAAGGTTAAACATCTGGATGTTCACTACAAAACCTTTTCTAGGAAAGAATTTTGTTCCTGAGTAAGAAATACCAGCAGAAGTATAAATGCAGTACAACAGCATGTAATCTCTTGCTTCCCAGGGGCCTCTGGTATTTTCAGACTGGTCTGTTGCTTAAAGTAACTCTGAGGATTACTGAGGGATATTGGGAGGATTTACCTCTGTAGTATTTTTGTAGGTGGCTTTGAGGCATGGGAGTCCAGAACAAGGATGAAACCCAGCAGGGGTGCCAAACTAGAAAGGAAGGAATGGTTATGGAGGACATAAGAAGTAAGTTTGTAAAGTTTTTAAGACTCTGAGTATTTGCATTCTGGCTGAAAAAAGTAGTTTTTTGATTAAGATAGGTTGATCAGTAGAAAACTGTCCTCTATCAGTGTTAAGCAATTTTCTGGATTTGGAAAATACAAAAATGCTACAGGTATGATAGAGGATTTGGGGAAGAAAACTTAGGTTGTACATAATGGTTTTAAGGCATTCCCATATACATTGTATGTGTATGGGGAAAATCCTCCAGGAGGTTCTGAAGGTTAAATGAATTAAATGTGTTTAACTGAAATAACTTTGTAGAGAGCTAGACTTCTGTTTTATATGAGCTGTCTTACACCCTTGATTATACAGAATACTGCTTTAAAAATGTATTCTGGCTGCCTAGCTTAAAACTTGAATGGCTAGAAGAAAAGTCTTATGCAAATATGCAAATGTGTTTTGAAATTCCAAATTTCAGCAACATTGATGGCTAAAAAATTGTATTTGCAGCTGAGGGGTATTTTTTCCCCTTATCAGTTTCTAGGTGCTGCTTAGAGAACTGTGACATTCCCTTTTCGTTTTCTTAATACATTTTGAGTATCTTTAGCTCTACACTTCTTTTTTTCCCTCAAGCAGGAAAACTCAAGATTTTCAAATTTTAGTTACTATACCAATTTTCTAATATTATTGATATGGTGGTAAATATATTTGCGGTGAGAGGCAATTTTTTAAACTAACTGATACGTAGGTGGTTTATGTACCCCCTGAGGATTTAAAAACCTCTCATGTTTATGTATGGGAAAGCTTATGTCTCTCTAGTTGTATATTAGCTGGTTTAACAAGAGATTGCTCCTCTCCACAAATACTATTTGATTTTACTTGTATGCATTATATGATAGCATGAGACTGTTGCTGGGTTGAAAAGTCTATTTTGTTTGTTTGAAATGCTTAAATCTGGTCATTCCCTTTAATTTGTATTTTGTTATTTACTACATATATTATGTGAAAATGTGAATTGAAAAAGATGTTGAAGGACCAGCATTTAGGCCTCCGTGTGAAATAGCATGTGAAATTTCTTGGAAAGCTTAGTCCTCTACTATAGCATCAGCAGCACGTCTTCAAAACCACGTAGTGTTTGTTTTATAGTAGCTCCTAGATGCCAGGCATATATTAAGTAATTCTGAGCCTGCTGGTACATGGACATCCCTATCGGGCCCAGTGGTTCTGTATTTTTCCTAAAAGTATTGAGCTATTAATTCCCTAATCCTTAGGGAAATTATTTTAAGTTAATGTAAAAATTAGAGACTATTGTTTCAGTGGGCTTCAGGATATTTTTAGTAACACCTGAAAAATGGCTGCTCCTAGCAGTGCTGGATTGGACTTCTGTCTGGATTAGAGTTCTGTTGTTGAAGATTTAATCTGACTGCTGTAACATTTAATGAATACTTAAGTAAAAATGTTTATTTAGAAGTGGATGACTGCTCTGATGTGTTCCAGTTTGTCTGGTGTACAACACCTGTTAAATGAGTACAACTTGAATTAATGAAATAAAATGAATGTTCCACTAAGAGGGAGATGTGAACGGAAGTTATCATCTTGGGTCCTTTTGCTGCAGTGTCAGTTGTATATTTTGGATGACCATTGAAAACTAATGGATGACCTGTGAGTAGGAGAGAACTAACTTTTCATCTTGATGCCTTTACATAGAAGTTTGCTTTATAAAAGGCAAACATTTTGTCTGGTAAAAATAATCTTTTTGGTTTTGTTTGGGATTTCTAGTAGCTTTTGAACCTAGTTACCCCTGGGCTTGCAGAAATATTACAGACACACCCTCTGTGTTGTCTGACACTGGACTTGGTGTGTACATTTCAATTCTGTGTTTGCAGAAGAAGAATCGTGCCTAATGAAATGACAATATCTCTCTGATAAAACTAGGTAAATTTTCAAGTGGGTGTAAGTTGATACGGGTCAAATATAAATTTCACCTGGTCCTGTACATGGAGCCTCATATACTTCAATTTGTCCGAAAGGTTGATGTGGTGCACTATTGAAGACATGACAGCGAAAGTTTGCTGTTAATAAGCCTGGCAACATGCAGAGGCTCAGCATGTGAGATGCCTCTAATAATCTGTGTGAATGTTATCATTTCATCAAACCTCTACTGTTCAGAATGAGTACAAAAGAGCAGTAGGACATGTTCTCCTTTTTCTTGTTTCTCAGGACTGAAAAGAACATACTGGATAATATGTTTGGAACAGGTCCCTTTGGTTTTTGTGTTGTTTGGCCTTTGGTCCCCTCCCCGAAAGCACAGGGCATGAAAGTGTGGAAGAACTGCCATCTCTTGTGTTGTCACTAGTGTTTGTGTGGCTCTGAAGTTGTTAATCTGAAAATGAACTTGGATTTGATGGGGAAAAAATTATTCAACTGGATCAGTTTACCATTTGGTGTTGGGAAAACCCTGGGAAAGAATGTGAATGCCCCTATTGCTAGTAACACAATTTTAGCTCATTTTAATCTTGCAGTTCCTCCATTTGGTGTTTCCTTTTCCCTGTGTGCCCACTTCTCTCCTGACTGTGTATTTTTCTTGGCTGAATAAACTCAGTTCTTATCTCTCCTAGTCATCTTAGAATCTCTGTTCTGCACTCATTCCAGTGACAGGCTGATAATTCTCACAGTAAAGCTAAAATCACACTTAAATACCAGTGCCTGCCTTCTCCCGTAATAGTCCTCTCTCCTTCCTGTGCTCTATTTATTGTTTGCTCTTATAAAATAGGATTAAAAAGAAGAGAAATGAAGAGAAGAGAACACCTTGGGGAAAATGTGACTACAGAAGTGTCTATCCAAAATACTTGTATTAGTAGCCTCAGTAGTATAGGAAAATCATAATGCTCATAATGTAGAACCTTAATTGACTTCTGTACTAAATCATATGCAGTTTTAACAAGTTAATTGCTGTAGAGTCTGTTTATATGCATTTAGTGCCATACTAACAATTTAAGCTGAAGTTCTGTTTCCTAGCTTCACGCTACCCTGAGTCACCGAGCCTTTGACACAGGTACCTTGGAAACATGCTGCATTGACTGCCTTTCTTTGTAGTGTATCATTTTAGTACTTAATAATCAGAAATTTTCTTCCTGTAATAAATACATGTAGCTCTCTGATTTGCTTGTTTCTGTTTTCTTTCTGTACTAGGTAAAATAGCCATTCTTTCCCTTTGATTGAGAGACTGTGGAGTGTGTCATGTGCTTGTGGGTGTGAGAATTTTAACTCAAGTTAATAGGGAGTCAATGGCTTGGATCAGAACAGGAGCAAAATCCCAGTTTTCAGCTTAATTTCCCCCCTCCACTGCCTCAGTTGTAACTGAACTAATCATGGGAATCGTTGTGTTCAAATACGGCTTTGTGCGTTCTCTCTGGGTGGGATCCGTTCAGCAGCGAAAAGCTGCTGTTTGACATACCGGTAATGTAGAGCCTAATGATATTTGATGCTTGAATTTTTTTGCCTGTTTAAAGGAGTTTATTCTTTCCCAAGAAGGTGCCTTGCATTTTCTTTGTAAAAAGCAAAATATGTTGCTGTTTGATTTTTTTTAGAATTACGCTCCTGGTTTTGTGAACAGGAGTGCACTATTCCTCTACAAATGAAGTACTGGAACCGTGAAATATTATCACTACAGTATTACACAAAACCTGGTGTGAGATTTTACTTAAAGCTTTTCATTCTTACTACATGTAAGGTTTGGTGGAGGTTTTTTTGTGTTTGCTTGTTTTGTTTTAAACTTGCGTTTCACTTATATTGGAAAGTAGAAGGGGTGTTATTTTCAGTCAGTGCTTCTGCTTCAATGAAGAAATTAAACATATCTTAAATTTTCTGGGTTCAGCTGCTGGTAGTTCCTTGACCCACTTGAAGCAATATTTTTTCCCCACTAGCACTTTTTTCTTGTGTTTTCAGGAATAACAATGACACTTTCTGCTTATATCAATATGCCTTTTGATCCTATTCGTATGTTTGGAGAATAGATTGATTCATCTTAGGTGTTTGACTTTGTGTGTGTGTCTGCCAAAGTAATCTGATACTATTGTAGAGCTTTCAGTCTACTACAGACCTGACAGCCTTTTTGTTGTTGTTGAGATGAGCAAGTGCAGAGCTGAAATCTTACTATCACCCACTTTTCTGTATTTAGAAAAACTTAGAGTCTGAGTGGCACAGTTTTAAAAGTAAGGTTGATCCAGTATGACCAATTATATGAGCTTATTTTTGTGCTCTAGGAAAATATGGGAGAGAAGGTTGGGTTTTTTTTTTTCTCTTTTTTTCTTTTAGTCAACACCTAATATTTTTCTGTGTGATACAGATACAAAAAGTATCTGTAAGATACTTTTGCAGGACATGTTGTCAGAGGTGGTACATTAATTGTACATGAATCTCCTAATTGTGAGACAGAGATGAGATATTTGCTTACCACTGTCTTCCTGGTCCAGATGCAGCAGCAGCAGTGAAGATTGGGACAAATATTTAATTCCAAATAATGAGAACTCCCATGTTTTATCAGCTCAGACAACTTTTCGTTATGGCTTAGGGTCCTCTGAGATGCTGTGGAAAGTAGAAACTTGTGCTGTAGTAGCTGTGTTAACAACGTTGAGTCAATGTATAAATTGCTTGTCAGCATTTTCACTGCAGTGGCTTCTAACCCTGCTCGGAACAGGTCTTCCTGCTCCTGTAAGACCAAAATACTCACATGGAGCCCATGTCGAGTCTGTTCTGACTGTACTGTGGCTGGCAGCAATAACCGTTAGGCTGTAGACATCTGACTATATAGCTTGGACAGGTCTTTGCTGTTGAACGGGGGATTCTTGTGCAGACGAGACTTGTACTTGTTCTTCAAGCAGTAAATGTACTTTATTGTAAACTGGAAGTATGGAGCATCCTTGTATTTTAGGTGATTATAGTCATTGTTAATGAGCTTTTCTGTTAAGTAGAAAACGACTTACAGGGATCAAAACATAGATAGGAGCCTAAGGTGAAACTGGGGAAGTTTTTGTCTTCTTTCTGTAAGTAGAGTAAGTGCCATAAAATAAAACCTAGCACTAAGCAGTCTTCTGTCTAATGCAGAACTGTACTACCAAGTGATTGAAATCTCTGGGTTGTATATATGACTGGAATATAAATGGATACCTTTATAACCCAAAAAGGTCTTAGCTGTCAAAATTGCAGAAAACTTTCCTGCACCAGGGATAATCACTGACATTTCCAAATGGCCCTTCCTGAAAGCACAATGTTGTTTGGCTCATGATGAGGCTGTCTAGCATAAAACTGTAGACAGCTTGCACCGTGGTACTCTGTAGACTTAAATTACAGTAACCACTCCCTTGATTTGCCTTTTTTTCTGATGTAAAAAGGGCTATTTTTGGAAAATTCATACAGTTGCAAGTGGTAATTTAGAAAGAAGAGCTGTTTCAGCAAAGCTTTGGGGTAGGCTAAATATCGGACTGACCTTTGCAGAGTTCATTGCTCTGTTGGAATCTGAAAATTTACATAAAGAAATATGCTTGTGGCTCTGGCGAGAAAGGATTGTGCGTAACAGATTTTGATTTGACCTCCTCTCCTCTCCCTCCTTCCAGTCCTCCTTTTATTTGTGGAATTTGTGGAAACAGTTTTCCAGATGAGGAAAGTCTTTCTATGTAGTCAGTGCGTTCTTGTGGCTAAGCTGCAACTTTCTTGCTTTGTCAGATGTCTCATATGTATATTTATGTATATTTTCATAGTTATGTATTTACATCTTGTTCTGATATTTGCTCATCTCAATTATTCCACACAAGCTTTATATTCATATTTTTGTTGGCAATTTGTATGGTACTGCAGCAAAACCTGAATCTATTCCTGCAGTACACTGAAGTCTTCTATGAAGACAATTGCAGACAAGACAATTGCGTTACTGAGCTCAGCAAATGAGCCTTACCTCTTTTTCTCATTCTCATGAAACATGTTTTTTAACATGCTAATAGTTTAGCCCTTGCAAATGCAGTATCGCTGCTTCTTGTACTTCACTGAATACCTTACGTGCTAATGATGCTGGGGTTTACTTGACAGTCTCATTAATGGATGGCCAGTCCCTCAAGATGTTATACTGTGGTAGGACCATGCAGCTGTGGCAAAGGTGTCCAGAGAGCTGGGGCTTATAAAAGTGTACGGGTGCTCCAAGGGCTTGTGGGGACAGATAACTTTATTACAGTTTTCAAGAGGTGGATACTACTGTATGCTGCAACCGTAAAGTTTACTAGTGAAAACAAATCTGGAAGGACTGAAATAGCACCAAATATTATAAAATGTTGTCACAGATTGCAGCAACTACAGTACCTGTGGTCTGTTTTGAAAACTAACTTAAACCAGTGCTAACTTCTGCGTAGAAGGTTAGTTAGAGGGAAATTGGAAGGTTACTTTTGTTTAATTTATATTAGCTCTAGTAAAGCTTGGATTACAGGTGTGTGTATTACAATGTGCTTAATCAGACCTCGCTGTAAGCTGCTCCTGAAAGGGTTTTAGTCCCACCTTGTCCCTGGCCACATGTTGACTCCTTTCGTCTTTGTGTCGTACCTAGTAATTGTGCAACTGCTGGCCTGAATGAAAACTCAATTCATAAAAATAATTTGCCAGGTCAGCTTGCTGGTTTGCTGGGGTAATTTTTCCACTTCTTTCTTCCTTTCCTACCCATGAATAAAATAAGTTTTACTAGCAAAACCCAAGCTAATTGTAATAGCAAATGTTTGAAAGAGGAGGTTTTGTTGGCAGAGCTCTATTAATGTCACTGAAGTCAGAGGTGAGCTAACATAACGTGGCTAAAATTTACAGTGTAGGGCTGGGCTGTTAGTCTCTCTTGCCTCGGACTTTCAATTTTCAAACCAATATAGGCAAATCCTATCTTAAGCTGGAGTCCTTTAGATTTAACTGTCAAGAAGGGGTGAAAGTAATAATTGTTTTAAAAAATAAAACCAGGGCTGTGCCTTGGCTCAGCAGTTTGCTGGGGCTGGTCTGTAGTAGGATGCCAGTGTTCTGCGACAAGTTAGCTGATCTGAAACAGCTCAATTAAAATAAACATGCCACAATTAAAATACAGAATTGAGTAAAACATTCACTGCTAACAGGCTCTGTGTTTTGATATCAGATGTGTTTTTCCATATATTCCTGTTCAGTTTAACTCATTGAAATGATACCTACTAACTTTTGCAGGCATCATTGTATGGATGTTTTATTCACATTTTCAAAAAATGTTTGCAGTCATGTATACTTGTGGTAGTTTCAAAATCTACTTCTGGAGAAGATTCCTTGACTGATGGTGACGTATATTTGGCAGAAGGAGCACGACCTGTTTTTCATGACATCTTGTTTTTTCTTTCTTAGACAGGAAGAAAGAAAGAAAGGGAGATTCCCAGGTCTTTTTTTGTTTGTCTGTTCTAGAGCAAAAACCCAAACCAAAACCAAATCAACCAACCAACCCACCCTCCTCAATAAAACAATGAACGTCAGAAAAATAAATTTATTTTTGTGTGTAGGTAAGAGGTGAAAATTATGTATTCAGGCTCCCATTCAGTCTACAAATGGGTAGTATGAAATAAAAAAGCCTGTATTTTCTGTTGCAGCAATGTCAAAGACTTTCAACATGGTTTTGGATGTTTATTTTGGTTTGGCTACTTAATACTCAAACAGATACGTGTGTCCAGTACAACTTATTTGAAGATGTAATTTTTTTCCATTAACCATTGATTGCAAATTTTGCTTCCCATTATCCTGTTTAGTGTGTTTCCACCAGAGTGGTGGGGACCCCGGGAGCTGAGGATGCTTTTGAAGGTACAGGGTTCCATGCTGGTTGGCGGTAACGCCCCTGTGAATGAGTAAGGTATTCTTATGCTTCCACGCAGGGAGTGGAAATTGTGCTCCCATTCCTGTGGGGAAGTGAGTGCTCCAAGCTGAATGTGAAATCTGGAAATCTTCCAGTTACTGTAATTCTTAAATGCTGTGAAACATGTAATTCTTTGTTCTGTTGGCAAACAGTCAGGTGAACTGAAAGGGTAGCTCAGATAATGTTTTTAACAGAAAATGTTTTTTTGCAAGATTGTTTCTCCTGATGCCTTACTGGCTGTATACTTCAGTTTCTTCACAAAGTGAGCACAGAGGATGTTTTCTCTTAGCAATTTAGTTGGGAGCTTGGCGTTTGGTTTTGTGGGTGAGTTTTAGGAAAGCAGCTTTCTGGAAAGCATAGAAGAGGGAATTGGGTTTTTTAGTTGGATGTGTAAAAATACATATATATATATATATATATATATTCACTTGGTATCTACTAGTGTGAAAATGTTGTGCTGAGCCCTGCGTCTGATAAATAGCAGAATCATTCTCTGGTTACAACTTGAAATGCCTGCCTGAGCCCTAACCAAGTCTGCATAGGAAAAGCTGGTTTTAGTAGGACATCTCAAATTACTCTTTTTTTCACTTCAGACTTGCTTTAGGTTTTTTTCTGATATGATCCATGTTTCTATAAATTACTCAGACTTAGCAGACCTTATCCGCATGTGACGATGCGATGAAATTGTAAACTTACTTTGGAAAACAAGCTATTCCTTTAACGTAAGTGAAGCCATAGCAATTTGCTTGTTTTTCCTATGAATCACACTAAAGAATGGAATAGTGTTGAGATATGTTTACAGCTGTGGGTGCCATGACTTCACGCTTAAAATTATACCTTTAACTGTTACACTCAGATTTAACTTTGGTTTGGCAGCAAGCCTAATGGAGGCTCTTAAATATGTATATAACTTGCACATGTAAGGCAGTTGAAAGAGGCTTTTTAGTTATACCCTTGACCTGGAATCCAGTAAAGGAAAAAAGTACTATTGGTTTTACCTACAGAGTGAGTCCGCCCCCCAACCAAAATGAATATTTGCGTAATTAACTGTAATTGATCTTCATGTACGTGGTGGTGCTCTTCTTTCATGTGCCCTAGGGCTGTGCTCTGGAGTCCTTGAGTTTGATTTGCTCGTCTTAATAAATGATGCTACAGTGATAGCTCACAAATGCCTTGCACTGTAGCACCCAAAATGAATTGCTCTTAGCAATAAATTGTCCTGATCACTGTATTCTCTCATACTTCTTTTAAGGAATAAAATAGTAGAATGTTTGGAAAATATCAGAGACAAGAAGATTCAAGAAAACATTTTCCTTGCGAGTGGCATACTCTTGCATGATCAAAAGAAAATAGATGCATAGGGTCATTGCAGCAGTGAGAAGGCGAATGTCGACTTCTGCCTACAGCTGATGGCTCCAAAAAACAGGGCTGGGCAGGGGAAGTGAGTTGCAAAGTGTTCTTCAACTTGCCTTCAACTTACCGACTAGTATTTTTTGACTTTCTGTTTTTCTATTGCTATAGCAATTGTTGATGTAATAAACACATTAAACAGCTTTTGAAATATATAAAACTCTTGGAGGAGGGGGAGGAGGGAACTTTCTCCATCCTTGATTTTGTCATTTAACACCAGGTTTCCAACAAAAGTTGGTTGTTGGGGTTTGGGGTTTTTTCCTTCTAATTTTCTGGTTCCCTTTGAAAGAATTGACTGTCTGCTGAGATGGAACCCTCAAACTGAATGCACGTGTTCAGCAAGTTCTGAAAATAAATGATAAGTAATAGGGCAGGGCAGGGCAGGAGATGCTTCACAGTCACTCCTATGAGGAGTTTTCTTTGGAAGAGAATGGAAATCGGGAAAGTGGGTGTCATGGTTTTAGCTGGGATAGTTGATTTTCTTCACTGTAGCTAGTATAGTGCTGTGTTTTAGACTTGGTATGCAAATAATGTTGATAACACCCTGATGTTTTAGTTGTTGCTGGGTAGTGCTTACACTAGTCAAGGACTTTCTAGCTTCCCATGCTCTGCCAGGTGCACAAGAAGCCGGGAGGGGAGGGGATACAACCAGGAGAGCTGATCCGAATTGGCCAAAGGGTATTCCATATCATGTGACATCATGCCCAGTATATTAACTGGGGGGAGTTGGCCGGGGGGGGCAGCGATCATGGCTCGGGGACTGGCAGCGTCGGTCGGCGGGTGGTGAGTGGTTGCAGCACTTGTTGTTTAGTTTTGTTTTGTTTTTTTTTCCCCTTTTTTTTTTCCCTCTTCTTCCAGTGTTTCATCTCTCTCGCTCATTATTTTCCTTTTCATTATATTAGTATTATTGCTGTTTTATTCTAATTATTAAACTGTTCTTATCTCAACCCACGAGTTTTCTTACTTTGGCCCTTCCGATTCTCTCCCCCATCCCACAAGGGCAGGGGAGTGAGCGAGTGGCTGTGTGGTGCTTAGTTGCTGACCGGGGCTAAACCACAACAGTGGGATACATGTTTTGGTGGGCATGGATTATTGTCACTTACCTTGTGAGGACACAGTGGACGTTTGATAATAAAACTGATATTTTAATTGTAGATGAAGAGAACCATATTGATTGAATAAACAGTGGTGGCTTTTAATGTGGGCTGAAGAATATTTGAAGTTTTGTGTGGTCACTTCTCAAGCAGCCACATCTTTCAGAAATGGAAATATGCAGGTGAATTCACATATGGATCGAGTTTACCCCAGTTGCGTCTGGTACGAGCAGCTCCCCATGATTTTTGAAAGACTTTTTGTATAGGGGAAAAAGTATGGACTAAAATTGTAGTCAGAAAGACTTAACATTAGAGGTCAAGAAAAGTCTTCTATTTTCACCAATGAGTGTGTTAAACAACAGCTGAGGTAAACATCTGTCATGGCTGACTGATTGTCTTTCCCCAAAGTAAGTTCAAATTATAACTCAAGCAATTAAATGATCTCCTGACGTTCCTGTCAATGTGAATTTCTGTGATTCTGTGATAGATGTCTGCAAGTTGTAGATTTAGTCCCATTAAATAAAGTAAAAGACCCATCTCTTCTATTTTAATCCATCCTTACTCTAACCTTTCTAGTATGCTTACCTTCCTTTTATAGTTTTATTTTCCTTAATCTTGAAAGTGCTCGGATATTACGATCACTGATAAAGAAAAATACCTGATGAAATGCAATCTTCTCTCTTCATGTGAACTTTAATGAAGTTAATTAATCTACTGCACTTTTCAAGTTGATGTGATTTATTTGTTGCTCTATTGTTTGCATTCTCATATAGGTACAGTAAATGTAGGGAAAGTTTAACTTGCTGCTGTTATAACAGCTTCTGTATGAGAATGATTCATGTCCAAGGCCTGTAGCATGCATTGCCATGGAAACTTTGGTGCGCAGGCTTCTCCTTCCCTCCTCGGCAGAATTTTTCACAATAATTTCTCTTGTACCTGGAAGTCGGGGGAGTGATATTTGCTGCTGAAACACTGAGGGGCTGAATTTCTTTAATGATCCATTTAGTAGCATCTTGTGCAAACAGTAAGAGGGTTTTATTTCAATTACATAAAACTTCTGTGATCTCTGAGGCGATAGTTTTGGGGTATTTAAGCCAATGCTGCCACTGAAAAGTCTTTCCTCATTATTTTTATGTCCAGAAACATGCCAGATCAGGAATCTGAATCACTTGAGAAACTTCCCCATTCATTCTCCATTATTATTCAAGCAGACAAGTCTCCTGATCTGGTTTTCCCTGTGGTTTTGCAAATGGTTGTGCTGGCACAGGATGAGGAAAGGGGATAGGTGACTGGTAAAAGGTGAGAAGTTGCTTTTGTAATGGCAGTGTTGGCTTGTGGTCACGTCAGACTGGCCCATGACGAGCAGGTTATGTAGAGGGTAATGCTCTGTGCTGTTGTCAGGAGACACATTTGGTTCCTAGTTCTGTCTTTCACTGGGTCTTTATTGAACAAGGTGAGTTGCAGATACTTATTGCTCGACACAGAGGGCAAAAAAAAGTACCAGGCTTTGCCTGAGGGACTCCTTCTGCTGGCTTGGAGGGACTGTTGAGACTCTTATCAAGAAACTGCTTTTCTTTTGGTGATAAGGAAGAGCTGAAATGTGAAAACCAGTGCTTGCATTGACTGGGTGGTTTTCTAGAGTTGGAAGTGCAAAAGAAATAACAAAAACAGAGGAATTAAGCAGTAAGTATGTAATAGGAGAACAGTAGGGCTAAACCAGGGTTTTTTATAAGAAATTCCTAAGCAGTCAGATGGCAGAGATCCTGTAGGGTGAAGGTTCACAGTCAAAGACAGGTGAACTTGGACCTGTGGCCACAGGGGATAAGAGAGCTTGACCTGCAGCTACTGATAAAGCAGAAAGAGAGCTTGCAAGTGTCTCTAATGTAATGCTATTACTGTTGTTGTTGCAGCTTTTATTAGATGGTTACCGTCTTCTCTAGCTGGGAATGAAGTGGGTCTCTGTTCCCTTGGAAATATAGAAGTTATTCATTTTTCCTAGAAGAAGGGAGAGTGCTGCTTGGAACGCCAGCTGTAACTGGTGTGGCGTATTTTGCATGGTTACTGTTTGGGATGGGTGGATGTGGTGGTGTGTCGCAATGGCTGGGCATCCCTGGAATTGTTCTGTAGGTAAAGGTCTATGGAGCAGTCTGTGCCAGGCTGGAGAGCTCGCTGCTTGGATTGTTGTCTGGACAATACTTTCACTGTATAGCTGTAGGGCTGACACACAGAATATGTTATAGAACAGTGCTTGCTGTGTCTCTGTCTTGGCATGCCTTAGCAGGCTCTGTGTTGTAAGCACTTGCCCATGAAGCTGCCAGAAATAGATGCCTAATGGCAGAGAATTTGCTAAAATTGATCTGAGCCATGTAAAGATGCAGGTTCAGAGGGAGATCTGGAGTTGTAGAGAAGGTGTTTGGGAAGTTACCTCTCACTAGCTGGTGGAGAAAATGAGCTTACAGAGAAAAGTAAGCCATTGGTGTGTTTGGTTTTATAAAATACTTGGGTCTCATATTATAGTCTAGTAACTATAAATAGTTGTTACTTGACTGAGTTAGCAAGAATCTGTCTGACAGCCTGATTAAATAACTTACTTCTGAAACAACTTCCTTACATGGACGTTGAATTTCAGGTGTGGTAGTGTAAGAATCCTAAAAAATGTACTTCCCTGGGAAAACCAATGGTGTCTTTATATTTTGAGCATATATACTACAGTATATATGTTCTGCATATATGCGAGAGTTTAGAAATGGGTTGGTAGTTGTTCTTGTAACGCGGCACGCAAATGAACGCTGAAGTAAGTCCTTCAGAAGACAGCAGTCTTTAGCATGGCCTTATCTAGTATTAATTCTCAGAATGAGAATGAAGAATAACAATCTTTTCTTCGTGGGTTGTCATGTAGTAAGTACTAAGAATTGCTTCTACAATCAGTATTTAAGTCAAAGACACCTATGCATGGGCTTGTTACAGGCATTTTCTGTGCATAAGTTTCCACTACTGAGATTAAATACTTAATTTTACAAGTACCTTGTAGAAGGAAGATGGTTTCATTTTCATATGTGCAGTGGAAGGCTGGTTAGATGTGATTGCACAAAGTCTACTCCAACTTCTGAAAAATTGCAGAAGTGTGGGGTTTTGTTTTGGTTTTGGCTGATCCTATTTGAGAAGAGTGTAGCACTGATGCCATGTTTGACTAGGAGTATGCAAACTTGCACACTTGATAAATGCTTATAGGACAATCCAGTTATATGCATATGGACTCTGTCAACAGACTTGCAGAAGGTCATTTAAATCTCAGTTAAAAATACAAATGGGTTTGCAGATCGCTGTCTGGCATTTTGAATAGTACTAAAAACTTTGAACTAATCTTGCTTCTCGATTCTTTCATGTGATGCTGTCATTTGCTTGTTATCTTCAGTCTAGATTAATGCATTAGAAAATGTTTATTTGGGATCAAGGGTTTTTAGTCTTTTAATGAACTGTCCAGTGGTTAGGATTTTGGGAATCAGTTATGCTTTCAGGTTTTGTGCAATACCTTATATAATGTAGGGAAATTAGATGTAAAAAGGTGCAGGGTTTTATGACGGTGAGATTCACTTCAGCGTTATAAAATTATGCTTGAAGTTTGCTTCTGGGCTACTTGTGTTGGAAACTTGGGATGGAATCTGGACACACGTGAGCTGCTTGTGTGACTCCCACCATGCGGTTACTCGTAGACTTGCCATGCTGTGTAAGTTTTGCATTACTCTTTGTCCAGCTGCCTCAGGAAGAAGGAAAGTGTGAATATATCTCCCTGGCCCTGTTTGCTGGGGTATCAGTGAACATGAGTTTTCCCAAGACCATAATCGCGGTACCAACATTGAGTTTTTAGGATGTCCTGCTATAAGATCTCTGTGCAGATAAGTCGTGAAACATCGCTGGTCTGCGATGAGTTCATAATTTATAATTGCACTTTCCTTGCGCAGGATGGAAGGACTTCAATTCTCGTTTCTCCCTTGCGTAGAATCAGCAGATAGCTGTCCTAGTCACTAGTGCAGCCTATCAGTAGGGTTTTGGTCTGTTAGGCCATTGTTTAGAATGGGTTTGCAGGTATTCAGTTTCTTTCGTTGTACCAAAGGGCCGTCAGTTTTCAGTACAAAACTTAACGAATTAAGCACAGGGCTGATCCATGATCCATGTGTCATTCTTATTTTATCTGTTTTATAAATATTTCTAACATTTACAGCCTTGTTCTGACTAATGTTTAGTAATTACGATGAAATGGCATTTTAATTATCATAGCTTCCAAAGTTGCCACTGAATGAGGAATTATGTAGAAAACATTGTTCATCTCAAAGGTATTTGCCAATTTATGAAGATCTAATTTTATGAACATCAGTAATAAAGTTTAGTGCATTATCCTGGACATGTTTAATCCCAGTTGAAATTCCATTCAATCATTTTGCTTTTTTTATAAATTTGGAGTTCCTGAAGATTCTTTTAATAGGTGAATTCCACTATTTATTCTCAAATTTGAACAGAATACAAAGTTTCCCTTTCCATTCACTCAAGGTTGGGTGAGGGAATGCTTCTCCCTGGAATTGAAGCTGATAACAGGACATAAAACTTGTGTGCTCATCCTTAAGCTGTTTCTTCTCGGTGTCTGCTTTGCTGTAATCAGTGGCTAAAAATAATGTGCAATGAACTATATTGTATATAACCTGAACAGCATTTATGTATACACTGTTTGTAAGTGCTTAGTTACATATTGCATGTATTTGCAGTTCAGTATATTGATCTTCATGGATGCTTTTAAGACCTCTGTTCCACAGCCTGGAAACTAAAGGTCAAACATGACTGAAATAAAAAAAATATATATAAAGCCTTGGATCATCTTTATGTGTTGGCCAACTTTATGAGCAAATAAGACATCTGTTTTTCAATTTTTGTGTGGGGTAATGTTGAAGTTATTTATGGTAATCAACAAAAGTAGTTTCTCATTTCTTAAAAGCTTATTTGACAAGTATATAATTCATCTAAAAGAGGCAGTCTGTTTTTCAGTGATGTTTAATATTGAATTTCTATAGTAGAAGGTTCACATTTGTGTTTATATATTAAAAAAGGTATTTTTAAAGTGTGTGCCTAGTGGTTTGGTAATTTTCTCTAAATTGCTTTTAAATTAGGAATAGGATGAGTGATTCTTTAACTGTCTTGTAGCTTTAGTTTTTATTTGCTTAGTGATATTTAATTTGGAACTATCATGTAATTCAGTTATCTTTGTTCCATATCCGTAGTCTTGCTGAAATTAGGCTTTTCAGTTGGTTTTCAGAAATGCTTAGTTATCTTTTTTGTAGGATAAGACAAATGCAATTAACATTGGGCATTATTCTTTTCCTTTTGCATTACTTTAGCACAAGTTGTTGAAAAACCGTTGTTGAAAAACCGTTGGGAGTTGTAGTGCAACTCCTGGAGCCCTCCTTGTACGTTGTACCCCCACCAACGTGGTGGCCCTCTGCTTGATGGTTTTCTCTTTTGGGGCCCCCAAAACTGTAGGCAATACTGGAGATACGGCTTCACAAGTGCTAAGTAGAAGGAGTGATCATTTCTCTTGACTTGCGAGCTGTCATCTTCTCGTTGGTCCATTCCTCAAGGTCCCTCTTAAAGGATTTTCTGTCCTCAAGTGTATCAGCCCCACTCTCCCTGGCTGGCTGTCAGCTGGGAACTTGCTGAGGCTGCCTCTGTCCCAACGTCCAGATCACAAGAAGTTTCAGCGTAAGCTGTCGAGTAGGGTTTGGTCTGTCAAGGGTAGGAAGAAATCAGCAAATATTAATATTTATATTTCTATGCTTTAAACACAAAGGTGTGTTGTATCAGGAAATCTATCTAAATAACGCTGAGTTTTAAGTCTCCTGCTGAAATGTCTATGGGGGATCCTGTATCAAGCGGTCTGCAAGATATAATAGGGAAGTAATTGTGTGTGGTTTAAGAAATGCATATTGCAGCTTGTTGTGGGGTTTGGTTTTTGTTTGGTTTTTTTTTTTTTCCCCTGGATTAAGTGAACCTTGACTGCCATATTGCAACTTAACTATTATCAGTTAAGACATAAGAAGTCTTACAGAAAACAGGTTAGTGTTATTTACATGCAAGGTTGCATTAGTTGCAATTGAAGCAATTTTAATGTGTTTGAGAAAAAAAATCTGAATGTGGTGAGTTCAGAAAAATTACCACAAGGATTATGAATTGTCCTTTAGTTGTACAGATTTTGCGTGCTGCTGTCTTGAATATAAAAAGTTAATTTACAAGCTACAGGTTTTATATTCCTAGATGATATAAGAACTTTAGAAAGAGCTGCCATAAAGATTTGTCGTCCAATTCTCCATTTGTGTTTTAATAAGAAAAAGAATTAGCAAATGGCAGTGGAGAGATGGACACTCGTGATGACACACCTGCCTTCTTTTTCCCAATTCCAGGGCATATTCCCTTGTGGATTCCAGTCAAGTGTCTACTTTCCTGATTTCCATTCTCCTCATAGTCTACGGCAGTTTCAGGTAAGATATTTCTTGAAGGTTCTGCAGAATTTTTCAAATAAAAATATGGCAAGTGACTGAATATGGTTTATGTTTATGACTTTTGTTTCATTGTATCTTTGTCAGACCGATGGCTAATGTGAATGAAATACTTCTTGCTTCTGAAAAGGAAATGGAAAAGGAAGAAAAAGTAGCTAGTTGGGGTTTCTGAAAGACAAAATTGTATGTCAAGTTACAAGCACTTATAACTTAGAAGTTAGTCCTTGAAGACAACTCTGTAAAATTGTATTTTGGAGCGTATAAAAGGATTGTCGAGAGAGATAGGAATGGAATGTTGTCGATAGGAGAATTCTATATATAATGTTTCAGTGTTGGTTGATTCAGCATTTCCTCGTTGCGATTGCAAACAAGTCTTGTAAAACAGCTATTCCCGAGTCCCAGTGCTATTTACCTGAGTGTGAGTAGCAGCTTAACAGAGAAGTGGGAAACACCACCAGTGTTGAATTCCAGCAAAGTGTCTGGGAACTGCTGGAGGATAAGTTCAAATCTTCAAAAATCAGATTTGCCCCACTCTAGGAGACTTGAGTACAGTTTGGAGAAAACATCATTGTCCCTTTAGACTTGCAGCTTGTATTATACAGTTTGTTTTAATGTAGTGGCACCTAAGGAATGAGATTCATACTGATAAACTAAAAAAAAAAATTAATCACGGCAAGAAAGTATTTTGTTCAAGTACAGCATGTTTTTCTTCCTGTTTTTTTTTTTTTTTTTTTGAAGGACGTTGCTTCATTTAACAAGTCTATAGTAAAAGGCCATACATTCACTATGAAGTCTCTGAACTGCTATGAGTATTCCTGAAATAGATGATAGCCGTGGTCATACATACGATGTAAGTTGCAGCTATTAGAATAAGAGGTTTTAAATCACCTTCACAAGTTAATAAAATCATAATAATGAAAGAGCCAGTTTTTTATAAGAGCTGTCTGTTGTTGCTAGTGAGTATTAGGTAACAGCACTGCTGATGGAATTAAAACAGAAGGCCATAGGAAAATCTAGACATGATGAAAATAAAAAAAAAAAAAGAAATAAAAGGTTATATTTGTTTAGTTTTTTCTTCAGGTTTTGAGTCAGTCTAACATATAGTTGAGGGACTAATTCAGTTTTTAACTATTTGAATTTATGCAGTTGTGTAAAAAGAAACTATGCATCTGAATGCAAGAAGCCATAGCATTTATTAAAATTAAATTGTGGAAACATAATGCAATATAAAACAGCAAGAGTGCTTGAATTTAAATTGCCTGCCCTTCTCAGAGCTCCTTGCTCTTAAAATTTTCCCCTGCTGCTTGCCATCCTATTCCTATATACACATGCTGTTTTACCATCTTGCCTTTATAATTTACATTTAAAACTGCTCATGTAACAAGGACTGCAAACTTCAGAACAATCTAACTTAGGGATGAAGTAGTGGAATGGTGATGGATGCAAATCAGCTGAGGAAATACCCTGTTCTAGTCCACTTCCTTTGCATGTACCCTGAAGACCCGAAGATGCAAGCTATTACAGACCAAGATGGGGTCCCATAGTTTTAAAATTAATTTCCTAATTAATTTCTTATATGTAGTTTCTGTGGCAGATGTCTGAGCTGAAACCTGCAGTTATGATGGTGACTTGGACGAATGCTCATTCTGTTTGGTGAGCAAGTGAGGTCAAAAGCAGGGTTTTTTTCAGAAAATTGTACAGTGGTGTTAACAAAGGGGTCTAAGATACAATTAAATTATTTAAGAAATTCAACTGTGGTAGTAAGTTGCAAAATTATATTAATCTGGAAATTCCTAAAGTAGTAAAATAAAACCTTCTGGCAAAGTTTTTGGATTTGGGTGGATTTCCTTAGAGAAGAAACTTGCCAGAAGGATGAAAGTTATGGCTTAGGGTGCTCATTCTCAAATGACAACAATGATGTCTTCATCTAGATTTGAGTGCTTTGTCTCAAATGGAGCTGTCATAAGGCAAAAAGCAAAGAGTATTCCTTAGTTAACCTTCATGTTGCAGAAAGTGGGTTTGGTTTCTGATTTTCAGTCTGAAAAGAACCAAATAGAGTTATCGTGGTATTGCTGGCAGGTGACTTAAACAGAAGTGCAGTAATAGGATCAGAAAGAATTGGGTGGGGAGTCATTAAGATAAAATCCACGTGCGTGGTGAGTCTCATCTAATGCAAGAGGTTTCAGGGGAACAAAGGAAAGCCTTGGTCCACTGTCCTTATTCATACAAGCAGCGTTTGTCGAAAACTGAAACAAACAAAAAAACACTCCAAACCCCCAAGATATTCAGAACGTCTAATAGATCATGGGTAAAGTCCGCATCCAGAACAAAGTACAGTTTATAGAGTTGAGTTCCCGCTTCTTTTACTGTGGATGAATGAACGTTTCCTTCCTACATTTTTGTGCTGGGTCAGGAGTTCTAGCTTCAAGCCTTTCTGAACATCTTTCCCATGTGCATTCTGACTGTTTCTCTATCCTTGAACTTGATAAACTTTGTTACTGATTGCCAAAGGGGCGAGCGTAATCTTTTAAACTATTACAAGCTGTAAACTGGAGCATGCAAGTATATGTATTAGTTATGTTTTTTAGAGAGGTGAGCTTAGCTTGAAAAAGATGGTTTCCTATGGGTTCTTGCAAGACAGCCACCTATTCTTGTCCACGTGCTTATCTGTGATTTAAATGTTGGGGTTACTTTGCAGGCAGGTAACAGCTAAATCTTTTTCTATCCTATCACATACCCAGACATGGTCTCTCAGCTTATGTAAAGCCTGATTTAACCCAGAATCTGCCTGTTCAAGTATCTGCTTTTAAACCAAACCAAGAAGCATGGGATGAAACTGGTGCCTTCTGTCTCTAGGCTTTGGGTACCTAAAATATGTGCGTAAATAGAAAATAGTTCAAACAGTGTCCTTATGGTTGGCTTTACAACTTAATATTTACAGAAATCAGGATACATATTTCACAATAAAACTTAAAGAGAGAGGCTGCGGAGTTCCTAAGCATCTACAGCCGCAGCACTAGCAGGGTGGAATCTGGGATTTGGACAGACCTTCTCGCCAAATGCTACAGAGGCTGTCTGCACATGTGCACGCACAAGTGGGTGCAGATAAAATAGCTGCCGAAGGTGAGATGTTCTTACCAGAGACGTGGGACTCAGTCATTCTTACTCCATCTAGGCAGTTATTTTTTTATGTGCGCTTTCTGCTATTGTTTCCCTGTTCTTGTTCCCACTCCAGATCTTGCATTGGAACTTGTCCTTTGATCTCACAGCAATGTTTTATAAGCAACTGTAGCAATGTTAGAGCATACAACATATTTTAGGCGCTCTCTCTAACATGCATAGAGATTTGATTGAATTAAACTGTCTCAGGTCAGTGACTGATTCTGATTGTAATTTTTCATTTAGAGCAATTGAAATCTGGCAGTTCTGTGGCAACCCACAATTCTCATAGTCCCAGAGCTTTTAAGATGGGTGACTGTCCTCACTAAGCAGAGCAAGAATATATTATTGCATCTGCAAGTGACTCTAGATACGTACTTGCTTTCATATTGCCTCCTTTGTTTCATAAGAATTTTCTCCTGCAGGGTTTCCCCAAAGCATTGCTGCAGTGGAAGTACTCCATAGTTGAATCTGAACTTTCATTATAATAATGTGCCATCAGCTTACTCATTCCTTTGGCCTTAGCATAACCCTACTGAGTGGTTCCCTGTGGGAGGCTGAGCTGTGCTTGCTTTGAAATATTGGCTAGAAACCCTACCAACTTGCACTGTGAGGACCCACAGAAGAAACAACTGTCTCATTTATTGCCCGTAGGGAGGTGCTGGCTGAACGTTGCCTTTGGAAGCCCAGCAGAAACTCGAACAAAAACCAAATGTTTCTCAGCTTGCGATTTCTTTACAGTCCAGTAGTTTTCAGGATATCTTGTTTTACAATATAATTTTTAACTTTCTTGGAGGATGTTTTAGTGATCACTTCTCAATTTTTTTGTTATGTTAGTGATAATTTGTAGCAGAGGGAAGGGCCAGATCATTGTTGGAGATTATTCAGAAGTTGTCTTGGATCTTGGAGCAGCTGTGTTGCTGAGTGAAAGTAATTTCCTAATTTATGCTTACTTTTGAGGTAGGGATATTTATAGGTAGTAATTGCTGAAATGTAATAATAATATGTATTAATAATATGTAATAATTGCTGACACTATTGCAATGAAAGAAAAAAGGGCTGAAGTTGTTTATGAGCAGTAGATCTAATAGCTTCTTTCCAGTTTTCTTTGCTGATAGCAATCCCTTAAATTATGAGTTGCCCAATGCTGCTGGGAGAATGATGGTGTGAAGATCTTGCTAAACTGCTAAACCAGAGAGGAATGAAACGCTGTTCTGAGAAAAGAATGATCTTGTTTGGCTGAATCTTGCATCAAGTCCTGGAGGGTTGTCAGCCTCCTCCTGGATTTTTATTGCTTGGGAGGAAAATTATGAGGCTACAGTGCATTAATGGGGAAAAAGGAAGTGTGAATGAAGGATAAAGGCACCCCAAACAAGACAGCAGAGCAGAGGAATCTTCAGAAGAACAAGCTAGGAAGAACAGATTAATTTGTTAGAATTTTAGTGTTCTCCATTGCCTCTATGTATTTTTAATAACTTTTTAGTTGATGGTCTGCAGTCTGTGTAGAAGTCCTGTATGTCTGAGGTTGAAGCTTCCTCATAATTTGCCTGAGCCCAAAAGCTGCTTTAATTTCATACCACTGTTTGGGAGCACTTGCGTGCAGAAGAAACAAACCTGTTTTAGACTGGAAGAGCCTTTTTTTTGGTTTTGTTTCATACCGTGAAACTGCTTCACCCTTATTTCTTTAGCACACCACACCTATCTTGATACTATAGATGTATTTGTGCTTGATTTCAGGTTGTGTGACTGTGGCACAAAATTGCTCACCTGTGCATTGCAGTAGATAACCTATACACTAAAATGAAATCACTTTGATGCCTATGGAATTGTATAGAAGATTGTGGTGTATTTTTTACTTGTCTGACAAATCAATAAAAGTTGTTTACTTTGCGTAGTACGATTACTCACAGCTCAGCCTGGAAAGGAGTTTAATGTCTGTTGTCCTGGAAGTTTTGTTGAAATACTTGGTATTTGATGCTGCTGCAGACATAAGACAGGAGCTGTACAGCGTTCCTCTATAGCTTACTTGAATAAATAAATCTGCAGCTAAGTCATGGATAACATGCATATATCAGAATGAGAAACTCTCATGGTAAACTTGATTGCTAGTATTTTTATATAAAGCAAGGTAGAATTTAACGATGGAAATTACTGCTGGCCAAAACAGACCTTAAATGAAATTTGTCCGTTTCAGAAAGTTATGCCAAAATTTGTTAGAATATAATTTAGAAGTTGCATCAAAGTCAAGGACTGTGGCAAAAGGGGTAGAATACAGTGTTATTTTTGGATTTTTCTAAAGTGTGTATATCAAAATCAAAAGATAAATGAATGGGAGCTGAGCTGGGTACATAGGGGAATGTTGTTAGCTCCTATGGATGAATTAAGTTGTATCAATTTGTACTACTTACTCGGAGCTTCCTCTAGTCATCCCTTCTGCCTGTATCTAAAATATGTATCTGGTTACTTTCTAGGCTTTGCTGAAACTTTCTCGATTAATTAAGGCCTTACATTCAGCAGACAAGTACTTATAAGCTAGTTTTGGTCATCATTCATGATAAGACCTAGAGGAAGGAAATAAAACTGTTTTAAAAATGAAACCCAGTAGTTAAATTTGGATGAAAAGGATCAAAATGAAAACTTGGGAAGAGTTCATATACATCAGAGGATTGAAATGCTTATTGCATTTCCATCATGTTCTACCACCTGCCAGTAATGCAGATAAATATCTTTGTTGCAGTTTGTTGTTAACGCTTACCAGTTCATACACTATGGTGACTAGTCTCTACTATTAGAACCTGTGTGATTTGGTGCCTCATCTGTAACTATAAGCATTTTTTTTTTTTTTTTTTTAATTTTCCGGTCTGTATGGTGTTTTTTCTAATAACCAGCATTGAAGGGCTTTCTCAGGGAGAGGGTGCTGTGGTAGAAGGGTAATGAGACCATAGCTGATGAGCCTAAATAGGAGTTTGAAACTTGCCTGTTAAGTTTGCTTTGTTTCCTGCAGGTCTCTTAATATGGACTTTGAGAATCAAGACAAAGAGAAAGACAATAGCAGCGCAGCCGGGTCTTTTAATGGCAACAGCACCAATAACAGTAAGGGTTAGCTTTACTCCTTATCTTTCATCACTTCAGAGTGCTGCGTCTTCTTTTGCTTCATCCCTCTGTGGTGTTTCAGCTATGTGTTTCAGTTACGTGGGTTGTAGATTCACCTGATATAATGGAACTGTTTTGTCTTGGCACTTACCATCTTGCTATGCACTAATACTGCTATCTAGTTCATGCCTATGGAAGCTGAGTTTAAAACATCAATGTAACATTTCAGTAATGCATAGAAATTGCATGCTGCACAGTTTGTCAGGTTTTACTGGAAATGGAAATTGCTTTACTTTAAAAAAAAAAAAAAAAGCACCACACATTTATGAGAATGGAGTGTAATTTCTTTTTGTCTGGAGTTTATCACTGTGATGTATTAGCCAGTCTGTAAGCAGTGAGAGATTTCTTGGTATGCTAACAAGTCCATAAGGATGATTCAGCTTTATCAACAGAGAAACTGAAGTATAGAGTTCACATGACTTTGAGCAGCTCATCTATAATGGACAACAAAATATGTGTCTACCCACAATCTATTTGGAGTGGGGATTAACGTCAGTTCCTACGTGGTGATTGTCCCCTCTGTAATCTATAAATAGATTCCAGGCAGCTTGGCCATTTGAGATGTGCTGTTTTGCAGGTAAAAATATGTATGCGAACAGTTAGAGCATTGTACACAATGTGCTGTAAATTCACGCCGGAATTTAACTTATAACAGTTTATATGGGTATATTCTGAGAATAGGCTCTAGAATGAATAGTTTCAGCAAGTTTAGAAGACAAGAGTGAGATACGTGAGCAGCCCTGTGCACAAACCCTGAATGCTAAGGTTGCTTTGTTTAAGTAAGAAATATAGCTTAAAAATTATCAAATTAATAACATATATTATGTTTTATGTTTTATGTGTCTCTTGCTTTTTTGCCTTTTTTTTTTTTTAATATAGACTCTTGGAATTTACATGGTTGTCAGAGCAGAGGTTGTTGTGCTTGGTGATTCAGCAATGAACAGTTGAGGCTTTTGGCATCTGGGAAGTCAGAAAAGACAGTCTGGGGCTGGGGAATAAGTACATTAAGGGGATTAGCTGTCAAAATGATCAGAAATGAAATTAAGAACTTTGACATTTAACACTGCAGGCACTAATTCCCCGTATGCCAAGGTGGTTTGTAGTATGTAATTTCTGGGTTTTTGTTTTGTTTGTTTTTTCCCTTGGGAAGTTGAAGGACATGTGAATAAATGCTCTTTCCCAAAGCAGAAGGAACTAGATCGAAGTCACAGATCAGAACATGAGAATTTCTGTGTCTTTGCACTGTCATCACTGGACTATCTATATTGTACTTTACCCTTTTGTACCAGACCTCTGTAACAGAGAAATCCCAAGTGACTGAGTTCTGCCTTTTGTTTTCAAAACTTTTTGTGCTACTTATGTTTAAGAATAATAGATCCATAAGCTGAACTAATAAATGGCCATACAGTGCAAGTGTCATGACTTCCATGCTCATTGTTTAGCTTTTCTTTTATGGAAATGATTAAATACTTATGACAGATACTAAGTTGTAGTAAGCATATTTCATATGTGTTTAAGGTTTTTCAGCATACGCAGATATGTTGGTAACTGAGTCGTGTAGGTAACCCCCTATTTAGACAACTTGCTACTCTTGCACAGAAAAAAAACCGGACACATTCTCACACATGCACCCAAACAATGTGTTTGTGTATATACTTGTATGTGTATGTCTGCATATACGTGCATACGTACATATGCACAGATATTCTGCCTGATAACCTAAAAGATTATCCTTAAAATCCTGGGACCGGTAAAACCCTGCTTCATATAGCAGTGTCTCATTATTTTGGGGTAACACAGTGATGTTAATCTGGTTTTAGATCTCATCTCGGTCTGAGTCTTGCATTAATTTTTCATTAGAGACATTTTGGATACTTCTCATCAAGTGACTGCTTCAGATGTTGCCCATTATTTTTAATGCTCTACAAGTATAAGCGTGTCTTGTATTTTTAATTGGGTTACTACTGATGGTTTCTTTCCCCCGCACTCATGATGAAATGTAAATACAGCTACAGAGACTGGTTAAGTATTAGAATTTGTAGGGATAGGTGGGCTTTTCAAAGCCTGATCTTCTCAATTTTGTTAGTAATTCTAAAAACTTGCAGTAAAATATAGTAAAGAATGTCCTGTCCCATTATTAATACCCCTAGTAATCACACTGCATGGTTGAGGTGGGGGGAATAATCAGAATAAAATACTTCAGTATCTCTGCACTGTTCAAAATTGCTTCCAGCTATAAAATGTGAGCATGAATTTTTGTTGGCTTTTAGCATAAAAGGTGATTATAGCGCACGCTGAACTGAGCTGGTAGGTTCATAAACAGGTAAGTGTGCTGAGTGGTTTTTGAAAACTGCCCTTCATTGTTAGGCTTGATGTTATCTGGTGATTGCAATCAGTGATACAATTTAAGTGCATGGTGGCCTTCACCCAAGTGGAATTTGAAGCTGTGGCACCCTTTTCATGAGCTGGGTCAGCCTAACACTGTCTGCAGCTTTGCTGCCGGTTGGGCTCTGTACCTCATGCTGAGAGGTTAAATAAAACTTTTATGTGCTCTATTCAACATGTTTGTGTTGCTCAGTGTAAAATGAAGCAAATACATAATTGCTATATGATTCGTAATCCCTAAATAATGTTAATTTTTGTAACGTGTTATTCATTCTATCTATGGCAAAAGAAAAAATTCATACATTTTCTTTGAACTTTCAGTTCTTGGATTCTGCAAAGCAGGGCTGCTGCTGTACACACCCAGCCACTGCAGTCGTGCAGCTTAGCTGGAGTGTTCTCGCACTGACTGCTGTGCTTGGTTATGATGGTGCACAAGGATCTCAGAGTAAACATCTGTTGCACCAGCACTGAAATGGAATATATTGTCAGAACCCTCAGCTGTGTTGGCAAGGACAGGCTGTCAATATGTGTGTGGTAAGAAATAGCCCAAGTTAAATGTCACTTTCTTTCTTCTGCAGGTATTCAAACCATTGATTCTACCCAGGCGTTGTTCCTGCCAATTGGAGCGTCTGTGTCTCTCCTAGTTATGTTCTTCTTCTTTGATTCAGTTCAAGTTGTCTTTACAATATGCACAGCAGGTGACTACGTTTTCTTCTCTTTGTAAGAATTGGAACAGAACAGAAAGCATTGATATAATTAAATATTGTTGATAAGAATTATAATACGTGTCATAGTACATTTAAAAAAAAAACTCATCAGGTTTCACAGTTGTATTTTCATGTCTCTGTAGCTATTATTAAAGTGACAAGTATTATTTGAGAAGTATTTTCCACTTGGAGATTTGCAACACCCACTGAACTATAAATTGCCAGAGTTTTGGAAGATGCTGGATATATTATTTTATGTAAAGTTCACTTGTTCATAAATCACTGCTCAGAACTGTACATGGTATTTTGTAATTCAGGTCCTTTATAGGATCATAGCATAACTCTGGAGATCCTATTCGGAGACTTCTTTTCCTAGTTTAATTTTGTTTTTTGCTGTTATGCAGTTTTTCTTTGTTTCAAGAGTACTTCGGGTCTCACTAGCATTTTGAGTGTTATTCTTTTGCACTGCTTGAATTTAGAACAAAAAAATGTCATTTTGTCATTTAAGTAAATACCAGGGCTTTGGTTTTGGGAAAATTTTAGCCTTTTGATCTCTTCGCAGTTCTTCAAGAGACCAGCTGCTGTTCAGGGTAGCAAGATTCTTCCTACTGCTCCAAATTTGCAGCAGCTTTTAAAAATTGTACTCCTCGGTCCACATACAGAGTCTATGAAGATTTTTAAACCCCTAAATACCTCTCGTCCTTTCCTACTTCACGTATATGCAGTGCAGGCTTTTCCCTCACGATTTAACTCCTGAGCTATGTGTCCTCTCCAGCCTCTTAAACAGGGCTGATGTTGATGGGTGAAATCTAAATCTCTGCTCTTGACACAAATCTTGAGACTCCTGTCTCTAATTCTGGAGGCACAGTCCTGTAGAGGTCTGTTGAATGCTGCTTCTATAACTTTGACCTATGTCATATATACTTTCCTATTAAAAATAAATTATTAATTCATATAAATTCTACTATATGCTAGATATTAGGGGAATATATATACATAGATCTTAATTTGTCAAGCTTATTGGTCCATTTCCTGAATGACCTTGGCATTTGTAATTTTATTTATAACATTTATGGTGTGTAATTACACGATATGGTCAGTTGGGGCTTGTTGCGGGTTTCGTAGAATCATAGAATGTCCTGAGTTGGAAGGGACCCACAAGGATCATCGAGTCCAACTCCTGTCCCTGCACAGGACAACCCCAAATTCACACCATGTGTCTGAGGGCGTTGTCTTGAATATCATCAGGCTTGGCGCTGTGACGGTCTCCCTGGGGAGCCTGTTCCAGTGCTCCACCACCCTCTGGGTGAAGAACCTTTTCCTAATATCCAACCTAAACCTCCCCTGGCACATCTTCCTGCCATTCCTCAGGTCCTGTTGTTGGTCACCAGAGAAGAGATCAGCGCCTGCCCCTCCTCCTCCCCTTGTGAGGAAGCTGCAGACTGCGATGAGGTCTGCCCTCAGTCTGCTCTCCTCCAGGCTGAACAAACCAAGTGACTTTAGCCACTCCTCATAAGGTTGAGGTTTAAGAGGATTGAGTCTGTTTGGCTTAGTGCACTTGGGTATCTTTATTCTTGAACATGGTTTTATGATACTTTTGTGCCTTGCCTTGGTCTTGCATCAGAGGGTGTCATTAAGCACAGGGGACTTTGGCCTCAGAACCTCTAAAATGCAAAGCTTTGTTAGAGGCTATATGGCAGGATGCGGACCCTACTGGACTTGGGAACTGTGGGACTTGGCCTGTCTGTCCCCTGAAGCTCAAGTAGTGCTATTTTACATCCTCTTTTTGTAGATTTTAGAGGCTGATGTGGGGGGGCTTCTAAATTATAGCTGATGTCTGGTTCCTTAAACCCCTCTTAAATCTTCCTCCTGCAAAGATTTGCCTTTCAGAGAAGAGTCAGGAGCAAGGGTAGGTACAGCAAACAGTACAAGGCCAGGACCAGCTGCTAAGCAGAGGGCAGAGCTGAAGAGCTGGCATGTTGCCTTGCAGACAGGTGTTAAGCCAAAGGATTCCCAGTTGGATAATAGGTATTGAGACTAGAGGGAAGAGAAAACTTATGACTGGAAGCCTGGACGGCCAGGAACGAGATTGAGAGCAGGTACTCCTGGGCACAGTGTATTAGTGTGCTTACATTTTAATTCTTATACTCCCTGAATGAGCCCAGCTTTGGGGTGGCAGCAGCTGGGGATACCAGGACAGGAGGTGCAGGGTTCCCTGCTGAGAAGAGCTGGAGGGGAAGAAGGGGAGGGAGGGATTCCAAGGGCAAAGAGGGTTGGTCCGGGTGAGGAAGGGTCAGTCCTGCTGTGGTGGAGGCGGTCTGGGGAGCAGGGCAAGTGGGCAGTGAGGCCTGCAGGACTTGGGGCAACAGGGACACAGGTTTTGCTGTGTAGCGTTCTTTGCCAAGCACCTCTGAAAAGGTTCCTAGTTCAACGTTTGCAGAGTTGCCACACTCTTCATTCTTTCCCTACCCACTCTGCTTTTTTTTCCTCCTCTCTGAAATATTGATAGACCTGTAAGTTTCCATGGTGCTATTTGCATACAGACACTTTTTAAAATTTTCTTTTTAAATGAATTGATTTTTTTTTTTTTTTAAATCTTCCTCCCACCAGAAGAGGCAGAATTGAGGGGTGGAAAGATGTGGTTTGACCATACCAATTTCTTTTCTCCAGTTGGCTTAAGCTGTATACTAAGAGAATGTTTGATTCCTTCCCATCATCTTCATTTCAGAAGAGAAAAAAAAAAATCCTTTTTAAAAACCAACAACCACCCCCCCGCTATTTTTTAAGGAGCAAGTAGAGGACAGCAAAAAGATTTGATCTGCAGCATGCAGAAAATGTCAAGCAACTCTTCCATTTTCATTGTATTTAGTCTGTTCTTGCTACAACAGTTTTGGATGCGTGCTGCTGACATGTCTGTGTCTCCATGCCCTCACTCTTCAGCCTTTTAAACAGTCCTTAGTACAAATTCAGTGCTATTTTTTTTTTAAAAAAATGGAAGGAAAAATGATTATAAATACCAGCAGTTACTAAATGTTTTTATAAATGCGTGGGTGGGATAAGTATGCTTCTTAAAAAAGAAAATGTTTATGGAAATAGTCTATTGGGATATTTATGTATTTTTATTGTCTTGTTTTCAAAAATTTAAAGCACTTTGTATTTTAAAAAAAAAAATAAGTTTTTAAGTTTTGATTTAAGTTTTAAGTTTGGATATAACTTACTTTAAGTTGTACTGTGTTTCAATAATTAATAAAGGGTTTTGAGTGAGATGGGGGAAAAAGTGACTATCTTAGTTAAAAAGTGGAAAAAAAACTTTTATTAAGCTGACTTAGTCTGTGTCATATGTTGAAGAATTTTAAAAGAATCTCAACCAGTTTGTAGTAAGTTCTTTCATTTTTTTTTACTCTCAGAGTACTCGAAAACTGTTTTTCTTCCTGACATGATCATGAATAGCTTTAAGACTTTTTTTTTTAAGGTTTGGGGATGGGGTGTTGCATTCCTTTGAGAGCTTTTATTTTGATTGAAGTTTGAAAGCGTACTAACAATAGAAGTTCTGCAGAAAACCTTGAGGCCTTTAGCTGCTCTCGCTTTAATAATGCTGCAGCGTATGATAATAGGACATTGTTGCAAGAGCTTTTTCAAATTGGAGAATCTTGTTTGTGTACTGTAGAAATTAGTTCTGAATGTACTAATATTACGTTTTCTTCTTTTTCTAGTCCTTGCAACAATAGCCTTTGCTTTCCTTCTGCTCCCGATGTGCCAGTACTTAACACGGCCTTGTTCACCTCAAAACAAGTAAGGACTTGAGAAATCTTTTGCTCCTCTTCTTGTATGTTGTGTTTATTTCTTTTAGTGAGAATTCTTTGACGGAGTCTTTGGTTACGAGCATTAACCTCCGGGCTTCCGGGCTGATGTTTGCGCATATTTTTTGTGCCAACACCATGTTTCCACTTTGAAACTAAGAAGCACAATTTCTGCCAGTCATGCATGCTTGCCAGCCTGGGAAAGGCAGTACCATTGCAGAGGACTGGATTTCCCAGCAGTGGTTTTTAAGAAGTTTGGCTTATTTTGGTTGAGATTTCAGAGTTTGGGATTTGGTATTGGATTTTAATATTTGTTAATATTGGACTAGGGATTTTAACACTGGCTCTTTCAGAGACTGTAGTTACACTGGTGAAAATTACGGTTGTTAATGTCATGTTTTGAAACTAATCTTTTTTTACCTTGTGACTGGAGTTCATGTTGCAGAAAGCACTATCTTAGATGGTACTAGGAAATAGCATTCATGGTAACCATTTCAAGAGAGGTGCCAGGATTTACAGGGTTTTTTCCATCACTGTAGTTCAGGCTTTACACACGTTATTTGGATGTGAGGAAAGCTTTTATTTTGTTGCTGTTTTGGTACCTATTTGTGCCAAAGGAACTTCCCTTCAGTTGTTCCTGGCATCTTTCATCAGCAGTTGAGCCTTGTTCCAACAGCATTCATTTTCTGTTCTTTAAATGGAAACATAAAGACTTCTAGCTAATGTTTATATGTTGTTCCTAGGATTTCCTTTGGCTGCTGCGGGCGTTTCACTGCTGCTGAGTTGCTCTCATTTTCTCTGTCTGTGATGCTTGTCCTTATCTGGGTCCTAACGGGCCACTGGCTCCTCATGGATGGTGAGTATGAGAATTAAGGGATTTTACTACTGGTTTGTCCCTGTTCTGACACATCCAGTCACCTGCTGATGATTGGTGAAATTTGCTAATATTAATAGCTTGCTGAGTTGTAGTATTGTGGGGTAGACTCCCTGAAAACAACTGCTGTCAGGAACATGCCAGGGTAATGTTTGTGACACCTGTTTTTCTGGTTTGTAAAAGCTTCCAAGGAAGTGCCAGAACACTCATGAAAGATAGTCTGCACTTGTGTGGTGTAGGGTGGATCTAGTTAAAGGTGTGTGGAGACAGTGGTTGTTTATGAGTCATAAATTAACCAGATTATTAAGATCAAGTTTTGCTGTGCATCTTGTTGTTTTTTGGTTCAGATGATCAAATAATTTGTTGTGAGACAGTTCACAGTAGCTGGTTGTCTTTGATCTCTTTGATGCTTGCCAGTTAGAATGGTGAGATGGGTGAAGCTGGCAGACATCCAGTTGGCTTGAAGGTGTGATTCTTCCCCTACCCGCCCGCCCCCCTCCCCCCCCATGCTGGTTGAACTGAATTCACGGCTTAGTGTTCCCAAAAGGAGCTCTCCTCCTCCCCTCCTACCTTCCAAATCTCTTGTGCTAGCTCTGGCACTCATTTAATCACATGGTAAACTGATTCAGCTCACTAGAATGGCAGCATACTCTTTTTTTGCCAGGCTATTTTTCTGCTGCTGCAGTGAGATGAATTGGATTATTGTGCAGTCAGGTATGTGCTAAATTTGGCAAAAGGTAAGTGGCAGCATGGTGGGACCTGAGAGGATGGAGTGGATATGATAGCAAAGGGTTGCAGAGGTAGCCTGGAACAGGGCCTCCGCTTCTCAGCAGTGTCAGGCAGCTAAATTGGCTTAGGACATCTCGTGAAATGGCACCCTGAGGTGGTGATTGCTTGAAGAAAAATAGCTCGGACAATATTACGTGCCCTTGAAATTGTTTTTGCAATAGAAGACATACATCCCATCAGCTTTGCAGCTCCTCCTAAATGAGATAGCAGCAGCAGCAAGTCCTTAGCACTGAAACCTCTCACGGCACCTTGACTATTTCTTTTGTATATAGGCATTATGTTTCATTCATGCTTTTTGCTGCTTTAAAAGATCCACCTGTTGTATATCAGGGAATACCTTTTAAAGTACCCAGATACTAAATGAAAAAAATGCAGATGATGTTTGTTTTGTGTTAAGCAGAGTAGCCCACCATGAAATCGAGGGTGATTTTTTGATATGCAGTAGCTACAAAGCTCAGTGGAGTGTCAAGTGTGGATTTTGGCAAAATCTGAGAAGACTTGTCTGAACTGAGATATTGACAGAAGCATTTACTTAAAAATAGCTATTTTTGTGAGCACTTCAGTTTGAAATAGTGGGCTTTGAGGTAATTAATCTGCAGAGTACTGAACTACTCATGCAGAGTGGTTTCTGGGTTTTATTTCTCTTGGTGGTTGTTTATGATTTACTGAATTGTGTTGATACTGTCTAGCTTTGGAGTATTTTATGTAGTTTATATAAGAGAGCTTGTACTACATAGGTAAGCCTCCTGTCATTTGTTCAAATCCAATTAAATCGTTTTTCAGTGACATTGAACAGGGAACAGCATTGGCCTTCATCAGGGAAACAAGACTGCAGTTTTATTCCTCACTATGCTGCTGCTGCACGCGGAGTCACATCATCTCTGCCTTTACCCTTTGCTTCTCTGTAACTGAATACTTGAGACCCCAATTAATCTTGTTTGGGGGAAATGTGGGCAATAAGTACTGCTTGGTAATATATGCAAGATGAGCACTTGCTCATCTTTAAGCCAGCGCCTGCCAGCTGCTGGGTGTGCTGTGATCTAACTCCTCCTCCCTGCTTGCATGGGGATGGTCTTCTGTTTTGCTGTCAGCAGAAAATGAAGCAGATGTTTTGAACGTGCTTCGCATCGCCTGGGCCGGTGGCTGGAGGGAGAAGTGGGGCAGGCATTTCTTCTTCACAGTACACCTTGATTTTTGTGTGTGTGGTTTGTTGTTGCGCAGTTGATTCTCTCTCTGTGAGAGAGTGTTTCTACTTCAGAGCTGAGTAAAAAGGAGGGGAAGTACTTCATGGTAATTTCCAGTCCTTACAAAATCAAGGTATGGCAGTTTCTGCCAGAACAGTCTTCATTGCTCAAATACTACAATTCCTCTATCTGCACAGTAGTTGGTTGAACTGTTTCTAAAGCCAGGGACACTTTACAGGATAGAATGAGCAGATACTGTCTGCAAGGGGTTGTTCTGGCATGTGATGATGTACATTTATAGGTCTTGAAATGCTTATTTCTCAGAGCGGATTGTTTGATGACAGAATCAAGGATGGTCACTGTCCCCTGGTAAAGCCTGCTTAAAAGCTTTCTGAAATAGTGGACGTAGCTGGAGATGTACAATAGGAATGCTATAGATGTACGCAGTGTCTATCTATAGCTAGCAGAGCAAACTGAAGGGTCATGGGTACCCCAGGAACTGATGCAGATGTTATCTGCTGCGGCCATGAGGCAGAGGCTACTTCATGTGGTCTTATTCCCACTCTTTAAAATACACTTTGAGAGGTTTATAGGAACATGATTAGGTCAGAACTTCAGTACCTGTATGCAAGAATATTGTTAATCCTCAGAATATCCTTATTCCATAAGGAGTGTGCTTGCAGGGACTGCTAAGTTAATTAGTTCTGTTAATTGAAGGTTAACTCTTCAAGTTAGTTCTTTCTTATTCATTTCTGTAAACCTGCTGCCCAGCACTTCCAACCCAGAGCTATCATTTGTGTGGCTATTCTCTCTCTCTCTCTCTCTCTCTCTCTCTCTCTCTCTCTCTCTCTCTCTCTCTCTCTCTCTCTCTCTCTCATATTATTTGGAGTATATTTCCATGGAGATCTGCCTTATATAGTTTCTTATATAGTTTGTCCACAGCATCCGTGAGCTTCAATATGGATGACTTTGTTTCTCATATGATTTCTGGACTTTTTCATTGGAGAAGGAAGCTGGCTTCCATTTAGAGAAGCCCGTTAGTGGTTTGCATTTTGGCCTATATTACTCGTACTTGCTCTTGGGCATTCTTGCTTCCCTTCTGTTTTTTAAATTTACCAATATTTCTTAAAGCAGTTGCAAAACTGCATAATTATTATCATGTGTATTTCACTGTCATCTAAAGGACTTCTTTCCACCTCCTTTCTACCCAGTATTTGCTTAGTTTGAAAGTGTCTTGCGTGTGTGCCTGCGTTTGTTTCAGTGATAGAGAATACAGTGTGTGAACAAATGATAAAACTTCACACTGGTTAAAATATTTCCACTTCTAGTTAATTATAACCTGGAAATCCTCTCCTAAATATAGGCTTGCTTGAGCTATTATTAACATTGGCTTTAGAGAAACCTCTTTGATTTAAGACAGACTGTTCCCTTGTATTTGCTCCTCTGCCGGAGGAAGTCTGTAACTGAAGGCTTGAATTACAGAATGCAGTTCTTTTTCTCGCTGCTTTGCTGTGTCAAATTCTTTAAACCTCAATAATTTGCTTACATTTTACAGCTAGTTACAGTTATGCAGCATGATTTAGGGTACATTTTTATCTGAGTAATCCCATTATTTCGTTAAAACTGGCAGCCATGACACTTCGTGTTGTGCTAGGCTTGTCAGTTCTCAAAAGATAAGGTGGGTTTGGCAAAGTCATTGCTGGGATGCAACCCCTGGGTACTGCAGGCAGCCACGCTGGCAGGCGTTTGGTGACTTTTTTCCCCTGAATCTGTATGGAAATGTGTCCTTAGTGTTTTGATGGAAAAACTGCACATCTTTCAGGTGAAATGCAAGCATAAGGTAGTTTCACAGTTGCATAATTATAGTGTGAGCATCCAAAGGTTAACTTCTAAATTTTGGCCTAGTCAAGTTGTCGCACTGGTGGGCACATATGTATTGAATCAGTTTTCCCTGAGTCCTCAGTTGGTCAAAATCGATCATAACTTTTTACAAACTCTGTGTCATGTTAGACAAATACATTTTGTTTACGAATGTCTGCATACTTCAGTGTAATCTGGTCCCAACAAGACTCCATGATTCCTTGTGAATATATGATATCGTAGATAAAAGTAAACCAACTTTCAAGTTTTCTTTATTTTTTTTATTTTAAGTATCTCTTTAGGACTTTGCTTGTAACCAGTTGAAATGTATTTAATTGTCAGTTGAGTATCTTTGGTAGCTAAGGCTAGGCTTAAAGAAGCAGGAAATCACACAAAGGTGAAGACTGGGATTTTTTTTTTTTTTTTTTTTTTTTTTTAGTGTAACATCTTAGTTTTCTACCCTGACAAAATTCCCCCTGGAACAGAACTAACATCTGAGATGCAGCATGTTGTTCAGCTTGTGGATCTGGCTGAAAACTCACCCTCAGGAGAGGGGTTGGGAAAAGACTTGCCCATATTTTTTTCCGCATTGGTAGGCAGGCTTTCACATAGATTTTTGTTATTGGGAAATCCCTGTATATCTAAACGATAATATTTCATAGTTAGTGCTTGGGCAGTCTTACACAATCTTGCCCAAGCAGAAGATTGGTTTGAACGGGTTTTTGTCATATCATGTTCTAACAAGTCATGTAACGATCCTATTTCTGAATTAAGAGTCAAGGATTTCATTTATTTTATGCATTTACTAAAAAACCTCCTCATAGTGTAAAAGTTGATGTTCAGGGCACAAAGAGTTCACAGTTGGTTTATGCTTCTGTTTTTAACTGGGTGGTCAGTGTTTTACAGTGGGGATGGAGTCTCTAGGACAACAGACGTGAAAACATTTCTTTGTGGTGGGTGGTGGAAGTTGAGTGGAACGGGCAGTTGTGCCTGCAGAGGGCTTTCCGCTTCCATGGGAGCGTGTTCGCAGTTGGTCACTGAATATATTTTGACTTTTCTTAACTCTGGTAAGAAGAATGACACTATCTGGAAATAGTAGACAGTCATCTAGTGCATGCGGTGCTGCACAGCTGCAAACAGGCTTCTTTGGGGTGTTCTTTGTGGGGGACATATTGGCTTGGGGTTGGGGGTTTTTTTGTTTGTTTTGCTATTTTCAATGAACTAATTATGTGCTTGCATTTTGTAGCTCTGGCTATGGGCCTGTGTGTTGCAATGATAGCCTTTGTTCGGCTGCCGAGCCTGAAGGTTTCCTGCTTGCTACTCTCTGGATTACTAATTTATGATGTCTTTTGGGTAAGTGTTTTGTTTGGTTTTGCTAAAACTGTTTTTATCCTTTGGATTTGTAATTGGCCTTGGGCCATTTTTACATTAATTGTACTAGTATGAAGTTGATGAAATCTGGCAAAGCCAGAAGATCAGCTTCATTGCTCCATTCTGAGACGTTCAAGTCTGCAGCAGGATACAGAATGATTTCCTCGCTAATTAGTTGACAAAAGCAGAAACATGATTAGAATATTTCAACTTTGGCATATTATTTAAAAAAAGAAATTGGACCTCAAATCTTGAAAGCCTGGCTGAAGATGAAAACAAGCATTTCCAAGTAGACACAAAGCTTTATGCACGCTTGCACGGTACACATGCCAACTTCTGACTAGCAGAGAAATCCTCAAAACAGGAATGCAAACTGATTTATAGCCAGTAAGGTTGGCATAAAATCTTACTGCACTTTTAGAAGAAACCTGACAGAATATATTCTGTAATACTGAGAGGATTTTGTTTTACCTTTGCATAATACTGAGCACCGATCCAGGGAACCACTTGCTGACAGCTCTGGCAGCCAGTCAGTTTCCCAGTGTGATGAGCTGTAGCATAAGAGCCTGTTTGAAACAAGTGTTGCATCATTCCGTCTATGAGTGAGCACCACACTTACCTGTTCTCTGCTTTCAAGCTTTCTCATCTTTTCAATATTCTGTTACCTGCCTTTGTAGTCCTGGACTACCTGCTTGTAGTCCGGACAGATCCTTTGCCAAAGGATCTCAAGATATTGATCAATATCTTGATATCAGAAAGTATATTCCAGTTATCTTTGAGAATTAATAGTGTAAAAAACTTTATCTGAATTTTTGAAATATATTTTGCCTTTTACCATCATATATGCAACGTATGTATATGGAAAATTTGGACAATATCCTTTCTTTTCTTGAATAAGCAAAGCAAAAATACATGCAGATTTGAGTTGCTGTATAATTACAGTTTGTAATTTCTGATTATTTCCTTGCTCCGCAGGTCTTTTTTTCTGCTTACATCTTTAACAGCAATGTTATGGTGAAAGTGGCCACACAACCAGCTGATAATCCCCTTGATGTTCTATCCCGGAAACTTCACTTGGGACCAAATGTGGGTAGAGATGTTCCCCGTCTGTCGCTGCCTGGTAAACTTGTATTTCCAAGGTAAAATCAGCAGTTCTTTTACTGTATTAGATAAGAAAAATTTTCCCTCCCTGTACTTGTTGGTAGCACTAATTCTATTGGAAAATATCATCAGCTTAGTTCCCTGTTCAGTCACTCCCTCTTCATGAGAAAAAGGTACATAATGAGTAGTGAGGATTGACACTTTGCCTTTGCTGACTCACAGCATGCAGAAATGATCCCAGTTAGGTTAAAAGGTGGCCTGTTCAGCACAGGATACGCTTTTCGACGCATGTGTGAGTTCTACAGTTCAGTGACTGCTATTATAGGGTTTATGACCGAATGCTGAAAAGCAAAAAATCTGAGGTTTATTATAACGTCAGAATAGTCTTGATTACTGCATAATTGCAGGTGATTGGGAAAGGAGTTAGAAACCGATCTAAGCAAGGACAGCTTGCCAGGTAAGTGCTGTGTTGGAGGGAGTTTATTCCACATCTCCCTACTGCAGGAGCTCCTCGATGTCTCGGGTTTTGAACCAGGTGTGCATAAGCCTGTTTGGGCAGTAAGCCCCAATGTGGCAGCAGTTATGCAGTAGGTTGTGTTGGCGTATTTACTCTATTCTTGTTTCTTTAGATGTTGGGATGCTGAAATTACAGAGACTAGGAGTCGACTGTCTGTAATGATAAAACCAAAATTGTTCATTTTGTCAACCTTGTGGTAACTTAATTTGGCTTTGTTTTCATGAAAAAGACCTTTGATTTAAGATAATGGGCATTTTTAGTTCGTAATCTACTTAACAATTGGCTCTTTTCTGGGAATCTGGTGAGACTATGGTTTTCTATGTGTTTTGTCTGAAGGAGGCCAAAGATCTGAGTAGTCCATAAACTGACTTATTGCCTTTTATTAGAGGTGATCTGTGTACAGGGAAACGAGGGTGCAGTGTCTATCAGTGTTAATCAAACAGTTTGATAAAATGGTCAGCTGGTGCCTCCCATCAACGCCTACAAGAGGGAAGACTGAAATGCTGAGTTGATGGATCTGTTTCATTGAGTGAGTTCAGAGCAAAAGCAGCTTCAACACTACTGGTAGAAATAAACGGGTTTGGAGCAACGTGTCGTTACTGTCAAAACTGATATGTTTAAAACTGAGCTGAGGTGGTGGTGAAGTAACTGAGGACAAAATCTTCAGTAGCCAGCTTTAGCTTCTACTACAGAAAAGTTTGCTGGTAGAAGGGATGTGCAAAATGAAGCTCAAAACCAAAGTGGAGGAGTCTAGAGCTTGTCACCCTTTGTCTCGGGCATGAAGCCAATTTCAGTTGCTCTCTAGTTCTACAGGCAGCCACTTCTCTATGCTGGGGATCGGAGATATTGTGATGCCAGGTCTTCTGCTCTGCTTTGTCCTGCGTTACGATAACTACAAAAAGCAAGCCAACAGTGATTCCTGTGGTGCCCCGGGACCCGGGAACATCTCTGGACGTATGCAGAAGGTCTCTTACTTTCACTGCACACTTATTGGATATTTTGTAGGTAAGTAATTAGTTTACTATGGATAGCGCTTAGTGAGCAGAAGTGGGATTATTGTAGTAGGTTTAAAAGATGATGAAAGCAAACATAAAGAGGCTTTGAGAGAACACTTGGTTATGTTCTTTTTTTGATCCTCCTTTCTTTAGGTTTTGTTGGCATGGTCTAGGGAGAAAAACCCTTCTAGTCTTCTTTTTAAGATTTTTTTTTTTTGGTTGTATTTTATTTATAGGATGAAAGAGATTATCGGTGTATTTGTGTTAGCAACTTTTTGTACTTTACTAGCACAGAAGGTGTCGTAGCTCCTACCTGGTTTATGGGAAAAATATGGGATTTTCTGGATGGATTATGCTGTGCAAGAGCACACCTAGGTAATTCATCTAGATAATCCCTGCACTTCTGTATTCTACTGTTAATGCCTATGATCCTGTGACATTTTAGTAGATAGAGAAAATAGCAAGTAGTCACAGCTGGAATGCTGTTCATGATTTGGTGTGGCCATCCCTCTCCTCCCTAACATAAAATAGTTTTTTCCCTAAGGTCAGGACATGAGTGTGCGTATCCTGACCTCCTGCAGTCCTTCTGAGGCTGAAAAGGAAAGATCATTTCCTACCAATAGTCTTCCTCCCCCACCCCTCACCTTCCCCCTTGCATTCCCTCTCAGCAAGTATCCAGGAAGGTCATTCCTGGGCCGTACAATCCTTCCGCTCAGCCCCCCGTTTCCAGGCTGGGGCCTCAGGCCGGCAGTCTCAAGAGGTACCAGCACAGGTGTAGCACTTCAGTGTGGTGCATTCAACTTCCTCCCCTTCGCCTTTTGTGGTGTTTTGTTTGAGTTATTCTTAGCTTAGTCTTTGAGATTCAAAACTGGAGCAAGTGGCTCAACACAGCCTAACATTAAAATAGAGTGATTTTTCACTCTTTGTTTGTTTCAGTTGTATTCAGGGAAAATAAAGCACAGGTGAGTAACTTGTCCACAGCCTCTCTCTTAAAATGGTGGGGAAGGGAGCCACGTGTGGATGAAATGATTAGAACATCCGTCCGCAACCTAAAGATATTTATAGTCACTTTTTTCTTTTACAGGTCTATTAACTGCAACAGTAGCTTCTCGTATTCACCGGGCAGCCCAGCCTGCCCTACTCTATTTGGTACCATTTACTTTATTGCCGCTCCTCACTATGGCCTATTTAAAGGTAAGACAGGATTATCTATTCGCAGCGGGAAGCTCTGGGGGTCGGCTGGACACGGGTTCGGGGCTCTTGCACTGGGCACCAGTTCTCGTGAGGATGATGCGTGTCCTTAACAGCCCTAGCGCAGAACTAAGGTACCGCTGCTGTTGGGTGAATCTTCATTTTGGAGGACTGAGCGAGTGGGAGACAAGTTTCAGAAATAGAAGATAATTTATGCACATAAAGTACCAGTAATTATAAACTAACCAAATTCTGAAGCATTAAATGCTGTTTTAATTAAACGAGTGCATTTGTCCTCGCCCAGCGGGTCATGAAAGACTGCGTGCACAAAGGTCGAGTGTCAATTGGAGACGCAGATCCTTGTTTACCTCTTTCCAGTCACCTATTCTGAACTGAAATTTTAAAATGTAACCTTTCCTGTCACAGGGCTGTTGTTGAAACACACATCTAGCACTCTGCAGAGCGCATATGGAAGGGCAGAATTTTCCACCTGTATAAATATTTCCTTCCTGTCAGAAACCCATTTTGGGTAGATCTGCAGCCAAAATAAGACATTCTGGCCTGACGGGGAAAGGATTTATTTTTTACTCTCTTTCTTGTAATTTGCAAAACAGGTGAAGAATAGATTTGCTTCAAGACATGCTTGCAATTATGCATGCATTTTAAAATCTGAATTCCAAGTGGACTTTAAAGTTTCTGAGGTCATGGTCCTTCTGCTGTTTTCCTGCCTAGGGCGATCTACGTCGCATGTGGTCTGAGCCTTTCCACTCCAAGTCCAGCAGCTCCCGTTTCCTGGAAGTATGATGGAACAGATAGAAAGTGACCTGAACTTCTGCCTTGGTCCTTCTCACTTTAACTTGTGGCTTTGTCATCTCCTAAAGCTGGACTGGCTGGTACTTGGGAAGGTACCAATTCCAGGACTCGTATGAAAGGACTTTGTATTAAAAGGAGGAAAAGAAAAAAAGCTAAGATCCTGGAGCTCCGTGTGACTCCGTATCTCCCTGCAGATGTGGAATTGGGGACCCTTTGTGCAACTGCAGCCACTTTCCTCTTTTCCTCACTCGGATGGAATTAGTACCAGACTATTACCTTTGTGAGAGAGGAAGAGACAGGGTTGAAACTGAAAACGGCTTGAAGTCGTTCAAAAACTTGTGAACACTAAAAGAAAAAATGATTAAGCAAATTGAAGCTTCTTCAGAGAACCCCTTGTGGACATTGGGACCAGTTTCCTGCTGGACTTTGGTTTTGAAAAGAACTGAGACAGAAGGTCTTCTGTCACAATACTGGGTTTTTTTGATTTATTAAATATTTCCTGTGGTGTGAGGTTACTTATTAAATCCACAGACATTGAGTGACTTCTTGCAGTATACATATAAAAATTTGTTGTAACAAGTTACATTTCCACCCAGATGTCATGTTGCAGTGAAAAAGGGCACGATTTTTATACATATATATATACACACATATAGATATATATATGAATAAATAACAAGGAAAACCTGCTAAGATCATGCTATGTAGCAGACAGGGGCTTGCTGTAATTTTTAGCATGTAGAGCAGTTTACTATGGCTTTGTTGTATATGGATCTACAATGAGCTGCTGTTTTCTCGCCCCCCCCCCAACTGAACCTGCAGTTAAAACCCAAGTGTAGTATTTGTACTGATTGTACTCATGGACTTTAGGGGATATTCGATTTTGATCAATGTAGCAAACTAGGGAAGAAACAAATTCAAAGCCAACCCTGTTCGTTTGAGGGGGGAGGGGGTGGGGGGTCTTTTTTTCTTTTTCTTTCTTTTTTATTTTCTTTTTTTACAAACGGCTCCCTTGCAGGTTTTTAGTAGTTCCTTCTTGACCCAATGCATGTATTATAGCAGCAATTGTCTTTGTGCTTTCTGATCATAGTAATGTATCACTTGTAAATACATTTTTTTCTATTTTCTATTTTTTTGTATTTTTTGCATTTTGTTTCATTAGTGTGCTGTATTTTTTCCATGCCCCTGCCCCTTAAAGAAAAAAAAAAAAGGAAAAAAGAAAAAGAAAACTGTCCTTTACTGTTGTGACTGGTTGGAGTCTGTGTGTTGCCTGCTTTGTACCTGTAGCCTGTTTAAAATGTGGATTTTTTTTTTTTTTTTTTTTTTTTTAAACCAGCAGTTCCAGTTCTGTTATTTTATTAACTGACAGGCTTCTCTGAGGTGACTAGAACTTTTGTCTTTTAAAACACTCTGCCAAACTGGGTTTGGGGAGCTCTCCTGAAAGGCTGTAGCTCTCATTAGTTGGATGGATGCTGATAGCTCTTAGTTGACTGGAAGGAGAACAGGAATGTTTCAGAATGAACCTGACTGGACAGAAACACTGCTTTGGGTTGCGGTTCCGTTACTACAGGTAAGGAAGCTTCAGTGAAACCTCTGATCCTTTCTGCTCTGTCAGATGTTACAAGAAGAGCACAGATAGCGTGGTAGAACATTTTGTCTTGCCACGCGTGCGTGTACTGTCATTAATGAACATCTTCGTCTGTTCCCAGGCACGTCTGCCACTGCCCGCAGGCAGAGGGGCTGGCAGGTCCGATGGCCTCGGAGCTGGCTGGAACAGATCTCCAAGACAGGTAAAACGCCTAACGGAAGAGTCGGAAGCAGCACAGCCCTTCGGGGGGGCCCTGAGGTTTAGCGGGTGTGGGTGGGTGGGTGTGGCAGGGGGAACGTTGTGACTTCTACTTTTATTACCCCCCCCCCTCCTCGCAGTTCATATCCTTCACTTAGTTGAAAGCATTTCCTCTAGCATGTGCAATGTTCATCCTCAGGTACCTGTCACATTTTAATGAAGTAAATAGTTTTTAATTATAAATCTGCTTTTACTGTTCATAGCAGGAGTTAGGTCCCAGCCTTGCAGTCAGCTCGGGATAACAAAGGCATCAGTTTTCAGCTACACACCTCAAACTTAAGGGGAAGAAGATATTGATGAGGATATTCAGAGAGAGAAAAAACACTTCTTGGGGTTTGGCTTTTTTTTTTTTTTTTGCCCAGAGGTTCCAAGCAGTGGAATAACAACATCTTTAGATCCAGTTTGCTACTGCTTTATCTTCCCAGCCCTTCTGCCCACCTGATAGCGATGCACATCGTGGGTGCTTTCAGCTTCTCAGCAGTTCCCTCCTGCCTTTGGAATTAAAAGAAAAGGCCTCTCTCTGTTTTGCAGTGGCATTTTTTTAGTTCCTGTGGGAAAGGTGTGCCTATGAATGATCTTCTACACTTAAAAAGGATTCTGGAGTTCAAGGAGTGCTAATTGACAAACGCTTAATGAGAATTAATTTAGCTCTCCAGAAAAACCTTGACCTTCCTTTTTAAGCTGTATTGCCCTCCTGCACGCTGTGTGACCTTCTGACTTGCACTGAGGTAAGAGACCGAGCTGTAACTGCAACACTTTGTTCTGAACCCACAGGTAGTGCCTGCTGCCCTGAGCTGACTGCCCCGCTTCCCTGACGGAAGCTGCCACCTGCCAGCTGAGCAAAACTGGACTGGAAAGTGTTTGCTGCCCCTGCAGCGTGGGAGAGCAGCCGCCACTGGCAGGAAAGGGATGGTGGTGCTTTGCAGAGGTTAACTGAAGCATAACTGTTCTAAATACAAAGCTATTAGGCATGCAGAGGGAAAAGCTTTCTCCTAAGTTTTTTGAGTGAGTTAAAGCTGGAAAGCTTTGTCCCACAGCTCTCCTGGCTAGAGCAACCTCAGCATTCGGGGGGGGATTAGAAAGATTCCTACCTTGCTACTCAGCCGCTGGGCCCTCTCTATGCAGGTGCTGCTTTTGTCCTTGGTTCTTCAGTCTGGCCGACCACGTGTCTTCGCAGCTTGGGGATGAAACCACACAAGTGGCTTTGGGTCCCCTGGATTTCCAGAGGCCATTGAGGGCCTGGGGCGCCCTGTCCCTCCAGGATCTGGCACGGTTGTTCACGCCGCCTTGGTTTAATATTTTGTTGACCTCTTTAATGAACTACTTGACACAGGGTCCTGCAGTGAGATCGCCAAGCCCTTTCTTTGGAAAAGGTGTCAGAAAAAAACATTTTAATAGTTGACTAACATAAGCGTTCTTGGAGGAAGGTAAAAGGATACTGGCAAAAAAGTGAGAACTAGAGCGTGTTTATAGCAAAGTTGTCAGGACACGGACCAGAACTGTAACTGTTAATAATTCTGTTGTTAGCAGTTAATGGTCATTGTTAACAGTTCTGGAGTCAGTTTTCTGCTGTGTCTTTGGGAACAGTCAGCTTAGAAATTATTTTACTCTCTGTATTCTGAAATTTCCCTAAGGTCACAATCTTACAAACATCATGAGTTCAGAAGTGACCTGGGGGTTGTCTGGCCAGCCAGTGTGGGTAAAGTACATCAGAAATGGAGGCTGGTCATTCAGCGTCTGTATTGGCCTGTTGGGAGCAGTCCGGAAAGTTGTGAAACGCATGCCTGGCCCGGCTGCAAGGCCGTACAGCGCTGCCTGCAGAGGCTCAGGAGCACGCCGGGGGTGGCCAGTGCTGCAGTTTCAATCGTGTGATGTTCAGAAGCCTTTTGCCGAGATGAACGTTTCCTGTATTGTGCGTGGAAGTATGGCATGTTCTGAGAAAGAAGGGGAAGGAGTCACTGAGGCAATTAGGAAATATTCGCGGCTGGCTGGGCGGCTGCCTCAGCTCAGTACTGACCTCCTTGGAGCAGGGAGCAGAGGGAAGGCTCCCCAAGTATTTTTCTTTTTATACAAGTAGCAAGTGAGTAGAATTTCAAATTAATTTTTTCTTACGTCTTTTCCATTTCTCCTTCCTGTTATTCTTATAGGTGCTTTGCTTTTTTTTACTTCAGGATGCCTTTCAAATTTGGTGTTTTTCATGCTTTCCAAGATCTCCAACATAACCCGAATGTGTGGCTGTTGCAAGGTCTGTGTATATAATGACGGCTCTCAACTTAGGCAAAACAAATTATAATTTAGAATCAAAATAATTTGTCCAGTTTTTCTTACAGATAGCACTATAGTCAGAAGAGACTAGTAGAGGAGACTACTCTGATGTGAAAGCAATACTACTGCAATCTCAGCTGAGACCTGCTTAAATGTGGAAGGCCGAGATGGCGCTTCTGGGGTTTTTTTTTTGTTTTGTTTTGTTTTAAATTGTGTGAAACAGCGAGGTGACCCCCGTCCCACAGTGCTCCGAGGAAGGCAGGTGCTTCAGAAGGGGATCCAGGCTCGGGGCAGCTCCTCATTCGTGGCAGGGGACAGGCCAAGAAGGATGTGGAAGAATGAAGTATTTCTCACCTGTGCGTGTTTTATTGTGACAGCCCGGAACAGCTTGTCTCTTCCTTTAGTCTGTTGGGAACTCAAAGGAAGAGACTGTGACCTTTACATATGATATAAAATGTATCAAATCTAAGGGGGGGGCGGGGGGGGGAAGTAGCTCATTACTGTATCTCTGTTTTCCAAGAAAGGATTCGCATTAGAGCTCCCCTGCTTCACTCCCAGTGCTCTGCCCATAACCAGTTTCATGTACACTTAGAGCACTGTGGGGCAAAACCCACAACATCCTTGAAAAGTGTCGCTGTGGCTTACCTCCTTCCCCACCTCTTTCTAATTTATGTATGACCTGATTTGCCCATCTCCGTGCCCCAACTCTGCAATGCTGGCTGAGCTTGTAACTGATAAAAACTTTCGGCTTCACCTGTGAATAGACCCTTTTCCCAAAGGTGAGCCAGGCCCCACCCGTGCCCAGCTGGGTTAGTGCTGTCTGGGGCGGCTCTCGCTGAGAGCTCCCTATTTAATGCAGCAAAACGTGTTTGTGTTGTGCACTTTCAGCAGTTCTCTTCTGCAACAGCCCTGAGGAGCAGAAGCACACGTATTACAGCCTAAGTCTCTCAGCCAGCAGCAGTGAGGAGTAAGCTCTTAGTATCTTGCTCTGAGAAAAGCCGGCTCTTTGCCCCAGAGCCCCAAGAGCAGGCTTTGTGCATAACCGTGCTGTTTACCCCAAAGCACGGCTGTGAGCAGTGCAGTGCGGCAGGTTACCGATCCCTCTCTGGACCTGTGGCAGCAAGGGAGGTACTGGAGAGCTTTTGTTTGAGACACTTTGCACCCTTAAAGCATGTTTTTTAGGTAATAGCAAAAGGGAACTCTAACAGAATGTCTTAAGACGGTCCTAGGCTGAGGACCAGACTAGCATGCTCTACCCTGACCTGTGGTTTTTTGACCACCTCCACCCTTTCTGTAATTTGATGATGTGCGGTGTAATTTGATACAGACTGTGGCAGAGGTGCAGCAATCAGCAAGTCAGCATCAAGTATGCAGCAGTGAGGTGGGTCAGCCGGTGCACTGGTGGCAGAGCTAGCAGGGAGCTTGTTAAACGAGGCACGCAGTGCATGGTCCAGGCATTCCCAAAAGCAGGCTCTGGTCCTAGGCGCAGCAGCAGGGCTCCCCAAGAACAGTCAGTTACTTGATGCTGCCTCCCATATTCTCTGCAGAAGGCCCTCAGGGGCTTGGGTACATCCAGGCTGTGGGTTCCTCAGGTGTGTTCTCTGTCAGCGGAGGGGCTCATTGCTAATCCCCCTTAGGTCAGCCATGGGGCATGTACAGAGACAATTTCACTCTGCTCTGGAGAAGAGATGCTGCAGTCGTTTAGAGGTGGTAAATGAAGGTGGTGCAATGTTGAAGAGAAGCAGTCTGAAAGCGCTGGCAGGACGGTGAAGCAGATCTAAGAGAAGCAGCTAGATGAAGAGGAGGGGAAACAGTGCAGCAGGCACAGCCTAAGTGTGGCTCACTGCTCTGGGACACAAGGGCTTCGGCTGGACCTCAGCACATGAGGTCAGGGAAGACAAGCAAAGAACAGTAACGCTGCATTCCCAAAGTCCTCACTTTCTTGCAGCGAGCAGCCCTACAGCTCCTGTTCTAGCTGTGTGGCTGCAAGGAGAAATAAGTGTAAAATAGTATCAATATCTCCTGCACAATCATAGCTATGAGCCTTCAGCAATCATCAAAGCAGTGACATGGGCTGAAATCAAGCTAGAAAGTGTCTCTCACGCCTAGAAGCCCTCCATAATGTACAACACATTCACAGCCATTAGAATGGTTTTCCAGCAGAAATACTCCTGTTGAATTCACTGCCTGGCTCCGTTTCTGTTAATCCTTAGGTTTGTGAGAGCAGCAAGGAGAAATTCAAGACTTGAAGACTTTGCCCCAACATGCAGTTGCCCTCTAGCGACCTGCAAAGGGATTATTGTTATTGCTGGGATGTCTGCAGTAGTACGCGCCTGCTGCACTGGTGCATGCAGGCCTGGGTGGTTTATGCACTTGTCTCTTCTGACTGGAAGAAAATATGCTAAATGAATTCACATTTGCATTAAAAAAAAGAAAGTGGGGAGCGGTGGTCCTTTAAAAATCAGATTTGTCTTTTCTGCTTTCTTATGTGCAATAGAATCCTCCTCTTTTTTCTCTCCACACAAAGCTAAATAAATGGCACCACAGGAAAATAACCATTTACCTCTAGTGTACACCTCATTTGGACAAGGGGGTGGACCATACAGGCTCTTGTCTTAATCCTCTCTATCTTTTCCTGCATTTAGAGCTTTTCTTTTGGCTGTTGCATCTTCTAAAAGTTGATGTCTTGCCAAAGATAACTGATTGAGGCTATGTGCTGCTGCTAAAGCTTCCTGGTAAGGTTTTCTTTGTCATCTGTTCATTTCCTCGCTGTTGCCCAAAACATGTAAAGATTAAAGGCTGTTACTGCCACTTTGCACACTTCCTTTCCTGTTAGGTAGTTGTTGGTATAGTAACAGTAGCTTTGGGAGCAGAGGGTTTGTTTCTTGTTGTTTGGGTTTTTATTTTTTTTTTCCAAAAACAATCAGTCCCAGGCATTACAGCTTTTCTGTCCTTTGCTTTTAGACCTACATCTAAGGCTGCTGGGCAAGATGGGGGGGTGGGGTGGGGTGTTTCCTGACCTTTGTTTTTACGTCCACACAGAAAGCAACCACAGGCTCTATGAAGCACCCTTTGTAGGTGGAGAGTGCCTGTGTTCTCCTGCCTTGCTCCTCTCCAGCTGAAGTGGAGAGGTGCACTGCGGTGGGGATTACCTCAGCACAGCCTGTGTCCAATTAGGAGCTCAGGGAGAGCTGTGTCCCCCACCTGAAATTCATCAAAGCCTGATGGGAAGAGGCAATGTAACCCGTAACCTGGACCAGGGCACTGGGTCATGTCTCTCAGCACCTGTAACTTTGGCACTAGTTACCATGTAGTGACAAATCCTTGCAGAACAGGCAGTGGCTGGGAAGTGCCTAAGGAGAGCTGCTGACTTTACTGAAGAGCAAAGTCATTTGGCCGCTACCAAACCACAGTAATGCTCTGGTTTAGGAAAGACCTATGCTCCCCTACAACAACAGGTTGCCTCCTCCCTCCTACACTCACAGCCACCACTTACACCCTTAGATATGGCCTTCCACGCACCATACTTTGGCCAAAGAAGAATCAGCACATTTTTTAACAAGAGGGTCAGTTACTCATGGGTGAGGAAAACTTCCATCATTAGCCTTGAACAAGAGGGCCAAGACTCGATCACTGTTATGGACTGTTACGAGGCACTTTAGGGCAATGTCTTGCTCTAGTCGGCTTCTTCAGCCGCGGTAGGCCTTCAGCAATTGCCCTGCTATCACCAGTCTTTGGATCTCACTGGTCCCCTCATAGATCTCAGTGATACGAGCATCACGGTAATGGCGTTCTGCTGGCATCTCGGTCACGTAGCCCATCCCGCCCAAGATCTGGATGGCCTGAAACAAAGGCAGCAGGTTAGAAAGGAAGCAGGATCAGGGAATTCATTTCCTACAGAACACAGCCACCTTCAAAGGAGGTGAGCCCACTGCAGGCATAACTGGGGGCGGGGGCGGATGGGGATGTCTGCAGCCCATTTGCAGTCAGTGGAATAAAGAGGATTTGAGCTGGGTAAGAGCAATACTGATGTCCCAGAGAGGGAATGAACTGCTACAGCGGTATTTGTTATCCATGTTCAGCTAAGACACTTTTATTAAGGACAGGGGAAATTAAACACAGATGTTTATTGGAGGTACTGCTCCATCTGCTCACGATGTTGCAAACTTACTCCTAGCCCTGACCAGTGCACCCACACTCCCTCCCACATTGGGGATCCCTGTGAAAGCCTTGACATGGCCCTGGACAGCAGCAGGCACAAGGCAGCTTTCATCATAGAGCTGCCAGAGGCCAGCATAAACCCCTGCCCACCCCAAAATCCAGCAAGATGGCTGCACTAACCAGCTTCAGCCATGTGGGTGTGGGTTTTGCTTTTTTAACAAAACACCAAAAAGTAAATTCCATCCCACCTTCCCCAGGCAGTTATTGTGTGACAAGGGGAAGGATCACAAACTCCCTTTCAGCACGTTGTAGATCAGAAATGTCAGCTGAAGTAGTTACCTGATGAGCGATGGCCGTTGCAGCTTCCGATGCAGCCAGCTTGGCCATTGCCGCTTCCTTTGGGGAAGGAAAACATCACTGAGGGTACAGCTATCACAAAAAAAAAAGGGAACATCTCACTTGCACAAGGAGTCTGAATGCTCACAGACCAGCTCTGCAGAGAGACAGGACTGATCATTGGTGCCAGCTGACAGCAGCCACCCCTTATCTGTTAGCTAAATCCAGGACTCAGCTCAGCAGGCTGCCTGAGGCTCAACAGCAGAGTCCAGGATCTCCTGGTGGGTTAAACACTAACAGCGCTGCCTGGGCAAGAGCTGAAGGCAGCAATGCTGTACCCAGCACGGTTGTATTGCCTTGAGCCTGTGCGCAGCGCTGTCACTGCTAGACAAATGTGAGGTTGGAAATACCTTTGTGAAGGGCTTTCCATTGTCTTTCAGCATGGCCGCTCTCCAGGTCAGCAACCGCGCACCCTCCAGGGCCACAGCCATATCTGCTAGCTTAAACTGCAACGACAAACGCTGCCTTTGTTCCAGGTGGCAGCCTCTGCCTGCACAAGAGCACACAGCAGAAGTCGCCCACTGTTGAGGCCAATATTGCTAGAAAAAGGAGCACCTCCATCCCAACAGTCAGTTTTAATGGTGTTTGAAAACAGAAATGACTACCTTGTTTATGCCAGACAGTGCAAAGCATGCCTGAAGCCACACCTGAACAACCACATCAACCTTCCACCAGCACCAGCAATGTCTGGAACTGCCCTGCCTGCCTAGCTCATACCTGCACTGCCTGCAGCTTTGTGATGGGTGCCCCAAAGGCCATCCGCTTTTCAGCGTAATCCACAGCACAGTCCAGAGCTGCCTGTGCTATTCCAAGAGCCTGTGAGGCGATACCAATCCTTCCTGCATCCAGAGTTTGCTGCAAAAGACACAAAATATGTGTTATGTCAAGTCGTGCTTGATCAAAAATAGTACATTCACATTGCTGCTCTTGCTGGGAAGCTGCTGTAGCCTTAGTATCCTCTGGTCAGACCTCCTCGATTCAGAATGTTCCCAGTTAGGCAGGAAAGAAGAGCTGTAAAATGCACTGGGCACTGCAGCGAAAAGCCAGGGCACACGAAGGAAAGCAGAAAGCAGAGGTATTGCTTCTTATTAGCTGGGGAAAAAAAAAAGAGGGGGTGCAAAATAAGAGGAACAGCACAACAAGGAGCATCTGCTCTAGAAGGGGCTGAAGAGAACCCTTCAGCTAGATCCCAGCTGATTTTACTTTAAATGGGGAAAACAAAAAAAAAAAAAAAAAAAAAAAAAAACCACAAAAAAACCCAAAAAAACAAAACAACAACAACAACAAAAAAAAAAAAAAAACCAACACCAAAAAAACCAAACCAAAAAAATCCAAACCCCAAACGGAAATCTGATCAGTTTTCCTCTTTGCCCTCATCATTAGTACACACACTGAAGCAAGCATTTTTCAAAATGACTAGTGAATTGAATCAGTAACCTGACCTGCCTGAAACACCTGCCCATTAGGCTTTTAACTGCTTCCCTTCCTCACTATGCACAGGAATAATTTACAGCACAGTGAGAAAAGGCTTCATCTTCGCAGTCCTGGGCTGAGTGTCTTAAAAATAGTGGTTGGTGAGTGATGCGTTCTTTCAGTTGCGGACTTACTGGAAGGGGCTGCTCTCCCCAGAGCTCAGCCTTTTTCAAGCAGTCAGGCCAACAAATGGTGTTTTGTCCCTACAGAGAGAGCAATGAATGCTTCCAAAGGGGAGCACTGCACTGCACCGAAGGGAACAGGCTGTTCCACTGCTGCCTGGCTCTTCCTCAGAAGTCACACACATGCCGTCACTCAGATCTCATCCACCTTTAGACACTATCCAGAGGTTGTCCTGTGCTTTCAGGACAGCTTTCCTCTGCCAAAGGACTTAGGGAAAATGCCGTGTTTTCCCTTTACCTACAGGTACAAACTGGAGGAATAGAGGGTTGGGAGAGGAGAAAAATTAAAATACACCAACCCTGCTCACACAGCACCTCAGCAGCATTCAGCATTCCTTCATCTGAGAACCACCACAGAGCTGTAATAAAAGTGCTGTCAAGGACCTATGGCAAATTAATGATTCATCAGGCTCTATGAATGATTCCTTCCACGTTGGCAAGAGGGGTCAACTGCTTAATGTTACACAGAGGAGCTTAACACTACCGGTTCTCACCAAAGTGATCCTAAATCTGAAAATGGTTTTGAAGCTTGGGAACCACAGCTTTACGCCACCACAGCCACACCCCAATCCATCTCTTACCATGGCAATTTTGAAGCCCATTCCCAGCTGCCCCAGAAGGTTGGCCTTGGGTATCCGGCAGTCCTCAAATATCAGGTTGGCAGTGGAGGAGGCTCGGATTCCCAGCTTGTCTTCCTTCTTCCCCAGCGACAGCCCAGCAGTTGGCATGGGAACCAGGAACGCACTAATGCCCTGCAACAAGACCCAAACTCTTGGAAAATGGTGCCAACTTCCCATTTACCTGGGCGTCAGCAGGAAACAAATATTTCTCACAGGAGCCACATGCCCAGGTAACCGGGAGAAGGGAGGGGAGAGCTGAGACAGAACAGAGCCAGCGCCCATCAGCCCCTCCTCTGCTCAAAGTCTGCACAGCTCTAAATACAAAGCCCCGAGAGCCTTTTCAAAGTGCTTCTCCTGCACAGCTCCTTCACTCCCGCCCCTTTTTCCTGACTAACCCACTGAACACACCTTGTGTTTCAGGGATTTATCTGTGGTAGCAAAGACCACGGTGGCCGAGGCGTCCCAGGCGTTGGTGATCCAGGCCTTGGTGCCGTTCAGAACCCACTCGTCACCATCCAGGCGTGCCACCGTGGATGCCGCACCTGCATCACTGCCGTTTCCTGAGCAAGGCACCAGCAAACAAAACTCAGGCAATCCGTGGCAGCCTGGGGTGCAAACCCACCCCCTGCCCACTGCCCCCCTGTCAGCCCACGGCACCTCCTGTAATGGTGGTACTGGCAGCACTGTCCCTCCCAGAGGACCCGAACAGGAAGCAGAAAGGCCCATGTGAATAAGATGGGTCCATCCCCAGAGCTCTGCTCACACAGAGGGGATGAAAATTTTCAGTGTGGACCACGGGGACAGCAGTTAATACCTTGGGCACTGAGACTTCATTTACACAGACTTGCTAGAAACCACCTTTCTACAAACTGTTACAATTTCACAGACCTAAAGTCCATCCTCAGCCTGACTAAGGAAAGAAGCTACCCTACATTCTTTGTAGCAGGAACGGTAACAGTCACATCACCTGGTTCGCTAAGGGCAAAACATCCGATTTTCTCTCCGCCAGTGAAGGGAGCAATCCATTTGTGCTTCTGTTCTTCGGAGCCAAACTTGAGTATTGGCCCTAAATACAGAGACTTTAAGAATAGAGAGTTGAGTAAGTGAATCTTGATGGTACAAGCCATCCAGTGACTTCCTAATGTCTAAGGGCTCTCCAACACACCAGAACCCACCACAGGAACAGATCCCATTTCTCCCATACACTCCTCTCCAATAAAGCCCCTGACACCAGACTCGGTTCCACGCCTGTCCCTCACCCACAACCCGAGACACTTACATTATTGACGCTGATAATGACACCCGTGGATGCACAACCCCTGCTGATCTCCTCCACAGCAATGGAATAGGCCAGGTAGTCGAGGCCTGCTCCTTTGTACTGCTCCGGCACGTCCATAGCCAGCAGCCCTAAGCCACCCATCTTCTTTACCTGCACATAGGGAACGGAGAAGTAAGATAGAATAGAATCATTAAGGCTGGAAAAGACCTCTAGGATCATCAAGTCGAGCCGCCAACCCAACACCCCCAGGCCTCCTAAACCATGTCCCCAAGTGCCACGTCTGCACAGTTTTTGAACACCCCCAGGGATGGTGACTCCACCACCTCTCTGGGCAGCCTGTTCCTGTGCCTGACCACTCTTGCAGTAATGACATTTTTCCTAATATCCAATCTAAACCTCCCCTGGCGCAGCTTAAGGCCATTTCCTCTCGTCCTGTCACCAGTGACCTGGGAGAAGAGACCCACCCCCACCTCACTACAACCTCCTTTCAGGTGGTTGCAGAGAGTGATAAGGTCTCCCCTCAGCCTCCTCTTCTCCAGGCTAAACACCCCCAGCTCCCTCAGCCGCTCCCCATCACACTTGTTCTCCAGACCCTTCACCAGCGTCGTTGCCCTTCTCTGGACACGCTCCAGCACCTCAATGTCCTTCTTGTGCTGAGGGGCCCAAAACTGAACACAGGATTCGAGGTGCGGCCTCACCAGTGCCCAGTACAGGGGCACGATCACCGCCCTACTCCCGCTGGCCACACTATTGCTGATACAAGCAAGATTCGCTGTACCACCAGTGCCCCAGCAAATATACACAAAGACAGGTCATAGCAGGGCTGTGCACGGAGGAAAAGACGTGCACAATTCCTGATGAAATGGGAATCTGACTGTACAAACTGGTAAATGTCCCCAGGTCCCAATGACTTCAACAAGAGCTGTACGTAGTCACTGCTGCCTAAGACAAGGCTCTCAATTATTTAAAGAGGGAAGCCTTTTGAAGGTGAAATAGGGAGATACAACGCCACCAGCACTTCCTTAGCCTCCCTCCTTGCAATGCTTTTTCCCTTGCATGTCTCCTGCCAGTAGGAAGCTCTCAATGGGAAATCTAACTGATAAAAATCACTAGAACTTTACCTTTGAGTCTGCTGAGCTTCAGCCTAGGACTGCATAAGGAAAGAATTTTACAGAACGAATGACCCACAGAACGGTTTGCAAGCAGGTGATTTTTTTCATTCCCATTAAAGCCAGGTCTTGCTTCCCAGAGGATGTAATTGTTGGTTACGTTCCAAATTATTCCACCCCAAGTTGCTCAGCTGGACCCCTGGCTTTTTAATCGTAAGCTCTTCAGAGCACCCACCACCTCACTCTAGGTCTCTTGTTAACGTTCAGCAACATACAAGAGAAAAAGCAAGCCTTCCTCTGTTTTTAAGATGTCAAGCTTTTGGTGTTGCAGAAGTAAGCATATTACCGGCCTCTGCTCGCTTTAATAGGAGCCAGGAGGAATTTTTAAACAAATATTTTCCCTCCTCTATGGGCACCCAGAACACTAGTCATTCACATCAAATCCAGAGGATGAACAAAAGACAGCAACTAGTTCTATGCACGTTGCTTTTTTGTTGTTTACATTTTGAATTTTCCCCTATGCATACGAGTGAAAAGACTCAAAATCAAGCGTAAAATTCTCAGATAAGAACAGTGAAGTAAGAAGAAAGTATTTTCTTCCTTAGAGCGCGTATGACTTTCCTGGCTCTCTTCCTTATTCCTTAACAGAAAGAGGGCCATATGACAAAACTTGCATGCCTCTGACTCTGCTTGCGTGGAGCCTTTTGGTTAACATAACAGTGCATATTTTTCTGGAGGTTAGTATTTCGTTGCAATGAAACAGGTGAGTCAGTCTGCTCAACGCGGCACAGAACACACTGCTGTGCCTGTACTGCTTTCCACAAGAGATGTCACAGGTTTGACTGGAATCTCAATTTCTTCACAGCCCCAGAGGATGGCCAACATGCATCTCCTACCTCCTGACCTCTTCCCTTCACCATCTGAAATGCACTCAGCTCATCTGTGCTTCCTCATTTTCATAGTTACGTGCAGTCTATAAAAGTATTTCATTGATTTTATAACTCATCTGCGATTACAGCCCAAAGGAAAGTCAGTAAGAGAACTGAAAACTCCATAGCACTAAAGCCAGATACAAAGAAACACAAATAAAGGCAAAGAACTCGAAATGTCCCGTGGGCATTACAAGCTCCACGCTCCAAGAACTCTCCCACAGGTTGGTCTAAACTTCAACTTTCTACTAAGCCAGAGCTTAATGTACGTTTTGGTTCAGGCCCAGGCGGCGCCGCGGCAGCTCCGGAGGAGCCCGGCCGCCCCGCCGGTGCCCACCTCCCGGCGGGGGCAGCGCCCACCTGCTCGGCCGGGAAGCGGTGCTCTTTATCCAGCTGCGCTGCCAGAGGCATCAGCTCCTTTTCCGCGAAGTCCCGGCACGTCCGGCGCAGCATCCGGTGGGTTTCTGGCAGCTCCGCGCTCTGGTACACCGTGTGCAGCCGCCGGAAGCCCCCGAGCGCCGGCGCTGGGAGGAACGGCAGGAATTAAGCGCCGTTGCCTTCCCCGCGCGCCCGGCGCGGGGGGCCTGGCCGCCAGGCGGGACTCGCGCGAGGCGCCCGGGGGCCCGCCCGCGGGGAGGCCTCCCCCCGGCACCCTCCCGGGCCGCGGGCTCGGCCGAGGGGCGGCGCCGCGCCCGAGGGAACCCGCCCCGGGCCCTGAAGGGCACCGGGGCACCGCCTCCGGCGAGGGCCGCGGCCCCTTCCCGCCCCCCGGGCGTGCCCCGCCGCCCCCCGGGCGGCCGCGGCGAGCCCAGGCCCAGGCCCAGGCCCTCGCTCCCGGGCTCCCTCACCCCTGGGCGCCCTCGCCCCGCGCGCCGCCAGCGCCGCCGCCGCCGCCATGCCCGCCGCCTCCGGGAGCGCGCGGAGCGGCGCAGGCGCCGGAGCGGCGCCCCCTGGCGGCCCCGCCCGCAGCCCGGGCCCCGCCCCCGCAGCCCTCCGGTCCCGCCCCCGCAGCCCTCCGGTCCCGCCCCCGCAGCCCTCCGGTCCCGCCCCCGCAGCCCTCCGGTCCCGCCCCCGCAGCCCTCCGGTCCCGCCCCCGCAGCCCTCCGGTCCCGCCCCCGAGACTGGGCCCCGCCCGTGCGAAAAGGGGAGGTTTCTTTATTACTATTGCTGGTGACAAAATAAGGATTTGTACAAAGAAGTCGTCACCCGGACACCGCCCCGCGGAGGGCAGGGGGGCCGCCGGCACCGCGCTAGGCCCCCGAGGGGGAGCCGGCCCCCCGGGAGCACAGGGGCACGGCGCCAGCAGCCCGAAGGCCACGCTGTGAGAGATACAAATACATGTCCCGTAACGGCACTGAGATCCGGGCGGACGGAGGTGGCGGTTGCTGGTGTTTGGTTTTGCCCTTGCTGCAGAGGAAGGGGTGACGACTCCGCCAGGCAGCTGTCCCTTGGCCTCGTCCTCACCATAAAGCTACAGGGAGAGGGCAGCGTTCGAGTCCGAGGGTTACACCGGACACCGGGCCACGCTCTGGGGTAGCACAAGGCTCAGTAGCTCCGTGTGACAGGAGATCAGGGCAGAAGGCAAACACAGGGAAACAGCTGAAGAGGATGTAATGAAACAGGGCTGAGAAGTACTGCTGCGCCATCACCACCTTTCTCATTCATTTCTGCCTTCCAAACACTTGTTTTATTCTTCCTGAACCCTCGGATAAGCGGAATAAACATCCTCAAGCACCAGAGAGAAGGCTGCTGCTGCTTCTTCGCAGCAAGAGACATTGAAAATCCTAAGGAAAAGACACAAAGGAAGACACTTCCTACCAAAAACAGAGGACAGGGGCAGCAGTACCCAGTCCATACCACAAGAGGTGACCTTCCTTCACAAGGTGCAATAGGTATTCCTCAGTCGATCACGAAAATAGCCATCCAGGAAGCTTGCTTGCATGGATCCAAAGCATTCACCTCAAAAAATGTGAAAAAGAGTTCCTGGTCCTAAGAGGACAAATACTGGAAAGATTTAACATGAGTTTGTGGGTTTGGTCCCTTTTTTGTTATACATACAGAACACAGCATGATCCCAACTCTTTCCAACTCAGCACACAACCTGAGAGAAGCTGTCTGCACAGATACCTTTTCCCTTGCTCAAACTTTAACCGACACTGAAAGCAGCTCCCTGGCTAGGACAGACCATCCACCTGACAAGGATGAGATCCCACTGGAATATCTTCCTAGCTCACTGGCATGAGTAGCTTTGACCCATCATTAAAGCATCAGAGCACACAATCCAGAAAGAAGATGCTCTGTTAAATCATGTTTACCAAAGACATCATCCCTGCCACAAAGAGAAGACACTTTACAGAAGGCATCTAAGAGAAAAGGAACCTCAGGGAAGCGGCCAAAGCCGGGACAGGAGTTTGGACAACCCTGACTTTTTGGATTACAATCAACTTTTTCAGTGCTGGGTTGCCCTCTTGTAGGGACTTTTTTTCCTGCAGCATGCTTTTTGGGCAAAGACCTTCTAAATTTGCCAAAGCAAACAAATTCAGCTAGAAACTGAGGGGTGCTAGTGCTGCCTGCAAGTCTTCTGATTTTCCTCCAGTTTTCCTTTTCTTTATTGCTGAATAGCTGATACATTCACCAATGGGAAAGCAATGCTTCAATGCTTTTTTTCTCATCGCTGCTGGCAGAGGTAATGACTAAAGACAGGAATCCACTTACCTATAAGCATCAAATGCCTCATCTACATTTGGCAGAGTGCTCTCCTGCTCTCTTGTCGCACTCTGCAAAGCAGCGGCTAGGTGGCACACACACCCCTACAAATACTCTGACCGTGCAGAGCTGTACACTGACTGCTACAAACAGCACTCTCAGTAATTTCTGCTGCTCACTCTGGCAACAGTCTATCTTCCTGTTAAGAACCTTACGCAGTGACATAGAGAACAGATGGGAATCATCACACTCACAAGAAAAGCAAGAGGTTGCTTCACACAGAAAATGAGATTAAAGTAACATTTAAAGGCACCGGGATTTATACTGCATACAAATTCAGCTCAATATGCTAAAATTTCCCAGGGAATAACTAGCAGGCTCTTCAGAAACTATCCTGAACATCTCAGAACACTTCAGGATGAAAAACACACTTCCAGGCAGTTCTGCCTTGTCACAAGTAACTACCTGTTCTTCCATCAAAAGAAATGTTTCCCACCTCACCAGCACGGCACGAGGCCTTCTGAAGACAATCACTGCAAGAGGCATCTCACGCTCCACCTTACAAGCAGCTTTAACTAATTCTGAAACAACTAAACAAGATTGCCTAAGTGCCTTTGGAGACGCTGGAGGGGATTTGATGGTAGCAGAACTGTTCTTCATCTTTCAACCACGCAGACCTTGCCCCTCCGCATTCCCCAGACATTTGTTGTGGTTGCTCATGATTAATGCTCCACCCAGAACAGGTCATTTGTTGTGGTTAATCATAATTAAATATCTTCCCAAGAGCTGGAGATTCTTTAATGGCTGCCACCCCACATACTCTCACTGCTTACCCTGATGCCAGCTGATCTTCTACGCCAAAGCTGACATTGTTAATCTGCGAGGTAAAAGCGGTGGTTTCCTATTGCTGCCTATGCATTAACAGTCTCCAGGCTGTGACGCCCACCCCACTTAATCCTGCTAAAACATAAACTATGCTGAATCGTACTTAACACGACAGGTAACCAACTGTATCCACCAAGGAGTTAGATTTCAACTGTCTCAAAGAACAAGTGGAACTAATACTGCCAAATGCCTCTCATCTAGATGCAACCTAACTCCCACGTACAAGAGACACGACTGACCAGCCCAGCTGGGGACTGGAAAAATGCTAGCCTTGAGAGCCAGCAAAATAGGCAGAAAAGGGTTTTGTTAGCTGAGATTTTGCATGGTCAGGAGCTGGGCTCCAGCACGGCTGCTGGGAAGACATGGGTCTCCTCTTCCCACTGCATGATGCTATTTCCTATTGCCAGATCCCAAATGCAGCTGTGAAATACACACCCTCTGGTCTGGCAGTAACTAGCTCAGCAGAACTTCCTAAACCATAAATAAGCAGCTAAGTAGCCAAAGCAGTGATGGGAACTCAAACAATTAAGAAGAGAATCATATAAATTCTCACTTTGTAAGAATCCCACTTCGTAACACTAAGTGATCTAACCCAGGAAGCTTTTAGCTACTAATACCTCAACCAAAACAAAGCAAATGAGCTGGTTGCACCACTGTCTCTCCTTCCAGCACCTCTCACAGATCATTCAGGTTTAAAAGTATAGAGACGTTGAAGCCTAGGAAGCTTTGCTTCCTGCACATTCTTTGAGTGATTTTCCACATTCTCCCTTTTTCCTCTAAGCCCCACTAGGCTGACACCTCCCCTTCACCCCAGCTAGACTGACAATGTGCTGTTGACCTAAAAGGCGATACATTGTGTAGCAAGAGCCAAAATTCCTACACAAAGGGAAGCAGGAGAAATGGTAAATGTAGTGAGATTAACTTCAGCTCTAAGTTTGACCTCTAAGCCCCAAAATTCAACAATTTGCTCACAAGAGCTCAAACAGAAATGCAATCAGACTAACTCCATGACAAAAAAAAAAAAGGGGGATAAAGCCCCCTTTTCCCTATCTCATATCTCCAGTGAGATCTCTGGCAAGATACAGATTAAGGTGTTCTCAGGGGCAAGCTGGGCCCCTGGAGGCAGAGGGAAGATTTCTACACTGCTTAGAAGCTGAATTAGTCTCTTATTTTATCTTTGCCACTGGAGAATACTGGGATGCACCCTAACAAGCAATCTCAGCCATGCTACAAACTAAACCACTGTGCACTGAAGAGATGATCTATCCAGCTGAAGAAGAGATCTGCTCTTCAGGCACCACTGGCTACTTGAAGGCGGAAAATTTTCCTGCTAAGAAATATCTTACCCAAACAATCTGACCTCTTGAAAGAGGGTAGTCACCCAACAGGTGAAAGATCAGAAGCACCAGAAGTGCAACCTAACTACAAAGACTGTAACAGCAATCATTTTCTAACAGTGCCTCTGATCCACGACCTAATCAAAGTACCAGAAGGTAAACAGAAACAGAGAATGACAGGCAGGATACGTTGAGCTTCGGACAGAGAAGTGTTGCAGGGAGACTTCCTTTACTTTCATGAGCTGTCATCTTCGCTTCATGTTTTCAGCCTCATGCAAGGAGAAAAGGTTTGGCAAGAAGCCTTGTTGCACGAGACAGCAACTCCAGTCCACTCCTGGACATCTGGAACAGTTAACGGCATCACAGCATCCAGCGGACACAGAACGATTACTGTCCTCCATTGTACGCATAGTCGGCCTTGTTGTGCATAATCAACTTGTTGTCCACAAAGTAAAAGCTGTCTGAGCGGGTCTCATACGGATTTTCAACCATCAGACGGACTGTGAAAGAGAAAGCTCAATTAAATTCAGAAGCCTGCCACACTCCACTGGACAGCACGAAGTCAGAGTAAAGAGGGCTCTGCTGGATTTGGCAGGCTGATGCTCTGCCCTACCCAAGTAAGAGAAGCAAACTCCCCTGCTGAGCACACTTCAAAATCTCTGGCCTGCCCCTTCCTATTCTTCCTATTCACAGGACAAGTGCTGTCAAAAGCAAACAAAGGGGGATGGAGTAATCCCACACAAGATGACCTTAGAAACTGTCAGAGCCACCCCTAGAGCAGAGCAGCAATCACGCCTGTAAGCAGAGAGGTAGCAATCCGCAAACGAAAAAGCGGTGGCATTCCCCACACGTACACAGGCGGGGTACAAACCCTGCACCTCCTCCCGCACCCAGGCAGCCACAGAAGGGCCCACGTGCTCCTGCTCTATCCACCCCCTAAGGTCAAACATACCCTGTGCAATGTGTATTTGCAGAGGTCTTGGTAGGCTCAAAAACACACCTCTCGGAGAAGAGCCAGTTCTGTTCCGAAGCAGGAGGCTCAAGCCCTAACAAGCAAGTGCTGAAATCAGATGCGCAGCTACCAAGAGAGCCCTTTTTCAGGGTTTTGTTATCTTCTAGGCACCAGGCATATCAGCCCTGTGACTCTGATCAGTTCTTGCAGCCTGTGACTTGACAACACAGGTTGTCTTAGGCTTTCATTTTCAAAGGAGAATTTGCAGCACAAATCTGTAATTCAGTCAAGATTACACACAGCTTAAACCAGGAACCTGTATCTATTTATTCCTGTCCCCCCCACCCCAGCCACAACTTCTTTCACAAGTAGAGAGAGGGTGAAAATGAGCACAAACAAAACACAACTCAGGATGGGAAAGGAGATACTTACTAAGGTCTTCTGAGAGCTGGGGGAATTCATAAATGTGTTCACATGTGTTCCTGCTACTGGGGATGCAGAAGCCAAAATCAAAGTCAAAGTTCTTCAGCAAGCGATCTCGGAAGTAATGTCTCTCAATCATTCTGAAGTTTGACACTGGCTTTTCTCCCACTGTGAATTCCACCCTGTATGCAAAAAGTAGGAAAAAACAGCTAAGAGGACATACTTCCTATTGGGAAGAACAGAGCCTTGGACCCGAGGCTACACAGGAATCCAACAGATCATTCCAGAGAGAGACTTTGATATTTGTAGCGTAAGATGGTGACTCAGTTTTGTTATAAACCGTCAAGTGACACTTTGTAAACATCTGATTCTCCCTTCTTTCTATGAACTCATACTTACGTTGCACCAACAGTCCGAAGACGGAGAAATGCCGGGGTGAACTGGTAACGGACAAAGCGGCCTGCGCTAGTGTCCAGTTCACTGTTGTCATCTTCATCCTCTTCATCTTGCTCTAGAAAACGCACCAGCTCAGAGTTATTCTCCTAACAGCATACACATAAAGTAATACTGGCTAGCGGGTGTATCAGGACAAACTGGCTATTACTGAGGCTCTGAACGTAAAGGTCTTTAATAACTGGTCTGAGACTCATAATGGCGTTAAGTAATAAAGAAAAGATCTACTATAACAGTTGGTGCAGCCTTGGTGGCTCCGGAGCCGAAACCACCCCCGATCTCACAGGATATCCCCCCTCACAACTGCCAAAGCACATGAAAGAAACTCTGTACCATAACCAGCCAACAAGGGAAGATTTGCAGCAGATAGTACTCCCCTGTCTCACGATAACCACTTCACATTTTTAAGAGAACAAGTTTCTCACCAGAGGTAAACTCAGTCCTATGCTTAAAGGAGAGGAGTTTAGTCACCAGGACATATTGAAGGACCTTTCTGCTTGGTCTGTACGGGTCCTGCACTGCAACTTGTAGGCCCTCCGAGTCTCTCCAGCCTCCCTGCAATGTTAGCATGACAAACCTGAAGCAGATGGCTTTGCGATTTCAAACAGCACTGTTCCAGTTTCAAGGTCACGGATCTTAAACCTGGTGAAGTCAATGTTGTAAATGTTGTCCTCGGGTTTACATAAATAATCTAGAAGAGAGAGAAAACGTACAGTAGCATTTCAAAAGATCTCTGAGCAATTACCAGAGGAATGTCTTTTTTTTTGTTAGCCCCAGCCCGTTAAGATACGTACTGCAAGTTGTTTTGCAGAAGCTTCGTGAAAGAGGGACAAAATTGAGGCTAGAAGTAACAAAGGCACGCTAGGTGCCAGGTAGCGGAGCAAGAGAGGGAAGGGATCGGGACGGAAAAGCAGAGGTCAGAGGAAAAACAAAACAAAAAAAACCCAACCCCCCCAAGCTTTCTGTAAGTTGTAACAAGGCTGAAGGCAGGGGCACACCGCGCTGCGGCAGCCGGCAGCCAGCGCACACGCTCCTCAGCCGCCCCCAGCGCCAGCGCAGCGGCTGGCAGCCCGAGCCCGAGCTCCGAGGCTCCCGCCGCCCCCTCCGCCGCCCCGGGGGCTCGGGCAGCCCGGCCCCGCCGCCCCGGCCCACGGGGCATTAAGGAGCAGCGCGGGGTCGGGGCGGGCGAGGGGTTCGCCCCCGGTCCGCCCGGTGCCGGTTGATCGGACCCCGGCCCGCCGCGCCCCCGCCCGCGCCCCCGGCCCGCACTCACTCTCCGTCACCCGGCACAGCCCCAGGACGTGCTCGGGCCGGACGGTCTCCAGCGCCAGCAGCTCGGACTCGGTCCACGGAGGCCTCGGCGCCGCGTCGGCCGAACCGCGCCGCCCCCGCAGGCGGCTCAGCGCCCCCCCGGTCCCCGGCGGCGGCTTCTTCTCCGGCCCCGCCGCCGCCGCCCGCGCCTTGGAGCCGCTCATCGCCCCGCCGCCGCCGCCGCCAAGATGGCCGCCGCCTCCCTCGGTAGCTATGGGAGCGAGGGGCGGGGCCGCGGCGGGTCAGAGGGCGCGGGCGCGCGCTGCCTAGCAACGCGGCGGGCGGAGAGGGGGACGGAGCCGAAGCTAAGCAGGGCCCGCCGCGTCCGTGATCGGAGGGGGGGACCCGGGAGCCGCGTCGCGACCCGCCGCTGGCCGAGCCCCGGCGCCAAGCGCCCACGTCGGGGGGTTCCTCGGCCCGGGTCGGCAGCACCCCCCTCCCGGGGCTGCGCACGGCGGGCGAATGGCAGCGGGGCAGGCCGGGCGGAAAAGCTGGCCGTTACCTGAGGAGAAGAAACACAAAAGCGACACAAACGCCGCGCCCCAGCAGCAGCCCGGGGCCGCCAGCCCGCACCCCGCTCCTGCCACGACACCCACGAAGGCGGGGGGTCAGCCCCTCGCCGCACAGCGGGGGCACCTGGGTCACCCATTAATTAAATCAGTCTGAATCCCACAGCGCAGCAGGTAATTACAGAGAGCGGGTACCCCCCAGAGAGCCCTGGTCTTTTTAGGGAATGGTGGGAAGCGCTGTTGTGAAGCGGTGGCGAGCTGGGGCGGTGTCAGCACGGGGGTGCCACGGAGCGCACACCCCACGGCTGCCCTGGCCTGGGAACACCCCAGCGGCTGGCCCTGGGGAGCTGGGACCCAGGTCCGGGCAGGGACAGGGACAGGCCCACGGGCCCCAGGGAGTGCCTGTGCCCTGCCACGCTCTCCCTGGCCCAGCCAGCCTCCTGGCCATGCCACCGTCACCGTCACCCCCAGCCCAGGCCTGCTGCAAGCACACATTGGAGAGACCGTGGCAGATGCCTGAGGACTCTCCTGAGCCTGGCGGGAGGGACTGGGGAGGTCCCACGGGAGCATCACACCGAGGGAAGGATGCATTCCTTCCCAAGAGAGGGGCTGCCCACCAGCATGCAGTAGGCACTTAAGAGCTGCTAAGAGGCATCTCCAGCCCTTCAGTGAACTAGGGCAAGAACAAGAAACATCTGCATCCTCTTTTCAAGACGCCAGCCAACACTCAACACGCTCAAGATGACTGGAAACAGATTTAGACCAGTGGTTAGTGACATTTGCTGCTTCTTGTAAGCAGCACACGCCCACTACTGCCCACCAAATGCTATTTCAAACAAGCCCGCCCATGCCAGTGTTCCCAAATCCTCCTTGCCACATCGGGTTTGCTGCCTCCATCATATGCCCCAGGAAGGACAGACCAAAGACCCAGGCTGCCCAGAAGAGAGGCTGCTGTGCACGGGGCCAGGGTCCCTTGCCCCCCAAGGGCAGGACCCTAGAGAGGTAAGGTGCCGCTTTCTGTCTGCTCCAGCTCCAGTCCCTTCTGACTGCCTCCGATGCAGTTTCGAGCTGAAGTCGGGGCAGCTTGCAAAACCCCAGAAGGTAGATTACATCTCTGGTCTTCCTGATCTGAGCAGGAAGCAACAAGGTCCACATCAGCACTTTTAAGAGGATGTTGTACTGTTCAACTTGCACTTAAATGCCCAAAACAACTGGCGAGAGCATACCGGAGCTGTACCGGAGGCAGGCAGCGGCAGCAAGAGGCTCTGGGCAGCAGCAGTGGTGGGATGTTAAACTGCATCGAAGGGACTGCAAGCTGCAGTCCCTTCCGCAGTGCAGTCAGTCTCAGCCTCCCACATCATGAGCTGTAAAGCAGAGGGGGTTCCCCCATCCCAGCCGCTAGAAAAGAGGGACCACCTCATCCAAGTGACAATATAATTTTGTTTATTTTCCTTTAACACACTGCTGGTTAAAACTGCCAGACAGTAGATTTCAGAACATTCCCTCAACCAAACATCCTGGGGAAATTAGAAAATAAAACCGCTACCATGTACCAAAAATAAAATAATCCCCCCCCATACCCGTCTTTTCCCCCAAACTAGTCCTTGCAAAGCCAATGCAATCAGAAATAGACATCTGTGCTTTTCACCCAGGGCCCAAGCTTGCTGTAAAACTAAAAAAAAAAAAAAAAAATGTCACTGCAAGTTGTTACAACACAAAGCAATGGACAGTAAAATAATAAATCCTCCTTAAAAACCCTTTGTGCTGGTGACAAGTACAGATGGAGATCCCTCCCCACACTGTTTGGCCTTTACAGACAACTTAGACCTGCAGCTTCAAGTAGTTTGTGACACGTCCTTAATGCCAACAGAACGGGTCACTTCCACACGTCCCAGCCTATGCAGCCAGGCACTATGGAGCAGAGGGACCATTTGCCAATGCTAAAAGCTTCTATGATGATGGGACTCAAACATCGCTGTCACCTGCCCAGCATCTCGCAGTCCTGGCTGCTGCCTCCTCGCACGAAGCACAAATCCTGCCTCTGCCCTCACGTTCTCTGGGGCTGCTTTACCAACCTGGCCGCTTCTTGAGAGGGAAAGCCCTGAACATACGAAGCCCTGTAGAAACCACAAAAGATTTAAGCCCCTACTTGCCAGCAAGTTTCCAGATTCTGCTTCACTCCAGCACCCTAGCTCAGGGGCTGTTACAATGTGACAGAACAGCCGTGGTAGCACAGGCAAGCACATCCCCACTATGTGTGACTGGGAACAATTCCAGGGCAGAGATCCTGCATTTCCTAGATTCACACTCTCCCCAGTTAAACTGGTTCAATCTGTACTTTGCCCCTTGCCTTGAAATCTCCATCACACAAACTCTTTAGCAAAGACCTCCAATGTTCGCAAAAGATTATTCACATTTTCTAAATCAGCCAGCACTGTTTCTAGGAGGGAGGAAAGCACTTCTGTTTTGTTGATTTTTTTCCTTTTTTTTTTTTTTTTTTTTTAAATAAAGCACTTTTTGGGAAAAAAAATCAAAACCTATCAATAACCTGCAGTAGCGTCCCACTGATCAGCCTGGGGACAGTGCCGCCACATCCCTCCCCCTCCCACATCTTCCCCCCCAATCTCCAAAAATAGTATTTAATATACAGCAATAAACTCTGAGCAAGCCAGAGTCCCGGAAGACATGGACCTGCTTCCACCTCTCCTATCCAGCCCAGCACAATTTCAGTGCGGTTGCTACTATATTCCTGGGACAAATCTGTTTGGATCCAAGGTGAAACACACGTGCCCCAGCCCCGCTGGGCAGTGCACGAAGCAGGGGTGCAGCACAGGAGGCCTGTTTGTGCAATCACGTCTCTGAGCCTTCACAGCTCCAGCCTGGTGTTGTGTTTGTGCCGTTGAGAATACGTGTCTGAGCTTATTTGGGACTAGCCAGTGAAGACAGACTGGTGGAACCAGGCTGACTTTAAAAAAAGCATCCTTGAATTGTATTAGACTTTGGCATTTGTTGTGGAGATGCAGAAGCACCAGTAGGTAAATTAGCTCAGTACTGGCCCAGCTCCCATTTCCCTTGGATTCTCAGCAAGGATATTTCCCTCCCCACCACGTAAGTGCAAGAAGCAGATGGATCGCTCCCACATTTGAGCACCAAACAGAGCCTGAAACACTTGGTACTTCGCAGCTGCTCAGAATCTGTCTCATATCAAGGGCTGAAGTTGCTCTACTAGTCCTCTCCCTCCTCCTGCTGTTTCCATTGAAGACAGGCCTGTTCAGCCCAGACTTCCCATATCAAGACATTTCCCTGGCTGTTGCAATCCCATTTCAACTTAAAGGAAGGACAAAGGACAAAGCACAGGTTTCTGCTCCTTGTTCAGACCCAAACAACACAGGGCAGGCCCTTGGCGAGTGAGTTTGGGGGGCAGGACCCCCCAAGCTACACTCTGCACCAAGGAGCTGTAAGCACTGTACAACTACCAGGACCCAGCCGTGACTCACTCAGCTCAGAACTGCACAGACATGCAGGCACCAGGCTGTCTGGAAGTTCTCCATCCTGCCCTCGGGAGATTTCTCGGGGAGACCAGACCTGAAGGAGCTCTTCCAGTTCTTCTATCCCCTGCTAGGCTTTTTTGCCATTGACCTCAAGGGCTGGAACTAAAGATACTCACTCACAGTTCTCTGCTTCAGCTGTGACCTCCGGAGTTGGCATCCAGGGCCAGCAAGACAGTCCCCAGCTGATCACAAGGGCAGGGAATGCCTGTCCCTTGGGGAAAAAGAAAAACAACTCAGAAGCTCCTTAAAAAAAAAAAAAGCTTCTTCAAATAGACTTTTATTTAAAGCCTGAGACAAAGGCACCAAAAAGAGACAGGAATTCATTTGGCTTTCTACTCACTGCCACCTGGGATACTCAAGAGGGTCAGAGCTCTTGTTTTAGTCACACACACAGAAGGGGCAAATGGCCTGGCTTAAAGGTACGAAAGGAGGGGCTGATGTGGGGTAATTAAAATAGGTTTTGGAACCACTACCCTGAGGCTGCATCCAGGCCCAAAACATGATCGACGGTGTCGTCTCCCCTTTATTAAGTGGAAGGTTTATTAAAATTGCCTTATCCGCCCCTCTCTACACAACTGCTCCACAAATCAAGCCAGGGTCTGTTCCAACCCAGCTCCCCACACTGCTGCACAGGGACACAGACTTCACCTGCCTGCCGCTGGCTGGAGGCAACAAAGCACAAACAGGCTTGCCTCTAACCAGTCTCAGTTAAACAATGTCTTGGATATTCCCTCAAATACCCGTGCTGGAAAGCTACAGCCAACCCAAACATTTTCTGTCCCTGGTCAGGACCAGGTACCTCATTATACCCATCTGGCTGGCTTGTGGGTGCCAGACAGAGCCAACAAGGGAAACCAGCCTGAGTGTGGCATTCACAGCAAGGTGCTGACTGGTTATCCCCTATCATCCTCCTGTATTCCCACAATGCTTCGTCTGAAGGCTCCTTCTGAGGCAAAGCTGTCAGGAGGGGATGGACCAACAAGGAAAACTGCTCATAGCAGCATAACGGGGTCAGGAACCCTCCAACCACCCAGACACCAGCTTTGTAGTGACAAAAGTAGATAAAACCAGAGCAAAAACAACTAAATTGAAGCCATGAAGGATGAACTATTCCTCCTCCCTATTCTTATTCAAATAAGACAAATTCATTTGAACTGAGCAACTGGAACACAACAGATCACACCCTGCACAGCCTTGCCTTAGGGCAGCTGATGGCACCACATGGGTGCCCTGGCTGCCAGGAGAGGCAGGGATAAACTATCCTAGAAGACTTGTCTGACTTTTGCACACCTAAATGCACACCCCTTTTCTCATGCTAGGCAAGGTGCAGAGATTACTGGGTGAGCCACAAGAAGCTGAGTGATGCCTTGCTTCAAGGATGCTCAAGTAAAATGCAACCTAAAAGGCCTGGAGGAGACCAGCTCCTTACAGGGAAGCTTGCTTTCAAGCCCAGGTTCTTTGCTTAACAAATCAGCACAGTTCACGCTTCTCAAAACTGATCTAAAAAAGATCTAAATGTCCCTGTGCTCCAGTTAGAGCAATCCCAAAAACTGGAGAATCTCTGCAGACAGCGTCACCAAACAAAGCAGAGTTCATATTTTATGAGTTTTATAAGTACTAGGATTTTAACAGCAGCTAGAGGACGAAGCAGACAACTTCAAGCTTACTGCCTTTTCATCCTAAGGTTTGTTCTTAAGATCTGTTCTCTCTAAAGCCTGTCTTCTCCTTCTGGTGTGGCAGGGACCCTCTTGCTTCTGCCAAACTGGCTGTTACCATTTGTGCAATTGGAGAGAAGGTAATTAAGGTCCTACTGCTTGCTTTTTAGCTCACAGACACAGAACTAGGGTCAGGCCTATAGCAGTGATGTATGCAACCAGAAAGGCAAGGTTCAGTGCCGCTGCTGTGCAGGGCAGTGCTTTGACGCCTCCCCCAGCTCCCGTTCTGGAGCCCGTGAGCTGACAGCTCGTATCACAGCTTGAGGGTTAGGAGGAAGAGAAGGCTTCAGCTGCTTGGGCCCAGCAGAGCAGAAAGGCTGCTCCTCTGCTTTTCTTTCCAGAAACTAGGGAACTCTGCTGACCCTTCTCAGCTCAAAGAAAGGCTGAACCACTGCAGGGGATCAAACCCAAGAACAACCGCTAGGAAAACTCAGGCCCAGGGAGGAGTGCCAGCAAGGAGGACACCACTCAGTACAGCTGCTCCAGATACAGAGAGAGCATTTCCGAGAACGACAGAGATAGCATGAGGTAAAGCGTTCTGTGAGCCCAGAGCTCACCAGGATTGAAGCTGACCCACAAGGACCCAACTATTCCTGGGCCAGATCCTGCTCCGGCACACAGAACATCTCCCTCCCACCAGCCAGAAGCACTCAACATGTCAGCGGCCAAGACCGTGGGAAGGCAGCTCCTCAGGGCCTGCAACTCCAGCTCAGCAGGCGCAGCGAGGGCTTTCGCTCTGCTCAGCCTCTATCAGGCAGGCACAGGCTCTGCATGTGGAAACAGAAGCCTCTTGCAGAAGTATCCCCGAGGGAAGCGGGTGACCTTGTCTCCAGTGTTCTCACATCCAGACCTCTGAAGGGCAACAAACCACCTTGCTCTACAGTACTGAAATGTTGGACATTTGTCCCTTCACCACAGTGCCTTGATAAGCAAAAGGCCGAGCTAACTGAAGACACTAACCAACTCCACCGCACTTCCCACTGCTTGCAGGCAGGCCTGGTCCCTACTGCAGGGAGCATCTGTGAGGTTGCTCCGCTCTGTCCTACAGCACAGGTTGTTCAGAGTCACATGGCAGGGAGGGGAGCTAACCGTTACAAAGGCCAAGGAACAAGTCCAGAACCTCCTCTCTAGGTCATCTGATTCTCAGCTTCTTCCAAAGGAGAGGTCACCTGCTAGAAAGGGCAAAACAAGGAACTGGGCTTAAAATTAAACCTTTGAAAAGAAAAGAATATTAAAGGAAACAAAAGCCATAATCAATACGGAAAACAAGTGCATCTCATCAGACGCTAACAACGTCAGCCTCTTACAGGCTACAACAGAATCCCTGTGCAAAGGATCTAACATTACAGTTGTCAAACTAGGAACGTCTCTCCCAATTGGTGCAGCACATCAGGCCAGATAAATCCCTCTCCTCCTGGCACAGCTTGCACTCTTAGGAGGGGAATGTCTCCACAGAGGCTGAGCAGCTAGCTGGAGTCCTGGTATCTTTACGCAGGCAAGTACCATACATCGTGTTGCACACATTCAGGGAGATGCTGAGCCAGGCCCCATCCTCCATAGTTGTTAGTCACCCAACGGCACCACAACACTTCCACGCTCCTGGACAAAACATGTACTCAGGCCCGGTTTTAGGAGTTGCTTCCCTGCTTAAGGAACCATATTCCACCCAGCAAAGGCAGAGATCTTGCAGCACGTGGCTTTCTCTCAGTGTGGGACATGGCCCAGGACTGCTAGCATCAGCTTCCAACAGCCCAATACACAGACAGCCAGGACTCGGTTTACTCTTGGATGCCCCAGGGAAGATCGGAGGCTGCACATAGCACGAAGGGGAAGGCGAGGGCCTCGCTGCTTGCTGGCAGGGGGAAGGTAAGCTCCCTCTTACCTGGACCTGCTATTCATTCCAAATGAATCATCTTTTTTTTTTTTTTTTTCCTTAAATTATGAACAATATGGAGAAATTGAAAGCAACCATGTTTGGTCCAACTCCTTCCCTCCCAGCCCCTTGGCTGATGCTCTGTGGGGCTTGCTCTCACAATCGGCAGAGGCAGAAGAGGGTAGGAATGAAGACACCAAAGGCCACCAATATAGGAAACATGAGGCTGCTGTTGTCCGAGGCATAGGGGTTTGGTGTGCGTGGGCCTGACTGAACCCGGTTCTTATTTGCCTGTTTTTTAACACTGGAGCCATCATCATATTCATCTTCATCATCATCTTCCTCTTTTTTCTCCAGACCCGGGTGCGGCTGCAGCTTTGGAACATCTGTTGGACAAGACAAAAGGTTGCAAGGAGGCAGGATGTAACCCGAGAAATCACCCAAGTCACTTCGCTTCCCTCTGCCCCATCCACCAGGCACACTGGCAACTGGGCACCCAACACCACATCAACACCACAACCAGAGCACCCCAGGAAACAGGAGCAGCCTCCCTCACAGAGGCTCACACCACTATTTCTTTCCTCCATGATGCAAGAGCATCTAAAGACCCAGGCTGCAAAGAAAACGACATCCATCCACCCCATCTACCTGTCACACAGGAGAAGCGACAGCACAAAAGCACACTTATAGCGTACACAGTCAGATGCCGCAGCTGCTCAGTGCTATCTAGTCAAGAACAAGCACCTGCTGCCTGCAGGACCAGCAGATACAGGTGCAAACAGGAACGTGAAGAACCCTTTCCACAAGTGGTCCTACCTCACATCACTGCACTCCTCAACCCCAGACCTATCAGAGCAGCGTGGCCTAACCCCACTCAAATTCAGTCCTCTAAGCCTGGAGCCTGAATTGCAGGTCCCTGCACAGCAAGGTGTCACCTGGCCACAAGGTTATGCACCAAATCTTCAGCAACACTTGGCAATCCCTGACCAACAGTAAAGCAAACTGATGCTTTGGACAGAGAGGGTTCCTAAACCTCCCCTGTTCAGGAGCTAGGGGGGCTCCAACTCCAGCACAGACTTACAAAGAGGGTGATGAAAGAGCAAGGACTTTACTAGCACTCCTCACCGCTATCCAGAGGAACTGATATCTGGGAAAAAACACGGTCTTGTCTGCAAGCTGAGAAGGCAAAACAAAGCTCCAGGTAAGAAACACGTAACTACTAGCTAAAAGATCTCTGTAAATTACTTGTCTGCAGGGCTGCAGCTGACACCCAAGGCCAGAGGGAATTTATCCACAGCTAATAGCTGTAGCTATAAGCTAAGACTGACCACACATGTTCCCTTCTCCTCTGCCCCACATGCAGGAAGTCCTGAACCAAATTGATTTTTCTTATTCCAAACATGATGCTGCTTTGTGCACTTGGAGGAGTAGGAGGACACTACACACCTATTTCATTCTGCAACTGCACTCTGTGGGAACTTGCTGAGAGAGAAGCAGTTTTGGCAGAGGTCAGCAAGAGCTATGATCTCATGGTCTGAGAAGCAGCAGGCTGCTCTCCAACAGGGAAGAGCCTTCTGGCTCAAAAAGTGTGCTTACCTTCCACTGTTCCTTGCAGGATGTATAGGGCACAGATTTTTGGATTGTCATAGTAGCCCTAGAGAAAGCAAAGAAGGAAGTCAGTGCTGCAGCTTTGAGGCAAGAAGTATTCCCCCCACCTACCATCATGTCTCCTCCTCCAGCACCCAGCTGGGGAAGAAGGGGAAAAGGCAGATCAGGGCTCTGCCCGGCAAAGCTTATTACCTTTACAAACTCTATGTGGAGCTTCCCCGTGAACGTAGAAACCTCTCCCTGGACACTCAGTTTGCCCTTTTTGATACTCATGGGAATGATCTCATCATGAGCTGTGCTGTGTCCAACTCTGTCAAAAATGTCCAAGTCCTTCACCACCACATGGCCATTCAAGCGAACATCAAATACCTTCAGGGCGGAAGAAATTACAGGGTGTCAGAAGGGATTCAGGCACGTGACAGTTGAAAGGAGGACAGAACAGGTGAGGTCTCTGCTTGTTATGCACCCAGGACCAGAAAGCATTGCAGCATGCACTGTCCCACCAGACATGCCCCACTCCCTTGGGAAGGACTCGGAGCTCAAAAGCAGCCCAGTAAAGACACTGAAGCATTAACATTGCTTTCAAATACCCTGAAATCTGCCTTCAACTTTTAAAATAACCCCTATGTCTGCTGTTCAGAACTGAGGACAGCACATTTTTAATTCTGGTTTATTCATACTTTTCTTTCACAACTTGCTTCCACCTACTGGCTGAGGACCTGCTCCTACCACCCCAGGGTGGCTGCGGCATACCACACCCTAGGGAGTTAACCCATTTCTAACTAACAACCTGCAGCAGAGCAGAGAAGAGGAAACAAGCTGGTGAAGCACACAGGGTTTGAAGGAGGTAAAATGTTGAACTGCTAACCACATCTGTAAATTCAGAGTGAAAGTCCTCCTCAGGGCCGTAATGACTCAAACTTCACTCAGCACCTGGGGAATCCCAGCAGAACCACATGAAGGAAGAGGAACCAAAGATGCCTCAGCCCTTCAGTTTATGTGAGGCTGCTTTTTGCATCCATTCTGTAAGCCAGCCCCACCAGTTCTGTTCCCTGAAATACTCCTCTGGCAGGAAGGCAGCACAGTGCTTAAAGAGCAGGGCTCTACAGAAGCTGATGGAGCCAGGAGAAACCCAGACTAAAACACACACCACTTCTCCCAATTTATCACAGGGCTTTGAGTTCTTTGTGCTTCTGCTTCCACATCTGTGCATGAGGGATTTCAAAAGTGGGCAAGGATTATTCTTCTCTAAAGAGCAATAAAGAGGGTTGAATTTAACTCTCCGCTTTCAGGATCAGTTTGAACCAGTATCAAGTCTTATCACATTCATAAAAATTGTTTTGAGTAGGTTATTTAACCCAGATCACTTCCCTGAGTCAATCTGTGCAATAGTTCCTTCAGCACAAGCATGCCATCAGGTCAGGAACAAGTGTTCAGGAAAAAGGCAAAACCACTTCTTCTCATAGCCAGCACAGCCTAAACAGATCATAAAAGTCTAGTGCTAGTTATGTTTAGTTGTACATGTTTGTTTGAATACTTTGTAATGCAGTTTTCCAGGCCAACTGTGTATCTGGAATGTGGAAGAGAGCTCGAAGTTTCAGAGCCCATGAGAGCTCTAGGAACGAAGTTAACCGTTAGAGCCTTACTTCACTCCTTTCTCCAGCATGCAAAGCAGCAGAGGCAACCCGGACAGGCACAGTCTTAGCCAGGAACTTGCATCAGAGAGACAAGCAAGGAGCTGTTACTTACCTTCTGTTGAGACTGTGCAAAATAGACCTCCGCAAACTTCAATACCAGCACATAGTCACCCTCCTCTTTGATGGGAACTTCATAGCCAAAGGTTTCCTCATTGTAACGCTCGGTCTGGTACAGAATCTGATCTTCCGCATTGGACCGCAAGATTGGCAGCTTCATACCGTAGTCAGAAGCTGGGTTTCAAGCACAAAACAGGGAGAGGAAGGGTTAATTTCTGAGGCACATTGAAGAGACACTTTATATACTCTTGAAGTGCTTAATTCCCTAAGTGGCATTAGCACTTATGCCCTGTCAGACCTGTCTCCCCTCCTTGCTCTCACCAGGAGGCGGCACTACTGGAGCAGAAGCAGAGGTAGCCAAAGCCCCAGAACCTGGGTCCTGTGGAAAAACAGGTCTGGACCTGCTGCAGTCTAAGACACAGTAAACTCACTCGCACCCCTTCAGAAAGAAGAGTCTGTTTCACAAACAGGGCACAGAGCCAAAGGACTTGGCCATTGACTCTGGCATCAAAGAGGAAAAACATCTAGAATATTTTTTACAACATTTTCAAATTACAAACTCCGAGTACAAAAACGAAACAGGCAGAGTAGGACTGACTTGACTCATTCATTCAACGCATTTGAAGTTAGCAGATGATGGCATTAGGTTTTAGAGACTCACCCTCCTCAAATGAAAACCTAGGGAATGGCAGAAGGGTGAAAAGCATTAGACATCTTACAAAACCCTTCCTTCTCACCACAGCCACTCAATACCTGCCAACTTGAAGACAAGAAGTAAACGAGAACCATACACAAGGGTTTCAAGAGCACCAGCAGCTCCATCAGCTGCTGTTCTCACAGCCAGCCAGCTGAAATGGGGGCTGTCTGCAGGCATCTGAACAGCCCCCCGAGAAGGGCCCAAACAACATTCCCAAATAGGACAATAACTGAGAAAGTAACAGAAATCATAAAATTTGCCTCTTCTCAGTCATTATTTCACCACCTCTAGAGCAGCCCTCAAAAGACGTTAACCCGATTTGGCATTTTACTGTGTCAGGGTTACTGTACAAATGCAAACTGATGCGTGCCTCAAGAGCTCCGAAACAAATAACTCCCCAGTGAAGCAGGGGCAGGAGGGAAGACTGTGGACACCATCTGCCCATTGGCACTTCAGGCAGGAGAAGCCGATCCAGATGAAGTTCTCCGCTGACACTTGCCACTTCCACCGCCATTTCCATGGGAACAGACACTGCATTGGCCAAGACAAAGCACAAACTACTAACCCACCGCACGCTGCCAAAGACGGAGCCAATGCAAACGAGGGAGAGGAAATCAATGCCAGTTCTTCATCCCCTGTTTCACACAGGGCCACTCAAGCAATCTTCTGCTTCTCTTTACCACTCGAACCTGGACGCAAAGGCTGGAGACTCTAATCACCAGAAATACAGAGGGTGAAAAGTTTAACCTGTCCTCCCACACAGGTATTTCTGGCCAGCTACAGATGATAGTGATAGCAAACCAAGGACTCCACAGAAGTCAGCTCCTATTAGAGGAAAGCCTGCATAGGAAGAAAGTCCTCTAATATCCAAGAAGGTAACTGGAGAGGAAGACCTGTCACCTGCATCTCAGAGGTCTGTTGACATAGCTGGGGAAGTGAACTTGATTTCACAGCATGCTAGGTGTGCTGAGAGGCAGCTCTGTGAGAGACAAGCAGGACGCATTAAGCTGCAACTCAGCTATGTTTGGCACCTGGCTATTCTGTAATTGCCATCAGCACATTTTATCCTTTAGGGCACAGTATCTGAACTGAGACTTGAGAAAAAAGGTTTTAATTTGCCCAGAGGCAGTATAGCCCAGAAACGCAGTTTCCTCCCAGTCAGCCACATAATTCTGCTGTAGCCATTACATGCCTATCAACACAGAGAGGAGCTCAGAGTAAGCCGAACAATAGTGCAATAAAAAGCCATTGAGGGAAAAGCAGCTGAGAGCTCAGAAGGGTAAAGTTTCCTCCACTGTGCCTGGCACGGCTGGCTGAAGCAGGATTACTGGAACAGCCTGCTGTTCAGAGGAGACACCACAACTTTTCCCAAAAGGAAAAACATGTCACAGTGTGCTTGAAAAAGACCTTTTTTTCTCCTCAACTCAAAACTAAATTCTTCAAGTCCACAAGGAAAGTCTCCTTCAACTCACACATGTGAGTGGTCTGTGAAGGGAAGTCTGTGAAGAGAGGTCTGTGAAGCTGACCTACAGTGATCAGGGCACCTTGTGTGACTGTGCACCAGCTTCCACAGGGGTGAAAAACTCCTAACAAACCGTATTAGTGTTTAAATGTGTACTCCCCTGTATCCACTGTGCCCAAACAGCCCTCCATTTGGGATGGCACTCATGCAGGGTGAGCAATGGCAGCACTAGCCATACAGCACAGGACAATCCTCACCATCCTACACGGAAACAGTGAACAGTCAAAAGAGAGCTCATCTTCTCTGCACTCCACCACCCACCTGTCACTGACAGCAGGAGCAGCTCAGCATGGCTAACTTTTCGGTACATTTGTGAGTCAACTAAGTTTTGGTGCATCAGTTATCAGAAACAGGCAAACTTCATACAACTGGAGCAGTTTCAGGGGAAGTAGGAAAAGGTAACCCACGTGCAAGTGCAGTATTAGTTCTCCATCCTGTCCTTACTGGTAGATAGAAGATCTTACTGATTCAGCAGTTGGAGCAGCTGATCACATCCCGCCTGCCTCTACTTCTGCTCCTGATACTGCCCTGCTCTCGAGCACCCTGCCAGAGCCGGAGCTCGGCTGCTCAGTGGAGCAGAGCAGCCCGCAGCACCTTCCTGTGCCCGGCCCCAGCACCGGGGCTCCCAGCAAGCGCTGCTCCTCCTCCTCGCTGCTGGGACCAGGCTGCTGGCGGCCCGCATCGCCCCGCACCGCCGGCGCCTCGGCTGCGTAGCGTGGGCAACGGTGTTCGCGTTTTACGGAGAGCGCTGCAGGCTGGGCTTCAAACTGGCGGACCTGGCTGTGAAAACTGGGTGTTTCAGAGGAAAATGGAAAAAAAAAAAAAAAACAAACCAAAACCCAAAGGAGAGCCGGGCGGCTGCAGGCGGCCGGTTTGGCAGCTCCCGCCGCCCTTCCAGCCGGGATCCCAGGAGGAGCGACTTCTCCTCCGGCATTACACAACCCCGCAGCCCGAGGCCGGGGAAACCCTCCCGCAGCCCGCGGGGCTCGTCCCGCCGCCCGCCGCCGGGGGAGCTGCGCCCGGGCCGCCGCAGCCCCGCGGGGAGAGAGACCCACCGACCCACCGCGGCGGGGCCGGGACGGCACCGGGCGGGGGGACACGGGCGAGTCCCGGAGCCCCGCCGCCCCCGGGGCAGCGGGGTGGGACGGGGAGGAGCGGAGCGGGCCCCGAGGCGGGCCCCGAGGGCGGCCCCACCGACGCACACGCAGCCCGCCGCCCCGCGGTACCGGCGCCCCCCCCGCCCTCACCTCGGCCCACGCGGCCCTCGAGCGGGTCCTTGCGGAAGTGGATGCCGTTCACGTCCACATGGGCATCGCCGCCCGCGTTGACGGCCCAGACGACGCTGTCGGCGAGGCCGCCCGCCGCGCCCCGCAGCAGCAGCGGCGGCAGCAGCAGCAGCAGGAGCGGCGGCAGCGGCGCCCCGCGCGCCCCGGCGCCCACCATCTCGGGCTCCCGGCGCCGCGCCCGCCCCTTCCTGCCTCCGCCAGGGGGCAGCCTACCCCGCTGCCGGGGCGGAGCGCGCACCGGCCAATCCACGCGCCGCAACGCGAATATTAATCGCCTGCCCGTCTGCCATTAGGCGGCGGCGGGACTTCATTTGCATATTCATAACGTGCCGGGCCAATGAGCGGCGGGAGCGGGCGAGCAGGCTCGGTTGAGAGGCGAGGGGACGGCGGCGCGCTGCGGCGGGAGGCGTGCCCGGCGGGAGCGGAGCGGGGAGCCGGTCCCTGCGAGGCGGGAGCGCCCGGGGCCGGTACCGGCCGCTCGGGGAGGGGGGCGAGGGCGGAACTGGCTCCTCCAGGGAGGAGCGGCGAGGAGGAGACGAGGCATCCCGGCGGCGCCGTTGGAGCCCCGACGCAGCCCGGCGAGCTCCCCTCAGCGCCGGACGCCTGAGGGGAGAGCCCCGCCCCCGCCGCCCCGCCAATCAGGGAGCTCCAGCGCGGCCGGGACGCAAAGCACTGTGGGACAGTGGCGGGAAGCGGGGAGGCCGCGGGTTGCCGGGGCAACGGGCGGCGCCGCGCCGGGGAGGGACGGAGCGGAGCGGCCCCGGGAGCGGCCCGGGCCCGCCGGTGGAGCTGGGCGGCGGGAGCTCCGCCGCCGTCGGGAGCGGCTCCTCGTTCCATCCCGGGAGCTCCCTGCCCGCCGTCCCCCGAGCAGCAGCTCCCCAGTGCCGAGTGTCTGCCTCAGCGAACCGCGCCGGTTCCCCCGTTGGCCCCTGCCGTGGAGCTTGGGGAAAAGGCAGCTACCGGCCCGCCCGGGGAGGGGTGAGATGGCTGGGGGCCGTGCAGCCGCTTCAGACCGCAATCTGCTTGAAAACGGCCAATAAAAGAGGAAGGTGGGGGAGCTCACCGTTATGTCGGCAGTGGTTTTTCTCCCGGTGTTGCATTTTACAGGAGAACATAAGATCCTCAGTTTTCTTCTGGAGGACCTTGGCGAGGTCCTGGGAGGGCTGCAGCGAGGCATCCCGGATGGAGACTGGATAAAACTCACTCACAACATTGTGCAGGGGAGCAAATAACTTAATGTTTGCCTCCATGTTTGCCCTCCTGTCTGGTCTTGGTGTTCCTCAAGGCCTCAGATGCCAGCCAAGCCTCGTGCTTGCACTTCGGTCACCAACTGCGTTAGCAGTGGCTGCTCCTAAGTCCCAATGACGTTTTATTAATTTGGGTCTTCCACAATGCATTTGCCTTTAGAAATAAAGACTTAGAGCTGCAAATTGTGAATTAAATGGTCTTGTTGCTTTTGCAATATACCTTAGAAGCCTCTTAATGGGACACAGCCTTGGAGAAGTGAAGTCAGTTTGGTGAGGGGAGAGTAACCACCCACCCCCTGCTCCCTGAACTGCTCTGCCCAGGTCGGAGTGCGCCCCAGAGTGCGTCTTGCTGCTGTCACATCGGCTCTTAAGCTCGTGGTATAACTGCGCCAGGGCAGACATGGCACTGCTGGGTTCCCACACCAGCACTGCTGCCAGGAGGGGGTTCCTGAAACTGCAAGGTGGCTTAGGAAACCACATCCAGAACGGCAGTGTGAAACGCACATGCTTAGCACCTCTCCAGATTAAGCCACCTCACACTGGTTCCTGGCAGATCATCTCAGCGTTACAGACCCCAGCCCTGGCAGCGTCTGATCAAATCCAGACTAATCTCCTGTATGCATGCTGTGTTTGTGACCTGTTGGGTGCCCCCCAAGTCCAGCCATGGCCAGAACAGTGCCGTCCAGTTGGCCAGGCCGAGGGAGGCCTTGTTAGAGCTCATTCGTACTGATTACAGACGATCCTCCCTAATCTCTCAAGATTTCTCAGCTTAAACTGGGATGCACTTGGCTCAGGAGCACAACTCAAAGCATGTAAGCACTTTGTGTGTCACCACGTTACTGCCATGAGCTGCAAAAGTGAAGTGAGATGAGAGACGGTGTGAATCATTAGCAGGCCGAGGAGGTGGCGGGGTTGAGGCTACAAACAGTAATGTCTGTGGGTGCGAATCCTCATGTTTCCAGCCCTGAGACCCAACAGGGCAGCAAAGGTCCCGCCGAGGGCCCTGCACAGCCCCTCATGTGGCCCAAGCGGGCTGAGGCCCCCGTTTCAGCAGGGCACTCGCAGGTCTCGCACACACACACAAAATGGCAGTGGGTGCCCAAGCATGGCTAGGCAGAGCCTGGCTGAAACCCTGTGGTGCCTCTTGGTGGACTGGGGAGCATGAGATGCATGGCAGGACCTTCGCTGCCTTGGTGGGCACAGGGGCCGTGCAGTCGGGGATTTGGTCTTCATTGCAAACCCAGCACCAAACTGCTCAGCCCACACCAAATGTGCCCACGAGCAGGAATTCAGACATGAAGGGATTTACTAGCTAACATTTTGGTATGACCTAGACAGGTCCCTCAGCTGAAGGGGCCTCTTTGGCCCCAGGTGTGTACGAGGGTAGCTGGGAGCTAACTCAGTTCATCCCCTGCCTTGGAGTGTCACCAGGGCCTTTCGTGGCTGTGCCAAGCCTGGGGTCCCTGTCAAGGGCTCCCGGGACTCCTGCACATCTCACAGCAAAATATCAGCAACTTTTCCTTGAAAAGAGAAGACTTTCCTTGAAAAGGAAGTTTCTCTCTTTGAATAGAGGAGAAAACCTCTCTCCTTCCCCTCTGTCTGAGGACTCAGCCTTTTTAGAGGGCAAGGCACTGAGCATTGCCATACCTCCTCTGCCTCCCCAGTCAGAGCATCTTCTAATAACTAGCCTGAGTGATTATTTCCCAACAATCAGCAGCCCATCGTGAAGCAAGAGGGATTAACTGAGCAGCAGCGAGTAAGGAGGGATAGTGGCTGTGCTCATCCTGGTGCAGGAGCAGCACTTGCCCTGGCTCACGGTCTGGCCATGGCCGCTGGCAGAGGATGGCAGGTGTGCTGTGATGGCCTGCGTCTGCCATGCCCTACACTGCTGCCCCTGAGTCATTACTTGCAGTCACCAACAACCCGATGCCAGCTTGTGCCCCAGATGTCAAAGGCTCTGTATCCTGTTACTAATCCACTGAGCCATCAGTCCGTTGCTGCAGGCTGGATTTACACCAGTAACCTACAAGTGAAAGGCTCAGGGTTGTCTTCTCAATCCCTTGATCTCTCCCTGTCCCCTGGCAGCTGTGCCAAAATGATTCTCGGTCTTGAATCAGTCCTGCCTGATCTACAGCCCTGATCATTCACAAATGGTGTGGGGCACGTGTTTTGGGTATTAGCCATTTCCTGCAGGAAAAAGGGACTGGGATTTGCAATGTCTAAAAAGAGCAACGCAGTCGTGTGGGTCAAAAGCAGACCCCATAGCTAACGAGACATCTAAGAAGTCAATGTGAGCCTACCCCGCTGCCTGGGCCAGCTCCCAAACCACATGGGGCCATGGGGCTCAGGTGCCCAGAGGGGACCAGCTCTGCCCTGCCACACGGAGCTATTTGGAAGCCTCCCTGGTACTGGATTGGAGATGAGAGCAAAAGGGTTATCTCTGGAATTAGATTATTTAGATTGGAGCTTTAATCTCTGACCCTGTCTGCACAAGAAAACAGTAAAACTCCCTGGGATTATTTGGGGTTTGTTGTGCAAGTAAAACCAGGCTTGCTGCAAGAGCTTCTGCTGGAAGGAAAAAAAATTAATGCTTTGGAGACCTGCCCTGTCTGACCTGTTCACTGTATCGTGGTAAGGCCTGGCAGAAAAGAGCTACAGATCATTTGGCAGAGACACAGCTTTCCTTGGTAGTAGCTGTGGCTCCAGGACTGCCTCTGCAATGACACAAAGGTGTCCTGCCGCCATCCTTCTCCCAGCACTGGTGTCCCTGCATTTCTTGGGAAGACAATCACAGCTGTGCCATGGTACAAAAACAGGGACCTGCCTAAGTGAAAATGGCAGTAGTTTGCAGAGACCATCCCCAGCCACTGCAATGTTGCACCGTGGATCAGTGCAGCCTCTAGAAATGGGTTTACAATTTTAAATAAAGACCGTGTCCTGCCATCTGCTACTGCAGGGAAAAGATGCAGCTGCTCAATGCAGGACCAGGGAAGGAGCAGGCAGAGGCAGCCACTGTGCCTGTTGCCACTGACTGTCCGTCAGGCTTCTGCATGCTGGCTATGGGATAAGGCATGTGCCCCGAGTCGTCACCAGTCCCTGTGGGCAGGCACAGTCACTGCTGCATACAGGCAAGCAGCACATCTGTCGTCTTGCTTTGCATATACACACACACTTCCTCCTCAACAGGCTCCACTCTAAGTGAAGCACATTTGTGTACAAATCCTCCCTACGGCAGACACAAGCCCGCACAGGTCTCTCCCTCCACAGTATTACCCTAAGTACATATATAACTTACCAGGACTCTGGACTCTGTTCAGTTTATCACCCTCATCTCCTAAGCACAATACAGCTGCTGTACCATTAAATATGGAGATCTGTAAATATCCATTTTCCAATTTCTTGGCTCACACCCACATTTCTAAGACTGCGCCAGCTCCATGGACACACACACATAGTTTGCATACACCCACTTGCAAACAAACTCTTCTACTGCTGTGCTCCCAGGTACCTACCTGCACTCCCTGCTTTTATGCGCATGCACACAAACCTTTCCCAGTGCACACAACTGTGCAAACACGAGTACACGCACACAAATATAAGGAGAAACATAGTTTTTCCATTGCTGGGATATTAGCCATCGCTGCAGCTATGCTGGTTGGCACAGCAACAGGAAAGCAGAAGAGAAAATCCTCCTTTGGGACACGGGTTTGTGGGCCCTAAGAATCTGAAAGGGAACCTGGGAAGTGAAAGATTTGAGATGGAGAAAGCAGGGGGACATTGGTCTCTAACCTCCCAGTTGGAGTAAGGGGGTAACTGAGAGGAAAATATCTCCCAGTCACACTGAGAAACACAAGGCCATGATGATGCCCTTTGAAGCAAAGCAGAAATTAGTCCTGACAATTTGTGACTGAGCCTCTGCATAGAGGAAGGGGACAGCTGTAGGTCTGGCAGAGTAGGGGAAGGGAGCAGGAGGTTGGGAGCATCTCGGAGAAAGGGGAAGGAGGATGAGCATCTGATGTGTCTGGAAGCAGCTGGTAGGGCCTGGATGCTGCTGTTGTCACCGCTGCAGACACATGCAGCATTTTTGAGTGTGAACAAGCTGAAGAGCAGGGCACTGCCACACAAGGAGGCTCCTGGCCAATCCCTGGCACCAGCGGTGCTACAGCTCAGCTCCCACAGCATGGCCCTCACTGTGCATACGCTCACAGTTGTGTTTGAAATGGTCTGAAAAGGGGAGGGTTGGCTATTGATGCCTATCCCCCTCCCAACCCGATCCCCTCTGTGCCCTTTCTCCCATTGCTCCCTGCCATGCCGCCACAGGGGCTCTCACCCGCCCCTGTGCAAGCCAGAGGGATGCAGAGGTGGGGACCCTCCACACTGCCCTCACCAAGAGGCACCTCCAGGCCCCTTCACCTTGAGGACAGCAGGAGGGAGGGCAGAGCCCTGCCACAGGCTTAGTGGCCGGCAATGACTCCCCTTCCTGCAGCAAGGCCTCGCCTCTGGACCCCGGTGCAGACGCCATGGTGTGCACCTGCTGCAGCCCTTCTCCCCCACCCCAGCCACCACCTCTCACAGGGACCAGGCTCCACATCATTTCAGCGTGCATATTTATCGCTTTCCCCCCACAAGACATGTATTTGATTTTACTCTTGGTAAACGTAACCACAGGAGATGCTAATATGTGCTGGGGAAGCATAAATAACTCCACACAGATAGACACACACACAGACAGCAAACACAGACACGGTTCACCAAGGGAAATCAAGAAGTGCAGAGCACGCCCTGAGGCTGCCACCAGTCCCTATGGCTTTGCTCTCATCCACCAAGCCAAGAGGATTTCTCCTGCTCTTGCTTTGCAGCAGCTGGTGGGAGAATAAAGCTGGGGAGGAGGAGTCTAAAGTTGCAAATATCCCATGAAAGCATCATGGCAAGTCCTGGCTCTGCAGTTTCCTGCAATCATCTTCAAGGAATGGTTCCAGTTGTAGGAAGTTGCAAGTCTTTCACAGTGTGAAAGGGTGGAGGGGCATGGGGACCACCATGAGGGAGGAGCAGCAGGTCATCTTGCAATGTCCCAGTTGCAGCCAGCCGATAAACCTTCAGGTGGGAACATCGGGGCTAGATGCTCCATCTAGGTCCTCTTCTGCCCTCTCTAAGGTGCTGATTCTTCTTTAGCTGAGAATAATCTTCAACGGGACATCATGCGAACAAACTCTGCAACCAACAAGAAACGACAGCCCTGAAACAGAAGGCATCCATGGTCCCCAACCCAGCTCTCATTCCCTGGAGATAGCATGCAGCCAGGGTGAAACCAAGAGTCCACACACTGCCAGCAGGTCTGTGCCGCTCTGTGACTGGCCCTGGAGAGCTCACACAAAACGGGCTTTAATCCTTCCACTAGATATGGTGATATGATCCCACTCACAGGTCAATTCATTCCATTGGACTCCTTCCCAGCCAGTGTACAGTCTTGTCTGCACAAGCAACTCCTTGTGAGACACTACGGCAAGGGTTGTCTCCCTTCACTGTAACTTCAGGTAGCCTTGATTTACAGTCTTGGGAACACGGTATGATTTCTTAGTAAGCTTGACAATTCACAGAGACACCAGTGTGGGAAAGCACTAGTGTTCTGGTGGGCACCAGCATTTTTGTAGACAAAAGTTTACTTTGATGGAATTCTTGTTTTTAAAGATATGGGTTCACTGTAAGGATAGCGATTATCTTTAAATTAAGATTAAAATTTAGATTAAAACTAAATTATTAACTGTAAGGATTGCAGTTGACATCAAATTGGGCAGACTGTCGATCTGCTCGAGCGTAGGAAGGTTCTGCAGAGGAATCTGGACAGGCTGGATCGATGGGCCAAAGTCACTTGTATGAGGTTTAACAAGGCCAAGTGCTGGGTCCTGCATTTGGGTCACAACATGCAATGCTGCAGGCTTGGGGAAGAGTGGCTGGAAAGCTGCCTGGCAGAGAAGGACCTGGGGGTGCTGGCTGGCAGCCAGCTGAACATGAGCCAGCAGCATGCCCAGGTGGCCAAGAAGGCCAACAGCATCCTGGCTTGTATCAGGAATAGTGTGGCCAGCAGGAGCAGGGCAGTGATCGTGCCCCTGTACTGGGCACTGGTGAGGCCGCACCTCGAATGCTGTGTTCAGTTTTGGGCCCCTCAGCACAAGAAGGACATTGAGGTGCTGGAGCGTGTCCAGAGAAGGGCAACGACGCTGGTGAAGGGTCTGGAGAACAAGTGTGATGGGGAGCGGCTGAGGGAGCTGGGGGTGTTTAGCCTGGAGAAGAGGAGGCTGAGGGGAGACCTTATCGCTCTCTGCAACTACCTGAAAGGAGGTTGTAGTGAGGTGGGGGTGGGTCTCTTCTCCCAGGTCACTGGTGACAGGATGAGAGGAAATGGCCTCAAGCTGCATCAGGGGAGGTTTAGATTGGATATTAGGTATAATGTTGTTACTGCAAGAGTGGTCAGGCATTGGAACAGGCTGCCCAGAGAGGTGGTGGAGTCACCATCCCTGGGGGTGTTCAAAAACTGTGTAGACGTGGCACCTGGGGACATGGTTTAGGAGGCCTGGGGGTGTTGGGTTGGCGGCTCGACTTGATGATCCTAGAGGTCTTTTCCAACCTTAATGATTCTATGATTTTATGATTCTATACCCTGGATCTATTTCTTCACCACCCTGCAGCTTGTGAAGTCAATTATAATTGTTCAAATTGAGTGTAAATGCCATCAAATATAAATGTGTTTTCATTCTGCACTTGAATTGCTAAGGAACTAATAACTCTGCAAAGAGGAGGGCACTGGAAATTACCCCCTTGACTTCTCCTTTTCCATTGATGGAGCTATCCTTCGACAACTAATGCAGTAACTCACAGAGAAAATGATACTGGGATAACATTTCATGTATTTTAGCTGTCTAACACAATTTAGCTGTGGGAAACAAGGAGAGCTACTGTCATATAATCAGCCAGTGCATTAGAACAACTGCAGCTACCAGATACTTTCTAGGGAGACACTTCCAGTTTTTTAGCATTTTCAAAGCTCTCAGAAGCTTCAGTAATCCTGAGGATGGAAACTCCTTGTCATGTAGGAGACCCAGGAATGACTCTGAGCCAAAAAAATTACGTCAATTTTATTTTAATTCTGTAGTTCCTGTGCTTCACCCTTACTGCAAAGGGACGTCTGGATTTGCACTAGGAAAACAAGTAGCCTGCCATGCTCTCACACCTTCCAGCTCTTATATCCGCTTAGCTGTCTGATATCAACTGCTTCCCTTGCCAGAAACCCTGAGCTCTATTAATATTTCTCCTGCCATGGCTAATGGCTAGGATAGTAGCCTAACCACTCTTATTTTACCAAGTCCTTCTGGCATGAAAAGTGGGAGAAGAAATTAATTATCACTAGGATTTAACATGACACTTCTAAATCAGATATCTGCAGTCCTAGTGAGCACATCTGGCACGTGACCAGCTTCTGGCATAAAGGCACAGAAACAAATTCTCTGTAAACCCAGATAACAAAGTAAACCATAGGAAATGGAAAGTGCAATGCATTCTCCAAACCAATCCAACCTCCACACAGCTCTCTTGCAATAGATTTAACAGAAAGGAAAATGCCCCATAAAAAGAAGACTGGCAGAGCATATGTGCACCAGAATTTGCTTCTCTGTGACAGGGCGTATCTCTTACCATACTAGAATTATGGAGACCCAACTGAAACTGAGATGCAGCAAGAGATAATACACAAATGAATACTTCAGCTGAGGGATTTCCTGTGTGGGCCTATGTCCTCCATTTTCCTCAGCTGACTAGGAAAAAAAAAAATCTTGTTTGACTTTTTTCTCCATACTTCAGGTACCAGGGCCCTGAGCATGGAAATCTTCCCTTCCGCTTCCACCTCTGAGCTGAAACTCTGACTCACACCAGAGCAGATGGACAGGGAGCGTTCATCCCTTCTCACCTTCAAAATCAACACGCCCATCTCCATTCAGATCCACATCCCGGATGATCTCTTCAATATCCCGATGGCCCACCTGCTGCCCTAGAAGCTTCTTCATGGCTTCTCGCAGCTCACTGGTACTGATCTCCCCATCACCATTGGTGTCAAACTGCAAGTACATGAAAAAAACCAGCAGGGGAAATGAGGTTAATGGAAATGGATCTTTCTCTGGGTTGGATTTTGTATTGTCCTGCTCCTGAGTGCCCTATTTTTCCTGCATTCCTTTTGTGTCCCTCCTTTTCCTCCTTTGGGTGCCTTTTGGATCCAGTCTGTCTTTTCTCCTCAGAAACCCCTTGTAACTGCTGTGTCTGCACCAGCTTTCCTCTTCCTTGCCTCAAGGATTCCCTTATCTTAGTGACTTTCTCTGCTCCTCCCTTGTTTCATGCCTGGCTTGGCTCTTTCTCTGTCTTCCACTGTGCTGCTCTCTCCTCCTCCTCTTCTCTTCCCTAGTGAGTCTTCTCTCTTTCCTGTCTCCTGTTGCTCACCTCTCTGGGGGGCACGCGGTAGGGAGCACTCACCTCTCGGAAGGCATCGCGGAGCTCTTTTACACCAATCATGTCTGCAGTTTCTGCTAGCAGCTTTGGTCCCATCAGCTCAACAAAATCTTCAAAATCCACATGGCCACCCACTTGGGACAAGATGAAAGATTGTGTGTAAGAACTCCATACGTTAGCCAAGCCCAGCACTCACTTTGCACTTCTGTGTGCCCCAGAGAGGGCTTGGTTCTCCAGAAAGCAAAGCACAGAAGGTGCAGGACAGTGGAAGGAAAAGCAGACGTAGTTTTACACTGTCTTTGTATTTTCTGGATTGTGGGCTAGGCAGAATGAGCCCAAACTATTCCATCCTAGGCTGCCATGGACTGTCACATCCTTATGGCATCACGTACTAGGTATTAGAGGCTTGATCATTCTAGTGCTTATAGCAACCCTCTGCGCCTGTGCCAAAGGGTAAGGCAAGGGCACAGCATGATGTTCCTGCATGGCCTGGGCAGTGCCCTGCAGCAATGGTGGAGTCTTGTTCCATTAGCAGTGGCTAATGTATGTCCAACTGTTTATTCATCGTATTAGTCCTTTTTCTTGTTTGTCCCCTATCTGAAAGCTGGCAGTAAAACTCTAAGCACTTGTGTGTCAGGGTTATCAGCTGCTTTTGTGTATGACTGGTTGCGTATGTCACAACTGTTTTCCTTCCCTTGACTAACTTGTCCTTTTTACATTATCATGTGTCAGAAATAACATGCACTAAATATCCTTTTTCCCACCTGCTGAGGGTAATACCCTGCACTGCCTCAGACAAGAGGCGACAAAAAATGATGGTGAAAGACAAGGGGCACAAACACAGCTACAGTGAATCAGATGGGTTTGTCACATTTTTCCATGACTCCAGCAGATGCCCCCATCTGACACTGCCAGCACAGCTTGCTCGCAGCCCATCCCCAGGCACACAGCAGAGCTGCAAACAACCACCATGGAGTGAACAGCCTGTCCATCACGCATCTGACCAAAGCATCTCCATCTTCCCAGGCTGTTTCTTGAGTCTGACACCATCCGACAACAGCTTCAATATGACAGCACCCACAACCTGTGCACTGATGTCTAACGGCCCACATCAAGGGCAGTTCTATACCTGACAGCATAAGCACGAAGGACAACACTTCTGCTCACTGTTCCCATACAGCACAGTCCACGCAGTCCCTTTGATAAGCAAGAAACAAAGGCATGAACTTCTAGGGACCACAAACAAACAGCAGAGATGACAGGGAGTGAAAATGAGAAACAAAAAAAGAGGTGGGGGAAAATCCAAAGGAAAAGAGACAACAGGAGACTGAGAGAGCCTAAGGCAGTGGTGCAGGGCACAGCAGCAACAGGGAGGTACAGCTAGGTGGATATTACTCACGGTTCATGTTGATCTGCTGGGAGAGCTCTATTAGCTCCATCTCAGTAGGCATGTAGCCCATGGTTCGCATGCAGTTCCCCAGGTCCCTGCAGTTAATAAACCCATCCTTGTCTTTATCAAACTCCTTAAAGGCTTCTCTTAATTCTGTGGGAGCGGATCCAAAAAGAACAATATTGTCAGTGACAGCTTGAAATACCTTTTCCAAGAAACCTCCCCAGAATCAGCAGCACTTTATGAAGCCAGACTCCCTGAGATACTCCATATTTTCCCAGCAGATCTCCCTGCAAAGAGGCAATGACTGGAGCAATGTTAAGCTCTTCTATCAGCAGCACTGCTGACCCATTCCTTACAGGAAAGGTTGCTTGGACTACATGTGTCACAAACCGATCATTGCTAAACGGCACTCCCTAAAGAAACTGAAACTAATAAGTTTTCCCAACTTTAACCCCTGCACTATATTATATAGCCCTCACTGTAGGGATTAGCAGGTAACAGCTTCCCTGGAGCCATACTATTGTATCATGCTCTACAACAGTTTCTGTGGAAGTTGGGGTGGACAGCAGTTCCCTGACAGTCAATATCCCATTACTTTACTTATCCTCCCACCCTGAAGAAGCTGGAATGGACACAAATTCCTTCACAGTCAGCACGCTTGCAGTTTTACTTTTTTTTTTTTTGCTGGTGTTTCCAGGAATTATTCCAGTAATCATCTCCCCTGTTTTGCCCCAAATTATTTTACTCCATGGGGGCCAACCTGGAAGGGCCAGCCAGTAGGTTTTCAATGGTCAGGGAGAAAGGTGACACAGAAGGAGCGACAAATTTTACCTTCAATTTCTTCTGGACGTAGTTCTCTATCCTGCAAAAAGAGAACATACTATGTTAAAGCCATTTGCTTGCCACAAATGTAGTTTCAGAATAGCACTTGTTGGTGCAAACAGTTCTGGGACAAGCCAGAAAGTGAGAGAAGAAACAAGAAGGTGATGACATGTTTAATACCATCTACCTAGCAAGGCTTCCCAGCTCTCCACCCCAATGGGAGGGGTGTTAGCCTGCATGCTTTTCTGTGGAAGCCCCTCTCCCTCTCATCTGCTGGACAGGGGGATGACGGGTGCTCCCCCAAAACAGAAGAGACCTGGGCCAGCACAGCAACATGTGTGGCATCCCCACCTGAGGGTACTATAAGCACCTTCATGAAGCTCCTACATCATTCCCCAGCACCAAGTCCTGGAGCAGAGACTGTCCCTGCAGCAGTTATGATCTCCTCTAGAGCTCTAATTGTACCTCCTACTGCAGCTCCCGCTGACACAGCCAGATCAAAACAGCCAGAAGCAGTCCCTGTAACCAGCAGGTCTATACCATCATCTGCTTGGATCACTGCTTGATCCCTGTCCTTCTGGCAGGACAGCGGCAGCCATGAGCTCTCTTACAGCCAACGTCCCAGGGCCATCTCCTACAGTCAGTCCCCACAAAAAGGGAGGAACTTCTCCCTTCCCCCAGCCTCAACTCCATATACAAGCATTCTGAAACCAGGCATGAAGGCAGACACACAACATATGCATCGTCAAGGTCATCTACAAACAAAACAGGACAAGGATTCACCATGTTCAGGAAACACTGCAACTTCAAACATCCAATTTGAATTTCTTGGAAGAAGGGGGAGGATATAAAAGAGTATAGGAAAATTCCAACACTGCACCAGGAAGAAGAGATGAGCATGGAAATGCACTGCTTTCTGGTTTAAATGCCCTTTCTAATTCCTCTCATGGCTCCCAGGCAAATCCAAAACATCTGAGAATTTGGAAACACAGAAACGCAATCTCTTTTGTCGTCTCACTCTTGGCTTTTCCCCTCAACCGTGGGGAGTTTCTCCTTGCCTTCCAGGTGCCCTCCAGCCTCACCCCACGTCCCTGGAGACGGTGCCCTTGATCAGTTTGAGAAGGATGATCCTTTGCTATTTAACCACAGGCTTCTCTGGAAACTCTAATGGCAGCTGCTCAGAGTGCATAGCAAACTAGGACACACACCGGTTTATGTCTGTGCAAAAGTGGGCTGTGCCAGAGAAATGACCAGCTTGCCACTCATAACCTTCCCAGAGGCATCTCTGTGCTGGATGGAACTGTCAGAGCACGCTGGCTCTGCTGTTTCATCCTTCACAGACCTGGTATTTTCAAACATGTCATCCCATTTGTTCTGCTTTCATCAACACCAAGTAATAAAACAATTCAAATGTCTTAGACCGGATGCAGGAGGCATTATTGCCCTCCTGCCTTAGATAAAATAGCACATGAAAACCACCTGTGATCAGTACCAACACCTTGTGCACCTCATTCCAGAGTTCACAAACGTTAATCCCTGGAGACAGTGCTGTGTGCCAACAGCCGGCTCGGCACAGCAGCAGATGCAGGGGTATGATTACCACTGCCACGGTGCAGAGGGTGCCGTGACTCACCCACGGTAACTGCTGTCTTGTGAGAGTGGCTGGGGTAGGACCCAGGCCTTCCTCCAGCACAGTCGTCACAAGACCATCCTCCTCCTTGCTCACTGAAGATCATGTTGCAACTGACATGACTGAGACATGTCGGAAAGGGGGGCTTAAGCACCGGCTCTAATTTTGCATACCAAGGCATTTGCGTTTGCAGGGCTCTGAGCATATCTTTGCACATGCAGATTCTACCATCAGAGAGCCACAGACTGTGAATGCAAAAGGAGGGGGAGGGTTTACGTCCCTCCAAAAATCTGACTCAAGCGATAACTAACGTCATGAAGAGGTTTTCTGTTTTAAATTTGAAAGAAGATCCCCTAAAATGATAAAGGAGGAAAATTGCTCGGGAAGAAATGGGCTGAATCACTCTAAAGCTTTTGGAGAATGTATGGAAAGAGGAATAAAACTGTTCAGAGAGTTTAGATCCTAGATATGAGCAGAGGTGATCCTCAGAGAGTCCATTACAGGTAATGGTCTTACCCTCATTTACTTCTGTTCTATGTACAATAAATTCTTTTGGTCTAGAGAGTCAGTAAGAGTAAAGCTGTTTATCAGATGCACATATTCTACATCAGGGTAGTTAGAGACACCACTAATCCTGTTTTGGAAACTTCTTATGGTACTGTGATTTTCCAGGGCCTAAATGGCATGGATACCTGTCCAGCTGTGAGCCTTCCCCTGGGGAGCTGGACCTCCCTCCTATGTTGGGTAGCTTTGTGCCTGTGTGCTTGTGTGAGAATATTACATTTTCTGTTTCAGTGAACTGGCCCAAGGAATATGTGATCACTTAGTGGCTGAAGGTTAGGAAGAACAAAAACTATTTGATCAATAGCGACAAATAATGATTCTTTTTTGGGTTGTTGGTTGAAGAAGAGGTTTCAGAGATGAAGATCTAGGTGTCTCCTACAGCTGTAGATAACCATATTAACACACGAGTAAACCAGAGATTTCTTACAGAGGCAAGAAAGCTCTGACTCTCAGGTAACTGGGGTGAGCTTTGTTTCACCAGAACAACATGGAATGCACTGGGTGAATATCTGACAATGCACCTATTCACTCATATCTATCCATAAAAAGTGTGTTAATAATGTGTTTCTGTATGTCTTTAAATTCTTGTTATTGTAGGAATCAAATGCTTATGTGCAAAAATATGTTTTACTTCTTGTAAAGATACAATACTGGGGTGCGCGTTTCTGTATATGTTCAGGTGTATGCGTTTGAATTTACATACAAACACATATTTTTATTTTTTTTATATAAATGCATACGTTATATGCATATGAACACACAGTTACAAATAGGTGTGACTGGGGATGGATGTATGTAGCTTTGCTATTCATCTGTGTGTGTATGAGTAATAGCATTTGGTAGGCTGGCACTATTTGCAAATATGAGGACAGACTGATGTTCTTTCGTTTATTTGGCTGGGATTGCTGCAGTGTTGGGCTGTGTATGATAGTGCACAAGAGATTGCATTTGGGTATCTGTGAGGAGGCAGATGCATGCTTATTTCTCCTGGTACTAGTGTGCTCACTGTGAGCTGATAGGAACGATATCAAATATGGGCATCTCTGTGGGACAGCTTGTTCCCAATGTGGATGCCCTGATTTGCATTTAAGTGGCTATTTAGGCCTTAAATGCTAATCTGAGCCTCTGGGAATGAGATGTGGATGTCTTGCTGGAATAACAGCTTTGAACACTGGACTCCTCCTGAGTCCATATGATTATGTAAGTCCTGGAGTCCTAAGTCCTTCTCCTGAGTCCATATGATTATGCTTACTTGAGTGTAGGCTTGGATCTATCTTCCATAGCTGCATTTTTAGAATCCTCCTTTCTTGGTGTTTATGCACGGGGATATCTCTGCACATCCTTCAGGTTAGACATTTGCCTGTGACTGTATTTGCACTTGGAGCTGGAGCCGGGATGCTCAAGACCCAGGGCTGGGTGTTACAGAGCTCCACGCAGACGGAGCGCATGGGCAGCTCCGCATCCCCGGCTCACATCCACGTGGCTTTGTGCGTGTCTCGCCCGGCTGGGTGTAACTTACGTACAGGCTGCCTGTTTTCTGCGAAGCCCTTCCTCAGGAAGATGCATGCTGGCCCCAGCAGGTTGTGCATGACGGCGCAGTTCTGGGCCAGCACCATGAGCGGACCCTGGTACTCGCAAGCCGACGGCCCCTCTTCACTCGTCTGGACAGCCTTATAGCACGTCTTCTCCTCATGGCGGATCTTCCCAGCCAACCAGCAGCAAGCAAACAACACAACAGAGGATGTTACCTCCCCATCTCGCCCAGCCGTTCCTCTGAAGTTTTACTGAGCCACTTCACAGAGACATTATTGCTAAATTTCCTTCATCTGGTCCACGCTGTGTCCCCCCCAGCGGTCTATTAGGATTTGTACAGAAGCAGTAAGTCCAGGAGTTCACTTTCAAAAGCTGATAGAAGTACAACCAACCAGGAGAATTTCACTTTGAAACGACATCAAACTCTCAGCACTGCTCACATCTACCCAGACACAGCCCAAAGGGCCACGCTCCCACTATCAGCCCCAGAGTCAGCGATCCCTAGAATGAGCTGCAAAGGACGAGCACACCCCACAACCTAACAGTACATGTGCCAGCCTGTGCCCAGGGTGAAGCTGCTGGCAGAGCCGCTTCAGCCAGGGCATCCCCAGGAGGCCAGGCAGAGCCCGCACAAAGACCCTGCATTAGGCTCCGCGTTACATTTCAGCAACACAGCATCACAGGCTTTATAATATTATTAGAAGGCCGTCTACAGCATCAGGTGGCTCTGCCAACTGCTGGCTCACACTCCCCGTGCCACTTCTAATTAGTTACATCCTCAGGGTCTCAGGCAGTTACTGTACTGGCCTTTTGTAATCACTGACAGTCCCAGAGTGGAGATCAGGCACAAGCACAACAGTTTTGTCTGTTTGCCTTTGCACATTTTCCTAAGTGCACACGTCCTGCTAAGCTAGGGCTCCAGAACAGAATATGGGTTTTATAAGGAGGCACTGCTTTCCTTTTATAGAAATGCATTTCCCTGGCTCTGCAAGAAAACTCTTATCCTGATATTCCCATGCAGCTATAAAAAGCCAGCACAACCCACAGGACCCTTGGTTTTATAGAATAAACATTAATCATACATCAGATTCCTCTTCAGGAATTATTCTACTTTTACAGCCAGTGTTCCCAGGGATGATCAGAGAAGCTCTGTCAATTGTCATTGTCTCTATTAACCCTTTCCTTAAAGCCTGAGGTGCTTTTTCAGGCTAAAAGACCAGATATGCACACATGCCCCAGTCACACTTGTCTGAGTCTATTGTGTCTGCTCGCTGTGTCTGCCACGTGCCATTATATTGCACAACTGTTCGTAGATTGCATTTTTGTACACAGTCTTACACCAATCTGCTCATGTATAATGTCATGTGAATATCAAGGATCAAAACAAAAACAACTCAAAAAGCAAGCCATGGAGAAAGAAAATGATGAAGCAGAAAAGCATTTTCGTTGCAGTCATGGATGAGGGAGAAAACTGTCTCTGATTAAGTCTGACACATAGGACACTTGTCCTTAAAAACCTGAAAGATGAGCATCCGTCCACAAATGGCATATTACTAGCTCAGCTAAATGTCAAGGCATCTGTGTTGAACTGCACAGCTTCGTGATACCAGTGCAATATACTTTCAAAATTATCAGCTTTATTTCCTGGCACATTTTTCAGTTTAATATACCAAATAATATGAATCATTTAAAATAGCCCACATCAGTTCTGTGTTTAATTCCAGTGAAGCCACGTGAAAGATCGAAGGCCCCACAGCCCCTAATCCTTGTCTGCTGACCCTTCCAGTCAATAGAGTTTATTACCAAGCCACAGAGCAGTACTACAGAATGGTCATCCCGTTATTTTCCTGTGTAGATAGAAATTGCCAGTTTGATGAAACAATTGCCAAGACCCACCAAGGATCCTGACCAGACACCCCGATGCAGTGCCAGGACAACAAGGTGCACGTCTTAGCAAGACCCTGACAGGGGATCCCTGCCCCGCTCTGCCACTGCAGGCACGATTTATGGTATTCCATGTTCCCTCTGCCAGCAGCCCCCCAGGTTTCTCCTGCAAGTATCCCCACAGGTTCCCTCCACCACAATCCTCTACACCCTGGCAGAGCCAGAAAGGGAGCTGTGAGATGGGTACGTGGCAAAGCAACGTCAGCTGTCCGTTACAGGGGAAAGAGCAATGTGGATGACTAGGAAAATACAAGGACAGGACTGGGGAGCTCAGGCTTTCCCTGTCCCTTCCCTGAGCAAAGGGCCACTACCCTTCCTGGCTGTGTCAGACCAGCAGACTGTGGAGAGGGAAGAGACTGAGCTGATTTAGAGATGGCTGTAGTGATGGTAAATGGTGGCAAAGCAAGGGACCTGGATGCCAAAGCTTTCCCTTTCTGCACAGCAGAAGCACAACAGGATTCACCTCATTTTCCTGCCTGCGTGTCAGAGGGACTTGGCAGAGTGGCAAGCCCAGAGGGGCCTCTTCATCCTGACTGCAGTGCCTCCCCGAGGGAAAGGCAGCCAGGCTGGCCACTGGGATCACTGCGGGGACGTTGTAACAGTGGGAAAGTGAAGCTGCCAACAACAGACTTTGTGGAAACAAAGCCTGAGCATAGCCACCAAAACAGGCAAGGTACCCCTGTGTCAGCCAGTCCCAGACCAAGTCAGCCAGTGCCCGGGAGTGACTCCCAAATTTGGGGTTGAAATCATTTATTCAAGAGATCAGTCTGTCACCCAAGAGCAGCTTTCACACACGTTGTCTACAGTCCCTCCTCTTTACCATTTCAGCAAATGTGTTTGCCCAAGGTAAAATCTGAGAAAAAAGCCTGGGATCATGAAACAGCCAAGTGAAGTTGTGCAATGTTAAGAATGATCTGCAAAGTCTCTACTACAATCACGTGCGTTGTGATCAGAAGAACGGCAGAGCCCCAGGACCTGTCAGGCTGAGTGCCCGAGGTCTTAATTCATGGCTAGCTGGAGCAACGTCTGAGAAATTCTCTAATTCAGCTTTGCAACTCTCTCTCATTAGTCCTGCCATCCCAGGCCTTCTAACTAGGCACAAAGTGCATTATTCGAAGCAGCTTTTAGGAATGAAAGCATAAATTACCTAAAAGACTGACAACACAGAACTTATAAGCTCTTGAATTCATTTTGATTCAAGCAGCCTGGCCACACATCAGACTTTAATTGCAATCATCTTGATCATGTTGAGCACAGCTACAGCCAACTCCTTTTATTGCAAGTTGGAGACCTACAAGCAATCAAGTTGGCTTTTCATATGTGCAGCATTTGGGTAAACCTCAACTACTGCCTCTCCCTGAAGGTCACCCTGACCTAGGGACTGGTCTCAGCACTGCCTAACTGCTTGGTGATGAATTCCCTCCTCATGTATCCCAGCTCCCCTGCAGCAGCACTGCGCCATTACTGGCTTTGTTTACAGCAGCCGAAATAACAAGGAAACTGCGTTCCTAGACAGAAGAGGCAAATTTCTGGCCAGAAGAAACTCCCTGCCCAGGAGGTCCTCTCCCCAACAGCTCCCTCCGAGAGGAGCTTTCCTGGGTGGCAAGGTCTGCTGGACAGACCATCCTGATGACAGTGGCATTTCACTGTCAGCAAGGTCTCCACAGAGGTAGCTCCTCATTGCAATACTTCGGATGCTTAGCATAACTTTTTCACTTACGGGGAGTGAATTGCACAGCTTTTTGCCGAGTTATTAGATTTGCAGCAATACTAAGTGAGAACCGTGCAGCTGTCAGGTACACAGTGCTGCAAGACCTTCCTCAGTCAAACAAGAAATATTTCTGGGGCGCGTCGCTCCCATTTCAATCTAGTCCCTAACAGCAGAAGCATTTCTGAATCTAATTTGTCCTGGGATCACTGTAAAACCTCAGCACAGAGCAGACCGCGGGTTGAAGCCTAACAGATACACGTGGCAGTTCACAGATGAAGTCCAGCTGAGCCCAAGCATGTAGACACACAGGCCATGCTGATGTGTAACGTGAGGCACGAACACACAGCCAGGGCCCAGAGTATCCACTCACAAACAGAGGCATGGACAAAGAGATCACAGAGATCACATGCTTCTGTACCCAAACACATACCAACAAAACTAGATGTGTGCATACGCAAGGATGGATACACACAAAAACATATGCATGTTTACATACAGACTTCTGTGAGGTCATCCACTAGCAACTATCTACACACACAGCACCATACAAGCAGGGGTACGTGTGTGACGCACACAAATTCCCGCCTATACACTCACAACAAACGCTGCACCTCCTGCTCACGCATCTCAGGATGCGTACATAGGGACATAAAGAGCTAAGGAGACACACATACTTGAGATGGGCTCATTAGGTGTGCATATTCTTACATACCAACAGGAATACATACAGGTACGTGCCCATTCACATGTACATGAATGTATGTTCCTACATAAAGGACACACATGACTAGACCCATGCAGACACCTCTCAACTGAAGCACATGTTCACACACAAACTCACATGTATACACATACATCAAGATGCCTGTACAGAAGATGTGTGCCAGCATACCGTGCACATCAACAAGCACAACCTCGCACATACCCAGAGGACAGCTATACACACACACAGAGAGCAGGACACAAGCCTACCCGTGTGCATGCATACGCACACATTTACACACATGTTGAGGCACCCAGCATCCCGGGCTCTAACGGCTGCACTTGCATGAGCAGCTCTTACAAAACAAGACTGGTGAAGAGAGCTGAACCCTTCATACACACCTCTGTGTTTCTCCCACCTCCCGTTCCGATCTAGCCACGACGTCACCCATCCCAAGAAGCAGGGCTGGAAATGCACAACGCACTTTGATTCAGGGAACATACCTTTTTTGAGAGGTTTCTCAGTGGAGACTTCACACAGTTGCCCATAATATGTTGAGTTTGCCTTTCCGGTGGACTTGGTTATAAAGGAACTGAAGCAACTGATCCCATTAAAGGTATTCCTTGGGAGCAAAGCAAGAAAGGCAGTGCCAGGCAAATCCAAACAGCTACTGGCTGCTGGGGCTTCCCTCTTCAGGGAGCTTTTTCTCTCTCTGCCTCTCTCTCTCCGTGTTTTTACTTTATGTTCACTTTCTTGAAGAGATGAAGCAGGAAGGAGAGGGAGGGGAGAGAAACAGACAGAAAGAGAGGGAGAGAGAGGGAGAGAGAGAGAGTGAGAAGGGGAGAGAGAGGGAGGCGGATGTATAATCTACATCAGATTAATGTTCAAATCCCTCCCACCCCCCTCAATCTGCAGGCAAGATTGTTTCACTCATGGGAGAGGGCTGATTCAGGGAGAATTAAAACAGAGAGGCACCGCAAGAAGTGATTTCAGCGATGAGTTCAGTGAATCCAGCTAGTTTGGGTCCACACAGCCTCTGAACATCGCATCCCTACCCACCCCCCCTTCTAACTCCCCTTGGCTTTTCAATCGCCAGAGAGCTAGGCTGGCCAGAAGGCAATCCACTTAGGGGCTTGGAGCAGAGTCCAGAGCTTGTTTCGGAGCAGAAATGGACCATTTATCTGGGTGGGACCTGTTTCAGTTTATAAATACCAGCAGACCTAGAAGTCCCTCATTCTTTTCCTGCCACGGTAGAAGCAAGCCTGGAGGTAGCGGTCCAGGGACCCTACAAAACTGTGAGCCCCAGGATAGTAATTTTTAACCACAAGGGAGAGACCTTGAGCCAGTCTTGTGGTAAAGTTTTTCCAGCTTTCTGCAAGTAGAAATCAACTGGTGGTTTACCTGCACAAGTCTGCCAAAGATGGGCTCACAACTGAGTCCTAAATCTGAACAGCCCCAGGCTAGATAATGTGAAGCAAAGAATTTGGATGTCAGATCCATCCGTTCCATTTCCAAGCACCCAAGTCCTGTAATAAATAAGAGGCTCCTAAACCTAGAGCCAGCTCTGAACTCCGGCCCTTAGGCCTGTTGTGGTAACAGAATAATCTCTGAAAGAAAAGGGTTGAGTCCCCAAGTAGATTTTCCTCTGATCTCAGGCTGAGCATAAGAGCATTCAGTCTGAAGAGAGATTTAAACTGCATAAAAAACTCACCATCACACCCAGGGAACAGGACCTGAACAGGACAGTGAATGCACCCTTAACTATGAAGCCACCAGAGCTGCAGCTCCGCAGTGATAAGAAGCCATGGCATGAAGAGCTACCTCCTTCAAGAACTGTAAAGACCAAGATGACACAGTGGTCATCCTACACCCTGTCCATGCAGCAGGCTGGTTGGGCACTCAGGCGTTCAGCTGCAAGATCTGACAACTTTCTTTGCTAGTGTGGTTCCAAACAAAAGGCTCTACAAAGACCTAACCCATGGGCTGAGTACTTGCACCACATGCTTTTTTGTGCAGTAGCCAAGGACTCACTCTCCTGGCAGCTCTAGGGCTGTAGGACAGAGAGGGATGAACTATCAATGTCACAACAATGCAGGGATTTCTCCGGTCTGTGGCAAATTAAGTATGACTATAAGGTGAATCAACAGTTGCTTTAGAGCTTAGAGGCTTCTTCTACCTGAGGAGATGCATTGAGGAGTCCAACCATGACAAGAGTCAACAGCTTTTCCAGTTCCAGTTGCAGCCAGAAATGCATGGCCACGTGGGATGGTGTTTCTTACTCTTCCTTGTACCAACCACTTCCCAAGAGTGAAGGCAGTGGAACAGCCTCCTCTCAGATCCCCTCAACGCCGCCTTCACTGCATGGCCTGGGAAGGAACTGCACAAAGGTCCACAGGCCCTCCAAAGTAAGAAGCTGCAGCAGCAGATACTGGAAGACACCCCTTGTACCCAGGGCAGGCTGAGAGAGGGACAGAGGGGACAGGGAAGCTCTGGTCTGGAAGACCTCCATAGCAGAGCCCACCCACGATGGGCTGGGAAGGGAAACTGTTCTGGAGCTGGGCCTGTCTCCTGCTGTCAGAGTTTGAAGACCCCTGATGGAAAATATACAGTCACTCCCTGGGGGCTGTGTCAGCCCTGAGCCTCGCAGCGGGGACTTCGCAGGAGAATGACAAAACTCCCAGCTCCTCTCAAGACTGCCATCTTTAGCTCTATTTCTCTTTCCCCTCTTAAAGCAGCTAATGGGAGGCTGATCTACCCTCGGCCAAAGTGCCGGTTGTTAATAATGTCCTCTGTCAGCTGGAGCCATTCCCCAGGCTCCTTGTTTATTGATGAAGTGCTTGTCTCCCTTGAGCAGAAGCTGCCACACAGCAAGTGAGGCGCCTGGGCTCCTTCCCGAAACAAACGACTCCAATTCCAGAGCAGAGAGGAGAGAGAATCGCCTCCCAGCTGCTAATGAATCTCCCCTTGACAGGCAGCGCAGAGGCCAGGAACACCCTGCAATTGAGAAGTGCCCGCTTCCCGCATCCTCCTGGAGAGAGGGAGTGGAGCAAGGGAGTCAGGCATCTCCTGCCAGAACAATCCATCGCAGCCCCCGGACTGCCATGGGACAGCTTTGGAAAACAGCTGTTCAGCGTGTCTTAGAGAGCTCTAAAAGCCTCTCAACAAATGCTGAGATGGTCACCCTCTAAATATTAGCTTGTACCAGAGCATTCAGAGCCAGCCGCCATGGCATGCTGCCGCGTTTGCCTGCTCTCCTGCTTTTCTTCTCTGCAGCTGAAGGCAGCTGTAGGAAATGTGCAGGGCCGAGTGAGAGGGCCGAGACCTGCTGCCAGGCTTGGCAGGGAGTTTGCAATCCAGGAAGGGAAGAAGCGATGGGAGCCCACTTGCACCAGGTTTGCAGCAGAGTCACAGTCCTTCGACTCTCCAAGAACTCTGGCAGAGCTGCAAGGGGCCCAAGAGGCACGATCGTAAACAATTTTCTTATCTCCTTATTTACCCTGAATCTCTTAAGAGCAATTGGGCAGCACATCACAATCTAGCGGACAGACCCCGCTGACCTCCGAGGAAGAAAATCACTCTCTACATTGGGATCTTGTTCCCATCACCACCACAGGCAGCTTAGAGATAGGCAGGAAAGTGGAGTTGGCAGAGAGGTCATTAGAAGATTAGGTTAGAAGGAACATATTTTCTCCCTTCCTCCAACTGAGGCTGCTGTAAGAGAACAGGATGCTGAGAATAAGTGTGTCAAAAACATTTGTGTGTAGGTGCTGATCTGTGGGTATGCCTATATCTGGGGTAGTCAGTATGCGTGTGGGAGGGCTGCACATGCATGTATACTGGTTTTCCCACACTGTTCTCTGTGGCAATCACACTGTTCTTTTAAGGTCTGGGGCTCTGGTGTAAACTTTCTAAAAATCAGTAGGAACTTTGTGAAAATGTGAGTCTTGCCTGTGTGCCTGCATCCCTTCCTCTCCCCTGAGGTCCAAGGTGGAGAGCAGAGACCTCAGTGGATGTGGTTTGGCACAGAGCGAGGTCTCAGCTCACGGGAGAGAAGCGTTTGGCACACTCACTGACCTGAGCACAGAGCAGGGAGGAGGCTGGGTGACTTGGCATTGGACAGGGAGTGATTTAGGTGGTTTAATATGTCTGGATTCTTTAAAAGGCAGCAGTGCTGTGCTTTGGGCTGGCACCTTTGGCAGAAATGCTCGTTCCATAGGAAAATGTTGGATCCCACCATAGCTAATCACTTGGTGGCTGCCAGAAACTTTATCCAGCGGCAGCAAATATCCAACAGCCACAACAGAAAGAACAAAAGTCAATCCAAAACTTAGGATCGCTTATCAGACTGTAGCTTTGCTTGGCAAAAATTCCAGTGGAAGTATGGATTTGTACAGGGAGACGGTTCAGATGCCAGGCCCATTTCCGTGCACAGTCTTTCACTTGCTGGAACGTTATATCAGATGGTTGTTCTCAACACAACACAGACACTTGAACAGGGCAATATCAGTAGGTAGGGTGTTTAATCTCTGAGGGGACTATATAGTAAAGCAGGGAAAACTCATTCCTACCATCTTTTCACTGAAGTCCACAGTTTTACCTAAGAGCCCATTGCATGCCTCGAAGATTTAGTATTTTAAACTACACCACCTTATTTAATTTATCCTAACAGGGCAAGAATTTTTGGTCTATGTTTTCCAATCACAGAGTGGAGAATGCACACGTTGATTAGTAGTTTTCAAGTCTGCTCCAAATCACCCTTTAAATGGTGGCTATTAGTCTCAAGTATTTCACAAGAAACAGCCCAGTCTTGTTTACTGGATGACCTCAGATGAGCCTAAGCATTTGGAATTGCTGATATCCTCCCATTGCCAGTGCTGTCAAGGGCCTCATTTCAAAGCTCATGACCACTGGAACATGCACTGGCACTCTAAACTTCTGTGACTGGCTTCCCTCTCTTCTTCTGCGTCAGGCTCCTGAGTGCTTTTGTTGCTCATCAAGTTGTGTCTTCTAACCTCAAATGATCCTTGGATGGTTCCATACTCCAGTCAGACAAGTACAGGTCCATCTCAAGGGGAGGCACCAGCAGGTATTGGTGGATGCAGTCCAGATCCTCATCTAGGGGGAGGAATATTTCTGTGGAGAGTTTGGGAACTTTCTTTGCTGTCAGCTGTTCCAGGAAGAAAGTGTTGCTGACTCATGCTGTGCATAATATTCCCCTCCATTAGAGCAATTGTATCATATTCAATCACAAACAACAGAAATGTTATTAAAAAGACCAAGGATATTTTCCATCCATCTCAATGTAACAAAGCCTGGACTGTCAACTTCTGTTTAGAACAGCTTTGGCTGTAATTAGCTAGCTTTATTCTGCGTTAGATGAAAAGAGATGGGAACGTTCCATCTCCTGACACCTTCCATGCAGATCTGGTCCACATATTTTGCACTAGCCCAACTTCCAAGTCCCTGCACAGGAGACATGTTGGCCAGAGCACAATGTGTTGTGGAAATTTTCTGCTTTCAAGATCATCAATGGGCTACAAAAAGACAAGTACAAGCTTGACAGCCCAGAAGCTGCTGTGACAATTTGCCATGTATACGCAATACAAAGATTGTTTAAAACAAACCTTACGTGGTCCCTTCCCTTTGCTCAGGAATATGAGAATTGTGAATCACTCTCTATCCCTCTGGGACTACTGCAAAAGCAGCTAATTCTGCCCTGGCTCCCTCACCTCTTTCAAAGTAGAAGGGTCAGGGGGTTAGTATTTGGCTGGCATGTTTAAGTGCTAGCTCACTAGGTGAGCAGATGCCTGGGAACCAATACTAACCACACACTCCAAACCAGCCCTGTAGCACTACATGAGATCCGCCACTATAAAACTGAGGTCTGCCTCACTCCTATTTTGAGTTAGGGTCTGACAGCACCATTAGAAGGATCAAACTGTGCATCCCAGTATAAGAACCCTGGCTGTATCTCAACACAGCTGGTCACAAACTACCTAAACACTTTTTGCGTTATTTCAGCAGAACACAGGGGGGTTGCTGGCGGTTTTCTACTTCCTGCCTTCAACCGTTGTGACATGATGCCTCACAACGTTACACGGTTGCCTGCTTCCTTCCAAGAGCAGAGAATGTATTTCATCTGTGTGGGATGAAGCAATGCTATATATTCTTTCCAAAGATGGTTGCAAGGTGCAAAGTACACTAGGGGAGGAACGGGTGGAAGAATATTGGAATATTGCTAATGACTTCATTTATAGATAGGATTGAGTTCATGGTCTTACGTTGGTGCAGAAAGCTACTAAAAAAATAAATATGACCATACAAGCTACAACAGCTGTTTGTCTTTATTTCTAAGCAGGGCATTTCATTGAAATTGGGGGATTACTCAAATTCATGGGCACTGCTGTTGCTCTGTAAGGTCACAGGAATGTCAGAGGATTATTGAAAGGGAGCCCAAAGTTAGCTAGGCGTCTTTTACTGGATGCACACCATATAGCTGCTTGTTATTGGAAATCAATACCACTCATGGACTCATCAGGGAAAAACGGTTACTGAAGCTGCGACGTTACAAAGAACCACAGCTAATTCAGCTGACAAATCTGCAGCCCAGCCACTACATCTAAAGCTAAACTCTTCCCTGACACTTTGTGCAAACCCAATATTGCATGAAGCAAAAGTCAAGGCGGTATAGGTTGATGGAATGCACTAATTTAAATTATGATTAATTTATTATTGAAAGAAAGATTTTCTTCTCTCAAAAGATAAGCTGAATCTAACCAGAAGGTTTGTGTATTTCAGTGTATTAGATCATGCTGCTGTATATTTCATGAACGGAATATTTAATGAATGTTCTTTTAGCTTGGTTTTATTTTGATGTCTTTCCATATCCTTTTAAAACAGATTTGTTTAAAAAGTAAATCGCTGACAAAGATTAATGTTTGTTGGCAGACCCACTGCAGGCAGGAAGCTTATCCATTGCCCCTCAGTGATTCTGTATGTCTGGCTCCCATCCCTCAAGCTCCTTACAAGCAATAAATGTGATAATTTTTCCTCCAAGCTGAGGGGAGCCGAGTAGATGTGCTCAGGTGAAACAGTGTTTTTCAGTGTCTGCGTCCGTTACATATAGAAAATATGTGATACGTACCTTGGAAGGCATGATGTATGTTGGCAGGCAGGGTTGTACGCGTACACTGATTGCTTTTAAGCACAGAAATGCATACGTGTGTAGAGAGGTGGCTGCATAGCCACAGAGAAGACTTAGCAGAGGCTGCATACGTACGGGCTGTATGTATACAGACAAGGCATGTATATGAAGGCTTTTTACGTCAGGCTACATGCACGGACACGGGCTGTGCCAACACATGCAGGAATGGAAGCACGGAGGCCATACAAGCCGCACGCGGGTACCCAGACCCCTGCAAATACCCGCCCGGCGGTCAGCGGGACGCCCGGCCCGGCTCTCGCCTCCATCACGGGAAGCCGGGGGCTCTCCCTGGGGCCGACACGCTCACCGGGGACCGGGCGGAGCCCGAGGCCCGGCGGGGCGGGCGGGCCCGGGGCGCCCAGGGCCCGCGGGGTCTGTGCCGGGCCGGGGCCCCGGGGAAGGAACCGGCCGGGCCCGCAGCAGAGGGCGCCCGGGGGCCGCCGAGCGCGGCGGGACCGGCCGGGCCGCTGCTGCCCCGGGGGCGCCCCGCCGGAGGGCTCCCCGCGGCGGAGAGAAGGGCTGCGAACAGCCGCCCCCAGCGGCCTTTCCCGGGGAGCCCCGGCGGGCCCGGCCGCCGCTCGGGGCGCGCCGCCGGCTGCAGGAGCGGCCCCCGCGGCCCCGGGACGCCCGGCACTCCCCGCGCCCTTTGGGGGCCCTCTGGGGCCGGAACAAGCCTTCAGAGGTGCTGCAAAAAGAGGAGGAGAAGTCGGGGGAGGATTCGGTGTTTCTTCTGGGTTGTTTTTCCCCTCCCAGCCTGTGCACCCACACTCCGTACCAGCAAAGCTAAGGCTACGTAACGGGATTGGCATCACTATGGCGGTTGGTTGTTCTGAGCCAGGAGAAGTCTGTTCACCCCAAATGACTGTGCCACTTTCACAGCTACTCATTTACCGTGTTAGAGACTGTCCTCAGTTCGCCACGAGCCCTGACACACCACTGCTTCCCCTGCCTTATGGCACGGTACAACACAGCACGTGAGCACTGCAAGCCCAGACCTTTCACCTTCACCTTCACCATCCCACAGCGTGACACCCGAAAGTTTCCATCACTGGTGTCGCCGCTCCAGCACAGCCCAGTGCGCTGCAGCCTCCTCACTAATACACAGGGGCAACTGAAAACTGTGGTTATTGAGCCATTAACCACTATCCCTTGGCTGGGCTGGCCGGGGCTCCCCTGCTCCCCGCAGGCGGAGCTCCACACATGATCTTGATGCAGTGACTGCTCTTGGGCAAAACTCCTGTTAGAATCAGCTGAAGCCGAAGCCGTTGGAGGGAACAAGGTCAGCCTGCAGATGAGGAGACCAGAAGGGTGAGAGGCTGGACAAGGCACTTTTTCCCTACCCGCTCCTGGCTCGTTTAGAGGAGAATGTTCTTGACAACTGCTTCCCACACAGGCAGCCCAGGGACACATCCTGCCCCAAAACGGGGCCACTTCTGTCATCCCAGTTTGCTGTTAGGTCAAGTAAGATGTGTTCAAAACTAAAGCCATGAGGAAAGGACAATGGAGCAGGACAAGAAAAGGAAAATGATACAGGAAATGCAGAAAGATTCCTTCCCTATTTTAATGGTAATGTAGACTAGATGCTGCCATTAAAGCAGGAGTGGGAGACAGTGCAGATAGGAGAGGCTTTTAACTCCCTGTACAAATAGAAATACAAAAGCCCCTTTGGCCACAGTGCTAACAGTAGAAGCCTGTAAATATTTAATGATTCCCTACAGCATTGTTTGACCCCTCTGATTCCCATGCTACCAGAGGCAACTGACAGAAAACTGTTGGGGAATCACTTCACTGAAAAATTTAACAGTCAGGCAGAGTGTGAAAGCTAAACAGCTCTGTAAACGGTCAGGTCCCATACAGCAGGATCGCTTGCAAATTAATATTGCATAGCAAAGGCCCGGAAAAAGCTCTTCTTAAAGGTGCCAGCTAGGCCAACACAGTGGCACAGGAGGAATGAAGCAAGGAGAACTGGCGGCTTTCTGTGCCGCATTACCCATACCGCGCTGTGCCGCAAACCCGGTGCCAAGCTGCCGCATCGCCGCTGCCCCAGGAGCCCTGCTGCTGCCACAAAACTGTTGCATCGTGGTCCCTGCTGCCACCGCACTGCTGTCCCAGTCTCTGTGCTGCTGTTGCTACTGTTGTCACATTAATAAACTCCATCCTGCCACCAGGCTGCCACCCCACCGCCATCCCAGCTGCTGAGGGAATCACTGCTCCTCTGCTGTTATGGACGGGCAACTGCTCAACACTGCACAGTTGCTAAACTGTGTCCTGTAGCCACACTATAAGCGCTACAGGACCATCATGCTATACTGCTCTGCAGGGGTGATAGCATGCTCCTTTTTGCTCCATGACACTCCTTTACCACTTGGACACTCCAACGCTGTCCTGCTGCCAGGCCAAAATTTTATGAAAAGCCCTCCCCACGCTCCCTTTTCTTGCCGCTTTCCCACTTTGCTGCATTATCACACATGCATTTCTTGCCAACTACACCCGTGAGTCACTGCACTGCTCTCACGCTGCACCGAGCTACCGCTGCTGCAGGGCCACTGTAAAACACTGCTGCCCCACTATCGCACGCGTGGTATAACCCGCCCGTACTCACACTGCACTTCTGTCACCGTGTCAGTCTGTGGCCTTGCCCTCGTGCTCACTCACAGCTGTGCTTCAAAAACTGCAGCGCAGTGGTAGCACCTCACCCGCTGCCTTCTGCTACAGCGGGATGGTGCTGTCAGATCAGCACAGCCCCTTGCTCATATCACACCAGAAGTAATCACTGCTGTATAGAATAGCTCCCATCTGGAATATTGTATTACTACATCACTAGACTGCTAAACTCTTCTGTCAGGCTACAATGCTACACAATTATCACGCCTGTGCACTGCCAAACTCCTACCTCATGGCACCAGTATCACATCTCTGTTCTGCCACAGGATTGCGTTACCACACCACTGCGGTGTCAGCGCTGTGTTCTCTAGGCACTCGGTGCCGTGCAGCACTGCAAGCTAACCTGGTACAAACTCCACAGCAGAGTGCTTTTCCGCAGCTGCCTTGCCGATCCAGTGTGCAAACATGTCATTAGACTAAGATGACATCCTGGCTTATACTAACACATCATTACGCTATCCTACATTTGTTATATTCATGTACCACTCAATTACAAAATGGTAAAATGCCCTAAAAGAGTATTATTGCTTTATTATATTAGAACATCACTGCACCAATAGAGCATGAGCCTAATTAATAAAATATCACTGCATCCTGTATCCTGGCAGTATCTTAGCATTCTCCTGGAGTACACACCCACAGTGCACTATATTGCTGTGCTGGTTATATAAACATGGCACTTCTGCCTTCACTCCGTCTTTTTTTCTGCACAGCTACAAATCTGTCTCCCTCAGACACAACCCTGTAGTCCTGGGCTGCTCCTTTTTGCTGTTACTGCAATAATGACATCCTCCATGAAGTCATCCCTGCAATCTTTTCTGCGTATCTGATTGTACCACTGTAGCATCTGCATCTGCGACCATATCACTGCACCACCGTGGAACACCAGGGTGATGTTCCACATCTGTAGAGCTGGGACAAGATATGTTGGTGCCACTGGGCCACAGTGCTCTGCTGCTGCAGGTATGCATCACCGTGCTCCTCTCCTTCTGTGTACCACAAAATTACTGTTTTAACTGTTTCACAGTGGACTAGAGAGAAGTTCTTGTATTAAATAAATTGTCTGCTGAGCTGTTGCTCTCTTCTAATTACAATGTGGAGCAGACTGGTGTTACAGCCCCCGCAGCCTTGTACTGCAATCCTGGACACTTCTGCACCTGTGTCCCTGCCTCAGCCCAGGCTGCGACTTGGGCTCCTGCAAGTTTAAGTCCTTGCCTGTCTCAAAACATTACTCACATTTTTACACAACGCTTAGCATTTGTTTCTTCACTCACAGAAACAAAATTTCCATCATTCAGCTCCATGACAGAATTTCCACAGTTCTTATCATTGGGCCTTTATTCATCCCAGGATTTTGATATCACTACAAAAAAATCCTCACATCTCTCTTCCTGTATCCAGCTCTTTGCGTATCCCACATTACAGTTCCCCTTCTTGTACCCACAAATCCCCCTGCACAGCCCACTCCTAAAATCTCCACTAGATGGTTGTGCTCTCATAGCTACTTCAAACAAAGCAAGTGAGAGAAGAATACAGAGAGAAATGGGAATAAATCATATTATGCTCTAAAAGATAGATGTTGGTGTTTGTTTATAAGCACTGGTGCAATGTACCCAGTGAAAGGATGAGAACTAGAATTGTATCTGCCTCTTCTCTGTAAGGGGCATTGTTCAACCCTGCAATTAAATTTTGCTAAGTTTACGGCTTTCAGAAGTGTCTTATGACACTGGCATGCAAGCAGCGAAGCAGGTAAAATAAAGATGCTGTTCAGGTAAGGACTGAGTTCAAAACCAGAGAGCTTTCTGTGAGTGGGAGCCCTGGCATGGACTTGTTTGTCTTTCTGACACTTTCGGGACATACAGCTCCATAGACTTAAAATCTGTTCTCGGATACATCTTCACTTTCCTCAAAACTACAGGGACAGCACAAGTCAGAGCTGAGCCCACAGATTTCAAAGCCTGGTGCCAGAATATTGCTTTTTGTAACCCGGTTGAGCACCATGCCGCTCACCAGGCCCTTCCATATTGCTACTACAAAATTTTAATCCAGACTTCTGGTACAGCATCGGCACAGGGAGGGTCATGCTCGTTCTGAGTTAAACACAATTCATAAATAACAGACTGTCAGTGAGGCTGCAGAACTGTTGAGGGGAACAGATGTGGTTTGATGTTTTCTGTGGACAAGTCAAGATGAACAGGAGTAGACAACAATTCCTGACACAGGATTAAACAGACAGGGGTATATCACCTCCTTCCACGGGATTACAAGAATTCTTCTCATTCTCTCCGTAATCTTAATTTGAATGGGCACCCTGCAAAGCCTCCCAAACCCCCTTTAAAGAAAAAATTAAAAAGAAGACCCAACCACAACAAACCCCACAAATCACAATTCTGGTTTAATCGATCACTTCCAGGGCTGGAACTTCGCCGCCCAGGCTACCGGCTTATACCTATAATTGTGCTTCTGGGCGATTGCAGTTACATTAATCTTCCCAGAGATTACATCTGCTGGTAACATCCCTAAATGGCTTTAAAAGAAAATTTCGAGCCAGTCTCCCTCTGCCTTTTAATTTTTAGAGAGTAGCCCTGCTGGGTAATTTCACTACCAGAAGCAGATAAAAGCGACAGCTTTGTACCAAAAGAGCTTGCAAACACCGAAAGCATCTGTTCCATCCTAACATAGTGACTGGGAAGGCTTCGGAATTGGGTCAGGATTTTTTTTTTTGTCGTCCTCCCCACTACCTTCTCCTGACAGCTTCTGCCATCAGAAATGATTCATATGCTGATTGTACAGAAATGTACCATAAGGAGATGTAAACAAATATAGCAAAGCAAGGCGGGGAGCCAGAGAGATGGAATCTAATAAGTAAACACATTTTAAAAATCCGCTTCTCTGACTCTCACCAGCAGCAGGCAGAGCCACAACTTCCCCCGGCGACAGGGAAAGCCCCGGCCCTTCCCCGCCAGCACCACCGGGAGCGCCCGGCGGGGGCTGCGGAGAGCTGCGGGCGGCCCCGGCCCGCGCCCCCTCCCCGGTGCCGGCCCCGCAGCGCCCCGGCAGTGCCGCAGCGCCGGGAGAAGTTGGGCAGGGGCGGCCAGGGAGCAGTGCATTTACAGCTGGGCGCTGCGCCCGGGGGTGCGCGGGGCTCCGGAGCGGGAAGCCGGCGGTCGGTGAGCGGGCGGGAGAAGGGGGCGCGGGTGACAGGCGGGGAGGGAGGGAGGGAGCGGGGGGCGAGAGGCGCTTTGCGCCTTACCTGGCCAAAGACCGAGCTGAGCATGGGGTGCAGCTGGTGGAAAAGGGGGTCCGCTTCCACCGAGCGATCGCTGCCGCTGGACCTGGTGGAGTACTTGCTGCTGGATTTGGACAGGGGTGAAGCGCCTTCCGAGAGCTTTAGGGACTCTCTGCTGGACCTCTGCCTGTGACTGAAGAAAAAGTCCTCCTCCGCCTCCTCCCCATCCCTGTCTGAGAGCGGATGCTGGTCCTGGGGCTGACCGTGGCTGGCGTGCGGCGGGAGGTGGTGGTGCCTGGTTGTCCGCACCGGTTCCTTGCCGCTGCCTCTCCTCGGACCTCCTTCCGCCGGCTCCGGCTGGCTCTCCCCCCGTCCATGTGACAGCCTCCCCGCGCCCCTCGCTCCGTCCTCCCGGGCGCCCGGGTGGCAGAGCGGCCTGCGGGCGCTGGGCTCCCCGGGGAGCGGCTCCCGGCCCAGCTCCCTCCCCGCCTGCCCGCCTTGTCCTCTGCCGTCCCGGCTGCCGCGGGGCTGGGGCCGGCCGCCCGCCGCCCTCCGGCTCCCCGCCGCCTTCAGCAGCGAAGTGCGGGACTCGCTCTTCGCCATGGAGGAGCCGCTCATCGCGGGGCCGCTAGAGCCGCATCCCCGGCCGGGCGGAGCGCTGCCGCTGCGGGCAGGGCTGCAGCGCGCCGCTCACGGCATGTCCTGCGGAGACCCGCTTAAATCCCGCACCGCGGCCCATGTGACAGCGCAGACAAAGGCCGCGGAAGGGGCGCTCCGGCGGGGGCCGGCGGGCACCGGGCTCCCGCCGTGTGTCCCCCCCCCCCCGCCCGCCCGCCGCCGCCGCCGCCGCCGCCTCTCCAGGTGAGCCGGGGCCTCCCCCCGCCGGGGGCCAGCTCAGGCCGGAGCGGCGCCGCCGCGGGGGTGCGGGCGGCAGCGGGCGGCGCTCCCACAGCGCGGCGGGCGGGCGGGCGGGCAGGGCCCGGCGGCCCCGGGCAGGGCGGGGAGGGGGAACGGCAGGGCCGCAGCCCCTATCCCGGTGCGGCGGCGGGCCGGAGCCGAGGGAGCATCGCCCCCCGAGGGCGGGGGGGGCCCGACCCCCGAGGCTCCCGGGAGGGCTCCCGGGGAAGGAGCGCAGTGCCCCCGAGGGCAGAGCCGGGAAGGCGAGCACCCCTGCCCCGCGGGGTGACCCTCCTGCCCCCCCCATAAGGCCTCTGCTCCAGCACCGGGAGCCAGCGCCCTGTGGGGGCGGGGGTCCACCTGGGTGCTCAGCCTACCGAATCGGGACCACAGTGGATATACCGGTTCTTATCGTTATAACTGAGGGGATTCAAAGCCTTCATCCAAACCTCTGATTTCCCAAAGTTCAGGAGAGGAGGCTGGGCGCTCGGCCTCTGCCTGCCTGACATAGCCCACAGGGGAAGTCTCGATCCAGCCCCTGAAACGGACAGAGAGGCTTTTATCAGGGCACATCATAAAAGGATATAAAAATGAAGGAATTTGTACTAAAAAGCCGATTGCTTAGCATCTTTGTAATCAAACATAGGTGATTAAGTGGCAACAGGTGGTTCACTAATGATGTTCTGTTTAAAAACAGTAAAAGATAATGGTGTCAAATCAGACATATGTTCCCAATAGGAAAGGACCCAGCTCCTTCTTGCTCATCTTCAGACAGTGATTGTGCCTCACTGCCAGACTTGGATACCTCAGCAGTTTATGTACCCAGAAAGATGAAGGTGTGATTATCGCATAATAAGCTTACTCATGCTAGCTCTGCTCTCGCTGGCACATGCACAGCAGTTACTATGTGATGACACAGTCTTCTCTGCAACAGCCCAAGTGCAACTTCTCCCTGCAGCCTGGGGTCCCGTTGCAGCCTGTGCTGCTGTGCCCCCAGCGCTACAGTCACACATGCTGGTCAGGGCAAAGCTGCCACTGAAAGAGAATTACGCTGCAGCCCTGGCTTGGTGTGCTCTGTCCCCTCAGCTGCGTGATTGGCACCAGAGGCGCAGCAGCCATGTGCAATTCCGGTACAAGGTGCCCTCTGTCCACCCGCAGGATGTCAGAGAGGAGAGGCTGGTCCATCTGCCTCTTTCCTGCTTTGGACGCTTGGCAGCAGCTGTCGTGGTGGCTAAATGAGCTGTTGAAGGGGTTTGTGGTGGGGACATCTCTCAAGCAACAATTTCCCATTCATACCTGCAGCATTGTTTCAGCTCCAAATTACAACCAAGGTACCTTTCTGGTTGTTGGTTTGGTTTTTGGTTTTTTTTTTTTGGTTTGGTTTTTTGTGGGTTTTTTTTGTTTGTTTGGTTGGGGTTTTTTGTTTGTTTGTTTGTTTTTTCCAAAACAGGCTGCTTCTGTTTGATATCAGCAGTGCAGAACCACTACTCCTGGCTGGGTGAAGAGGACCCCTGGCTTTTGCTGCTGCAGCTGCATTGCTGGAGCCATGGCTGCTGAAGGCGTCCTTCTGCCAGGAAGCTCAGAGGTAGCAGGCAGCCAAAATGAACATTCCTCAATACCTCTTTGTCCTGGGGAAGTTAATTCCGTCAGGATATAACATTGCTTCTCGAGAAGATGCCATTTCTGGAATTGCAGCTGGTGCTGACAAGGCATTGCTGTTAGGAAGTTCACACAGTTAAGATTCCTGTCTGGCATGACTAACACTGCCCTCACCCTCCTTGGGGTCTTTTGAGCTATTCCTGAGGGCTGTAGTGACACTGCTGTCTACAGGTGGGCTGTGGCTCCTTGCCTCAGTCAACTGAGCACTGCAGAATTTGAAGCAGATGCCTCATTAGTGAGAAGGGACTCACTAGTGCAGGTGTGATTCATCACTTTGGAGAGCTCTTCAGGGATCAAGGCAAGAAACGGCTTGACTAACAGAGGCAATAACAATGCAGGCAGGGGCCATGTTATAGAACCAAGCAACAAAATAGTAGCAGCAGCTGAAAAAACTATGAAGTAGGACAGAGTGAGAGTCAAAAACCAGAAACCTGGCTGTCCACGACACCTGTGTTTGAATTTCATCTGGGAACAAACCCTAGCTCTTCAGAGAATCTGGAGCGCATCCTCCTCACAAATTCATTTTGGAGGTTCTTCATGTATATCCTTTTCTAGACAAATTAATCTTGGGATCACAGTAGCTGCGTAGCATCCACTGCATACTAAAGAGCTAGCTATTCTGGAGCCAAATGCCAGGGAACAACAGTGCCCGGCTGCAGAGAGAAGCACGTAATTCCAGCACGGCTGAGCGGTGAGATGTGCAGGGACATCTCTCCAGAGACAGCGTGGCTCCTCTTCCATCTGGCAGCACAAAAGAGGACAGGCCTGAATCCTCAAGACACAACGATTCTATTATGTAATGTGCATGCTCGCTGCTTCTGGAGATGGAGCTAAGTCAAAACTACCCGTGTGATTCAGTCAGAGGCCAAGCCAGAGGGGAGCTGCGCTTTCCTCCCCAAACCCAGGGGATTCTGGAGCGAGTAAGTGGCCTGGGGCTGGCGGGGGAAGGTGGATCCAGTTCCAGCTTGCAATGACAAATACGGCACTGCCTGCAAGTATAAAATTCTGTCTTTCCTTAAAAGCAGTGTCAAAAAGCATGCATGTGAGCAAATGCACGAGCGTTTTTGGAGGAAGGGTTCGTTCGAATTTTCTTGGGCTTTACTTGTGTAGAGAAAATTTTTGGAAAAAAACTGAGAACACTGCTCAAACAAATGGGCTGCATTGCCTGCCCTGAACTTGGAAGAGTGTCTTTCAATTTCAGTTAAAGGCAACAGCCCAGAAAAGGAGTTTGAGCGTGAAATGAGAGAGAACTGCCCATGAAAAAAAGTCTCCAGCAAGCTGTTGACAGAAAGGCACAAAGAGTCTGTAATGTTTTGGAGCAGTTTTCTTGGTGCTAGTTTCTTAGTCTTTATTATTTCTCTTACCTGCATTTGCAAGAACATCATCATCTAGGGTAAGTATGATATCATACAAACAATCTGCCAAAGCACAGTAAAATCTAAGCTGGACTGGGCTGAGAATCGGGACACTGATCAGGAACATGTCCCATAACAGATGAACTGTCTAGCCCTCATTTATGGCCTTACCTTTCCCTTCGCTATCTTTCCATTGCTTTCAGAGGGTGTCAGAAACACAGCATATGTCAATAGTCATAAAGATGCCAAGTACTGGACTTCCGGCATATTGTATTTGGACAGGCATGTGTCTGCCTCCAGAGGAAGCAAAAGCACTAACAGCTGGAGATTCTGTTTGCTTGAAGACTGGGTATTGCTCTTCAGGTTTTACTCCACGGGAGAGGAATAATCCTGACGGCATTACAAAGGCATTATTGTTCTGGCTGTAATCTCCGTGCTCAAATCCACCCTGGTTACTTGCATCCTGATTGCAAATGGAGAACTTCCCTTTGTATTTGTCAGGACGAGACTGGCAGATGGATTGGAAGTCACTGTTTTCTACAGTCAAACAGCATCGAAGTGGGGAAAGGCCGCAGTGTGATCCTGTAGTAAGCCTACAGGAATGGGAAAGGAGGATGAAGAGCAATGGAACAAAAATAACAGTCCACAAGAGGAGGAATGGATGAACTACAGGAGAAACACAGTTGGAGGAAAGCAAGATGACAGAGAGATAAGGGGGAGAAGAAAATGTGTAGGGCCAAAGATGAAGCTCTCTATACATTATAATGTAAATACCCGGGGCTGGCCAGAGGGCCATGTTGTGCCCACAGAGCTGGCAGTGGGAAAAACAGGTAAGAGCAATCATCAGTGTGGAAGAGGGGAAGGTTTCCAAGGGGAAGCAACAAACCTTTTCACAACGATGCTCTGTGAGGGCACAGACCTCGGCTTGACTCTACAGCTCCATCTTGTCGGCACGTGAGAGGCCAGTCAGAGCAGGAGACCACACTTCACGCAGAGATGATGCCCCCAACCCTTTCTTATCTTGTTAAACCGAATAACATGAAAGAATATGCCACAGAAACTCCACTGTTGATGGGACAGATATGGCTGAGTGCCCTGAGCTACCACATGCAGTCTAATTTTAGCCAGACTCCAGAGAAGAGACTCAACCATCCCTACTTGAGGTGTGTAAAAAATAAAAAAAAAAAAAAAAAAAAAATTCCTGGAATTACTTCTCATGCTACCTCCTTCCCACACACCCTTTTTGAGACTCATAGTCTTTCAATTCACACAGCTAGGAATGCAATTAATTAAGCTGATATAGCTGGCTCAGCTTTACAGTTTTAGAGCCCACAGCTGACAAATCTCACCTCTTTTGTATCAGACGTCTCTGTTGCCAAAGTACAATCAACTTCATAGTCACATCTGTGTAGAAGGCACTGCTGTGCAAGTGGAGGTGAACCACAGGCAGGCAGGAAGCACATTAAAGTGGAGGTCTGAGTCCAGGTTTTAGGAAAAAAAAAAAAACTTTCGAAAATCACTGGAGCAAGACTGACGTGGTTTTAATGATGACAGTGGTGCCTCTCTCCATTTGACATGGTCTCAAGGCACAAAATGGTAATGTGCCAAAGAGCAAATAGCAAAGGAATGCTCAATGGGTTGGTTTGTCTTTGGCTTACATTGAGAGCAGCAATTAGTATAGGAAGGAGAAAACTAAATCACTTCATAATTTTCCACTTTCAGATGACCTGAGCTCTCCTAGATAAGAGCAAAGCTTTTCAGGAGCCCATGCAGATGTTTTCCAGTCACAATAAACTACGTATGTGATGGAGTGATCCCTTTCTGAAATATGATCTGGGCCACAGGATTATGGCTGCTTTTCAGAGAGACAGGTGGACTCTTCAGCTGCATTTAAAGAGGATCCCTGATTATCAGGTAAAAAGCCTGCATTTTTTTCCGACTAGGAACATTTAATCTTTGCCAGTTTAAAAAAAAAAAAACAAACGTCATTTATCAACTGCCTAAAGAATTAGTTCAGGGAATGGGAGGGAAAGAGAGCAGCACTGAAGGCCAGATACTTGAGGTCTGGGTTGGAAGTAGTTTGAGGACAAGGCTGAATAAATTGCTATTGTTTGCTCATCACCTGACAGCCTGATGTCTGACAGGCTCCTGGCAAAGAAAACCTCTTGTGTTTATTGTGGGAGAGGGTTACTTTCCAATGGTAAGAGTGTTAAGGTGTATCAAGATTATGATAGATCCGTCCTCGTATTTTATTCTGCCACTACTGATGCACCTGGGAAGTCAGAATAAAAGTAGTTGCTGCTTTTCATCCTTTGACCCTTTCACTACCACCAACTAAAATACAAGCTACCATCATGAGACAACTCAGTTATACAACAAACTCAGTTATACAACAAACAGGCAAGAGTATGAAATAACTACAGTGAGTTCAAATTCATTTGGGATTGGCTGGAGTGTATCACTCATTACCTCCAGGGCAGCTGTTCTCTCTCCCTAGAACTCTCTCTAATATTTTATTTGATGACCACTGATACCGGTGCATAACCAGCACAGTTCTGGTAGAAGATAGCTTCAGGGAGAGACAGGGTTTGGCACATCTGGCTTGTAACCAGAAAGGAAGCTGTAAGAGTTGCAAAATATGGTCAGGTTTCTATGAGCAGCCAGTAGTAGTCCCTTTCAGATGAAAAATAGTAGCCCTGGTACTGACACAAGAGAAAAGGGTCAGGAGTATGTGGCCAGTGGAGGAAGGACACCTTGTCTCAGTAGCAGAGCTGCTCAAAACTCCTGTGCAAGCACGCCCACCTCTCTGCTGAGTCGGCAGGCTAGCAGAGGGAGAGGGGGCAAGATACTGCTACCAGTGTCATTGGCACAAGAAACTAAACAAAGGCACTGAGGATTCATAATCTTGGAGGTCTGATTTTTTTTTTTTTTTGCAAGAATTTAATAGAAGACCTGATGTCCTGAACAGTTATAGCTTAGGTAGTTACATTCTGCCTAAATTACCCTTCAATTTCAGATGAAGTCATTTGTCAATTCTACTAATAAGTTAGTTGCAAAATGCTTTTTATGCCGTATTTCAGAGGGGTGCTACATTTTGGTAGTTGATCTAACAACATCTCATTAGTACAATTATCAAGTTGTATTCAATAATGTAGGTTTTTAGTAATTTCCAGCAAATCCTGTTAACCATCTAGAGAAGCATTTCTACTTCATAGTTGTTAAAGGATCAAATTAACTCATACAGGATGAATAGTTTTATCTCGTGCAGTAGCAAAAATCAGCTTTGCAGTTTTCAAGCAGGCAGCATGCACTAGTTTATAAGCAGGGAGCTGGGTATCAAAATGAGAGCTAATGTCCACTCCAGCTGCCTGTGATTTTGTTTGAATTGCTGAATGCTAAATTATGACATCTTCCCCCACAGTGAAGAGTACCTACAGGGATTTAAGCTTTTTGCACTATGCCTTAGTTTCTTTCCATGTGAAGCACAGACAGTAACACCTGCTTTCCAAAGGCGTTCTCAGCTCTTTGGATTTAAGAATTTCTGTTCAGATACAAAGTAGAAAGTGTGGACTTCTAAAAATTATTTAACGCAGCATGTACAGAAGCTGGGGAAAACAGAAATCTTCTGCTTCTGGATGTGACTTCTAAATGCAAACTGCAGACACATGCTGCTATGTTCTTTATCTTTTGAAGTGGGATTTCAGGAGAGGCTCATATTTGCTGCCTGAAGCTCACGTTCGCGTCTCTCCTTTACCTGCTTATTAATGACATCAAACTCTATTAAAACTGTTCCCTGCATTAGTTTACCAGGAAGGTTCTCTGTTTACTCTTTGAGCTTTGTTCAGTCTGAACAATATGTGTCTGAGCTGAACCAATCTCCGGAGGAAAATCTCCTTAAGACAAGTAAACATGCCCATTTGTTAGTTTTAAGGCTCACTCCTAGTCTTTACTAAAGTATATAAACATTGGGGAAAAGCTGGCAGTTGCCTGAAATAGCTGAAGCAGTATAAGAGGAAAAGGGATGATCATCTGCAATGAATTAAAATTTTAAGAACTGTATTTCATGAAGGCTTATTATTGTTTAGCAATAACGCCTCTTCTTTCTTCCTTTTCAGTGACTTTCTGGGATATTCACAGTGAGGACACAAGTAGTTCCAGTTTCCAAGTGCTCTCATCTATTTACCCAGCTCAAAAAGAGCTAATGCATAGTAGGATCTTATCAGCACTGGCACGTTATGAAATATCTTAGTTCTCTCCATTTCCTATAGCTTCCTTCACTTTCCAGATGATTTAGAGCTGCAAACAAGGCTCCTAGAAGATTTTATAGAGACTTTGCTAACTACATCACTTAAATCTGTACATGACAGCAAGTCATACTCTTTCTTATTTTTAAATAACATTAAATATTTAAAAATATACATTGGCTGATCTTAGACATTTGATACGTATTGTTAATTTCTAGTGGGTTTGTGCATTAAAGGCATGTGGACTAATGACAGACTAGGCAGATCAAACAGAGGTTTTTCCTGACACTCCAGCTCTGAAGGACTCAAGTGTGGATAAGGCTGTTATGTAAGACAGGCTTTTGCATATCACTGAAGTGCTTTACAATTAAGATGGAATATTAATAAAAGACTTACACTTAAAAACCCTCCAGCTATTAGAAGGATTAGGACTTTGCGGTGGGCTAGGGGAATACATACAGTGTCAAAGCTGTCTTCTTGGCTGTGATCAAAGGCAGAAAATGCTCTGGCCGAAACAGCATCTTGGAGGGAGTGGAATAGATCTGCAGCATCACATCATCATCATCATAATAGCAGCAGCAGCAGCAACAACTCGTGCAGAGATTGCAATCCAAGGCAGCAAAAGGCAACAAACTAGGGGTGCAGCCTAGAGCTTTATGTGCCCTCTGACAGCAGATGTCCCCACACATGGGGAAAAGCATCTGCTCATTTACACGCATGGGGCTGTACTGGGTTTCCTGGGAAGAGCCTGTGAGAACAGAACTCGCACTCGGTGCGTTTGTCATTCAGTGTGACGTCAGCTCCTTACACCTGTGCACTGGCCAAGAGGAGTTCACACCAAAGCTTACAGGGCTCAATGCTACATAAACAAACTAGGGTTTATTAGATTTATTTTCTGGAGATTGATTCTTTTTTTCAAAAACAATCTCTTCAAGGAAGTGCCCTAAAGGGTATTTCCTTTAAGAGCCCAGGCTATTTCCCAGTGATTCTCATGGGAACAATTATTCTGATCGTTTCATTCTGTTGTACAGAAATATCATTTTGTAATATACTTTAATCAGGCAAATAGTACTGACTGCATTCTGAATAGACTTCTTATGAGGTATCCTCCTTTTGGAAAAAACTGAGGACTGACCCCCTCTGCAAACACCATTCCCACACCATACCTTCTACTGCAGGGACCATGCCTGGAGTGTGTTCCATCCCAAGCCACAGCCCTGGCAACTGTAACTATCCAAAAGTGGTTTAGTTGCCCAGGCTCAGGAACAAGGACCTGGCAAAAGCCTTCATTCTAAGCAGAGACAGCTGGAAATACGTCATTAATAAGGAATAACTTTTAAAGCAGTTTGGGTGCAGAGGCATTAAGGAATGCCATATGGTGTCAGGAGTAAAAAGATGCCAAAGAGTGTAACTTGAATGGAAAAGAAGAAGCTACCAAGATGCCCAGAAGAGCTGAAATCTGGAAATACAGAAGGTAATTGGGAAAATACTAAATTGCATGTGTATGTGCTAGAAATCCTTGTTTATGTAAAAGCCATATATGTCAGTAAAAAGGAAGACAATCAAAAGCTTTACTTTTCTTAATACTCAGTTTTGATGCATTTGAAATGTTTAAGAGGTTCCAGTCAATTCTGGTAGTGAAAACCCCTTAGAAATCCATATACATTATGAGATATTGCACTTCATGTAAAAATGAAGTGTAAAAGATGTTTTTTTAGGCAAATTAAAAAAAAGGAAAGTGAAACTGGAGAAATGCCTGTGCCTGGTTGATTCCTACCTCTTCAAAGATTACTAAGGGGTGTCTCTCCTGAGATTTTCACTAAAAATTCAAATTATTCCTCTTATTAGGGAATTGGTTTTTCCTCAAAATTTTCAAGACTGATAGAAGGTCAAAGAACAAATCTATGGCAACCATCCAGTCCAGAATTAAGTGCAAGTCAGATTTAAACACAATGAAACCATAAAATACCCCAAGCAAGGGATCCAAGAGAGAAAAGCATATTATGCTCAAAGATAAAATCATGCAGAATCACACACGTGCTACGACAACCAGGACAGACCAAGAAAATATTTGGCATGTGGCAGAAGATGCAAGAAATGTCATGGATAAGACAGCTTTGCAAATTTTGCAAGCAGCAGCAGAGCATTGCTGCCTCAGGTAAACTGTTCATAGGATGAAAGTTCAATGTTGCAGTGATAAATGAATACGCTATCAGCTTGAAAGGAAATGAAATGTTTATTAAATTGGACAATGGCACACAAGTGAATATGATGGCAGAAGCAGTCATGTCCAATAGAAAAAAGAAAGAGAGAGCAAGGGATATCCAGGTAAAATTCATAGATTACACTGATAAGCCTGTCACCATTAAAGGGTTATAAAGACTACATATATGAGTAAATAGGAGACTAAAAAACATTTAAGGGTAGTTGCTAAGAGTATTGTTTACCGTGCCAAACGCACAGCAAGCCCTAGACTTGAGCAACCGGCAGCACACGCGGGAAGGTTAGTGCAACAGGGAATGTAAAGAAAAGCTTGATTATGATTTTCCAGCTGAAAGACACCAGCCGTATCTCTAAGCCTTTCCAATGCAGGAAAGGCTTATTGGTCTCAGAGTCGCCAACTAAGTAAAAGAGACAATAAGTGAAACAAAAAACCCTGACACGATGCTTTCCCAGTGGTACTGACGCTGTATTCTGTCACTATAGGTAACTTCTAACCTCCATTATCCTCACTGCAACAATGTGGTGGAAACCACTATTAAAATAATTTATCAGTTACTGGCAAATGCTGTTGATAAAACTAGTGCAGTCAGGTGCTAATATGTATTTAATATTAGATAATTTGATCTGCAGCAAGTAAATCTAATGGGTATCCAGCTGGATTCACAACTCGTGCCTTTGGCAAGAGGAACACTGGTGACTGAGTAAAATGTTCAACCAAAATATTAATAAACATTATTAACAGCACACAAGCAATCCGGAACATTGGCTGAAACAAGAGAGTATTTAAAAAACACATTTTCCAAATATTTGACTACTTCCTTTCTGTGCTGACAAATCACAAGGTTAATGAATCTGTTACTTCTGCAGTAAAATCTCCACATTTTCCAGCAGAAAGACAAGATAGACATTTAAGAACTCCCTTTTACTCACATTTAATTAAATTTCTTATTGATCCTTCAGCAAATGTCAATTAGATACAATTTTTTACTATCTGAAAGTATGTAAAAAGACTTGCCTGTACTGTTGCTGTAATAAGTAGCTGAAGCTTTCAGGCTAGGCAGTATCTACTGGTTTATAAATTAGTGTCCTCTTCTACCTAACAGACTTAGCATGATTTTGTTAATGAAGGTCCAAAGTTCATTAACACTTCAATTTACTGTCCCTGGCTCAAAAGCTTGGGGATTATTGACAATGTTGAAATAAACATGCAATTACAAGCAAGAATATATTAACTAGATAAAGTAAATAATTCCTGAAATGCTATTACTGTATTTACAAGTAAAACGTAAAGATATGCTTTATGTATCATTTTGAGTATTTATAATGCAAGCTAATACTCGCTGACACAACATGTTAGAAACCCACATTAATACACAGGGCTTCTCATCTGTAGACTATGCATTTAACAAAACAAAAAATGAGAATTAGAATACTTATACTGAAAAAAGCTGAAGTTAGAGTAACTGAGGTTTTGCAATAATATATAGAGATAGATAAAACAGGACAAACTCGCAAGCTACACCTTGTAGTCCCTGGATCCACCAGCTTATAAGCATGACACAGTACACATTTAGGATGAAAATCAATAGCTCTAAACAAGTATTCACAGGAGGCTGTGGACATAGGAGGTTGTCCTAGAAGACAGGCATATGCTGAAGAGGAACACACAGTACATTTCCAGCTCCAGGAACAAGATTTTTTCTTGCCTGAGCAAGTGACAGCTTGGTAGCAGTTATAATAAGTTGAAACAACTTAATCTAGATATGGTATCATCAAGTGGGCTTACCACACCCTAACAACAGTAGTTTTATACATTGAGAGACATCATCAACTTCATGCAACACACTAAATCCTTCAGAGAATAATGAAGCATGCTGGTTTTAAGTATTTATTAGAGCCATGTATCATAGAATGATTGCTCTGTTAATTTTTATTATGGTGAAGATTTGGCTTGGATAGAAGGGGATATCGAGCATTTAAATAGTTTAGCCTCCCAGACACAGGAACTCTTTGGAAGAAGCCCAGCAGAAACGCATGGTGGCTGAGCAGCTGAAATTCTGACTGATTACTGAATATTATGCAAGCAGAGCCCTTGCACAGTTTCCTACAGTGATTTCTGCTGGCAGGAGAGGCTGGGAATTGTAATAAAAAGCAATACTTCTCCATTACAATAGCAGTATGGTGAATTATACACATGTTCAAACAAGATGTCTATGGTACAGACTGCTGATTACCCAGACAACGCTTCAGTCACTAACCCCATCTCTCAGCCTGTGGTGGTGTCTCACTCCCAGCTAGAGCAGGGGAATATGAAAGTTTTCCCACAGTAATTCACCCCAATCCAGTGCTACTGCTGGAAGCACAGTCTGGTCCTATGATTTGAATCCCCACTTGCAGCAGAAACACCGATCTGGAACATTGCATCTTGTACCCCTTAGAACAGCAAATCTTTTACAGGTCCTCCTGTGACCCAAGAGCCAGGAGGAGAGCATGGAAGGAATCATCAGCAAGAAAGCCCTAAATGAAGAAATTAAATATATTTCCCTTGGAGAGGAGGCTTACTGGAGTGTAACAAAAACAAGCCCCATCCCTCCTCTCCTGCGCAGAGGCACACACACACCCTAGAGGCTTTTGCAAAGCCACAGGAACGGAAATAATTTTGTTTGAATCCATCAAGCATTAAAATCCATTTGCTAAGGGATTGAAGTGAAAAATGAGCTGGAGACAGGAATTAGAAGCTCACCGCCTGGGCTGTCAAAAGGGATTTTCCCCAGATAGGAAACAAGCAATTGGAAATGCAGGGAGGTAAATCCTTTCAGTCTTTGACATGTATGCACATTCTTGGTTTCTCCTCCTGGCCCTCTTGGTTCTGGATTCATGGAGCCAAACCTGGACACACCTCTTTGTGTGCCCTCTGGCCATAGCACCCATCCTTGGGATCCCCTTCCAGGGGTCTGCTCAAGAATGTCGCAAGCCTCGGGCAAAGGGGAGGCAGTGAGACACTCCGGGGAGCCGGCTGCACTACACATAGTGTACTGACGGGTGACTGAGGTGCCAAAGGGAAGACAAGGCAACTGCTGAAAGGATAAACCAACAGCTCTAAGAACCATTTTATCTACTGTGTAAAATTTGCTGAAGAAAGAGACAAGGAGCAAAGTTGACATTATAGTTATCATCACTGCATATCTTAGTTTACCACTCAAAAAAAAAAAAACAACCCAGGACACCCCATGCCCCTGAAATAGGGTCTCTTTCTCTCAAGACCAATACAAGTATCTCTGCACCAGTTACATTGTGTTGATGTTTCAGAGGCTTATTTGCAACCCTAAGAGCCGGACATCTACTTTTTCCAAAACGAAACTGAGATTCAGGAAAATAATGTGGCAGCTAGAGAGTCTTGGGGCTACTGTGCAGAGACCACCTCCAGTCCAGATTATGAGCTGAAGCATGTAAGGTACATCTCACATTCACAAATCTCTACAATCTTCTAACTGGGCTTTGAGGAAAAAAAAGTTCATCACAGCCCTGTTTGGTTTATGCAGGGTAGACTTCCCCTTTAGTTGGTTGCCAAAACTGAAGGCAAGAATTATTTATAGTACAGCTTCTGTATGAAGATAATAAACACTGTAAAAAGGGCAAGTATACCTCTGGGTCCATAGCACAGTGATGCAGGACAGCCAAAAGAGAGAACACCTAAAAACCCTATGGATCTACCAAATGACCTTAACAATGTGCTGAGACTTTATACTCATCTAACTGTACACCAGTCGTATACTGCATATCCAGTTGTCTATTTAGTGAAGAAGAGGTAAAAAGAGAGAAGTAGAGAGAAGATGAAGAGCCAAACATGAAGCATTTAAGCTATGGGAAGAAGCCTACAGAGTGACAGGAGCCAAAGAGCCATCTAACAGCAGCACAGCTCCAGACACACAAACTGGTTTAAGAACAGGACAGAGGTAGAACGAGAACAGGGTAAGCATTCACGCAACAGGATCCCTGGTGCCGCGTGGCTTTGAATTCAATGCCAGTTAAGAGAACAGACAACTGGAAGAAGTTCAGTTTAACATAAAATTCAATAATTGTAATGTATGCTAATATGCTTCAAGATAAAGGCCACAGTTACCTAGATACAAAGATGTATGTGTTCGTAGTAAATATTTTCTTTAACACATGCTGTCCTCTACTGTTGTGTAATATGCTTTCCTATTGTTCTGTGAGACTCTCTGGTAATAATACTACCACTTAGGTGGTGTTTCATAGCTACAGATCACACTGTGCTTAACCCAGGGGGTATCATTATCTCTGTTTCACATATGGAGTCATGGAAGCACCTAAAGATGAAATGAGTCCACAGCAAGATCGGAAAAACAACTATGGTTTTATAAATTATAGTGTTAGCTTGGATATGGAGAAACCTCAGGAGGTTCAAATGGGATTTGCTGGCAGCGTAAAGACGGTTTGAAAATGCCCACAAAAAGAGCTCATCTTAAAGGCAAGCCAGGGGTAAACATGGACAGAGACAAAGAAAAGATAAGGTGATAATGCTATGGCCATGGGTCAGAAAGAATCAGCAAGAGTCAGCTTAGCAGCTACCATAGAAGGAGTTTGTGTTTTGTTCACACTGATAATATTCACAGTTGTCTCCTTGCTCTTTGAGGAGCTGATGAGTTATCAGCAGAATCTTATATCAGGACCAGAGCACCCAGACAGCTGAGCAAAAGGCTTGAGCTGGCTGAAGTCAGCTGGGGGCTACGATATTGGGGTGGGGGTTGATCTGTATCTGAAAAATCTTATGTCCCATTCCCATTCTGTCCCCCTCCTCTTGCTGAAGATGCTGCTGCACTGAACCTGAAAGGTCTGGTTATAAATAGCTTCTCCCTGCAGCTCCTCAATGAGCCACTGAGGCGGAATGAGTCATCTCTGCCGGCTCCGTGGCCCCCCCAAACCAACTGCGTCAGGTTGGGAGCATGGCTGCCAAAAGCAGTGGTACACACTGTTCTCTCTCAAAGGGCAGTGGCCTTGGGGAACAGGGACACTAAACAAACTAGCTCTACTCATTACTCATAAGCACCCGAAAGCCACATCACTTTGTGAATAAGAATAATGTAAAATCCATCAAGAGCCCTTAGAAGCTGACACCGGCACTTCAGCCCCCTCTGTCCACACCATTATCCATGCCACCCTGGTTTTCAGCTGGAGCTTCTAATCCATTAATGGGTTTGTTATGGAAATGATTGAGCACATCTCTGAAAGTGAACCTCTCATTCTACTTACAAAGAACTTCTTACCAAGACTTGGTGACATTGTTCAGCGAAGGGACCCAGCAACAAGCAGGTGAGCTGACAAAGCCTCACCTGTAGGTGAGGTGTGATACTAGGCACACCTCCGTCTTTTCTATGAGGAAAGAAGATGAGAATTTTAACAAGAAAAGTCGGACTTCAATTTGCTTAGTCCAATGTGAGAGAAATTCACCCAGGACCCACATCCTCTTCTAAACAAGACAATGCACAGAGCTGATAGACAGCTGTATCTCTTCCAGTCCTCTCGCAGGAAAGCATGTGTTTTCCTGAACTTGCACAGGACGGCAGATGCCCAGAGTAAGGGAATTCGAGCAATTATTTGCTTTGTTCCTGTGGGCTTTTATTCAGAGGCAAATGGAGCTCTCCTGAAACATGTCCTTTCTCAAGCCTAAGACTTGATAGATAGATAGACAGATGTTTCATGAGCTTTAGGATAAACACCTATGTAACTAAGTAAAGCACAAGTCCTACCCAAGATGAACTTACCAAATTTGCTGTGATTAGCAGAGATTTGAGGAGTTGGGAGTAAGCACTTATGGTAGGGGAAATAATTTAAACCAATACTGGGTTAAAAAGAAGGAAAAGAACACCAGGTAGGGAGGATAATACAAAGTGGATGCCAAAGAAGATCACAAGCAGGGTCTAGAAGCCAGTATTACTGTTATAAAAAAAGAAAGATTTGGAGACAGAAAGTGAGGAAATCTCCTAGTGCTACATTTCTTTCAAATTGAGAGTTTAAAATAATGGGATCAAAGTGATTCTGGTATGTTTTCCATAAACTAAGTTTAATGGCTGTGACCTGTGGCTCACTTAAGTATTGTGTGAGAAAGCAAGCTCAGGACAACAGGACAGGCAATCAAGAAGACCTTATGGTTCAGCTGAAGACAAACCTTTGCAAGTAGAATCTTGAAAAATAAAATTCACACATAGCTATTACTAGAACTGAGAACTGGTAAGGTTGATGAAGATCCACACAAACAGAATAAACAGAGCAGTAAATTTCAGTTCCCTCGGTTTGTCAGCATTCAGTAGTGCCAACAAGAGCAATATTCCCCAGCTACATGGCCACTGAAGTTCTGCAAGTGATCCCCGGCACTGTACTGTGTGATGGCAGAGGGTATGTTCGCTTTTGGGTCACGCTGTCATGCAAAACCATGACAAAGCCTGGCAGATTTTTTGCTGCCAGTAGAGGTGATACAGTGTTGTCTCAATGGAGGCAGAGGATGATGCAGCTTTACATGAGCTGCTTTTTCATTTTCCCTCCAGTTTTTAATTCATCATCAAATCAACAAAGTACATTCTGTTAAAAGTTAATGACTTTGTTCTGACAGAGTTTTAAAACCAACCTCCTTCAGAATTTTATAAGTTCATCATGTACAGCCTCGTCATTTCTATATTCATGTTGTCTGGGAATATTTTATCTTTGATGATTTTTTTTTCTAAACAGAAGGGACTTACTCCACAGAAGAACCTAACCTTGAAAAGACTCCTCTCCTGCTTTCTACTTTCTTCTCAGCACTTAACAAATTTGTTTGCTAGTACCTGGCACCCACAAAAGGACAATTCACCTTCCTGCTATCACCTCTAACTTCTCCTTCCTTTCCTCACTATTACCCCTTCTCTATCCCCTAACAAGGATACAAAGAAGAATATCCGTTTTCTCTTGCAATGTTCCCATATCAGTGAGTAACAACAGAAGATCTCACCTCCTTACTTTTCGCTGTGCAGAAGAGACAGGTTCACCACCTCTTCTCTCACCTCTAAATTTTCCAATTAGAAAAGAGCTAGCCACATTGCTATTGATCCCTATATTCCCTAGCCTCTCTGTGGAATCCAAGCTTTACAAAGGTTGTACAACTGCAGACTAAATGTACTAAATGTATCTGGGCTGTACCTGAGTGCTGTCCCCAGCTCCTGTGTTGTACAATGGCTAAGAAAGAAAAATGCAAAGGTCAACCCCTTGGTAATAATGTCAAACCCCATCTTTAATGATGGGAAAGGGATAGAATAGGTGAACTCCTGGAATTTCATTAATTTCTTAGCACTCTAGGATTTTTTAGTCTCACTAACAGATGTATTTTATCAATTCAGAAACTTAACACTTTGGCCCTTTGTTGTATTTGAATCTCAATGCAGGTTATTTTAACCATAGCTGTAATAGCTCTAAGTCCTGTTACTTTTCACTTGGATGAAGACATAGTAGCCAGTACAAGATACAGGACATAGAGAGATCTCTCAACACATAAGAGATCAAATTCTTTGCTCATTTGCAAATATACAATTCCAATTACTTCAAGAGATATGGCCAGTGTACCCAGAGGGAGCACCCATCCTAACAAGGGGAGGGAATGCCAATGGCAAAGGCTACAGTGACTCCACAAGAGAAAGGATGGCAGTTCCTATACTTAAGAAGTACAATATGTATTTTATTAATGAGCGAGGAAATAGTTAGTAAAAAGAAAATTCGGTATATGGGAGGCAAGAGCCTTAGTGAGGGTTGAGGTTCTGATGGGAGCAGGGGAAATACTGACAAAATACAATTTCTTGCTTTAAATATTTGTAAAGGCCAACACACCCCAAAACAGCCTTTCAGGACATGAAAAAACCCCAATAAAACAATTCCACCACCAAGTGTCCTAATTGTCCCAAGACTGTAAGGCACCCTCTTGTTATCACACACAGTGAACTTGGAAATTAAAGATACCAAAACCAATGCAAATGAAATAACTACTGCTAGGAAAGGATGAGAACTTTGACAGAGCAGGTGAAGCTATAGAGCTGCTACTACCCGGAAAGGCCCGCCATTTCCAATTGTCAAGCAAGAAATGAGAGAGAGAAAGTATCCCTGAAAGTAGTTCCTTCTGTTGAACCACTGTTTGCAGGATACTATCTATATCCTTTCTCACCTGAGACCAGGTATCTCTCCAACGTCCAGGTGTGTTTCATTCTCATCTATGTCATTCTTTGGATACCCTGAGCATGGGGAATTCCAGCTCCTACAGACAAAAAAGTGAAAAAGCAATTAGCCCAAATGCATCCATTGTATCAACTACAATTGCAGGTGGGTTCTCTGTCTTTTAGACTAGGATTATTCAAAGCATTATACTCATTCCCTAGAAAAGCAGGCCTTCTTAAGGCCCTAGAGGCTGCCTGCCAAGCTCTCCAGAAATTTATACAGACTTTCCTTAAATATTCCAAGGGAGGAAGTTTTCTGAGGGCCTTACACATATCTCTCAGGTTGTGTACTTCCCCAGGTCATCCCATGAAGAGCAGAGTATACAGAAGTGAACAGAGATAATCAGATGTTTTTCATAAGCAACATCCCCTTGCAATAGACAAAAATTCATGCTAGTCAAGTTCCAAACTGGACACTGCACTTGAAAACTGACAAAGGAAATATTTTAACTGAAAACTTCAAGGAATAGGGGAAACAGTTCAAAAAAAGGCAAATTAACCCAAAGCAGGTTCAGGTAAGAATAATGCAGGACTCATAATTCAACTCTGTTTTCTTTCCTGTATCCTTCCACCATCATATTTTTTCTCCTTTCTGATCCACTGCATCCACTTTGCTTTCCCTTCTGCCTGTTCTACTGCATTACGCAGAGATGTAGTGATTATGCAATGAGATTTTTCTTAAATTCCCAAGTGGCATGATTAAATTGTGTGTAAGAATAGAATAAATATTCTCCATATGGAACTAAAAGGTCAAGCACAGGTAGTCAGCTGCTGATGCCCAGTGGCACATCCAGTTGCTTGGCCATGATGCTGTACAGGAAAAGCCATGGTTGAGGTGTGCTGTCATCCTACCCAGTTACAAGCAGGATTTTAGATAATGATGGGGACACAAGCACTCATATCTGCTGTCATCGTTGCTTAGCAGAAAAAATGTATTCCTTTTAAGCTGTGCAGACATTTCAATTTCTCTTAGGACCCAGTTTAAGAAAAACGTGAAAGAAACTGATTATTCCACCACAGACAGGAATATGGAGGAGGTCACCATATGCGTAGGATAAATATCCTCCTGTTGCAAATTTGTATCAGTCAGTCACCATCATCTGGTCTGTGGGATAAAAATGTCTCTGATACTGTGCACTCAAACACCAGAATTGCCCACCTCATTTACAGTGGTTACTGCTGTTCAGCCATGAATTCTTGTTCAGCCAATTGTCCTTTCTTTTTTTTTTTTTTTCTTTTTTATTATTTTTTGGTATTGAACCTTCACCTCCTCCCTTTCCCCAGTGTTAAAGGTAAAAAAAATCTGAAGAGACAATGACACTGTCATGGGAATCGCAAAAGACTGATTGCGCTTATGTAAGAAAATTTGATTGCTCTGCAGAACCTTCAGCAGATCCTCTCCAATACTGCTTTTATTCCTGTCTTTCACTGATTTTGTCATATAGTGTCAAAAAGACACTGTAGACCCACATCTGAATCTAGTGCCAATGCAGTGAACAAAAAGTTGCTCTGTCCCAAGGGAGGGGGAGAGGAGTGGGTAAAGAAGACTAATGAGCGAAAGTGAGAGGAGCACAGGGAAGAGAAGAAAGGCCAAGCTATAGCTGAAAAAAAACCCCTTTCTTTCTGCTCTGCATACCTTCTGTTGTTTCTTTCTCACACTCAGGTTCCCCCCCCGCTGTCCCCTCTCCTGGGTAGTGGGATAAAGTGGTCTGCAGTATTGTGCATAACTGTGGCTTTAAACTGAAACTGGGTCCAAGCCTGACTTTTCAATTTCTAGAGCTCTGGAAGGGAACGGGCAGGAGGTAGAAGCATCCCTGAGGAAGCAAGGCTTCTCCGGCAGAGCTGCTGCAGCAGCAAAGCTATTAATAAATGTTTGCAATCTTTTAATTGTTCTGCTAAATTGCCATCATGTTCTTGCAAACCCCATAGTGTGTCAGTGCAGCTGCCTCCTCCCACCTGCCTCCCCGTGTTCGTGCATGTGAGTGAGGGGGAACATCAGGAACATGCTCAGATCTGAGGGCTGCTGCAGCGTTAGAGGGAAAATTATTTTGACAAGTGACTTTTTAAATCTTCCCTATTCCAAAGTAAGTGGCCCTATTAGTTACATCTATAAACCTTACTTTCACCTGGTTTTCCCTCTCTCCAGCAAATCCTGCCTGCTCGATCCAGACACTAAACATTTCTTCATGAAAATACCACATCTGATCTGCCATGGCTTGGGACCCACTATCCAAGGGGCCACATCTCTTTGGATGTGATAGCGCTCTAGTCACAGTCAGCTAGCAGCCACTCTGGCTTAAACAAAGACATTCTCAGCAACGGAACATTTTTGTCCACTTTATCCAACCCACTATGGAGTTGATAGTCATCAGGATACAACACAAACACATATTGCTTCTCAGGGTTTTTCTGCAGGGTCAGTTAGTCAGAATATAAGTGGGATGGAAATCCCTGATCCTATTTATGGCAAGAGATAACATTTCAGGATGAAAAGGATAAATACTTTTAAATAAATTGTCTATTTGCCTTTTCATGTGCCTCAAATGTATCTATTATTGTCCAAACTAGGATATAACAGACAAAGCCACCTTCTAACGTCATGGTGGAGATCAGCTTAATCCTTTGTCTGTTCCCTCCCCCAGTTCAAACTCTCATCTTCGTCCTAATTATAATAGCATTTGAAATTATCATGGTTTAAAAAAAGGTGCCAGCTTATATAATATTCTTATTGCTTATTAATGAGTTCAGAAGGGAGAACAAGTTGCCTTGCATTCTGGGAATTATGCAAACTAAGGCTGAGCCATACCTTGCTGGGCTCCACCAGTTTCTTATTTGGAAGCCCGATGTGTGAGGATTACCATGTAATAACAGATGTTCAAGTATGTGCGGCAGGCCTGTCATTCACTAAAAGCCTTAACAAGAAGATATGACAGGCATCACATTTCACAGTGATTAGCCTTGGGCACTTTTCAGAGGCAGAAGACTTGAGGCGAAGTGGCTTTAACCACCCTGTGAGTGTGATAATCCCCAAGATGGCACAGCCTGAAGAGTTTGATTGCTGTTCGGCATGGGAGCTTATGAATAATAATAAAGAAAACATCAGACTGGGTATTGGTGACACGGTTACACAGCACTGGCAGCCAGAAAGACAGTCTGCTTGGATATGAAGTCCTTAAGTCCATTACTTAATCTGAAGTTACTTATACCCTGTCCTCTCAATATCTCCTCCTCTATAAAGCTATAATGTGTGAAAGACTGAAAAACTGACCTTGATATTTAGTGTCTGTCCTTTAATTTTGTTTTTCACTGTTGTATCTTTCTGTTGGAGAAGATGGGGTAGAGTAGGAGGGAACGTGAATGGAAGCAGGAGCTCTGTATCCATGTTATAAACTGCTGCATTTTTATTGAAAAATGAGCTTCAATATAAGGTGACACCATCAGTCTCTGATACTAAGAGACTATTAAAAGACTAATGAAGTTGCTTGCCCTCATGCTTACAGAGAAACACCTGCACCCTGCAAGTCCCCAAAATAAAAGAGCTCAGTATGTATAATTTAAGTAAATTAATTAAATAAAATTATTTTTAAATTATTTTGTTAATGTCTGTGATCTGACTCACAGATGTTGATCTTACAATACTGGATAATATTATAATAATGGAAAAATAATAGAGAGTATATACGCTTTTTCAAGCAATAGGTTTACCTATGCAGCAATACATATAAAAATGTTGAGACCTGAAGCTGAATGTATGTTTTAGGGGAATCTAATAACACTTAAAATCATCATCTTATGCTTTTTTAAAATCCTGCATCTTAGGAAAAAGAACATCATAATTATTGCTTAAATAGCTGTCCCTCTGTGTGCCACAAACAAAGCTGAGGGAGTTTTGTTTTGGCCAAGTGGTTGGGGTGGGGACAGGGAAGGAGAAGAGATGGAACAAGTTAAAAGAATCAATCCATCTCCTGGAGACAAAACATCACACATAGAAAATTTCCCATGTGAGCATATTTAAAAATAAATGGGGATGTCGTGCAGACAGTGCTGGACATTAAGTTACAATGCTGGGAGTACGGTGCCCTCTGCTAGCCCGGCTATTTCACCAGCAGTGCCCACCCTGCTATTTACCCTGAGAAGCCCCTTAGGTGCCTGTTATGGTATCAACAAAGACGAGTCGTGTTGTGCAAAAACTGGCTCCTGTGACACTACAGGATGAAAATCTTGCTACCTATCATAGAATCATAGAATGCCCTGAGTTGGAAGGGACCCACAAGGATCATCGAGTCCAACTCCTGTCCCCGCACAGGACAACCCCAAAATTCACACCATGTCTCTGAGGGCATTTTCCAAGTGTTTCCTGAATATCGTCAGGCTTGGTGCCATAACTGCCTCCCTGGGGAGCGTGTTCTAGTGCTCCACCACCCTCTGGGTGAAGAACCTTTTCCTAACATCCAACCTAAACCTCCCCTGGCACATCTTCCTGCCATTGCCTCGAGTCCTATCGTTGGTCGCCAGAGAAGAGATCAGCGCCTGCCCCTCCTTCTCCCCTTGTGAGGAAGCTGCAGACCCCGATGAGGTCTGCCCTCAGTCTGCTCTCCTCCAGGCTGAAGAAGCCTACCTCTACACATCCTACACAGAGGAAAAAAACCCCCACACTTAACTGGCTCCAGCTTAGTTTCTTGACCCATAAGCAGGTATTAGTTTCAAGCTACGCACAGTCCACAACACCAACTCTTGATGCATCTCACGTTCTGTCTCAATACCACCTTGTACCTTGCTGGCTGGAAGAGTGGTACTTGGCTTGGCACAGAGACACAGGCAGCCTGGTGTGCTGACACACAACAAGCATATGCTGAAATGTGGGGAAAAGTGAGCTCCCTTAGGAAAGATGGAAAATGAAACCAGATGCCACCAGTACTGAGAGAGAGAAGAAACTAGATCTGATCCTTTAGATGACTTGATGGAAGCTGCTCATGTTCAGAGGCAGTAGGACCAAATTCAGCTCTAATTAAGTCACTAATGTTACAGCAGGATAAACATGATCTTTTAAGCATCACAGGTATGAAACAGGGACAGAGGAGGTCACATAGCAACAACTACTTGAGTTCCAGCATAAGCACTATGGAATTTTACTGAGGTGGCCTGAGGGACATGCCCTGGGTCAATTGCCCCCAAATCATCTCACTGTGGCAGATGCCATCAAGTACTGCAAGAAGGTTGCTATATGTATCACCAGGAGCTTTAGCTTGGGACCAGCCAGCAGGAGGCAGAAGTCATCTCAAGTGCCAGCTCAAACCTCCATGCCCTCAGGGCAACTGGTGGAATCGGCCTAGCAAATGCAGCAAGGTATTTTTTCGTTTGCTTCTGTCTTCATGGTGTGCATAGTTAAGAAAAGTGACAAATATTTACAGTCTCGTTGACTCAGGTGCAAGCACATCTTTAGGGAAAAAAAATTTGAACAAAATAAAAGTAAAAAGCCCCAGCAAGTTTCCCAAAATAGGTCAGATGCTTCCAGTGCTTTTTGTCATCTTCAATCTATAACAACCACTGCCTCTGGAAATCTCTTTGCACTTATCAGTCTTTGTGAGCAGCCCCAGTCAGCACAGCAGAAATAAAAAGAGTCACTGTTGCTTCTCCGCACCAAAATCTGCACTCATACTCTGCACCCTCCTCTGCTTTTGAGGGGCTTTCACTTACTGTACGGGGCAGTGGGATGCTGCAGCTAAAATTGAATCTAGGCAAGAACAGACAGGTGGGGAGGTCTCTGTCAGAGTGGGTCAGGCAAAGAGTTGAGGCCCATGTGCCCCAACTAGGCAGTGACTGACATACTCTTTGCACCAAGCTGACGCCAGTACAAGCCGAGACTCTGCAGCTGCCCAGGGGAGCCCTGGCCGTACCCCACTGAGAGGCTCCACCGCAGCGTGCCGCCTCCCCTGCACACATTGCTGCTGCCCTGCCAGAGCCAGGCAGCACGCACGGATTATGTAAGGTTGCTCCAGGATGCCTGTCCTCTCGCCTCAGCGCTACAGCTGCTGAGTGATGGATGCACTGGAAAATGTTTTTCATTGCCTCCCTCATTAGGGAGACAAGTGCTCTGCAGGAGCCATCTCTGATCCTATGCTGCTTGAGTTCAACGTAAAGCCACGCAGAGAAAGGATTGTTCAGACTATGGCAACACAAGCAGATACATCTTCCTGTAAAATAGGACCCTGGCTTAATCTGCACATGGGAATTCAGGGGAAAGAAAAAGCAGAGAGCAAAGATATGCAGGACAAGCAACACTAGGCACGTTGTTTCTGTTTCAGAGTAGCCTCTACACCAACTCATGTGTGAAGAAGGTGGCTCAGGGTAGGCCATGCTTACGCCATAAGAGGTGCTATTATCTCAATTATTGTATTATTTAAGTGCATAATAACTCAATAATTTATTTGTAGCACTCCTTGAAGTAGAAAAATATTATTAACCTCATTTTGCCAACATGAAACTGAGGCCTAGAGAGCTTAAGGGCAAGACTTTTATGCATATGAAGGTGCCCAACTCCCACTGAAATCAAAGGAAGTTATGCACCTATGTATTTTGAGGATTTTTAATTAACAACAGAAATCAGTGGGGCAGTTAGGAATTTTAGGTCTCAGGCTAACCAATCGACTAATCTTACAGAATAGAAAGTGCTCTGTCCTTGTAAAAATCATAATTATTTTTTCTTTTCCACCTTAATTCAAATATCTCAACACAGCCTCCGCTCTTTGTCAGATGCCTTCACTGTCTGTGCTTACCCACAGGTGATGTACTGGTTACTAGAGAGTCATGGGCTGTTTTTTCTTTTTTCCAAAAGCTTCCTTCGCAGATAGGCAAGCTCAAGGGTTTGTTTTGTTGTCATCATTATTGTTGTTTGTTTGTTTTTTTCTAATCCTTTCTCTTTGGTTTACCTGTGGATGTTCTACAGGTTTCTGGAAAATTACTGAGGAAAAGTCTTGCAGCATCATCAATGACAACCCGCCTTACAAATGGCATCTTCTGTTTAAGTGCCATTCAGTGCAGAACAAAATGCTGAGTCCTGTCTCACTAGCATGCTCTGGGATCTGTCATCTCTGAAAATACTGGTCTCAAGCACGGGCTAGAAAGCAAGTAAGACTCTGAGGCCATTCATAACCTTATGGCAGTCTTTTGCTGTAACACTATGGAATGTTGTGCATGCCTCCCTTTAAGTAGCAAGAAGTTAAAATCCTGCTAATGCTATTGGATTCTTTGTGAAGGAGCAATTTTTCAATTACACATAATTAATAATAATTACCCTTTATCTTCAGAGACCAGGACAAAGAATAATTAATCCATCTTAACATCCCTGTTAAGGAAGTATTAAATACAGGTTTTTTTACACAGCAGATTATATAGTAACTTATGTTGCCTACTGTTCAGCCTGTGTTCCCTAATGCAGAAAGGAAAGAGAAAAGAGAATCCTGAAATATCTGAACTAATATTCTAGTTTTTGACTTATTTTAACTGATTGCGAAACAGCTGTTCGCTTCTTGCAGCAGCTCACTGCAAATGAAATCTGTGCTGCCTACAGATCTCTCATATACAGAAGCAGTTTTACTATATTTGATAATTAACAACATTAGAATGGACATTTTACTAATTTTTAACAGGTATCTATGAGTGAAGTGTTTGCAATTATTCCCATTGCAGAGCTGGAGAAAACGAAGCTTGGAAGTTTAGGGCCAGCTTCTCACTTGGCACAAAGTCTTTTTGCATGGAACTCCTCTCACACCGGTTTTTGCTGCACGGGAAGAGATGACTCCTGATTCTGTCTTCATTCTAGACAGCACATGCCAAACCCATAGACACTTATGCCCTTTATCAGATCTTAAACTTTGGCTTCAGTCTTCCGAAGTGCCTTCCAATTTTCGATATCTTAATGGAAGCTCACCTTACAACACTTGGGATGTCTCTCAGAGCACACAGTCACTATTAATCTGAACCGAAATTTCCTGTTCTTGACTATTGAAAAAAAATAATCAGAGAAACGTGAATTTATTATTTTGATCTTAAGTGAGTAGTCCAAGATCACACTGCAAGCCACTGAAAGAGGCAGAAACAGATTTTGCTTCAAACACATAGTTTTGCAAGACAAATATTCCACGTGGCAGGATGACAGCAAAGATGAGGGCAGTGCTGCAGGCAGCATGTGTGGCAGCTCTGGCAGACAGACCAGCAGTCTCTGGCCCGTGACAGCCTGGGTGCCCAGAAAGTTTATGATTAGCGATTACACGTTAAGGTGATAAAAAAGGATAGCTTCTATTTCTACATGTATTGATCTGAGGGATCCTGAGCTCAAAAGGGGAGAGTAGAGAGATACAGAAAATGGAGGAGTAAAAAGGAAGGGACAGAAGGGAGAAGGAGAACGTCCCAAATGTTAAATGAAAGCATCTGCATGAAAGGCTCCAGGCCAACATGCTCAGAGAATGCACTCTTCTGTCTCAGTGACCTTGTGAAGATAAACTGAACAAAAAGCTTCAGGCAACATCAGACAGAGGATTTAAGAAGCAGTTTTAATTTTAGCCAGCTTGTTTTGTATTTTCGGCTGCGGGGTTATCTGGGGATGCAACATGCATACAGTGGAACAAAATGTAGTTGTCACCCCCAACTCCGATACCACACCTGATGGCAAATTCAGTTCCGTGTTTCCAGGGGGAAGCAAAACCCATGGTTTTGGCTATGAAGGGAAGATCAAATTGTGGTATCACAAGGATGGAGTACTGGGGCATCCTACTTTTACTCCAGAATGTAATTACTTGGCTACCTTATGCATGAGCAACGTGCAAGACCTGCACTCCAACACAATATGCACTAATATGCTGGTTCCCTCTACTCATATTATGTCCTTGCTCTGTATCTTCAGACTGACAGCTATTTACTATTAACAAATCATTTAACGCCCCTGTATCTCAGTTTCCTCACCTATAAAATGGAAACATCCTACCTAAAAAGAGTGCAAGGATTCACTAACTGACAGATGTTTTTTCAGTGAACACATTTGCTGGTAATTTTAATTATAGCAAATACATACAAACCCTAAGAGCTGGCTGCATACAATAAAACATGCATTAATCACGATGTCTATTGCTGCTTATCAGCATAATTAATTCTATACAATACAAATGCAATCTAACCCGCAATCTAGAGATTACGAATGCCATATAGATCCAAAATGAGGGTCTAGATCTTCAAGCCTGTAGTAAAATGTCAAATCACGGTAATAAAACCAACCCAGACTGATTGGGAATAACCCCTCCGCATGCACACTACCACATGTAACAAACACAAGCTGGGAAAACGAGACCTCAGTATTCCTCCTGCACCTCCCTAGCATCACCACTTTATTGGACAATCATTGATGAACACTTACGCCGATAAAGAATCTTCTATCCAAAGTTCTCAAACTGCTTTACAAATTGTCTCTAATGTGTATAGACGGCGCACGTTATTTCCCCCTGTCCTTGCATGCTCTGTCCTCCACAATTTCTATTTGATAGGCTATCCTGAGGCCACATTGTCTCTCCGAGTCTGCAGGAAAGACATCCATCCTCTCTCCTGGCAGGTCTCTTGACCCGCTCTTCAATTTAAATAGCATTTCCTGATCTTTTTCTCTCTCAGATCTTTTCATATGAGACAGTTCTTTCCCACCTTGACTGCATAACTCACCATCACTTGTGACAGTTTCTTGAATCACTGATGCTGGAATCAATACAGCAAAGCTGGCAGAGGATGGGAGTGAGGAGGTGGGAAAACAAATGTGAAGCTGTTGTAACCTTTTAGTCCCGTGCTGTCAGCTCAGCACACCATAATGCCTGACTGGACTCACATGGCTTGTACTAACACAGGCAGTGACTGCAGGGAGACAGGACTGCCCTGTGCGTCCTCCAAACCAACAACAGGGAACTAAAGGCAACATCCTACATGAAACGAAGCACAAACAGCTCTCTCACAACACTGCTCTCTCTTTGCATCGTGTCTCTCCTAATCAGCCTTCTGGACCGAAAACAGAGGCCTTCGCTATACATAAGGCCCAGCCTGTAGCACACACAGTGCACATGTCCTATTGGATTACAGGACAGAATGCACCCACATGGTCTGCTTGTCAGAGACACAGCCCTGCCTCTGCAAAGCGGAGGAAATGAGGGAGAGCATGGATGAAAGCAACCCAAGCAGCCCAGGACAACCCGAGCCCAGTCAGAAGGCAGGATGGGGGATGCCACCAGAAAGACAGGGGCAGCAGGAAAATATACCTTGGCAGGCACGCTGGAAGGCTAAGCCGGGACCTCATTCCACAAAGAAAATAAGTGGGAATCTTCATGGACTTTGATATCGTTCAAAAATATGAGAATAGCTTATCACCCAGTTTGGATACTAAACCACAAAGCAGTATGGCAAAGATCAGTGCAATGCTGTCTCTCTCATTTTGAAAATGCTTCTACCTGCATCAGCTTCAGGAACCGACAAACTTCCCCCAGTCTCTTTGGTCGTGGTGCAAATGAAAAGGTCTCCTGGCAAATCCCTACTGTACTTTGTGCTTTTTTCTCCTCAGGCAACTCATGTTCTGCAGTTCTCAGAAAGACATGACTCAAAGATGTGATCACAGGTGAAGGAGAGAAGAGTTATTAGAGAAAGGGAGAGAGCAGCAGAACAGGCATCTATTTCAGAGGGCAGAAGTTTATCACCCAGGATTTCCCCTGGGTTTATCATTGTTTTCTTTGTCTAGAATTAAGGTCATTAAAGAAGATGTTTCCACTCTGAATTAGCAATGAGTTCCCACTTAATTTATAGTGCCCCAGCGCTCCCGTGTGACTTGGCTCCAGGGGCCTCAGTGAAAGTGCTTCTCCTGCAACTTATGTGCCACCCTAACCGGCTCCTTTGCCCACCTCACATTCAGGTGCCCACCTCATGTCTTCTCCCTTACCCCCACCTTCCCCTCTCCCCAGTTTCTTCTGGCACCAGATCTTTTCAGAGTGCACTCTCAGCTTCCTCTGATCATCTGTCAGAGATCACAGCTTTGAAAACGCTACGGATGTAATTATAAGTAGTTCTGTTCTGCAATTTTCTCAGCTGTTTTTATTTGTTAGAAGGTTAGTACATACCCCAAAGCACCCTTCACCCGGAGCCTGAGCAGCTGTAAACGCTTGAGGGCGGTTTTGTGGGGCAGCGAAGGCAGAGCCCTTCCAGCAGCATGGCGGGGGGGCATTGGACACTGCTAAAGCCCTCAGCCCCGGAGGACAGATGGCGGCCCCACCACCAGCCGCAGCCAGAGAGAGTGACTGGGGCACCGGGCCCGTCCTCACCCTCCTCCCAGGACCCTCCCGCCGTTCCAGTCGGACGGAACGGGGGCGCGAGCACGGGACACCCCGTCTCCATCGTTTAGACTTCTTGGCACTGGACAAAGCAGGCTTAGCCAAGGCGGGCCGAAGCAACACGGGAGAAAGGGCCAAAGCCAAGCGAATCCGCCTGCGCCAAACCCCGGGAGCCGAGCACCCGCCGTCCCCTCACGCCTTCCCGCGCAGCCACCGCCCGCGCGCGCCCCCGCGCGGAGGGGTCGGGAAGGAGGCGGGGGGGGCGGGGGTGAGGAGCGCGCATGCGCACGCTCCGCAGCCAGCCGATGAAGGAAGGCGGGACTCCGCCGGCGGTCGGAGCCGGGAAGTCCTTCCCCTGTCCCCGCCCCTCCACGACAACGATTGGCTGCAGCGCGCAGACGCCTCGCCCATTGGTTAGGCGCAACGCCTGTCCGGACCGACCGCCGCTGCCGCCATGGTTCGCTTCAAGAATAGGTGAGGCAGGAGGCGTCGCTGCCGGTCCCGGTCCCGGTCCCGGTCCGCGTCCGCTGACGCCGCGCTTTTCCACAGGTACGTGCTGTGCGAGGTGGTCTCGGAGGACCCGCGGTGCCGGCAGTGCATCGAGGACCGCGCGGTGGGCCTCGCCGTCAGGGAGGCCATCGGGCGGCTGCACGGGGACTACGGCCTGGCCTGCTGCGCCATCTCCTTCACAGGTGCGGCGGGACGCGCCGCCCGCGCCTCCACGGGGTGACCGGCGGGGGGGGGGGGGGCGGGGGCGGCTCCTCTGGGAAGGGCCGGGGCGCGGGGGCCGGGCTTACCGGTGTGCGCGCCCCCCCCCCCCCCCCCCGCAGTGAAGTACCTGAACGCCTACACCGGGACGGTGCTGCTGCGGTGCCGCAAGGACTCCTGCAAGCTGCTCTGCTCCGCGCTCCCCTTCGTGAGGCAGCTGGAGAGCCGCAACCAACGCTACCCCTGCTTCCTCAACACCTTGCACGTCGGAGGTCAGTCGCTGCTACCCGAGCTGCCCCGGCCCGGGGGGTGGCCGCGGGGCTCAATCCTGCCTTCCAGGGCTGCTAAAATGGAAGAATCCTATTTCGCTGCTGTGGGTGCGACAGACCTGTCTTATGTGTCACTAACTTAGCGGCTTCTAGCATATCTAAAGAAGAAACAGGCACCAGCAGCGCTTTTTTCGAGACCCTCATTAATTCTGCTTGAACCTTCATTACATTTAACACAAAACCAGAGCAGCAAATACTATACTACATTATTTTCTTTTTAAAATATCATATTTTCAAAGTATAGTATTGTCCCTGTCCTGCAAATTAACCACCTCAGGCACAATATGTTAGAAATTATTATTCCACCACTTAACCTCAGCAGTGGGGAAATGAAGTCTACAGCCACTTCTTAGCACTTGCATTAATCAAATTGTTGCCTGGGGCATTTGTCACTTGATACAGTTGATCTTCAGAAAATGTACTAGCAGCTCTGAAACACTTGCTTTTGCAGATTGTTACACGTTGTTCTTGTGACTCCTACAGGTACCATAAGAACATGTCAGAAATTTCTAATTCAGTATAACAGAAGACAGCTGCTGATGTTGTTGCAAAACTGTACAAATGAAGGTGAGTTCCTCCAGCCACTTTCCTAAAAGGCAGCCTCAGTTCCTGGGGGTTTTGTAGGATACGCTGGGCTACTTCTGAATTCTTGAACCAAGAAATGTTCCTTTCTTTAGAAGCTGAGAATATTCCAGTGTATGTGAAGAGATCAAATAATGACCCTCTCTTGCTCTCTTTATTGCAGAGGAAAGATGGAATATACAGAAGTCACTGCTGAGCTGTTCCCTTACAGAAGAGCAGCCTCAAAGTGGAGATGAGGAAGATGATGATAGCACAGAGACAGACTGAACGTTACTAGTTACTGTTCACCTCTGTCCTGTACTTGTGTAATCAAGATGTTACCAGTTCTCTTCAGTGTTAAGCAAAGCAGGGGACAGAAAAAGCATCTGTTCATATTTAGACTTCATTCCCCTGTTCCAAGTGTTCTTAAATAAATTTTTTTAGGAAAATAAAGAAACGGTTTTACTTAAGTAGTTTACTTGCCTGTTTCACTCCAGGAGTCAAAACCACCCACACTCCTAAGGAGTGCAGCAGCTCAATGTGAGCTTCATGCTGAGGTAGAAGTGAGCTTTAGGCAGTTGGCATGGATAAGGAATGTAGTTATTCTCTTTCAGTACAGAAAAAGCATTAAGATCTTACAGTTTTTTACCTTATCTTCCAGCACACCTGTTATCCATAGGGCTATCCATTGTTCCAAGTCACAAAAGCACCAGTTGTGTACACAGGAGCAGAGATTACACGGAATGCAAGGTAGAGCTGTAAGGCTCCACTCAGTCCGACCCGTTATAAAACTCGTAGTTACAAGTACTGCTTAGATATTTATTAAGCTTACACCAATCAGTTAGAGGAAAGTAGCGTTGCTGGTATTATCTCTTGAATCCATAGGAAAACAAGATACAACTTGGAGACGCTCTCCTGTGGAGCCTGCCCCTGCAGCAGGGACAGTCTTCCTTGCCCACATTGCTTCCCTTACTTGTTCTAGTGCCTGTGAGACGTGGAGGTGAGTTACACCAGCTCCAGCTATTCCGTCTCTTCCCAATGCAAAGAAAAAGTTTGACTATAAATGCGTAGAGATAGTAGAACACAACAGATACTGGTTAGACATTAAGTAGTTACTCCCATTCCATGGCTTAAAATGACTGTTACAAATAGGAAACAATAATACTGTGAACACAATTAACTGCATACTCAAGTCTTCCTTAACTTAGTTGCTTTCTCTACCCTCACCAATAATTTTCCAACATGCATGTAAAGCATTAACAGCAAGATGTGTCACCACTTTTAGGCATCTTGTCTTAGTTTCTTTGCACTCTCTTGGCAAGCTGTACTGTCTCTCCATCAAGTGTAGTTAATTGTGACCAAGCGTGACATCAAGCTGCTTTCAAAGAATGTTTTGCAAGTGTTTCCTCTATCCTCCTGTAGCAGTTGCAGTATTCTTTACGTCCCCCCCTCTCCTCTTTCTTGCTGGTTTACAGATACATACAGAGTTTTGTGAAGTATACTCTTTAGTACTAGCCTCCTCTGCACGCACGCTTAAGTGCCTCAAGGAAGTACTTGTATAATATGGCGCCTACTGCTTTGAAATCAAGCATTGATGTATTGACATAAACTTTTTTAAATAAGGACACAAGCAATGACTGTACCAGTGGTGTTTGATACTCCTGGAGTCAGGTGTTCTAACACACGCTTCCTTGCTGAGATCAGTCACAGTGTCAGAGGGAGAGAGCACATCAGCTTTTTAAAGCGTGTGCAAATGCAGGCAGACCACTGATGCAAGTGGGGCTGAAGGTAACAGAAGACACCTGTCAGTCTGGCACTATAAGTTAGGCAGTACTTTGTACCAGCTCCCTGGCATGAAATCTGGCAGCAGGAAGATCTGATTTGACTCTGTGCAGCTACGCGGTATTGTGCTCCATGTGGATGTGACAGTTCACTTAGCTCAGGAAGGGCGCAGTACTGTGTGTGTGCATATGGTTTATTGCAACTGTTGGCCTTGACTGGTACATTACACCTATAGTTCATTTTATTCAACAAAATCCACACCACTTAACTCAAACCAAAAACTCAAATCAAACCACAAGCAGTGCAGAATGTGACCACCCAAAGAAAGAGCAGGGAGGGGTCCAGAAGAGGCATGTTTATAGCCTGAAGTGCTTAGTGCAGATCAACTTACATCCCAGAACCAAGCAGATTCAGGCCCTTATCCCAGTACAAGAGACCCCAGTTTCTTGCTGTGGGATAAAAGTTATCTACAGACTCCAGCTATCAGTTGTTCTTCCCATTCAAGAGCAGCCAGTGTCAAAACGTCATTCAGGTAGTTACCAAGAGCCCTAGGGTGGAGTGTTTGTTCTAGATGACCAGGTTACAAAGAATGTGTAGCCCACGGTTGGGAAAAAAAAAATTAGCAGCCTTACCCACCCACACAAAACAGAGTCGAACAACTGAGAAATGGCAGGAGGTTCCTTCTACCACTAGTGCCAGTACGCATTTTGAAATACACACATTCATCAAGAGTCACTTCAAAACCAAGTAGCCAAGTTCTGCTTTACACTCACCTTAGCTTTAAATCTTTCCACCCAGGAGAACAGGAGGAATTCTTGCTCTTTAGAGAACAGATATAGCAGCTAATGCTCTAAAGCCAGGAAGCTCTTTTGCCCATTTCCAGTGCGGCAGAAACCAGTTTCCCAAGAGAGCAGTTTGACAGCTTTCCTGAAACAGCACTACTGTCCCAGTCAGATGGACTTCTGCCCATGAATACTTCTAGGAAAATAAAGGCTCTCTGCCTCTTCACTTAGATAATATTGCAGTATTCTGGCAGCGCCACACAGCTGTAAAGACTTTCACACTGCTTATTAGGCCAAAAGAACCAACTTGGCACAAACTAGAAGCCTTGGCTGATTTGTCTCCGGGTTGTTTCTTTCAAAACTTTGTTTCAGTATAAACTGATGAAGCAGTTGGAATCAAAAGATCTTACTTCAACATATACGGGTCATGGTTTCCTCCTGAACTCCCTAGAAGCCCTGGAAACACAAGTTTAGTCTGTTCAAATTTAAATACTTAAACTATAGCAGCAAAACAAAGCAAAATGAAAAGAAAACCAGGAGAGGAAACTTCTCTTGAATAGCAGAATCACTTTGTGTGAACAACAGAGGTGCTGAACAATAGCTTCTGCTTCTGTTTCTTTCTTTTCTTGCCACCCTTTTCCTCTGTGAAGAATTGAAACGATACTGTCATTCTTCTCATGGAACAGCAACATCACACAGAAACGATAAATGGTCTTCCCTAGCCTAAATGACTTCTACAAGTCTGTGACACTTCCTATCAACTCACTGAGCACCAGGTACTTCAATTTTAACAAAAAAATTACTGCAGACAAACTAAGGGAGACTCCATCACACCTAAAACACACCTATAAACATGCCTAACTGATTCTAAAGCTGCTGTTGCAACAGCCGTCTGCAAGCATGCAGCAGTTTGCCTTTCAGACAAGTATTGCTTTCATCCATGTCCAAAAACCACTACAACTGTAGCTGATACCCAATTTCACTGAAACTCCCAGGCCCTCCTGTCCAACTCTCTCCATCATTCAGTGCAGTCTCCAAACAGAAACCAAAGCTAAACATCAGAACTGAGTGTTATAAATGAGTTTTATCAGTCAGCATCAGGCCTGGAGATTTAAGTTCATCTCAATTTGTTTCAGACTCCCTGATTTGAAATTTCAGCTAGAAGTTACCTTGATATTTTGGTCAAACTGAAGTGGTAGTTCAGCAGCTCAGGTATTTTTAGTTTAAAAGTGCATAACCTGAACTTCCTTGAGATGAACTTAATTTAAGCTTTCAGTAGAAACATGGCAAACATGACTGTCGGAAGCCATCTTTGTCCTAACAGGATTCTTTGCTAGCTGGAGATCATCTCAGCTCCCACTGAGAGCTGCTTTCAGCTAACAGAAGCCCTAGTCAAGCTCTTCAGAAACCACAACGTGACAATTTTCAGAACTGTTCTGCGGCCAATTTTTGGTCCCCAAAATTGCTGCTCTCACTTCTCCCAGAGGAAGAAGGGCAAATCTTTTCACTTCAGAAATTTTTCATGCCTTCTCCCCCACCTTTTACCTGATAAATGATCAGCTGTGGACGGCTTGTCCAGTTTCAGGAGGGCTGCCTCAATAGCTTGGCTGAAGGAATTCTGGAAGCTGGGCACAGGTATGCGGTCAGAGTTGTCACTTTCTCCATCGCTATCCGCTGGCACAGGGAGTGCCAGAGTGTTCTCATCTGAAAGAAGTGAAGCGCCTTCAGAGGCAAAAGGCTGTATAAAACTTTCACAGTGCAAATGCCCCTCCACACTCCAGATGTTTTTTGTGAAGTTATGAGATTTCCTAGATTTAGATGCATGGTAAAGAACCTGAAGTAGTAATACCAATTTTTCTTACCTCTTGTCTTTGGAGCAGGTTTGGGCCATGTTTCTGGTTTTGCCTTTCCAACTCTCAACATCTATCAAAAAAGTTGTAAGATATGATTAAATCCCACTTGCTAGAACAATCCCGCATACACCCTAAGCAGCAAGAAGATCTAGAAACCCCTTCAAGCACTTGAACCCCCTGTTGTCTCCATAAGATTTATCCCACATTGGTTTTGTGGAGGAAGCAATTGTGTTCTCAGACTAAACCCCAACTAAGACACAAGTAATTCTGACAAGATTTACTCTGCTACATGGCTTACCTGGGCAAAGGAAGGGAAGGGAGACTCTTCTTCTAAACTCCCACAGAGCAACGGGCTGACCTGGCTGGCAGCAGGTGACAGTGGAGTTGGAATAGACTCTACAGAGAAAGCAGCAGATAATTAAAGCCAGCTGCATTTGGCAAAGGCACTCATTACACTGCTTATCGGGATGAAACAGAAATAAAGTTTTATTATCTTATGTAATTAACCATTTTTGTCTCATCAGTTCCATCCAGTCACGCAGTGGGATCTTTCAAACTTCCTCAATCTTTTTATTTAAGGCAGATTTAAGTTTGGGTGGGGTTTTTTTGTTTTGGAGTTTTTGTTTGCTTATTTTGGGGTACTGTGTGGGTTTTTTGTTCGGTTTTTTTTTTGTTGTTGTTCGGTTTGGGTTGGGTTTTGAGAAAAACATTTAAGAATAGAGTCTATTTAGTATTTTTTATGAACTGCAAGACAAAACATTTGGTAAAGCATCACTGGACAACCACCTAACAGTGCTCATCAACTACGTTTTATTTTAGTATAATGTGGTGGGGAATATGGAGAGGGTAGAAAGAAAAAATGCCAGTAGCGTTTTCCTGGCATACACACTTTTCTTCCCTTTTGGAGGAATTTTTTTCCTTTCTTTTCTTCTGCCTCAGCAAAGATTTAAAAGATGGGGTAACTACAGTGCAGATCTCATATTGTCACTGAAGTTGAGGTAGTAAAAAGCAGACAAAGGATCAGAATGTTTCTTAACTGTGTCAGCCTTTTGTGTATGATCTCATAGGCAATCTAGGAAAGAAGCAGTCTTTGATCAGTATTAGGAAAGTTTAGCATGATGACCTGAGCAGTAGATTATCAAGAGCTAGATGTGATGTGTTTTTCCAGATGCTCACCTGTCTGAAACACAGGGCTTCTGCCAAGAGGAGACAGACAGAAGCTCTGATGATCAATGCTGGTAGTTTCTCCGGGGCAAGAGGTAAAAGCAGGGAACTGCTGCAGATTCTCTAAAGCAATATGGACCTCTGGATCTAGAAAGAGGTTTTAAATTAAAGCACTACACAATGTGGGGGAGGACTGTCAATAAGCAAGTTGTTTCAGGAGTCTAGGAGGTGCCAACTCAATTTTCTTTCCACCCTCTATTTTAGAGACCAGTACAAGCCCTGCTGCTGGATGGAAGCAGTTCCTAGGCATTTTTTTTCCTTTTTTGCTTTTCATTCTGTATCATGATTACTATAAAAACATAAATTAAGAATCCTGAGAGCTATATACACCATGGAGATAGCTGCACCCTCGAATGCCCCGTCTCTCCCATAATGTGCAAGTATGCAGCAATTGCATAACACCATTTAACATCCTGACTAAAACAGCTTATATTTTTCACTCTAAGACATTGTTTCTAATACCTTGTAATCTTGTTCTAAGTACACACTACAAACTAAAGGCCTTAGAGTTTATCCTATAGCTCAAGAAATCAGCTTGGCAACTAAAGATGACTGGAAATCCACCAGTTATGCCTAGTCATGGCTTACATTTGCCCTGTTTCTTGTTTTCTTCTATCTCAATTCTGCGTTCACGTCGTCGTTCATCACGAGCTTTCTTCTGCCGTAGACGTTTCCTCTTTTCAAGGTCATCTAGGAGCAATGCACAGCATTGGATATCAAAAAACCCACACCAACACTTAGGCAATGTTTTCTCCAGCTTTAAGAACAACTTACTCAGTTACAACACGAGTAGCAAAATATGCTTACAAACAACATATGCTCTTCCAAACAGTCAGGCTTTTTTATTCTTTGTATAACTGTTGTCTATAAAATCGTGAATTGGGGTTGTTCTGTCTAGTAGTCATCAGACAGTTGGTCCAAGAGGAGTAAAGCTGCTATGTATGTTCTTTTTTCTGCCATTAAGGGATAAGAACGACTTCCCCTTCACCCTCACAGATACATGACAGAGTCTACTAGAAAGGTAGTACCAACCTGAAAACAACTCTAAAGTCTCCTTAGAGATGACAGGTGGCTTCAGAGCCAGTTCACAAATGCTGAACTCACAGGTGAGGGGCAAGTGACAGAGGTAGCGATGACGCTGTCTTATATCCTGATAAAAAAAGAGCAGATATATCATCACATCAAGGTCTAGAGGCTGCCATAGTGATGAATAGCTTATGGAGATAGAACACCAACCACTCATCAAATCAAGACTAAAAAAATGGCAGCAGTGACACAATAATCATGTTATAAACTACAAACACGTGAAGGATGCCCTGGGTCAGAACCAAATGCTCCAAGATCTCCACCAACTACATCATAATCAGATTTGGATGCAGTTACACCAGCTCGCTTACTGATTTTGTTATTCCTCCCTTCTCACTCAGATCACTGGCATAAAATTCTACAATACCAGTCTTCTAGTCTTCTGACACCATTATTTTTGCACTGGACCAAATTTGCCTTTTACACTTAAATTATTTGGACAACAACCACCACTTTGCTAGACTGAAACAAGCTGAGTTGTATTTTTCCTCACAGAGCTGAAAAACTTGAAGACAATTCCCTACTACCTCTGCATCCATTCTCACTTGAGCATATCCCTTCTTGAAGATGAATTAAGAACGACGTATAGTTGTTACTGCACATGCCAATTCTTACAGTTGTCTTTATCTGAGGTAAAGGAATTCAAGACCCATCCCCTCTTCCAGAACTTCAGTCCCTTAAACACTTTCACTCCCTCCATCTCAAACACTGAAGTTTCTTTCCATCCTCTTTATTTTCATAACAGCCCACCTCTACCCTTGATGCTCAGAAACAACTGTTTTTTCAAGACAGAGGCAGAACGGTTCAGGTTGAGAAAGATGATAATCTGTCTAGTTCAAGCTACTGTCTTATATGAGAAAATAATTTACTTTTTTTAAGACAGCTTTAACAACAAACCAATCTTAAGCTTGCAATTCTCTTACTCCTAGAACTTCCTACCTTCTAGGAAAAAAAAAAACTAGACTGCAGCCTACTTATCAAAAACAACATAAGGTACTGCACCTTACACAGATGCCCTTCACAGATTAGCATGCCTACCCGTTCATAGTTATTACTTCTTATTATTGAAGAGAAACAAGTCTCATCTGTCAGCTACAATGATCAATCTGCTAAAGTAAGGCCTTAATTAGTAAGAAGATAAAATAACTACCTCTGTCATCGAGTAGCCAGTTATCTCCACTACAGCTGCAGTTATCTTCTCTGGACTCTTCTCCAAGCTGCCGTATTCACGAACAAGACATCGAACATTCACGGGGTGAAGATACATACACTGTCCATCCTCCGCTATAAGATAAGATATTACTTGTTCTTTGCCTGTTAATTTTCAATACCCTTCTCCCCACCTCAGTACATTCTCCAGTAATAAAATTAAAGCTCCTTTCTGAGTTTCAGTGGGACTTCCATTTCACAGGGGTTAGCTGCCTCTAATGAAGTGACAAACATCTTCCCCAAGAAGGATCCCAGAGGGGGCATCTCTGCCCCCACGATTCCAGGATTTCATTGCACTGACCTTGATAGAAATAGTAGAAAGGAGAGTTGCCAAGATGTCTACTGCTAATTGTATCTTTAGATTCTTGGTAGCTTGTTTCAGCTGGATTTGGTTCTTCTGTAGTGTTCATACCAGGTTGCCCTACAGTATCCACCTCAGGTACTTCCTCTTCATCCAGCACTGCCTCTTCTGCTTCCACAGGAGGCAAAAAGGAACCTGCCAGATCAGAGCAAGGCTCCACAAGCTCCTCATCAAATGCAGAGAGATATTCCACACCACACTATCACAGCAGAGAGCATACAGTTAGTACCACATCATCTCCTTCAAAAGATTATCATCTCTGCAAAAGTCTTTGGCACCAGTTCACCATACACTGCAGTGTAAAGTGGCAGAACTAAGTATTAACAAGATCTGCCAGAGCAGAGTTGTCACCCACCTTTTTCTCTCGGGAAACTGCAGACTCCACAGCCTTGGAGCCTTCTAGGACCAATTCTTCCACAGCTGCACTGATTCCAGCAATACCATTGTTTTTATCCTGGTCAGCTGAGAGTGCTGTTTCTCTCTCCTACAGATCATCCAAAGAGAACAAGCTTCAATTTCCTATTTAAGCCAGGAGACTATCACCATAGTTATTTTTAGCCTCATCCTATACTTCAGGTTTCCATAGATCTATAATTCAACTGTGACAAGAGTGACCCTTGAAGACAGGTCCTCTCCTTGTTACTGGAAAGCACACCCATTGTAGGATACCTAAAGTCTTTGAAAGGGAGTATTCTACAGTTTTGCTCATGACTGCCCGATAGAAGTTACCCCAGAAATTGCTAGACCTGAAAGGGAAACACTTCTTCCTTTGAAAGCAGAAGCATTCCTTCCTTTACATTTATGGAAGGAATACCACTGAGTAAAAAGCATTCTGTTCTGTTATCTTGAACATCACACCAGACACCTGGGGTCCAAAGGCTATAGCATCCTTCAAGATTTATAATGTTATTCTAGCAGCAAACGTCACCACCTTGCTAGTATGTACATCATGGAGACCAGAATAATCGCACACAACCACTTATGCAGCAGAACACAGATTCTCAGCACTCGGCATACTCTTAAAAGTAAAGTTACTAAAAGCCTCCAGAGAGGTTCTCACCTTCAGTTCCTGGATAGCTGCCTCAATAAAGCAAGCCTCTGGGGTATGTTTTTCTTCCTCATACTGTTTTAGTAATGCTGCTTTCTCCTCCAGAATCACCTGCTGCAAGACCTGCTCCCTGGACGCCAGAAGCAGCTTTGAATACTGACTGTGCTGGTCATCTGAACAGAAGGAGCACAAAATCATTAATATCCGCATGTAGAGGCACCAGTTCGGACTGCTGTTTCTTCTGAAGTTTTGTTACTGTTCAATTTTGTGAGTTAATCCACCCTAGGGTGGACAATACTTAGCAGCTGAGTTTTATACAGACTCCACGTATTACCATTATACCATACTATATCAAACCAGTGCCACATACCTGCTCTGCTACACACATCTCCCACACGCAGCAATTTATCTGCCACTTTCAACCTGCCACTTCACCACTCAGTTGCTACACATCAAAAAAAAAAAAGTCTAAATTTCTGGAAAGTTCTGCAAAAGTGACCGCTGTTCTGGCTCGAACTAGTTCATAAGCCCATATGTATTAAAAATCCATACAAAACATTATTATGAGGTTTTTACAAGAAGCACAGCAGAAATAGTAAGCTAAAGAATTGCAAGTTTAGCAAAAGGTACTCTTCTTTGTTAGTAGAGAGCTTATCTTAACTATAAACTTTACAGCAACCATAGCACCACATACTAGTACAGTCCCAATATTCACTGCTCCCCAAGGGTCCAACTTTGTCTACAGAACACCAAGTTAATGCTGAATTTCCTGGGTTTAGAACGATCTCAAATCCCATATTTGTCCTTTTGTTTGTTTTATGAAAGGATTTAAAGTCCTTTATACTTTCAAATACTGAGAAACACGTAAGAAAACACCCTGCGTGCTGGATACCCATCATGCGTTAGGAGACTTGACTTTTTATAAAGAGCTTAAATGCACGCAGCCTTTCGCAAGTGTGACTGCAAAATGAAACGAGCCAAGACAGCCCACAAAATGGCAAAGTTAAGTAAAATTATTTCTTTAGTCACAAAATTTTTGTGATACTAACAGATGAGATGACGATGTGTTAGTCGCATCACTTGACTGGAGAAAACTGAAGAAGTCAGGCAACAGATGTTTGGAATAGGTTTGCAATAATTTTGATTATTTTCCCATATCATTCACAGATTTTTGTTGATAAGTCAAGATGATGAAAACCTTGTTGAAGGTTACATCCTTGAAATAGTTTAGACACAGAGAAGGTTATTTTTGCTAAGCTCTATAATGAGGCGCCAGAAGAAAAAAAAAAGTTAAGGACACTGACGAGCCACAAAAGCAGCAAGAGTCACACCAATGACTGTACGATACAAAACACACATCAAACTAATACCAATGACTGAGAAGGCAGGAGCCTACAGTGCAGTAACTTGAAGGGAAACAGCACACAAGTTAAAGCCTTACAAAAAACAAAGTGTGGGTAGAAAGCTTATTATTATTATGTGGTCAATAAGGTTTTCACCTGCTAAAACCCATGCTTTGTATTGTAGTCTGGTTTATTTTAAGGTGACAGCATGGCATTGCCACGATAAATCCTCTCTACACATGTCCTAGTCACAGCTAGGAGCAGGATGCCAACCACCAGTACTCAGATACACTTACCTCCGATGTAAACAGGCTGCACCACATTCATCCACTGAGATTTGGGCAGTGCTATCAGAACACCTTTCTCTCTTCTCATAAGTTGCATCGTAATGATATCGCCAATTGCATATTGACGTGTTTCCATAGCAACAACACTGCGATGTAAGGAGGAGGTTAGTAGGGTAAAAATAACATTTCAAAAAGATTCATCATTTAATAAACATCAAGTCTCACCTCTTGAGATCCTTCTTGTGAACAGAGCCATAACAAATAGGACATTTACGCCAGGTCTTTTCACTCAAGGAGAGATAGTGAAGGATACATGCCCAACAAAAGATATGCCCACAGCGGGTGATCTTTGCTGCTGTTGGTGGGTACAGACATATGGGGCAAGAGGGCACTTCATGGCTACAAATTCGCTGAAATGGCACATGAGAAGAATAGTACAAGTTTTAGACTTGGAAAACAGTTCCTGTGCTACAGAATAAGCCACCTGTAAGATCTATTCTAACATATTAATCTTCCAGCTCTTTAGGCTCTGCTTATTTACCAAGAAATTCACCACTGTGAACTAAGTAATGCCTTCAGACTGCACATGGAATAACCTTCAAAGCCACCCATCTGGTATTTCTACTCTAATGATGTTAAAAAAAGTGACTCTTCCCATGTTTCCCCTCATGTATTCATCACCTCTAAGAGTTGGCAGCATCTTCATCATCCAAATTCAGACACTGAGAAGAGAGCAAATGAGCTCTGCCGCCTCACTTACACAAGCAGACTTGTGCAGCCCTGTTTAACTGCAAGACTGAACTTACCTATTTCCATGAACATGCTAGTTTAGTCAGACACTTTGTTAGCATCTGTATGTTGCAGAGACATAACTCCCAAGCACCTAGATTTTTCAGCTCTCTTGTAGTGTCAGATAACAGTAAGCCTACCTCCTCTCCAGCTACACCACACACCAAGACTAGTCTTGGCAGATAATAAGTTTCTACTTGAGGCAACCCAAAGTTCTGACCACAGTTCTCAAGAGATTTTCCATTTTGTTGCTAGGCAAGATGGGCCACCTATGCACAGAATAATTCTTCAAAATTCTACACTCTAGTCCTCTTCCATGGACTCATGCCCAAGTTTTCTGTTAATATCTCGATCACAAGGACTCTGTCTACAGAATGTCAGATACTATTTTTGATGAGCTCCCATCTGCGAAAGCAAGAAGAAGCTGCTAATTTTCCTAATAGATTTTAGCACTTCTCTTTTCCTGTCATGAAAGTATTTCATAATATATTCCATGACAGATCTTTCCCAGTATTGTGGGAGTGACAGAAGAGGCCTCAACTCAAAAACAGCTGAGTTTTACGTAACATCACAGAGATAGAGAGGCAGTTAAAGACAGGCTGAGCTTCTTAAGAAGAAGAAGAAGGAAGAAAAAAAAAAAACCCTAGCCCATCACAACTGACCACTTGCTCCACAAAGTCCCAGTTGACCAAGGTATCTGGATCAGCAAAGTGGACTGTGTAGTCCTGTTCTTCAGAGACAACAAACTGGCAGCTGGGGAAAGGCAAAAAGACAGATGATCCACTCAGTTGTTTCTAAAAATTCTTTGAGAACTATCCTATAGGATTCTCTGAGCTTCTTCTTTGTCCAGCAGAAAACTGCTGGACACAGTCAATAACCTCTACCAACAAAAACTGAAAGAGTTTTGAATCACTACCAGATTTCCAGAATACAGGTGCGTCTAATTTCAGTTAGACACAACATGTCATATTAACTACAGAATGAGCCAGACAGAGTGGTTTTCCAGAAACATGTAAGAAACAGCCAGCTCCATTGGGGATCTATTAAAAAACAGGGAATCCACAAGTGGAACAAATATGCTCACAAAAACTAGAACTACTGGGGTTCCTGCAAATAGACTTTGCTACACTAAGCCACAAAACAATAGGGAAAAATCAGAAGCATCAATGCTGAAAACAGTTTTTATCATCTTTAACACGATCAGATACAGGAAGCCCTGAACACACTTCAAATTCCAGTGAAAGCGAATGTTATTTCCAGTCAAAAGCAATTCTGCTGCTGGATTACTATACTGATCATCATTTGGGTTATACTACATACCTAGAGGCCTGGGAAAGAATCAGCAGTTTAAGAACTAAGACCTATATGAGTAATCGCTTCTGGGACTTATAAATTCAGATTAGCTTTCATCCAGCAACTGCTACCCCTACCATCTCAACATACTATTTTTTGGAAAAAAAACAGCTGTCTTCCGTAAGGGAACTACACAGGTCTTCCCAAATGAAGTGTAACACTCCACAAGCGATACCAGAAAATTAGAGCAGAAGATTAATTGGTTTGTATCTAAAGGACTCACTCCATCAGATACCTTGTAAATAGGTAAAGATGACAACTTGATGTATTTTTATGCCTTTCAGGTATAGTCATTACCACTAAAAACACTATGGAGAGGTAACTTCACCCTGGAAAAGTCAATACAAGTAGTCAAGGTCAAACACAATTCCCTGGCTGATCATCCCTTACAGCTCAGTATCTCTGTAGAAGTCTAAGAGCCCTGCTGGTCTTCCACTCACTTGGCCTGTAGGAAGAGCTCCTTGTTGAAAGGCTTATGGCCCCACTTGTTCCTTTTCCCCCAGTTGCCATGTCCACTCCCATCAAAATGGCCCGCTTGGCCACGGGGTTCAAAAGTGAAGTTCAGTAAGTGGTTCAGATTAATCTTCTTGGGACCAGAGAATTGGGCAGGGCTGAACTCTGCCCGCTGAGCCTCTGCTACCTAAGAGACAACAGCATTTGTTAGAACTTGCTAGAATTTACTGCAAAAGCACCAGTACAAGTTGATACCCAGGCCCCATCAGTGATTACGTACAGAATATGCAGCATCCACTCACTCACCTTCTCCCATTCCAGTTCTGCAAATCAAGCAGTGCAGCGTTAGAAGTGCATGAGAACCTGAAAGTTAGAACTGAGTGGTCTTACCACACACTGATCAAAAGGAGGAGAGCATAAAAACAACCCACATAAGGACAAGTAAAAGCTGGCAAAACCTAGTAGTCAAGGTTAATAACAGAAGAAAGTTGTTCGAATCCTGACAACAACATTCTTTCAGGCAGCTGGAAATACAAGTCTGATTACTATTTGCACATGTTGTGCTTGTTTTGGTTAGTTTTCATATAATGAAGCAAAGAATGAGAATTCAACAGAGACAGCAGGTGAGTTTTGACAGAGTCAGCAATTCAGGCGAGCAGTGTTGCTCATCCACTAAAACTGAAAAATCAGAGTATCAATGAAAACCCACGAATAGTCTACAGTATTTAGACCCACGTCAGCATAAAAACCTCAGTCTGGTTTTACTCCATCTTGACATCACCAAGGCTAATATGATTACTTTCTCAATACCACCATCACATGCAAATTTGTACACTGAAGTGGTTAGACACCGTCACCTCAGACTTAAAAGCTAGAAACTGTATCACTAGATATTTTCATGAAGGACCTCTGTTTCATGAGACATGCGCATGGCCTGTCTAGGTACCCATTCCTCAGATGGTATTTTTTTATTGCAAGTCTCTCAGAGCAGAGAGCACTCCTCTTCTGTTGTTGCCAAGTTGTTCTGCTCACACTCACTCTGGCATCTCAACGATGTTAGCACCTCTTATTGCTCTTTCCCTTCCCAGCCCAGGAGCTGAACACAGGAGACCTATCTAGGCAGGTCAGAGTGATCCTCTCGTCCCAAGAAAGAAGGCCTTGGAGGCATGGCATTACAATTCTCACCTCATCTCGTCTTCCACCATTACAAGAGCTAAAAAGTTTGCCACTTCCGCCACTACCTCCCCTTTGAGGGGGCATCTTGTTAAAAGCTTTGCTTTTCTGTGAATTGGAGCGACGGGACTGACTGGAAAAGTTCTCATTTCTTGAATATGAAGTTTCTCTTTTACGATTATAACGCTGTTTGGATCCACTCGCATTCTTTCCATCTGAAAGAAAGAAAAAACAAGAATCAGATCGGCAGCCTCAGAGTTGTCCACACGCACTGCACCTGGGCTAGCTTCGCCTCAGAGACATGCTCACCTTGGCCACTGCCTCGGGCCCTGGTTAAAAGGCTGGTGTTTATCAGGACATCAAAACCCGCCAGCAACCCAAGATGTTTCATTCCTATCGCTGCCCAAAGAACTGGTCAAAAAGTATAAATATAAAAGAAGGATGTATTTGCTGTGCTTTATCTTTTATTGAATGGTTGAATTTTCTTTATCCATATTTGGAATTGCCATCACCAGACATTAGCGTGTTGCCTGGTACATTAAGCGATAAACGCTAACACCACATCTTCACACCCCATTACAAAAATTGACAACAACTAGTTCATTTTTCATTCCATTTTCTGAAAACGCACAATTCATCATATATTGTTCCCTTATATAAACATACTGCTGCCTGCATTTCTCTTGAAGTCTCCCATTTTGCAAGTCCCCCTTGCCTGTTTTCACTCAGTTCTGCCCCCTATGCTTAAAAGACCCAAACAGATCGAATTCTGTTTTAAAAGTACCCTCTTTTCTTTCATGAGGCCAACAAATGCTAATCGATCTTGCATGAATCCAATGCTTTGGCCTTGCAGGGCACGTACCTAACGTCTAAGTACTAAGTCCACCAACCTATGCAACAAGAACTGTTTGCCCAAAAGCATGCTGAGCGCACCACTGACCCTAACACAGGACACAGTGGTGAAGCACAAAGCAAAACACTGCAGGAATAAAGCTCATAAGAGGGGAAAAATCAGTCAGGCTCTTGAGAGGGGGTTCCTGTGTCTAAACAGCTGCTTCACTGGACCGCTAGAACAGAAAACTAATACTATGAAGCTATTTCTAATAGTCTTAACACAAGATCAGAGTTGCCCCAAGGACACAACAGACTGCTTACCTGCCACTTGACCTAGCATTTCTACCAACTGCCCTAAGTTTTATTTGTAGAAGAGGTATGTTGATGAGCTTGGAAGCAAAGCTCCAGAGGCCCAGCGAGACATCTATCCACACCAGCCAGCTCCAAAGTCACCCTGGACACTCAGTAAGTGTTACACAAACAGTAACGCCTCATACAATATCTAGATCCATTTTATAAAAGCCTACTAGTTTCCCTTCTCCCACTTCGTAGTCCTCCCCACACCTTTATATAAATCCTGCATGGTAGGCAAACACGCCACTGTGATTCAGGGTCGTGTTTCTCATATGGGTAGTTTTCACCACCAGTGCCTCCAGTTTTCCCCTTCCCCAGCACCACTTCCAATCTACCTGAGCATTTAAAACAGCTGGAATGGGATCATTCACATGAAGTCTCACTTTTTTTGTTATTTTTAGATTTCTCTCCCACCTGCACCCCCCAAAAGAGGGGGGCAGTGGACTGGAAGGTCTGTGTGTTATTGTACATTACTGAGGATCCAACTTCCTAAGAATAAGTTAAGTAATAGAAGTGGCTTGACTGGGTTCTGTGGTGGCCTGCTGTTTCTTACACATGGCAGACTTCAGTCTTTGCCTGCAACTACAGCTATAGAAGTAAAAGGACACTACCATTACTTTCACATGATGCGACAGAGCCATTTTGCAGACAAACTTCATCACCAGAACTGGTCATTTACTCTGCTATTCAAAAGTCTGATCCTTTAATTCAGAATTAAACCAACTCTGTCGGAACCACAGATATGTAACTCAAACACACACTTGCAGAGCTTGCAGTGCTGTAATGCACATCAGGCTAAAAAGACATGGGTTGAGCGTTATCAGGAAAAAAACACACCAGAAGCTACCAAGTACTGAGGGTGTGACCAGGTCTGGCTGAATGATTATTTAGATAGACCTTTTTTGAGAGTGTTTGTAGGGATGAGACTATAATCAACACCTCTGAGTCTCTGGTAAAAAATTAAGTCATTCTGAAGAGGTTTGGACTACTACTTCAGTTGTTCAGGAGCAGAGCTTGTCAGTTTAGAGGTCAACCACCCTCTTAAATCTGCAATTTCAGTGAACATGCTAGAGGGGCACACACCTATTGTGTCTGTAGCAACTTTGCAGTTTCTCTGCAATCATCAACTGGGGAAAAGAAACAACTCAAGAGGAGAAGTTCAGTCTATAGTGGGTCCTTACAAGGTCCAGGAACAAGGAACAGCTTGCCCCTGCAGCTGACAGAACTTCCTACCACTTATAGTTTTAATCAAGTTAGTTACTATGAAATTTGTCAGTCAGCTGGTTTACACACATTCCTGTCATACTACAGGTTCTTTCAGACCAACTCCTAGAGCCTTTGGGAGTCACTATAATGACTTTCACATTCTATAGCAAAGTCCTCTCCAACTGTGCCTTTTTGAGGAAGGACCTTGCATGACAGTCTAACAATGCATCAAATCTGATTTTACTGACTGCAAGTTTTCCCTCCCAGAATAATTACCCTCATGAGGATTCTGGTCCATCAGAATAGTAATGAAATCAGTCAACAGACAACCAAAAGTTTGGAGTATGCATTTCTAAATTGGAACACTTCGTCCCCACCCCAAATCTAAGCAGTGCTGTTCCTTCCAACCTTTCCAGCATGCCACATGTCAGAGCTCTCTGCTTTGTATCACCCCTCCTTGCATTCCCATGAAGAGCACGGCAGGGCAGGGCTATCTGCACTCATGCAGGGAGAAAAGTGGAAGATTCTCACTGCTATCCGCTCTTGTTAGATCCTAGTTTTAGGTAGCACAGGTTTTGATTTGGGAGTTTCTTTTCCCTTCTTTTCATGGCAAATTAGGAACGAGCAACAGTGCTGGTGAGGTACTTACTCTTCACTCAGGTCCTCAGGTAGTCCTTTTGCCGTTCTCATGAGATCTAACCTACTATAAATATATCTACCCATCCACACTCCAAGAGAACACAGACTTATAAAAAATAATGTCTACATAATTTTATAGAACAAGCAATGAAGCTGTTCTTGCCTTTCGGAGCAAGCCCTGACATCTGTGGTTTCTCCTGCTGGATGCCAGGTTCTGTTAGAGGACCTCTATCTCCGAAGATCCAGAGGGAGGAGATCAACTCCACAGGACTAAAAGCAGCCCTAGGTGACCACTTCGGTCCTGGAGCTGCAGTACTGGTTTGCTACAGGGGTGAGGACTGCAGTTTCCTTCCATATTTGTTTGCCTCTTCTTTTCAGCTGAGCCACATTGAAGCCAACCGTATTGCATAAGGGGTTTGGGTCGTGGATCACACTTACGCCGCAGGGCAATTTCATGGAAACACACTGAAGCTATTGCTGCTGCTAAGGCAAACATCCCAGTGAGCAAGAGGTGACTGAGCAGTCACACACCCCAGCTAAGTATGCTCACATGGTGACAATAAGGCCCAGGAACGTTTGTGAGAACTAATGTCGTCCATCAGGTCTCGAGGATTGCAGAGAAACCCAACAAGCCTATTTTCCTTTAGCTACTTTATTCCATCCTACTGGGATGTAACTCCTGTTGGTGCACTAATATAACCCAAAAAAAACTCTTCTGCTGGAAACTTCTGAGTATAATTTAGTTTCTAAGGCCAAGTTTGAAAGATAGCTGGAATCCAACTTCCACAAGTACAAGAGCTTACAGTATCCTATTTAGCCCATTTGAAGCTGTGCTGCAAGAGAAACAGAAGAAGAAGCTACAGCAAGGTTTCACAAATGTCCACTTCTTCATTTCTTCCGCTGGACTTGATCACAGCAGATAACTGAAAAGCATCTAAATGGCAAGAGCTTGACTAGACTCAAATCCAGTGACCATCAGTGCAAAAGTCACTTATCTAACAGAAGGTCAGCATTTTGGATTTGTGGTCCATCAAGAATGCTTTCCATTTCCAGGGAGACAAAAGATTTTCAGAATACCTACTATACCTTTCCTGAAACAGGAGAGAAATAGGGTGGACCACATCAGCTACACATAGAATGATAAGGAACTCCAGAACAAAAATCCCATGTGGTGTCTTGCATACAACAGCTACCAAAACATAGCCACCATCTGACACAGCTGCATCCTCCATGTTCATCCTGTGGTTGTTTGCCCTAATCTGACCAAGAGAATCTTCTCATTTTAATTCAGTGCCCTCCAGTTAAGATACTCCCAAATATACATCCTACTCCTACTAAAAGAGATTCTAATTTTGCCAGGCCTCTTCGATGCACCGTAAAGGAAGCAACTCATTCCACACCCCTTTGCCCTCCATTGTAGTTAAGAAACAAGCATCTTCGAAGCAGAATTATGTCAAGCCAAAATTTTCTTCTGTTTTATTAAAAAAGAGGTCTTAAAAAAAGTTGTTTTTTTCTTTTTAATTGAAAGTTAGTCTGTCCATTAGAAGGAAAAAAAAATGAAATAAAAGACTGAAAAATAACAACAGTACCTAGGGGTAAGACAACCCTCACTTCAAATCCTGTTGCTGATGCAAAAATCTTTGCAAGTCAGTTAGGAGTTCTTCCAGAAACAACTGTCTAAAAAGTTCTGAGTGTTCAAAAGTGTTTGAATTTGAAGTTAAAACTTAACTATAATCGCACGGTTACACCACAAGCTGGGGAGCTGTGGGCAAGCCAACTCCCATGTCTCTCACTTCAGTCTGTCCTGTGGAAGATCAGTTAATACAGGGGAAGAGCAGGTAATACTTGGTTACCCGGGATCCGAAGGCATTTAGAAGGTCCAAAAAGGAGTCAACACCTTCAAGATACTAATTTTATCAACCCTCTGGAATACACTGCTGTTTTCTCAGAGACCTGAAGTAATACAGTCGAAACAAACCACTGAGAAGGAAGGAAATTACCACAGCAGTGGTGTTGTAGCAACCTGTAGATGCTCTCACACGTACTTCTGGGACTAAAACCACTAATTTCAATCACTATTGCCCCATTTCTAGGTTTTGGAAATAAAAAAATGCAACGTTGCCAGAAACACTCTGCTCCCAAACAGGTTTAGAGAACTGGAGGCAGCTCAAGTCTTACCTTGAAAAGAGAGATGACAGGAACCATAGTGGCTCCTCACGAGCTGCTATGTCAGCAAGACTAGCTGTTTGCAATGCCAGGCGTAACACTTTAGTTTAAATGCCAGATGGGCAAACAATACATAACTAACTCTGAACTCCTCCAAAGTAGGTCACTGAAATACAGCCGGTAAGGGGAACGCTCTGTATCGATACCAGACCTCCTTAAGCAAGTTGTAAAAAGCGCTCTCAACTGAAGTACAGAATAAAGTTAGAGTTTCTCTTAATAAGCACTAGCAAACATGTATTCTTACTGTAAAACCAAAGCTTTAGCTCTCAAGCTGATTATTGCAATGCTAATAGAGATAAAGCATTAATCCTGAAAGGAAAAAGAGCAGGAACCACAGCTCACCGAACAGGGAACGAAGCCGGAAGAGGAAGGGAAAAGAAAGCAAAAACAAGCCGTGACCTGAAACGAAGCCTATTAAAGCCCAGCTGGGAGACAAACATCTCGGCAAGGAGAAGCTGGGCTTCGCCGCGACCCCCTCCCCGGCACAAGGCCCTCGGCCCCCGCAGCCTCACGGTCACCCCGCACCCCGCTCCCCCCTCCCGAGCTACCACCGCTTCAGACCCGCCAGCGAGGGGCCATGGCTGACGGCCTGACACCCCCGAGACACCCCCCGGGACACCCCCGGCGGCCCCCTGCCGCCCCCCCGGCACTTACCGCCTTTGGGCTTAGACTCCCCCGCGGCGGGCCCGGCCGAGGCGGATCGCGGCTGCTGCCCTTTGCTGCCGGCCGAGGAGCCGGGCGTACCAGAGCCGCAGGGGCTGCTCTTGTCCATGGCGGAGGCTGAGGCGGGGGTGGCGCCGGGAGGACTCTGCAGCATCAACGGGTGCCCCGGCGGACGAGGGGCGGCCCTGGGCGGGGGGGCACGACGGGCGCTGGCGGGGTCGGCGGGGGCCCAGGCTCATGGCCCGCGGGGGCGACCGGCGGGGGCGGCGCAGGGCGGACTCGGCCTCCTTCATGGCGACATCTTCTCGCTGCTCCGCTCGAACGGGGGAGGGCCGCGGGAGGCCGGGCCGGGCCTGCGGGGCTCCGGGCGAGGGGAGGGAGGGAGGGAGTGAGGAAGCGGCTCAGGGAGCCCCGCGGGGCCCGGCGCTGCCTGCCGCCCGAGTGGTCGGCGCCACCCAGGCACCCACCGGCTCCTCGGCGCCGCCCCGGCCCCGGCTCGGCCGCCGCTGCCCCGTAATGGCGACGAGGCGCCCGCAGCAGTGGCCGGGACCCGGATGGAGCCGTTCCCGGGCGGACCCGCCGGCGCTGCAGGCCCCGGCCGCCGCCGCCGAGCACGCCGGGAGCTGTAGTTCCCCCGGGACGGGCCTCGGCCACCGCCCGCCTTCCCCCCGCTCCGGCCCCGGCAGCGCTCCTCGGCGGCCGGGACCGACCTGGGCTGCGGGACCGGCGGCCTGGCCCGGGCCGCCTCACCCGCCCCACGCCGCCCCCGGGCCGCGGAGCCGCCCGAAATAACGACCCGGCAGCTGGGGCAGAGCTTCACCTTTATTGGCCACAGCAGTTCTCCAAGAGGCAGCGGCAGAAAAAGAAAGGGCTGGGGCTGTGGGGCAGCACGTCCAGCCAAACACCGGGAAAAGCGGCAAAAAACCCACCTCAGAAGAATATGGGCAACGAAAAAAAAAAAAAAACCAAGGAAGAAAAAGGGCAACGATGCTGGTGAAGAGTCTGGAGAACAAGTCTGATGGGGAGCGGCTAAGGGAGCTGGGGGTGTTTAGCCTGGAGAAGAGGAGGCTGAGGGGAGACCTTATCGCTCTCTGCAACTACCTGAAAGGAGGTTGTGGTGAGGTGGGGGTGGGTCTCTTCTCCCAAGTCACTGTTGATAGGACGAGAGGAAATGGCCTCAAGCTGCATCAGGGGAGGTTTAGATTGGATATTAGGTATAATGTTGTTACTGCAAGAGTGGTCAGGCATTGGAACAGGCTGCCCAGAGAGGTGGTGGAGTCACCATCCCTGGGGGTGTTCAAAAACTGTGCAGACGTGGCACCTGGGGACATGGTTTAGGAGGCCTGGGGGTGTTGGGTTGGCGGCTCGACTTGATGATCCTAGAGGTCTTTTCCAACCTTAATGATTCTATGATTCTAAGAAGAGAGGTTTGGAACAAAAAGAACTAAACTCTGCCTGTTCTTAAGCAGGTACAAGTTGACAGAACTAGGGGTTAAGCTTGTGAACACAGAGGCCTGAGAGGATACAAAAAAATCAAAGAGTTCCACTGAATTACAGCAAACAACTGTGAAAGTGAAAAAATAACTCTCTAATGCCCAATTTAAGTGATACTCTAACTTTTCCCTCAAAAGGAAAAGGGGGAAAAAAGCCCACAAGGCAACAGAGATTCTAAAGGCTTTTTAACTAACCCTTAAAATAACATTCAAAGGTCATGCGCACATCTGCTGATACCTTTCCCTTTATTTTAGGGATGAGAGCTCCAAATTCACTGGGAGAGTGATTCCCAGGTTTCTTATAGGAAAAGTAGGGGTGGAGTGCAAAAGGGCAGAGCTAATAAATAATATTTTAGGAGAAGCCTCATAAAAGTCCTTCTTTGTAACTCCTGTTTGCTCCCTATTTAGGTCTATTATTCTTAGAATTACTGACCAAATTATGCGGGTGGTTACCATAGTGTCCAGATGTTTTGGATTTGAGAAAAGAAACTTTCTAACAAAGTTAGTCATCCACATCCACAGGGAAATAAGAAATAGCAGGAGCAATACTAGAAAGACAGGGTACATAGCCATAAAACTTTTAAAGGCAGAACACAACACTTTTATTAGCAAAGAAGCTGGCTGTGGAAAGAAAATAAATACAAGGAAGAATTTTTTTTTTTTTTTTTTTGCTATTTTTTCCCCTAACTACAATAAAAACACGCTAGTAAAACCCCTGCCATTGCCCTTGAAGGCCGAGGTCTGCTTCCGCAGGAAGGCTGAAGGTACCAGGCTTCATAACATTAATACACAGCCAAGTAATGAGATGAGAGTTTGAGAAACAGTCCATGGCTCTAAGCACCCTTGAGGAGAAGGACAGCAACAGGACCCAGAGCAGACGAATATGAAGTGCCTGGTCTCGTGGGTCACAAAACTCCATCCCACAGCGCACTGCCAGGCAGGATTATGTTTCCTGTCAAAATCCTGCAGAGGAGACCACTGGGAACTCAGTGTTACCATTCAAGTGCTGCCTTTGGACAGTGGAGGAAAGGACTTAAACAGAAAGACTTGTGAAAGAAAAGGGGAAGAACCAGCAAAGTGCGTATAAGGGGTACAGAAAGGAACATAAGGACACCAGCCTGCAGAGAAAGTGTCACTGGACTATCTACATCCACAGAACTTGCTTCCCTAGAACTACTTACCCACCAACATTTGTGTTTGATTTTTGAAGTCCACACAGCATTCAGTAGGAAGATGTTACAAGCAAACACTTATCCTCTTTCTATGAGCTGCCATGTCATGCTCAACGTTGCATTCCTCTGGAGACTGAAGGGCACACTCCACAGCGTCTCGCTGCATGTGTTCAGACATGTCTGTATCCTTCACCACAGCCGTCTGATCACCCGTGGTTACCTGTAACAAACAGAGGAAAAAGTGTTCAAAGCTGCAGGAGCAGCCCCTGCCAGGGCAGCTGCCGGGCAGGCACAGGGTGCCATCGCTCCCGGCCAGCTCTCGGGGCCCGCGCGGGGCCCACGGCCGTGGCGGGGCCGCGGTGCTGCCGGCTGGGGCAGAGGCACAGGCACGGCCTCTGCTCGGAGCCGCCCGAACGCTGCCTTAACGGCCCGGGCACGTCGAGCACCGGCTCTCCCGGCGCTCCGGCCCGCCGCCGCACCGGCCCGGCCGGAGCGGTGTCACACCCCGCCGGGCGCCGCCGCCGCAACGGCCCGGCCCGGCCCTCCTCAGCCCCGCTCCGGCCCGGCACAGCCCGGCAGCCCCGGGAGAGGCCGCAGCCGCTCCCGCGCCCGGCCGCCGCCGCCGCCCCCGCCGAGGGCTCGCAGCCCCGCGCGGCTGCGGGGAAGGTCCCGCCTGCAGCTCCCGGGGACGCTGGGGGCGGCCGCCGGGGACGGGCCCGACCGCGGGCACCCGCCGAGGGACACGCACCGCTCTCGGCAGCGCCGGCTGCCAGTAGGGCCGGTCACCGGGAAAGCTGAGGCACGGCGGCCGGTGCCCCGGACGGTGCCGGTCTTCCCTCGAGACCCGCCGTGCGGCGGGCGCTGCGGGACCAGCCCCGTGCGGGGCTCAAGGGGAGGCAAACACGCCACTTGCGCCGCCGCGCCCGTTTAACCGACCCGCGCGCGCCGCCGTCACCTCTCAGCACCATCAGCCCCGCCCTCCAGGCATCGGCCACCAGCCATTGGCCAGCGCCACCGCCCCCCCAGGCGCTCATTGGCCAGGAGCAGGCCCCTCCTGGAGGCGCGTCCCCTATCAGACCGACACGCCCCGCGCCCGTTGCCGCCCCCGGCCCCAGCGCTCTCTGAACCCCTGTAACGCTGGGGACGCTGCACCGGAACAGGCAGGAGACTCAGCCGAAAGCTCCCCCCGGTGCTCCCTGCAAAACCGGGTCCTGGCCGAGCACTGCCCCGTTACCTTCGACGGGACCGATGGCTCTGAGCGTACCCGAGGAGGCAGCCTCCGCGCTTCTGTGCAACGAGGAAGCTCCTATCAGCTGGGACTTCGGGTACTGAAAACACAGGCAGGACGCTGGGCTTCCCTTCAAGGCTCCCCACAGTCACCAGCGCAGTCCTTAACGGCGCCGAGGCACCAGGAGCCAGCCACCTGGCAAACGGGCTGCCTGCGGCCCAGGCCACGGCCTTCCCGTAACTCCCGTTTGTCCCGGACGGAGCACGGTCCTGTCTAATGCAGGGCTCCTCCGTGCAGCTTTGGGCTACTGACTTACTCGGGGGTTTAGCTCGGCACTCAGATATTCTGGGTTTGAGAAGAGATTCCTTCAAAAGGAGCTTGTTCACAAGGAAAGGGGAAAGAGCACAAACAATATTAGGGAAGAAGGGAAAATAGCTGTAAAACCCTTAAAGATGGAAAACACATAACTACCAGCAAAGAAGCTGACTTTGGAAAGAAAACAAATACAAGGCTTTTTTTTTTTTCTTTTTCTTTTTTCCCCTAAACACAACAAAACCACCAAGCACTCCAGAAAAATCCCCTGATGTTCTCCCTGAAGACCAAGGTCTGCTTCCTCAGGAAGGCTGCAGACTCAGCTGGTGCTGTCAGGGTGCACTCCTGTAAGCACAAGCCACTCTGAACAACGACTCATAGCTCTAAGCAGCTTTGAACAGAAGAATATTCACTCCACGCCTGAGGAAGATGATGAAGTGCCTGGTCTCATGAGACACACAGCTGCTGAATTTCCTACAATGCAGTGCCGAGTGGGACTGTATTTCTTCTCAGACTCCTGCAGATGAGATCACTAGGAACTTCGTATTAGCACAGTTCTCACCCAAAAGCTGACTACAGATTTTCTGTTATTAATGTGCCTCTTCTTAACAAGTATCACTTTTTGAAAAGGCAACTGAGAAGCAGCATACACTTTGAAGTATACAGATTGTGTTACTTACCTCTTATACCTCACCTGTTGCTTAGACAAAAAAAAAAAAAGCCCACTGCTCTTCTTACCTGAGCAGGAATAAGCCCAGGGATGGCAATTTCCCCCAAAAAAAGTCATATCATGTTCTCAAACTATACTGTTTAAGTATCAGGTCACATGATCATGCTCTCCAATCATACCCAGAAGCCTACCACACATTTCGGAAACTAAGACATACAGCTCTGCTGCAAGCAGAACGTTCCAGTCAGTGATTATATGTCATATCCAATAGCTCTCAAACAAGGAAACTTTCTGGGAGCGCACGCAAGTGCTGCTAATCAGTTATTAAGACCCTGGATAAATTATCTCCTCACCACAATTTCTCAGGTTCCAGCTAGGAGCCTCAAGGAAAATCTGACAAGCTCGAACCCTCTGCTCTCCACTACACATAGCATGTGGTTCTCACAAGTGGAAAAAATAAGCCTGCTCATATCTTTATGAGGGTGACAGGAAAGGAAGACCTCCCCAACAGAAGCAATTGTATCATTTAGTTGAATAAATTTTCAAACAGGTCTTCCACTCAGATTTGTGTAATGTTTAACCTCCACTGGCACCCTTAGATTTCTTTATTCTCCTGAGATGGCAAAGCAGAAAGTGTATCAGAACTAGATCTTTCCTGCATCTGTTATTCTTTTTCATGCATATATAATAACAGGTATTCTGTGGACACCAGATAACCAGCTCTCCAAGACATGGGATTTTAGCATGGTTCAGCATATAAGAAGATGCAAATACAGATGATGTGCAGGAAATTACTTTTCCCTGCAAATTTTGAACCAGCCAGCCAATCTTGCACAACTATTACAGAACTATGCACAGAACCCTAAAACTAATTTGAACACAATTTAAGCCAAGGACTAGGTAAAAAAAAGGCATTCCCTCAGAGGGAAGTTACAGCAGACTTCAAAGGGTTGTATTTTCTACCAGCTGATCAGTCACACTGAGAAAGGCCAGCAGACACTCCTATCCTGATAGACAAGGAGATAATGAAAAAACAATTAAAACCAGGAGGTACTGCAAAACATAAACTAGGAAAGATACATGTAAGAGGTGGAAAAGGAACATAGGGGTACCAGCCCACAGGAAAAGTCCAGTGTACCTTGTGTCCACGGAACTTGCTTTTCCAAAAAGTGTAGCAACACCAACCCTGCTCGACTTCTGGTGTGGACAGTGCTCAACAAAAGGGTAATACAGGCAAGCAATTACCCTCTTTATAAGGGCTGCAATTCCTCTTTCAACATTATATTTCCCTATGGCCAAAATGACAAACTCCACAGAGTCCTGCTGCATCTCTTCGGACATGTCCGCATTCTTGATCACGGCCTTTCGGTCGCTCATGGCTGTCTGCGCTGAGCAAAGAGGAGAACCCAAAGCTGCAGGAGCAGCCCCTGCCAGGGCAGCTGCCGGGCAGGCACAGGGTGCCATCGCTCCCGGCCAGCTCTTGGGGCCCACGGCCGTGGCGGGGCCGCGGTGCTGCCGGCTGGGGCAGAGGCACAGGCACGGCCTCTGCTCGGAGCCGCCCGAACGCTGCCTTAACAGCCCGGGCACGTCGAGCACCGGCTCTCCCGGCGCTCCGGCCCGCCGCCGCACTGGCCCGGCCGGAGCGGTGTCACACCCCGCCGGGCACCACCGCCGCACCGGCCCGGCACAGCCCGGCACCCCTAAGAGAAGCCGCAGCCACTCCCGCGCCCGGCCCCCACGGCCTTTCCCCGCCGCGGGAGGTGAACCAAGCCCGGCCGCAGCCCTCCCGCTCCCCCAGGCTGGCCCCGGCCCCGCTCAGGAGCCACCCAGGGACCTCACCTGAAGCGCTTCCAGCCCCATCCCGGGGGGCCGAGGGACAGCCCGGCCGCCCCTCCCGCTCTTACCACCCCCGGGCTCGTGGGGCCCCGCGGCAGGCCCGGCCGAGGCGGATCCCGGCTCTCCCCCCGGCGCGGCCTCCCCGGCCGAGCGCTGCGGCACCAAGGACAGGGCAGGCAGGCGAGCGCGGCCCCGTAATGGCGACGAGGCGCCCGCAGCAGTGGCCGGGACCCGGATGGAGCCGTTCCCGGGCGGACCCGCCGGCGCTGCAGGCCCCGGCCGCCGCCGCCGAGCACGCCGGGAGCTGTAGTTCCCCCGGGACGGGCCTCGGCCACCGCCCGCCTTCCCCCCGCTCCGGCCCCGGCAGCGCTCCTCGGCGGCCGGGACCGACCTGGGCTGCGGGACCGGCGGCCTGGCCCGGGCCGCCTCACCCGCCCCACGCCGCCCCCGGGCCGCGGAGCCGCCCGAAATAACGACCCGGCAGCTGGGGCAGAGCTTCACCTTTATTGGCCACAGCAGTTCTCCAAGAGGCAGCGGCAGAAAAAGAAAGGGCTGGGGCTGTGGGGCAGCACGTCCAGCCAAACACCGGGAAAAGCGGCAAAAAACCCACCTCAGAAGAACAGGAGAGGCTTGGAACAGAAAGAACTAAACACAGTCAGTACTTACATAGCACAAGCAGTAACTGGGCAATACTATAGATGGCTATAAAACTCTCAAAGGCAAAACTGCTCCAATACCTCTACTAGCAAAGAAGCAGCCTTCTGAAAAAAAAAAAAAAAAGATAAATACAAGGAAGACTCTTTTGGTATTTTTCCTTTTTATATCCACAATGTATCACCATCTGCTATATCATAATCCCTGCCATTGCCCTTGAAGATCAAGGTCTGTGTCCTCGGGAAGGCTGCAGTAACTAGTCAGAGGAGTCAGCACACAGTCCTGGAACCAGATCCAAGTTTCAGTAACAGTCTCTGGTTCTAACCAGACTTGAAAAGAAGAATAGCAACTTGGCCAAGGTAGAAGTAGATGAAGTGCTTGGTCTCATGAGTCACGTAGCTGCCAAAGTTCCTTCCCACGATGCAGTGCCAAGTGGGATTGTACTTCTTGTCAAATTCCTGCAAAACAGATGACAAGAAATTAAGAACTCTTCTGAACAGGTATTCACTTTCTGAGCAAGGCAATTAGAAGAAGAACAGATGCTCTTAAGTACTAGGATTATCTTATTTACATCTTATTGTTCACCTGCTGCTTAGTCAGGCAAAAAAAAAATCCACAAAAAAAAGCCACAGTGCTTCCTATCTGAGCTGCAGTAAGTGTAAAACATCACCTTTGTTCAGGAAAAGTAGTCTTTCTCCCCCCATAATTTGTCCCCTGATCCGAAACTATAGCCCTCGAGGAAAAGCTTCACTACTAGTTTTATACCCACAGAGATTAAGCCACAACTGAGACTTCATTGTTCATCCGCAACATGGGTGCTGAAGGGACTCAGTGGAAAATTCCCTGCCACATGCTCTGTAACACCAGTACTACCAACAAATCTGTTGGTAGTGTTTGGTAGATAGATGATAGAATTTGCGTTTTGTAAAGGGTTTGTTTGAAACATGTAAATTCCCAGTAGTTGCTACAAAGAATACCTGAAAGATATTAGACTGAACTCTCTCTTTTCCACTATCATAGATACTCCCTGCATCTGGGGAAAAAACACCTTTCTGTATTGTGGGCATAGCAAACCAATATTTCTCTAGTGGAAGCAATCATTCTGCTTAGTTGAATTACTTTTTAAACAGCTCTTCCACTCAGATCAGTTTAACTTCCATTAACGCTCTCCAATTTCTCCATTTTCCTGAGCTGACGAAGCAGGAAATATAATCAGAACTAGATGTTTCCCACGTTCGGTATTGTTAATCCTACATAAAGAACAACACAGACGTCGCAAACAACAGAAAATCAGTGCCAAAAGGATTTTTTTTTGTGGTGTTTTTTTTTTCCCCCCTTTTTGCTTAGGTCACTACATAAGAGATTTGATTACAGCAGACTTGCAGAAAACTACCTTTCCCTGCATTTTTTGACCAAGCTGAACAAAATTATGAACAGACTCTTAAGATAAAAGTCCAGTAAAACTGAAACCAAGGACTATGTAAAACAGGCTCTCTCTCAGAGGTAAACCATAGGAGAGCTCAGTAGAGCTCCTGTGTTTTGTACCAGGCTCATCAGTCACAGGGACTGTCAGCTGCCACTCTCTGTTCTCCTGGACATGGGACAGTGGCAGAAACAGCTTAAGCAGAAGGACCAGGAAAAGACCACCTAAAGGGTGGGGAAAGGAACATAACGACACCAGCCTACAGAGAAAGTCCAACTCGATTACCTAGTGTCTCTGGAACTTGTTTCTCTAGAGCTACTTGCCTGGCAGCATTCTCCCTCCTTGATTTTTCATGTGCATAGAGATTTCACGAGGACGGCGCAAGCAAACGTTTACCTTCTTTATGTGAGCAGCGATGTCCTTCTCTATGTTGTACTTCTCCAAGGCCTGGGTCGCACACTCCACAGCGTCCTGCTGCATCTCTTCGGACATGTCCGCATTCTTGATCACGGCCTTTCGGTCGCTCATGGCTGTCTGCGCTGAGCAAAGAGGAGAACCCAAAGCTGCAGGAGCAGCCCCTGCCAGGGCAGCTGCCGGGCAGGCACAGGGTGCCATCGCTCCCGGCCAGCTCTCGGGGCCCGCGCGGGGCCCACGGCCGTGGCGGGGCCGCGGTGCTGCCGGCTGGGGCAGAGGCACAGGCACGGCCTCTGCTCGGAGCCGCCCGAACGCTGCCTTAACGGCCCGGGCACGTCGAGCACCGGCTCTCCCGGCGCTCCGGCCCGCCGCCGCACCGGCCCGGCCGGAGCGGTGTCACACCCCGCCGGGCGCCGCCGCCGCAACGGCCCGGCCCGGCCCTCCTCAGCCCCGCTCCGGCCCGGCACAGCCCGGCAGCCCCGGGAGAGGCCGCAGCCGCTCCCGCGCCCGGCCCCGACGGCCTTTCCCCGCCGCGGGAGGCGAACCGAGCCCGGCCGCCGCCCCCGCCGAGGGCTCGCAGCCCCGCGCGGCTGCGGGGAAGGTCCCGCCTGCAGCTCCCGGGGACGCTGGGGGCGGCCGCCGGGGACGGGCCCGGGCACCGGCCGCCCGACCTCAGCCTTCCCAGGGCCGGGGCAGCACCAGGCCCCTCCCGGGAGCGCCCCCCCCCCCACCCGCGGCCACGGCCCTCCCGCTGCTCCCCTCACCGTGCGGTGGCGCCGCGGGACCGGCCCTGTGCGGAGCGGAGCGGTGCGGGCGAGGCTCAGGGGTATACGAACACGCCAAACACGCCGATCACGCCGCCGCCGCACCCGTTTAACCGACCCGCGCGCGCCGTTGTCGCCTCCAAGCACCCCCAGCCCCACCCACTCCGTACTGGCCGCTAGCCATTGGTCAGCGCCACCACCCCCCCGAGCGCTCATTGGCCAGGATCCGGCTCTCTCGTAGCGTTTTACCGCAGCAGTTTCTTTCAGACCGGCATGCCCCGCGCCCGCACTCGTTGCCATAGCGACGGACGGCGGTGGCGGTGCGGGCCGGGCCCCGGGCGGGGCGGGGGCGAGGCCTGCGGGTCCGCCCCGGGTCCCCCAGAGCCTCCGCCGGGTCGAGCCCGCGGTATGGCCCCTCCTCAGCGGCCTGCATACGGGTACGCCCGGTTGCTCTCGGGCGGTGAGCAGCCTCTGCTTGGCCTTCCCCGGTCTCTCCTCATGGCTGAGCTGCCTGTACGCGGCTGGCCGCTGGCGTCCGTGCAGCGCCCTGCGACTGCAGCATGAGGGAGGCTCGCCCGGTCGTTTTCTGGTAGGCAAAGGTCGGCTCTCCCTATAGCTGAGGCAGACACCTGTGATGCTTTGCAAGGCGTCCTGCTGCAAAGAACATAGAACAAAAATCAAAATTTTAGGTTTTGCCTAAATCTGTACGTAAGATATGAGAAAATCATGGCAGGCTCAGAGGATGGCGCTAGTAAGTCTCAACGTGGAAGGAATATCTGGGCAAGGGAGACTACTCGTGCTCGGGGAATGCAGTGTTTGCTCTGATTTCTGAACTGTGATGCAATGAAAGATATTCTTTGAATCTTGAATTCTCATGAATCTCATGAGAAAGATAGTCTTCTTTGCGTCTACAAAGCTGACAGAATTTCTGGGTTATTCAAACGATGTGATAAGCGGGGCAGCTTTTGCAAAAACTTAGTGGAGAATGTCCCTGATTTGTACTAATGCTGCTGACAGGCATCGGAGGCAACCCTTCACTCCTCCCCTCAGCCCGTCAGAGTCCTCCCTCCTACTCCCCGTGAGGTTTTACCTGAGCCAGGAAACCGTAAAATTAAAAATCTAAAGAAGTCAGAGAAAATTATTTTGCAAAATTACGGAAATATGCTGCGTGAGGCGCGTAGGGTTTGGGTTTTTTTGGGGGGTTAGGTGTTTTTTTTCCCTCCGTCACTCACGTTGTACCAGAGGGATTCATGAGCCCCTGGTAGCCTGCGGGTGTTTGGCGGCTGTCGGGGCCGCCGCAGCCCCGGTGCAAGTAGCCCGCACGGGAGCCCGGGGTGTGGGGCCTCAACCCCGCGCCCCTCGGGGCCGCGGCCGCGAACGGAGCAGCCCCGGCGGCGGGCGGAGCCGCCGGGCCCGGCCCGGCCCGGTATGGCCCGGCGCTGCGGGAGGGCGGGCGCGGAGGTCGCGCCCTCACAAGATGGCGGCGGCGGGGCTGTGTAGGGGGCGGGCGGTGCTCGCCCGCCGCCGCGGGGTTCTGCGGGTCCTCTGCCCCACCGTGCGGGGCCTCGCCGCGGGGCAGCAGACGCACTTCGGCTTCCAGACCGTGACGGAGGCGGAGAGGAGGGAGAAAAGTGAGGGCGGCGGCGGCGGATCCCGCCATGGAGCCGTGCGGCGCCCCGGGGGAGGGCGGGCTGGAACCCAACGGGGCTCCCGGGCAGCCGGCGCGCATCGGCTGCGGGGCGAAGGGGAGCTGGAGGTGTGTTTGGGGCCGGGCCGTTACCGGGAGTCTCGGTGAACAGTATGGGTGTTACGGCAGCTCGATCCTTCCCCTCCGCTCCGGAAGGGTCACGGGAAGAGGCTGTGTTTCTCCAAAGAGACGTTTGTCAGGCAACAAGCCCGGTAGGATTCGATCGTATTTATTGTAAGGAGTTTTCAGGTGGTCTTTGGTCTTTTTCAGTTCCACAGGGTGGCAGACCCCCACGAGGCAATAAAGGACACATTTTACATCCACAGGAGCATTTTAAAGTAAATTGCATCTCATTCTCACATCTTTCCTTTGCAGTTTACCAGGTCTTTGAAAGTGTGGCCAAAAAATATGACGTAATGAATGATTCAATGACTCTGGGGATCCATCGAGTGTGGAAGGATATCCTTGTGCATAAAATGAACCCTTCCCCAGGAACACTTCTTCTTGATGTTGCTGGAGGAACAGGTAAATAATTTTGGTGAGTTCCACGTGACAATGCCACACTCGTTTTGAACTGTGAGTCTGCTCAGAATTAAGTTGCCTAGCTTTTTTTTCCCCTCTCAGTTCCTTGTCTTTAAAAATAGTGAAGCATCTACTTGATTTTCACAGAGAAGAATTCAGAGCTAACTTCTTTGTGTTTTGTGATGTCTTGATCCATGACTCTGAAAGTGTTACAGTACTGCCATGATATGTTATGGAAAACTGTTTCCAGTTGTAGGAAGCCATGGACTCTTTGTTTTTGATATGTTCCCTTTGTATATTTTATATACACACACACACATATATATATACTCTGTCTCCCTCCCTCCCCCCGCCTCCATGTGTAAAAATTAACTCATTTTGATGTTCAGAGCCTTATGTTCCAATTTCCTGGAGTCAGAAGATATTCCAAAACATGTATATTTCTTTTAAAACAAACACAGGTGACATCGCCTTTCGATTTATTAATTATGTTCGCTCTGCACGAGAACGCCAACTCCAGCAGAAGCTTAAGCACCATCAGAATTTATCATGGCAGGAAATTGCTGAGAGTTACCAGGAAGACAAATTTAAGTCGCTAGGAGATTCCCAAGTGGTGGTCTGTGACATTAACAAAGAAATGTTAAAAGTTGGGAAGCAGAAAGCGCAGCACCTTGGCTACTCCGAAGGTAAGTCACTTGTTGTACCATTTCAGTAGCAGACCTGATAGCAACAATTTGACACGTGATAGCCACCAGGTAACCACCGCTTCAGGATTACAACACACATTATATAGCCATGGTGTATACCATAGCTGTGCTTGCATATTTGCCAATGTTGAGTTACTTTTTCAGTGAGCATGTATGTAGTGTGTTGTTCAGATGTACAGCGATCCTCTTGAATCGTACTTGAACTTTCAGAACTACATATACAGAAGTCTCCATGAGGTCTGATACCCAGCTATCCTTCAGAATTGGTTAAATAATCTAAACCTGCTACATCTGTGCTAACAAATCTGATTTTACTAAGGCAAATAATGCAAAAGAGCTCAGCCCTAGAACGATTACACTAAAGATCTTATAATGGGTATTTCAAGAATCAAGGCAGCAAATAAAAAATGCAAGAAATAAAGGATATTGTGAACATAGAATACTTTCCACAGTTAGAGCATATGCTGATAACACTCGGAGAAACTGAATTTTATTAAATGTTAGTTTGCAGGTCAATGGATTAATTCACTGATATCTAGAATTTGTTGGGGACCACGCCAATCCTGATTGAAAAGCCTGATTTTAAGAAGTAAGACATAGAGAAGGAAGTCCTGCTTGTGACTCAGCGTTTGTATGATAGTTGCTTATCCTCTCTTCATTTACGGATATTTGGCAAATATTTTAGCAATGTAAAGTATACCAGGAGGTTCCCAAACTTTGTTTGCTTGGGTACCACCATTAGGTATGCCCTGGGCAGGCCCTGCGTGTGTGTTATGAGATCTCCTGTGTGTCCTTTCACTGCACCCTGCTCCCGCACCCGGTCAGGGCTTCCCCCTCCATATTTTGTCGGCTGAAGGACATACAGAACAGCTCAGTAGCACAAAGGGGCTGAAAGATAAGCTGCTAGCATAGGTTCTGTCAGCTGCTCATGCTCCCTGCTGGTGGATTACCCCAGGCCAGGCGACTGCCTGCTTGCCTCTCACTTTTCTTTAAAAAGCAAACTAATTGTAAAATTATTGGATTTTCCAACTGGGGCAGACTGCATGCATCACACTTATCTGAGCAGCTTGCAAGCCTATCCAGAGCTCTTTTTATGCATCACAGTTTGGGAACACCTGAACTATACCAACACTGTAAGTATAAAGGCTTTACAACTGTAGCATAGGACCTGAAATAAAGCTTGATGCTGCCTCCCAGCTACTATAAATAAAACATTTTGTTTAATTGGCTGCACTTTTTAGGTTTTTTGTGACTTATCAAATTCTCAAAATGAATATTTATGCTTTTTAATTTTCTTCCTCTGCACATCATAGCTGTAGAAGCCCAACAGTCTACCTTTTGCCTGGGTTGCCTTATGTCCCACTGTGCCACAATTCTGACTTCTTACTCTTTGTCACTCCCTCAACTTCTGGTTTTTTTTCTGTTAGCTTTTTTTGTTTTGCATTTGAGTCACTAAAAACAGTGACTTTAAGAACTATTAATTCTAAATTGAGCAGTCTTGGTTTTGGTACCAATAACCTGGACATCCATGCACCACGGATAGACATGGCCTTGATCCATTGGGGCTTGGGAAGCAACAGAGCTGCAACAAGATCACATACTGATAGTGCTGATGGAGGGAGTGTGGCTTTTCATGTTCCTCCATCTGTGGAAGCTTTCTAGCAAGATGTTTTAAGTGTTTTGGCCATTGTTGCATGGCAAGACAATAATAATTGTTTATAGTTACTCTTTGAGCAGAAATTCTCTTTTTGCAACTTTGCTACAAACAAATGGCAGCCAGTTGCTGGAAAGCCAGTTGCTTTCCACTACATGCAAGATTTGGGTGAAATCTTCCTGGCAGACTAACGCATGGTGAGCACAACATGTGTGTATATGCAGAAGAATATTTTGGCGGATCTGCAAAATGAACTACTTTGCTTGAAAACAGCTGTACAGTACAGAGCCTTGAAAGGTTTGTGAGTATAGACCAGGGTGTCTTTCCACCAACAAAAAAGCAAAATTGAAGTATTAGTTTTAAATATCACTTTATTAATAATCATTTCCTTCTGGAATAGATAAGTACTAGTCTTTCTGGAGCAGTCTGAGTTCAATTCTGTGTCCTTGACTTTTACCACAGGCTTGTCCTGGGTACTTGGGAATGCTGAAGAGTTGCCCTTTGATGATGATAAGTTTGATGTCTACACAATTGCTTTTGGAATCCGAAATGTTACTCGTATTGATTTGGTAAGTTGCTGTACTGTATCCTGACATGGGGTCCTTATGATTCACCCGAGCTTTTTTATTCTAGTGGAGGAAGCAAAGGAGGAACTCCTTTGGATAAAGGAACATTGTTGTCTGCTCCTGAAGCATTTAAAATAACTGACATGTAGTATGCAACTTGTTTGAATGAAGAATGCAATTAAATGTCCCACCTTTGTCATAAAAAGTTAGATTTTACTAGTTGCGCCCAATCCTTCCAGCTTGGCAAGCCAGACAATCTCTTCCTACGGCAAAAAGGGCTGAATGCCACAGTCATTCCCCACCTTCTCCTGACCTATGGTATGACTGCATCCACACACGCACAGTGCAGTCACTCTGCATGGCTCAAATCTTCCTGAAGCAGCTGATCTATATCCCACCTGCAGTGGGTCTAACGCTTCCTGCCCTGTTCTGTTTCCCTGTCTGAGCCAGCAGAGCTCCCAGAGCAGAGACTGGGAAGCAGCAGGCCGCTGCCACCACTGCTGTTGAACCAACCTGTTCAGCCCACTGCTGCTCAGTGTCTCTACACTGGCTGGTAGTAGGGTTTCCTATGAAGAATGAGTATGATTTTAATTAGGGTAAGTAGTACCCTTTGTTCTAAAAAGTCTCTGTCCTTCGAGAATGACTAGCTGTCTTGTGGGTGAAGATAGGTTAGATCACCTGTCTAGCTAGACTAGTTGTCTGTTTTGGAGGAGTGCATTATAACCTTGGCAATGCTACTGTGGAAGGTGTAGCATTTGGACCTGAACCACCTTGAACTGTATGCCTTTGAACTTCTAATGGGGATGGCCTTTCACGATGCTTCATCCACACCCTTCCGAAGCACAGGCTCTTTATCTTGTACCCCTTTGTGGGTACAGCAGTCTGGTAGCATAACTCCCTGGAGACCTGGTGCAAAACACGTCCAAGCCTCCAACTGTTTTGTAGAGCTCCCATCATGTGTGCGTACTGTTCATATTTTATCCCTTAGGAACATGACAGTTGAAGCCAAGCTGATGTACAACCTGCAGAGGTTCTTGAATACAACTCTGCTGTGCTCTTGTATGAAAAAAACATAGAGTTGTAAACAGAAGTTTGTCTTGGTTCTTCTCAGGTGTTTTACTTTGCATATAGGATGGAATTTTCAAAGTAGCCAAAGGTTTTCGTCTTCCCTCTCCTTCCTCCCTGTTCTCATGCATTGCTCATCCAAAATCCAATATCATTTCTTCTTTGATCCTTTGGGTGTGCCTCACAGTTGAGTAAAATCTTTTCTTTTGATTAAAAAAAAAAAATAACACCTATCATGCCTTCTTTTCATTTTCAGCTTCTTGTAGCTGAGTCACCTTCTCCCTTTTGGGTTTGGTCTGTAATTACAATAGCTCTGCTGGCAAACATTCATCAACTAAGAGTAGGGAAAAAGAAGAAAAATTGCAAACCTGACATCATAGTTTCGACACAAAGCCTGGTATAAATCTGTTTATGTAACAGCAAGAGTTTTTCTGGTTTGGTTTTGTTGTTTGTTTGGAGGTTTTTTTGTATTTGTGTTGGGATGCTTCTCCACAAGTAAATACTGGAGATTGCCAATCAGGATTCTCTTGACTCCCCTCAGTTCATCACTGAGTTGCCATCACATGGCATGATAATAGGCAGGTGCTGTTCTACAGAAGCAAACTTATCGCATCTGCTTTGTCCCAGGCACTTCAGGAGGCTTATCGTGTGTTGAAACCAGGAGGAAGATTTCTGTGCCTTGAATTTAGTCACGTCAGCAACCCTCTTCTTTCCAGGTAGGAATGTGGTGATGCTTTATGCCATGTTACGAGGCTGTCTTGTTTGTATTCAGCCAGAATAAGAGAGGGAGACACTTCGAGGCCACCTCATTGTGCACTTCAAAATCAATTACAGACTTCATAGCATGATCAACTTGTGTTGGAGAGGGTTGGTTTTAAACTTGTTTGTATTAATCTGCATTTTCTGTCTGTCTGTGCAGGCTCTATGATCTGTACAGTTTCCAGGTTATCCCTGTTCTGGGTGAGGTTATCGCTGGCGACTGGAAGTCTTACCAGTATCTCGTGGAGAGCATCCGACGTTTCCCCCCTCAGGTAAGACAGTGTTTCTCTGAATTCACTAACATGCAAAACACGGTCCCAGCATAATCTTGCAGACAGCTGGCTTATAGGCCTTCAGGTTGTTATAATTATGGAACTATTATTTTTCAGGAGGAGTTGAAGGCAATGATAGAAGATGCGGGGTTTTTAAAAGTGGATTATCAGAATTTAAACTTGGGCATTGTTGCCATTCACTCAGGTTTCAAACTGTGAGTCTACTACGTAGCAAAACACAGGGAGTGTAATTTTCCTGATGAATATGAAAGCTGTGGAATTTTAACACTATCAAAATTGACGAGGAGTGTCAAGAACTTATGCAACAGATACTTCGTCAGCAGTCATACCCAGAAGAACATCAGCTGCCTTTTTTTCCCTCAAGAAACCTGCAGATGAAGTGACTCCTGTGGCGTTTCTTACATGTGCATTTCCCTTCGAGTGCAACACAAAGGACATGGCCAAATCTGAGCAATGCTAACAAATGAAGCAACTTCAGTTACCGGTGCTGCAGATACAGAAATAGAATGACTGGCTTTCAGATAAGATGCCTCCTTTTTTTCCATCAGCTTCAAGGAGGCTATCGTACCAGTGAGAAGTAACTTGGATTTATTAGATTTTTATTAAGCTGTCATGATCTTTGTCATGTGGACTCTAAGGGATGTTTTCCATGATTCCTTTACTTCTTTCAAAGGCGAATGGAAGGTTTCTGAAATAAAACATCTCTGCATCAACTTTTTTTCACTTAAGTCAATGGTTTAACCTTTCTAAGAAAGGAATTTTTTTCTCACAGAGAATGACCCCATAACTATATTCTGGGATGAGATGATGTGTTTTCACCTCCATACGACATCTTTTTGTCAGTGTTAGATGCATAATCTCTATGTAAAAATGTGCATTTCCTTCTGTTCTTTAAACTGTTGAAGAACAGATGCTTCTGTAGCAGGATACAGGGACAGAGTAAAACAAAATCTAGAGAAAGTATAAATTTACATTCTAAAGCAAGAACTGTGTAATGAACTAGGAGGAAAATTTCTCTCTTCTGAAAAGTGGGAGATGAAAGGACTATTGCTTTTGGCTCACCAATTCAGCTGAAATCAGAAAAGCAGTGCCACGTATCTAAACTCCAGAATTTGCACTGGACGTTGTGCATGCTGAAAACATGCTTATCAAGAACTGAAAAGCAGTCTCTTTTCTCTCAGGGAAAAGATTTCCTGTTGTTCTCAGTTACTGACTGATGACATATTCATTGATTAGCTCAGCATTCAAATGCTCTGGATTTGAGGGGGGGAGAATGGACGTGGGCATCTTCCTCCTTCGTTCAGTGGAATAAAGAGGGTAATGCAAGCCTTAAGAGGGCAGACAGGTAGAGAACACTCTACAACATTGAACTTGTTCCAACAGTTTTATTAGCAAAGAAGCCATCTTTTTTAAAAGAAAATAAATACAAGGAAGACATTTTTGCCTCTTTTATAGCCACAATGAAAATACCAGCTGCTACAGCAAAATCCCTGACAATAACAATACAACAAAAGATCTGGGGATCGAGGTCTGTTTCCTCAGGAAGGCTGAAGGTAGGAGGCTGTTTGGAGTCAGTGTGCAGTCCTGGCACCAGGTGCAAGCTTCTGTAACAGTCCCTGGTTCTAACCAGACTTGAAAAGAAGAATAGCAACTTGGCCAAGGTAGAAGTAGATGAAGTGCTTGGTCTCATGAGTCACGTAGCTGCCAAAGTTCCTTCCCACGATGCAGTGCCAAGTGGGATTGTACTTCTTGTCAAATTCCTGCAGAAGAGACAACTAGGAATTCAGGATTTTTGTGAGACTTTTACTAATAGTGCCTAACAGAGTGGGTTTGTTTTGGTTTTTCTGGGGGTTTGGGTTTTTTTTTTCAATTATGATATGTCACTTGTTAGCAAGTATCACTTTTGGAAGAAGGCAATTAAGGAGCAGCATATGCTCTTAAGTGCAAGGATCATCTGTCATTTTATAACTCATCTGCTGCTTAGTCAGAACAAAAAAAAAAGTGCATCCAAGCTGAGCAGGAATAAGCTTAAAATGTATGTTTGGGGAAGTAACTTTCTCCCAAAAGTCATACCATGATCTCAAACTGTAACTTTTAAGAACATCGCTGCTTGTTCTGAATCTCAACAGATTAAGCCGTTATTTTGATGTCATCAGGTATTTTCAACAAGGATGCTGAAAGGGCTCTTGATGGAAAAGTCTCAGCCACGTCCTTGATACCAGGTCATGAGACCATGTTCTTCCTACACACTGTAGTCAGGATCCTGGTATGGCTTTCAAATAAACATGTGCGTACAAGTCTACTATGAGTAAAATGTTGCAGTCAGTGGTTATGTACTGCAGTACGTAATAGCCGTCAGCTGAAGAGACTTTTTGCGAGAGCATGCAAGAGTTTGCGTTCTGTTCAACCAAACCCTTCCACTACTCACAGCTCAGTCAGGCTCCCAGCAGGAGCCACAGAGGAAATCTGACAAACTGGAAGCTGTGAACCATCTGTTCTCCATTAGCACGAACAGTTTGTCTTACATGGGGCAGGGTGGACAACAACACAAAACCACTTATTACAAGATCAGCAAACCACCACTTCTAAAACAGGCTCTGCAGAGCCCCTCCGGTTTTGTACCAGCTCATCAGTCACAGGGACTGTCAGCTGCCACTCTCTGTTCTCCTGGACATGGGACAGTGGCAGAAACAGCTTAAGCAGAAGGACCAGGAAAAGACCACCTAAAGGGTGGGGAAAGGAACATAACGACACCAGCCTACAGAGAAAGTCCAACTCGATTACCTAGTGTCTCTGGAACTTGTTTCTCTAGAGCTACTTGCCTGGCAGCATTCTCCCTCCTTGATTTTTCATGTGCATAGAGATTTCACGAGGACGGCACAAGCAAACGTTTACCTTCTTTATGTGAGCAGCGATGTCCTTCTCTATGTTGTACTTCTCCAAGGCCTGGGTCGCACACTCCACAGAGTCCTGCTGCATCTCTTCGGACATGTCCGCATTCTTGATCACGGCCTTTCGGTCGCTCATGGCTGTCTGCGCTGAGCAAAGAGGAGAACCCAAAGCTGCAGGAGCAGCCCCTGCCAGGGCAGCTGCCGGGCAGGCACAGGGTGCCATCGCTCCCGGCCAGCTCTCGGGGCCCGCGCGGGGCCCACGGCCGTGGCGGGGCCGCGGTGCTGCCGGCTGGGGCAGAGGCACAGGCACGGCCTCTGCTCGGAGCCGCCCGAACGCTGCCTTAACGGCCCGGGCACGTCGAGCACCGGCTCTCCCGGCGCTCCGGCCCGCCGCCGCACCGGCCCGGCCGGAGCGGTGTCACACCCCGCCGGGCGCCGCCGCCGCACCGGCCCGGCACAGCCTGGCAGCCCCGCGGGGCTGCTGGGAAGGTCCCGCCTGCAGCTCCCGGGGACGTTGAGGGAGCCGCCCCGCTCTCGGCAGCACCGGCTGCCGGTAGTGCCGGGCACCAAGCCGGTGCCGGCCTCCCTCCGGAGCCGCCCTGCCCCTCTCACCGTGCGGCGGGCGCTGCGAGATCAGCCCTGGACCGGAGCGGCGTGGCGGTCTGATCACTGCGCGCCGCCACCGCCTCCGGCCGCCCCCAGCCCCGCCCCCTCTGCCAGCTATTGGTCCCCGCGACCACACCCCCGAGCGCTCATTGGCCACGGCCCGGCGCTGTGGTAGGGTTTTACTCGTGCATTTTCTTTCAGACCGGCATGCCCCGCGGCCGCGTCCGTTGCCATAGCGACGGGCCCCGCGTCGGGCGGGGCGAGGCCTGCGGGACAGACCGGGGCCCGCCGCCAGACCCCGGGTGGTCCCGGCGAGCGCGGCCCGCACGGCCCGGGGCGCCCGCCGCTGGGGGCGATCATGTGGCTGTCAGCTGCGTCGGGAAAGCCTTCGGCTGTGCCTACGGCGTCGGCTGCTGATCCGGGCCCAAACACCTGCTCCTCAAAGTACACTCAGTCAGCAGGGTGTTTTAGTGTGTCCACCAGCTTCTGTAGAACGCCTTTACAGAGCTGATGTCTGGGCCCCAAAGGCCATTTTATATCTTGCCCCAACCCAGATCACAGACACCCAATTTGACCCCTGAATCTCCAACAGGCCCTTGTTTCTCTTTGAACTGGGGTAGCTCTTGCAGTAAGGTGCCCTTTACTGCGAGGAAAGCCCACCGGTGTCGGAGGAAGGAGTCCCTTAGCTTATAGATGGCACTTGATTGTCTTTCCTATTCATGTGTCTGTCTTCAATTTGTCCTTGTCTTTCAGACTAAGTGACCTCTGATAGAAATCTTTTACCCATGTTTACCAGGTATCATCAAGTCAGCTCTAAACTTTGTTCCTTCAGTGAACTGAATCCATCAGACTTCTTACGTCTCATTTAAGGCATCTTTTGCAGACCTCACCGTTTCTGCAACTCTCGCTTCTTTTCTTTTCTTTTCTTTTTTCTTTTCTTTTCTTTTTCTTTCTTTTTTCTTGTTTTGGGACATCCCCAGCGCTCTCTTTTGTTAGTTTCACTCTCCCTGGGGAACTTTCTGCTTATACTCTTGTCAGCAGCTAGAAAATTGCTGTTGAGTCTTCCATCTGGTGATCTGCTAGTAACAGGACTCTGAAACATGTCTATAGCAAACAGCACAGGGTGACTTAAAAGAGGTTTTCAAATACTGCTTGGTGGGACTGCCATTTCCTTGTAAAAATAAAAAAATCAAGAGCAGTCATCCACCTCACTTGAAATGCAAATATTTTTCATGTTAGTGCTGTATAGTTACCTGCTCAGCATCACTCGTAGCAAAAGCAGTATAACTGCAAGCAACCTTTTGCTTTTGAAAGCTCTGAGGCAACCTCAGAAGAATATACTGTCCCCAAAATATTAAAACTGGACAATATAGTACTTTTGTCACTCTAGAGTATCTCAGAAATAACTTCTGACTTTAACTCCCATGTTTTAGCATTCTGAATAGAAGACGTGCAATTCACAGCTTTGCTTTCTGTCTTACCATCAGGGACAAGTCTGAAATTTATGAAATTAAGGGCACTTACCTGGTTTAATGCAGCACATGAAAGGGCATAAGAGACCTTGTGTGCAAGCAGCTTGAGGAAGCTTTGAATAGTCTTGGGGCCACCGTAAGCAACTAATTTACAGACCTGCATGTAGTATCTGCAGCACTAGTAATGGTTCTTTGAGAACTAGACAGTTTTGTGCTGACAGAACTGAACCATTTTACAATCTTCCTGGTGCTTACGATGAACTTTAGAAACACCCATGGATCTCTGAGGAGGTGGTTGTGTTTGGTTGCTGCAGGCAAATTTCTATGCATTTATTAAGAAATGGTTAGCTGAAGGAACAGATGTGATGACGACTGCAGAAAATGTCAGTGTGGGTGAGATACATGTCATTAATGAGAAACATTAAAGCCTGAGATACACAGCTTTAAAGAGAAACATTACAGCCTTACTTGTTAAGCTAGAATATAAAAGTATAACTTCCCTCAGGACAGAGCTGCAGGCGAAGGCAGAACACATACACATAGGAGATAATAGCTGGAGTAAAGGAGATGCCAAAGAAAATTGGGTAATGGATAAGGCATATCATGAGATTCCTCCTGCAGGCGGAGGTCAGATCGTAAGCACTTTTCAGTTGAGACTTTTTTTTTCCCCTCTGTGTTGAATACTGTATCACTATATCTGAGGTTTTTCTTGGGGCTCCTAGTTACTATCAAAACATAAAATAATCATTATTAGCAATAAAACAACTTCCAATTTATTTTTTCCATGAAACTTAAGAAACTTCCATCTTGAAATTTTCTTTGTAAACCTGGAATCTATGTGCTAGGGCTTATAATCCAATTTTATATGTTACAGGTCTACATAGTAGTGGAAAAACCCTAGCAGGTGTAAGTCAAGTTATCTCCATGGTCTCCGGGGAAACTAGCTACATTTGCATCATCTCAGAATCTGCTTTCCTTTTGTTGTTGGTTTGTTTTTTTTTTTTTTTACTAAACAGATTTTTCTTTCTTTTTGCTGTATCTATTAACCACTGAGAAAAGATGAGTTATTTCACAAATATACATTATGTTAGCCACACTGCAGTTACAATGAATTCACAGGTAGTGATTTTATTACATGAGTCCTTGACTATGTCTATTCACTTGCCTGGGTTTGGAAATTGTATCGTAGCAGAACACTGTAAAGATCTGACCCAGATCTGGACCCACTTGTGTGTCAAAGCCCTGCGGTGAAAGCAGGTGAACTGGCGTCACGAAGGGCGTCTTGTTCCCAACTCAGGGTGCAGCGGGGGCCTGGTGGGGCTTCGTGCCATCCCATGAGGCACAGCACCCACTGCATGAGACATGCCGAGGGCAGGCTGAGGCACTAATGTATTCTGCCCCATAGGCAGCTCATCTGGCCTTTGCTAGGGTTCCTGTTTTGGTGGTTGCAGGTGTCTGAGTCAGGGCTGTAATTCCCTTATTAGTTGCAACAAACCCCTTCATTAAGGAAATGTGTGTTTTACTCTTTAAATGCAGTTTGGGCTGCAGGGAACAAGCATCAGGCAGTCTGCTCTCTCACTGGAGTGTGCGGGTAAGGGAGCAGCGGTGAATGGCAGTTTTAAGCTCAGCCTGTGCTGCATTGGGAATGTGGGATCATCTTTGTCCAAATTGTTGGTTTGGTTGTCACTTTTAGATAGTTGCTTGATGATATATCAGGTTGGAAGCTCCAGCAGCTGTGCAGTTCACTCTCAAATTCCCCTTCTGTTTTCTATGTAAATAACATTGTCCCCATTCTGTCTGATGGTCAAAGGAGGTAGCCAAAATGGCTTGAAAAAGTGGAGATTTCTCAAACTGGGACTTCTCTGCTAACATGCTTGTTGTATGGTGTGACTTGAGATCTTTCCTTGTTGCAATTTATATATGCATTATAAATGACTTTTAGGCTGAGCTTGTATATTTGTAAAACTTCAGTATTTGCAGGGTCTGAATCTTGAAAAGCCTGAGACTAAAGCACTAATACAGTATTACAGCTCTGCAGAGAATTGGATTAGTAGGGTTAAATAGAGACTTTAATTCAACACCCTTGAAAGAATTCAGGTATCATTATAATTACATGTTTTATGCATATATGTATATCTATGTGTGTGTATTATGGAAACTTAAACAAATAATGAAGTAACTGCACAAATAAGAGTGGGACAAGTGTTTACTCTCACTTTCTGCCAGAGAAATATGAAAAAAAATCAGTTATGGAAAAAAATTCAAAGCTTAACTGAACAGGCAACCTTTAAGGATAGTGAGTGAAAGTGGATCCTACCCAATGGCTGTGATTTCTTACACCAGCAGACACCTGTGGTCCTTTTCACACAGCCTAGGTTTTCCATTAAATATGGGGTACATAATGAATGGCCTGAGAGGGAGCTTGTCAAAGCAGTTTGTACACATGGTATTTAAGAGCAAGCCACCAATGGCTGAACCTAGTACCAATACTAGTCAAACTCTAGCATTTTTGTCAGTGTTTTTCAAATTATACTTCTAATATGCTTGGTGGACTTTTGAGAAGTTAGGAAACAACACATGCATATCATCAATCGCTAATTTATGTTACCTGCTGTTTGCAGGGATGTGAAAGATGCAGTTCATGGGATAAATAGTTATTATGGCCACACTCAGGACTTCGTCGACCAGACAGCTGGCGGGACCTGAAGGGACACATGCTCCACGCTGATGGTGTTTATTATGCAGCTGTATAGAAAGACAGAATGGGAGTAATGGCTTTTCCCTGCAAAAAGATACAGGACTGTGCAAGCTGGATGACATAAAGCTATGATCTCATGAGGTGAGTTTCTGCCCTCAGGGGAAGCATGTGCCTGCACAGTCGTGGAGGAGCCTACTTCCCTGCTCCTGTCAGGCTTGCAAGAGCCGTAAGAGCAGACTCAGAACTGGTGATTAGTAGTAGCCTATTACAGTAACTTCAGGGGTCTTTTATAGCACTTCTGAAGAAGATTCCACTGTGGCTCAGGATGTAACTCTATGCACTAGAAAAGATCATGAAAATTGGAATGAATGATTCTGGATTCTTAAATCTCTCTGTGGATGGGGCGCCATTCAGGAAGAAAAGTTACTGCTTTGCGTTTGACACAGTCTCCCACAGCATCCTCCTAGAGAAGCTGGTGGCTCCTGGCTTAGACAGGTGTACTCTTCACTGGGTAAAAAAATGGCTGGATGGCTGAGCCTAGAGGGTTGTGGTGAACAGAACTAAATCCATTTGGCGGCCGGTCACAAGCGGTACTCCCCAGGGCTCAGTGTTGGGGCCAGTCATGTTTAATATATTTATCAATGATCTGGATGAGGGGATTGAGTGTGCCCTCAGTAAATTTGCAGAGGACATCAAATCAGGCGGGAGTGTCGATCTGCTCGAGGGTAGGAAGGGTCTACAGAAGGATCTGGACAGGCTGGATTGATGGGCCAAGGTCACTTGTATGAGGTTTAACAAGGCCAAGTGCTGGGTCCTGCACTTGGGTCACAACAACCCCAGGCAACGCTACAGGCTTGGGGAAGAGTGGCTGGAAAGCTGCCTGGCAGAGAAGGACCTGGGGGTGCTGGCTGGCAGCCAGCTGAACATGAGCCAGCAGTGTGCCCAGGTGGCCAAGAAGGCCAACAGCATCCTGGCTTGTATCAGGAATAGTGTGGCCAGCAGGAGCAGGGCAGTGATCGTGCCCCTGTACTGGGCACTGGTGAGGCCGCACCTCGAATGCTGTGTTCAGTTTTGGGCCCCTCAGCACAAGAAGGACATTGAGGTGCTGGAGCGTGTCCAGAGAAGGGCAACGAAGCTGGTGAAGGGTCTGGAGAACAAGTCTGATGGGGAGCGGCTGAGGGAGCTGGGGGTGTTTAGCCTGGAGAAGAGGAGGCTGAGGGGAGACCTTATCACTCTCTGCAACCACCTGAAAGGAGGTTGTAGTGAGGTGGGGGTGGGTCTCTTCTCCCAAGTTACTGGTGACAGGATGAGAGGAAATGGCCTCAATCTGCGCCAGGGGAGGTTTAGATTGGATATTAGGAAAACGTCTTTACCGCAAGAGTGGTCAGGCACAGGAACAGGCTGCCCAGAGAGGTGGTGGAGTCACCATCCCTAGAGGTGTTCAAACAACGTGCAGACGTGGCACTTGAAGACATGGTTTAGGAGGCCTGGGGGTGTTGGGTTGGCGGTTGGACTTGATGATCCTAGAGGTCTTTTCCAACCCTAATGATTAATGATTCTATGATTCTTCTAATAAAGCTGTTGCTAGCTTCCTGCTAGCAATGTCTGTCTGCAACACTAAAGGGTACTGGTGTACTTGTATTTCTAAAACCTGTTCCAACAAAAAAATAACGGTTATAGCACGTATTTAGTTCACTGTGCCAAGAGAACAAAATTGCCAAGTTCACAAGTAATTACATTCTTTATTTACAACAAGGTTAGCCACACAGTTCTTTGCGTTATTTAAAATATCCTGAAATGCTTTGTTCGAAACAGAAAAATAGTTTAATCCAGGAAACGTCACTAGTATCACTAGCGATACACGTCTAGTGTACAGAAATATTTATGGCAAAGATTTTTAATTTTAGAGCAGCTATTTCTGAGTATGAAAAGTTCTTTTTCAAATTATGTCCAACTCAGAGTATTTAATTTATGAGAATACAAATACAAAGTGGGAAATAGAAGGTAACCCACACAGACATGGGGCACAGAGATAAAATGGAAATATTCAATATTCGAGTGAATCATCTCCTCAAAGTGCCTTTTCTTCCGTAATGAAAATCTGAGTTCTGTCCGTACCCCAAAGAGGCACTCAGCAATGGTACGGACTCTTCCATACCAGACTTTGTTACTTCTGACAGGGCCTGAGCCAGAGTCGAGCTAAAGGTGAGAAACAGGCAAATACAGCTTTCCAACCTCTCTCTTTTTTTCCTGACAAAGTTGTTGAGGAAAAATGTGGTGTTCTGGTTTTTTTAAATCATCACCTTTTAACATTCTCTTTAAAGCCTTTAAGCCATTCAGTATCTCAAAAGAATAACATCAAATTCACTTTGCTAAATAACAGCACAAAGGTCATATGTCATGCTGCCTTCCAGCCTCATAAACACTGAATATTTCAATGGCACTACTAAACTTTTTACACCTTCCTCCTCCTGTAAATTGTCTTGCAAGTGCTCTTCTTTTGATCAAAATGCATGCCAGGGCTTCTCAGCCATAACTGCACAAACCTCAGTATTCCCAAATGAAATACCAAAATGGCGTTTGGGTTCTGGGCGTTCGCTAAGAGCCCTGCAGAAAAGTCTCTCGTTCTTCTAGCTTTGGTAAAGGGATGTTACCTGAGAGAAAACAAAAAGCTCTGTGAGACCAGCTGTAAGTTACCTTCTGGGTAGTACAGCTTAGCAGAAAAGTGCTTCTCCAGTTCATTCTATGTATTCACAGGCAGCTTAAATTTCTTGCAAAAGTAAGGAAAGTAAGCCCTGTCTGACTTGTGCAAATAATCGCTCAACATGTGCAGTAACTTGAGAGTAAGGTAAGCTCCTGTGCCACTTCTGGACCTGTAGATTGCCGTTTGTTTTTTTCAGATGGCTTCAGTTATTTATTTTAGTACTTCCTTATTAGTAGCTAATATTTCTGAAAGTAAATGCAGTTACGGCAGGTTACATTCCTCAGGTTAATTCAAGCAAAATCAAGAGGTTTTTATAAGTAAGACAATACCTGGTGGGGCTACAAAATATTCCTCTACTTTCTCTCTGGCATTTTTCAGCAGCTCATTCGTGCAGTTGCCTTCTGTAACATCATCTTCTCTGAGATACAGACACCTGAAGAACAGAGGTTACTAGCCTGTCTTTAAGCTATTCCATGAATATCAGATATGAAGCGTGGCTTATCTCTAAACAGGGTTTTGCTCTTAAGTGAGCGGTAAGACAAGTTTTGGAACATTTTGAAAGAACTAAGAGTGCCACCGACAGGTATGTGGGAAGCAGTGTGTGCAGTCACTTGCGACACTCAAGATAAACAAAAGAGTTGGAGTTTGTCTTTGCTACGCTCACACATAAAGGTAAGGGGTGCCAATGACCTCCTCCTTCCACACAAAACCTCAATAAGAATTTTCTGTAAGCGAAGGGGCCAAACACATAACCAGGGTGATTCCCAGGGCGGGGGAAAAGCCACAAAAGCAAAAAGTTTGATGCATGAACAGTTAAAAGGAGGCAGCTGTGATTCACTACCTGTCCTCCAGGACCGAATCCATCGGTTCCACTCCATCGGTGTTTACTTCATGAAGCTGATCAGCAAACTGGATTGCTTTCTGCAGCCGCTCTACGCCCTCTGCATCACGGAAATCAACCAAGGCCAGATGCTCCAAGTGATCCAGGACTTCCACTGTCACTTTTTGCTGTGCAAAGAGACAAATGGTCAGGCACAGGAACAGGCTGCCCAGAGAGGTGGTGGAGTCACCGTCCCTGGAGGTGTTCCAACAATGTGCAGACGTGGCACCTGGGGACATGGTTTAGGAGGCCTGGGGGTGTTGGGCTGGCGGTTGGACTTGATGATCCTAGAGGACTTTTCCAACCTTAATGATTCTGTGATTCTATGAAATACGGACAAAAAAGGCAACAGTGATCAACTCTAGTGTAGCACTACTTCTCTTTTTTGAGCTAAAAACTCATTACGTGGCAAAATCCCGAGTTTACACCTGCCGGGACAGGCTGATTTCTTGTACTTTGCTGGAAAATTAGTTTTAACGGAGCCCGTATTTTTGCCCCCCCGGCTCTCCGGCCTAGCGCGGGGCAAACCGGAGCCGGCGCTCGCTCTGGTAACTCGGAGCGGGGCGGGCAAGAGGAACCGGCCGGGGCTGCGCTCATCCCCCCCCACCCCGCTCCCCGCCGGCCGCCGCCCCACCTTCGGGGTCGGGGTCGGCCGCCGCTCGCCCTGCCGCCACGCCGGGCGCAGGGGGACCGGGACGGCGCCCGCCGCCACGGCCCGGGCAGGAGGGACCCGCAGCGGCGGCGGCCGCAACCCCCCCCGCCGGACCGCCCCGCCGATCCCGCGACCCAGGCGCAGCGCCCGCATCCCGCCCCAGCGGCGGCGTCCCGTGACGTCACCTCCCCGCGCCGGAAGCGCGTCATAGAGCGGCGGCGCGGGGCGGTGGCGGCGCCGCCGCCATGAACAGCGTGGGCGAGGCCTGCACCGAGCTGAAGCGCGAGTACGACCAGTGCTTCAACCGCTGGTTCGCCGAGAAGTTCCTTAAGGGCGAGAGCGGCGGGGACCCCTGCGGGCAGCTCTTCAAGCGGTACCAGCTCTGCGTGCAGGTGCGCGCGGCGCCGCTGGCCCGGTGCCCTCCCTGCCCCCCGCCAAGTGCTCCTCCGCCGGCCTTATTCTTCTTATTTATCTTTTATTTATTATTCTTCTCCCGGGCGGGAGGAGCCTCCGCGCCCAGCTGCGCGCCCCCCTGCGCCGCTCCCGATTTTGTCTCGTCCCCCGTTTCTGCCGGCCGTGCCGTACAGTATTTTACAGGTGTCTCTGACTGTATTTTCCTCGTTAACGCAGCTTCTTGAGCCTGCGGGCCTAGGGGCTGCAGTACGTTTGTGCGCTAGGACCTGGATTGCACTTCGGCACGAGGTCTCAGCGCACGCTTGAGCATTTCTGATATTGAAGCTTTATCCAAATCGGTGTTAAGACTGCTTTTTCTAGGACACGTTTGGTACCAAAGATTACATCACTATAAAGACGTGTCAAGTTTAATTTTTCGGTTTTGTTTTACTTCTTTTCAGAAAGCGATCAAGGAAAAGGACATACCCATTGAAGGCCTGGAGTTCATGGGCCCGAGCAAAGGAAAAACTGAAAACTCCTCTTGACCTCAACTGTGCGGATGGAGTCGCCAATATGAGCCTTTGGACTAAGCGCTGTCACCAGCCACAAGACTAGACACCACCTGGATAAAACCTTTCTTAAGCTGCGTTCCAGGAGCAAGGAATCTTCCCTGCTTGTAAAAACAAATGGCCACAAAAAAAAAAGTGGGGGGAAGAAAAAGAGTGGATCATGTGGTAACTACTGCCTCCTTTTCGATGAATTTTGGTGGTGGTTCAGCATCTAATAGCGTGAAAAGCCGTCTGAACTAACTTGCTATTAAATGTACTCTATACTGGGAGAGTGCTTATTAGAGTGGGCCAAGATAGTAGCTGCTTTGTAACCAATTTCTCTTGCTTATTTATATAACACTTGAAAGTGTTTTAAAAGAGTACAAAAGAGGTTGATTTACTTTGTCTAATCTCTGTGCTGCTGAATTTTGGTGGAAGAAGTTTGTTTTGTATGATCCTGAATGCTGAGGGGCTAAAGCGTTGTTCTGTAACAGCGACAGAGACGGTATAGAAGCACTCTATTGGACCTGCAGTAACTTAGCTAAAATAAATATAACCAGGTTATATTTTGTTCAAGTAGATAACTGTCCAGTAGAATCTGATCGTGACCTCTAGGAGGGACAGAAGTGGCCTGCAATAAAGGCCGAAGAGGACGCTTTTAATGCAGAGGCTAATTCTTCAGCCTTTTCTCAGGTACTAAAACAATCCTGAACTTGAATTCTCTCTCCTTTAGCACTATGTGTTCCTGCAGCAAAACTGCAGCGCAGCCCTGGCTGTCCTTTTCCATGCTGCCGTAAAGCGCCAGGCTGGCCGCGGTCACCCTTGTGATCACCGACTTTGGCTTGTGGTAGTTAAAGCGGGTGTTGAATGAAGGAAACATTGGGTTGAAGCTTGAAAGCTGATAACACTAAAAGCCCTGGCTGCAGCTTGGGGATTTCACCTGGTCGTGAAGCTGCTCCTGAGCTGTGTGTACTTTACACCTAGGGAAGCAAATGAAAGTGATTTGTGTTGGCTTGTAAACTGCAGAAATGTTGCAGCAACCGGAAAGAGGGTGTTTGGAAGAGAAGCGTGGGGTCAGGATCCATCCTGTTCAGTGGCTCTGTGAGTGCTGCGGCAGGGAGGAGATTTCCATTTGCCCATCCTCACAGGGGGCTGGGCAAATGATGTCCCCTCTCATTATTCCCATACAGGTGAAAGAGTAAAAAATGTTGTGGTCTGGGGACAAAAGAGAAGTCAACTTCCTAATTCTTCTGGAATTACAGTGAGGAAAAAAGTGAGCTTTCCTCTCTTAGCTTTTAAGCACTACCAGAAGGATCGTTCAGAGGTTTTACTTTTTTAAAAAATTTTAAAGAAAGTTGTTCTGAAAGACAGTAGCTGGCTTGTCTGTGACACAGCCCCTGAGTAATGACCCCAGACATCAGAAGTAGTGCGGGGCTTGTGCAGGAGATCAGGAACTGCAGCAGGCTGGGGCCATCATGCCATGTCTTCAGTGATGGGCAAAGCACATCAGCCAGAGTGCGGGCAGCTAGCCTGGGTGAGCTGTGCCCCTGTCCTCCGGTGCGTGAGGCGGCTGGTGCAGCGTCAGTGCTGGCATTAAATGCAGCACTTAAAAAACAAGCTGTTGACACTGAAAGTGCTGGGTCACTCGGGTATAAGTAAAAATAGTAAGTTAAGGAGTTTAAGGGAAAAGTCCTTCTAAGTGCAGCGTAAATAGCATTTTGGGGATTGTCAAGTATGCGGCTTTTTTTTTTTTTTTTTAAGGAATAACACACAACCAGTTTGCTTTTCCATCATGTAGGAGTAAATGTAGTGTGATTTTGTCGGTTAGCTTTAAACGAACCGTGTCCATTAATACCTTGTTCTGTGCTTTTAACACAGAAAAGCTTGTCTTAGCAGTCATTTTACTGGTAAGTGGATGAAATAAATGGCACTGAAACACAGGGAAGGGTGTCCCGCAGTGCCTGCTTTGAGGCTCTCACTGCCACCCATCGCTCCTTTCAGCAGTAAGATGCCAAGTCAGCTGCTGCCTTCTTCCTTTTGGGAAAAACAGTACGAATGACAGCTAAGACATAGCACGCTCTTTCATACCAGGACAAAAAATACAGAAGCTGCAGAAGGACTCAGAAGACAGTTGATTTGCAGGGAGGAAAAATGTCAACATTAACATTGCACTGGAACAGACTGGGAGCTTTAGAATTGGCTGTTGACTGTGGAAGATAACCAAGCTTTTCTAGGTTAAGAAGCTTCTGAGTGACTCAGTATAAGTTACACAAACGTATGCAGTGGAGCAAAAATTGTGTTTTCACTTGTAATGTGTTTGAGAGGCTTTGTACAACAAGACTGCAGCTTTTATGGGAAGCAGACTTGTGAGCAACATATGTGCCGATACGCTAGAAAATGTGAGAGCTGAAGATTAACACCATGAAGGCACACAGAGCTTAATTAAACGTTGGTGCTGCCAATCCCTCTCCCAGAAGGAGCTAAGAGAAAATTGCCTTCATGACTGTTAATAAATATTGCAATAGCTGATTATGGAGAATGTGCTTCAGTATATACTGAACTTTAATCTACAGTATTAGCCTGAGACCTGTTCATCTGGCTGTGAGCTGAGGGTTTAAAATGATCAGTTAAACAGGGCATGAAGAATACAAAATTGTGTTATGCACTATGCCGCATGCGTTCCTGTTGTTAGAGTTATCAGACACAGGAGCAGGTGTTAACATTCAGGCAGCCAAACCCCTTTGCTCCTGCACCATGTCCTGTGGGAAGCCTCAATGTTTTAAGCAAAAACTGAACTAAAGAACTTCTGAAGATTCAGATTAACAAAAAAGTCAGATCCTAAATTCAGGTTTAGAGCTGTTTATTTAAAGGACCCCTACACAAGTACAAACAGAGGCCACAATGCTATTCAGCTTCAGGGTAGAAGGAATGTGGAGTTTTTTAAATGATTCCCTAAACAGTGGTTCCCACACAACATTCTGGTCCAAGACGGGAAGAGCCAAAGTTCTGGCTGTGGTCAGGATCTTAGTTTTCATCTTCATAACCGGTTGGGAGGGCATTGACGTGGGGGTTGTGGAATAGGGTTTTGTTCCCGTCACCCCAGGGAAAAGGCTGTTGAAAGAAGAAAGAAAATCAGCCAGTGGCAGCTAACCGAACCATCTGTATGGCGCAGGAAATCAACAGCAGTATGGCCTCAAACATCCTGCAGCTTAGTGGGCTGATGGATTAAGTGAATTGGCATCTGTTTCCGGGCTGCAGGAAGCATGGGTTGGGAAGCAGCCTCCCTTAGCTGGGAGCCACCGTCTCCAGAAAAGATCTTTGCTCTTGCTTAAACATCAACTGTGCTATACTATGATGAACCCAGTTTTGAGAATTTGGGCTCTCCTCTGTCAGGTTTTAGATCCATATTAGCTTAAGGCAAGTACAGCAGCTCTAGGACTGAAAAGTTTTTCAGCAAGACATTAGCAGGATTACTTGGGGGTGGGACAGCCCGTGAATACCATGGGTGCTTCATCTGAGCTGTGAGAAACCCTTTTGTGCCTCAGAAACAAAGCCAGGAGTTAAGATGACAGCTAGGTACACAGTGCCTCACCTAGTAGGCAAGAAAGCAGGAGATGGCACAGTAATCTCAGGTGAATCATGGAATCATTAAGGTTGGAAAAGACCTCTAGGATCATCAAGTCCAACCGCCAACCCAACACCCCCAGGCCTCCTAAACCATGTCCCCAGGTGCCACGTCTACACAGTTTTTGAACACCCCCAGGGATGGTGACTCCACCACCTCTCTGGGCAGCCTGTTCCAATGCCTGACCACTCTTGCAGTAACAACATTATACCTAATATCCAATCTAAACCTCCCCTGGCGCAGCTTAAGGCCCTTTCCTCTCGTCCTGTCACAAGTTACCTGGGAGATGAGACCAACCCCCACCTCACCACAACCTCGTTTCAGGTAGTTGTTGAGAGTGATAAGGTCTCCCCTCAGCCTCCTCCAGGCTAAACACCCCCAGCTCCCTCAGCCGCTCCCCATCAGACTTGTTCTCCAGACCCTTCACCAGCGTCGTTGCCCTTCTCTGGACACGCTCCAGCACCTCAATGTCCTTCTTGTGCTGAGGGGCCCAAAACTGAACACAGGATTCGAGGTGCGGCCTCACCAGTGCCGAGCACAGGGGCACGATCACTGCCCTGCTCCTGCTGGCCACACTATTCCTGATACAAGCCAGGATGCTGTTGGCCTTCTTGGCCACCTGGGCACACTGCTGGCTCATGTTCAGCCAGCCTCAACCAGCACTCCCAGGTCCTTCTCCACGGGGCAGCTTTCCAGCCACTCTTCCCCAAGCCTGTAGCGTTGTTGTGACTGAAATGCAGAACCCAGCACTTGGCCTTGTTAAACCTCATACAAGTGACCTCAGCCCATCGATCCAGCTGTGAATTGCAGTGCAGCTCTACAATCATGGAAGAAAAGAGGTCCTTTACGCAGAGCAGGCGAACGTACCTTGGTCCTGATCCGGAGGTGAGCGTAAGGAACAAACTCGGGTCTCTCGTGGTCGTGCCCTGCTTTCAGGTAGCAGTTCAGCATGCACACACCGACCCCAGGCAGCGCCACCACAAATGTCAGGAGCTTCCAGAGGCGGGCTGGTGGGAAACGGTACGGGAATTACAACAACAGACACCGTTTCCGTTACCGTTAGCGACCCGAGAGCACGTTACCGAGGGACCAGGCTCCACGTCCTCGCCGCAGCAGGGCTCCCCCTCCCTCCCTCACGCGATTTAACGGGGAGCGCTCCCCGCCCCTGCGGGATTCCGGCTCAACCCACAGCCCTGCCGGGTGTGCGGCCGCCCTCGCCGGGGCTCCGGCCGCCAAGGCCTGCCCGGAGCCCGCCTCCCAAGGACGGCGGCTGCCAAGGGCAGCGGCGCGCCGCCCCGGCCCTCGCTCCACAGAGCTCCGTTACCTCCGCCGCCCTCGTGTGCCGCGGCCGACATGCCCCGCCCCGGCGGGGAGCGCGGGGCGGCGGCGCCGAGCAGCAGCCGGGAGACCCTTCCGAGCGCCGCCATCCCCTCGGCCTCCGCGGGCGCCCACCGGAACCCAACCCGGAACCGGAACGCGAACGGACGGCAGACGGCAAGGGACACGGCGGCTGCGCGCGCCACCGCCCACCGGCTCGGAGCATGCGCACTCCGCGCCCACCGCCAGCCTGACCTTGAGCGGCAGCGGGCTGAGGCTGCCCTGCTGCGCATGCGCCGCCACCCGGCGGGCGGGGCGGGGGGACCGTTAGTGACGTAGTGTCGTTCAAGGGTGGGGAGTGTGCGCCATCTTGGTGCCGAGAGGTTGGGCCTCTGTGAGGGGTCGTGAGCACCTCACAGGCGTGAGGGAACCGAAGGGTTCCTCGGACGGGACTGGCCCAGAGCCGGAGCGGGCGGGAGGGAGCGGAGCGAAGGAGCCCGGTGCCGCCCTGGAGCGGTGCGGAGGGGCGCTGAGAAGGGGGTCTGCGGTGGGGTGGCTGTGGCGGCTGGCAGGGGTTTGTACTGGCTTCCACTGGGTGGGACCCGTGCCCACAGGGCTCTCCAGAGCGGGAGGAAACGTGCTGGTCTCTGGCATGGTGAACAAAGCTGGGGAGGGATGTCTCCCTGGTGGATGTTCACGAGTGAGGTTCAGAGACTGTATGTCCAGTGGCCGTGGCCTAGGAGGGAGCCCAGGCATCCTATATAGAATTTCCTGGCTGTGAGGCGATTGCACAGCAGTAGTTGGGTTTCCTTTATGCAACAACAGAGGAGGCCTGTTGTTAATGTGACTTTTTCACATTAGGGACCAATCCCATCACTGGGATATAGAAACTGTTTCAATCATAACAGTAAAAAGATGTGTATCGTTAATGAAATGCATTTTTGTAACCACTGATGTGTCTTTAATTCTGTGGATTCCTGGGATGATTCTCCTGAAATAATAACACCACTTGAATAAACAAGATTGCCAGGAGAGAAAAAAAAAATCATCATAATTAATTTGCAAATATCTAGATTCTATTTTATTATAGTTCTCTATTGGAGCCTGATGGTTCACCATTTGACCTTTGGGAGAAGCTGTGTAGATGGAGAGTACATCTTCAAACACTTAAAACCCCTTGGTAAAATGAGAGGGCTCCTGCAGTGGATGCAGAGGGTGAAAGTGACAGAGCAGGATAGCAGAGAAAGGGCGCTGGTGAGGTCTGGTCTGTGAGTGAGTGGTGGCGCAGGACTTGCATTTTCCTCCTGATGAGGTGTGTGTGTTTGTGGAAAGAGAAGGAGGAGGTTTGTCCTGTGAAAGGTGTAGAGGAGCTGAAGGAAAGTGCAAGAGCTGCGTCCTGGTTTGGGGTTACATTGTTACACAGTGCTGCTCTGGCCGGTGGTAGTACAGGTTAGTGTTTCACCTTGTTCCCACAAAACCCATCACTTTTCTGTTGCCAAGACCAAAACATGTAGTGTGGCTGAGCTGCTGTTACAGTATGGTTGTTGGTCAGTAGGGAGCTGTGTTTGCTGTCAGGGAGTGTGATTTCTTTTCCCTCTCACTTGGAGCAAGGCTTGTGTCCAAATTTACTGTGTAGCTTATAGGAATGGTAAGATGGACAGGATCAGTTGTGAAACATATGTTGGCATAAAAATATTGCTCAGTTGTTTGTGTTTACTGTATCTTTGCAGTGTAAACTGTTAACTTTGGTTTGCTTGTTATTCTCTTTATTTTTTTTTAAATCACAGTTGCCTCTTCCAATAATTTTCTTTCATATTATTTCATTTAATAAACCATTTTAAGAACAGTCTTGCCTTCATACTGAAAGGAGAAGTTGTTCCCTGGCGGCATTGTGTCTACCTACAGAAGTGTTCTTCTCTCTTCATCAGCCTGATGCATTTTGTGCAGTACAGGCCTGAAACCACTGCAGCTCACCGTGTGCACGCACACCTGCTTTGCTGAATGAGGCTGGGAGCATTATATCATGAAGTTCTTGTCCACAGAGGAGGTAGACTTTGCCTTTCTCTGCCTGCATCCTTTGGATTCAGGCTTATGAGATGTGTAATATCAGACTTTTAAAAAGGAATTTGCTTGTGACTTTTATTGGGAATGGACGATACAAGAATTATTTTATATAATATTTAAGTGATGAAACCAAGATTAAGTCCTGTATCCTAAAGCAAATTATGGTGTTGTTTTTTATAGCAGGAGCTACATAAACAAAACTGCTCTTGTTTGTAGCAAAAAGAACTCTAGAGCAACAGACTAATGTTTGCAAAGGAGAGAAAACAAAAAAGGATCAGCAAAACAAGAAGCAAACTTTGTCTAGGATGAGGAAAGAAGCATAAAGTGGTACTGTCTAAAAGAAAAAGAATTTGTGAGCTGTGCTGCTGCGGTAGCCTCAAAAGACAACATGCAATCGTTCAGCAGGAGGTGAGAGCAGCCGAGGTGTGCTCCTCCCTAGTTCTCCCTGACACCTTCACTCCTCTGACAGTCTTGAAAATGCTTTTCAGAGAAGAAAATGCTCACCGAGAGCAGTACATAGTAGTGGCAGCTCTTAGCATGGCTGCCCCACGTTAAAAGAAGTTCGTTGGCAGTGCTTCTTCCACCCATGGAGCTCCAAGGGGCTTGTGGAAAGCAACTGAAAATGGGGTTCAGGTCTGTCCTGAACCCAAGTATGGTGGTGGTTTTGTTACAGTCCGAGTTACACTGATTTAAAATGGGACTTTCTTAGGCTTTATCATCCCCACAGCTGCGGTTAATCTCTGTATTAGGTGTGTCAGGAGTCTAATGGGTCTGATTCACCTCTTCTTTGAATGTGGTAGAAATTGGGAGTGACTGCTAGAAGACACAAAAGATTCCGTGTGAAAAATTTCTTCTCATTGAGATAAGCCAGACGGGTATTTGAAGAAACCTAGGCGTTTTAAAAAGTATTGTGAAGAATGTTTTGATATAGTTGTATGAAATATGTTTAACTGTGCAATATGTAATGGTTATTGTCACTGTGATGATTGCACTCATCCTGACAGCCTGTGTTTTTACAAAGGTGTGGGGAGAATACTGGCGAATGAACAGTCAGCTCTGTCGCTGGCTCAGTAGCTCTGTCTGGATTATTGACCTGTGGCGTGGGAACACCCTCTTGCACTTACTGGTATGCGCTGTTGCCTTGCAGAAGGGACTTAATGTGAGGTTTTTCCAAAGCTGACCTATTTGAGGGCCTATAGCTTGATTTAGAAACTAGCTTACCACCTTTAAAAATCTGGTCCCAAATCCAACACTTTGAGGAAGTTTCAACACGTACATTCTTCAAAAAGATCCAGCATCCTGGGAGCCTTCTGAGTGCAGAAATGCTACAAAGTTAGCTCTGAAAAAGGAAAAGAAAAAATGAAGTGCTGGTAGCCAGTCACTTTGAGAAAGCTGTTTTCAGTGTGGTGGGGGGACAGGGGGAGGTCAGGCCACAACTCCTGCAATCTGACGTGGCTACCTGGTAAACACCTCCTGTTGGGTGTGCAGCAGTGACATGCAGCACCTGATTTGAACACTTTGGATCGTGTCGCTGTTCATTTTAGCAAAATTTGAACAATTGCAGCGAGCTGGTGTCCAGGAGTTGACTCGTTAAGCTGAAAAAGAATGTTTGTAGCACAAAATAAAGCTTGGGTTTATATGTGCTAAGCACAGAAATGCTTGTGGAGGCAGGAAGCTTTAGCCTTCAGGTAATGGCCCTAAAAGTTAGTGAGTTTTGAGATAGGGAGGTTCCACTGTAATTCAGAATCAAAGGCCGCTTTCCAAAGACTAGTCTTTCACCTTTCTTTCTCCTGTATTTCCTAGCTGCAGTGGTGGGTAGTGGAGAGGACGTGGATAACAGCATGAATCACTGATGAGATGCAATTTATAAAAGCCTCCGATACCATCAGCTGGGTCCGGAGGCTCTCAGAGCAATGCCGGCCCGGCCCGCCTGGTGGCAAACTGCTTTCGCTGGAAGCGCCTCTCCGTTTAGGAGGTTTGGGAACAACAAGATTTCAGCCTGTAATCTCATCTCTGTGTGTTTTCAGGTTTTCAGGGACCTGCTCACCCCTCTCAAATACCAATGTTGCCTCCGTCAGATACTCTCTTAACAAACATGGAGTTGGTGCTGTGGAGATAGTGCCTGTGTCTCAAACTTCACAGAATTTCCTGGGGGTTCTTCATCTTCTCCCTGTAGTCCTGGAACGGCAGAAATCGATATACTGCCATCTGTAAAGCCTTTGTTCCCCTTTTCACCAGGGTTTTATCAGCTTTATAAGTGAAGGAGGGAGGGGGGAAGAGGGCGTTGAGAGAGCCATTGTCCCTTCTCTCGGGAATGATCTGGAAGTACTATGCAAATCTTCATTTGAAGACCCTGGGAACTGGGGGAGGGCTTTAACTGCGAGCGCAGTAGGAGGGGAGCTCTGCATCCCTGCTCACACACTCCTGGCTGGTGCAAGTAGCTGGGAAGAGTTTTTTGAACTGGCAGAAGAGACATTTTGCGCTTTGTGCGCTTCTGTGAGGCTTTGCGCTCCTTATGTCTCCTGCTTTGTTCCTTTCTCTGCCTGCTGCTTCTAAGTGTTTGCATAAGAATTGGGTAGGGGAGAGATCTAAGAGCTGCAATTAGCAGTGATGAAGTCAGAATGATGCAGGGTGCAGCACCCCTCCCGGCTCCCCACCTCGCACCCTGGAATCTCCCACCAAGCAGCAGTGCAGCTCCAGTGGTGCTAGCGTACAGCCAGACTGCTGGTGTTAGCAGGGCGCAAATGATTCAACTGGTCAGGAGGAGTGGAATAAAATAGTTTGTAGTTCTCAAATTATCACGTTGTAGCCAGGTCTTAAAAAGCCTCCTCTTATGGGGGCAAAGACTCACAGAGCAGTACCTGCTTTATGAAACGCCGCGGTCTGTCCTGGCTTGGCTCAGAGCTCTGTGTCACCTGTTTTGTATTAGGGCCGGGTCACACTAACTGCCAGTTTCCTGGAAACTGTGTAGGGTCCTTCTTAGGCCTCATGGAAGGGGAAATGTCCTGCCTGCGTAGGCACATGGCTGAACAGGACAGTGGGGGAGGGAGAGTGCAGGTTCATATCTAGGCATTTTTGTCTTTATAAGCCACTGTGAAGGCAGTCGTAGTCTTTTTGTTTTTTCTGACCTTCATTTTCATGGCATCAGTCCCCTTGTTTATTTTTCAAACTTTGACGGGTTTTGTGTTCCAACAAACTATAAAAATTACTTTTGAACAATGACAGCCCTGAAAAATGCACCACAGTTCTCTCTGTCCCAGGCTGCTGAGGAGATTCAGCCTTTTAAAAATCTCACCTTCTGTCAAAGCCATAGGAACACATGTCACAAGACCTGATTCTCCGTTACCTCCCACATTATATCCAAAGCAATGTAAAACACTAGTGTTTTGTTCTGCAGATACTTTACTGCTTTGTGGAGGTCAGGTGCATCACAAGCATACTCTCATATGCGTGATTTGACCTCAATCTGCTCTTTTTTTTTTTTTTTCGTGTGTGACTCTAGATTGACTCAGCTGACTTGGGTGAACGTCCCCTGCCTGCTAGATCGAAATCAGCCTGGAGGTGCCCCCTCGCTCCTGTGAGTGCTCCCAACTACCTGTGTGCACTCACCCATCCAGGTAGATGCTTTTCCAGTACACTTGTTTGTATGCAGGCTGGTGTATGAATGCATATTCTTCTCACCCGCTCTTCACATATGCATGCAAACGCACACGCATTCTCAAGTGCACGCATCCATTCCCCTTCTCTGTATACATTTGTGCACATACACAGACCTTTTTGAAAGCTCCTGTTTTCAGAAAGGTTTTATTTATAGGTCCTGCCTGGTTGTGAATGTGAAAAGGGAGAAAGCCCCTCAGAGGGTTCCTTTCATGTGTAAATCAGCCTAGGCTGAGAGCATTGGGGTCACAGAGAGGAGGATTTCACTCTTAATTACTCAGAGAGAAAGCGGGCAGGGGACTTTCTCAAACTAATAGGGTTGTTCTCTGCCGGGGAGAGCAGCTTGAGACGCCAAGTTTCTCTTGCATCAGACTTCAGGCTCTGATTCACAGGCCTCTTCTGCCAGTAGCAAGAGCTGGTGTGTATGTGGCACTTGGAACAAACAGTTCAGCTTCCAAACCGGCTTACTTACTAAGGATGGTTATGTTCATTCTGATAATTGGGTATTCTTTGGAGACCAGTGGAAGAACTGACCTAGTTTGCTTTATTTTTATGCCACCTTATTGAAAAATTATGTTAGTCTGTGCTGCATATATCTGTGACTCCATCTGAGGACCTCAGGTTTCTCCCAGACATACCTGAAAGCTCCCATATCTCTGCCAAGTAGAAAAATGTTATTGTCTAGAGATTAGTCCAGTGAGCAGGGCTCTGAACTTGGACTTAAAACCAGCACTGAATTCCCAGTTCAGCTACCGAATGCCTTGGTGACCTTTGACAAGAGGCTCATTACCCTCATTACTAGCTGTGAAACGGTGTAATCTTCTCTCTAGAATGGGGCTGTTAAGAGCAAAAGTCAATATGGATTGTGATACTCTTGGCAATAAGGCTGAGAATGCCAGGGTAAATGTGGCTGAGGAGATGTGTCTTTTTCCTGGAATGCAACGCAAGCACGTGGATTCCCCTGCTGAAGTATCGTTGTCACCTTTTATCTGTCAACACAAAACTGAATCTGGAAATGTGCTGCAGAGACGGGAACACCCCCGTCACAAGCCACTCGGTTCTCTACAGGAACCACAGAACTTGTTTGTACAACCAACACACTGTTACGATGTGCAACTGCAAAGTGCCTCTGTCAGTAGTTGCAGGGAAGAGATCTCTGTTGTCAAGTGTACACACACACAAGTGTGTTTTTTAACTTCAGTTGACTCAGTTAAAATTACATCCTCTCATCTGTACCTCCTTTTCATATGGCCTCTGCTTTTCTGGATAGGAAATGCTTCGAGGGCTGAATATTGCCAACCTGTGCACAAACAGCTCCCTGGCAGCCCTGATACAGGGTTCTTGCAGCTGCGTTAGTTCAGCTTGCCTGGGAAGGCAGAGGTTTTAGTCCAGGAGCACCTGTTTGAGGAAGTTCGCGGTAGTGGTGGGGGCCATCGGCAGATGAGGTCAGCAGTCTGAAGTGTCTGCAGAGGTCAGAGAGAAATGAATGGGTCATTTCTTTTGCAAATGAAGAGCTGCAGCCTGGAGCAGCCTTAGCAGAGCCCAGCATGTGGGTCCAGGCTGTTCCTTTCATGAGCTGATGGAAATGGGGCCCAAAAGGACTTCCCTGATGGAGTTCTGTCATAGCCTTTGTTATCTTTGCCTCCCGCAGCATGCGCTGGGCATAGAATATGGATTGAGGGTTATCCTGGCTACCAGCACAGTCAGGAGGATGAAGGCTTTATGGCTGCATAGAAAACTTAAGGCTGCAGGGTATCCTTATTGCCATTCTGCAAGGAAAATCTTGTTGTAAGATGTAGAACACATGTTTCTTTCTGCTTTAGTACTCCTTTTTACCCAGCCTACACTAAAATGAGTAAATCCAAGGGCTGCTTTAAAATAATGCACATAACTGAGTAACAGGGATTGAAAAGCCTGGATTCTATTCTTCATTCTGGTGGCAAATTGTCAGTTACTTTGACAAAGCCCTATAAATGCCTTATGCCTCACTTTTTCTGTAAAACACTGAAGAATAGTAGTGTATTCCTTTTTGTAAAACATTTTGAGGATTTGGGGTACAGTGCTTTTTATGTGCAAAATGTTAGTAGCACCATCTGTCAACGAAATAACTATTGTTTTGTCAAAAAAGTAACTTTTAACAGTTACATGTTACAGCAACAATGTTACTTTCTCTGAATTGTTGATTTAGAATTCATTTTATGTTGTATAAACAACGTCCATTCTGTCCAGCCATTTGCTCCTTTTGCTACTTTGCAGACCACCGGGGAACTTCTTTTGCTGTGACATTGTAATGGGAGGTGGAGACACCTCGAGGAGAAGGTTGAAACAGACAACAGCTATTACAGTCAATAACATCTGTGACTTGCGAAAATCTTGCCTCGGTTACAGGTTTGTGTGGGATCTGTGCATGCCATCTTTCCTAGTTACCGGTATTTAAAATAAGGCAGGACATGGAAGTAACTGTTTCCCTTGTAGGACCTCTAGGAATAGCTGCCTATTGTCCTTTCACAGCCTCGAATGGAGTAGAGCAGGGTGGAGGTTTTAAGGGGAAGGCAGCTAAAGTTGGAGTAACTCTGCTCAGGGTTTTTCCTCACTGCTGTGATGCTACAGCTGTGACAAGCAGCTAGAAGTTAGAACGGTCCTGGGACTGCCAGAACTTGCACTGCAGAGAAAAATGAACTTAGGTTTAGATTTTATTTTTCAACCTCTGCTATGTGTGAAGGATTGGTTTTTATGGCTTTTATCTCCATTTTCCTGTAGAAACCTCAGGAGGACTGTCCACCCTTCAAATCTGTTTTGATGTGTTTTAAATGCATGATAGGGAGCAGAGCCACTCTCATTATGTTGGAGAAAGAGGACATAAAATCATAATATGTCTTTGGAGGGGTAAGCATGTTCTTTATTTCCTAGAAGCATCAGCCAGGTTTACACCACTTCGTAAGAAGAGCTGCAAGAGGAGATGAATATTTCTGCGGGCTTGGGGACGGTTTCCTGTTTGGGGTAAGGCTGAGGTTAGCCATGGAGTCTGTGTCCAGGCAGTAATTTGACAGCAGACATGGGCACACAGTAATGCAGTCTCTGAAAATCACAGAAGCCTGCTGAGTTATTGTGAGCTGGAGGAGCTTTTCTGTTTGTGGGCACATGAGTCTGCCTGCCTCACATTGTGCAGACATAACTGAGACATAAAGAAGGCCGGCAAATTACAGAACACTGATGGAAGGGGGGACAGGGGGCAGAAGAAGAAAAGTTAAGAGTTTGTAGACAAAGGGCTCAAGCCTAGTTGTGAATTCCTAGCAGGTAGTTGGTCTTTAAATGAAAGCATTTGTCAAGTACTGATTTAATGTGGGAATTGGATAGATATCTGCAAAGGTTTTTGCACCCTGTTTGCAGTGTGATTATAGGAGATGTTAACAGAGAAAGTGGTTTTACTTTCTACCAAGGTGTGTATTTGTTCATGTACCTAAACTATATAGGGCAGGCAGTATAGATGACATCAGAGAAAGTGAGACATGGATGACACTGTGGGGTAAGGGCATATAATGTCCCCACAGAGTATGACTGATTGCAAATAAGGCATATAACTTGCTTTCCTTCTGTTAGTACCCCACCATACTGTGACCACCATTGTTGGATTATCCAGGGCCTGGCATCAGCAGCACATTGCTGTACCTGGTTGATGGTCTATATCCTCTGTCCCACAGACCCCCTCCTGTTCCGTCTGGGCAACGCACCCTACTCAGCATCTCCATTACGAGTGGCGGTTTTCTTAGACCCTACATTATCTCCTTTCACTGCACTGGGACCTCAGTGTCATGACCTAGTTGCTTGGTTGTACTCAGAGGCAGCTGTGATTGGACTGCATGTCCATGCTGTGCCCATCACTGATGGCACAGATGCATTCCACAGAGCACAGCCAGCAGCTCCCCTCTGGTCAGTGTGTATCCCCTTTTTGTACCTGTCAGGACTCAGCTAGGGAATATAACAGGCTCTGCATAGCAGGTTGGTAGGCAGCCCCTCTACGCTTCCCTCATTACCCTACTTCAGCTCTAGTTGACGCACAGGGTTGTAGTATTTTGAGATTGCTGCCTCATTTCAGCTTTTTTTTTTTTTTTTAACTTTCAAAAGCCTGTTCTTGAGCCTTGAACTATTCCCATATTGGAGCCTTGCAAATCGATTGCCAAGGACTCACAAGTTGCTGATAGATGCGTGCAGAAACTAGCTACATGGTTGGCCATTCCTGTAAATCATTGGACTATTCATAAATTTAATTCTGGACTTTTCCTTAAAGGCCCTCTCCCAAACTGGACACAAGACAATGGACACCAGCAGGCACAGCTCCCAGTGACTAGGATATTGTCACATATCCAAAAGCCTGGTGGGAGGAGCAGACATTAGGTCTGAATTCATCCTGGCAGGGAGATTTGGCTGAGAGGAGGAAAAGAAGGTCAGAGGCAGCTCCAAGGAAACGGCTTTGGTTTAAAATGCTTCATTAGAGTTTTCACACTGGAAATATAAAGTACGGGAATACAATTACTTGGCAGAGGAACTACATCTAGTAAGTCTTGTATACATTCAGTACTTTGTACAGAAGGAGACAAAATATATCTCTGGCCATCTCAGCAGAATTATGGGACCCTCTTGTAAATGTGACTTTTTTCCAAAATAGCTTACATAATCTGAAGGCATTTATTTATCAATATTGATAAAAGATGTTCTTTTTCCAATATACCTACCATTGCTCTCTGCTGTAGCCTTTGCAGGGCAGACTAGCTTTATCTAAGCAGCATAACAGCGTCAGTCCAGCTGGGAACACTATTGGGATGCTCACTGCACATTGTTTCCCTTCCCCTCTGTGTCTGTCTTTGATTTTTTCCTGTTGTAACTCAATAAGATAATCATGGACACCCTTTTCCAAAGGTTTAGTCTTCCTGCTGTTGATTTGACAAGCTCCTTTTTCAAAGATAGTTCTCACCTGCCACTTGAGCTTTGTCGCCTCAGGGTGTTTCACCTCCTCATGCAGGCAGGGTTGGGAGTTTGGACTGGTGAGATCTAGCCAATGCAGGGTTATGGCAAATGTCACCAGTGAGGGGGTAGGAAATGGGATGCCAGTCTGTCTCATCTGCTTTCTTTTTTTGGGACATAGCTTGACCAAAGAACTGAGCAGCTGAAACATCAAAAAGGAGTATGTGGTGTGGATGGATTTTTTTTATGGGAAGCCAAGATTAGTTCACATTTGTTTTTTTCTGTTTTAAGTTATAGGTGAAAAACTTGGAGGGGCTTTGTCATTAAATTCCAGTGACAGTTTTAAATTTATTCTGACTTAGTAAGAAGTGTTTCCCAACAGACTGGCAAAACAAAAGCACACATACAGTGCCCTGCAAAGGTTATTCCTGACCAGACCCTGAAACAGCTGAAGTACAGATTGTCAGTCTTTCACCCTGCCAACCCCCATGGCATGTTTGTACCCAGGTTCTTCTGTCAGGACTTCAAATAATTTTTATACTCTTCACTGACTGTGCTGGGCAGCGTGTTCTCAGGGCCCTGGGTGCACCAGCAACCTCTTCCCCATCCTACAGGTTTGGCTGCCTGCATTCAAGTTCTGCCCTGATATGGTGGAGTGTAACCTGGGATCAGAGTGCTGTGAAAAGAACCATGTGCCGAAGAGCTGAGAGAAACCTGTTGGGGCCTCCCCACTTTCCTTGGGAGCCACAGCACAGAGCTACCCTTGTCCTTGGTCCTCGTCTGGGGTAGGCAGTAGGGGTGTCTGTGCCTGGCCATGGACCTTGCCAATCCTGACCCTGACTTGACTTTTTGGCTTGGCCTCAGGCGTGGCTCATCCCTGTGGGCTTGTGTGGCAGTCATTGGGCTCCTGGCTAAATGTGGTTACTGTCACTGGACCTGCTCTGCTCTTTGTGCTTGGTCACTGTGGCACTGTGCCCCTTTACACTGAGGTACTGTCCCTGCCTGCCTCGCTGTCAGCTCGGCTTGCCTTTACTCCTCATGCTCCCCAAGCTCCTCTGCAGCTGCTGCATGGCCCTGCTCCCGGCATCGGCTGCAGCCTTGTAGACACCGTATCTCCATCTGTCTGAGAGATCAGGGAGTAAATAGGCAGCGATACGAGAGACATTGTGGGATCATGCTGCCTTATTGCTACATCAAAGAAGAAAGAAGTGGCATTAGCTTTCCCTCCCTTCATTTCCAACTTCCTGAAAAGACAAACCAAAAATCGGGTGTATCGGCAAGAGCTCGGACCACTAAGAAAACAGCCGGCAGGAGGAGCTCTCTAGGCATTTCGCGGGATCATTTTCGGACAGTCGTAGCTGCATGTTTCAAGGGCATCACTTTAGATCTATGTTCTTGGGACTCCCTTGCAGACAAACCAGCAGCAGCAGAAGGCAGAGGCAACTTCATGGCATTGCAACTGAGCAGCTCCAGTGATTTTTTTTTTTTTTTGAGACTTCTCACATTCCTTCTCCCACTATGGTGTCTTTCTCTGTCATTGTTTCAGAAACTTAAAGTGTTCCTGAAGATGTTAGGGATTCTTTTTGGTCCCTGGAAGGGGCCAAGTGTTTTATCTTCCAAGAAAGCTAGTGTAAGACTTTACGGACAGCATCCTAACCACAGAGTAAAGAATTCCAAAGCAATGCTTGTCTTTGCATGGAAAGATATCCTCCTGGATTCCTTGTAACCTCCGAGGGGACCTGTAAGCAAATGTATCAGTACCACTCTGAATATTGGCTTGACAAAGTTAGTCAAATTGTTGTGCCTCCTTGTATACGGTTCATCTTTTTCTTCTCTAAGAAGCAGGTACGGAGGAGAGTAGTCGCTCTTTTGCACAGCACTGTGTTCTCATTAGTTAGGTGAAAAGTATCACCCTGCTTCTTAAGACCAGTCCTGCAGCCCTAAATTGCCTGGGCCCCATCGCCATGCCTCTGCACTGCCTTTAAAAAAAGAATTAAGATTATTTTTTTAATGTGGTCAATTCTCTACTTTTGTAAGTCTGGCCCTCATTTAGTTCTCTAAATGGGAACTAGGTGCCTTCTGGTCTTGAATGTTGCTGTAATAATTATTTTGATTCTGAATGTGCCAGAAACTATTCTAATGCATATCAGTGTAAATTAAGTCAATAGAGATTCTTCAAATTTATCCTGGTGTTCAAGAGAATGGAATTCATGCACTTCAATTTACAGCTTATTAAGTGATCAGAATTAATGAACTTGCAACAACCTTTTCTGTTCTTGTTTACACGTTTTCTTTCTATTCACTCATAATGTACATGATTTAGAAAAAGCAGAGAGTTGAAAAGGCAGTGTGTGGGTCAGATAGGTCCCATGGAGCACAGCATTGTGCTTCAGGCTTTAATCATATTTGCAAAGCCGCTATGCAGAAATGGCACCTTCTGACTCAGCTGATGCACAGAGACTCAGCTTGGTTTTCAGAACCCTCTCTGCATTCTGAAAGCTAGAAAAATATTTGCACTGAGGACCAGGGAAGGTGTTCTTCAGAGTCACTAGAGTTCTATAGATGCAGAACAATTCCTCCTTTTTTTTTTTTTTTTGAGAGTCATTTTTCAGTGTAGTACCATATTTCAGTCTGGAGGTTGGGAATAATGCAAACCATCAGATCCACCTTTCCTTTTATTCTGAGATTTAGAAGTCACTTGGGATGTCACCAAGAAAACCTCACATAAACCTTCTTTTTCCCAAGACCAACTGAAGGTTATCCCACTGGGATTCATTCATGGTTGGAATGACAAAAGGTTCCCTTTGATTGTCATAATGTTTAAGGCTAAACTTGTGAGGCTGCATGCTCATCTGGACATCATTTCTCTCTGACTTCAAGGAACTTCGAAATGCTTCATCTGATCAATTGCAAAAATTTTAGAGACTTCCTATTATTACTGGGAGATAGAGCACCTCTAATTTGTGAAAATACTAGGAAATCAAAAAGGGAAAAATACAGGAGCAGCAGTAATTTAGATACTGCTGCATTTGTAGATGAAGCAACTGCGTGATAGCACTCGCATACCAATACCTTTAACTCATCTCTGTCTATCACTCCAGAAAAGTTATCATGTGAGCACACTGAAAGATCTGTCACCAGATAAATACAGGGCTTGTATGTAACCTCTGCAGAACTGGAGGAGAATGAAGATCCGAAGTTAGAAGGAAAAAGGATGGGGGACACACAGCAACCCTGATATGAGGGAGTTGAGGGTACCCTGCTACAGCAGTAGTGTAGGTGTGCGCGGGAACCCCGATAGTGTCATTTAGAGGACCCATTTACACAAGGAAAGGAGGTAGATGGGACATTAAAATGCTGTTGTAGGAGAGAATGAGGGATTCCTGAAGAGGAAAATGTTGGAATCACAGCAACCAATACACAGCCTGCTTGGGGGCACACACATGCCCCAGGCGTTGGATGGAGAGCTAAGACGGAAAGGTGTCATATGAGGCATTTGTGCAGGGGGGGATTGCGGCTTGTGGAGTAAATCCTTGTATGAGAGGGCAAAATCTTCAAAGGATGGCTGTAGATAGTGAACTGCCCACAAGAAATGAGAAATAGAGGGCAAGCCAGCCATCTCGCATCGAGGAGCTATGCTGACAGAGCTGCTGAGAGCAAGGGGGGCCAAGGAAGCAAATGGGAAAGGTTGTTTCAAACCATGTGGGCTGGTTCTGGCTGATCTATGACTTGCTGAAAACCAGAGAAACTGGTTAGTAACTCAGGCAGGCTAGAGGGGAGCCCAGGGCTGGACAGAGCTCTGAGCAGAGCCACACAGGCAGCTCACTGTGAACTTGGTCCCTGCAGAGCAGCTGAATCTGGCTGCTCCTCTCCATGCTGGTGTGGAGGTGGTACGTCTCAGGGGCTACTGGGCAGTCCCTCCATGTGAAAGTACCATGCAGAGGCAGGGAGTCTCTGGAAGTTGATGTAGGGCAAGTTCCTAGCTTTTTTTACCTTGTTTTGCTTATGTACTTGCATACCAATGTTAAAAGATGAGAAAGACCCTCAGAGGAAAGAGTAGTGAAGTGATACTAGACTCACTCTGAGGATTTGTAAAAACAGGGAGAGAATAGCCTGTGGTTGCATTTGAGGAAGGTAGAGCATGCTGGATTCACAGGACTCAGCTTTAACTGTAACTGACTTAAAATTCTGATTGAAAAACAAGTGTGCCTTAATATAAGTTTCAAGTACTGCTCTATTTTCTGAAGTTGTTACTCTTTCCTTCTTAGTGCTGAGTGTTCAAGCCCACAAGGCAATAACTTAACAACACTGCTAGTATTTCCAAATTCTGTTTCTTTAAGAAGTTCATAAAACTTGTCACAATACCCCACTAAAGCTCTTTCTGCTGCGCTATCTAATCCAAAGTAGTTTGTATCAGATTTATGTTCTGGCAGCTCTGTGATAAACTTGGACTCTACCACATTACAAACGCAAAAGATTACTTAAAGTTGTTGTTACTGAATTTGAAGGACTCTTTTGTTTCATGCAGTCCTGCACACTCGTACCAGGGTTGCGGTCTCCATGGCTCTGCACCTCATACATTTACAAACTTAGGCAGTCTGGGATGAAGACATTTCCACCAGTGACAATTTAATATTTTGGTAGATTTAGCCTCTTCTTTGAGTTAAAATTGTGGATGTCTAAAACACAGTAAAAGACATAAAACATTGGGGAATTCAGTGAGGTCTGGTATTTTGACCAGAGGGTCCTTGAGAAGTAAATGCTACATTTCTCCTCACTCATGTAAGTCCCATTAAACCTGATGTCTCAATGCATAAGGCTTCCCTGAAACCCTGGATCAACCTTGCAAAATTCCTAGAAAAGGACAATTATGCAGAAAATCCTCAGACTCTTGATTCCCCCCAGTGTGAGGCCTTGCAAACTTTAGCCTGAAAACTTAAAAGACTGAAACTATAATGTCAGTCACACCCTCAACACAAAGATTATAGGTGTAACCAGAGGAGGAATTCATCACAAAATCTCTCTGATCTGAAATCAAGCAGAACCCTGGAAACAGCTGCCAAATACCCAAGGCCAGAGACCTCTCATCCTGGGGCCAGTTCTCGTGTTATCCAGTGCCCTAAAGCTTCTTCTATCCCCAGTTTATGGAAAGAGGAAAGATTACTGACATCCATTGTAGAAGCTGGAATGTTTTATCTGTTTGGTGGTTTGTTTTTTTTTTTCTTTTTTAAAAGAATCTACATTTGGGTGAAGGAATAGTAGTTTTTCTTACTATGACTCCAGGAGAGAAACATATTTACTGTCTCCGCACTTCCAAGTGAGAAGTTCATCTTGTAACATCAGGTGTACCCTTGGGGTTGCAACTCACAGTGACTACCATCGTTAGTAGTACAATGGTCTGTACTGTCTAACTGGCCCTGGGGCGAAAGATCAGTTTAATCATTAATGAATTAATCTTTAAATTACTTGTCTTGAAAAGGTTATATATTACTTGTGTGGGACCATGCAACCTGGTCTCTACATTGTTTCTGTACTCATGTCCATCACCATCTATTTTGCGTGTTCATTGTCTGATTCTGCTGTCATTTGTAAAGCATTCACTGAATTTTGGGGTTTTCTTCTAATGTTATATCCCAAACACGTGACTCTCTAGCTCAGTGGGGCTCTGGTGGAGGGTCACTCTGCACTGCTCCAAGAAGTCCGGGCGTGCAAAGGCAGCAACTGAACAGGGACAGGCAGAGGATACAGTGAACTTCTCAGCTGGCTTCTTGTTTCCAGCCCCATGCTCTGTACTGTTGTGTTCTTCTGTGAGAATCCTTCAATTCTTCTTCCCTTTGGGTCTTTAATGCTAGCAGATGGAAATCCAGCTCAACTTTCAAAAACTCTGAATAATTTATTAAGAACAAAATTGTTGGGTCTGAGAGCTGGTTCCTTCTCTTTCTCTTTCTCCTTTTCTCTCTGCAAACTGCCTTTCAGAGGCAAAGTTTCTAATTACAGGTCAGGGAGGCAGGTTTAATCACACAGCAGAGCTCTTCATGCAGCATTAGAGAGTGTTATTTATACACCTGAATTAATAGGGATGCAGCATTTCAGTTGAGAAGAATAAGGTGGTTTTCAATTTCACTCTTTTTATGTGAAACAAACCACATCAGATTCACCGGGCTTTTTGACCTAGATTATTAGGATTCTGAGTAACTAAAAAATAATCGCTGTGCAGAGCTAGAGCAAAAAGAAGCAAGAATAGACAGAGAACTGCTCACGTAGCAGGGGAACAACAGAAGCAGGATGTATCAGAAAGAGCCAGGAGCGGGTAGAATGAGGAAGCCATTGTGAAAACTGAACAGTGTAAAAATACGCATATGCAACTGTCTGTCCCAAGGAAGACTTTTGGAGAGTGGTAGCATCCACAAAAACCAAAGGGCAGTCTGCAGTGTGCTGGCGTGCACCCAGACACCTCGAAATATTGTTGTTCTTTTAAGGCCAAGAATAGGAGAGGTGGAGATGAAACTTGAAGCGTGTGAGGAGTCCTTTGTACTCCATGCTGCAGGGAATGGGATCCCTGCACCGTCAGCATAGAGCCACTGTCAGCTTTTACTGGAGGTATTGGTTCTGTAGCACTGAAAAGAAGTGGGGAGTCCTGGACGGGATTGTTCCTGCAGTGTTGTGAGCTCCAAAGTGACTTATTTACAGCAGTGCAGAGATGAATTTTCTCTGCCATTTTGGATATGAAACCCAGAATCCCTGTGGACTTTCATCCGGTTTTATCTCTGTCTCTAACTTGTGTAGTTTGGCTTCATGTTTGATTTTTGCTTGGCTGCTTGGAAAGTCTGTGAAAATTCCTAGAAGCTTTCCAGACTGTTTTCAGGGTTAAAAAATGGGAGACCTGTGCCTATGCATCTGATTCTCTAAGTTATGGAATACACTGAGTTGACTGAGATCCTGATGCCTGGAGTTATCCTTTGGGCTCTGCAATAGGTCTGTGTATCTCCCACCAGGTAGATGTGTTGGGCCACATGATGAGAAAGGGCCCCATGCCTTCTAGCAGCAGTTCTCCTGGTTGTGGTTCATGGATAAGACACCTCTCCCACAGTGTGCCCAGGTACCTGGCAAAGCTATGAAACTCACTGTGACCTGCCAAAACAACACATCCGATGCACAAAAATCTCAAAGTGCCAGAGAGGGATGCTATACTTCAAAATGGCTAAAATGCAGGTTCTGTGGGTATGGAGCAAAGCACAGCAGCCAGGATACCGCGTCTTATGCTCAGTATGTGAGATTTGGTATGGCCTTTTGCTCCTAGAAGCTGGATTTTGCTGCGAGTGGTAGATTTCTAGAAGCTGTACTCAGCGATTGCTAAGCTAAGAGACAGAAGAATGCAATGCAGTCAGTACCTATATGATATGTTACTTAAGTAAAAAAAGGTTATCTACTTTTGTAAATTTACTTTCAATCCCTAGATAATTTTTTTGTTTAGATTACCTATACTGTGAACCTTGTTCTCATATATGTTTGCAAATCATTACCACATTGCTGGAGCAGTATATGTGGGGAATAGAAACTGATTCACCAGGTACAGAGTGTCACAGTGCTCCAGCCATCGGATCTGTCAGGCTGGGTCTCCAGCAGTGTGTCAGGATCCAAAACTGGGTTGCGAGCTGGATGGAAGCTCAGTTGCAGAAAAGAGGTTGCAAGCTTGAGAGAGCAAGCAGAAGAGAAGTCTTCAGCAGAGAAAGATGGAAAATATTGCTCGCCAGGATGCAGCCCAGCTCTGCTTCCTAGGCTTTGTGTTGCCAACAGGAGGTTTTCTACCAGGCTGCAAGGGAGGAGGATGAGGTCTGTGTGCGCTCTCCCTGTGACATCCCTGTTATTACTGTCACATGCAGATGGCTGACACCCGCCGTGACAGAGGCAACCAAGGGTTTGGTGTTGTGCTGTACTAGATAACTTGTCGGGTATGTGATAGTCAGGCTGCCCTTCCTGTGGGAGGAGAGTTAGAGAGCACTGTTGCTTTTTGGTATGCATGTGGTTTTCTCCTCCAAAAATAGCTATCTGTTGAAGTGGGAGGATTTCAGAGATGGTAGAGGATTAGCAGTGATGACATGGATGGTCATATTTCAGGGCAAACACCTGTAAATCAGTCTAAGCCTGTAAGTAGCAACCTATTAAACTGAGTTCACCTCAGCAGCACTTGCCCTGTGTCTGTCCAGGAGGGCTGGAGCCAGCCCTCGGAGTACAGCTGGTGCTACAAGCTCAGCCTTTTCCCATCTTCTGTACCAGTGCAAATGGAGCAACTGTGGATGTTTACAGCTGACAAGACAAAACACACTAAAGAGGTGATGACATCTTTTTACTACATCTTCTGCATTTCTACTTCTATCTTATCCCATTTCTGACCCTTGGAGCTCTGAAATGCTTTTCTTTCTTGTTTTGTTTTTAGGGGCTTTTTAGTAGAGAAATTATTTTTTACACAACAGATCAGATTAAGTCTTCCAGTGCTGCCCCTTCCATTCAGCAGAAGAGCTGCTAGCAGGGATGCGTTGCCTGGTTTTCTAGAGGTGAAGCATACAGCTGTTCTAGCATCCTCTGCCCTTTCCAACCTGCAGGCATGCAGTGAGAAATCAGGATATTAACTTGAATCCTGGGTTATTGACGCTGGCTTCTCCTCTTTTAAAAAGGACTCTGCCATGAGGAATTTCTGAATGAACTGCTGCAAACTCCTGTTTAATAAACTCTGCATAACAAAGTGTTTGGAAAAGATTTCCTATAGATGCATGGCTTAACCATAAAGTATTAACAATTGTTAAGTTACTTTGTGAACAAACACGCTGTACCTGTGACCTGGTGATGAAAATGTTATGGGGTCATGGAGCTCAATCCAGTTCTCCCAACAGCTTCCAGACTGATTTCTGACATTACAGTATTTTTGTGCCTGGGTTCCACTATTCCCTTATCCTGGGTTTTTAGAAAAATAATATCAACCTCTCCAAGGCTCTGAAGAGATATGAGATTTTTGGCTAGTTTGTGTGTGCAACTGAGAATACATAGGAAAGCATCCTTATATTTTCTGATATTTAATTTTTCTGTTAGCCGCTCTCCCTTTTATATAACTTACATGTGTGTGTATATATATATACTTACTCTTATGTAACTTACTTTATATAACTTAAGTTATAATTTACAGTGAATATTGGTGTGAAAGAAGATCCAGTAATTTCAAATATTAGGTTTTAATCGTAGTTTATAAGTTTTCTTCTTTTTTAAAGGAAGTCAGCAATGTTTAATCATTCTTACTAGCTTGTCACCACTAGATTGGAGTATAGGTTTATATAACATTTTCTTTGTTACGGGGGTTGGTAGCAGATACTTCAGAGAAAGTATCTAGTATAAGAAGATGTACAATAGAGGGTCACTTGTTTTTTCACCTGCAAAAGAATTTTCTTCTGTAGGTGAGACAGAGTGAATATCCAGCAGGAACTAAGGTCCCAGCTCTGACCTCAGCATGTGAGCTGGTCCCATAGGGTCTAATAAACCACCGATTCCAAAAAGACTACATCCTTCCTTCAAGCCAAGCATATGTTTAAGTAGTCCACTAACTGTAGAGCCGAGATCTGTTAAATCCGTTAAATTGTCTCCTATTTAACGCAACTGGCTGTTCCAATTAATTATATAAATGCCTCTTTCTGTCGTGTGACTACTAATATGGAGGTGCCCAACGGGGCAATATCTGACGCTGTTCAGGGCACGGTAGTGCCTTTAGGTCTGCCAGAGAGCAGCAGGCTGTGTTTAGTGTCTATGTGATATGGATATGTGCAGCTCCGGATAGTGCACACACATTTCTGGTGCTCATCTGCCCCGCTCTCCCCCTTACGTCTTTTTTCTTAAAGAAACAAGCCCAGCTCACCTGATCATGGCAGTTGAGAACTTCACCAAATTAGGGAGCTATTTTATTTTCTCAGATGTTCTCGTGATCATGCAGACATTGCAGGTGATCTCTTTGCCTTTGCTTCAGGCTGGCTGCTGTCTCTGACCACTCTGCCAGGTACACACGGGGAGCATCAAAGTCCAGAATGGTGTGTTGTGAACAATGAAGAGCTGTGGTTTTCATCTGTCACTTTGTATTCACATATAGCAAGTTGTATTGTAAAGACTGAGAAACATGCCTAAGAAGGTCCAGGGAGAGATTAGAGTTCTAGATAGGCAATGTAGATATCTTTGCACATCTTCACAGTGGTGCTGTCGCTGCCCTGCCTTTGAGCACAGGGATTCCAGTGATACCGATGCCGGATTTTCCAGAAGGGACTGGGAATAAAGAAATGGGACATGTTTGACAAGGCAAATGCACTTCTACTGTTTCTGTATGAGCTCAGTAAGATAACTGCTGCAGATCTAAAACGTTCTTAAGAGTCACCACTTCATCAGGTCAGTTACTTACACGGTTCTCCCAGAAAAAGAAAAATTTGGCATTCAAAACAATTTGCATCCAAAGAAATCAAAGTGAATGTCATCATCCCTGTTTTATGGATGCAGAAACTAATATTTCAGCAAGGATTTATGCAAGTGAGAGAAAAATAGGAGTCAAATCTTGAGTAAGGATGCTCTTGTAAAGACATGTCTTGCGTTTTCACTAATAAGTGTTCAGAGTTCCTTCTGGCTTTGGAGTTTGGGAATTACTGGGAAAAATCAGTGTGCTTCTGAGATGCTGCATTCATCACTTCAGGATTGTGCTGATAGTCACTTTCCTTGCTGAAACACATTGCTCTAGTTTCTTTCCAGGAACTACGGGTGTTCACGTCTTAAGAAACTTCTGTTAATTGTAATGTAAGCAGTTTTGGGGGAGGGGAAGAATCAGCTATATCAGAAAGAAGATCCCGTTCTGCATGTACACAACAATAAAGCTCTGGCTGTGGCAAAAGCCTGTTCCCAAATTTTCTCGAGTGCTTTTGGGAAACACTGCACCTCTGTGGGAAGCACGGTTGGCCTGGGTGAGTTGCTGGCATACAGCTGTCAGATAAAAAAATGCAGTCTGTGCCATTGCCTGAGTAAAGAACATTTCATTTTCTAGTAGGCATAAAGAGTTGCCAGTGTCATTGAAATTTTGTAGCTCTGAATAGTTGCTGTAAATTTCATCTGGGCAATATCCCCAATTGTGTTATACATAATTACATTCAAAGTTCTTTTTAATCATTTATTTGGAACATGGCCCAAGATTCAGCAGTTTTGGATTGGGACAGAAATTGAATTATTTATTATCAATTAGAGGTTGTCAGAGCCTTTGACACCACGTCGAGCTGGCATTGTTTGGTATCTGTATTAATGATCGTATAGATAAAAGCATGAAATTATTGGTTAGGAAGCTTTTATTCTAGGCTGAGAAGGCTAGTTTGCATACTTGGCTTGATGCTTCCCTACACTCACTGTCATTATGGCTCTGTTTAATCAAGTCAACATTGCCTGTGGAATCGCTTGCCCATAAATTGATGAATTGAGTGTAAGAATAATTCCCCCTAGATGGAACCCAGTTGTGACTTCCCTTGCCATCCCAACCCAGCACATTTAGACTCTTCTGCTTTGGCTGTGGTCTGCTGTAGACCCTGGAACAATCTTTGTCACATCTGTTCCTTTCTTATAGGAGCAATTTATTGATGGCTATTGGTGCTATGGTAATGCTGGATGCTGAGCTTTTGTTCCCCCAGGTGAGGGGATGGAGCTGATAACCTCACAGGTGTTCTTGAGCTCTCTTCACAGCTCTCTTCTGCATCCCTCTCTCATCAGTGTGGGTCTTAAAAATAATTTTTCTTATTGCATTTTGGCACTTTGCAAGAAACCTGAGCTTAAGAGAAAGATCACATAACAGAAGACTGCGTAGGGTAATCCCAGAAACATTGCTGCAGAAAGGGAAACTGTCAGGAAATCAGAGGAAAGGAGCATGGAGAAGATGCCACTTGTCTCTTTGAGTGGCAAAGGAGTGGCTGAGGAGAAAGGATGCTCGTGACGTTATCTCAACCTTGTGTCTTCTGGATTTGGCTGTTGCCAGGGTTAGTGTAGCCTTAGTGGGAGAAAGAGGAAAAAAAACCCTTCTGAGGAGATACTTGCACAATTTTTTGTAGCAAATAGTATTTTTTCTGCCTGCACTCTCAGCTGCTGGAAGCAATGATCATTAGCCCAGTCCAGAGACTGATCCAGCATGTTACAAGATATGATCTGAACAAGGTTATAAGAAGTTACATGCTAGGTCCGGTGAGAGAGCAGGAACTTCTCATATGATAGATGTAATAATTCATGTTGTAACTCCCTCAGCAGTTCTACTCCCTATTGGAGTCAGTTTCTCTCATATTAATCTTCTGTGAATTCCAGGATGGTTTCTTGAGATTTACGTAACTTTCTCAGTAATATTACTGATCTGTTTAGGGTTTTTCTTCTTCTGATTTTTTTTTTCTGCTTCACACACATGTATCAAAAGCAGGGTTGTGCCGCTGCCACAAGGAAATTATCATGTACACCACTTTCTCAATTATTTCATTACAGCAAAGGAAACTGGAACTAGAGAAAGACAGAAGTTCTCATTTTTCTGGGAAATATTGAGATTTCAAAGCCTTTTCCATTCCAGAATGAATCACGCTTTAAATCAAACTTTCTTACAAAATGAAACTCTGAAAACATTGTTTTGATTTAAATATCTTTAAACTGAAAAAAGTTATTTTATATAGCTTTATGTATCTTTATATATAATAGTATTTTTTTGTTTTTTGAAAGTTTTGAAAAACTTTTCTCAACAACGTCCAATACACTGAAAATGCCAAAATAGGCCCTTTTGACATTATTGAAATACCTCATTTGTTTTGTTGAACAGAAAAATGACCGTGTTTTTGAAAACAGTTGGGTTTCAACAAACATATTTTTCCTTTAGTATTCCTTCACACACAAACACTCATTATCTAGACAAATATTTTAATACTACATAACTCTCATTCTTTTCAAATTGGTGCCTGTATAGTAAGAAGTACCTCTTCCAGTGAGCTCATTTGGAAAAGCCGAAGCTGCATGTATCCAATCTCTCAGGCTCAGTACTGACTTCCACAAAGGAAAGTATGCAACTGGAATTCCTGGAACAGACCTCTCTTGAAGTATGTGCTTTGTATCAAAGACGCTATTTCTCAAGGAAAAAAAAAACCCAAAACAAAACCCAAGCCAACCAAAGCCCAGCCCGTAACAACAAATCAACAAAATAAAACCACTTTTGTTATAAATCAGCTTTTGTCTTCACTTGCAGAAGGTGCAATGGCCCCTTCATCCGCTCAAATCCTTCTACTTAGGAAAAAAAAAAAGTGGAAATTGAGAATGTGGCATGTCGAGCTGCAGTACAAACTCGCCTCAAGCCCTCCGAGCAACTTTTCTTTCCCAATCTGGTAGTGATGTTTCTGATTCCCAACCTCCCTCTTCAGAAGCTGACAAGCAGCAGCAACTCTCAACTGAGGCAGACTTGGGAAATGACTAATTAAACAGTGATTGCAGGATTGCTTCCTGACCTGGGTATCAGACCACAAGGGTGAAGCTTCATAAAGATAGAGTGAATGCAGGAAGCAGTCCTGCATATTTCCACAATAGGGGCATTATGGAGACATGCCCTGGAGGCTGCTTGAGACCTCACTGAATGGATCCTGATACCATCGGGGAATGGAGTACCTGCTAGTTCAAAGCAAGCCTGAATGCAGGTTTTAATCCCTTCTGACAATTGTTGAGAGGAAATGGCCTTTCCTCTGACCTTATCGTTGTAAACAACAACTAGTCATCAGGTTTGTCCCTGCTAAGGGAATAGTCAAGGTCTATGCAAGGATTTTACTTCAGATTTTTTTTTTTTCTTCTCTGATTACAATGGTTTAATTCTCTAGACCTGAAATGCGTTCTCACCCCTTAATATACCGGCTTCAGGTACATTCTTTGTTAATTATTGAGTCCATAGAGCTTGGCCTGATTCAAATTAGCTTCTCAGAGCTGTGGGCAGACATTCCGTGGCCAGTTTCGGTGCTCAGCGCTGTGGTTGTTTTTGTGATAGGTGTTGTGAGATGCCTTTTGGATACACCAGTATCCCCAGAACTGGGTGTGAGACAAGCTGACAAACTCTTCTAGCATGACAGAGAATCACTAAGAGCTGTAATGGCCAACAGGCAGGACGGAGGACTTGCTGCTGGGCACCATTAGTGTGGCAGTTTTAATATGATAGAAGGATGCATATGCTTCCGAATTGCAGCAGTGGGTGGATTTAACTCAATAGATTCATAGGGCTTTTAGTGCTAAGACAATACAGATGACAGAGGAAATGAGACAGTAGCTTTTGCTGCTCCTGGAGTTAGAGCCAACTGTCTGTAACTAGCAGGACAGAGTGATGATGCAGAAGAGGGCTGACCTGCTGTACTGGCAGAATTTCAAGGCAATGAAATCCACTTTCCCCCAGATCTGTGCAGGACTCTGCCACTGACAGGCCCCCAGTATTGGGAAGGGCATCACTGTGGCCACCTGTAAGCATCCCCTTTCCAGTTGCTGCTCATCAGGTGCTAAGTGGTAAAACAGAGATCAGCTGTCACAGCCTTTCTAGAAGGAAATCTGCAGAGCTATTAGGAGGGCACTTCTGTGCCTGGTCGTAGACCTTGGCACAGTATAGGAGGTTACTGATGGCTTTATATGAATGACTTTTTAATTCCAGTGGAGGTTATGGGTAGCACTCACATGTCTGTTCTTTGGTGCCCCGCATTAAGTCAGATGGCAAGTCAGAAGAGATTTCTCCCTGATACTGCACAGTTTGGCTGATCACTGCAAAATGAGGGATGGGCTGTAGAAGTCAGTGAGCCTGAGCTCTCTGGAAGTCACAGCTTTTTCACTGGAGCAGAGGGACGTCTCTTCCCTAGGTAAAGACAACAAATTGTAGTTTTTCCTTGTTATTGTGGTTGATCCAGCTTAACTTCTGTTTCCCTAGCTTGTAAGGATTCTTACTACGTGCTTTGACAAGAGAAATATGGTGTATTTTCAGTAGGCTGAAGTTCACTATATGTAGGTCCATATTTCTAGTGAAAAACTTGTAAGGGTCTGCAAATAAGAAAAGGTTAAAAGCCACTTTCCCTGGTTTTGTAGGAATGTCTCAGTGGGCTGTGGCAGGCTAAGGGGAGACTGGTGAATTTTTATAGAGAGGATGGCTGTTTTTCACAATTATGTACCACCTGTGGTAAGTCTGGGCTGTGTTTTGTGTAATGTATCTGTGAGCAAAGGGAAAAGCCTGAACACTGGGGGGAGCAATGGCTGAACACCACATACATCTGCTAAGTGGATAGTCAAGGTCAGGGTCTCAAGTGGTGAAGGAAACAGGGTTGGATCTGCCCTGTGTGTTGTCTCTGGCACCCACGTGTGCTGTGGCCATGAACAGACTGTACCCAAGGGGATGGGTTTCTCTGATTTTCATTGGGAATCTGTGGCTGTGGGTGGAAGAGGCTGTTATAATTGCAGCTTATCCTGTAACCACGTGAAGTTGTTTTGCTTGTTCCATACCAAAATGAGTTGGGATCACTTTGCTTCTAGTTTTGTTCAGAAAACAACTATACGAGGCTGTGGCCCGTGTGTGCCAGTGGGACTGAGACGAGAGTAAGTGGGAAGGATCTCAAGAATCTCTGACGTGATATGTCTGAAAGGATTTCCTTTCCTCCTGCCCTGCAGGTTGACCCTTGTGGCAAGGTCATGTAATTAGGCTGCTTGGAGATCTGGTCACTGGTTACAGTGTGTGCTGTATACCTTGCAGGACACCAGCAGGTCGGGGGGGGCAGTACCACCACCCCAGATCCCTGTGTCTGCATCGTCTGTGCACTGTCTGCATCAGGGTCGCGTTGTCAGAAGACTGAAAGGAAGGGTATTAGAGGAAGTATTCCCCTTTCAATTGGGATTAATGCAGTAGTTCCTGAAAGAAGTGCTCTCTTTCCACTCCACCCCTTCTCCCCTCTGAGATTTACTTGTTTATGTATTTGCAGGTGGCAGCTTTTTGCCTTGTTGTGATATTTACCTGTGCTAAGGAGAATCATAAAAAGCTCAAGCACTTATTGATTCAGTAGTGGGAGCCATTTCAACAGTGATAAAACACTGCTTCTCCCTCAGTTATGAAATACCTATCACATTTTCTCTTCCCACCCTGAGGTTCCTTTTAAGACTTTTTGAATTATTTCATCCACTTTATAGAGCTGTAACAAAGGATGGGTGGCTGGATTGCTGTGCCAGCTTTACCTGAGTAAAAGGGGCCGCAGAGAGGCTGAAAGGGTGCCTGTCAGCAGGCCGGTAATTGCATTTGTCCATCAGCAGGTTGTCCTTCTACCAAAGAATGTTATCTTCAGATGAATCCATAGGCAGGACAGAAGGGTCTTGTTGAGAGAGGCAGGCCAGGGAGCTATAGAGTGCTGCTACTCATCAGGACGGTGTCTTCCCAGCAGGTGCAAGAGTGAAAGAAGAGCACTAGCTATGTGAGAACTGCTTTGCCTTGCAGTGATCATGTTAAAAGGGAGTACACGTTGATTTTCTTTCTCATAAGGGACCACTTGAGTTGCATTTTGTGCTGCTCTGTGACATTTCTGGAAGTCTGCAGTAACTGGTTAGCATTCTGTGGTCCTTGTTTGTGGTGAGTGAATGCTGCTTTTCCTGCTTGTTTTGTCCCATGCATGTTATGCTGTGACACTTCAAATGCACTGTTTCTAAAGGAGAGGAATCTTCTTGTTTCGGAGCTTGGTGAATACCGTAATGCACTATCTTGGCAGTTTTGTACCTGAGGCTTTCCGCTGCCTCCTCCCTGTATAGGACCAGCATACTTTGCTGTTCTACACAACCTGACTCTGGAAGTGTCTGAATATTCTTGTACAGCTCAAATGTTCCCTGTGGCCTGTCTTGGAAGCTTCTCACTGAGGCCAGGGAAAAGGGTAGTTACTTAAAAATACTCACACATGGTTAGACTTTTTTCTGATCTACTGAGAAATAATCACAATCACTTCCAGATTATTTCTTTGACTCAAAGAAAGTGTTGCCAGAGCTGACAAGGTCTCATTCTCAATATGGTATATATTGTAGTTAGGATGTATATTGCCATCAGCACCCTGAGACCCCAGGAGAACATGAGCTGAGCATTTTGCTTGTCTGCCCTTACTGAATGCATGTGAGAGTCTCATGAATATTTTTGAAGCAGGTCAAATACTTGCCATTGCAAATCTATAGAGGCCCTAATGAAAGTAATGAAAGCAATCCTTTGAGCAGGAGCGAAGGTGGATTTCTCCTTCCTTACAAGAAGGCTCAAGGAGTACTGGAATAATTTTGAAGCAGTAGGTAATGCCTGTGGAGTGAGTTTTCGCTCTGAAGTTGGGGAGGGGAAGTTCCTGATCTTCATTCAGCTGCAGGGTGGCACTTAGCATATATCTGGGGGCAGTGGAAGAGCCAGGTAGGACTGTGGGATGGCAGTGATATACTCGATATGGAAACGGAGATGCTTCCGAAAAGCAAGTTTGCTGATTATATGGCAGCAACTTGGTGTTATGGAGACTTGGGGTAGGGTATTCTTTAGTAATTTTTTATTATTGTTGTTGTTATTACTAATTATTATTTAGAGGCACTTACATTGTTAAATGAATACCTCGCAAACATCATTACCCAGCAAAATGTCACATGTGATGCTGTTGGGAGGTGGGGGAAACAGTGAAAATAAGGCAGCGTGTCACTCCCTCGGTGCCTCCAGAGTGAAGCAGAGGAAACCCCCACGCTGCTGGAATTCAGTTTTCATTCAAAATGGCTTGTGGGATCCTTTTTAACCTGACCAGGCAACAGGGGTATGCCTGAACCCTCAAAGAAGAGGGCTGGGTGGAGATGCAGGATGTGAAGTTCTAGTCAGATGGGGTGGCATCAGAGTTATCACTTCAGAGCCTGACTGCCAAAATGTCTGGTCCAATATTAGCCCCAATGATTGACTGAGAAACAGGACTACTGAGGAGCCAAGAGGCTTATCCCAGGGTTCAGCAGCAATCCTGGGAACAGAAACAGGTATTGGCAGAAGAACTTGCTGTCTGCCTGGAGAGCCTGACAGTGAGTAAACCTGCACCTCTGAACATCTGGCCATGGGGACTGAGAGACCTGTATTTAGCCATTTGTGTCTTTCGCTGTTGGAAATGGGCAGGAATTTTCCCGTGCTGTTAAGCCAGTGCTACATCTGTAATTAGGACCAAGTTTCATTCTGTTTCCTTGAGCTCACGCTGCCACTCACTGACTCATGTTGCTGGAGCCCCTTTTCACAGTTCAGTCACATCCTGAACCTGACTGAGAGCAAAAGACTGGTGAGGTCCCAAATGTTGCCATCGTCATGACTAAAGGTCCCTCCTCCTAAGGCACAGGCAGGATCACTAATCCTCTTCCTGCACACATGATGCCCAGAGGTCTGGAGCTGAGCTGCAGCCCCAGACACTTGGGGAAGGAGTTGGTCACAGGAGGGCAAGCCTGCATTTTAGTGGAGGTGTGGAGGAAGCAGGTGTCCTGTCTCCTATTCCTCAGCAGCCAGGTTTTTTTGTTCTTCAGGGCTACATATATCCAGGTAGATTTTTTTTTTTTTAAGAGAGGCAGAATGATCTCTGTTCTGGCTTCAATGCAGGAAAGCTTACCCCCAAACTTTCTCTCTTATTGGTTTGCTTGGTATTGCCTTAGAGCCAGGAAGGACTTTTCCTGTAAACTCTTGCACAGAGGAGGCCTGTTGCTGTGAACTCTTGCATACTAATTAGAGGAAACAACTTTGGGCTCCCACCACTGCTTACGCAACACGGCTGGATTCGGCCGCTGTTTGTGACCACGCAGCCCAGCACCAGCAAGCTGGTGCCTCTGTCCAGAAACCCCTCCTTCGCCTCCATCCCCCCTCCATGGCAGCCGCTTTGCAGATTGCGGGAGTTTCTGTCCCATAGTCGGCTCCTAGGTAAATCCTGTCTGGGACCTATCGAGGGAAATTGTAGCCCCTCAGCAGAACTGGTCCAAGTTTCCAAGGCAACTCTCCTCTAACCCTATTTTGAACGCTGCCTCGTTCCCATAGAAAGTTGCCCGTTAGTCTCGTCAGCAGCTGCTGCGGGGAGCATGCCACCTCCAGAGAAGTTGTCCTTTGCTGAGCTCTTTATTCCTGTAATGAGCAGCTGGGGGGGGCGTGGGTGGCATGTGCTGCTTGGCCGTGCTGGCCCCCCGGGCAGGGCCCTGCCGCCACTTGGGCAGGGTACCGCGTCCAGCCCAGGAGCCGCTTTTGAGCAAGCAAGCGGGTGGTTGTGCCTTTCTACCTTCCCAGGGAGAAAGATGTGCTTGGGGCTCCTGGGAGGTGCACGGAGCGGGAGGCTTGAGCACAGATGGGGCTGCTCTTAGGGTTTTTTTGGCGAGCGGGAAGGTGACAAGTGAAGAAAAAGGACACGGCGTTTTATTTAATTAGAAAAACCAAACTCCCTAAAACTAGCCTCCGAAGGGCCTCCGTTGTCATCAGCTGCACAAAGAGCTGTGACAAATGAAAGGAACTGAGCAGAGAAAAGGCTGCTTTCTCTTTGTGTCTCTTTCCCAGCTTCTGTTTGCTTTGCTGTCTCCCTTGCTCCCATTGATCAGGCATGTGGAAACATTCCTCCTCCTGCGCTCCCATTGTGGCCGCCTGGTTGCCAGGCTGCCGTTGGCTTGAATAACTTCACTAAGCCAGGCCTCTCCAAAACCATGCCATCCGGCGTGCTGGATGTGGGGCCAGACGCTGCCCTCCCATCCTCCTCCTCTCCCTCCCCCTCCCTGGCAGCGCAGGGGCGCAGTGAAAAAATGCACCAAAGAATAAGGGAGGTAACAGGGAGCCCCAGCTGGCCCGACGTGGGGGAGAGGTGTGAGCTCACCCTAAGAAAATAGGGGCAGCAAGGAGGGGACAATGGTCAGCCTGGGTCGCTGCCTTAAAAAGAAGGTGGGTGGTTGGTGGTGGTGGCAGTGAAGGCTGCTAGCCCAAAGTTTCTGAGCAGAGAGGGGACTAAAAGGCAAGTTTCCAGGGGACACAAGCTAGTAGAGCGCAGTGAGGTAAACCCCAGCCTTGTTCCCCGTGGAGGGGAGAGGCGGTGAGGACAAAACAGGAGGCAGCAGGCAGCCAGCTGTGACTGGGAGTGATTCGTGGCCAGTTCTTGCTGGCTGCGCCACAAACGTGTCCCTTCAGCAAACAGGGCACCTTGGGCCAAGCTCGCCACTGTCACTGGCTTGTGCGGTGCTTCTTGTTTCAGTGGTGTTGCACCAGCTGGTGCTGGAGATGATGCTAGTGCAGGTGACAGCTCTGGTGCAGAGCGTGGCTGCACTCCTGAGAGAGTGCAGGGGCAGGCCGGGGGCCGTACCCCCTGGGCTTGCCCCTGGGATTAACTTGGGGTAGCTCTGGTCCTGAGTATTTGAGTATTTGAGCATAAGCTGGCAGCCCAGGGACCTCAGGGGCTTGTGCTGTTGCTGCTGAGGGGCTGGCACCCGACCGAACCCACCAGCAGCTCTGCTGCCTACAGCCATTATTATGCCGGATACAAATCTGGCTTATTGTTCTTAATGCTATTTTTCATCAGTGAAATAGCAGTAAGCAATCTGTGCTTTCAGATGTGCTTATTGACTCAGCACGGCTGGGGCTGGATCCTCACCCGGTGTAAAGCAGCCTTGGCCCATCAGCTCATAGTGTCACCCGTGACCCCCATTTAGTCTTCGCCCTGCTGGCAGCTGTGGCCTGGCGCTCTGGATCAGAGGAGCTGTATGACCACGAGCTGAGGCAGCGGCCAGGCAGAGGATCTGGTGCTGGGTGGCCCCAGGTCTGTCTGCAGGGATGGCCCCTGCATCCTGGGAGGTGGAGAGAGATGTCTTAGGGCAGCTGGAGCCTGAGCAAGGCTGGGTTTGCTCTGCAGAGGGGTCCTGGGTTTGTACTGGTTTGAAGGGCAGGGACTGCTGAGCTTAGGTGATTAACATAACAATCCTGGGGCTCTGCCTTCGTCCTGCGGCTAAAGCCTGGTTTGCTCAATCCAATTTCCAGACTCTGCCCTTTCTTTAGCAGGCTAATTACACCGGCAGGACAGTGGAAATGACCTTCTTAAAGCCACAGTGCCCCTTGTCTACTTACCTGTCAAAACACAGGAGACGGAGCACTGATATCATTCAGAGAAATAACATGTTTGGGTACAATGGGCAAAAGTACTGAAGTAGCAGAGCGCTCCCCTGAAGTTCAGAGTGGTAACTAGTGTGTTGTTTATCAGTAGCAACGTGCATTTGTAAAGATCTTTCCAAGCAAGGTTCGCTAGCTAGTGGGGCCACAGAGGTGTGGGGTCGTGCAAGTTTAAGGAACAGTAAGTGTGCAATATTACACCAGTAAATGTGCAAAGTATTATTATCTTGCAAAGAAGCCGGTGAGGGCACTGGGCTGGAAAGCTCCTGCAGCACTGGCTTCTCTCATTAGTCATCCTAGCCTCATTCTGTCTCTGTAATGTGTAGTGCCCAGCTCTAGTGCAGCTTTGTCCTCCTCCTGCACAAACTTGGACGTGGCCTTTGGGCCCAGAGAAGCTGTGAGCGTTCTGATGTCCGGTCCTGCAGCAACTACAGCCCTGGCTGGGCTGGGGCAGGAGCCTGCATGTGGAGCCTGCTCGGGGGGGGGGCTGTAGCTGCAGGTGAAGCAGCACAGGAAGCTGCAAGCTGTCTTGCTGCCAGGCAAGCCGCAGGAAACCCTTGGGCTACGCACAGGGTGCTGATGTGGCCATTGACAGAGCAAAGGTTGGGCGTTTCCAAAGTCCTTCCAAGGGCTTGTCCACTGGAGCAGAGAGAGGTGAATTCCAAGAAGGGTAGAGTATGTTTCTGTACTAGCATTCTGACCAGCTTTGTAAAGGCCTGTGCTGTAGGTGGTCTTCAGATTAGAACTCTTGAAACTATGTCAGCAGCCACATAAATCTGTCCCTTCACAGAGGATAACAAAGCAAATGCTTGTGCCTGACCAGTAGCTTGGCACAGGACATATGTTGTAGTCCTGTTGAAATTGGCAGCGATACCTTGTTAGAGCTGAATTTTGCTTAGGTTTGTCTTCGTTTGTGTGGTGTTAGTACTCACAAAGAGGCCATCTCCTGGTTACAGGAGGACCTGTGAGGTGAAGCCAGTCTAATTGGTGGCGCAGCCATAGCTGAAGTTCTTCTGGAGCCAAAAGGATGGTTTTGCTATCTCTCCTGCTTGGAAAGGAGGAAATATGGTGAGCATCTTGAGGTTTAATGTAACGAAACAGGCCAGGAATAAAATTAACTGGATAGCTGATACAGATGTGTCAGTCCCACTTTGCCCCAAAGCCACTGCTGATTGCTGAGACACCTGTTCTGTCAGGCATTGAGAAGAGGTAGGAAAACAATTTTCAATTCATGGCAGTCTTAAAGAGACCTGCTGCACACAGCAAATTTGATGCTGTGATAACTGACACTGTTTGTGACAGACAAATCTGTGGCTTGTGTAGTGAAGCAGTTCAGAAGCGCCTGCTGTCGCATACCAAAAGGCTGTGGAAATGGTACTTGCTAGGAAAAATGTTGCAGGAGGATCCCAACTACCAAAGGCGTCTACAGAAAGCCAGAGCAGCAAGATTTTTGAGCGTAATGGAAGGTTTTTAATAATTTTTCTTTCCAGAGGCACAAATGGCATTTGGTCTCATCCTATTGGAAGCTACAAAATAGGGAATTGTTGAGAAATGAGGTGGTATCAGGAAAACCAACACTCCTGCGCTGAAGTATAAAGATAAACTGAATGTATCTGAAAGAGAAGGAAACAATTACAGGAAAGGCTGTTACTAGAAAACTGCTGGGAGGAGGGCAAATGCATCCAGGGCAACAAGTCTAGGACAAATATAGGGAACAATCTTGGAGGCATGACCTTGCCCATCCTTACCATGACAGCCTTTTCCTACATTTTGTTACTGGGAAGGTGGTCACAGGAGTTGCTCTGTCTCTAACACTGAACACAGGGTTGTAGGAAACGGTACAATTGCTTAGTCCTCTGCAGAGCAATGCAGCTTTCCGGCGAGGCAGGGATCGTGTTTAGAACTATGCACAATAAGATGGACTTGCAAATGTTACTGTTGATGATGAAGAGCAGCTGGTTGCTTCAAGTGAATCAGATATCATTTGAAATTGTGCCTGCGGATTAACAAAAGCTCGTAAGACAGAAAATGAAATAAATCTGTAACGTGTATGCTACCTGTAATGCAGGTGCACTATGAGAAGAGGCAAACTGAAGCACACAAGAAACATTGCTTAGAAGGGGAAAAAAATTCATCTCTTATGTGATTTGTGGGGCTTTTTGTTTGTTGGTTTTTTTTTTCTACATGAGCCCTCCAAAGGAGGGCTGTTATAGGAAAGCCCTGCTGCTCCTGCAGGGCAGGGCTCTCGTGGGTTGTCACTGGTCAAGTGGTGACAATAGGCAGCTTGGCAGTCAGAGTGTAGACTTTCCAGTATTAAAAATCAAGGCAAGTAGTGTTAGATCTTCTCCATGTGTGGTTAAACGCTTTCCATGTAGCCGGTGCCAGGCGCTGTCGCAGCCCACTGCTCATGAATGCCTTTGCCAGGTGGAGACTGTGTCTGCTTTTAGTTGGAGTTAAGGACCAAATGAGACTTCAGTCTCTGTGTCACTTCTAAATGATACTTAGGCTCACATTTCAGGGAGGGGGGTTGGAAAACTGGATCCCATGACACTTTCAATGGGTGAATTCACTGATCTCTTTTTTTTTTGTGTGCCCTGAAAAACATGAATAACCCACGTGTATGTGAGAGCTACCCTGTACCACAGCTGTGTCAGCAGAGAATCTTGTGTTTCCTTCAGATTTCACACCACAGTAAGTGACTCGGATCAGACAGTCTCTCAGAGAGAAGCCACCATGGGAACGCTGTTTTCAGCATCCCACACTGTCCTTGAACAGAAGTCAGAGACCTCCCGCTTGAGTCCGTAGAGTAATCGGTTGCAGTGCCCCTGTTTTGAGGGAGATTAGTGCCATGGTGTCTACAAGCAGAGAGTGTGCAGTCTAATTTTGTAATGAAGAATTATAGTAAAACAGTAGGCAGTGCTTCCTGCAAAGAATATCTGCTGTGTATGGCTTTATACAGGATAAACTGTCTGGCTTAAATATAGAAGCAGTATTCTTCTGTCAGGAACTCTAAAAGAAAATGCATTCGAGGAGTTGGTGTTTACTGGCAGGGTGTTTGGTATGTCATTCACTTACCTATGTAAATTCCAAATGTAATAGGTAAAACAACATTAATTCATTCTCCTGTGCTTGATGGAAATCATTACACATTTGTGAGATGTGTATCCCCCATCACAGCGTAGCAGTTGCCTGTCAGGGTCTGGGACCCAGGGTCCCTTTCGTAAGCTGGGCAGCATTCTGTACCTCCTACAACACCGGCTGTGAAATCTCCTTAGCTCCTGATTACTCCCTTTCTCTTTCACTCACAAGGACCTTGATTCAGCTACGTCTGCGGCACGCTTTTAGTAACAAAACTTCTGTCTGAAACGTGCTGTGTCTGGCAAAACAAGCAGCAGCTCTTGCAAGGTCCTTCCAAGCAGGTTTCTCTCACTGCCGTTGTTCCCCACGCACTTGCACCCCATGCCTATCCCAGAATTTGCTTCCTTCCTTGTGGTGATCAATTCTGTGATTTTGGATCACAGGCTCACAGTGCCAAGCTAGAGGATCACCAAGGGAAGTTTTAAGTGTTCAATAAAAGAAGGAATTCAGGGAGAAAAGAAAGCCCTGACTCAAATGGCATCATTCTCTTTCCCTCATCCCTTTGAGGTTCTCCTGCCTTCCCTGCCTGTGTGTGACCTTCCTCCTCTCCCAACCAGCCTCTTTCTTTTTTCAGTCTTCCTCCTGCCCCTCACCCTCCTTGTTCATTGATCTCCCTTTAGGCTTTATTAGTGACACCCCCTCCCACCCTTTCTCTCCCTCAGTTTTTCTGATTCTCTAACATAAGACAATTGAATGAGGCCAGACTCCTAAGCCGAAGCTGGGGGTGAGAGGGAAGAGGCGTAAAGATTTAATGATATTGCCTCTTTAAGGAATCCCTAATTCCTAACACCCATCTCCTCCCCCACCTGAGAACCAATTAAAACTCAATGAATTCAAGTGGAGGCTTTTGTGCATCACATGTGCTTGACTAACAAAGCCTTCTCCATGCTGGAATAAAAGCTTCTATTCAGCAGCCAGTTTGTTCTAATTCAAATCACTTCCACTCCAGCATCCTCTCCTTCCTTGCTGCTCCTGAGTTCCCAGGCCCGGCTGCCACCCGTGCAGCCCTGCCCAGAGCTCTGTGCTCCACCTTGCAGAGCCCTACCTTGGTGGCAGTGGAGCAGAGGACAGGAGATGAGCTCCGTATGGTTAACTGGACAGTCCGTGGTCATTATGGCCATGTCCCCAGGAGCCTGCTGGGCTGGGGGGTGAGCCCACATTGTGCCTTGCTGCACAGGAGCTCCAGCCTTGGGACCTGCCTCCGAAGGGGCTCTGCTGTGCCCTTGGGAAACAGCTCATCTGTGGAGTCCTCTGTGTGTAGAAAGAAAATTACCTTGTCTATGGGCAGAGCTCAGCCTTCCTTGAAACCAGTGAAAACCCTCTCTTTTCCTCTTTACTTTAGGGGTTACGCAGATGTGGTGACACCTGAAGTAGTAGGGGAGTCCAAAAGCACACAAAGTCTAAGCGAGTCCCAGTAGTTTGTACTTTCATCTGCCTCAGGGCATAGATTGCACTACCTGGGAACTTGGGGGTAGGTTCTGTCCTCTACCATGCCTTGAAAATTAAAAAAAGGAGCTTGAATAAGGTCATCGTTAGGGATAGAATATATTTCATGCTATTCAACTTCCAAATTTAAAAACCTCACTTGAAAGCTTTGCAGATCTGGGGTTTGGGTGACTTTTCATAGGGAGGCAATTCTCTGTCCAGATGTTAGTCAGGTAATCTTCCCGGTGTAAAACAGGCTCTGCTCAGAGCGTCTGCCTGTTCTTTACGGACCAGTGTTACCCCAGCTGTTAGCAAAGAGGTATGCAGGACATCTTTTCCCTACTCCCGCAGCCTCCTATTTGTAGAGAGACTTTTGGATTTTTTTGCTCTTGTGAGAAATCTCTGGGAGAAGCAGGTTGAGTGCTCTGCTCTGATGGCAATGAGGTTTTTACTCCTTCTAATCTCTCCTGGGAGTGAGCTCCAGCTCTGCGGGCCAGCTGCCAAGGAAGCTATCTGGTCTGCTCCAGAGCCTTGTTCTGGTACACAGCAGTTGCATCACTCCTGAAACATGTGGCTTTCTCAGGGAGTCACGAAGGAGGTACCCAGCTCTTGGGTAGCTGGGACCTGTCCCACAAAAAGCTCTGGTAATTAAGATGAGCTCTTGGAAGCTGGCTTGATATTAGCAGAGGCACCAATGGTGAGAGGAGAGATTTGGGGTTTTGTGTACTTAGGGACCTGGGGTGTTTGGCAACAGCCAACGCCATTGCGTTGCAATCAAAAAATTATTGCCTTATGCATCAAAAAGCATTGCAAATCAAAATCATGGCATTTTGAACTCATCTCAAAGTCTGTAGGACTGATAATTCTTCCTACCACACTGCCTTGCAGCTGTCAAGCACGGCAGCGTACAACTGTTAATGCACATCAGGGTGTGTTGCAGCCTCCTAGTCAACTTTCATGAAAGAAAGATTTGAATATCCGTTAGCGGTCCTGTTTCTCCCCATAGCTGTGGTCTCTTGCATCTGATCACCAACCCCAGCTGTGGCCAGCATGTAGAGCTGAAGATGTTTTAGTGTTCCCAAAGAGTGTGTTTGGGTCTGTACTTGACTGTCTCATTCATGTGTTCATAGATTTGGATGTGGAACACTCCTTTGCTGTCAAAAGACTTTTATTGTTTAGTAAATTGGCACAAATTTTTCATCCAGCTTTTTTCCTGTAAGTACAAGCCGGCTTCTCATCACAGTGATGTGCAGAGTTGAAAAAAAATTTGTGCTCTGGGTAGGTTTTTCTTTAGCAAACCCAGTCATATGTCTACATAAATACAAAAGAGCAGGGACTCTGAAAATATGCAAAATGCACTGGGCTCTCAGACTAACCCACAAATTGTAAAGAACGGTTCTTCAAGTGACAAGTTAATTTCAGGTAATGCTATGCAGTATCGTGACAGTATAATCTCTGTCCATGAATATGGTGAGGGGGAAGAAGATCAGATCAAAATCTGTTGGTTTGAAAAAATACTTCATTCCCTGTGAGTTAGAGAGTGCTGATTATTTGGAGGAAGTTAAAAAGTATTTCCCTTTACAGCCTCTGAGTTATTTTCTGCAGCATGTTCTCTCTGAAGATCTCAAAGTTTTTTTTGTTTTTTTTTTTCTTTTTTTTTTGAGGTAGGGAAGAAAAATCTCAGTTTTCAAGTAGAAAAATGGAGTTTCACCCAGCCAATCTGCGAGAAGAGGTAGGAGCAGCACCAACAACTCATGAGCTTTACTGAAGAGCTCAGTCCTCTTTCTTGAGCCTCCTGAGAAGTGCAGCAACTGTGTTGTAAACTCTCTGAGGCGGGGGGCTGACAGCACCGTTGTGCCTGCTCAGGGACTGGCACAGCTTAGTTGGTCCCTAGGTATTTTTTGAATAAACATGCGTAATTGAAGGGAACAGAAGATCTGAGCTCATGTGCTTGTGTGGTTCGGTGAGCAGAACAGCCCCTTCCTTCGTAACGCAGCTGAGCTCTCCTTGTGTCGAACACTGACCTTCGTCTCTGGGGCTCTGCACTTCGTTCCTGTTTCTTGTTAGTGAAATGAGTTTGATGGTCTCAGACTTGCTAGTAAATGGCTTCTACTTCAAAACAAAGTGCAGTTAGTTTGGCAGGAGAGTCCCAGGTCTGACCTAAAACTAAATTACAGCTGACCCTGAGACAGTGAGGCCCCTCCAGGTCAGGGACAAGGGCATTGTCAGGACACTGGGAGCTTGCACTGTAATTAGCAGCAAAGGTATCAAATACCTCTGTTTCCAGCATTCCTACCCTTAAAGCAACACAAGCATAAAATCCCAAAATGTCTCCTCCTGAAGCCTCACTTAAAAAAAAAAAAAAAAAAGGAAGTAAGGCTGAACAAACTTTCATTGATTTGCTTTTTCTCTGTTCTGCAGTAAATCCCTCCCCATCTTAAACTGTCTCCCACAATCCCTTGTTCCCCCAGCATCTGGGAATGAATTTACCAGACGCTGCATTGCTTTCAAGGCTCCAGAATGACCAACGAACTTGAGCACATTTTGTCTGACTAGCAGGAGTGTGTAAGAGGAGCTTTCCAACTTCAAAAACTTGCTTGGCTCCAGAGCTGCTCTCCCAGCAAACGTCTCTTCTATCCCCGGGTTTCTTCAAACACCAAGGAGGCTTTTTTAGATTCACCCTCCAAAATGTGAATTGTTTTAAATACACTTTAGATCACAGGAACATGATAAATTTTGAGGTAGGAAAAAACTTGTGCTAGCTTTCTTGGTGTCTAGCAGAGTGCCAGTAAACAGAGGACCACGTGCTATTGTGGCTAAAAACACAAAGAAGGTATAGGTTATCTGAGCGTTACGCTTTTGACCTAGTCACCTATGCCACTACGTATAAAGAAAAACAGATCTTGGGTGCGCACCCTGAAACACCACGTGCTTGTTTTGCAGAAAATTCTGTGTGCCCAGAGCTTCCCCAGGCCTTCTTTGGAAAGAGGAACGTTTGCTGCATCTCCAGCTTTTTGACTCAAATGTTCAAACTTGATGGGAAGTTTTAGAAGACGCCTCACTGTTTCCATCTATCACAAGCGGGCAGTTTCCAAACCCCAAGGGTGTCTGTGAAGCAGCAAACTTGGTGATCCCCAGAGAGGAAATGCTGGAACAGGGCAGGACATATGAAACAGGGCTTCCAAAAACACCCGTATAATCAGATTACAAGTCCAGTGAGTCAGGATGTCACAAGCCTGAGTATGATCCCACTATTTCCAGTGTAACTCATGAGAATCCTCTCTTCTGGTGCCTCCAGAGCTACAATGGTCATTCCTGTAAACAGGAGAGCAGAATCTGCTCATTGATCGATCAGGAATGCAGCAGGCAGGTGGGAGTAAAATCTTAAAAGCAGCTAATTAGATTAAGTTTTTGCAGGAACCTTAAGTGGGTTTTTTATGTTAATATTCCCCATTTTGATACATGTGTCTGACAGAGACTGAATTACAGAGGTTAATGTTTCATTCTTACTTTTAATAAAAGATGGTTTCAATATATATAGTGCACCTCCACTGTGAGAGAGGTTTCCTGCTGTTCCTGTGCAACCCCCTGCTTTTGTCAGAGTATCTCCATGTTGCTCACATCCCAGCTTTATGCTGAAGAATGTCTTGGACAGCTACTTTAGAGGGAGCTGGTCCTTTGCTGTTGTGGTGGCTTGGCTGCCAGCCAGCTGGAAGCTCTGAGGAATATAATTTGTGAATCACTTCTTGCTCCTGGTGGGAAAAGGGTCAGTGACTCAGTTTACTTCAGCTTGTGGAACTGCATGGGCATGAGGTAGGTAGGAAAGTTCTGCCTGGGACCAAAAAAAAAAAAAAAAGAAAATGACATAAGGACCCTGATCCAGCAAATTCAGCCTCGAGGGAAATCCAGAGCAGGCAAAGGCGTGAAAAGATAAATGCTTAAAGGCTGTGAAAAGTGAGGAAAAGATACAAGGGCAAGAATGGACAAGTAGCAGCAGGAGCAAAGTATTTCCCACTAGACTATGAGCAGTGCAGAATCGGAGCTTGTCTTCAGTGAGAGGTTAGCTCACTGGCTCTGTGGGCAGGGGGAATCGCTGTGTCTTGGTACTGAAGAACAGATTTTGAGCCTTTTCCAGTCCCAAACTCAACATATTTAAAAGCTGATGTAGGTTGCTGCAGCTGGAACCTTTAGTAACAGCTGCCTCTTTTCACATTCCTTAGCCTGGAAAGATCGGGGGCCTGTAAGCCTGAGTGAAGATGCCCTGGGGTGGGGGAAACCTTCCCTCTCTGGAGGATACCACTCCTGGCCCCAGAGTGTCTGTTTGGGGTGCACTGCTGTAGAAAACCAGGAGTTCTTCTAAGTACAACACCCACCAGGCGAGTTTGTGCCTTGCTGTAGACTATTCTTCTGCGGCAAACAGAAGAACGACCAGAGATGACTACAAGTGCTCCTGGTCTCTCACAGCCTCCCTTGTCTCCATCTCCCCTGCGTTCAGCAGGGAGGAGGCTCAGGCAGGGGTGACGTGTACAAAGCAGCTAAGCCGCTCCTGCAATCTGAGGATGGGAGTTTTGCCTGGGAAGACACTGGTGTCTGTCTTGATTAGGATGTGATGCCTGATGTAAGTCATGTGACAAGTACAAACAAAATACCTTGGGAAAACCTTGAGGAACCAGGACAGGCTGAGCTGCTTAAGGAGATTTACTGCGTGTATTTCCGTCTTGTACATTTGCCTTGGTCTGAACCTTTCCCATCTCAGGAGCTCTAGCATGCACCCTGGATTTTAAAGATGCTCTTTTCTGTTCATTCCTCCAAATAATCTGTAAACCTTCCCAATTTCATGCTGTTGAGTTTAACGGTATAGTCCCAGTTACTTTACACCACCATAGTACCAGAATGCTATAAAGTTGTCTTCTGAGAAGTGCTGTTGGGATTTGTGGAGCAAAGGTCCCGTCAGCTTAGATTAGAAAGTAAGACTTGAAGGAATGGGAGAGTTAAAAGCCAGTGTGAGCGTAATGGCAGAGGTAGGAAATCGATTATGTCCTGAAAGAAGGGGGATGAAGAAACAGCTTCTGCTTGCTCAGCCTCTGTTGGTGTGTTGAGCCAAAAGTTCTCTGTTTGCTCCTGTAAGTGCCTCTTCCTTCTGGTGCTGCTCTGGGACAGTGCCAGTACCCAGATTTTCTGCCTCCTGCAAGCATCCCAGCGGAGGATCCAGTCCTCCTTCCCCTGAGCCCTGTTGTCCCCTTGCTCCTACATTCCCTTGGTCTCTGCTATCTTTAAGGCAGATTTTAGAGGTCCTTGACATGGTGCTGACTTCAGCCCCGGATGAATAATTCACACATGCGTCAGACCTGCAGAGGATGTGCAGGTCAACTGATAATGCAGCATCACTGGTCCCTGCCTGAGTTACTGGAGGCCCAGCAGACTGGGCTGCAAGTCACCCCACAGCGTCACTGCAAGGAGATGCTGGAAAAGCTGTGTCCGGTGTGGCGTTGTGTTTGGGGTTTTTTCTTTCTTTTTTTTTTTTTTGTCCCCTCCCACTGGGACACAGGATTTTATTTTTCATACAGAACTTCAATACTTTTTAAAAATGTTAATACAAAACCCATTTTATCTAAGATATCTGGCAGCCACTGCACTGGCTGATGCCCTCAAACCCAACCCAGACCTTTTTCTGCTACCTCTATTTACCCAACTCAGTCCCGGACCTTTTCTCCAGTCCTGGTGGGGTGTTTGGTGCAGCTTGGCCCCATGCTGCAATGTTCCTTGCCCTGACATGTGCCCATGGACCACAGCCTTTACATTTCTCTGGGTTATTCCTCTCTTCTCTAGCCCCCATCTATGCATTGGAACGGACCCAGAACTCCCCTATTAGAAACCCTCACTTTTGTCTCCTTTACTCCAAACTCTGTCCTTTTACCTCACATGATGAAGAAATTGTAGAAACTGAGGATTGAAAGTGGTGCCAAGAGGTCACCTCTGCACCAGGCAAGGACAAAAGAGAACCTGATCATCAAACCGACAATTGCTTAATTTGTTCTTAAAAGTCTTTATGGATGGGGATTCCTTGGCCTTCTTGACTGACCTTTCCCATCTTTAGCCATCCTCATGGTGGCTAAGTTTCTCCTAATATCTAACCTTTGTCTCCTTCTGTGCCAGCTGAGCCGATTGCCTTATCCTCAATGAGCACAAGGAACAGTTTAACCAATGTCTTCTTTAAAACGGTCTAGCACATCGGGTATATTTGTGTTGCATCCATCTTCATCTCTCTTCTCTAAAGGTGGGGAAATGGGTCCCTCTGTGTCACCCCATGGGAAGCTCTGAGCTTCTAGGTGAGGAGGGGGAGAGCAGGAGGCAATGCTCCGCTTCTGGGCTGGGGAAGAGCCTCTTAACAGCGGATGCTCTGGGGAAGGTCCCCTTTACACGGGTTGCTGGAGTGAGGACTGGGGAGAGGTTAGGTAGGAGCAAGGGTGGAGCAGGAAGCAGTGACTGATGGAAGTCTGTGACAAATGGTAACTAAGAGGTTAGAGGGAAGGTGGAGCTCAGGGCACCTTCAAGGAGAGAGGTCTCATTTTTCAAATCTGTTGTTGCTTTCTGTCACTTTATATGCAATCTTCAGAGTGTTGTGTTAAGAAAAAAAAAACTAATGGGAAGTGAAAACGTTTTCAGCTCCTCTTTGGAGAGGGGGACCCTTTGCAGGCTGCTGCAGAGAGGTGGCACCTGCGCAGGGGCCAGGCTGGTGCAGTGCTGGGTGCTCTCGGTGCACGGAGCAGCTCTGGTGTTAGAGCTGAGCAGTCAGTGTTTCCTCCCTCATTTGCTGGACCGATTCAGGTAGGATCAGGGAGACTGGACACCATGTAGTAGTTTTTAGAGCTTGTAGAGAGGGAGAAAAGCAGGAAGGGCTCTCTGATTTTTCCCTTAGCCATCATTTCCAGGGCAGTGAGTGGAAGCCTGCAATCTCCTACTGTCCTTCAGAGACCTCTCCTTTTTTGCTCTTTTATGTTGAGTCCCTATTCACTACGCTACAAGTTCTCTTGATGTTTTATTTTTCTTTTGCATCCTGTGCAGACCTCTTTCCCCCTTTTTTTTTTCCTGAGGCTCCAATCCCTCTTGCTGTTTTGTGGTAACTGGGGTGGTCTCCTCCTCTCTCCCCTGTCTCCTTTCTTCCAGTTTTCCCAGTTGTCTTTACTTAATCTTCATACTCCCCTTTCTCCTGCCCCTTGTTCACCCACACCTATGTTTCTCTTTTCATTTCCTCTCTTGCATGCAGCCCTGTTCCTCTCCTCTATTCTTTCCCACCCTGTTCTTCAATGCTCTGCACCATGTAGCCTGATTTCCCATTGCGAATCTTGCTCTGTGAGGTTTCTTACATGAAGCAGAGAAATCCTTGGTGCCTTTGCAGCCATTCCTCTCTTCCTGTTGCTGACTCTGTCCCTCCCCCCCACCTGAATGGAGTCTAAATAATTATATTTCTCTAAATAGCTCTTCTCCCCCTGTATGCCTGACTCTTGAACCGCACCAGCTCCTGCCAGGCAGGAGGGGGCTGAGCAGTGGGTTCCCTTTGAGGCAGACACCCCTGGCTGCCTCGTGCATGGGCTAGTAGGGAGGTTTTACCATCAGCCTTTCCCGAGGGTCAGCATCCCTCCCAAAGCAGGGGCGAGCCCCACCGGAAGCTGCTGCCAGAGACTGGCATTGCCCCCAGGCTGCCTATGGAGCTGCAGTTAATATCTTCCAGGTTTGCATGTTCAGCATCGTAACGCAAATATTACAAAAATGATTTGAATTCCAGTTCATTTATCAACTGTCCAAACTAGATGAAAAGCAAAACTTCTTGTAGCACCCGACTGCCAAAACCTCCTGGCTAGAGACAGGTCTCCAAGACACAATCTCTCCTTAAGCCGTATATGATGAGGGAGGAAAAGAGGCGGCTGCTGCCCTGCCCCTCCCCTAACCTCCACTTTTTGGAACCTCCCTCTCGCCATGAATAACTCCAGTGTCTGCCACTGGTGCTGGGCAGAGCTTGCCAATCATCCTCCTCAGCAGGAAGTGGACATGATTTTGATAGTGTCACTCTACCACACACGAGACGCTGAACAGCAGCAAGAAAACTGAGCAGTTTTGTTAATCTCGCTGGTGTTTGGCAACCTCTCAGCAGCAGCCACAGAGGCACTACAGCTGTCTGTCTGCAGCCCCAGGAATACAATGCTGCATTATTTTATATTCGGCAGATCATCTTTCCAATCATAAGGTCCGGAATGTTTTATATATTTACTTCTCTGTGAGGAAAGCTTCCTACTGTCACTAATCAACAGATTCTTCAAGACCCGCTGTCTTATGCATTACAAAGATAAATGAATTGATATTTACAAAGCATTTCGGGGTCCTAAGGTGGAAATACAAAATATTGCGTGTATGGTTTGGAAAGGGCCTCGGAATAAGTTACATGGTATGGTGTGATTCCCAGTGATGCAAGTCTAACCGCATCCTCTATCCAAATCCTCCTGAAGGCTTGCTTTTTCTTTCTCTGACGTTCACAGATGTTAACTCACATTGATCCTGTTCTCCCTTCCCCAATATTATTTTGGTGGAGAAAAAGAGAATGAAATAATAAGCATAATGCAAAAAAAAGATAGAGTGAAGTGTCTTCACACTGTGTCCCTCGGAGTGGTCTGCTTTATCCGTCTCATAAATAACACACATTTAAAATTATAGCAATGCACCAGCAGTAAACTAAGAGATGTTATCCCTTAGTGTGTCCAACGCTGAGCGCGTTTCTTGTTTCTTTCTTGTGTTTCATTAGCATTAGTGCTGTGCTAGGTTGGGCAATTATGGAGCATAAAACCTGTGCCAGGTGACTTGAAAACGTCAGTCCCCCCCCTTTGTAGTATTTGCCATCCAAATGGGAGAGAGCAGGTGCCCGGAGGCAGCGCAGCAGCAGTGAGTTTGGGCAGCAGGGCAGGTGGCAGTGGCGGCTTCCTGACAGCCCAGCCATCCTCCGGGTTTCTCAGAATGTACAAGGGGAGACGGCTGAGACACTGTCTAAGCACTGCTGCTTCCACCGGCCGCGCAGCCCTTCCCCATCGCTGCCAGCTGCCGTACCACCTCTGCGTGTCGTTATTTATATTTCTCTTCTGCACCAGCCCAGCTGCCTCTCAGGGCACCTCCACCCAAAGTGGTGACTTCAGCCCTGTGGAATGATGAGTGGGTTATTCTGGAGAAGCAGCTCAGCCTGGAGTGGTGGCAGCGGGAGCTGAGGCTGCTCCGCAGCCACAGCTGGGACACCGCGCAGCTCATTTCCCAGAGGTGGTTAGCAAGTCTCTGGTATTGAGCGTGTTGCCATGCCCAGGTATGGGGCCGGGAGATGGGATGGCGTCACTGACCCGGCTCAGGAAATGGAGCGGGTGAATGGTGGCTTGGCAGAGCTAGTGGGCAGAGGGTGAATTTAACTCAGAGTTGCAGCCGCAGGCCTTGGGATGAGCCCACGTAATGAAATACTATTGCAAAGTATTGTTAAAACAAAGGTGTCCTGGTCCCTCTCTAGGAGGGAGCTGAGGTGTATTGGCACGTGGAAAAGCAGTCATGAGAGAAGGGGAAGAAGGGTCAAATGAGGATGGCACAGACCTGAGAGCTGTCAATACCTGGTGCCGGAAGGAGTAGCCTTAGAGATGCGCGTGGGCATTATTTGGCAGCCCAGCAGCACACACGTGCCTGGGACCCCAGGATACCCCCTTGCAATGAGAGGGGCTCACAGCGGCTGCCACCAGAGGTTTTGTGCACTGCTCTGTTCCAATGTGCCACAGCAAACGAGCGCCCTTTCTCAGAGTGATGCATGGTGCAGCCAGGAGAGAGAGGCTACAGCTCTCATCTGACTCCAGCTTTACAGGTGACAACCAGCATTTCATTTGTTCCTGGCTGAGCTCCTCCAGCCCCCTGGGCCGGGTTGCCCAAGAGCAGAGGCAGAGAGCGCGCGGACCTGCTCCAGAAGCCATCAGTATGTGGGTGAACTCGTGTGGCAGTGGAGAGAGGCTGGAGCTTGGCACGAATCTGTCAGTTTGTACGAAGGAGAAACTGCGCGGTGACCCGGGGGCCAGCCCGGCCGCCCTCCCTGGGGAACCGCGGGCGGAGGGCGCAGCCCGGGCTCTGTGTACCTGGTGCTGCGGGGGCTCCAGCAGCGGCTCCGCTCCGGGCACCGCCGTGCGGGGCGGGCGGCGGCGGGGCCGCGCACCCTCCGCTCCCCGCGGGCTGCGAAGGGGGGGGCGGAGGGACCGGGGCTCCGGGAAGGCGCCTCGGGTGCAGGTGCCGGGGGTTCCCCGGCGCCCACCGCCCGGCTGGGGCCCGGGGGGCAGCCCCGGTCCCACCCTGGGAGCGCCCTCGGCGGGGGCCGGCCCCGGGCTCTCCCCGCGCCGGCTCTGACTCGCCCGGTGCCGGCGCCCGTGAGACGGCGTGCGGGGTGGGTGGGAAGGACGGGGACACTGGGCCGGGGTCTCCGGGGTCCGCCGCGGCGAACCCGAGCGCAGCGGGCCAGGCCCGGCCCCGCCGCCCTTTGTCCGCCCGCCGCCCCGGGGCAGGTGCGGGCGGCGCGGCCGGGGACAAAGCGGCCGCCGGACTCCCGCGCTGCTCCTGCTCCTGCTCCCGCTCCCGCCGCTGCCGCCGTGCCCGGGGCCGGGCGCGCTCCCCCGGCGCGGTGCGGGCGCGGCTCCCGGTGCTCGGCCCCGGCGCCGCCGGCGGGTTTTATGCGCAGGGCGGCCGGCGGGCCGGCGGGGGTGGGAGGAGCCGGGCAGGTTGTGCCCGCCGGGCCCTCCTCCCTCGCTCCCTCCCCGCCCGGCGGAGAGGGGTCGGGGGAGGGGGCAGCATGGCCTGTCCGTCCGGCCCCTTTTCCAGCGCTCATCTGCCCCGGGAGTGCGGCGCCGCTCCTCGCAGGGAGAAGAGGTCCGAATGGAGACAGACGGCAGCCAGCCCGGCCTCGCCTCCCCGGACTCCCCGCACGACCCCTGGTACCGCCGCGGCGGCCGCCCCCGCCGCTCCCCCCGCGATCCCGGTCCCGGCCCCGGCCGCCCTCTCCCTCCCTCCCTCCCTCCCTCCCCCCGGCCCCGGCCCCCGGCCCGGGCAGGCGCGGCGGCGGCGGCGGCGGCGCCGCTGCCAACATGGCCGATCCGCGCCCTCCCCTCCCCGCCCGGCCCCGCCGCCGCCGCCACCCCCGCGGGTCGCCGCGGCCCCCCGGCGCGGCCCCGCTCACGGCTCTCTCCTTCCTCCCGCAGCAAAATGTTCATCGGGGGACTGAGCTGGCAGACCACGCAAGGTGAGCGCCGCGGCGGCCCCGCACCTGCCGCCGGGGCCGGGGGTGGCGGGGCCGGGGCCGGGGCCGAGCCCGGTGGGGGCGGCGGGGCCGGGCCGGGCCGGGACACCCAACGGTGGGCGCTGTGCTTGCAGAGGGCTTGCGGGAGTACTTCAGCCAGTTCGGCGAGGTGAAGGAGTGCCTGGTGATGCGGGACCCGCTGACAAAGAGATCCAGGTGAGAGGCCGGGCCCGCGCCTCCCTTCGCCCCCGCCGCGGCCCGGCCGCCACTTTAACCAACTTTCTCTCTTCTCTCCGCATCCCCTCTCCTGCCCGGGCTGCGGGGCTCAGGGGCTTCGGGTTCGTCACGTTCATGGACCAGGCTGGCGTCGACAAGGTCCTGGCCCAATCCAGACATGAACTGGACTCCAAGACGGTGAGATGACTTCTCTCATCTCAGGGGTGCATTTGCCGGCGGAGTGGCTGTGCTCGGAGCAGCCGTGGATTGCGGTGTTTGATTTCCAGTTAGAGGTTGTAAACTATCGATTTCTGATATGGATTGATCGGCCCCCTCTCTGCCCCTCTCACCAGTGGGTAGCCTAGCTGCTGCCCAAGCACCGGCCTCACCGTCAGCCCCGGGGCCCTTGTCCCGGCGTGAGTCTGCAGATCCCGGTGATGGTTTTGCTCCCACCCATCGGTCGTAAGGCCCCTCTGAGGAGTGACCGGGGCCCTCTCGGAGCTGGGACACCTGAGTGCGTTTGGGGCCAGGATTCGCACTGGGAAACAGATGTGGCTGCGTTTGGGGAGAAGAGAGCCGTCCCAGCCCCCCGTGTGCTGCCGAGCACCGCTCCCTCCCCAGGGTGCCATTCCCCACTGCCCAGGCCCCGCGTCCCCCAGCAACGGTGGCCCATGCCCTCCCCTCAGCAGAGAGCCATCGTGCCATGCGCCTCAGAGACTTGCCCGGGTGAAGTTTTTGTAGCGGTTGTGGAGGTTCAAGACTTTATTGTCTCCAAGCGTGGCCAGCGCCCACCCATGTGGGCCACCACCAGCCTCTTGGAGTGGCCACAGCTCCGGCCCTCGCTCTGCAAGTGGGGGCTGATTAGGAGCCCCGGCTGGGCCAGCAGAAAGGTTTTGGTGGCTCCCTGGGTCAGTGGCATATCGTGCCCGGTCCTGCCTTGCAAATCTATGGTGCCTGGGAGATGTGCAGGCTGTTTCGGCGGGGGGGTGGGGTGGGTGGGGTGGTGGTGGGGTGGGGTGGGGGTTAGGTGTCTGAGTGGGAGGTCCCTTCTCTGTAGTTTTAGTGACTTGCCTTCCCCTGAATTCCTTTTCTTATTGCTGCCCTGGGGTGAAGGTGAGGGTAGAGATGGGGAAGCGTGGGGGCTGTGAGGGGGTGGCATGGTGAGGGGAGATGTTCTGGCTCCAGGCACAGGCTGCTGAGGAGTCCAAACGTGCAACTTTATTTCTCGCAGCGCGTGGCTCGGGCATCCTAGCCTTTATCTCGGCAGAAGGGAGAGGGCGGGAGAGCGAGACCCCCCTTTCTTAGAGTTTACGGCGTGAGTTGCAGCGAGATTTATGTCTGTTCCTGTTTAACTGCCTGGATCGCTCCCTTTGATGTGCACAGGTCCTTCCTCCCCACGGGAGCTCCCGGTTAAACCTACCCCAGCCTTCCTGGCCGAGGCTGGGTCCCCAGGACTCCCAGCCCTCCTCCTTTCAGGAGTGATGTAAAGTGAGTTTTGCTCTGGGGGAGGGTTATGGTAAAGTGTTTCGAGGAGGGCCCAGGGCTTTTTTTTTTCTCTTTCTTTTTTTTTTTACTAGCCTGTATAAACACAGTGTCTGCTCAGCTAGTCCTGTCATGAGTCTGCGGGCTGGCATAGACCCCTCTTGGAAAGGCAAGTGATGGATGTCTGTCGTAGCGCTAATCCCGAAAGCATTTTGGGGCTAGGAGCGAGCCGAAACCCACGGTCTCCATTCTTCTCCCTGAAGCGCCGCTGCCGCCTGCGCGAAGCTGCTGTGCAGCCCACCGTGCGGCCCACGAGGGCGGGGAGGAACGGGCAGGGCAGGGCAGGGGCGGACGGGCGGGCGCTGCAGGAGAACAGAAGGGCCTCGTGGTGCAGGGCGCATGGGGACCAGCCAGCCATTGAAATTCCCGGCTGCATCTGCTCTGCTCGCCCCACCGGCGCGGCAGAGAGAATGGGGGCAGTTTCATCAGGGCCCTTCCTTTGTTAGGAACTTTGATCCTCTTCCCTCTTCCTCTTTATTTTTCATTTAGCGCGGTTTTCAGCTGGGTCAGATGTTTTTGGGGTGTTTTGCCTGGTAATTGCCAGGTGAGAGGTTGGTCTTGTGGTACCGCATGGAGCCTCTGTATGGCTTTTCCCTGCTGAGCTGAAAGGTTCTGCTGTGAGTCATGGGTTAAATGACACAAACTCATCTGAATCCTAATTTAGGGTTTTATGAAACTTTGCAGGAAAAGGCCCGGTGTCCTGAAAGGACAGCCTTCTCTCGAGGCTCGGTGTCTCCTGGCAAGCAGCATTTGATAGACAGTGTCTGCCCAACTTGTTGCTTCATTGTTTTCCGATTCTTCCTACCCTAATGAGGGCTGTTGGCCCAATTCTCTGGGGAAACCTTGTGCTTTTCAGACTCCTCTTTGTTTGTAAGCTAGATAGCAGCGACCTACAGGGTTATTTATGGAAATACTTGATATGAGAATTGGCTTTGCAGTCTCAAGGTAAAAGATTTGCGTGACTTTGTAAAGCTGCAGCTGGCCGCTGCCTTGAGCCTCTTCTTTATGTGCTCTGGGAAGAGCAGGCTTGGCGGTGCTGGGTTGCCCTGTCGTTTCTTTGTTGCCATTACTGAGTTTTTGCTGGGTTTGTCTTTTGTGGTGGAGGGAGTGATCTGTGGCTCTTGGGCAGCGCTGACTAATGGAGCAAAGGTAGCCGTGGAGGTGTGATGAATGAACAAACCCAGTCCTGAGGTCTCGTGGGTTGTTCCCTGCCCTTCCCCTGTTTTGGGGCACTGATACCAGCCAGGTTAACCCAGGAGTTATGTGACCTGCGCGACTAAACGGTGCTGTAGGTGGCCTGAAGAGCGTTACTGAGGAGCCCGGCTGGCCTGCTTGGTACACATGCGACATCGGTGGGATTCCTCATCCCCAAAGCTTTGTGGGGTGAAGTGTAAGCGGTTTGTGCTCAAGTGACTTCCACTCACCGTAGCCTGATCCCGGGGTTTTGTTTTTTGGATGCTACTGAGCAGTTCTGGATGCTCTTACTCTTAGCAGGTTTCTGTCTAGGTTTGTAAAAAGGATACATTACGTCAGTGGGTGACACTGAAACACAACTCCTCCAGGGCTATTTGTTTTAACACCAGAAATGAGGGAATAAGGTACAAGCGCTTTCACTTTAACTAGAAAGGCTCCAGCCAGCGAGGAGCAGTCCACTTCCAGTAACTTGAGTCCGGTACTGAACTCGCTCCCCTCCATGTGTTCCCAGGGCTGCCCCTGCAGTTGGTTGCCCTGGCCTCACTCTACCTGCAACAATAGCTGGTTGTGCAGAAGAATTTGTGAAATGACTGCCTGCTCCCTCCAGCCAGGAGGACACGTTATCTCTGCCCAGTTGATCACACTCAGGGTAATGAGAAAATGAGGCCGAGCTTAGCATTGCTGCGTATGAAAGCATCTTCTTGGCAGGAGCTGAATGACACTGGCTGAGAAGTAAAAGACAGTAGATTATTGTTTTTGCTTATTATCTGCCATCAACCTCCTGGTCTCCTGCCGTCCCCTGTCCTCAGAATTCGCTGTGGGTGTCTGCGCTAGCCAGGAAGCGTGGGGGGGGTGTGTGTGTGCGCAGGGAGGGGCGGGAAGGTTCAGATGCCCCAGGGAGGCACTGGAGGGTATGCTAATCTGCCGGTGCTTGCAGCTTGGGGAGGGAGGTTTATTTTTGAGTTTATTTGTGCTCTTCACTTTTGCCTCTGTTTACTTACGTGCTGAGTTTATTTATGTTGTAGGCTGTGAGTCAGGATGGAGGTGGGGAAGGCAGGGAGAGGAGGTGGTGGAAGGGTGCGGGGAGGCTGAGCTCCGGGGCTGTGTGACAAGTGAAAGGATGTGGGACGGGAGGGCGGCCAGGCTGGAAAGCTGAACAAAGCAGCAAGAGGAGCTGGAGAAACAGCTTCCTTTTGGGCTGTTTGAGCTGCTGGGCTGATGGGACGACGCTCCGGGCTGCCCTCCCATCTGCAGCGTGTCCAAGTGCGGGGATGAGCCAGACCTGCCTTTACCACAGGTCTTTGTAAGCTGATTTGTAGGTCTGGATCATCCCCGATGTGATGTAACTTTACAGGAGTTGCTGTAAAAATAGGCTATAAAGAAAGAGGTGGTGGCTGAGGAAGAGAGGAGGCTTCATGGGTGTTTGGCTTGCAGCTGCACTAGTGTTGTCCCAGCTTTTGTGGTGGTAGTGGTGTGAGGCCAATGCAGGCACACGCTCTTCCGTGCTGAGCCCAGCAGAACGTGCAGCACCTGGATGGTGGCGCGGGGACTGGCAGCTCCGTCCGGCGGCAGGTTTATAGAGAAGCCGAACAGGCACAATGGAGGGCTCAGCCTGTGGAGGGGAGGCATCGCGTCATTGTGTGCAGCACAGACTGGGGAGAGGGGCAGCACGCTGCCCTGCGGCCACAGCCTCCGCAGCCTGGGGTCTTTGGACTCCTCAGTTTAATTTGTGCTGTCCTGTCTGCTCTTTTATTTTTTCACCCTGTGTTTTGTGGGATGAAATGTTTGGCTTTTTGTGCGCTGCCCCTTTTCTGTCCTGTTACTACCCAGGTGAGCCCCGTACTTGTAGGTGGAGTGAAGGGGGAGAGCAAAAAGGCAAAAGAAAGCACTTTTAATGTGAGGCTGGTGATGCAGGGCACCCAGGGGCAGGCCAAGCGGGAGGGTGCAGCCCAGCCCGTTAATCCCAGCATGTGATGAGCTCTCGGGTGCGTCTGGCCAGCGCTCAGCCGGAGATGGACCACTGCATGCTGGGACTTGTAGTCTCCCTGGATTACACCTTACCGAGCAGGAAGGATGTCTGCAGCCAGCTTTGTTTTATGCACCTCAGGTAGATTATTTAGGTTTTTAGCAAGGTGCCGTGTGGGCAGACGGCCAGGCGCATGGAGGAAAGCCTGCGTCTTTAAATAGGCAGCAAAAGCGTGTTCACCTGTTCTTCCCCACATCTCTTTCAGATTGACCCGAAGGTAGCATTCCCCCGCCGAGCACAGCCCAAGGTAAGCACTGCGGGCAGCCCTTGCCACTCCAAAGGGCGAAATTCGTGGTGGTGAATCTTGTTCCTCCATGCACAGTTGCTAGTGCACACAACGGAGTCTCTCCCTGGGGTTTGCTCAGGACTCCCTTGGAGCGGGAGCTGCTGTGCTGCACCGCCAGCGTGACGTGCTGCGGTGCGGTACGCTCCTGTCGGGCTTGCAGCGCAGCGCTGGGGGTTTGCGCGGCACTGGAGGAACAGGGAGACCCCTCAGTTATACTTTAGGATGCACTGGTTGGAGCTGGTGAAATAAGTGCTGCCCAGGGCGAACTTAGTCTTTCCATAGTTGCAGCCAGTGCCTGGAAGTTTCAGGCCTAAGGAGATACAGAACAGCTCCGTGCTGCAATGTGATACAGGTGGAAGGAGGGTCGAGTGTACGCACATGCGTGTGTACGAATAGGTGTATGGCAGAGAGGGGGACAAGGATTTCATTCTGTGAAAAGCCCTCGCGTGCTTCAGCACTGGAAAAGGCAGAAGGAGTTTGGTGTTGGACTTTATCTATGAGAGGCCCTGGCATTGAAATGTGCAGTTGCAGGAACTTTTTCCAGGTGTGCAGCTAGAAACTTTTCACTGAGGAGCCAGCAGCAGGCTGGAGACTGCCTTTAGGCTTTGGGTCTCCCTTTAACTTTGCTCTTGGATAGGTGTTTTCGAGTTCAGAGTCCTGATTCCAAGTGCTGTCACGCGAGAAAGAGCTGGGGAGAAGCAGAGTCAAGAAGCAGAGAGGGAAGAGGAGACTGGTGCCGGGAGGGAAGTAAGGGGGATCAGGCACTGAGAACAATTGGTGAGCAGGTATCCCGAGTAACTGGAGCCAGGAAGCACATGGTAGGAATTGGGTTAATTCCATTAAGCAGTTTGGTGACAGAAGGTGCTTTAGTGTTAGAACGGGCTGCTCTCCAAGCCAGGGAATTGCTGCGGATTAGCCCTGTGCTCCTTGGGGTAATTAGGACCATGTGTTCTTCTGAGAGCAGGGGTGTAGCCAAGCAGCTAAGGGGAGGATGCAGCTGCAGAGCTGGTTCAAAGGATGTCAGTGTGCCTGGCAGCAATGGCCCCTCTCAGGGTAGTTCGTTTTCTTCCTTGTCCCATCCGCATGAGTGACAGGTGGCAGAGGTATCTTCTCTTTGCCTTCTTGCAAAGGCAAAAGAGATTTAACTGGGAGTTGACTGGGCTCCATTTACGTGACTGGGGAATGGGTGCAAAATTAGGCTTATTCCATGCAAGAGCGGATGCTTTGCAATTTGCAAGCTAGGAGGGCGAAGCCTGGGGAACGTCCCTGTGCTGGCAGGCCTCCTGCCCATCTTTCCGCTCTGGGAAGCAGAGTGGGCATCTCTGGGGGAGCCTGGAGGAGGCTGGCTGTGCAAAGTGGCAGGGCTGTGGGAAGTGCTGGAGGGCTGGGGAGGGGACAGTCATGCCCTGCGCCTTCGAGGTGGTGGGAAGGTGCCAAGAGAGTAGCAGCAGGTTAGCAAGGGGAGAAGCTGGTAACATGCTCTCCAAGGAGGAGGTGGTGGCTGGGCGCTGGCAAGCATGATGGGGTGGCGCAAGGGCGAGAGCGTGCCTTGGGGTCTGGCATGGGACAGACCTGCTGGCCGTGTTTGGCCAGGGGGCCTTGAGGAGGTGGAAGCGCAGCTGCAGCAAAGGGGCAGGCGCTTCCCGGCAGCGGAGGGGTGTTAGTGGCCTTTTGAGTCTCATTCTCTGTTCACCCTGGCTTTATTCGGTGAATTCCTGTCCTTCCCTTTTCCAGATGGTGACTCGAACGAAGAAGATATTTGTGGGTGGTCTGTCCGTGAACACTACTGTGGAGGATGTGAAACAATACTTTGAGCAGTTTGGGAAGGTAAGTCTCTTGAGTGGTGTTGGATCAAAGCTGTTGCTTCTGGGGCAAAAAGGAGTTTTCTGAACTTCCGCGGAGGTGGGATTGGGAGCCTGGGAGTCTTCTGCATGGGGTTAGGTAGATTGAAGGTCAGTTACAGGCATTGGGTGGCTGTAATGTCTTTGTAGGGGCTACAGCCAGTGACTCCTGCCCTGTCTTGATTTGAAACAAAGAGTTTGTACTTGTTCCTGGAATCGGTAGTACCTGGGCTAAGGGAAATGGTTTTCCATTTTTTTCCCTATCCAGGGGCCTCTTATGGCATTTTGGTCCTGCAGATTTGCAGTTTGTTTAAACGCTGGAGGAAGGTTTGTAGACACTCCTAACAGAGCGGCTGCAGCATCAGACCTGCGATTTTGGCCTGCTTCTAACTCTAAGCCTTGTGATTGATAGTTTGGTAATCCTTTATTAAAATAAGCTTTTTGGTCCTGAAACTTCTCCCGCTGAGTCTTGGGCAAGCGGTGATGTTGGGTTTGGATGTATGAAGAAAATTTGGCACTACGGCCGTCCCTTGTGTTGGTCTGGCTCTTCTGTGCCAGCTGGCGGCTCAGGAAAGGGTGGGCTTCTGTGGACTGAAGTCACTGGTGTTGTGGTCCATGAAAGCCAGGTGTGCAAATTGTGAGTCAGGACCGAATCGGAGGGTAGAAGGGGGCTCAGTCTTGGCCCTTCAGTCCCCTGTCAGGAGGTTGTGAGCATCCCCAGGAGCAATTGCAGTCGTATTAGACTGAAGGATCCCATGATTTTTAATGGGATTAGGAAATGAAGGGGATCATCGTGCCCAAATGCTGAATGCGGTCACCTCTGGGGCAGGGCACTGTGACCGTTTCACTGTTGTTTGGTGCTGTTGTGCGTGGGTTTGCTGTTCAGGGCAGGAAGCGTCGGATTCTGTAGCTGTTGGGACCTTCCTGCCCAGCTGGGGGGGCAGAACACAGTTTGCCTGGTAGTAATCTGGCCAGGACCTTGCTGATAGCATCATGGATGTGGAGGAAAGTACCGCAGGAACTGTAGAGTGTGAGGGATGAAGAGGCTTTGGTATTAATTTTCTTCTGAAAGATCCTGCAAAAGGGTGATGCTATTTTAGGGCACATTAACTGGTGAAAGGAAAGGAGTTTTGTAACCGGTTTTGCCATGTCTTTGGAACTTTTGGGCAGAAAGTTTGGAATGAGTGTTTGCTCGGTGCCTTTGTTCAGCTTCTGAAGTCAAATCTGCATGTCCTGGTGTGCTGTTGTGACTGCATAGTGGGCCTCCTTTGTATTTCTGTTCAGTCCTAAGAGAACATGGCAATAGCAAAAGTGGTCAGATATCCCCATGTTTGCTAGTCGTTAGCTCTGTGTGGTTTTATCTTCTATTAGAAATGAGCAAACTATTGTGTCCCCAAGAACTTTTGCATGGTGTCACTGAAGGTGTCACCACTAAAGGTGGTGTTGTCCATGTGTCTGTGTAGTCTGAAGGTTGTTAGTTTGACTTGCATGTGCTTCTGTGCTGCTGATAGATGCGTTTGATAGGAAAACAAAATGTCTTGGGCGTAATCCCCTTTTAACCTTAACTGTACCTCTGTTAATTTGCAGCAGAAGCATGTCATGTAGCACTCAGTTTACAAGCAGTTACAGCTGCTCTAGTTTGAGAAGTACTTCCCAGTTCTTTTGGGGTGTTATGCTGTTATGTTCCTCTTGTTTAATGGTCATGTGCTGAAAGGTGTCCTGACGTCAGGAGACTGGCAAGAACTGGTCATGTCAGATTGTTTTCTTGGGACTGGGCAGAAGAGAGAGTTCTGCATAGCTCAGTGCGATTCATTTCCGAAGGAGCAGCATCCCGGACAACATCCGGCGCTCAAAATCTGCATGAGGCTGATGCAGCTGGCCTCTTGGCTCTGGGGAGTTTCCATGGGGAGAGGTCAGGGCTGGTCAGATTGTCTCTCCGGTTGTGGGGCAGCTTTCTGACTCATCTGGACATTTCCACTGAGGAGAGACTCCTCAGAGCCCTTGTATAAAGCATCTCTCCTGGCCTGTAACCATCTTCTAGGCTAAGCCTCAGATAATTCAGTGAAGGCTAGGAGAACTGTTTCCTGAGAAATTGCCTCCAGTTGGTAGCTCCGTGTGGCTGATGCACAGGATCAGTGGGAAAGCACGTTTCAGAGGAAAGCCTCTGTGACCTTCAGCTCTGGGGTTCTGAGCTCTGAATGCGCTGCTCTGTGGTTTCTAAGGCTAAGAAAAGCCTGTTGCCTTCCAATTGCAGGTGTGAGTCATGGAGAACATGATTTTGGTACACAGGCTCTTTTGGTGTTTGTTTATGATACTCTGGGGCCTCCTAGCTTTCAGAGGTCTCCTAGGATCCTTTCTTCGGAGGTATTCTTGGCACCTGACTCTGTGGTCTTCATCTCTTTGATTTATGGCATCTTTAAGTGAGAGGTGGTGAAGCTTCCGTTGTGTCATCCTCATCCTGGAAAGCCTCTCTGAAAAAATCTTTTCTAAGTCATTTGGGCCAGTACTTCTTCTGGAATTGGACTGGGACTATCTGAAAAGGAGTTGTTAAGGATGCCCTTTTAAAGCATTTCCTCGGAGGACTTATCCTCTGGGGAAATGGCTTTGTCCGTGCTCCCTCTTCTTCCGAGCAGCCCCACAGTTTTTTAGGATCTGGCGGGAGAAAAATCGCTCCTCTTTCCTCCTGCCTGTCCAGGGAGGCATGGGAATGTGTAGAATCTAGAGAGGAGAGAGTGGGGAGCACCAACTCATCCTGTCTTGATTCCGCGAGGTCGAGGTACCAGGTTCCTGGGGGTCATTTTTAGTCAATCTTCGAGAATCCAGTGGCAAGGCTCAGTTTGGATCTCAGCTTCAGGAAGAGATCATGCCCTGCGTCCGAGGACAAGGGAGTACAGACTGCTGAATGGGTTTTGCATGAAGGTTATCTTCTAGGTAACCCTCAGGCCACAAGCCTAAGCATGTGTTAGATTTGCCACCGCTTACGGCCTTTAAATTAGCACAGATGCTTTTTTAAAAATACATTTTAGTCCAGAGAGAAAGCATGCACATGCTGCAGGAATTGAGAGGAAGTGCTATGGCCTGCAGTACAGACTAGGTCAAATTAGACTATCATAATGTTCTCTGCAGTCCAAATCTGTGAACTGCAGTCTACCAAGGTAGCTAGTGTTGGTGCTTCTTAGGTCAGAAACAACACACCTTGTGTGTCCATTAGCAAGAAAAAAATGGAAGTTTGCTTGGGCTGGAGACAAAATGGTTTCCCATTTCATAAAACAAAATTCCCAAGTCTGATTTTTCCATTTTGGCATTTCCACTTACTCTCCTATTTTTGTTTTGTTTTTTTTCCTTGCTGTGTCCAAAACCTTCTCTCAGCTTTGTAAAATGGAAGTGGCAAAAGAAAAATGAAAACGTGTGAGGAGGAAATCCATGAGTATTTCTTAGGAATAAAGGAAGAAAGGGAGAGGCTGGCACCTCAGTTCTTCATATCAAAATGCTTGGTTTTAACAGGGACAAAGGTGAAGCTTCAGAGAGGATCCCAAATACAGTGTGAGTTTCTCTGCTTCAAAGAAGGAACACTTAATTTTTTTTTTCCTTCCAAAACTGTGGATGAAAAATATGGGCTGCTGTTTTCATGAGGAAGAAAATACAAATGGGGTTTTTTTAGTACAGTTTGAGAGACTGAGAAGTGCTCTCAAGCTGGCTATGGTTTGTCAGGTGCAGCTGCTATGGCTTTGAACATAGCGGGATCTCTAGGAAACACTTCTGGCTCCAAAACTGGAATCTCTCTGAGATGCAAGCTAAGGCCATGGACATGCTTTCTAAAGGAGATTTTTTTTTTTCTCAACTGTAGGACAGAAGTCCTGGAAAGATTTTTATTCACAGTATGTGTAGCCAAGTGTCTTTGGCTTAAGTTGGGAGGTGTTGGAGATCTTTAGACTGCACAAGGAAGTATTTCAACAGCCTGTCTAGATTCAGGCTACCACCCTCACTGAAACCTGAAACAGAAAGAGAGGAGGAAGATATCTTGCACCTACCACCTCAGGCATAGCTAGTCCTCTGTCTAGTGCAGCACGTATGAGGATGCCTCAGAGGAGCTCGAGTCCCAGCTTCCTCCTTTTCTACTTCAACCTGTGGGAACGTGTTGTTCTGTATTATTTTTTTGAGGGGAAAGGAGTTGCCCATCAGAGTAATTTCTTTGGACCATTGGGTCTCTGGTCTTGTAAGCAAGGTTATTTGTTTGAAATCATAACTGAAAAAACTCAGATCATTCTTTTTCAAGAGTTGGTCTGATGAGGTTTTGTGGTAGAGAAAGTCAAATAAATTGCAAGATAGGAGGCTCAGAACAAATAAGGTCTTTTTGTCATGGAGCTTATCTAAACTGTGAGATCTTTGCCCCAGGACGCTGTTGCTAAAATTTGCATAGACTCTGAAATGATTGGACAAATTCATGGAAGGTCTTTTAAATACACAGACATCCCTTTGAGTTCAGGAAATCCTCGAATCACAGACAGCTGGAAGATGATGGAAATATTCTGGGGTCTATTGTAATATCCTTGCCTTGTCTTTACGTTCTTCCAAAGGTGTCTGTTGCTCGTTGGTGTGTTGGGGGGCTGTTGGGCAAGGTGGACCTCTGCTCTAACATGGTGTAGCCAGTCCTTTGTTTGTCATTAGGAGAGAAGTTGGTCCTTTCAGAAACTAGAAATGTGGAGGTATTGGTGGCCTGGACCCAATTCAGGTGTTTGAACTCATGGTTTTCTTGTGTGCTTTTGCATTTCATGAAGCAGAAGTGCAAGAAATACATTCACAATGATGTCTTTGCATGACTCACTAATCAGTTGTGGCTCCAAGAGTGCTTGAAAGGTGCTTAAAAACAGCCTGCATCTCTCCCTGGGTGTGCAGGTGATCTCCGTATGTGGATGAGTCGGTCACGAAGTCATGCCCAGAGAGAGATCTGCTCTCTAAAAATATCCTGGAAGCAAACAAGAAAAAAGATCTGCTGAGGTCCAAGGACGATTCTGACCTTTAGGCTGCCATCTAATACTCTGCCCAAATTCTGGACTGTTTGCTGCAGACAGGTTCTGAGATCTTACTCGGACAACGACTCTAGTCCTGTCCCGAACAAGAGAAAACTACTGTATCTGAGGTGCTGGATTTGATGAGGGCTTGTGTGTCTGTCACAAATGCATATTCATGTACACCTGCCAGAAAAATGGTGTGGTTGACTTGGGTATATGAAATTAGTTTTCCCTGCTGACTAATTGGAGAACTTTTAGATCCTGATGGGGAATTTCTTTAAAGGAAGACTTGTTCCTGTGCTTACGGTGGGCACAATTTCCCTCACTTTGGATCGGCAGAATGTTAATTAATTAATCCTTAATCTGCCGCTCTCTGGAAATTTCAGGGATCAAAGCTACTTGTCAACCTGCTGTGGATTTCCAAACTGGATTTTGGATTTTCTTCCACAGATCAGAGGGCAATTTATGCAAATTCTCACACGTAACATGGTTGCAATGAACAGATGGGGAGGGGAGGAGAAGGGGAATCTGATCACCTCTCTTGCGGCAGTAGGCAGTTTGGCTTGTGGTAACAATGCCTCTGGAACAAAGGGTCCTCTATGCTCCGCATCTGGTAGGCAGATAGCCAAAAATGCTGTAGCAGTAATGGTCATTCAGGTCTTTGGTGGTTCATTTGATATTTGCCAGGTGCCTGCGGTGCAGTGCAAGAGCGGGCAGGAACACCTGGACAGGCCATCCAGCTCACCTGTGGCACGGAGCAGGCTCTGTCCCTTGCCCGAGTCTCATTCCCAGAGTTTTGAGAGCGGCTCTGCAGAGCTGGGTAAGAAGCGTCCTCCAGGACCCGTGTGGGCACAGCTTGCCTGCTCCCAGGAGCTGGGCTCTGGGTCAGTGCATCCTCCTCCCCAGAATCAGCCTGTCCTGTTTGAGCAGGCGGGTGAACCTCGTGGGGTTGCTGATGCCCTCTCTTGACAGGATGGCCAAGTCATTTCTAGATCCTTTTGGTTTACATTCCCTGTGTTGAAGCCGACTTGCCAGCTATTATTCTTCTGCCTGATTTTTCTACAACTTTGTTGCCATGGTTCCTTCCCGGACCAGCCAAGACATCTTTAGGTGCTGTTCAGGTGGAAGATGCCTGTTTTCTCCAAAGCCTTTGCTTGCATATTTACAACCATCTTCAAGATCTGCCCACGTGGAAGTGCATCCAACATTTCTCATCAAACTTGTGTTGGAAATTCTATTATTATTTTTTTAGTCTACATGAGGCTGCCATTCCTCTGCAGACACCTATGACTGTCCCAGGAAGATTGAAAGATATTGGAGTGGGACTAAGCCATTGAAAAAAATCAGGCCTTTTGGCCAAGGCCGGGTGGATTGGATTGTACTGTGTTCTGTTTTGGTATGAAATGCCTCATATCTGTGCACCTGAATATTTTGGCTAGGCTGAGGGCTGCTTTGGTGGAGAGTCTCTCTCTGAGACCTGTGACTGTCGCTTTCCCTTCCTGTCACCACCACACTGCTCTCATCAAAACCAGGTGCTGGTTTGAGAAGTGCCTGTCTCCTCCTCTCGGGGAGGGGCTGCTTGCTGCCCTCCCGCAGGAGGTCTTAGCAGTGCCAAATCCATGGAGGATTAGAAGAGCTTCTTCCCCAGGGACTAACCTTTTTTCACTTTCTGAACATGTTACCTCCACTGAGCCAAAGCCTTTCTCTTTCTTCCACTGCCATTTGGTTTTCCAAATCCAGAGCAAGCCACTGGAGACAGAACTGAGAGGGGGTGGTGTTGGACAGTTTGGGCTTAAGGCTCAGGGCTGTGGTACCTACCCCTGAACTACGAAGTACCTGCCAAAGAAGTTGTCTCCTGTGGAAGGGTTCCTTGGGAAGGGTACACCTAAAGAGCAAGAGTCACTGCTCTTGGGACACCCTCTTTTTTCCCTTGACATTTTTGACCCTCATGGCTAAACACAGGGAGAGAGATCATTCTTCAAAATTGACAAACCTTGAACTTCTAACCTGAAACGCTGGATAATTGAAGCTTGGACCAGCAAGTTAAATTGTTCCCTGGGAGAGAGCCTTGACCACTAAGCTAAACAGTTTTTTAGTAAAGTGATCTGCTTCTTTGACTGTGTTTAAAGAAATGAAACAAATATTTATTTAAGGAGGGGGGGGGGAAGAATGGGGAGAAAGACAATTCACCCAGCAAAAAAAAGCCTTTGTTAAAGTACAGTTATGGTCATAGATTATTTCTACACCCTGTTAAAAATGAACTTAGGGGTGTTTCTGAAACTCTTAACTGCTGTTTCCCACACACTTCTACATCCAGTTCTCGGGTAGTTGACCTGTTTTGTCTCTGCCAACCATGGGGGACTGGCTGGAGAGGGCACCTCCATTCCTGGAGGGTTGGGACCCCCTTTCTGCCTATTCCCAAATATCCCTGTTCCCCCATCCTCCACACCCCTGGCTCCGCGTCTCCTCAGTCCCTCACAGCCCGCTTCCGCCCAGGCCTGCTGCCTCCCTGTGAGGGGATGAGGCAAGATGGCGTCTCTTTCCCCCCAGAAGCAGGGCCGGGAGGAGGACGCGGTCGGTGCGGGAGGGCTCTCGCTCTCAGCCCTCACTCCTCGCGGTGCGAGCCCCCCGTGGGCGATGGCGGTGCGCCTGGCCAGGCCGGCGGGAGGGCGCGGGCCCCGGCCTGGAGGGCGGGCGCGGCCCCGGCGGTGCCCTCCCGCGGCCGCCACGCCTGCCATGCCCGCGAGGGCGCCGCCGCTGGCGGGGCGGGCGCAGCGGGGCGGCTTTGTGCGCGGCGCTAATCCGGGCGGCAGCTGCCATTGGCGGCCGCGTTGCCATGGCGACGGCCCCGCCGGCGGCCGCCTTTGTTGGGGCCCGGCGCGGCCCAGCCGGGAACGGCCCGGCGGCGGGAGCGGGGGCTCGCTTCGCCGCCACAATAGCTGCCCACCGAGGGCCGCCGCTCAGGCTCGGTTGTGGCTGCGGGCTCGGTGCGGGCCCGGCTTGCCCCCTGTGTGGGGCTGCCGGGGTCCGGCCCGGGGCAGGAGCCGGCCGTCCCCTCGGCGGTGAGCGCTTCGTGCGAGGGGCCGCCCGGGTGTTCGGGTAGTGCCAGGCCTCGGGGATCCCGGCGGGCTGCGGCAGCCGGTGTCCGGCCCCTCCCAGCTCCACGCCGCGGGAGGCGGTGGCAAGAGCTCAGAGGGACCTGGCGCGAGGCTGGACCCCCTGGGCGGGGTGCTGGAAATGGCGGCTCCCCGTGGGCACAGGTGAGGCCCTTCTGGCTCCAGTCTGCAGCCTGTCCCACTGGCCTTTGTAGGCTCCAGCACTGCCTCTGCAACCCCCGGGGTTGCAGGGCCCTGCTTTATCTGTGTGCTGTCCGAGACCACCCAACTCATCTCACCTGTTGCCTTGGAAGGAGACAAGAAGATGCTCATGTATAGGTTTTGTTGGCAATAAAAAACACCAGTTGTAGCTATACATAGAGTTGGGGCCCTAGAGTTGAGTGGGGTGAGACTATTTCACATATTAAGTGTATATACACATAGATATCTGTCTGTCTTAGATTTAGTTCATGGTGGGAAACAGCTTCCAAATAGAGTATGTGTGTTATTGTAAATATGTTTTTGCAAGATGAGTGCATTTTGGGGTGCTGGGTAGACACCTGATCTCAAAGCGCCAGCAGAAACTTAGAAAAAAGCTCAGACGGAGGAAGGGTGCAGCTATCCTCTCGGCGTACGGAGGGCAGTTTGGGATGAAGCGGTTGCATGTCTCCCAGCTCCAAGTGCTCAAGCACCACAGGAGCGCCCGGGCCATTGCCGTGAAGAGGTTTTGTGTGTGGATGTGCGCTGGGCTCTGCCGCTTGCAGCTGCCTCTGCTGTCCAGGCTCTGCGAAGAAGAGGTGGTTACTGGGGCTGGTCAGACAGAGTAAGTCAGCAGCTGGGCTGTGCTCATCCCCACTGTGTTTTTCTTTCTTGTGCCCATCTCCCATTGCCATGGGTTTGTGTGCTGCAGCTGCCTGAGTTGAAGTCTTCGGGAGCGGCACCGCTGCAGAGTGTCACTGAAACAGCTTTCTCCCGATTTACTGGGGAGGAGGAGAACTATGTGCCCAGCCTTTCTGAGAACTAGACAGAGGAGCGGATCTAACTTAAAAAATTAACAAAAACAGACAGTAAAATTTCTTGCAATATTTTTAAGCCATGTCAGGTTTCCCCCCAGCACATCCCATTTGTGCCGGCACTGTGAAGGCCAATGGTGCAGGGGCAGGAGCGAGCGGCGGTGAGGAACGGCAGCGTGATGAGCTGGCTGTGCCTTGGGAAGCTGCTGAGGAGTTGCTTCAGGTCTGTGTGAAGTCTAACATCCCCTGTGGCTCCGGCTGGATGCCTGGCACATTTCTCAGGTGTTTGTTAGCTTGGCCGAGGGAGGCTGAGCCACGATGGGAAGAGCGCAGGATGAGTGGGAGCCAGGTTGTCTGTTGTCACCTGGCTCTTGTGTGGGGTGGTCATGTTGGACAAGCTCAAGGGCATCAGAGATGATCTCTGTCTGCTCGTGGTGGCACTGGAAACGTTAGCAAGGGCTCCTTCCTTTCTTGTGGTACTGAGGTGGAGCTGGGTGTCCCGTCTTGTCCTGGGGGACTGAGGCTAGGAGCCCTTTCCCTTCCCTGACTCGGGGGCTGTGAGTTCTCCACGAGTGAAGCCAGTAGCTGCCTGCACTGGGGAATGGGCAGTGCTCTGCCCTCACTGGCAGGCTCTTCCGGAGATGGCAGCAATGCAGATGCTTCCCAGGGACAAGGCAAGGGAGCAATCCTTCCACGGAGTTGGGGGCACACAGGGCTGACTGCTCGGAGAGCTGCTGTCTCGCACAGAGGAGGAGGAGGAGGGCCAGGGCAGCTGCTGGCCGGAGACAGCCGCCGCCTCCCCTGAGCACTTGCATGTCCAGTTTCATAATCGGATTAAGGCAGTGGTATTAGAGAGGAGGGATGGGTCAGTGGGACAGGTTTACACTGGGGCTTACACGGAGGGGATTGGAAGTGTATTTTTTAACCCTGCTGGGCCTGACCTGCGGAGTGGTGCAGATGCATCTCTGCAAGGCAACACCCAGCGGGAAGATGGGGGGGAAAAATGGCACCAGGCGGTGATGTGCTCGCAGGGGAGGAGAGCAGCCCCAGGCCGGCTGGGGGATGGGAGCTGGCTGCCCCTCCCCCCGGGAAGGCAGCCCTGCTCAGGCCTTGCAGTAAATTTGCTCTAATTACAGCCTCCAGCAGTGGGAAACCTCACTTAGAGGAAAGGCTCCGCTGGGGTGGGGGTGGGGGCGCTTCCCAGCTTTCCCAGGCAGGCTCTGTTGTCTGAGGCCTCCGCTTCCCCTGTCGCTGGGAGGCCCCTTATTCCTCTCCAGCTTTGCTTCTCTCCCCCCTTTTAGTTCTCCTCTCCTTTGAGGCTGGGATTTGGGAACAATGCCTTCCCTGCTCCTTGCCCCCTGGCTGGAGCCGCAGGCAAACAATCAGGGTCGCTTGCTGCCAGGGGCCAGGCCGAGGGGGCTCAGCCTGGCAGCACCTGCCCCAGGCTGGTGGGGGGACCATGCTGGTTGTGGCTTGGGGCCATGCCTGGTGTGGTAGCTGGTGTGCGTGTGTGCATGTGTGTGCACACGCTGTTTCCTTCTTGGGGATGGGAGGTCTCATCTTGATTCCTTCTGGTTTGGGGAGGCCCGGGAAGCTCTGCACAAATGTGCTGAAGGATGCTCATGGCAACGGCAATAATCTGATCTGGAGCTCTTCTCTTTGCAGGTGGATGATGCGATGCTGATGTTCGACAAGACAACCAACCGACACCGAGGTGAGAGCGGTCTTCTGGCCGTAGGAGAGGGAACTGCGGAGGGTTTGCCTCCTGCCTTGCCTAGGGAGGGGTTAGTATCCCAGCAGCAGGGCATGCGGGTCGCAGCTGCTCTTTATCTTGCCTCCAGTCATCCCATCCTTTTGCATCTGCATCCTTTACCAGCGTCCCTTGCAGCACAGAGAGCTTTTGTCCAGTGTGTTTCCTGTGCTGTAAACTTGCCGAGTTGCAGATATGTGAGAGGAGGCGGACCCCTCCCCTGCCCACTTACCTCCATGGCTCCAGCCTGCAGTGTGTGTCTTACCTTGTCCCGGGTAATCTGAGCTCTGGGAAAGCTGACACGAGAGCCTGAAGACTGCCTGCCTCTCGCGCCTTCCTCGGCTCAGAGCCCGCTTGCACTCCCAGGTCACCTTTTCTTACCCGAGTCTTGCTGGTGGAGTCTGGTTAACAGGATGGGAACAAGGCTGTAATATTTGTGCTATCCGGATCTGGTCCACCCATGGGTGTCCCTGCCTCACGCTCTCCTGGTGAGTCTTCAGACTGATTGCCCTGGAGCACGGCAGGACTCAACACCAGCAACCATTGCACCAGCTCAGAGATGTGCTGGCAACAACTTAACCTGCAAACCGAGCTTTGGTGTCTTCTAAATCAGGGCCAGTAGCAGCCCTGTGCTGGGCCACTCTCATGTCTGTGTGTTGTTTGAAGGACTTCTGAGCACCTCTGCCTCCAGATCAGCGAGGGAATGCTCCGTTCCACTCTCGCTACATTGTGTGCCCTTCAGGTTTTTGCTTTTTTTCTAAAGCCGTTAAATCTCTGATTGCCTGGCCTAGGATGTTGTTCCAGCTTCATCTTAAAAGGGAAGAAGTGTTAACCCCTGTTCCTCCATGGGCACCTCCCAGTCCAATTAGTCACTAGCCCAACTGAAGAGTTGTGGGGCGTTTTGGAGCAGGGAGAGCTGCTAGCCTCTGTGTTGGCAGCATGGGGCTTCTGTCCAGGGCACAGCAGGCCTGGTGGGGCTCTGATGGGGCTCAGGACTGGTTTTGGCATTAGGGTTTTGCTCTTGAACTCCTGAGCCCCTCTGCTTGTGGGTGTTGAGGTGAACAGTGTGAAACTGCTTGGGCACAGACAGATGGAGGAGTTTACGGAGAGAGAGTTTCCTGGCAGCATGGAGAAAAAGTGGGGTTCTGGGCAGCAGATCCCTGTCTGTTTTAAAAAGTTATTTTAAAAGCACCATGGAATTGGCCAGTTCTGGAAAGCAGAAAGCTCTGCTTAATCCCAGCTTGCTTGTAAGGCAAGCTTAAAGACATCCTCCCACCTGCCTCAGTTTTCCGGAAACGGCTGCAGTCAGCTGAGAGGAGTTTAGTCTGCCCACCCGAGCTAGTCTTTGCCAAAACTGTCAGCAGAGGGGTTGGTGAGAGAAAGGAGGTGTGAGTGTGGGCCAGGGGCCAGGAACATCCTGTCCTGTTTTACCCCAGATACTAACCTTACTTTAGTGAAACTTTGCAAATCGCTTTGCTTGTTTATATCTGTCTTGCTCTGTTCAACTGCATTGCTGATATTTGCCTGCCTATACAAGGCTTTATGACTGGTGACTGAAGAGGAAACGTGCAGGGTGTTACTGCTGGTGGAGTGTGTGTTTAGCGAGGATGGTGATGTCCTGGCAAGCAGCTGTTCATTTCTCCACCGACTTTCTTTGTGTGAGCGTCTGTCTGCTAGGATCCTCCCCAGCATTATCAGCCATGTGGTTTGCCTTGCAAATAGCAAAGTTTAAAAAAAAAATATGCTTGTTTTGAGAGCAGTTGGGTTCAGAGAGGGTGGGAAGTACAGGATAAGGAGGAAAGGGGAATCTATAAGAGAATGCTCCTGTTCTTGTGCATAAAAGCAGGATTTGCTGGAGAGGGAAGATGAGTGACAGCTGTTTTAGAAAGGGCTGATTATACCATCCTAGAAGCCTGTGGCTCTTTCTCTTCTGCCAATAAAAGGATGTGGGTAGCGGGTACAAACTGTGCAGAGCTCTGACCTGATCAAGTAGTTTTGCCTTTTCTTCAGGTTTTGGGTTTGTCACATTTGAAAGTGAAGACATTGTGGAAAAAGTGTGTGAAATCCACTTCCATGAGATCAACAACAAAATGGTGAGTGCCTGGGTAGAACCCAGGGGAGGAGGGACGGAAACACAGAATGGAGAACGGGGCAATGGCACAGGGGCAGGGTGTGAGGCACTTGGGTCCTGACACACTTTCTCTGCAGTGTGGAGAAACAGACATTGGCTGGAGTCTCTTCCCCAAAATCACAGCAGCCAGTCTGAGAAAGAAACTCACTGTGGAGGTGAACCAGCACAATACTGAGCTTTCAAGGAGAAGAGCTAACTGTAACGAGGAATTGTGCGGTAGTTGGAGGTTTCAAAGTTACATGAAGCTTCTTTGTGGCCTGGGAAGGGGGCATGTTTTACTTTTATTCAGAAGTGAGGAAAATTAGGCTTTGAGGCCCTAGTGCAGGGCCAGGCAGAGCGTCAAGGCTTGCACCAGGAGGAGAAAAGCAGTGGTTTGAGCTGCCCATTGCCTGCAGTGGCTGCTAAGTGAGAGGGAGGGCTGGCAGCGTGCAGGCCAGAGGCAGGGACGCTAGGGAAGGACAGCGGGACAGGCTGCTGGCGGTGGCCAGGGCTGGGATTGCCCTCACTGTGGGCAGCCCTGCCTGGCCTGCAGCCCGGCTGCTGGCAGTACTCTGTGCCGGTGGCAGCTGAGCCTGATCCTTACTTTCTTGTGGCAGGTGGAGTGTAAAAAAGCCCAGCCGAAGGAGGTGATGTCCCCAACAGGCTCAGCACGAGGGCGGTCCCGAGTCATGCCTTACGGGATGGATGCCTTCATGCTTGGGATCGGCATGCTGGGTAAGCCCAAGGACAGATCTCTTCCCCAGCTCCTGGTCGTGCCAGGCAGGAGCTTAGAGGTTTTATTCCGAGAGCCAGCAAGGCGGTCAAGGGCAGCTCTCCCTGGTGTAAGGCCGGGGATGCTGGGGGTGCGCCAGGACCTGTTTGCGATCACGACTTGCCCTCTGGTGGCACCTGGAAAAACTGCGAACTTGTCACTGCTGCCCTGTGACAGCTGGAGCTGGCAAGACGCAGCCATGTGCTGGGCAGCAATGGCCCTTTGCAGCTCCGTTAATGGTCCTGCAGTGGTTAATGGTCCTACAGCATAGAGACTGTAATTCTTTAACGGCTCTTGTGGAATAGGATGTAACTACATAGCTGAACTGAGTGTGGAGTAATCTGTGCCCAGGCATCTTCCTCCCACACTTCTACAGGCTTTCTGATGAATTAGTTGATTAAAGAGCCCCCAAGCTTCCACTTAAAACAGTCGTCCATATAAATGTCCTCACTGCTGTTTAAAGACTGTAAAAATGCCCTTAAAGTTCTAGTTAAGCCTTGTCTCACTTTGTTCCCTCCTGCTCAGGGACAGCAAGTATCCGGTATTGCAAGGAAAACCATACACTTATCGTGGGACTGTCTTGTAAGGAGAAATTGGTGACAAGCAGGCTGGGTTTCATGCCTGTCAATGATTCTAAGGCAAATGTGTTAAGATAAAAAGATTAAAAAGAAAAAAAGAAAAATGTCCTCTGTAGCCCCCACTTCCAGGTCTATAAACCCTTGTGCCTGGATCTGAGAGTCAAGCATGATCCTTCCAGTGCAGGTGCTGTTCCTGGTTTCTCTCCCTCCCTCTATTCGTTCTAGCTAGGCTTGAGCTGAACCAAGAGCGCACTGTTTGCTCAGGATCATTGCTGGTGTTGCTGGGCAGGGTGTACTCAGCCTGGCTCTCTTTGCTAAGCCTGCTGAGTAGCAGTTAGTCACTGAACAAAACCCCAAAAAGGGCATTTTTTCCCCCAATGTTTTCACTTGACTTACTGAAGGAAAATAAATCTCCAGCTTGTGGTTTTGGGTTTTGCCTTTTCTAAGCCATCTGAATTTAAAGCAGCAAGGCTCAAGCTGAGTCATTGGGAAATCCACGTACTCAGGTCTTGGGAGATCTCAAATCAAATATTAATCTCCCAGTCAGTGCCCTGCGTTCTCACAGGCTTGTTCTGTATAGGTGGTCAGCTTCCTGGGGAACGGCAGGAATTGTCCTCCTGCCCGGCACCAGGCAGAAGTGTTCTGCCTGTATTTGTTCGCACTTCTAGTGCAAAAGTGACTCAGAGCTATTCAGCCGTTCAAATGCCCCCACTTCCCTGGTCTCCTCCTATTTGTAAATCCAGCTGATGCATCAGAAAGCCTTAGTCTGCAGAGCTGTGATTTTCTGAGAAGGAAATCTCCATGTCCTTACATGTTTGGAGTGAAGAAAAAACTAAACGAGCCTGCTAAAACTCGGTAAACGTGCAAGTCTGCGGAAGACTCTGCCCAACGATTTCCTGGGGTTTCTGCTATTAGGCCTACTTGTGCTTTCTAACACTAATGTGCAGCAGCTGGGCACTGAGGACATGGACCCTGCGAGCTTGCAGTAACAGAGCTCTTTTCTCTTCCCTCAGGTTATCCAGGCTTCCAAGCTGCCACCTACGCAAGTCGAAGTTACACTGGCATTGCACCTGGCTACACTTACCAGTTCCCTGGTGAGTGGTGCTCCCTGCTTGGCTTTTTGGTCTGCCTTCAGGTGACGGGAGTCCCTGGCATGATCTGTGACCCAGGCTCTGCCCCTTTCACCCTTTCCCCTGTTTGGTCTTTCTTTAAATTGGAGACGGATGTGGAAGGGGGAGGGGAGAAGCCCTGGAATAGGTGGGAACAGCCTGTCCTTCATTAGGATTATCCTCACACTCCAGTGGCAGGAAAAGCCCAAGGCTGCTCTGATGCCCTTTATGTTAGCCTCCTCCATAGGGCTGCTGCTGTGACACAGAAGGGCCCCTGCAGCTCTGCCTGTCTCGCTGCCTTTGTGTATGTCTGTCTCTCTTTACCAGAGTTGCCACTGCTCTGAAAGTAGCACAGAATTTTAAAACATGCCTTTCCATGGGCCAGGGAACTCCTAGGCACCCAAAATGCAGGTGCCTGCAATGCTACAGTTGTGTTCTGAACAGCACCTGGACCACTCGCAGCCTCCAGAAGACATGCTGGGGCAGTGGGCTGCAGGTCCCCCGCAAACTGGGTGGCTTCAAGCTCCCAACCCTGCCATGTGCTCAGAATGGGGACTTTGCAATCAATGGCTGGAACCTGCTGTGCTGCAGCTACTCAGAGCTTTCTGGGGCCTCTTCTCCCTCCCGTTCTCTGCGAGGCAAGGGAATGAGGCAGAGCACGCTCAGGGAAAAGACTTGCTATTTTCTAGAGAAGCGGCAACTCTGAGCATCCCTTCCTTACTCCATCCCTCAGTGTGATGGTTTATATATGAAATCTTGGTGTTAGGGGCTGGGAAGGGGAAATTTCCTCTTTGCCTGAGGCAAGCCCAGGCTGACTGTGGCTGAAAGTTGCTGTTGCCTCCTAGCTGTCTGGAAGTTCTCTGTGAATCCAGTTTTTGGGTCTCAGTTGCAGTGGCTTCAAGTGCCTCATTGTAAACCCATGCCCAGATGAGTGTGGCACACACTGAGCACCCACTGGCATGGCATCCAAGAGGTCGGATTGAATGGGTCGCAGAAGGGTGCTCCAGGGCAGATCTGAGGCTGCACAGTGAAGCTTGCAGTTGCCCTGCCTTGGCCAGATTTATTCTAAGGATAAATGGATCCTTTCAGGCTCCAGGGCAGGAGTCCAGCACCTTTCAGCACCAGTTATAAATTAGCTTAAAGAAGGCACTGGCCTGGTCGCACTCTGGCTGCAGGCTGCTCCCCCAGCGGACCCTGGCTGCTGTCTCTCTGCTGGGTCTTCCTTGGGGCGTTTGACAAGTTCCTAAGCTGTCTTGCATTTTATTTTTAGAGTTCCGTGTAGAGCGGACCCCTCTCCCGAGTGCCCCCGTCCTCCCTGAGCTCACAGGTCAGTCCCACTCATTTCCTAAACTCACAGGCTGGAAGGGGAGAAGGGGGCTTTGGGCTGTTCCAGTGGTGTCACTGCTCCACAGCCTGGTGCAGTTAGACTGGAAATGTTCCTTATTTCCTCTTCCATCTGTACAAGCTCTATCCAAAGCGGGGGCTGGAAAGATGGAGAGGCAATCAGAGCTGTGTGTATTGCCTCTGAGAAGGGCAATGCAGGTCATACCAAATGAAGGCATGTAATCCTTAGATGGCCTTTCCTGCTGCTTGCCTTGTTTTTAGCTACTTGCCCCAGACTGGGTGTAAACCAGATATGGAAGACTGCAGAGAGCAGGGTGACTTCTCAAAGGTCTACAAATGACCTTAACCTGAGCTGCTGCAGGGACGAGATTTGGAGTGCTGGGAGGAGGGAGAGGGTGTGGGGGCACTCCTGGTTACTCTAATCCCATTTCCTTGTGCAGGAGGGGCTGCAGGGAATGCTCTCCCTGTTCCAGGTGGTGCAGCTCCCCAGCTACTCCCACACGGGCTTCCCAGACCAGAGAAGTGAACATGGTGGGACTTTACAGTAAAATCCCGCAGTGCTCATAGGGAACTGTGGAATGAAACGGGGCCGAGGACCATTCTCCAGGGACTAGTGCTGGCTCAGTCTCCTCACAGTGCAAATACCCTCTGGATCCTCAGCCCCTGGGTTGTGTGGAGTGTGTTCTCCCTAGGTGATGCTCCTTCTGTCGACTTTCCCTTCCATGGCCATGTTTTCCCCAGCTGTGTCCTGTCCGTGGTTTTTGTCGTAGAAAAGCAGCTTTGTGTAGCACCCTGCTCCCCATGTGCCAACTCATTTCCATGGTGTTCCTCCTCTCCAGCGCTTCTTTGCCCCCACCTGTTTCAGGGTTTGAATCTCTCTGCAATGAGGGTGTGGAAAAGCTTCCTGAGAAGCTCTCCTGGAATTATCAGTACAAACAGGCTTGAAAGGGGGTTTCTGTGGCACAGAACTATATCAATCCTCAGGGAGTCTCCATTCCTGAGGATGCTGAGGTTGGCAGCCACCAATGAACGGATTGCCTCGAGGGAGGTAGAGGGAGACTAAATCCTCGTTCCCTCTTAATAAAACCCTTCCCTGACACCATGTATGCAACTGCATAAGCACCTGACCCCCACCTCTGGGCCTTTTGGTTGCCAAGCAAAGGAGTTGTGGGCCCAGTATGTATTTACATGTGTCTTTTTCAGCAAAACCCATAAAATTTGTAGAGGAACACTGATGACTTGGCAAAAGTGCTTTTCCCTCCAAGGTCCCTTCCTTGTGCGTCTTCCTAGTGAAGGTGAATTGCCTGGGGCCTGGCTGTCACCGGAGGCTGGGGTGCACCAGGGCTCTGAACAACAAGAAGTTATTAATGCTGCTGTCCTGGCTGGGTGCCATGTTAGCTTACAGTCCTGAGTGTCTCACTGAAGTACCAGCTGGGGATCATGGCATTCTTCCCTTCCCGTTACGCTTACCTACTGTTAAACAGTCACTGTGCAGCCTCTTGGCTAGGCCAAGAGCTGCGATTCCCATGTATAGGCTGGAGTTGGTCCCATGAAGGGCAGGGCTCCCTTCGTTCCTACAAAGGCCCAGCGAGCTGTGCAGTGCTCGAGGGCCCTTGTGCCTTCAAGTGGATGTGTGTGTGTAAATGGGCTGCGCTTTATGGGCTTGGCAAGTGGAACTGAGATGAGGGGATGGCAAAAGCAGGGATGATTGCTCCAGCACGCAGGGCACTAACATGCAGGTGCTTTGTCATCACAACACAAACCTGGTATCTTAGCAGATAGACTGCAAAGGCAAGAAGGTTGTTCCTGGAATAAGAACTGGCATGTTCTTGAGAAGACCTGGCCTCCTTTCTCAGTAAAATTGTATTCATTCAGCTGTGTGGTAGGGACTTGAAGCAATGATGGGGCAGGAGGATGGCTGCCAGCAGCCTTTCCTCCCCGGAACAGCATCTTTGGGGGTGCTGCGAAGCAGCAACATGCTCACATTGGCCCAGGGCCTGTAATGAGCGGCTAACCCAGATATAAGCCTCATATGACGTTTGCTTGAAACAGGCCGGTGCCTGCTACTAAATATTCCCTTATAAGCTAGCCTGGGTTTCAGCCTTAATGCGATTGATTTGTTCTGACCTCTTTTTATGGTGCTCTAAACAGAACCACAGTGAATTTCACATTCAAGCATGAAATGCTGACCCAGTCATTTTAAGGTCAAAGAGAAACATACTGGCTAGATGCCTCTTGCCCTGAGGGCTGGATGCCTGTGGCAGTAGAGTTGGGAATTAGAACTGCTACATATAAATTAAGACTTACTGTTTTAATTAAGCCGTTCCTAGTTCCTGCTCCCTAGGTATATGTTTTCTGCTCTTCTTCAGTGAACGGCAAGGGGTTGAACAGTTCAGGAGCAAAACTCAGAGTGGGGAGGATGGTGCATCTTGAGAAGAGGGGAGAAAGAGGCTGTTAAACTGCTATTCAAGAATAGTACCAAGGGACAGAGAGGAGGGGCCAAGCCTCAGGATACTGCGCTGCCAGCCGCTACGTTTCTCCACATTTGCAGCCAAAATCTGGATCTGTAGCTTCAGATTAACTGCATCTTGCAAGCTAAGTAGCAACAGGATACATGTGAAATTGCCCACTTCTGGTTCAGCTCTTCCACATTGTGCCCTCAGCTGCTGCAGGTGAGGGCTTAGCAGAGCATGGCTAGTGAGTTTGCCCAGACATTCGCTGTGCAAAAGGATACCGATAAATGCAGGGCTGTGCACTCCCCTGTTGTCATCCTCGGATGTCCTATGTGATGCACTAAGCTCATACATCTGTGTGGGCCTGGTATTTTGCAGCAGGAAAGGAAGGCTTCTGTTGAGGAGTTTCCCATGTAGCCACAGTGCCCCTGAGATGCCTGTTCCCTCTTTTCCAGCAATCCCCCTCACTGCGTATGGACCAATGGCAGCAGCAGCGGCTGCGGCAGCCGTGGTGCGAGGGACAGGTAACTGCCACTTTCCTCCCCAGCACGGTGTTCTGTCACGGAGGTTTGCGAGGGGCTGCGGGAGGGGGGTGGGATGGGGTTGCATTTTTGGGATCTTCACCCTGTAGTTTTGCTGCCTTCCATAGGTTCCACCCCCAGTCGCACCGGTGGATTTCTGGGCACCACCAGCCCTGGGCCAATGGCAGAGCTTTATGGAGCCGCTAACCAGGACTCAGGGGTCAGCAGTTACATCAGCGCTGCCAGTCCAGCCCCGAGCACCGGCTTTGGCCACAGCCTAGGGGTGAGTGTTCCCTGCTGGGCTCTGTGCAGGGGGAGGAAGATGGAGAGTGGCACGGCCAGGGGAAGGGGCTGCATCTCCACATGGTGATGGAGGTGAGCAGCAGTGAGCGGCCCCCTCTCAGCCCACAGCCTGCCTTCTGGTTAAGAAATACCACCTGCCGCAGCATCTGCCATGCCACCGAGCCCCAGACCACAGATGGAAGGTGCAGGATGCAGCAGTTCACTTGGGGCCTGCATCCCTGGGCTCCGCTGGCTTTCCCTCGCCACCACGCAAGGTCCTGATCTCCAGACCTTTTCCTGATCTGGCCCAGACTTTCCAAGAGCCCGTCTTGGCCCTGATGAAGTGTTCTGCAGGGTGATCTGCTCTTTAGACCTGGCACCTCCAACTGAAACCAGCTTTCCCAGCATCTGGGCCATGACTGAATTTGTTGTGGTAATAATTCTCCTTCACTTTTCTTTTGTTTGCTTAAGAGTGGGGTTTGAACTCTTTCTTTGCAGGGTCCCTTGATTGCAACAGCTTTTACCAATGGGTATCACTGAAGCTGGGGACCAAGGAGGCAGGAGGTAAGAGAGCTTTGAACAGGAACAGGTAATCAGAGAAGTTCTGAGCTTGCCCCTGAGCTTGGGCTCTCAGCAGGAGCTGTGGATGCCACTGTGAGGCTGGCTGGCCTGACCCAACCTGCGGGAGGAGTCCTAATGCCAGCTTGGGGCTCTCTTCTGCACCAGAGGCTTGGCAGGCTGGGTTTCTACCTTACGCTTCCCAGGCTGGGAGTGCTGTGGAGAGATCGCTTAGTGTCTGGGTGCAGAGGGGAAGGAAGTGGGAGCACCAACAGAAAGGTCTGCAGGGTTGGCCAGAATCACAACCCACTGGTGATCCTGAGAGATAAGCTTGGCTCACCTGTGTGGCTGGGGAAGCCTCCTCCGTGCAGGTGGTTGTTCTCACTGCTGCTGAGATGACTGTCTCTGGGGAGTGAGGTTTCTCCTCTTCTGCCTGGGAGAAGGGCAGAAGGAAAATCTCTCTGATCAGTTCTGTTTCAGGTCCTCGGATCGGCCTGAGAGGGAACTGGTGGATGGTCTCCCTTTGGTTTGCAAACGTGGCTGAAGTTAGCTGGCTTAAAATTAAAATTAAAAAAAAAAAAAACAAAAAAAAAAACCCACCTTTTCAAAAAGGAGGGCAAAAACTTGCAGGGAAGGGTGTCCAGACAGGAGCTCATGGCAGCCTGGCAGGGCACCGAGCTGAGCGCTGGAGCAACAGCTGGACCCCGCTACGTCACAGGCCTCCTGGGGGCCGGGAGTGCTGCAGGTCCAGGCAGGCACGCTGCACGGCATGTGGGGCCCTGCTTCCCAGGCCTGCATGATGCCATTAAAGACAGAAGCGTCTCTGCCATGCCCTGTCGCTGTGCCAGTGAGATGCAGAGCAAGTCTGCGTTGGGGCAAGTTTGGGCAGCAAGTATTTCTGTTGGATCACACCGGAAGAAAACCCCAAGAGAGAAGCTGTTGGTTGTTCTAGATCCTGTCCCTTCCTTCCCCTGCTGTGTCCTGCAGATTCCCCAGTGACCTAACCGAGGACAGCGGCTGGAGGATCTGGTGAGCCTCGGGAGATGAGCCAAGGTTACCTTTTTCTTGAATCAAACTGCACACTGCCGGCTGGCTGCCAGGCTCCTGCCGCCCTGCCCTGATCTCTCCCTTTGACCAGACCACACTGGACTGAACCCGAGGAGATCATCTCGCTTTCTTACTAACCACCGACGGTTTACGCTTCCCCCCTCCCTGCCCCCAGCCCACCAGTTCTTCTTTTATTTATTTTATTAGCTGTTAGTTTTATTTTTTTATTTTATTTTTTTATCTTTTTTTGGGGCTACCCCTTCTTTTTGTTGTTTGCTCTTTCCCGAGCTAGTAGACATATTTTATGAATTGGCTTTGTGATTGTGTTAGGTAGTTTTTATTGAGGAGTATTTTTATTTGGCTTTGAAACTGTTTTGAATATTTTCAACTCTGTTGTTGTTGTCGTCAGTGTTTTTAAAGCACGGTATGTAACAAGAATGCAGTTCTGAAGGGAAGAAAGAGACACAGAGAGAGCAAAGGCTGAGAGGAACTGATGTATTTCTATTTTTTTTTAAAGAAACTGTTTTTAATTGTTTCTGTTTTGTAAATGTGAGGCTTTGAAAAGTGTGAAACTCCAAGGATCTGAAAATGTTGGACATCGCTATGGAACAAAACAAATGTATATTTTGCTAAGTGAAAAACACTATCGTTACAGCTGAAAGATTTTTTTTTTTCCTAGGTTTAGTTTTACGTGGGGTTTTCTTTTTCCTCCTGTATAATATGTAAATATCGCGAGCTGAACCTGGCTGCTGCCTGCAGCCTGGCTCCAAGGAGCAGCTCCAGGTCCTGGACTTGGTGCCGCAGTGTGAGCAATATTCTCCAGCAGAATCCTGACAGGACTCCGTTCTTTTTTTGTACACCTTTTACTGTAAGGTTTTAAGACCTCTGATGAGATGGAAGGGGGGGTGGGGGCGGGGGTGAAACATACCGGCCATCGGCTGTTTTGCTGAGCGGGTTAAAGCTGCTTCCAATTGCTCGATGTACAGACTCCATCACTGGGCTCCGTAGTGCCAGCCTCTGGTTTGGCTTTAGGTAAAGGGCTTTACTGCCATTGCTTGTCTTGGTTACTTTGAAAGGAATTCACTCTCCAAACACTATCGCTTGTGTCAAGATTTCCTGGAAAAGGGGATCCTCCTTTGGAGGCGAGGGTATCAGAAGGGATGTCTGCCGGGGCCAGGGGGAGATGTGGGTGGTCGTTCTCTGAAGGGCAGGGCGCTGGGTTGGGGAGTCATTAACGGGGGAGAAAAGCATTAGGGTGGTGATTTGGGGGCGGGTTAAGGGCTTCTCAGGGATTATATGAATTATAGAATCGCAGCTTCCCGTTTGCTTTACTCTGTGTTCTGAAGACTGTGGGAATTTATCCGTTGTCCTGTGCGAGGGTGATCTGGTCCCTTCTCCAGAACCTGCCGGGGCTTCCCCTGGCGTGGTCCAGGCCCCTGCGAAGGAGCTCTCTGCCAGGGGAAGCCTCCAGCAGGAGTACGCGGGGCAGGTTTGGGTCTGGATTTCAGTGAACCAAAGACCTTGTTAAGGGGGGTGATTAAGCCTTTTATTAAGATGCAGCCAAACTCTTTTCCCAGGGAAATAACAGCTTCATCTTAAGTTTTAAAAATCATTCCCTCTCTTCCCCAAACTGAGCCCCCGTAAGGGAGAGGGGCCTTTAGAAAAGGACTGGGAGGGCCACAGTGCCCACAGGGCCCTTCTCTTCCCTCCCTTCCCCATCTGCCAGAGCCTGTCCTGACCCGGGCGATGTGTTTGGAGAGTTCTGTTTAGGTAAGAGGGTACTTATCAGATTAGTACTGAAAACACAAAGCAATAATTTTTGTTACTGAGACAAGAGTCTGTATGTCTGTTTTTTTAAATATTTCCTAATTAAAGAAGAGCTGCATTTTATTGGGTTTATTTTTATTCTATATACTTCAAATTTGGGTCTGCGGACAGCGCTTTCCTCCCTCTTGGTATATGCGCTGAACTGCTTCCATGCCCCCTCCAGACACCCAAGGCCAGCTGTGCTGCTGCTGGGCTGTGATTCACTCTCTGGCCAGTGCTGCCACTGCCTGGAGGCTGGGGCTCCGGTTTCAGGGTGGGCATTTTTTTTAAAAGAAATAAAGCTGTGTTTTTAAGCCAGTAAGTTATTACACTCCAATGTTTGTTCTTTCCACACCTGTAACCCTTTTTCCAGATTTCAGTTTTAAATTCCTAATAAATTATTTGAAAACTGTCCTTCTCTGTCATTATTTGGGGATGGGAGATTTCCAAATGGAGGCGATTTCAGGTGAACTTGGACCTGGCAGGAGTCGCATCCTGCCATTAGGATAAAAGCCCCGAGCAAGGCTCTGACTCTGTGTTCTCCTCCCAGACTTTGGCAGCAGCCCAGTCTATAATGTGAGGCAGATCTGGTTTTAATTGAGATCATGTCTCTTCTCTACGTTACAGAGGTTTTGTATAGATATTTGCAGGCTCAAGAAAGGAGGAGATAGCGTGGTGCTTAGAATTTTGGCTCAAATGCTCTGGATTTGATGACTATGGTGGACCAAGGAGGCTAGATCTAAGAAAGTAACAAGTAGAGATTGGAAGGGAATAAAAGTCCTTAAGAGACAACACTGCAAGAGAAAGGTAAAATATAACTGTAAAATAGGGTGGGGAGCCCTGTGCAGCAGCTTTTAATTACAGAGAATTCTTAAAAATTATCTAAGGCTCAAGCCTGTAGGTTTAGGAACTAGTTGTAAGTTGAGGTGTCCTCACAGGCACACTGAGGACCAGCGGGTTTGTATGCAGCACAGGTTGGGGGAAACCAAAAATAGCATTGGTGGAAAAATATTTACCCTGCTGGGATTTTTCTCATGAGGCGCTCTCGTAACGCTCACAGGCTCACTTTCCCACACTTGGTGATCCTCTTGAACGAAAATGTGTGAAATCCGACATAGGACAGTATTTTTGATTTGTGACTTAAAAAAGTTTTCTTGGCAACATCAGTAATAAATCAGACCTTGAAAAGTGAGGAAAAAGGAACCATGGAGGTTCACAGGTAAGAGAACGGAGAAATAATAAAGAGTAACGATGGCCAAAGTAGCAAAGAAGAAAGAGAACACTTAAATGGATACTGAAGGGAAAGTCAGCAGACTGATCTTTGGGCAAAAGATTAAATCCATGTTTCTGAACTAACTGTGATGTGGATTGTCCCTTACATCAGCCTTTGATATTCGTTCAGTGTTCAGTTGGGACAGAGGACTCTTGAATCTGTAACTCAGCATCTGTTTGGCTTTAGCTGACCTGTGAGTGGGGAATCCCAGAGAATCGGAGAGCTTGTCTCAGCCCCTGTGAGGGGAAAGATGTCCTCATTGTTCCTTATAGAAATGTGCATTGGAACCTACTGAAGGGTGCTGAGCCCTAAGCTTCCTGAATAAGCATGCTGGCATATTAGGCTGTTGCAGGAAGGTGGGCTTTGCCTCTTCCTCTGCTCTTAAAAATTGAAGGCTTGCTTGGTGCTTTAGAAATAAATCAATGCCCTCAGAGATACGGTGTGAATTTTGGGGTTGTCCTGTGCAGGGACAGGAGTTGGACTTGATGATCCATGTGGGTCCCTTCCAACTCAGGGCATTCTATGGTTCTATGAAATGTAGACTTTCACTATCAAGTGAGCAGTCTATAATCCACGTCTTGAGTGTGTGAAAATGCCAGACCTGTAGCCCTGCCAGTGTTAGAGCCTCGGGGGTGTGACTACGAGTGTGGTATTTTGGACTTACCCCTGGCTGACGCCGGGAAGCTTTTTCTTACCCATTTTTTGATCTTATTTCAAGGTTCCCAACTCACCTCATGCCTTGGCATAGAGAGCCAAAGGGCCTAGCTGGATTCTGCTTTGGTGCTGGAGAAAGAGAAACTGCTGTCTCTGAGCTACTGAAGTCTGCTGTGTATGTTGAAACTTCCAACCCAAACCGTTCTGTGATTCCATGATTTCCAGTGTAACTCCCTTAAGGTTGTAAAACCAGACACTATTCCTTGTTTAAGCCAGATACGGAGGCTTTCCAGGTTGCTTGGCTCCTGTTTCTTGCCTAGTACCTTCTTCTCCTCTATGGTTTCAAAGTGAAAAACAGCTTCAAGTTTTTTCAGTTCAGCTTATGCCAAATGGTTATTTGGGGTGAGTAGACAACCTGTACCCTAATTCTCTGAATTAGGCCAAGAAAATCCACAGAGAGATACAGGATTAATGATAAGTGGGAAACCATAAAAAGAGGATGCCTGTATTACTAGGGTGGATATTAGTGTGCCAGCCCTTAAAAATGTCCAGATCTTTCATGCTGGTTTCTAATAGTAGGATTAAAAGGATTTAGTAGCAAAAATCTAGAGAGCAAATATTTGCCTTCCTGGCTTTCAGAGATTTAACTGCACTGGCCTTCAACTGGTCGTGGCACACCCTGCAGTCCACAGACTCCGATGGAAGAAGTCTGCATTTAGTAACATAAATATTGGCTTGTTTATCTTACACCCCTGTCAAGGTGAGCTTCTCGTATAAAGAGCTGCATTTTTCTTTAGCACCAGATGCTCTGTCAAGTCCTCCGAGAATGAAGTCCCTGGCCCTGCTTTTCCTGCTCTCTGGTGTGTAGGTGGCACCCCACTGCCCCAGCACCCTGGGACTGGTAATGCCATGCCTAACTCTAACCTTTGCATCACTTCTCAGCGGGCGCAGTCAGTGCTGCTGACTTAAGCCGAGCCATGTGGGGGCTTCGCAGCATGATCAAGTGCACCATCCCGGACAGCTATCCTCTGCTGCAATTTGCTGACTATGGCTGCTACTGCGGCCTTGGAGGCAGCGGGACACCAGTGGACGAGCTTGACAGGTTTATAAAACCCTGCTTTTACAAACCTCTTTCCTTGCTTATGCTTTCACAGTTCTGCACGCCAGCTTCGTCTTAGCTACCTCTGCCTATGAATGTTCACAAACCTCTCTGGCTGCTGTGAATGAAGCTTTCTCTCAAAGACTGATGCAAGGAAAAAAATGTAGAATCACACCTTGATGCCTTATTGCTAAGATAAAATATAATCCCAACAACTCTATTTTCTCTTCTGTGGCAGCTAAACTGCACTTGTTCCAGCATTTTTTTCGCGGCAGTGCTGTGCCAGCAGCCTGGACACAGCTCTGAGCATACTGCCCAGTGCACGACCATCAACACAGGCAGGGCTGAGCTGCAAAACACTAAGAAGTGGCTTGGGCAGTTTAGAGTTCACACAAGACTGATGGCCAAGACGCAGTAAACTCTGTCAGCTGTTGGCTCTTCAGCTACCGGGCACTGACAGGGAGAGGAGGGTAAACGCTGTCTTTTGCTTTCCCTGACCCCGCTGTACAACTCTGTGAAAATGCTCCAGTAAGTATGTGCGTACCAGGCACCTCTTGGACCATTAGCTGGCAGAACTGTGTCCCTCTGAGGTCCTTCGTGTCTGCTCTCTTATTACTGGGTGTCTTTTTTTTGTTCTTCAGTGTCTTGTCAAAGCAATACTAGTGTATTTACGTGTCTTACAGGTCAGCTGAGTTTGCATTTATGGTATTTTCTGGCCTTTTCCTCCGTGTTTCCCAGGTGCTGTCAAGTACATGATCACTGCTACACACAGGCAAAGAGACTAGAATCATGCAGATACATTGTGGACAACCCCTACACAAAGTCATACAGCTTCACCTGCTCCAATGGGCAGATTACGTGTAACAGTAGGTCCACTTCCACATCGCTTCACTTCAAACATTACTCCAGTCTCTCTTCTGAAGGAACGGGGCTGCGTTACACTCGATGCTTCTGTGGCAGGAAGGCACAGTGCAAGTCCCTGCCAGGGGGGCTGGCTGTCAGAAACGGGGCACCTCACACAGGCACCGGAGTGAATATTCTCCATATAGCACACAATTTAACGTTTATGGAAGATATATGGTATTGCAGTATGTAGGGAAGCCTGTCCCCTCTTCAGGGGATTGAGTCCCTGTGGTACTTTTCTGGGAGTCCCTTTAACGGCAGTATTTAAGAGATCAGCATGCTAACTGGGAAGTGTTAGACGGCTTTTGCTGGACATCTCTAATGTAATGGCAGAGCTTTTATAGGGCTCTGGAATGGAGATAAATAGCAGATAGGCTGGCAAACAGAACTGCAGGGAAGGAAGGAAGGAAGGAAGGAGCAGGGAGATTGCTGGGCCAGAGCACACGGCTTCGGGGACAGAGGGTTAGTGGGGAGAAGCACATACAATCCCAAAACGACGGCAGCGCCATGCCTGGTGATGGAGCTGCGGGTCTGACTGCTCCTGCTCTCTCCTCCAGGCAAGAACGACGAGTGCGAGATGTTCATCTGCAACTGTGACCGGACCGCCGCCCTGTGCTTTGCCAAGGCGCCCTACAACCCCAAGCACCACAAACTGGACACCAAGAAATACTGCAAATAGCCGCCGTCGCCCTCCTGCCCCTCAGGGCGGCAAGGGGCCGGCAGCGGCCCCTCACGAATAAAGCCCTTGCAAGGAGCCACCGCCTCCCTCCTCTTCCCTGCGCCGCGCTGAGGGGAATGGTGGGCGGGGCGCGAGGGGAGGGCAGGCCCCACCCCCTCCGCCGATGGCCCATTGTGGCGCGTGCGGCGCCCCCCCGCCTTCTGTGATTGGCCCTAGGAAGCGGCGGGGGCGGGGAGGCCCCGCCCCTCCCGCCCCTCCCTGCCCTCCGGGCGCGGTCCCGAGCTCTGCCCTCAGGTGCCGGCGGCACGAGGGAGGCGGCGGGGCGGGTTGCGTCGCGTCGCGTCGCGTCGCTCCCTCCTGGGTCGCCTCACGGCGGCCCTTCCCGCCCTCCCTCGCCCTCCCTCGCCCTCCCGGCGAGCGGGGAGGAGAGGCGCTGCTCCTCGGGCTGCCCACGAGGTGGCTGCGGTGCAGCTGCCCCTCTTGTGGCTGCGTATCCCTCGGGGCATGGCTGCGTGAGGGGCTTGAGCCTTTTGACTGGCCGTTCGCTGCTCTGAGAGACCTGTATGTGCTTAACCTGGGGAGGCCTTTTGCCTAGCACTGTTCCTGGTCTGGAGCTGTAGGGGAAGAGGTAACATTGGCCTGGAAGTCAGGGGAGGCTGTCAGAGGAGCCCCTCTGGGGGACAGTCTCCGCCCCAGTTTTCCTGTCCCGACAAGGTCCTGTGCTAAAGCTTCTACCCAGACTTGGTGCTGCCACGCTACAGGGGCAGTTTTACTGGCAGAGGCTTTCGGGAGGGTGTTGGTGAGCTCTGTGGTAGGGCCTGCTCGTGTCCCTGTTTGCTGACAGGGCAGGAGGAAGGCCCTGGTTCATCACCAGAAAACAGCTCTCTTGCCTCCACCAGCTGGAGCAAAGCATACCAGCCTGTCGTGTCATCTTTGATCAGGTACAGAATGGAGATCTTGGATGAGTTTGACAATGAGTATCCCCTCAGCATATCATTTTGCGAGCTGATTTCCTTAGAAGGCTTTGAGGAGCAGTCTTTGTCCTACACTCAGCAGTGCCTGCATGAACTGTACTCAAACATGGAGCAGAACCCATGGATCTGCGAGAGGACTTTGAGAAAGCAAAAGCAGATAGAGAAGGAAGAAGCTGGCTTGATACCTTATTTGAAGGTACTTGCAATGCCTTCCTAGTGAAGGTCACTGGATATTTGAGGGTATTAGGATAATAATGAGATAGGATAGTGAATTCAATTTTGTTCTTTTTCTGAAAAAAAAAACCAAAACCAAAACCAAAAAAGAGTGTGTGTGTCTCAGCTGGATACTCCATCTTAAAGCAGATTGAGTCCTAGTTTTGTATCAATAGTCATTGCTTATTTTTCCTCAGGTGTTTGTGTACATGAATTTTCTGGAAATGTTGAGCTCTTGGGGTCCTCCACAGAAATCCTGAGGATCCCTGATGCACTTCTGTCATACAGCTAAGATGAATCATTCCTAGGGCTGGAAGTGCAAGATGAGGTTTCCTCTTCTCACACTTTGGCTTTGATTTGTTCTCACATCAGGCTTTGATTCTGAAATTATTGTTTCTAAAGCAGTAAAGGTCCTAAGTAAATGTAAATGTTACTGAAATCCCTTTGTAGTATGATAAATCCCATTGTACAGAAAAACGTAAAATACCATCACTACCTAGAAGAAACACTGTACTTTTGAGCTATATCATCACAAGCAGGGAAGAAAGCTGGGGTGCAGTTGGAAGCATTTCAGAAATTTTTGGTATAAATTTTCCTTGTAGTAGGAACTCTCTAGATTCGAGGTGAGTAGTATATCTACTCCTGCCATCCAGCATTTGGGGCATGCTGGCATTCCCTAGATAACCTCAATGGATAGATGAAGGCCACCAATTCATTCTATAGCTGTCTTACTCCATACAGATTTTCATAAGCCTGTGCTTATGTTTGGTCCCTTGATCACTCTTCTCATTTCCATGCCGCTTTGGCGATGCGAAAGACCTAACAGTAGATTTAAAGAGCCCCCTGAGTGAGCCCAGTATATAGGGAATCTTCCCACTTAATGTGAAGTCACAGGCCCCAGGCAACGGCAGAGGCAGGGGGTCGTGCTGTTGCAAAGCTGCTCTTTAGGGCTTCAAGGAACGTTGTGGAAAGCAGAGTCTAAGAGCAGACCAGTATTGCTTGGAAAGACTTACTGCCAGCTTATGGGGAGTACAAAGCATATGTGAAGGTCTTCTGCCATGCTGGTCTGTATTTCTGTTCCAAGACCAGAAACAGGGTACCTGAAATACAAGGTATTGCTGTGCTCAGCAAGCATGGGAGCTCTGAAGCCCCACACAACACTGAAGCTGTGGCAGCTGGCGTGTGAGAAACCAGAGGGATGGTGGCTCTGTGGGCTTATGTTGCAGAAGTGAAGTCTCAGCGTCTTATCTTCCTTTTCTCTATTGTTGTTTTCTAGGCCAAGATTTTTCTGGCTCTGCAGGGAGAGCTGAATTACTCTAACTATATGGGCATTGCAGAGATGAAAGAAAAAGTACTCCAGCTGAGACGAGATATGCAGAGAGCAAACAACTATGCTCGTGGTAATGACCGTGTTTCGGTTTCCATTTGGGCCTGGAGACCAATGTTAGACACTTGTACTGTTGCTCTTCCTCTCAAGCTCTGCTTTTCTTAATCTCTGCCACTGTCTAGTTGGTGATGCAGAAGGGAAAAAGTGCAGAATGTGCTAAATGGGTATCTTTCCTTGGTGGGAAGGGAGAGGACAGGGGCTGTGCACAGAACTGCAGATATCATCTGTATCTGGAACAGTGATTTTAAACTCCAGCTGGCTTAACTCTGCCTTTCGCCTTCCTAAAGCAGTTTTGTTCCTGATCATTCACGAAAGATCTGGAAGGACTAGTGATACTGTTTATCTACCATCTTTTTCATGCTCTTTCTCAATAGACCTCAGAATACCTTACGAAAAGGCATGGGCCACAGTATTATGTCCGTTACATTATGGAAAACAGATGTAGTGAGGCGAAGTGGCTTTCTGAATGTCACAGTGTGACTTCTGGGTTGATCAAAGGACTGAGACTTCACTCTGGTCTCATCCTTCCAGGCCTAGTGCCCTGTCCCCTGGGCAATACTACCAAAGTTTTCCTCTTTACTTTGAATCTGCTGTGTGCCTGTTGGCTATCCTGTTGCCTCTGGGGCTGGCTGCCCCAGAAAATAAGAGACACAAAGAATATGCATCTTTTGGAGCAGAAATGTCCATTAGAACAGATGGGGGAACATTTCTGAGTAATTAATATCCAGCATTTTGAAAGCACCTTTTACCGCCAGAGTGTTCACAGACAAGGTACAGAAAGCAACACATTTAGTGAAGGGTATTGCAGACCTTTCCCATTTAATTAGAAATATGACTTTGGCTTTCTTTGCAGAGTGTATTGGGTTTGCATGGCAAGGTTTTGGTAGCGGGGAGGCTACAAGGGTGGCCTCTGTGAGAAGCTGCTAGAAGCTTTCCCCACATCCGACAGAGCCAATGCCAGCCAGCTCCAAGATGGACCCGCCGCTGGCCAAGGCTGAGCCCATCAGCAACGGTGGTAGTGCCTCTGGGATAGCATATTTAAGAAGGGGGGTGGGGGGAACTGTGCGCAATTGCAGCCAGAGAGAGGAGTGAGACTATGTGAGAGGAACAGCCCTGCAGACACCAAGGTCAGTGTAGAAGGAGGGGAGGAGGTGCTCCAGGTGCCAGAGCAGAGATTCCCCTGCAGCCCATGGTGAAGGCCATGGTGAGGCAGGCTGTCCTGCTGCAGCCCATGGGGTTAGTGGTGGAGCAGATACCCATCTGCAGCCCATGGAAGACCCCACACCAGAGCCGGTGGACGCCCAAAGGAGGCTGTGACCCCATGGGAAGCCTGTGCTGGAGCAGGCTCCTGACAGGACTTGTGGACCTGTGGGGAAAGGAACCCATGCTGGAGCAGGTGTTTTTGGCAGGACTTGTGACCCCATGGGGGACCCACGCTGGAGCAGTCTGTTCCTGAAGGACTGCACCCCATGGAAGGCACCCATGCTGGAGCAGTTAGTGAAGAACTGCAGCCCGTGGGATGGACCCACATTGAAGTTCATGGAGGACTGTCTCCTGTGAGAGGGACCCCACGCTGGAGCAGGGGAAGAGTGTGAGGAGTCCTCCCCCTGAGGAGGAAGGAGCGGCAGAGACAACATGTGATGAACTGACCACAATCCCCATTCCACGTCCCCCTGTGCTGCTTAGGAGAAGGAGGTAGAGAAATCAGTAGTGAAGTGAGGCCCAGGAAGAAGGGAGGGGTGGGGGGAACGTGTTAAGATTTTGTTTTTATTTCTCATTACCCTACCCTGATTTGATTGGCAATAAATTAATCCAATTTCCCCAAGTCGAATTGCCTGTGACGGTAATTGCTGAGTGATCTCTCCCTGTCCTTATCTCAACCCATGAACCTTTTGTTGTATTTTCTCTCCCCTGTCCAGCTGAGGAGGGGAGTGATAAAGCGGCTTTGGTGGGCGCTGGGTGTCCAGCCAGGGTCAGCCCACCACACAGGGCAAGACCTTACTGCTGTTGAAGTCAGTATCAAAACTCCCAAAAGTTAGGAGAGGAACTGAGGTCCTTATTTGATATTTGCTGCTCTGGCTCCAAGCTGAATGCCTGATTTTTGGTTTCCAGGCCATATAGTGGGTATATATAGGCCTGTACAGAAGTTAGGCAATTATTCCTGTTCCTCACTGACTGTTCCTGCTGGACTGTTGAAGGTCCCTCCCCACTCCCTTAGGTGGCCCAGCTACTGTGGAGTGTGTACTTGGCCTGCACCTCCTTGGACACCACCTGTGTGCCCTGATGTGAGGAACTGCACTACTTGCACTGTGTGCACAACACCAAAAATCTTCTGTAGCCTGCCAAGCTGTAGTTTGGGAATAGCCAACCCTGCTAGGCACGGAGAAGTCTGTGATGTGCGGAAATCCTGCAAAGCCAGTCACTCTGCTCTGCTGGTATCAAGTGAAATACCAGCTATTAAAGAGAGCGCCCCACAAACTCTGCCATGCGTTGGGCCTGCAAGGCTGGGCTTACTGGTGGGATGCTAAGCTCCTTGCTGCTGGCATAGGAATGGGAACCCATATGTCTCTTAGATCACCCTCTCTTACCCTATTTTGTTGTGGAGAGTGGTCCTTGGAAAGACAGAGGCAGCCTGGAGAACTGAACAAGGCTCAGAATACTTTTTTTTTTCATGGTAATTTTGAGAGACCAGTGACTGTTTATTGAGGACTGGAGCACAAAACCTTTACCCAGCTTGTCTCTGATGTTTCCAGTGACTTTCTGGACTGTGTTAGACTGCTCGTGTCTTACTAAAACATGCCTGGCAGAACTTGCTCCCAGAGCCAGATACTATTTTGCCACCTGGAGAGAAAAGAGCAAGTTCAATATCACTGTATACAAATATGGTGTTTCTGCTGTGGCTGTTTGTACAGCAGTTACTTCAGTACAGAGGAGAGCATGCGATTTATCCTAGCTTAATAGATGGGGTAAGTGTTTTTAAGATAACATGAAGAGAACCGAGTATAGGTGGAGAGTTTTACAAGTGAGGGAGCAGAGGTGATGGCTTGCAGTGGTGTATACAAGGACAGGTCTTGAATCTGACCTAGGTGTGAGGGCTTGCTGAACAAATGCTTAGATGCTCAGCTGTCTGTGCCCCATTGAGCTGAACTGCATATTTCGGTTTAGAAAAAACCTAAATGTTCAGTTGATTTAATTGCTCTGTCGTGCATTGTTACCTCCTTGAACTGTTGTCTCTTGGCAGTGAGGCTGAGGTGAACTCGTAGGCTATATGTTCTCTGTGCTTTAGCCTGTGACTAGCACATGCTTTACTTGCCCCATATCTGCATGGGGAAGGTGGGTAAAAGGCTGTTATGAGGGACTTCTGCTCCCTTCCCCAATACACCAAGCAGTAGTGTTGCTGAAGTGATGAGCAGGGCAACTACTGCTGACTCCAGCTCTTCTGTGTCCCACTAGTATGTGCCATAAAAGGAGGGCAAGGCCTTCTCTGTCCGTTATGGGTAGCTATACCTCCTTCCCTATAAAGTGGTTGAGATGATTCATCTGCTAAATGCTGCGTGCAAGCACTGTCTTGTTTTTGTAACTGCAAAGTTGTGGTATTGTGGGTTTGGTAACAGCCTAAAAGTATTTAGTAGACTACTTCAGCAGAGGGTTAAGTGGAATAGGACAAGCTGGAGAGGAAAAGGCCCTGCAGTGTTACTGGGTTCTGGTCACTGGAGGGTGCTGGCAGGAGGAGTGGTTCAGCCCACACCTTTCTGAAATGCCCCTGCTGCCTTGCTTGCTGTTCCCAAATGCTTCTCACCATGGGGGCTGCCAGTGTGAAGTGCAGAAGGAGCTCAGGGAAAGCACCAGAAAGGTGGCTGGTGTTCTCTGGTCTTTTTTAGAAGATACTACCCCAGATCAACTGTTTTGGGGCTGGACACAATATTGTATGTCCTTTTTTTATCACCACCTGAACAGAAACCACTTGCTGCAACTGCAAGTTTCTATAGGAGAAACATATTCACTTGCTTTGCAAGACATCCGATTTATCTTCCATTTTGCAGGGCATCACAAAAACTTATTTCCTGGATTTTTTTGGGTGGTTTTCATGAGCCACAAGCTCCATGTTTCATCACCCCCTTTAAAACAAACTTTCCTCTTTGATCAGCTCTTCACATGTCCAAATTTCCCTCTGACTGAAAAGGCCAATCACCATAAATCTGGCAGAGCTTTAGGAATTGTCTTCAACCCATTTGGCTGCGTGCAACTCAATAAATGGAGGTTATTATTCCCCTTCATGCTAAGCTGTGAAAACGCATCAAAAAGCATTTGCTTCTTGTCTTGGCTCCAATGCTGTTTTCCCCAAGCAACAAAGAGGCTTGTCTTAGTGTGAAGGCAGCCTTAACCCAACTTGTGTGATAGCCTCAATTTCCTGAGCATCCTCTAGCTTTCCTTACCTGCAGGCACAGCTTCTTTATTGTACAAGTAGTAGGTACAGAGAGAGGCGAGGAGCCTTGCTGCAGCCGTGCTTAGTTCTGTGCACAGACACAGGAGTCAAATGTTAAATCCAATTAAGTTCTCTCATGCCAAGTGCTAAATAGGGGAGGGTCATAATCTGATGTTTGTCATATGCCACCTGCTTGAGTGAGGAGCCAAGCACTGCCGCCCTCCCACCAGCCATGATTTGTGTCAGACGATGAACTCTGGGGCACAAATTGAGTTGTTGCAGATATTGTCTTTAGTATTACGGAGTCCGCTTGGATTTTCTTCTCCTTGGCCCTTGCCAATGTGGGAACACACTGGAAATCTGCGTGTAGCATATGTCTAAATCTCTCTCTATATTTCTTTTTTTGCAAGAGTCTTCTGATAAAGGAAGAGCAGAATGTCCCAGAAATCCTTTTTTATTAGCAAAAAGGCACCATTTCTGATTTGCATATGCTGAAGCCGCATATGTTGTCTGCGTCTCAGCAAGGGCAAGCAGCACTTAGGTCATTCACTCCAAACCGCTTGCCTGTAGTGTGTAAAAGTCACAGCTCTATATTGTGAGGCCCTCTAACACAAAATGCTTTTTCCTTCCTGTTGTCTGTCTGCCCCCCCCCCCCCCCCCCCCCCATTATTTTTGGCTTTGGTAATTGTTACCTGCTTGCCTAATTTTCCTGTCAGGGTGAGCGGGGTATGAATTTCTTATTGTCCATCTGAGGCCCCTGCATGATTTCCTGTATCTGTCAGGACTTGGGTGCATAGGTGACAGAGTACCCAGCTGGGCAGCCCATGTTGGGGACCCTTGTAGTTAGAAAAGCTCACAGAACTAATATGATAGGAGGAAAAGGATTAATGGACTCCTTTGTGGTATTATTCCAAAGGCATCATCCACCTCTTTTTTTAAGGCTCCAACCAAACAAATTGAAGCCATTTAACAGCCCATGTACCAGAATTTCCTGTCCCTACAGAAAAAAAGCATCTGCCAGGAGGAATCTGGCATCTGAAAGATATTTTCACAGTATCTATCAGTGATGAAAATGGCCAGACCAGTAGGACTGGAGAGGCAAAGTCCTCTATCATAAATTTACTCTCTCACTGCTATTATAGTTTCTGTAATCTAAAAACACAATTGTTAAGGCCAAGTTAATTCAGCTCTCAAAACCCCTGCACTGAGACACCATAGAGAATGGCTGGGTGTAGTGATAAGAAACTGACTTCAGGCATTTGGCTGAGACCCTCCTCATTCCTTTCCCATTGACTCCAGACAGCCTCCTAGGACTGTTGCTTCCAGTCACTGTTTACCTGGGGCTGCCCTAGGACAGGTTATGTGAGAGGAAGACTCCATCTGTCCTGCCCAGGCCCCAGGTTTTGAATTAATAGACGGAGTACACCAGTAAGTTGGCACTGCTTTGAAATACTTCTTTTTTTTTTTCCTCCTCACAGCTGCAAAGACTGGGAAAGGGCGACATCCAAGGCAGTCACAGGGGAACAAGCACATGCCAGAAGGTAGATTTAGCCACCTTCACTGCAGGGTTCCTGAACCTCCCAAGTTCACCATGCCCAGGGTCTTCGGTCCTTTTCCGGAAGCCATGAATAACCAGGTTTGTCAGAAGGAGCAATATGACTGTAAGACGTGGGAGGCTGCACTTACACCATACCCACCAGGCACGAGTCCTCAGGGCCATCTGCAGTCTGTGCAGCCCTCACTGGAGCACAGTGTGTGAAATATCTTTCTCAGGCTGCAGGACTCGATTACAAAGTTTGCTCTGAGAATTTGCCCAGAAACAACGAAAAGATTTGCCAAATACCACGGAGGTAGTCACGGCACCAAGCCTGACAATACTCAAGAAGCATTTGTACAATGCCCTCGGACACATGGTGTGAATTTTGGGGTTGTCCTATGCAGGGACAGGAGTTGGACTCGATGATCCTTGCAGGTCCCTTCCAACTCAGGGCATTCTGTGGTTCTATGAAATAGGAAGTAGCTTTTATTTGCTTTGGGTAACTCCAACCCCACTTTCAGAGGAGCAGCAGAAAAATCCATTATAAGGGACCCTCAGCTCCTCTATCCAAACCTCAGGAGCTTGCCCTAGTAGGAACAGCTGTAAGAAGAAGGGAAGAGCATAAGCTGTTGATTCAGCTAATTTCATGGTAAAAAACTGTCCTTGTGCTGTTGTCTAATGTGTACTTTTGCCACCCATAGGTGGACAGAGCTATGACTTCAAGCCCTGATCTAAAATACTGGTGGACTGGTCTAACAACAGTGAGACAGAAAAGGTAGGAGAGGATTGAATCATGTGGGGGATAAGGCTGGCTTAGAGCAGACAAGGTAGAAGGGATCTGCAGTTCCTTCCTGGTGATGGGGGAAGAGAATGCTGCTCAGGCACTGTAACGCTCTTGCTCTTTTTCTGTTCGTTTCAGCCGGTAACACAAAGATTACCATCCTTTTGTTTAGTCTTTTAGGAACAATACCTCTACCCCTTTTAAAATCCCCCTCCCTTGCAAATTCTGCATAGGCTGAGAGAATAAAGCTGAACACTAGGTCAGCTCTTTTTTGAGTTTGTTGTTTTCCCACAGCATGGCTAATTCGCATCCTACAGTGCTCAACCCTGGAGGTTTCTGTAACTCCCTCCAGGCCAGTGACTACATCAGTAAGCTGAGAAACACGAATTTCTCAGGCTAGGTCTTTGCTAGCTACTTGCAATGACAAAGTTATCTTCTGATAGCTGTTATCTCTCTGCATTGCATCTTCCCACACCAGTAGTCCCCAAGGAGTGACAGGGGAAGGTGTCAGTCAGCATTAGAGTGATGCACATCTGGCTTTTGGTGTAGGAACTTCAGGCTTTCTCTGGCATTTCTCAGTTGAGCGTACTTACTTCTCAGTGGTGTCTTCGGGAATGTTAAGAGGTGAAGTGCTCTGATCCTGCTCTAAAATAAGTCAATTTTTGTAGTGCTGGATCAGCTTAGCAGAAAAAAAAAGGGAACTCCTTCGTCTCAGCCTCATATACTTGTTTGTATGTATGCTCATTTAACATATCGTAATAAACCACACACAGGAAATTTACTGTAAATGTTCATTTACTGTAAGTCATTGTCCTAGTGACTTAAAAGCGTATAGTCTAATCAGTGAAGGGTCAGGGTAACATGACTCATTTATCAGCGATGCTGAAGAGACACCCTGACTCCTCTCCCACAGGCTCAGCTGCTGAACTGGAGAAGCAGGGATATATGTGGGAGGTTTAGTTACTTGTCACATTGCTAATGCCAAGCCCTCACTGGAAATGTTTTCTTGTTTTAGACTTCTTGGCAATGCTCCCACACCTTCTCAAAATGCTGGCTCTACTGGCATTAAACCTGCAACCTCTCTTTTTAACACACCTATGTCACGCAAGTTTCAAGGCGGTGCAGAAGATGACACAGACAGTGAGAAACCCAGCCTCAGTTCCTCTGCTAAGAAGACGTAAACATCTCTTCTTACATGGACAAACCTATGCAAATAAACACTCTGTGCAAGCTCCCTGGCTGTGTGTGGAGACCATGCTATGCCTTAACAATGATTTCTGCAAAAGCTTTGTTTAGCAGGACAGCTGTACTATGCTAAAGATGGAGTGACATCTGTGAGCTTTCTTCACTACCAAACAGCAGATACCTAACTCGCTGCAAAGTGGGATCTCCATTAAATGAGCACAGAATGCAGGTAGAGGTCCTGGACTTACCTCGCTTGGCTTCTAAGTGAAGCCATCTCTCCTCTGACCCATAATAGCCAAATCTTGAAACACGTTAAGTATCTTAATTCCCTCTACCTTCTGCAGAAATTGGGTGCCTAAGCATCCCTTAGATTCTGTGCTTTACTTGCTCCTGCCTAGCATGGATTTGAATCAACGACAAAGCAAAAAAGAACTTTGCATCATGTGGTCGGTTGCCCTTGCTTTGCTACTTGACCTTTTAGCAGATGACTCTGGCATCCTTGCTTCCAGCTGCCTGTTACACTTCTTGTCAAAATATTAATATAGGGCATGTTTTGTGGCAAGTAGGACTGGGGCAATTGCAAGACCCCACCAATTAATCTCCGTCGTAGCCAGAAGGGGAGTACTAGATTCATGCAGAAGGTCAGGTCAAAAATATAGTGTTCTAGTCTGGGCAAGATTCTGTCTTTTACTCCATAAATGGTTTAATATGTCTTACATTACCACCCTAAGGATGGTTACTCAGTAGTGATGGATCTCCTGTTAGGAGTGTGGAAAATTACATCTATTAATAGCTTGAGATTACCTCCTGAGGGAGACCTGTTGTACAGATTTAATTGTATTTCTGTCTTAATTCATCAGCTGTTGGTAATTACATCCTGCATTTTTGCAATGGAAAAAATGAAACTAAGCTGGGTATTGAGACTGCACTTAAATAAATCATAGGAGGGAGAGGAAGTTACAATGCAAATAGTATCAGTCTTGTAAACAATTTTAATTCACTACTTAACTATTCATTAATTAAATAACATCCTCAAAAACCGCATTCTGAAAAATGTAGCAGCCACACTGAAAGCAGTGCTGCTCAGATTAGCTTAAAGTAACTCTTCTGGCATCTCAACAATATATAATTTTTAAAGTGTTCAGATAGTAAGCAGTTTAGCTTGTCAGCTGGGAGTTGAGAGAAATGCTGACTTCTCCTCCTTGCTAGAAGATGTCAGCCTTATAGTCTGTGCTTTCAAATAATCTCTTACAAAAGCAATATTCTTGTTCAGCTTCTATTTTGAACCTTTTTTTTTTTAAATGACCAGTGCAGTTCCTCTTGCCTCCTCTTCCCCTTTGCACACTTCACAGTTGACCGCTAGTGGTATTGGATCCTCCAGCAGATACCATGGTTTTCCACATTGCCCTTCTGTGCTATAGCCTCAAGTTACTCGGTCAAAATCCCTGTCCCTCATTCTTCTCTGGGGACAATTATAAGAAAGGTATTTTGTTCTCAGATATGGTAGTCAGATTATCCCATCACAGTGAATGAAAAGGCAAGGCACTGTTTACAATGGCAAGGTAAGGCAGAAAAGTACTTTTTTCATCATCATCCTGTTTCCTGGTAAGTGGAGATGGTTTCAATGGAGAAAACTGGTCAGGCTGACGTGTGTGAGGCTTGCTGCCCTCTTCTGGTGTCATCAGGGGCCATGCATTGGATCTCACAGCTGCATCTTGGATTGAGGTTTTTACCTTTTGAGATGATGAGTCCTGCAGGAGTGGAGGGAAGAAGCTGCTTTATAGATGGAATTGATTATTTTAAACAACAGTGTTTTGATTAGGATTAGCTGGATCAATTCAACCAGGCACAGCTTTTGAATTGTCAGTTGCAAAGGCAACAGTGCTGATCAGGTTCTCTGAATCCGCAGATGATGCCCTGTAGTTTTCCGATTGTGACGAATGGATTGGAATTCGACGCTGCCGAGTCTTCTGGCTACGCTTGCCCAATTTTTGGGGAGCGTTAGGACTTAGTATGCTTTTTGTTTATGATCATGGGAAACAGTATCATGGCCCATCAGGGCATACCAGTTACAGATCAAAATTTATAGCCACCTTTTGGTGCACGTTGTGGGAACGTATTTTTAGTCAGCACATCTCAGTCTCAGCATTTGATGGGAACCCATCTTCTTACTCTGTAAGGTGACTGACCAGGGAAGGAACTCACCTTGTAGAGCTAATTTTACTCCTGATAGCTACTAAAGCTCAGCTTGTTGAGTCATGTGCAACAATCAAAGGCAGCAGCTCTCCACAGCGGGAATTCAGTTTTAAGGATGCAAAGTGATCTAACCGTGTGGGCCCGATGTTAAGGATTGCAATTGGTAGCTGCTTCTCCTGGGCAGCGAGAGCAAACCTGTAACCAGAGTATACCTGCAGAAATACCGGAACACAAAATTACTGGCAGCTTAGGCAAAAGAAGAGCTACCTATAGGAGTAAGGAAAGTAAAATTGTTGCTGTTGGCAGCGGGAAAAGGGGCTGTGTGTACTTGCTGTGTTAGGCAACTACACTTAATTCAGGTAGGAAATTTCTTCATTCAGGAGTGCACAGAAAAGAACAGGTTTTAACCTCCGTCAGTGAGGGATTTGCAGTTTCATAGAAACTGAAACTTCATAGTACATTGAAGGGAAATGTCCTTGTCTTTAGCAAATCTCTGCAGTTTTTATTAGTTATCATAGGTACTTAAATGCTTCTACTTTGATGATTCTCACATGGCCCAGCTTAGGTCATACAAGAATGAACCTAAGGCATTTCCATCATTCCTGTACAAAGGATTATAAGCTTAAGAAGTGCATGCTCAAGGAATTTGTCTCCAGTATCCTGAAGCCAAGGGAATCACAATCAGGCAGGCTTGGTTTTATCTTGTTTTGGAAGGCGTTTTTTTTTTTTTTTTAATGTAATAGAACTTGTTCCTGGAAAAATTTCTTGTATACAAACTCTATTCCAAAAGCTTCCACAGGTTAAACAACAGGGGTTTCTAAACTACCTTACCTTATAGAAAAGAGGCTAATGGAGAAACCCTATTGTGACACGAAGGACAATCCTAAGCAGCAACCAGAGATATTTCTGCTCTCTTCTTCAGAATTTAGTTAGGAATTAGAGGTCCTAAAATCTGGTATTTCACACAGTGTGCCATAAGACCTAGAAAGGTACCAAAGGCTAAAAAATTCAAGAAAAAAGATGTGGGGTGTTGATCTCTGCAGGACTGAATTGTGTAGGTATCTTTGCTTTATGGGCAACTGTGAACTTACAAGGTACCGATGGAGGAGGTAGCAGAGAGAGGTCGGAATGTGTGAATGGAGTTAGTTATAGCAGCATGAAGTAGACTGGCAACAGAGTGATGGGGAAGCCCAAACAAGCCGATTGTGAAGCCAGATTCCAACCACAGTAAAAATAAAACACAGAAAAGCTCTGGAGAGGCTGTTTTGATCCACAAGTGATTAGTAGTCCTAAATTGTGGGATCAAGGATTGTCGCAGGCAGATTATCATGGAAATAGGAATGCAGTGTGGGAGGAAGACCTGCTTACCTGCATAGAAGATCCTGCCACCAGCATGGAGTCTGATTCCGCCAGGCGTTGGTGCACAAAATTCACTTTTTCCCGGCTCACCGTGTCTCCAAAGAATGTCACGTCGGGCTTCAGGATTCCACCACATTTACGGCAGGCTGGGACTTGGAAATCACGCACCTGCTCATCTGTCAGGAAGACGTCCCCGTCCGGAGCCACACCAAATGCTTCAGCTTTCCACGTAGGATTCAGGGCTTCAAAGTGCTCCTGAAGCTCAGAGCGCAAGATTTGGTCTCCACAGGCCAGGCAGAACACCCTGAAATTCAGAGCAAAGTCTTAATGGAGAGTTTCATGTCAGCTGAAGATCTGGAGTCTGTAACTTGTTACTTAGAAGGCCTGGAAGGTCTGTTGTCATTATCCACATTTCTTTACCAAATAGTAGAGGTCAAGGACCTCTCTTTCTACCTCCGATTGTTGCTTTGCAGGAATGCTCTAGAGGAAGTGCTTTGAACCGTACTGTGCATCCTCTCTCCCACTTCAGGCTGCGCTTTTTCATCTGGAAACTTTGGGTGATCACAGCCAGACGGTTGTGGTCTCTCTCCAGTCCACTCACCATGTGCATTTCTGGCACTACCCACTCTGCTTAGCCCTGGACAATCCTTGCATCCTCAGGATCCCCTTGTCCGCTTCACTGAGAGGACATTGGCTGTAGCAAGGAAAGGGGGAATTCTGACTGATGCAGGCTCCAAGAGAAATGATCCAAATAATGCTCCAAAAAACTGGAGTGGTGTTCATGTTTCCTAAATACTGTGCTGTGAACAGCACTGTTTTGTGATCTTTTCCTCCACCCCAGCTCAACAACTCCTTTAAGCATGAGCACCTTTAACCATAGCATTGACATTTTGCATCCTTTCTTTGAGCATGTCATCTCCAGGAACATAGCATTGACATTTTGCCTCCTTTCTCAGCAGCTAACACTGCACCTGCTTGTCAGTCACCCTGAATGAGAAGCCGGAGGATTAACCATCCTCCCTCTGCCGACAGAGAGTACCTGTGCGTGCAGCCGTGCAATTCTGTCAGGCGCTGGCTCCCGGCTTTGGTGTGAAGGGCGTCCACATTCTGGGTCACCAGCCAGTGCAGCTTCCCCAGCTTCTCCCAGTTTCTTAGCACCAGGTGTGCTGCATTTGGCTGGTGGGAGGAGAACTGGGGCCAGCCCACAAAGTTCCTTGCCCAGTACTGCTGCCGGGCACTGGCATTACGAATGAACTCAGCATGCTGGATGGGCCGTCTGTCTGTCCTGGCGTAGAGCCCGACACCTTCGGAGCGGTAATCTGGGATCCCCGACTCAGTTGAGATTCCAGCTCCAGTCATTACAAACAGTCTCTTGGAGTTGGAAATAAAGCGCTGCAGCTCCTCTACTTCCACGGGATCTGGGGGAAGACAGGCTGGCACGAAAGCCAAGTTTGGAGAGGTCCTGGATACAGAATGGGATCTGACGGCTCTGCAAACTCCTGACAACTTCCTGGCAGAGAACATGTTCAGCTAAAAGCCAAGAACAGAACACATGGCAGGTAAAAGAAAGCAAAGAGCATGTCCTTAACTCTGTTTGCTTGGGATTCTCTGGAAAATGATGCTGATAAGTATTCTTTGCTCTTTTTTCTTTTTAGTAAAGAAACACAAATTATTTTGGAAATGTTAACTAAAGCCCACCATCCGAGGCCAGCGTTCATATGTCCTTTTCACAGAGGGCAACGCAGATGACTGCTCAAGGTACAAGGACAAAGTTAGCACACCTGACTTGGAGGATTCCTGCTCTCCTATTCTGGTGTGAAGGATGGCTGCTTAAAAGGACTTCTAAAGAGCCCAGAAAGACCTGAGCATGCAGAGTCTTTCCCAGGTATGTGCAACAGGGCAGAGAAGAAATGGCAGGGAGGCCAAGCACCCCACCCCAGAGACACTGTGCAGCTGGTGTGTCTGGTTCCTCCCCAGAAGAGACTCTTGCTCTGCCTTCTTTAACGTTCTGCCTGCTCCAGATCAGTCCTTTCTATTTACCCCATACTCTGCATGTGTTGTGGGAAGGGAGAGAAAAACAACCTTGAAATGTTGCTCTTTCAGGACAAAGGCCTTGACTGGAGTTACTCCTGTTTTGTTTGTTTTTTTTTTTTTTTTTTTTATAAAGGCCTGGTGCAAAACAGGCCTTGAAATGGGACTGAAGATGATTAGTACACTGCCTAAATGCCCCTGCAACCTCCTCCTTTGGGGAGTGCCATTTCCCCAGAGTCAGTGGAGAGGTGGAGGGGTAACTGCTTTGCTTTTCCAGCAAGAACGGGGGCTTTGCTGAGAGACAAGGGATCACCCAAATGCGTGTGGGGCAGAAAGAACAGCCTGGCAGGTAGGAATGGGAGGAATATCCTGCTTTAAGGGAGGAAGGCATGCCCTGCTGGGGACAGGCAGGATAGCTTTGCTGACAAGTAGCCTGGAACTGTGTGCAGGACCTGTTGTGACAGGAGTGGACTGGTTTGCACCTTGATTTTGTTTGGTCTTTCTAGCAGTCTGTAGTTCTCCTTTCTCCATTTCACTGTTTTAAAACTATTTTTTTCTGGGCCTCTCTATGGTTTAGCATACAAAGTACAAAAAGTTTTGAAAGAAACAGTACTGAGAATTGACTGTCTGGTATTTCTTCCTCCCTCCATCTCCCTTTGCAAGGGGGCTTGTATGAGATCTGGAAGATGGAGGAAGGACTTTAATTATTGACAAAAGGGGACGATTTCTAAAGAGTGATTGCAACAGGCCCCAGATAGTCTGGTCCTTAAAGCTTGCTTGATAGTGTGGGACACCTGGATGCAGATTCATGCCCACTCAAGCTTCTGCCTTCACCACCAGAAATTACTGGGAGGATGCCTCAGGGACTGGGTCTCACTGGGAGTCCTCAGCTGGCTGGAGCAGGCCCCTTTCAGGTGTTAGAGGCAGTGGGGTGAGGGAGGGCTCTGTGCAGCCTGTTTGCTGTCAAATGGTTAAAGCACATGGGCAGTTTCATAAATGCTGCCTACAGGAAACCTGTGGTGCCTGTGAGATCTGTGGCAGCTCTGAGGTCAGAGGTACTCAAGTGGTGAACTTGCTTGTCTAAAAGGCTGGCACCTTAGTACTTTTGATGACTTCAGCATGATGCTTCAGCACCTGGATGGTTCTTAGACTCCTGTTGCGTCTAAATTGTTTTGCCTCAAGTCCCCAGTCCCCCTCAAGTACCGGTTCTTATAGTAAATGGAGCAATATTTAAATACATTCAAAGTTTAGGTGTTCAGCTGTAAGTATCGTGATACTAAATGGATGCTAGTGGCAAAGGGTAGACTTGTCTCGGTTAATCTCCAGTTCTCATGGCTTTCGTCATCATCAGTTTAATTACAGGGAAGATAGGATGTCCTCCATAGTCTGAATTACTTTTTAAATCTAAGCAGTGGATTCTGTTTGCAATGATTTTTGCCTTGTTTTACTGTTTGGCCGGAGTTGCGTGCGGCATTCCCTCTGAAGAGGTTTAATTTTCCGTAGGAATTAATTAGAAGGGACAAAGTCTCCCAATAAACTGTAATTTGCTTTGAGAATAACTTCTGTCATGATGCTCCCCAAAGGCTGTTATGCCAGTTTGACAGTATTTAAATTGCTTTAACTGATGAAAATTCTCCATTCCTGTCCCTTATCATCAAAAGATCTCTCTGAAGGAAATGTTTTAAGGGGGAATGAAATGGAGAGATATATATGGGTCGGCTCACGTGAGAGAGGAGGCAATGGGTAGGCCCAGCATTAAAAGTAACAGATACATTTGAGCGCCGCTGTGGTGCGTAGCAGTAGGACAGTGTAGGAGAGAGACTAACAAAGGACAGAATATTTCCCGTGAAATGCAAAGCTGCTTTTAAAATGGAAGTGCTCAGATGAAAAAATAACTACTGTATGTAATAAGTGAAACTCTTTAAACGCACCTATGGTGGAGATCCGAGGCTAGAGTTTGTTTTTAACGTGCATCCGAGATGCTCCACAGAGAGAGAGCAGCAGAGTAAAGCAGAAGACAAACAGGTTTCTACAAATGGTTACAGGCCAGAAATCCGGAGAGACACCCACATCGTCCGAGACTCTTTTGCTGTAATAATGACGTGGGGAGGAGGGTAACAATGGAACGCAACACATCTAATGCAGTAAGGGCGATATGGTGAATAACGCCTGAACACTCACCTCTCGCAGTGCTGCCGAGCCCGACGGCGGAAGAAAGGGGCCGGCCTGCCGGGAGGGGAGTTTTCTGGGAAATGTAGTTCACAAAGAAACTCAGCCCGAAGCACAAAGACTACAATTCCCATGCTTCAAAGGAGGGGAAAAAAAACAACCCAAAAAACCAACAAAAACCCCCAACAAAACCAAAAAACCAACAAAACAAATACCAAACCAAAAACTCCGAGTTCCTGAAATCTGATCAAGTCAGATTGAAAACTGAGAGCTTCACAGCTGCCCTCAAAGAAAAGTGCAAGAATAAAATCAGATTTGACTTGATACAAATGCAAATAATGGCTTTGATAAAATGCATTGTAGATGCTTGTCCTTATAAAATGCATGCATTTTCTTTTCACTGATGCTAATGGGTTTTAGGCTTAAAATGTGGCTAAACAAATAGAAGAAAAATGCAATGAGGGCTGTTAAGGACATCTCTTCTAGCTCAGGAATTCCCTGAGACGTAAATCATTGGAGGCTATGAGAGTACGCCAGGCTGATGCGCTCGCCCTGTTCTGGCACTCTTCCTTCGGTTCCTACGTTTGGCCCCAGGAGAGGTGGACCCGTCGGGCAGTCCTGATGTTCATAGTTAAGCACGTTTGGGATGACAGGAAAGGGAGAAAGATGTGGAAAGGACCTGCAGCAACAAGGATGGAGAAGTAATGAAAGTCTGGTCCGTTGCGCGGCAGTTAGTGCGGCCAGATAAAAGCCACGAGGTTGGTGTGGGACAAGTGGTCTCTGTGCAGCTTTTGGAGGAGGCATGGATGAAAAATGAGGGGGCGGATGTTGCTTTGATCTGGCCAAACCTCTCCCCGGGCAGTCAGACACCCTGACCTACTTCAGCATTAAATTCTTTGCAACCGAAGGGCTTGTCCCAGTCCTGCAGCTCACCAGCTCCTTCCCAGGCTCAGTCTCTCCCGTTTGCCTTGCCCGTTATTGCTTTGCTGGAGGCGGGTTTTGCTGCCTCACTGAGCTGGCTCTGTGAAACCTGACAGTGGGCAGAGGGGGACGGGGAGGGACCACCTCGCAGCAGGAAGGAGCTGGTGGCTCTGTGCAGCCCGTCTCTGCAGAACCGCACCAACTACTCCCACCCCTCAGTGCCCCGTTAGTGGCAGGGAGTTCTTCCAGGATTTCCCAGTTGATCCAGCAGATCCTCCTTCCTGGAGCGGGCAGGGGCAGTGAGTTCTTTGAGCCCTTGTGTGAACGTGGCCCATTGCGCTTTGCAGAGCTGATGCCACGCAGCTCCTTTTCAACCCTGGGGCTGTGCTGGCCTGCCTGCAGCCCACCCTACCTGCCCTGGCAGGACCCGATTGTGCCTCCGCTGGGCGCAGGTGTTGGTCTCGAGAATCAGATGACGAATGGTACAAATTGCCTGGCAAGAAGGGGTTTGGTTGTTTTTCAAAGGAGTCTTATGTTTTTTGAAGAACAAATAAATAGGAGGATGTGCAGACTCTGCAGGGTAGCGGCCTGGGTCTGGATGCTCATCTATTTTACACATGACAGACTGCTTTTCAACTGCATTCTCCAAATAGATCTTGCTCATCGCTTCAAGACATTGCAGGGATTTTTAATCCATTTTTCTTGCCTTTTACAGTTATTTCGAAGCCCAGAAGAGCCCGAGCCTGTATATAGCGGTGTGTAATTTTGCAAGCACAAGCAGCAGCGCACCCCACTCGCTCGGTGCTGGGTGCCAGCCCTGCTCCTCCCCGCCATGGTGTGGGGCACGATCCCCCTTTTTGGCGATTTCCTCGAACTAGGTGCCTCTTGGGCTCCTGGTGCCTCTTTTAAGGATTTAAACGTGTTTTAGATTTTTAAATTTAAACGCGGGGACTTTGTGTTGGTTGCCACCGGGTTGGTGCGTGCGGCCCGAGCCCGGCAAAGCCCGTTTCACTCGGGGCGGGGGGGAGGCCCGCGCCGTCCCCTGCGCTACCTCCTGGGATGAAACCCGGCGATTTTGGCCAACCCCCGCGCCGCTCGGGCTCCGGGCGGCGGGACAGCCCCTTCCCCGGCGCTCATTACCATAGCGGCCTCCCGGCACCCCCCGCGCCTCCCGCCGCCGCGCCGCCCTACCGCCCCCCGCCCCGTATCTCCCCCCCTCCCCGGTAACCCCCCCCCGCACTTCCCGTGGGAGCGCGGGTGTGGGTGGGGGGCGCGGGGCGCGCGGGGGCGCGCCGGCGCGCTCTGAGCGCGCGGCGGGGCGGCGGCGGGGGGGCGCGGGAGGGCGGGGCGTGAGGCTAGCTTTGCGCAGTGGCAGTATCGTAGCCCGTGAGGTAAATCCGAGGCGCGATTATTGCTAATTGAAAACTTTTCCCAATACCCCGCCATGACGACTTGAAATACAGTCGGCATCGGCAATTTTTGAGAGCCTCCCCGGAGGCTGATTTGATGTGTTTAAAGATAGACACCGGGAGCAATGCGGACCCCCGGGGGACGCCGGGGCTCGTTGCCGGCTGGGGTGCCTCGGGGCCGGGTGGGCTGCGCTGTCCTGCCCGTTTTTTTTTGGGGGGGGGGGGCTCCCCGGCTGGCGCCGGGGAACCCCTGCTTCAGCGGAGAGCTGCGCGCCCTTACGTCACGCCTACTTTGCATACTCCTTCCCAGCAGCCCTCGCGGCCGCCCCGCAGCTCGGCACGGCCTGCGTGGGTTTTGCGGGGGATATCGGTGGAAAACGGGTACCCCGGTCCCGGCGGCGGGGCGGGCGGTGGTAGGTGTGACTGCGGGGGGGGAGCGGAGAAGGTGGCGGCGCTCGCCCCGACCGCGGCGGCGGCCCCGGGGCGAGGGGCGGCGGCGGCGGGAGGAGGGGGTTAGCTTTGCGCAGTGGCAGTATCGTAGCCAATGAGGTTAATCCGAGGCGCGATTATTGCTAATTGAAAACTTTTCCCAATACCCCGCCATGACGACTTGAAATATAGTCGGCATTGGCAATTTTTGACAGTCTCTACGGAGACTGAGTTTTCGTGTGAAAAACAGAGAAGTAAGACCGTAAGTAGAAGGGCCTGGGGGTGCTGGTTCACAATCGGCTGAACATGAGCCAGCAGTGTGCCCAGGTGCCCAAGAAGGCCAACAGCATCCTGGCTTGTATCAGGAATAGTGTGGCCAGCAGGAGCAGGGCAGTGATCGTGCCCCTGTACTGGGCACTGGTGAGGCCGCACCTCGAACCCTGTGTTCAGTTTTGGGCCCCTCAGCACAAGAAGGACATTGAGGTGCTGGAGCGTGTCCAGAGAAGGGCAACGAAGCTGGTGAAGGGTCTGGAGAACAAGTCTGATGGGGAGCGGCTGAGGGAGCTGGGGGTGTTTAGCCTGGAGAAGAGGAGGCTGAGGGGAGACCTTATCGCTCTCTGCAACCACCTGAAAGGAGGTTGTGGTGAGGTGGGGGTGGGTCTCTTCTCCCAAGTCACTGGTGACAGGACGAGAGGAAATGGCCTCAAGCTGCGCCAGGGGAGGTTTAGATTGGATATTAGGAAAAATGTCTTTACTGCAAGAGTGGTCAGGCACAGGAACAGGCTGCCCAGAGAGGTGGTGGAGTCACCATCCCTGGGGGTGTTCAGAAAACTGTGCAGACGTGGCACTTGAAGACATGGTTTAGGAGGCCTGGGGGTGTTGGGTTGGCGGTTGGACTTGATGATCTTAGATGTCTTTTCCAACCTTAATGATTCTATGATTCTGTGGTTGCTCCAGTAACGTTAAATCTGGAAGCTGTGGCTACCCCACGTAACCTAAGGCAGAGTGTGAAGGTTTGTTAGGCAGAGATACAAGGGCCAAAACCAGGGGTTAACGTAAAAAAGCTCGGTTCACATAAAAGCTCAGTTTTCGCCTTTTTCTTTCCAAGCTGCAGAAGGAGGAATTGGTGTGTGAAAATGGAAGAGGAGGAAGCAGGGTACTGGAGAAGCGTTTCTCGTGTACCTCCTGCTTGAGGAGGATCCCCTGTGGAGCACAACCTCTCCGAAGGTAGCTTAGGCGGCGAGGAGAGGCCTGGCATTTCCAGAGTGCGTGAGGGGGGTGAAAGTCTGAATCGTGCTCAGCTGGCTCCAGAACTGCTCCCAAACCTATCAGGGAAGAGCATTCAGTGCACAGTACCATAACCTGCATTTTGGGGACATTTGTTCATATCTGTTGGCATCACTTGCTTTAAAAAAAAAGGGCTCCTTATTGTCAAAGGAATCACAAACCTTTACTCTGGAAAAAGCAGTTGCTGAGTTTGGTGTAAAATCCTATTTGTAAGTTAAGTAAAACCCATCTGTTTCTAACTTACAGCTGTTGTCTTACTTAATACCTAAGTAGACCCTGTGGAGGAAGACTAATGACCATTGCACACCAGCTCCCTGGCCCGAATCTCCGCTGGAGCTGGAAGCAGCTGCCCTCTGTCACTTTGTGAGAATTAGATGTAGCTTATGTTGCTGACAAGTTACCTCTGAAGTTCCCTGTATGTGCCATCCGCATGGTCCTATCCTGCCTGTAAGACACTGTGCCTGGCAGCTGTTTTAAACTATAAGTAGGCAGAGTCAAAAACTTAGTAGCCAACATTAATGCTCACTCTTTGTCAGGTTTCTTTGTAACATTCAGCTATGCTGGGGTATTGTACACAACAGTGACCGAAGAGTGACAGTGAAACCTCCTTGACTGCATTTTCCCTCTGTTTGTACTTCAGCGCTAGCAGTATCAATTTGAAATCAAAACCGGAAGTGTAGGTTCGCCATTGCCCTTTGGCAGAATAAGCCACACTGATAAATACCAAAGGCGTATGTAGTTTACAGTGAGCGGTGCAGTTCACGTAATTGCTTGATTCATATAAACTTGTTGGTAAGTATTGGGTTTATCACTTGATTGTTTCTTGTCTCTTCTAGCCAAAACTGTGTGTGATAATACACTGGCATGGCGCTTTCATCCTGCATTGCCAAGTCATGTCCTACATCTTACTATGCTAGAAACAAAGTTTGTTCGTTTTGCTGTAATAGATCCTTCCAACAAGTGTAAAGTTGGACATTGAATGGGGAAGTTGCATGTTGAGATTTACTGCCATTGCCTTAAGCCTAAAGCTCTGCCTGAATTTGTCTTTTATGCACTCACCTGAAGAAAGAGCTACATCCCCTTGCATGATGTCCATGTGGCACAGCACAGAGAGGACACGCTGCAATGAAGTCATTGTCATTGCTCTGCAGTCTCAAGTCGGTCTCTGGAAGGTGCACAGGTAAACTTTAAATGTGCCGTACAAGTCAGTGTGGCTTCATAACTGTTCTTCTCTGACATAGATTTTATCTGCTGTTAATAATGGTGCTTTTCATAAGAGGTTTTACAAAATGAGCTAGGTTCGCTCCTCTGTTTGGCAGCCAGTGTGAGATTACAGCCCTGAAGGGGGCAGGTGGACAGTTAATCCATCTAGTCTCTGAGTGTCAAGCGTGTAGAGGTTAGTGGGTTAAGCCACCCTTCTATGGAGCTGGTCCGTAACTGGTTAACGATGCTTTGACAAGAGGGAAAGGTGCCTTGAGGAAGTGCTCTGAGCACTTGGGTTGTGTAGAGCCAGGAAGTCCTGAAGTCCAACATCAGGCTGATCCCATCTGTAACAGGGGGCAATAACTTCCCGTCACACCTTCTGTGAAAGATAAGTCGAGTCATAATGTGTCTTAGTCACAAGGCACAACGTGAGAGGAAGCCCTGTGTATTTCTCTGATGCACTACCTGCCTTCGTTCCCTAGCGCTTCCCACCCAGCACCAGTTATGAGGGATGTTGCTGCTCTCAGCACCACTTCCCCCTCAGCCCTGCCACCAGCCTCTGGGAATGCCTTGGGTACACTGCTCAGGTGGGAAAGAGTTTGCTGGTGGTGGCCGTCACTGGGGAACTGCAGCTGCTTCAGAATGGTTCTTGAGCAGCAAGCAGCTGTTGGTGAGTCCGTAAGAGTTTCAGAGGCAGAGAGCAGGTGGTGATGAGGAAACAGGAGTTCCAGGGCATTAGGAAGGACAGGAGAGGCTGAACATTTTTTGGGTGAATTTAGCTTGAGCCCACACCACTGAGCAGTTGTCTTAGCAGCTTGGGTTTAACCTTCCCCTACTTCTTAGGCTGTCATGGGAGGGTTAAGGACTGCCAATTTATGTAAGAAAGGTTACTCTCTGAGGAAGAATTCAGTTATGAACAGCACCTGGCTATGAGGAGTGCAATGAGCTGGCTGAACATGAGCCAGCAGTGTGCCCAGGTGCCCAAGAAGGCCAACAGCATCCTGGCTTGTATCAGGAATAGTGTGGCCAGCAGGAGCAGGGCAGTGATCGTGCCCCTGTACTGGGCACTGGTGAGGCCGCACCTCGAACCCTGTGTTCAGTTTTGGGCCCCTCAGCACAAGAAGGACATTGAGGTGCTGGAGCGTGTCCAGAGAAGGGCAACGAAGCTGGTGAAGGGTCTGGAGAACAAGTCTGATGGGGAGCGGCTGAGGGAGCTGGGGGTGTTTAGCCTGGAGAAGAGGAGGCTGAGGGGAGACCTTATCGCTCTCTGCAACTACCTGAAAGGAGGTTGTGGTGAGGTGGGGGTGGGTCTCTTCTCCCAAGTCACTGGTGACAGGACGAGAGGAAATGGCCTCAAGCTGCGCCAGGGGAGGTTTAGATTGGATATTAGGAAAAATGTCTTTACTGCAAGAGTGGTCAGGCACAGGAACAGGCTGCCCAGAGAGGTGGTGGAGTCACCATCCCTGGGGGTGTTTGAAAACGTGCAGACGTGGCACCTGGGGACATGGTTTAGGAGGCCTGGGGGTGTTGGGTTGGCGGTTGGACTTGATGATCTTAGAGGTCTTTTCCAACCTTAATGATTCTATGATTCTGTGGGAATAAGGTTGGTTTTAAAAGCCATATTACTAGAGGATAGTCTGTCACTATTCCTAGGGATAGGCTGTCACTCATGTAACAGCCCTGCCTCCCCACTTCACTGACCCTTTCACAGCAGTGCTGAAGGCACAAGCAAAGCTTTAGAGGCAATGACTTTTTTTTCTCAAATGAGCAGCTTGGACACAACCTATTTCCTGCGGGTCCAAGCCCCGTTGGTGCTATGACATGTTAATTTTAGACCTGAGACAGGATAGAAACTGCTTTCTTGACTTGCACTCACTCACAGACTCTCAAAGGACACTGTAGGAAGCTGAGGATAAAACCTGTGTAGCAGGCTACAATACGAACAGAGCACAGTGGGGACTTTATTTATGCAGAAGTAAAAATACCACCCAAGTCAAGACAGACACCTGTCATGTGTTGCTAGAAGAAACATACAGATCCCAGGAAAGGCTACATTTCTGATGGCCTTGGATCCACTGTGCTGCCAGCAAATGCTAGCAGTTTATGTTGCTCCACCTCGGTGGGGAGCCACATCCTGATGTCATCACAGTACAGCCAGTGATAGGTTTTGAGAAAATGTAACAGTCCCTTCAAATAATGTTTTAAATTTTGTTCTGGGACCAGCAAGGGGGGTGTCAGGTGACATCCATGGTGTTGATGGTGAAGCACACGGTGAAAGTCTTTGCTTGTATTTGTATTGTGCTTAGATGTAGGTAAGGATGTAATTTTCTGAGAAGTCCTGGATCTGGAGTAAAACCTGGAATGAATTTCCTGGAAGCTGCTGATTATTCACAAGCATTGGCTCGAACTAGGGAGGGGATATTTCCATGCCCCCCTAGTGATTGTTCTCATTATAGCATTTCTTAACACAGGAAATAATGATGTCTGTTGAATTGTGTTAGCTGGGAAAACTGGGTGTGTTTGTGCCTAGCGAGTGAAAAATAAAGCATCGGAGATTGCTAGCAGCTGACCTCATGTTCTCTGCTTTTATGAAAATGCAGTCCTGTAATCTAGGCTAGACAACAGGACATGTGCTGTTCAGCTCCAAGAATGTTCTCTGACTCGGTAGTAATTTTGTAAGGAAAAGTGCTACAAGAGTCATGTTTCCTGGGTCCTTAGCCGTTCCCACACTGATAGTTTTCGCTGTATCTCCCATCAGATTAAGGGCTGAACACTTGGTCTGAGCAACTCCGTTTTACTGCCATGTCAACTTGGCCAGAGTGCAATGGTGGAGTAATCACTAACCCCGACGAGGGTGGAGCTGCTCTGCGGTTCGGGCAAGGATGAGGAGTTTGCTGCATTGGCACGTGGTTTGGTAGTGGTTTGAAAGAAAAAACAAGGGGGAAACGGTGCCTAGCATTCTAGCTAGCTGTCTGTATCGGATGGCCTAGCACTATTGCATGCTAAATCCAGGAGGGCTGTCACGGTTTTTAAGCAGAGCAAAGGAGAAGCGGTTGGTGGCTTTTCTCTATGGTGGCAACAGCTTGTGGAGAATTGTTCGGGAAAGATTTCACCTGCCCAAGATTTCCTGTGGATCGGTTGAATCATTTGGGGCTCAGAAGCATCGATTTGTTGGAAGGCTCTAGGGGCACGGAGCAGCAGCGTGCAGGGCTCCTCCGGGGCAGCAGCACCCCAGCCTGGCAGCGCTGCATCGCTGCCCTCGTGGGGGGGACGGGGCGTGCCCCGGGGGGGTTCCTGCTCCTCGAGTGAAGAGGATACGGTTTGGGGTTGCGTTCCCAGCCGGGCACCGGCAGCCCCGGGGGTCCGTGGGGTCGCAGGCCGGTGCCTCGCCCAGGTGGGCTTTGCCCCGGGGAGGGAGCTCTGGCCGCTCCCCTCCCCGCCCCGCCCGCCATTCCCCACGGCACTGTTGCGCTCACCGGCGCGGGGGAGCGCGGCCCGGACCGCGGGGCCGAGCCCCCCCCATCCGCGCCCCGGGGCCGGGCTGGCGGTTCCCGCCGCCGGCGGCAGGGGGCAGCAGGGGGCGGGGGCGCGCGCGCGCGCGCGGGCGGGCGCGCGCGGGGGCGGGGCGGGAAAGTTGCGAGGCGCTGAGGCGGGCGGCGGCGGCGGCACCGGCGGGGCGGAGCGGAGCGGGCACGGCGGCACCATGGACGACTTGGGTGAGTTCCGAGCCCCGCGTACCCCCCGCGGCGGGGGGTGCCGCCCCCCAGGCCCCCAGCCCTCCCGCCCCCCCGCGGCGGAGGCGGCCAGCCCGGCCACGCTGCGCCCCGTAGCGCCGGCTCCGCGCCGCGGGGCTCGGGCAGGGCCCGCCGCCGCCCGGGGACGTGTCCGCTCCCCGCGGACCGCGCAGGCCCTCCCGGCTCGCCGCGCCGACAGGCCCCTCGGCTGGGCTCCCCCGGCGCCCCCGGTCCGGGCCGTCGGCGTTTGTCCCGCCTCTGCCCCGGCCGGGAAAGGCGCCCTTCGGTGCCGCACCCCGGGAGCAGCGTGGAGCGTGGTCGGGATCCAGCAGGCACGTCCTCCGCTGCCGCAACCTTTCGAGCCTCTTCTTGGGGCCAGACCCGTACTTCGCACGGGTACGGAGGGATGGCTGGGGAGCCCTAGGGGGTGAGCTGAGCGCAGCCCCTGCCCAACCTGCCGCCGGGCTCCGAGCTCCTCCTTGTCCTCCCTTTGCTTCTCCCAGGTGTGCCGAAACCTCCCGGAGCTGCATAGCAGGGAAATGTCAGGCAACTGGTCTCACTGGAAAGATCTAGAGAGTTTGAGTTCCTTTGGTACCAAGCCGGAAAGGGGCTGGATCTGCCAAAATCCCTTGTGCTCTGGGAGACGTTAGGGTGACTGAGTTCCGCTTGTGAAACTGATTAAATCAGACATTGGGGAGGGGCTGTGATCCGTTACTTCCATCCTACCTTTAATAGAAACCAGACGTTCTGTTAAGATATGCTCTAGGAAAATGGCAGTTTTGTTACTGGACCTGGAAGCTGATATTACAGTGCTGGGATAAAGCTGGTGCTCACACCTTCAGAAAACAGACTGAATTGGGCTAATAATAAAGCTTACGGGCAAGGAGTCTGCCAGCTGCATGGCTTCCTGGTGAAAGGTGCACCATGAAGGATTCATTGTTAGGGAGTGAAACCTCACCTTCTGCCTGGGTGAAGTAGCTGGTGGTGCAAACAGAATGAATTTCTACTGCAGCTTCTTCTCACAGTTATTGTTTCTTTAAGTGGAGACAGTTCTGTTTACTGTTTCTCATATCCCTCAGCTCGGTTATCTCTTGGGAGATTTGGTGCTGCTCCTACAGCAAGTTTCTAGCGTGTTCAGGAATGTGTTGCTAGTCAGAACAGGATTCACCCAGTCTGTGTATTGACTTGCTGAGTGGCCCTTCAAGGTGAACCTACAGATAGCATTATGTAGGGCCAGTTTAGTGTCTCATCAACATGCTCTTGAACGAACTGTGGACGCTGTACTGTGTCCACTGCAATTGTTGCATTCCTTGAACAGTGGTAGCGTCACTTTCTGGTTGTCCAAATAGGCTACTGCAGTTTCAACGCATTTTTGCTTTCCTCTCTAGGAGGATCAGAGGTGAACTGCAAAGAAATCCTGCAAAAGATCTGAATTTGTGTCTGTTTTGTTCTTCTGAGGTGTTAAATGTCTTGGCACAACCAAACGTTTGTGATCTGATTTTTAAAATAGAACTTTTTGTCTCAGCAACTTGATTTCATCAAGTCTTAGTTGCGCAATGGCTTTCTCAATTTCTGTGCAGTCTTTCAGACTGGACAAGATCTGACTGTCTAACAGTAAGCAGTTGAACAAAAGAAGTCGGGCCCTTTCTCCTTCTAAGCTTTTCTTTGGAGTACGGAATTCACCACGGAAAGGCACACCAGCTAGTTTTCCTCTGCGAATCATTGTTAGCCCCAAAATGGCTCACTTATTTTTCTAAAGCTGTTCACCTTGGGATGCGCACATAAGGGAACAATGCTGTGCTGGTATAACTCCCCTGGAATAAGTCGAACTTTTGAACTGAAGTGAGAGTTGTTTGTTTTTCTTTCCTCATTATCTATGGGTGGATTATCTGAGTTGTGGATTAACTGTGCCATGTATACAGACCTCTGCACTGGCTCTGTCCAGAGTCAAGCTGGTCCGGCAGGACTTGTTGGTTCAGGCACGATGCCATGTGGACATAGCTGTGCTGCTTCCAGGGCCAGTTTTGGCCCAAAAGTAGTTTAGCCTTGAGCCTGAGCTAATACGCCTTGCAGGTTCAGAGTTGATGTCAAGTAAAATCAGCTTAGATATTTCCACACCATGCTTCTGAATCTGTGTGGTGCAGAAATGACTAGTGACTGATGGACCTTGCTGGACATGGGGGAGCACCTCACAGAGCCCATTGGTGTGTCTGTTCTTAACCCCCTGAATTTATCAAAAATCTCCTCCCTTTACCCGGAGCTGATGGAGTTGATCCGTGTGTACTTGTGCACTGTAAAATGGAGGTCCAGAAGTATCTCAATTTCACACTGCTGGGGCTGGAGAGGTTATGAAACACATGTCAGAATGCATTTGTGTTGCTTTGGGGATTCGTTTGGAGTTGGAAAAAAAACTTTCTTCCTTTTTTTTTCCCCCTCAGCATTGATGAAGTGGTGTTACAGTGCACAGCTCCCACAGGAAACTGTTTTGGAGCTCTGCAGGTAGAACTGGTACACCCCACTGAACTGGGGGAGCCTCTGTGGAACAGGACACTGGGTGCTGTGTCCGGGTACAAAGTAGAACAGCACATTGTGGGAATGGGGGGAGGAGATGGTGGATTCGAGCAGCTGACCAGTCTTGTCCAGATTGTCTTCCTCGAATCTCTGTCAGGAAGCATATTTTGCGGATGTGCTTGGAGTTTGACAGGAAGCTTGCTGAATAAGTTTGCCGTTCTGCAGTGTTGTAAATTGGCACAGAGAGCAAAACTTTGTCCTAAAGAGTGAAAATCCTAACTGAGGGCTGTCGCCCCTTTCAGGGGATTACCAAAGTGCAGCGTGGTGGTATTACATGCTGTGCTTCCAGCATGCAAGTGACAAACCACACATATTTGTTTCAGACAATTTGAGACATTCAATTAGATGTTGAATTATTCTTGGTTCTGTGGTGCTACCTTGTCTAAGTAGAACAGTCCATTGGGATCTGCTGGTTACGGAGGAAGAAACTGAATTCGTGTAGTGTGTCGTGTATTTTATGGTGACTTTGAATGTTTTTTACAGCCTTTTTCTGAAAGGGGTTGTTTGCAAACACTACTGTGAAACTTTTTTTTTTTTTGAGCTTTGGTAACTCCAAACAGAAATGATGTTGCTTTTAGAAGGTTTCTTTTGATGGCTTTGAAATTCTCACTTCTCTACTGCTTGGTTTGGTGGTGTGTTTTTTTTGTTGTTGTGGTGTTTTTTTTTTTTTAAAGCTTCAGATATTTTTAACTGGATTTTGCAATCAGAACAGCATTCACTAGAGCTTGTAAAAGATGTCTTACAAAGAAGATGCTTCTGTTTAATAAGAACGCATTTATATCAGTGTTTTGGCTGTACACATAAACTAGACTGTAAGCTTCTTATTTTAGGTGTGCTTGCTCACTTCTAGAAGGATTTTTCTTTTGCAAGAAAAGTTTGTCTTTGGTTTGTGTAGCAGCGTGGCTTCAAAATTCTGGGCACAAAGGTTCAGTGACGCAAGAGGTTTGACTTTAAAAGTTGTTTCCCTCTGTTTTAGGAACTCTAACCCACCCTCTCTTCAGGGCTTAATCCTCTCAAGATTGACTTTAAAGGGAGCAATCTTGCCATTGATTTTTCATGGGAATGTGGAGCGGCGTGCATGTGTTTCCATCTGTCATCTCTCCTAACATTTGGAAGATTGCTGTGCTCTGCAGGGCTATGCTGTCCGTCCCTCTTTTGAGGGGGATGCTTGCTTGTTTCTGACTCAGTCCCTTCAGTTTGGAAGTCATATGCAGTGGGTTTTGGTCTTATTTGACTGAAAGTTTAGTGTGAAATTGCTCATGGTCAGCTACGCCCAGGAAATGGCATTGGGGGGAAACACTGGTAAAGTAATTTGGTCCCTTGGTTTTCTACTGGCTCAGGTTTCTGAGTCATTCCTGCTGCTGGGCGAGAAGACTGTAAACAGAACTAATACTCTGCACAATGGGGTTCTGACTTGTTTCAGCTTCTTAGCTGTTCTGACCCCTCATAAAACAGGGACTTCATTGTCCTGAGTAACCCAGACAGGGAGTCCTCTGCCTCAAGCAGTGTGCGATGCAGAGAGAGGCTTCTTTTCTTGTTGCTGTATTTCCATGGAAAAGCTGGACTCTGTGCTGTCTTTAGCTCCTTTGTCCCTCGCTGGGAGAGGTCAACTTATCCCAAGTGTTCAGCTGCCCTCCTGGTTAAAACTGATCCTCTGACACCATCTCTACCACAAGAGAAAGAAATGGGTAACTTCTCGTACATTTTCTTTAACTCTGTCTTTCTACTTGTTCTTCCTTTCTCAGGGAATCACAATGCTTTAATTTTTCCAGACCCTTTTTTCCTCACCTCTTTCCCCTTGAAGTGTATTTGTTATATGAAACAAGTTGTGAAACTGCAGAAATGACAGATAAAATTCTAAAGTCTGGCAGCAGAACAAGCAATAATGATGATGATCTACTTAGATCAGAGTTGTTTTTCTGATCTACTGCTAAAACAGACATATGTAAATTCTTCAAATTAAATCTGTGCAACTAGAGGGGGGGAAGAAACCTGTCCATGGCCACAAAACAAATCTGTTTGAATCGGACTGATGCATTAGTTGTGATATCCAGGATCTACTGCAGCTTTGGAGAAATCCAGAATGGATTCTGAATTCAGTTGTGTTGTGCTAGTTGAAAATCAGTGCGAGTGAATAAGATCTCTGGTCCAGTTTCCTGCTCTGTGTCTCAGACTACGCCTCCCTCCCTTTGTGTACTGATCTTCTGTGCCCCTTTTTGTCTGATGCGGAAGCTGGTAATGAAGATGCTCTTCTGCTCCAGCTGCCTGAAAGTGAGACATTGTCTGTGGGAAGCTTCCCCAGGCTATGATAAGGAGATTGGGTTTAGGGAATGAGTTTCTTGCTCACTTTAGCTGTCCTAACTAACTTAGGTTTAATAACAAGCCCTGGAAGTACAGGTTGTCATGACTACTAGGCTATTATATTTTAAAATGCTAGGTAGGGAACTGTGGAGACCTTTGGGTCCTGTTCTTGTTTCACTGTGTGTAAAATCTCGCCTCATATCTCATCCAGTTTCAGATTGCAGCCAAAAATGGTGATTCCAGCTTCCCCATCTCTTGTGTACTTGCTGCTTACTTAGTGAGTATCGGGCTCCAGAGCAAATTGGTTCAAATTGCTGATTTTTTAGAAAACCAGCCCTTTCCCCCAAGTTGAACAAATGATTTGCCACTGGATCAGTAAACTGAACTGTCTCACCCAGTGGTGAGATAACTAAATCCAGCACAGTGTAGAAGCAAGGAGTGGCACCATTCCTTTCCATTTTGGGCTGAAATTAAATGGATTGGAGAGGAAGAGGAAGTTGTGATTTCGAATTGGTTTAATGTGATTTAACTGCTGGCTGCTGTAAGGTGGGGTGGGGTGTGGGTTCCCCCCCCCCCCCCCATCTCCCTTCCTTTTTTCCACAATAACTGCTGGGCAGTTATCTGGATCAGCAAGCTGTTCTTCTGAAAGTCTTTTTTTTTTTTTACAGGGACAGTGGACTGGGAAGTAGGTGAGGCCACCTCTTTTGGCTGTGGTTTATGTTTAATCTAGCATAAGGTAACCATTTATCCACAGTCTCAAAAACTTGCTCTGACTTTAGGCATATTGTTTCTCTGCCTGTAAATTAGGGATAATAGCTCCTTACCTGCAAAGTATGCTTAATATTTGTTCAGATCTTTGTGTTTCTGGAATAGCTTCCAGCTGAAAGTATCAGAATAGCAACTCTTTCAAGCTTCTCTGGTCACCATTGCTGGAAAAGCTTACAATGGCAAGTTTGAATTAGATTTATAAGTTTTTATTTCCTTCTCAGCCCTATTTAATGTTCCCTCTCTGCCTTTCTGATTGCTCATCCTTTCTTCATCATCTGTTATGACAGGCTGTAGGGAGAAAGATTTCCTTTCCCTTCCAAGTTGCCCATAGTAGTTTTACTCTAGTCTTTCCCTTTACCACAGAGCATCGTGAAGTCATTCAAAGAATGTCATGTGCTAAAGATATACCATAAAAGTAGGAGGTGGGTGATGACTTTCTCTTATCACTCTTAGCTATTTTTCCCATTCTTGCTTATTCTCTTTGCAAATGGCCCCAGAGCAGCAGAAACCAGCCAGTTGGGGACAGTCTCCCTTGACTGACCGGTGTTAAAATCCATGCTTTCTCTTCTGTGTATGTACGTTTTTAAATCCCTATGAAGCAAAAAAAGTAGAAATGGCAACTGGAGTGCTGTGGAACAAGTATGGTGTTGGTGTTTCAGTTATAGGAACTTGAGTCACTAAGGTTATGTGTTTGTGCTGTTTAGGAGTCTGTAAGCTCTTTTTCTGCTTGTATAAATGCAGCTTTTTCTTGTAGCAGACAGTAATTATTCTGAATTTACGTGGGAAATTTGTCTAAGCAGTTTGAGACAACTATAAGCTGAGCATCCAAGAGAACTTAGGGCAGGCCACAGAGGGAGGCAGCCTGCGTTGTTACTGCTTGGCTCCTTTTTCCCTGTGCTGGGCTGTCTCTACAGTGTGAACGAATTTAGTTCAAGTTATTTAAATGATGATGGGGTAGCCTGAAGTCTTCAAATGCAGTTTGTCGTGCCACTTCTCACAGTGTTCTTATTATCATGTGCGAGTTTGGTGTAGGTGGCTTTGCTGGGTGAGCTACTGAGTACATCTGGCTGGCAGCACGCAGTCGAATGTAGCTTGATTTCTTGTCTTTTACTGTTTATTGCAAGTGTTTAAACCTCTAACGTTTTGCAAATGATGTGAAGAGCATCAAAAAAAGTAAATGGCGCTCCAGGGAATAAACTTTCTGAATGACACTTTGCATGGGGAATTGTGCTTTAAATGGCTCAGCTATAAATCAAACTGTATGGGGTCTCCAGGAATAAAGCTATCCCATGTTTTTGTCACAAAATTGAGCTGGGAGACAGAATTAATCCTGTGTCTGTCTAGACGCCTGATAGGATCCTGCTTTATTTTCATCCCTAAAGAGCAAGGTGAGCAGAGAATTTCACTTCATGCCATCCCTATGTGGTAGTTCAGGGACTGTGATTAGCCTGGCTTTTTGTAAGAGCAGGAGGGGGCAAAAAAACCCCAGAAGTAGAAAAGGTCATGGGCAGGAGGGCTGTAAATGATTTGCTGTGGATTAGGGGCTTAATACTCCCTTGTTCTATCCTCTTTCATGGTTCTGAACAAGTTCAAGGCTTCTCTCTGAAAAGGTTTCTTTTGGGTTGGAGCCCCTAATTTCAGCTGGGTCAGACAAAAGTGCCTAAGGCTAACTGCCTGTCACTCAAGGTTACTGGTGCCCCATGAGTTGGAGTAAGATGATGACCTGGCTGGTCTTCTCTGCTGCTCATCGTGTTTGGCCATCAGTTATGTCTGCTGCTCCCCATTGCTCAGCAGCTGCCTTGGGACTAGGGTTTTTTGTTGCTGCTAGCAAATTATCCCTTTTGGGTGGAGGTGGTCCACAAGAGTAAGATGCCTAGGAGTAGTACTTCTGGATTGCAGCTCTCCCTCTGTTCGTTACGGTTTTATGTGGGAGACTTTTCTTGGGCTGCGTGGGTCTGGTTAGGCAGCGTGATACACAGCTGGAACTATTCTGCCTGGCTGCGAGCAGCTCCAGCAGTTAGACAGGATCCCTGCAGAGAGCTGGAGCACTGGGGGAGGGAACGAAATGCCATTTCATCTACGTCATGAAATCTCTTATCAGTGGCCAACTCAGTGTTGTGGGTGGGTGAGTGGTGCTGGCCAGAAGAAGCTGCCTTTTATTTCTGCTGTGAAATGTGAGGAGCTCAGCGCTGTCAGTCAGGCTGGGAGCTGTGGAGTGGCTGTGTGGAGTTTGGGATGAATTTGTCAGTCAGGTTCTTATAACCTTAAGCTTGTAGTTTTCAATCTATCCTGCTGGTGCTTAATCTGAGACTTGCCACTTGGCTGTCTGAGCAGTTCCCTTGGGCAGTGCCTCACAAGCACAGCCGCTCTGGCATGCTGCTCCTGTACTTCTTGATTGCTTAAATCTGCCTCCTCCAGCACCTTCTGCCTTGGGATCATGCTCAAAAGCCTTGGCCATACCCGTTAGAGATATAATCTATTAGGTTATCATTCATTTTTCTGTAAGAGTTGGTTAAGGGCTTAATTTGTTGGATGCTACTTTGCCATCAAATGTGAGGGAGAAAACTACATGAAACAGAACATGGTATGCCTTATGGTGGTGTGAAATTCAGAGACCTTCTAGGCTGTCTGGGTCTGCCAGAGTCCTCTGATTGCATTGCTTAGGTTTGAAAAGCACTCTGCGTGGGATGGAATGGCCAGTGCGATTTGAGACGTTCAGTGCCGCTTTCTCTGGAGTGGTATTGCTCTGGTGTAATCATGTCTTTGCGAAGTCGGGAAGCTGTTTGCTCTCTGTGTTGGGGAGGAAGGTTGAAGAGAAGGGGCTGGGGGTGGTGCAGGGAGGAAGCTTTATGTAATTCTTGGCTGGCTTCTGAGTAATTGTTTTAATGAAATGGAATGCAGTGTATTCAGTGCTTGCTTGGCAGAAACAGTGATTTTTTTTTTATTTTCCATTTTTTTTTGGGGGGGGAGAAGTTGGAGTTAGTCTATTTTCCAGCTGCTTTAAGCAGTTAGGCTTGGATTTGTTGCAGAGATAGGAGTGGAATATTGTTCTCAGCAAGGGGACAGTTGCACTGCTGTGTGTCTGAGGTTGTCTTTGTACGTTCAATGTGCAAGTCGAAGAACCTGGTCCCCTGTTTCTCTGTGGGTTGTGAATGCCGGTGTGGTTCTGAAGTGGATCAGATTAATTTTAAAGTACCCAACAGTAATGGGACGATAATGATGTGATTAGGTACATGTTCATATAAAATATATATGCATCTAGGTACTTGATAGGAGAAAGAATCAATTTTCCACTATGCCCTAGTCCAGTGTATAGCAAGGAAAAATATGATGAGACAAAGAAGTCAATTTTTCAGCAAAGCAGAAATGTAGGGGCTGGGAATCTTGACTTCTGTAGACTAGTACAAAATATTCTCTCCCGTTATCTCAGATGATTGTTGGCTTTTATCATAAGATTGGTGGAGGAACAATCAGAGATCATGCTGAAAACCATTTTTTTAGAAAGTAATTTGAAGAAGGGTTTATTTCACGTACCTATGAAAGGGAAGTTTATTCTCATGCTGCTTCTATTTCAGTATTGCTGGCATTTCCATTTTTGGTCAGTGCTGGAGATTGGTCTCTCTTACTCATCTTTACCTCTGAAAAACCTACTTTCTCTTTGGTCTTTCTAAATTTTTTTTTTTTCACTACAGCTTTCTGTGGTCATGAGATCTCTTGTGAGTAAAACAGCCTTCGGTTGATAGAATGAAGTTTTTCTTTAATAAAAAGACAACCAGCAACTTCTGTGCAGGGCACTGAGATGAAGAAGCTGTCATGCGTTTAATTGCTTTATTAATACCGCTCTTGGTAAAAAGAAATCCTTGCTATTTCTCTTGCTGGTGACGAAACAAGCAAGAGACTTGTGACCAATACTTCTGTCACGATGCCAGATGATAGGTGGAATGATAGGTTATCTAACTTCTCACAGTAGGAGGAGTTAAGAGAACCTTAAACATTGTCTAGCTCTTCTCCATCCTCTGGCTACAATATATTCCAGTTCTAAAAATGTTAGTTTTCTGTCTGGCTTTAACAATTTCCTTTCTTTCAGTGGGCCCCTGTCATGACATTGTGAAACTCTTGGGCCACATTCTTCTGCCAATGCTAAAAAAAAAAAAAAAATAAAAAAAAATGCAGAGCTCTAGAGCTGTGGAGCCATCAACAATCTCCATCAAATTACCACCCACATCTCCCAAAGTAGGCTGGGTGACCAGTTCCCACATTCATTTCTGGAACACTGTCCTCCTTTCATTCCCAGAAGCTGCTTTTAAAGTAAAAAGAAGCTGCTTTAATTAGATTTTTAACCATGTGCTTCTTGGCCCCTTGTACTCTGTTGTCTTTCAAAGATGTTGCTTGCCCACTATCTATAATTACTTGGGTTATCTCTAAGTTTTAGTAGAATGCTCATCAGGTTGAAAGCTTCATTTTAAAACTTTTCTACCTATTATAGTTATAAGTAATACTAAGATCCACATGACTGAAAAATGTTAAATATTTTGTTGTCATTTCCCCCTGCCCTGCTCTGTGAGTTTACATTGTGCTTTTGGCAGCGCTTTGTGTAAAGTCAGTTGCTGATGATGACTTACACTTTTTGGCTTATAAAGAGTTCAGTCTTGCTTCCAAGTTTGCTCCCACTCTCTGTTGCAGAGAACCCTTGCAGAAACAAAAACTTCTTAAAAAGAAAAATCCACCATTTTGAGAGTACTTTCTTAGTAATTAAATTTTTAACAAGCCAGTTAAACCACATACTGCATTTGACAAAGGTTCCTTTTTTAAAAAAAGGGAAACAACCCGCCTCAGAGTGGTTGACAGGTCAAGCCAGCAAGTCTTTTTAACTTGTTGTTATTTATATCTCAATATACTAGCTTTTTATTTGGCATCCCCAGTATCTGGGTGAGATTTGCCAGGACTTTATTTCTCCTTATAGGCACAGGCTTTTCAAACTTGAGATACTTTGGTTTTTAAGGGTAGATTTGCATTTGTTGAATGCTCTTTGCATTTATCCTCTTGGGAGATATGCTTGTAACTTACTGAATGGGAAATTGCTGGAGTCAATGAAAAATATTCTCTTAAAGGACTAAAATCTCTCAAATTTGCATTCTGATATCCAATTTAAGAGCCTTCAGGATAGGAATGTCTCAATAAGACTATACTAAATATGGATACGACTGCAGTGTCTCTTTTGTGTCCCCATTCTCTGTTGCTGGAATCCTCCTTTTGCTGGTAGCCAGGGCATTCTACGCCTCATGGGCAGAATTTGTGCTTCTAATGCTTTCAATGAATTCAGGATTTATACAAATATTTCTGTTCTTCATTTCTTCATCTTTATGTGTGTCTCAAATTTTGTAACTGGCACTTTGCCTGGACAGGTCTATATTCAGATCTGTTTATGCTGCTTGGATAGGATTTCCACTGCTTAAAAGATGCTATTTTTTTCCTCCCTTAAGTTTCATGTCTATTCTTGCATAACCATGCAAATCTTACCCTTCCCTTCATTGGTTATAGGGTCCACATGCTTTCCTGTTTCTGTTACGTTTAAAAAGACAGATAACGAGCTTAAAATGAGCAAGCTCGGACAACATATTGTCTCTGGCTGTGTCCAAAACCATTTTTCCTTATGCAGATGGATAGGATCGTAGCAATCTTTAGCAATCTTATTATTGACTATGGCTACATGTGTGGCAAAGGTGAGATGCTGCGGTAGCTGAGGTGCTGGTCCTGCTGGCAGTTGAGTCAATATAATGGCTTGTTGCTGCTGAAGGAGGGGGGGATGGCTTTACTTTCACTCATCCTTACCCTTTTTCTGCTCCCTCGTTTGGCTGTTTGGACATACCCCATCCTTCTTGCTGGCTGCTGTGCTCATCTCTCTTTTCTAACCCAAAAGAAAGCAGTCAATTTTTCTGGCTGGGCATATGTTCTGATGGACTGGTTCACAGAGGGGTCTTGCGAGAGTAAGTGGCAGCAGCACATATCTGGAAGAGGCAGTTAAACCTCTCCATTTTTGGCAGTGGTGAATGTTAATTCACCTTTCTGCATCTTGTGAAACTGTATCCTTCACTCCATGGGCCTTGCTGTCCAGCAGAACTCCTGTGCTCAGTTTCCGTGTAAACCCTGATGTAACATGCTTTCCTTCCCAAGATGAGTTGGAATCAGCAGTTACCAAATTATGATCTCCAAGTGGTGAGTACTCAACAGCTGTCGTAAGGTGTCCTCTTAAGTGGTCAAACTTACACACTTGTCATTTCCACCTGAGGGCTCTGGAGCGCAAGCAAATGAAGCTTGCTGTTGCCCGAAGGTTTGGAAAACACTGCTGTGTGTTCATGCTGTTCTGATTTGCCGCTGCTTATGGCACTAAGCTACTGCTTCGAAGCCGTTCAGAAGAGTTATCCAGTACTGGATTAGCATGTGTTCACGCTGTTCTGATTTGCTGCTGCTTATGGCACTAAGCTACTGCTTCGAAGCCGTTCAGAAGAGTTATCCAGTACTGGATTAGCATGTGTTGTAACCTCAGTGCTGCTTATGACAATTTTCAGTTCAAGTCAGACCCAACTGCCTACAGTTATGCAAATCTCAACCAAATACAGTGCACCCAGAGCTTAAAAAATGCCCTTGTCTACCCTCATTTCGGTGGGCATGTAGAGGGTTGCTTGGTAGTAGCTGGGTGCCGCACACCTCTGTGCTTGGCAGTTTTTCTCCAAGTCCTGTAGTGCAGGGCCGAGCAGGGTCTGGCACACAAACAGTGGTGGTGTTTTCCACTCTGGTCTACTGTCCTTCTAGTTGTTACTGTTCTCTGCCTGTCTGCTTTCCGGAAAGGCGTGAGAACAAATTGCTCAGTTCAGGTCTCTAAAGACCATACTTTTGAGCTGAAGGAAGAAAGCTAGTTTGCTGGAGGAGACAGATGACTTTCCCAGTAGCTCTACGTGCTGCTAGGGAAGAAGAATAATAGGTAGAGGGAGTCTTCCCTTTCATTGCACAAGGAGGGCAAACTGACTTTTGGCAAGATATTAGTTATACGTACCTGACTTGGGAGAGAGCAGCACAGGTTTGGAGTGGCATCTGCTTTAGCGAGATTGTAGGGTATGATAAATGTCCCAGCGCTGTGATGCTCTTACTGCCCACTGGCACTACTTCCATGAGCGTTTGCCTGACTGATCAGCCAAGGGACTAGAAATGTCTCGAGCCCTGAGCTTCTGTTTATTCCCTTTACCAGAGCTGTGGTTTAAAATCTATAGTGTCTTGTTTCCTGCTGTTTCTATACCCCTCCTTGGACTCTGCGCTGTTTAATGGAGGTCTCCTTTGTACTAGATTTGTTAGATGTTTGTAAAATGGCAATGCGTGGCTGTGTTTTGACCTAGCGCTTGTGGAGTAGCTGCATGCTGATGTAGCAGGAAGGGTCTGGTTCCTCAGATAGCTGGCTTGGCTGAGCCCCTCTTCCTGTAGGAATACAAGGGAGTTGGTATTTTGATCAGAGGCCTTGGCCCTGGGAAATTGTCCCTGAGGGGTCAGTTCAGTGGCTGCCTGTTTGGTGTTTTTTTTTTTTTTTTTTGTTTTGTTTTGTTTTGGCAGAGGAGAGCAGATTTTGCTGGACTTTTTTGAATGTTGATCCCAGTTTCTAGAAACTTTGAGGGAAGCCAGAGACAAATAAAAATTCTTATGACATGCATGAGGAGGGTTAACTTACTATTTCGTGCGCGTAAGGATAAATACAGGACTAAAAAGGTTAGCACATTGGCGACTAATGTTTTTATTTTTAAAATTTTTTTCCATCTAGGATATTGAATGAAATCCCAGGTCAGCACTGAGATGGTATTAACTGCTTAGTCACTTGTGTAAAGAGTTTACACTCACTCCAATCTGTTCCTTCCACCAAACTCAGCCAGGATGCCATTTCACTCGTGTTCCATTTGAGTGTTGCTGTATTTGAATAGAGCTCATGTCCTTTACTCTTGTCTGAGCCAATGCGCCTCCCTCCCAGAGACAGTTAGGTCAATATTGGCCATTTGCTAATGCCTTTGTCTGGGGCTTCCTGGAAATGCCTGAAGATCTATTTGCTGTCAAGCAGAGATCAGAAATAGATCTTACACAAGAAGAGCCACTCTAAGAGAGGACCATCAGAGGCTGTACTTACCCTCCTTGGAGACCAAAGCTGCTTCCAATTTGGCAGTTGACGCACAGGGAGAGAGATGGAGACTCTCTAATTTGTGCAGATTGTTGTTGCTCGTAATCTTTCACAGGGCTAACTATAACTGCCTGTAGGAACACCAGTCTATTTGCTTCCAAAAGGAGAGGATTCTGACAAAAGACTCGTTAGCAGGTGGAGCTCATAGCAAGCTGCAGATTCAGACTGAGAAATTCCAACTTAAGTATTTTTAGTACAGGCCTGAGAGTCAGACTTGCTTTCTATTCTGATATAATGTGGACTTGCCTTGTTATGTTGGGCTGTTCAGGGCTGCGTATCAGTTCTCCATTTCTGAAAGGTAGATAATTTTTCGTGCTATCAAGGGGATGTGAATGTTAGGGTGAGGAGTCTGATTTGTGATCCTCGTTGGAATTCAGGTGCAGTGGCTGCAGATTTTACTGCCTACAGTTGCTGCAGGTCACAGCCTGTTATATCAATATGAAATGAAATAAGTGGAGGTTTAGGTTTAGGGTGTGGAGCTGTCAACTGCTGTGACTGAAAAATGTGGCTGAAGATATCTTCTGCTATTATTCTGCTGTAACTTGTGGGTGGGACAATCATATGAGAGGACAGTAGTACTTAAGTCATGGTGGTCTGAATCACTGGAGGTCATGAGTTGGCGTACTGCATAAAGGTTGGTTAAGTCTGTGTGAAGCATTTTGCATATCGCAAACTTTTCTTGTGCAATTTCCAACTTCTCCATTCAGTAAACCAGAACCAGCTTTGTGCTCTTAGACATTGTACAAGTGATGAGATCAGCTCTGCCTACTGCTTTCACATGTGCTGTGTCGCAGGATGTGCTGGAGCTATGACTTGCAAGTCCTTTACAAACTTCTCCTGACCCTCCTGAAGATTGTTCATAAAGCAGTGGAATAATTTTTTTGACGAAGGTTATCCATCTTGGTAATTGTTTCCTGTTGTTCAGGACTCAGTTTGAGAATACAGCGAATCTAGATATAAAGGAACCATGCAAGGGATTATTTTCTCTTTTAGCATCACACAACTGTGGGTTGTCTGTCTGTGACTTGCTATACAGAGGCATTCAAGGCTCATGTAGCTGAGGATCTGGCATTCTCAGAAGCCTTTGGTAGCTGTGAAACTGAAAACATTTATTTGTTTAGTGTAAGTTGGAACATGAATTCAGTTTAAGGCACCAGGTCTTAGCATAGGGTGTTTTTTCCTGGCATGAGCTGTTTGCTATGACTATAAACAGACTATAAACAGAGGGAAGTAAATATAAGATGTCTCTTTTCACTTTGAGTGTGGAGAAAGCCATGCTATAAAAAAAGAGGATGCTGTATATGACAGGAAATAACCCTTCCCTCCCTCCTCCCCAGCACTTTCTGGAAGTGAGAAATAAACGAGAGGACACACCTTTGGGGGGGAGCAGGCTCTGGAACCAGAGATGTTGGGGTGCTGCTAGTAAGTTCAAGGGCTCCTCTTGGGAGGCAATACGTGAAAAATACAACAGCCAGCTTAGGCTGGATTTGTATGGCCTTGCTTTGCTCTATGCTGTCCTTCGATCTTCAATGCCAGCAAGAGTTTGTTTTTCCTGGTGTTTCTGTTGACAGTTTCCGAATGCGATAGCCATGACAGTGGAGTGGACAGCTCAGGTTAATTTGAAGAACTTGAAAAGGCTACACTTGGTTTAGCAGCTTTAAAGCTGAAAAAAAACCCCCAAAGATATTAAAATCATATTTTCTTTGGAAATTGGTCTGGTAACCTTACTGTTTTTTTTTCTGGAGCATCAGGTACATCCCTTCTGAAAGGCGATGGTACTTAAATCACAAATCACTTCCAGTGTGAGGATGCTCAGCAAATCTATAACATATTGAGGAATATTTCTCCTTGACCGTGTGAGCACTTCTGTGCCTTGTGAGACTTGACTTCCGTTACCTCAGCTATCTAATGAACTGTTCTGTGGTAGCGGGAAGTGGATGAAAGTTTTTCTAAGGAAGTTGGAGGAAGGCAGAATGACTGCATTTCTCTTTTGTAGGTGGTGGTTCATTTCTCTCAGCCAGTTTGAGCTGGGGTCTAATTTAGTGTTCAAAAGCTAAGTGGAAAAAATCTGGTCCTACAGGAAAATCTTTTGTGGTTTCTTCACACAGCTTGGACTGTAGGCCAGAGTGCTGTGGATTTGTGTTGTTTTATCCAGGAAACTGTGCTGACTCAGATCTTCGAGGGAGTTGCAGTGTCTCTCAGCATGCATGCTGTGTCGATGATCCCATGCCCTGTGGGTCTAGTTAAGATTAGGTTACCTTCCTGCCAACTCGGTGATGTGAACTTGGTGATTTCCCAGCCTCTTGCATCAAAGATGACAAGAGGTGGATCTCAGATGCTCACTCAGGGAATGGGGCTGTGATTCCCAGGGACTGCTGGTGTCAAGCTGCAAGCTGGTCAGCTGGTTTCCTATAGACTGGCTCTCTCTGTGCCCTTGAAAGCCTTGCTGCTGGGTTACAGAGGAACTAGGTGACCCCTCATGATGCTGGCTGTCTAGCACCCTCACCATACTGACAAATACACCATTGCTGAGGTTACAGGGTGGGTCTGAGTTTCAGTGAAATGCTTGTGTTAATTTGAAAGCAAGCGGTGTGGCCAGTTCCAGGAAGGGTCTTGCAGTGACCTTTTATGGTTTCCAGCAGACGTACAAATAGCCCCCTTGCCCCTCAGAGGGATCCGTTGGAAGGTCTGAGCTCACGTGATGGCTCCTGTTGGGTTTTTGTAGCATACAGAGGTGACTTGTCTTCAGAGTTTTACGGTCAGCAGTAGTCTCTGTCAAAAGCTAACTTTTAAGCTCAGTGGCACAAATGAGATAGCACCAGTAGGTACATAATGTATGCAGCCCTACTGATTGAGCCGTATCACAATTCTGGGGCTGTAAAGCCAAAATAAATGTCAGTGTAAGCTCAGGTGGAAGTGGCTGGTAGTGGTGTGAGGGATGTCTCCAGAATTTAAGAGCATTTCAGTTTGTGCTATCTGCTGACTGCTTCCTTTTCAGGCAGCAGTTTTTCTGGTCTGCATCTGAGATGCAGATTAATTATGGGAATTGGACAGGAGGATGGGTGATTTCTTTCAATTAATGGCAGGATGGGGCTGGATTTGACAGTTTGTGTCATGGCCTGAGTTTTAGAGGTGAAAGTACAGTATTTCCTATTTAAAGCAGAAGTTTTATTTACTTACTTAGATGAGGGCTAAATTCTGGCATTGGTCTCTTTAAAACATTTTCTAAAAGCTGTTTAAGTCATAGAGTGGCTGGAGCTATGCTTCCAAGAAATGTAACGAGTTTATCTTAAAAAAACCCAAACCAACAACCCAGCAAACTTTTACTGGATTAGTAAGTTGAATTAGTTCAGAAAGCATCTGGCGATCAGCAGGGTGAGTTCCAGGAACAGCACGGGTTCGTGTGCTGGGGGAAGCGGGGATCGCTGGGCCCTTCCTTTACACTGGCAACGTGTGGTTGTGTCAGCTCTGCTGAAACTACAGCCAGAGCACTCCAAGGGTTTGTGTTTCATCCTCAAATGTGCAGTGAGTAGTTACTGATAAACAGTTACTTAAATTGCTTTAAACAGGCTGTATTTGCACACTCTTTTACAACTCCTTGCTTGGGGCTGTAGTAGTGCATGTTAGTTGTGACCAGTTAGTTGGCCACAAGCTCTGGAATAAAGTCTCCAGCTTGGGTATCAGTGGTTGGGACAGGAAGCCACAATCATTGCTGCAGCTGATCATGTAGACCACATCTCACAGTGCAGTGCCCTGTCTTTGTTTAGACATTTGCTGATAGTGGTCAGAGCTGGGTGCATGGGCTGCTGTACTGGGGAAAGCTAACTGGTTTGGCTAACTCGTATTCGAGTTACGGCATAGATGGGATTCATGGTGGCTGCCATCACGTGATTTTGAAAGCAGTTCTGTCTGTCATGGGATGAATTCTTGTTCAGTTTGTCTCTGCAGCCTGGTGTAGCTAGGCGAAACAACGACTAGATGGTTGCCTTTGCTGTTTAAGCTTTTCTGATGCACCCACACAACTTTGTAAGTCAGTGCCACAAATGCATAGTCTAGCTTATTCTAAGGGGCAGTATTAGTTTCAAAGAACAGAGAAGCTTCAAGAATTTTCATGTATATTGTCTTCTACTGGAGTTCACTGGTATTGATACTAGTCTGGGCATTCTTTTTATTAAGCATGACTTTATTAAGCATGACACAAGGCATGACTTGCACCAATACCTTGATAATGAGGAAGTGCAAGGCTTCAAATAAACATCAGTCACTGGAATATATTAAAAAAAATAGCTGGGTGATTTTTTTGACCATGTCATCTGAACTTCCTCTAGGCAGGTTTAGACAATGTGAAGTAAAAATACCAGTGGCTGCTCTGGACTGGTACTCCAGGAGTTGTTAGGTCTGGCAAATGACTTACTTTTGTGCCTTGACTTTTTCTATGTCTTAAATAACAATCTATCCCTGGTTCACAAGAGAGCTGAGAGCTGCTACGCATCCTATATTCTAACCACCTTCTCAACATATTGGTTAAATTTTGGAAAACTTCTAAATTTCTCCATCTCGAAACATTTTGAAAAGTAAGCCAAACTACTTTACATGCTTTCTGTATATGCGAACCAGAGAACTTCAGGATTTTAAGAGCATCTAACTGCACTTTAAATTTTTAAGGTCTCATTTTGAATGTAGTCTTTGTATTTTATTGCTTTTGTAGTCTCTGATCTTTTTGCATTTAAAACCACTGATTAGGATGTAATGCCTTGTGGACCTGTTGTTACATGTCTTTTACCTGGAAGCTAATGCCTGCATTCACCTGTTTGTTCATGGTTTTCCTATTTCTGATAATTCTCTTCCATTTTGCTGAGAAAAGTCAAAGCTGCTGTTAAAAAGGGAATCCCTGTTGTTGGTGTTGCTCTTTGGGGCTCCCTACCCCTTCCAGACTCAAACTTGAGGGCAGTGAGAAGCCCTGCAGCAAGGCTTCAACAAGTCTTTTTGATGCAGCTCTTCTAGAGCATTGCAAATGTTTCTTTTGAAAGGCTATTTAATGGGATAAATATACCCAAGCTCCCCATTCCTCTGCAATTACTCACAATGTAAAACTGTCTTGCCAGGGATTGGGTTACCGCCCTGAGCTGTCTCCCTATATGTGAGCTGGAGTTGCATTTACTCCTGGAGGTGGGGGAGAGAAGACTTACTTGAACCTAATGAGATTTTTAAAGTTTGGATTCAGGGATTTTGCCAAGAGGCTGCTCAGATGAGTCTGTGAGCTCAGGGTTTAGTTCTGGAGATGCAATTCCCCTTGTTCTTTTAGGGGACAGCAAAAATAAAGGATTTTAATTCAGTATCTTACAGGCATTAAGAAAAAAGGGCTGGAGAATGGTGTGTCAATGGTGTGTCTGCAGTTTGTCTTACGCCAAGTGAGACACGATTATCATGTAAAGTTCATGTCCTCATTTAGACCTGGCTATCTTGCTTTTTATTTCAATTTGCCAATCATCTGGGAATCTTCTGCTGTCTAAGCTCAGAAAACCTGTAGCTGTTCTAGTTATTTGGCTAAACATGGGCATGGGGAAGAAGAGGGGAGGTGGAAGCACCTGTTCTCTGTAGCTGCATTAGAGGAAATACTGTAGTTTGTGCTCAGACATCTCATCCTGATCACCCAGTGTGCTGTGTCTGGGCTGTCAGGGACATGTGGCAGTAGAGATGCTGGGGGAGATGGGGCTCTGTGGCTGAACGTTGAAGGCAGTTGCTGTGTGTGGTGGCTGGATGAAGAATCCTGTCTCCAGTGTCGCTTGCTTTCCAGATGTCCCATGTAAGAGGCAGAGCTATAGGCAACGTGCGGTTTGATGGATGCGCAGATGTGACTTTCAGCTGTTGAAAATGAAAGGCTGATATCTGAGGCATTTGAAGTATCTTGCTTCAGTTATGCTTCCATTTCCTCCCCAGCAGTAGATGAGATTTAGAAGAAAATTTGACCACCATCCTTTTGATCTGCTTGCTATATTGATAATGCTCTGATTTGCTGTGTCAGCATGGCTTAATAGCTCATCCTCAGTTGTTGAGAGAGATGAACTGCATATGGAAAGCTGAGGTAGTTTTCTCTCTTCTGTGACTAATGCTGTCATCTTGGAGCTGACCTGAGTATGCTGTGTCTCTCCAGCTGTCGCACAAGCTGGAGTTATGCCGGACACTCAGCAGTAGAAGGCTTCTCCTCACAGAGGAAAGCAAATTTAGGTTTCTCTAAATTGCCTCACTTGAAAATAAATAAATAATAATAAAAAAATCCTAGACTGCTTCTTGAATAGTAGAAAACTAATTACTGCTTGAGGAAAAATTAGCATTAAAAAGCTGCTTGATGCCAATTGGCAAAAGTGAATTTGTCAATGCCTTGTCACGTAGGTTTTTCTAGAACTAGTTCATGATGTGTTCTGCTCTGCTGTGCCACCTTAATCTGGGAGCATTTTTGAGATGCACAGAAGGCAGAGGAAGAGGGGAGTGAACAAAGCGTTTGTTTTGGTACACATGGGAAGATACATGTAAATAACTTTTTTTAATAACTTTATTTAAGGGGGCTGAATGTGGCTCAGATTTGTAGAAAGGGGGTTGATGTATGCGTCAGTACAAAGGGGCCCTGGTGTTATCCATTCCTGTTCTGTACCTCAGAACGGCGTTGTGATCCCTAGGCTGGCGTTACTGCTCTTTGTCAGACAAACCTGGGATGTAGGAAGCTGAAGAATGTGCCCCTGTGGCTGCACATGAGGCCGTTTCTGCTGGAGGATACTGCATTTGCAGGACAGCGAGTGCTGACATGCAGCGAAGGCGGAGGAGCCTATGTCGGAGTCCCTGGAATGCGTGAGCTGTTCCTCGGCCTGACAGAGGTGTGGGCCAGGGAGATAGTGCAGGAGTGTGCAGTATATAACTTGGGAGACGATTCCTCTTTTCAGTGCAGCTTGTACTGGTAAATGGGACTTACCCTAAGGTATTGTCCTGCTCTTTCATCTTGCTGATTTTCTTGGTAAAAGGGATTTTTTCTGAGCAGTTCAATGCATTGGACATCAGCTTGAGAGTTCTTGTCCCAAGCTGTCTAAATGACTAGTGGAGCTTTGACAGATGCTGGGGACTACCTGGAAGCCATGCAGCTGGTATTAAGGACCACTCATACATATCTAATGTATATGCAGGGCTGCGTGTTGGGATTTGAAGACCTGAATCCTGGGGACCTCGTGGTTAATAATGATTTTTGGCAAAAGGGAGGGAAGGGAGAGAGGGGCAAACTAATGCAACTGGACCTCCAGATGTCTTGGAATGCTTTATGGCAGTAAAGGTATCAAATGCGACATCATTCTTTAACTCTTCTTCCTCCACAGGAAAATCTGTATAGAAAAAACACTTGAATGCTGTGCCAGTTTTGGCTGGCGTAGAGTTAATTTTCTCCGTAGTAGCTCGTATGGGGCTGTGTTTTGGATTTGTGCTGAAAACAGTGTGGATAACCCAGGGATGTTTTTGTTCCTGCTGAGCAGGGCTTACACAGAGCCAAGGCCTTTGCTGCCTCTCACCCCGCCCCACCAGCGAGTGGGCTGGGGGGGCACAAGGGGTTGGGAGGGGACACGGCCAGGACAGCTGACCCCAACTGACCCCAGGGATGTCCCACACCGTATGGCGTCATGCTCAGCACATAGAGCTGGGGGAAGAAGGAGGAAGGGGGGGACGTTCGGAGTGATAGCGTTTGTCTTCCCAAGTCACCGTTAGGCGTGATGGAGCCCTGCTTTCCTGGAGGTGGCTGAACACCTGCCTGCCCATGGGAAGTGGTGAATGAATTCCTTGGTTTGCTTTGCTTGCGCACGCAGCTTTTGCTTTACCTGTTAAACTGTCTTTATCTCAATCCATGAGTTTTCTCACTTTCACCCTGCCGATTCTCTCCCTGCTCCCAGCCCCAGGAAGTGAGCGAGCGGTTGTGTGGGGCTTAGTCGCTGGCTGGGGCTAAACCATGACAAATGTGAACACAAATGTCCTCCTATACTGGGGAGGATGTGGTTTGAGTAGCTCTCTGGCCTGAATATGATTTCACTTGAGCATGTAAGTTTTTGGTAGCCCAGGAGAGGGAGGAGGGCTCTGTCCTTCTGTGCCTCTCTCATGTTTGCATGCAGCTTCACCAGGTGCTTGGTCAAGTTACCTGAGCCCGTGGAGTACCCAGGGATGCACACGTTGAGATGCACTGTGCTATGGCGGACGGTGAGTTAGGGTTATGTCCACCATATGACTGCACCAACATAGTGATGACAGGGAGTGTCTGGGTTGGTGGTGTTTTAGCAGGTATTATCCCTCACTCTTCCACACCCCGCTGAGCAGCACACTGTTAATAGAGTGGAAAATACAAATTTCTATATGCACATCCTGTGCCTGTGGGTAGGCTGAGCCCTACTGAGTCTTTGGAAATTAGACTCTGGGATTCCACTCCATCCATGTGTCTGTGAGTTGATGTTTTGTCTGTGGTCTGTGTTTGTAGCTTCTTGTAGGGGTGGGAGTGGAAGGAGGGGTGATACTGTGGAGGAGCAATGACTTGAAGATCTAGTATAACCCCTGTCTCTTTTACTTTATTGCTACAAAATGGTTAAATCTATCCTCTAGAGGTAAATGGTCTCTGGTCTTCTAAGGTTGGGAGATTCTGCCTCCTAGAGAGGTGTCTGTAGTACTTGGGAGTATTTGGGGCAGCAGTAAAACTGGTGAGGTCAGGGTGTGTGGTTGTTCCCAGAGTACTGGGTGATAGCCCCCAAGATGCTGCCACGTCTGCTGGTGTGAAGATGCATGTCTCCATGGGGGGATGCAGCACACGTGGCACCGGCAGAAAGGTTGTGTGCCTAAAATAGGGACAGGTTCCCGACTCCACGGGGATGAACAAGTGAGGTGAAGTTGCTGCCAAGTTAGCCATTGCTGTCGGGTTTCATCTTTCTGTCCATGTAAGGATGTAGTGGTGCCCTCTGACGGCTGATGGTTGTGTGAACTGGTCTGCGTCAGTGCGTTAGGATGATCCAGTCAACTGCTTCCTATGGGTTGGGAGGGACTAACTGGTTGATTTACACCTCCTGCAGCACTGTCCCTGAGGAGTTGCCTCGGGAAGGAACACTTCATTACCCAATAAATCGATTGGACCGTTAATATTTCTATTTAAGTATTTAATATTCTATTTAAGGTGCGGTCACTGTAGTGAACTCAATCCTGTAATGTGAGGAGCAGCGCTGCACAAAGCACAGCATCTTTGTTACAGTTCATCAGGTTACAGCTGTCTGGTCCCTTTTGTGAAAGAAACATAGAGAGGGATGTATCTTCTTTCTATTAATAAATCTCCCTTCTTTTCCCCCCATCTCTTGTCTCATGTTGTCTTCTGGTAGTGTTGAAAAGTTGCCCAAATCCTAAATAAATGCACAGTGCTTTGGGACCTCTTGGTGCTGCATGGAAAACAAAATGTTAATCCCTTTGGTTGGGTTTTGAATAATTGCCTCCAGTTGGTCTCTGGACTGCAAAACTCCTTAGATTGACCTCCAAGGGAGTGATTTGTAGCCTGTGCCTGTGGGTTGCAGAGTCGCTTCCCTCCTGAAGGGTGAAGCCCCACAAGGTCGGTGGACTGAGCGGGCACTGTGCCACCACTGCTCTCGCCCTGCCCTCCTCGGGGCAGTTCTGCTGCCGTTGTTGGACCCTTAGAATGGGCACAACTTCCCAGTCCAGCAAAACTTCAGGGAACTGTGGTTGCTGATGGGATTGGGTCAGAGAACAATTTGTGTGTGGCTGGAAGCGGTAACTGGGATGGACACGAATGGGGGAGACCTTCCCTCTATTGTGGCTGTGAGCTTGGAGGGAATAACTGGGGCATGAGGAAGGGTGGACCCTGGGTTTGCAGAACATGGGGGCGAGCAAGCACAAGGAGAGGTCCTTTGCCACCCATAAACTGGTGTGTGAGTGCCTGTCCTGCTCCTGGCTTGCTCTTTTTCCTGTCCCACTGGGTGGGGTGGTGCATTCATGCAGCTGCTTTGGTATCAGTTGTAAAGTTGAAGTGCAGTTTGAGTAACTGAGTGATTCCTCACCAGCCTTTTCTCCTCCCTTCGCTTCCTGTTCCTCAGCTCTGCCTTGTTTGCTCAAGTCAGGAAGAGGGAGGGTATGGGGGAAGTTAATCATTAGACTGTAATGTCTTCTCCTTAACTCCTTCACAACCTGGGGGCAGAGTGCTCCTGGTATTTCCAGACCCCTTTTCTTCTGCAGACTTATAAAAGTAAACCAGTAAATCTAGCCGAACTCACTTCTGTGCTGTTAGTAAAAAGCAGTGGATTTCTGTCTGATGGCTCATTCAGCAGAGTGCTGAGCCAAGCAGGAGAATTTTGTGGCGAGATGGTTATATCTGCCTGTCCTGCAGTGAGGGCTGGGGGTGGAGGGTGGAAAAATGGTTTGGGTCCCCTCTGCAGAGCTGGAGGAGCCCAGCACCCTCATGGGATTTTCACTTCCTGGTGGAGTTTGATTTGCCTTTGTCATTGGTGGGGAGAAACAAAAACCACACCTTCTCGGCTAGCACTTCTCTTGGAGGTTGTGTGCACGAAACCTCCAGTCATAGGACCTGCCTGGTTGAAGGAATTGCAGCTCTTCAGCAGTTCCCTTGAGGTATGTGCCTTTCACTCTGGAATCCACCAGATGTTGTTTTGCTTAAAAAGAAGATTAAGTTCATTTTTCCCCAGCTGCAGAAAGCTTGTATCCCTTCGGAGAATCAGTTTCTGGGGTATTTTGGCCCCTTTAGGAAGATGCCTCTGTGTTAAATGTTTCGGAGCATCTTTTTGACTAAGTGAAAGGTGTATAGGGTTAATTTAACACAGTATTTAATTTGCTAATGGCTATACTCTGTTCCCTGAGGCAGGACTGCTTTTTTTTTTTCTTTTGTGATGCTTTGGTTTGTGGAAGAGAGTGACTATAAAAGCAGCACCTTCCTCTTCTTGTAATGCAATAATACCGTCCTCCATTTGACCCTTTAATATATTTTCTTAAAGGGTTGCTAAGTGCATTGGCTGGTGTGGTCTGCTCTGCTCAGGAAGTGGCTTTGAGCTGGCAGGTGCCTGCCCTCTGAGAGAGAGCCAGTAGGCAGCCATTAGGGCAAGCAGTTGCTTGGTTGCTATTCTGGTGCCACCTGACAACTTCAGCTCCTTGTGACCCTGGTGGAGGATACTGCAGGATGGCTCTGCTCAGGCTGAGCCCTCACCCCAAACCTCAGCATCAAGTACCTGCTGTGTGCAGGAGGAGAAAGACAAATCCTACTAACTGAGACTGCCTGAAGACAGTTGGGTCTGCGCGGAGGGGAGGGAGATTCAGGGGGGTTCTGATTTCTCCTAATTCTGCCGAAGTTGCGTGACTATCGTCTGGCTGAATCCCACGTCTCCAAAGGGACCTGCCAGGTATGTCTTGATGCTCTTATAATGGAAACTGCTGATGTCCCTAGCGAACCAGCTCCTCTCTAATAGCCTTAGAGAGGTGTGCACTAGAGCTTGCTGCCCCAGTGGAAAGCTGGGCACCCAGCCAGTGAGGCTTTCTTTAGAAAGTGAGTACAGTGCAGACCTGCAGTTGCTCGCTGAAGTTTCCCCTACCAGGGACTGCAGTGGGCTCCGCAGGGTGGGTTCACAGGACAGAAGGTCCAACAAGTCGGGATTTACCTGTGAGTCACTGCAGAGGAGTGCAGGGTTGGGAATGGACAGAGGATAGCTTACAGAGAAAAATCGGGAAAGGTGAGAATGCATTTTCATGCCCCATCTCTGAGGGAGAGCATTTTTCCTGCTTTAAGATTTCTGAGAGGTGCTAACCGTGTGACGTGGGTTCCTCTGCCTGGCATGAGTGCTGGTGTTTCTAGCTGGTGGAAGTTTTTCTTCTCTTCAGGAATTTGTGAGCAGTCTCCACCCAGCAAGTTGAGAATTGTTTCCAGGAGAAGAAATGGCGTTTACCTGGCAGCCTCTGGAAACTACTTAACTGTTTGTGTGATGTGCTGAGAGAGATTTTTGTTAGGAAAACTGAAACACATACTCCTGCTGCACCAATGGACTAATTTGAAAGTTTCATGCTGCTTCTACTACCTTAGACTCTGGAGAAAACCCCTCCCGAGATCTTGTTTCCTGCAGAAAGCAGTGCCTGCGGCCACAGTAAATGACTCTATGATGATGTGGGGCCTGTAATCTGTCTGTGTCAATATCCTGTTGCAAGTTGATCTCTGGGCAGGTTTCTCCTAGGTTGCCCTTCTGCAGGGTGCAGTGAGACTGCAGGTCCCTGTTGTTGGGTGATTTTTCCAGTTAAGAGAAAAATCTGAGACTGACACAGTTTTTCTGGCTGCTTTGTTGCCTCTTGGCGTTTTCTTTGTACTAGAAGTTTGATTAACCCATTCAGTCCTGGGCTGCAGTAATGTTTTTCAGGGCATTTAGTAGATCATCCAAGATGAAAAGTCTTCCTAGAGATCTTCTGATACAGAAATCCTGAATGAGATAAAAGAGAAAAAGCTGTAGTCCAGGATTTGACCTTTTTTTTTTTTTTTCTTTCCTGCAGACGCCTTACTGGCAGACCTGGAATCCACCACCTCACATATCTCCAAACGACCAGTGTTTCTAACAGAGGAAACACCTTACTCCTATCCAACTGGAAACCACACATACCAAGAGATTGCTGTGCCACCTCCAGTGCCCCCACCACCTTCCAATGAGGCCCTGAATGGCACTGTAATTGACCCCTTAGATCAGTGGCAACCCAGTGTATCCAGATACGTCCACCAGCAGGTAAATGAATGCGTGTGGATGGGCTGCATGCTTCTTTTGTTGGTGCAGTATCTCTCAAGGAAGCAGAAGAGGGGAGGGAACAGCAAGAAGTGAGGATGAGTTTGGCTATGAACAGAATGGGGAAGTGGGGGGGAGGTTGTGGGCTTTTAACAGAACTGACTGGTTGGAGGAAATGGCAGAAAAGAATTTGAAACCCATTGTCATTGTCCCGACAAAATGGTATGTGATGAGATTAGTGTTAGTCATCTGTCTTGTAGCCTGTGGAAAGCAGACTGGGTTTCCAGCACAGATCTGCGACTCATAGGCAAATCTGAAGCAAGTGGAGAACATTGTTCCTGATGTAGCTCATCCATTAGAAGGTGGTTGGCTATATAGCAGATTTTGTTTTTCTCTTCTGCTGGGCTTTGTTCTGTCCTATCCATGTGTGGGGTTGCAATGCAGTAGTGTACATATTCTTTTTGTATTCTCTGTTTCCAATGCAAATCTCATTTCCACAGCCTCAGTCCCAGTCTCCTATATACAGCTCTAGTGCCAAAAGCTCCAGTGCCTCTCTTCCTAGAGACGGGCTCAGCTCTCCTTCTCCCCGTGCCAGTGAAGAGGAACACGTCTACAGGTATCTTGTCCCTGTTAAGAGATAAGCCTGACTCACAGCTTGAGCCTGCTGTGGCTCAAGCTGCCTTCTCTAAGTGGAAATAAACATTGCTCCCTATGTGTGGTGTGTTGCCTTGTGTTAGTTTTGATTACCTCTTTTATAAGAGGCCACTGTAACTTTCATATGCGCTTCAAACATTGACGTGGCCCTTTGGTTTCCTCAGCTGCAGCAGAGGTTAAGGATCCATCAGATAGAACAGGATCTGGATTGTGTTGTGAGGGATCCAGAGACAAGTGACAAATCCATCCCCCTGTTAAGCAGCCCAAAAGTTCTTTAGGAGGTTGGGTGGCCTTTGGGTCACTTATCCCAGGGAACTCGGTTACCTGTGGCCTAGCAGGATGTGCATTGACTTGAATTTTCAAGTAAATTAGAACTTAAAACTTTCACTTCAGTAGAGAGAACTAGTTTACACTGGCAAAGGCATCTGCTCTTACGCTGAGAGGTTAGAGGAGTAGCCTGTATGGTAGGACAGATCGTTCTGCTGACATGGGGATGAGCTAGGAAGGGGCTGTCAGAACTTCCTTTCTGATGGCCCTGGGTCCCTTCTTACAGTGTGGAGACTGGTGTTCTTCTGGTGCGTGTTCTAACCATGCCTAGCTCTTTCTGCTGAGCAGGAAGTTGCTTTCAACCAGAACTAATTCTGGGTAGAGGCAGGCATATCCAGAGATGACCCTGTTGAGGCAGTCATTGCAATTTTTTTCAGATGGCTGCATGAAACTAGTACAAAATGGAGGTAACTACAGCCATAAGTCCTCCTGTACAAGGGTCTGGCATGGCTTGGTTCTGGTGTGAATTGTAGCTTGTGTGCTTGGGTTGGGGAGAATCATGCCCTCCTCAGATTGCATGTGTGGACTTTTTTTTTTTTTTTCCCCCAGTCTGAAGAGTAAGATAATAGCTGCCCTTACGGAGTTTCATAATTGTCACTGGTGTTACAGGTGTCAGAGTCCTAAAGCCTGTTATGTATTAACGTTCTGAGCATAATATGGTAGTGTGTGTAAGACAGAAGTTCCCATTTTGGATTTGGAAAGTATCTTTTTGATAAAATAAGAACCTCTAGAGCATTAGAAGTTATTCCTCCATTTCTAAAACTAGGAGAAAATAATTTCCCTGCCATTGACGATGGGAAGACTGTTATTACAATGTAATTACTAAAAATCGCTGCATTGGTACGAAGTTTTGCATTGAAACAGTTTGCAGTTGTGTGTGGTAAATGGGATCACCCATATAGGATAAGGAATAATTGCAGCCAGTGTTTTATACATACTTGTGCGTGGGTAAACTTCTTTCAAGGCTTGTGTATTTAACACAGTAGAAAGTAGTTTCAAATTACTTTCTTATAAATTGATTAGAGTTCCCCAAATTAAAGGTTTCAGGACTTGAAGAGAGACCTTGAGTGCTGCAAGAGGCTATCACATAACCTGCTGCTTTTGACTTTTTGTTGATAGCTTGAGGTTTCTTTCTCCAGTCTGTGCTGGCCCTGCATTCCCTTGCATCAGGGGAGAGGTTTTTGCTGCTTGGTGTGATGTCAGCAGAAACAAGTCATTTTCCTGTACGCCAGCTAATGGTTTTGCTGCTGTTCTGTGCGTCCTGGATCTGCAGACGGTTAACTCTTTGCTACAGGGCTGTACAGCACACAGTCTGAAAACCTGAGGCTCTGTCCATCAGTGCTATTTCTTTGTAACTGACAACTAAAGATGTGGCTAAGCAGCACCTGTGCTGTAGTCGTTTCACAAAGCACACATCTTTTTCCCCCAGAGCTAAAAGCATCAGCTTGAAAGGAATACGGTACATGTGTAAACTTTGTGAACCTAATGTAAGTTTCCCTCCATCCTCCTGCTGTATCTTGATGTAGAAGTTTCACACGTCCCTTTTATCTTTAGTTTCCCAAACAAGCAGAAGTCTGCAGAACCATCTCCCACAATGACCAGCTCCTCTCTGGGCAGCAACCTCTCAGAACTGGACAGACTTCTTCTGGAACTGAATGCTGTTCAACATAATCCCGCCAGTGGCTTCCCAGGAGGTAAAGAATAGCAAGACATTTGGTATGAGTGGATAGTTTGATTCTCAAAATAGTAGCCTACTTTTTCCTCCCAACATCCTTATTGAGGGTGACCCCTCCAGGCCCTGATCAAAGATTCATGTAGTATGGATGGGATCTCTTGAGTCTGTGGTGCAGCACCCTGCTCAAAGCAGGCCCAACTTCAAAATTGGCTCTAACTAGAGTTTCAAAGTTAGATTAGGTTGCTCAGGCCCTTGCGCTTTAAGTTCTGAATATCCTCAAAAATAGATGTTCCACAAGATTTCTGGGCGATTTGTTGCTCTTGCCTGTGATTAGCTTGTATGTTTGGACCTAGGGGTCAGAATGACTCTCTTCTGCTCCCCTTTCTTAAGATGAAGCCAGCAGAAGCCCATCGCTGCCCAGCGTGACTGGACCTCACTATGTCGTCCCAGAGGGCAGCAGCTCTGTCGGAGGGAAGGCTGCACCCCCTACAAAAGAAAAGCCAAAGCGAAATGGTGCACGTGGGATTGAAGATGTGCGTCCCAGTGTGGAGAGCCTGCTGGATGAGCTGGAGAGTTCTGTGCCAAGTCCAGTGTGAGTAGTGTTTTGGTGGTTGCTGGCTTGGGTGGGGTGTGACAAGCTGTTGTGGGAATAGTGACTGTAGCGTAGGGGCAGATGCTGCAGGAGAGTGACAGGCAGAAGATGGGCTTTGTCTGAAGGGTCAGAAATCAAGCAGGTGCATGGAGATGCTGGTGCTCTTTTATCTGCTCCTGGATGAAAAAATACATGTCATGTTACATGAGGTGGATTGTTCAAACTCCTGTTTACAGCTGATCACAAATACCTGCTCTCTGACAAAATGAACGTTTGGTCATTGTCCATTCCTTAATGGATGGTGGGTGTGTGTGTATGCTCTTGCACTCCTGTTAGACTTGGCAGAGAGACAGGGTCTGGGTGTGTTGTGGAAGCTGGGTTTGGGGGGAGGGCTGGTGTCAGGGTGGGCAGTGCTGGTGAAACTTGCCATGCTCTGCTTGTTTGGAGGGGCAGTGGGACTTCCAGTCTAGGAGTGCTCTCCCAGGCTTAAAGACACTCTTTTTTTTTTTTTTCTTTTTTTTTTTTCTTTTTGTCAGCCCTGCAATCACTGTGAGCCAAGGTGAGGTGAGCAGCCCCCAGCGGGTCACCGCCAGTCAGCAGCAGTCCCGTATATCTGCTTCTTCAGCTACACGAGAACTGGATGAGCTGATGGCGTCTCTCTCCGACTTTAAGGTGCCCTATCATGACAACTTAATACTTCATCTTGTCCCTCCCTGCTCCCAGATTCTCTCACCTGCTAGCCACATCTGCTGACCTTGATTGGTCTCCAGAATGCCCTTTTTACCTATCAAACTTGCTTTGAAAAACTTCCTGTGGTGGTATTTGTGCTTTCTGAGTGCTACTGTAGGTTTCTCGACTGCTGTAAATACTCATCACTGGCAGGGTAAGGCAGTTCTGGGGTCTGTTTTTCCTTTGGTTCTGCAGTTTGTCTCTTTGCCAAAGATAATGAGCTTAGTTACTGCTCAGTACAGGGTGAGTTATTTTGCTGTGCTGCAACTTAACAAGAAGCAGGGGAGCATGGGATGCCAGTCTGCTTACTGACAGAGACCAGGCTCTTCTGTTCTGTGGGATGACCCTCCTCTTTGGAGTGTATTTTTACCCTGATGTACTTTCCCTGAGGAGGATCTTCCAGTCATGTGGTGTGAGCACTGAAGCCTTCGCACCAGACAGCTGGAGACTTCAGTGGTTTCTATCTTAAAACAATATCTCTTATTCACTTCAAAATGGGATTAAAGTCTGAGCTTCTTGTGGGGGCAGAGGATGGCAAATACTAATCAGAATCTTGTTTGGAAATCAGACTATTGTATTGGAAAAGAACTGCTACTGCAGTCATAAGTAGCACATAAAAATCTCATAATAGGATAAGCTCAGGAGTAACTTGCCCATGGTCGTCTTGATGCGTGAAGCACTTGGCATATGTACTTGGACAACTTGTTCTTTAGTCATATAGGTATGTTATCATTCTTGCATTAAATGATTAACTGTGGAGCTTATTTTAATGAGATTTCATTTACCCATAATCATAACAAAATGAAAAATATTCTGACTTCTTGCTTTCTACTTTCAGCTGGTTTGCTTATAGCCTTACCGAATTATTCACTTGAACTCATTCTGAGAGAGGTGGAGAAAGCAAATAATCTAATATATTCTCTTTGTTGTCATTGTTGAGTTTGCCTTTCTTACATACATGTGCAAGTCTGCCTTCTAATTGTAAGGAAGTCCCTAACTCTCTGGTTTTTCCTCATATGGAAGATTCTGCTGATGCTTGGTGTTTCTTGTCTGTGCTGAACTCCATCTCCTCCTACCATGACTTTAGGTGGGGCAGCCAGAGCTGATGAATGCTTTGTGAGGAGAGGTAGACAGGACATTCAATGACAGCTTTGCTGTTTGTTGTTCTCTCTGTGCCACTGTTCATGTGAGCGCTTTTGCTGTGTGCTGTGGATTTTGGGGAGGTCATTACAGTACCCAGAGTTTTGACCAAGTGTGTGAGTTCAGAAGCCAGCAGCGAGCATGCACGCTCTGCGGGACTTTGCTTGCCTTGCACTTGCTGGAATTGAATTCAGTCTGCCATTTCTGGCATAGGTACTTCATTTTGTGAGAATCTAGGAGTTACTCACTGCTTTCTCTAGGCTTACTGTAGTGTGTATTTAGTCAATTGCAAATATTGACACCTTAGTGTTGCCTTTTTTTCTCTATATTAGGTCCTAGGGTAGAGTGCAGGATATCGACAAGTGTCTGTTCAGTCTAGTTGAAAAACTGCACTGTTGTGAAGCTGGAGAGTGTTCCCCCCCCGTGCTGCTGGCATACCCCTGCCTTGCTCCTTCCATGTGCTGTGGGAGCTTGAGTGCCATGACCTCGTGCCCCTGCTGCTTTTATCAGGGCTCAGAGAACAAGCTCGGGGTGTGGTTGCTGCCACCAGCCTTTGCTCCTAGGTGAGCTCTTGGCAGCTGAGAATGACCTTGCCCAGCACAGATTTTCCTTGCAAGATACAAGGAGAGGATATTTTTAAGTGTGGGTGTTCAAATGCTTTGCAATCTTGAGAAAAGGCCTTAGAATCTTTTGTGCAACTCCAATAAAGCTTGCATGACAGAGACTAGCAGCTTTCTGTAATACTCCCCACCTTCCTGGCTTAGTTTCTGGTTGAGCTCTATGAGCAAACTGAAATGCAGCAAGATTTAAAGATTTGGGCTTTATAAACACAGCATTAGTATTTTTGCAAAGCATTGAGCCTATCTGCGTCTAAACATTCTTCCTTTGAAGCACAAAGAACATGGTTTCTGTGATCACTTTCCTGACTGTTTTTAACAGTTACTTTCCTTTTTCCTATCCTCCAGGTTGCTTCATTTTCCCTTCAGTCCTTTTTGTTTGTTTTTACCTCTTCTATTTGTGCCAACTAGTGGTGTTAGCTTGCCCGTAAAAATGTATTTCTAGTCTGTACCAGTGGCAGGAGGTAAGGGAGAGAAGTGAACTCTCTGCAAAGGTGAAAGATGAAAGGCTGCCTTTCAAGTACCAGACCTGTGTGTGGTTGCAAAAAAATAGGACTGAAAAACTAAGTATGATGTGTAATTAGTTGGAGTAGGTAGTTGGTACAACTAGAAGTTGCAGTAGATGGGTATGGGAGAAGTGGAGGCATTGATGTTTAATTTCTCTCGTACCCCAGAGTAAAAGGTGTTATTACAGACTGATACTTCACCCTTTTATCATTTTTTCCTTGCTTTAATGAGTTGGTCATTCTTTTTGCTTACAGAATCCATTTGATTTTGGTTATCTAGCTCATCAGTTAAAGGGCACTGAGATTACTTAATGCACTTGTTTTTTCAATCTCTGCCGTTTCTGTGTAATATGATACCTGCTTACTGCATAGCTAGATGCTTGTATTTAACTGTTCTGTTACTGTTGAGTGTTTAACCATTGCTGTTATTTTGGAGCTAGGATGTTTTTGATATGCTGGAAATATTTGCTTTAGACCGAAGTGTTAGTCTTGCCTTGAAAATGCTGACTTCATTTTAGGAAGTCTGGAAACTAAGTGTGAACCACAGCATAAAGCTAGGTAACTTTTACAGGTGTGTCCAGCTTAGGTAAAATACAGGGGGAGGGTAATATTGGGAAATTCCCTCATTTTAACTGCAGAATGTACTTATTAGTCCTTTCGTCTCTGCTGTGACTGTGGGTCTTGCTGTGCTACTCGAGGGGAGGAACAATCTATAATGAATTATGATCCTCTATTGCTCTTTCCTTTCTGAGCATGGTCTCCCTGTAGCACTGCTGTTGTGACTTCACAAGCGTGTGTGTGCATGCCAGCTCCTGACCCCTTGGGATGGTAGCAGTTTAGGTCAGCTGAAGGTATATGTCTCTTCCATCTGCTGGCAGATTTTTGCATGTTCTGCTTAATTTTATCCTTTTATTCATAAGTATCTCAGAAAGGTAAGTAGAGACTGAGATACCGTACATGGGCGTAGGACATTATGTGCCCCACTACCTTAGAGCATAAGCATCTAACTTCTTGAGGCTTCTTTGGAAAATGTGACTGAGGATCAGAGCAGGGCTTGATAGCTCTTGGATTTGGAAATCCTTTGTGGATGCGTTTTTAAAACTGAGAGGGCTCAGCATTGGTCTTAGGTTGACCTGCTGAGTGAACTTGTCCAAGCCACTGTTCTGATTTTCCCTTTTTAAGAAAAAGGAGTAATGCTGGTTTGTCTCCTAGCGTTTAGCCAGGAACCACTGAAAATGGGGAAAGGAGGACCCATGATCTTTTGTTTTCAAAAGACCCTGTCAGTCAAGGAGAACCAAAAACTCTGTATCAGTTGCTCTTGTTAGAGTGTATTTTGGATCAAAATTAATACTGATTTTATTACAATGTAAATGTGGAGTCTTTGGCCTAAGGGGAAGAGGCTAATCTAGCCACCTAAGCGATGCTTACAAGGGCATGGAGTGACTGACAGACTCGTATAGATTCAGTATGTGTCACATCCAAGGTGAGATTAGTGATGTGAATAGAACAAAGCCCATGTCATCTGTTCTTGCTGTGAATGCCCTGAAGCTTTGTTTTCATAGCCATGAACTCATCCAACTGGAGCATTTTATTAGTGTATCGAGAAGAAAATGTCATGCTTTGTTCTATTCATTGATTGCTTTTTTTCGGCTTTGAAGTGTAAAATTTACGTGTCTGACTATGAGTAAGTTGTTAACGTGACCCTTAGTCACAGTCTAGACATTCCTGGGTTTGTAGCTGGCTTCCCAGCAGTCGTTGCATGCCCCCATCACAGCTGCAGGTGAACACATGAGCTGTCACTTAGAGGGTATATAGGAAAAGGATCTTGATGGCTGTAGAACTTCATCTCCCGTAATCTCATGTGAATATCAGCACAATGTCATACAGGTTCTGCTCTTTGATATCCCATTTCCCTTTCTCACTCTTCAAAGTAAGGCTTTGGATCAACACAGCTCTTTGATTTGGAGGTCATGATTGATATAATGCTTAATTGTTTGCTCTTTTTCTTCTCCGTACCTCTGTCTTTATCTTTTTCTCTCCTTATTCTTTGTCTCCTTTTTGCAGACTAGTTCCACTATGTCTCTGGTTTCTGAATCCTCCCTAGAACCGATTCCCAGTTCAGCAAATGCAGACACCAGCAACACTTCTCACAGTTTAACGGTGCTATCCCATTCCAAACACCCTTCTGCAAGTCACAGTGGGGACTCAACAGTGCCAACATCTGCTCCCTCAGCAGCCCTCGGCACTGAGGAAGGCAGTTATGCTGTAGTTCTGCCTACTTCAGGGCATTCTGCTGCTCCTCCATGCATGCCCTCATTGCCACAAATGGTCCCTGTGCCCCCACCACGGGTCTCTTCTGGTTGTGCTACTCGTGGGCAGCAGATGACCCCTGCAAGCTTGGTTCGGCTGAGCAGAAAGCCTGACTCTTCTAGAAATGCTTCCCAGGCTGTGGTGGCTTCCAGCATGGAGCTTCTGTGTAGGTCTGCTAATGTGGAGGCACAAGGCCAGGAGTATGATTTGGCAAAAAAGACTGAGGAGAAGGAGCAGAGAACTGATTCCAAAATATCAAGTGTACCACTTTCAAATGCTTTAAATGGTCAAGGGAAGGGCCAGGTACCTAAAGAGCTGGATCGGCAGGGAGCATTCAGGGTCAATTCAGCCCTTTCTTCCCAGGGCAGAAGTGTGGAAACAGCTTTAGATGAGCTGTGGGCCCTGGAGCTTTCTGCACATGTGCCAGAGGTAAATGCAATGAATGACAGTGTTTTGAATCCTGTGTATGAAGCTTCTGTTGTGGCCCTGGATCGGTGGGATGTCTTCCCAGACACTAAAAACCAGTTGGGCTTTGTAGTGGAGCAAGGACAGGAGCTAAAAGCTGAAGTGCCACATGAAACCAAGGTAGATGGCTGTCCTGACCTGGTCAAGAAGAGGCAGGGCAGAGAGAGAACTCCTAGGAAGGCAGGTACTGCTAACATGAACAAAGCCAGAGGAGATGAGGAAAATGAACAGTTCAGAAACTCTGCAGTTGCTCCGGAATCTCCTGAAAATGTTTGGAAAGCTGAATGGGGTCTGCCATGTGTCTCCAAACCACCTGTTGAGAGGATTTCTGCATCAGGCCAGGCAGGCACTGAATGAATGTAGGAGTAGGACAAGTCCTAGCTAGGACTGTTCTGACAGCGCACTAACGTTTTGTGTGTGGTGTGAGTGTGCTCACCCACACTAACAGCATGCAGCTCTGAGCAGTGTTACTGACAGCTGAATGTGACAGAGGTTTGAAATCCTCTGCTTTATCTCGTGGTTTCTTCTGCATGTTGGTCAGCAGCACAGAATGTGGCAGTTTGCAGGGACTTCCCTGTGAAATGGACTTTTATTCCCTAACTGGGGTAAGACTCAGCCCACTGAGGCCTCTGAAAAGTTAAAGGGCTGTTGCACGCCACTGGAGGATGCTCCTGACTCGGGATGGCAGCTCCTCTGCTCTGCTCGCCTTTTTAGGTCTCATTGCTGGGGCTGTTAGTGTTCCTTCCAGTGCTGGAAGTACGCTTTGTGCACCAGACATCTCTGACCAAGTGTCTTACGCCTGTAAAGGGCAAACACAGAGAGGCTGCTCTGTGTCCTTGTGATGCTGAGGTCTCTTTAATGCTCAGTGGAGTGGTCATGCTGCACCTCCTATCTTGGCTTCTTGCTGGTTAATCTTTCCTTTCCTTTTCTAGATAGTTATTTTTGGCTGCTGTGATTATCCTTACGGGGTTTTTCCTCACACTGAGTCACTGTTTGGGGCTGTGCCAAGAGGAATTTTGGCGTTGTGGAATGAATGTCATCACTCTTCCTGCTCACAGTTGTCACTAATGGCTTGAGTTTGTGCTGTTGCATCTTGGGGCTTGCTCTGACATTGCTCTTCTCTGCTGATACTGTTACCTTTGTCATTTAGATTAAATCTTTAATCAAGAGGACAAAAGAGACTGCGAATGTGCATCCAATGTATCGTGACCTCTCTCCAAGGCGTAAACTAGGTCCTGCCATATTTCACAAGACTGAGTCCCAAGATCGCTTGATTGAAGAGCTGCAGGACAGACTGGGCATCACTAAGCAGGAACAGGAAGAGTGGAAAAGCCAGGATGACTGGCTGACAGAGGGGGTCATTATCACTGCCAGACCCCAGGGGGAAGAGCAGAACGGTGGACAGCAAGTAGAGAAGGTAGAAAGAACGGATATGTGCTGGGAAATTCCAGCATGTCCCTCTGTCCAGATAGCATTGTGTGGAGGTGTAGATTAAGTTTCTGAGTGTCCTAAGCAACACGAAATGAAGAACTAACTCTTTCTACTCACCCTTGTCTGTCCTGAAAAGGGAACCGGCACTCAAGTTCCAGTTCTTGATGTTTAAGAATTGGAGTGGGATCTGAGGGTGCTGGTGTTGGTATCTCTTTGGGCAGTCTGCTACTATCAAACGTCCATGTGGGGATTATTTTTAAAACCACGCCTGTCATAGAGGCGTGCTTTGTTTTCCCCAATACTGTAGCTGTGCAGGAAGTTCTGGGTGCTCTTCCTTCAGCTACACAGGGAAGCACATTTTCTAGTTCCCTTCTCTTTCTTGCTGCTTTTTGCCCTTAGATAAACATAGTGGTAACAACCAGCCTTCCTGTTGCAGGAAGTGCTTGTTGGTTCCTGTTTGGATTTATTCACCTTTCTTCTTCCTCCCGTGTCTTTCTAGGTGGTTTTTCCTCCAGAATCCCCGCTCCCCCCAAGGAGGACGGTCTCTGTTCCAACCTCTCCCCCACTCCAGCCTTCCAAAGAAGCTGCAAAGATGGTCCCTGCTAACGCTGCTCCCTCTCACGTCTCTGGCCCTGCACCTCTCCTCCCACTCCCACCTCAGCCTTCCCATGTGCCATCTACCCCAGCTCCTAGTCCAGTCTCCTCCTCTTCCTTCAGCTTGGCTCCCCAGCCTCTCTTCCAGTGGGAAACTTCTGATGACGATTATCATGAGCTTTCTGTTGTGGGCACCCCTCCTTCTGAAGATCCTAGGCATTCCTGTTCTCCCCAGACCTGGATCCCTAGCACCAAGACAGTTGTTTCTGTTGGCTGTCAGACTGAAGATGATGCTTTCTTCCCAGAGATGCAGGCAGGCTTTCTCTCGTCTGGTTTGTTTTTCTTTAACAGTGTTTTCCAGACTAACTCCTGCTCCCAGCTTGAATGCTCAGTAGACGTAATGTTCAGGTAAAGGCTGATACTGAACTTGCTAGATAGGAGAGAGGAATCATTGGCATCTAATCCCAGCTGTGCCTGTCTAGCACTGCAAAGTACGTGTCTGTGCAATAACCTGCTGGTATGTGTGTGGTTCCTGTCTGTCCTGATGATCACTTTGTGCAGCAGGGACTCTGTTTTTCCTCTGAGATGAAAAAGGTAGCTCTGAAACACAGGCTGTAACTCTCCCTGCCACAATCTCTTGGAGTAGGGGGGAGTAAAAAATGGCAAAATCTTGATATTGGAAGGAACAAATCAGCAGTCCTTCCTGTGTTTGCCTGTTTAGACAGGTGTCCACAGTGCAAGTGGATTTTGGGGAGCAGATGGTATGATCTAGAGCTGTGTTCTGCATCTCCTGTCAGGGAAGGGCTGCAGCTGCAGGATAGTGGGAAGTCTTAATGTATATGAGCAGTGCAGTGGTATGCAGTGTTATGTGTACAGGCAGCTCTCAAGCAGTGAGCAAGGAAACACCTCTGTATCTTGAAGTGTTGTACTTTACAGGTGACCTCTGCTCCTCCCCTCATCCGTAGTGCCAATCTGCTGGCTGCTCATGCACCCCTAGGCCCCCCCGCCCCTGAGAAGGCAGGACCTCCTTTCTGTTTCCTCAGCATGGTGTGCTCTTCTGCTCGATGAGCGTGCTGCAGATGCTGCTAGGATCTGCTCCGAGAGCTCCCAGCACCATTAATGTAGATGATACCTTGCAGTGCATGGTTTGCTGCTTATAGAGCCCCTCACTGACCTTGAGTGATGGCAGATCCTGTGGGTGATGGGTGGGAATTTGAAGGGCCTTTGTATGATAAATTTATGTGGATGCTGTGCTGGGTGCCCGCTGTGAACAGCAGGCATTGCCTGCAGGAGGTGGAAACAAACCTCTTTCAGGTGGGGACTCACCTGTGAGCTGTCAGGAAGGCTGTATCACCAGGCCAGGTAGAAATTGTAGTATGCACAGGTGGTTGTGCCGGCACTGAGGTCAGCTGTGGCTTGCAGGAGTGTGTGGTCCCTACAGGCAAGGGTGAAGTGCTCTGTTGCTGCACACTGAATTAATCTCATCTTCTTTCTCTCCAGATGGTATTTATTGTTTGTGTGTGGCATTTGTGCCTGCCCTGCCTGGTGGCTACAAGCCTGTGGTTAGAGTGAGAGAGGATATGATTCTCTCAACATGGTCCAGCTGTCTTCTTCCTGCTGTGCTGTGCAGTAAGCCCTGGCTTTGTCCTGGGACTCTGGCTTGGCTTTGTTTACAAAAGCCTGTTGCCTCCCTCCTGTGAGGAGTCTCCTTGCAATGGTGTGCTTTGGAGACATTCACTGTAACTATGTGGTACCAAATAACTTCTGTGTGGCAGAGGGTTTGTTCTAGGCTCAGGACTTTGGGATGTGATGGGGCTGCTCTGGGCTGCTGGACTAGGAGAGGTTGCAAGTTATGGGATGGCTGGAAGGAGAGAGGAGGGGGAAAGCTGTGTTTTAGGCTCCATTGGGAGCAAGGCAAGGCTGATTATGTATGTCATGAGAATTTTTATACAAACTAGTAGAAACCAGGGTTTGTCATTGGGTAAACTAGTCATCTACAAGTACAACCACCTGCAAGTCAAGGAATAGAGCTCCTCCTGTTGCTGGAAGGGCAGGTTCTGCCAAGGCTGTGAAGCACTTTGGTGTGTCCCTGCTCCCCTGGCTGTGCTGGCAGCAGGCTGGTGGGTTGTTCACAAGTGTAGATTTTATGTCTGTTTTAATCTATCCTCTTACTAAGAGAAAACATGCTCCAGACTAACAAGGGACTTCTTTGGGTGTCTCTGAACCTGAGAGTAGCTATTGCAGTGCAAAGTGAGCTAATATTTCGTTATTGCAGTTTGCCTGCAAAGGGCACTTTGGTGGCCAAAGAGAACATATACTTTGTTCATAAGTTATGAACCTAAGTAAAACATTTCTCCCCCTCCTCTGGGAAGCCTTTTCAAGCTGTGTGTACTGTGGTGGTGTGAGTTTCAGAAATGGCCTCTGAGACAAGTCTCTTAATCCCTTTCCCCCCACCCCCGTGTATTTCCAGCGGTCCGACGATAGATGTGGCAGTCTTTCCATTGCAGTCCTGTCTGCCGGGGCTCTGCTATGGATGCACTGCCCTCTCTCTGGGTAAACAGCAGGCAACCTGAAGGGAGTTATTTTCTTCCTGCTTCCACTTGCTTAGCTCAGGCATGGGATGAGAGCCACCTGATGGGGGCAAAGGAAACTTTGCAAAAAGATCTGCAGAAGGTGGTGGAAAGGGAGGGAGGGGAATAGAGAAGATACTGTAGCTGAATGGGAGATGAGATGAGGAAGAGGAGAGGGATCTCTATCTGAGATGAGAGAGTGACAACTGAGTGCAACAGCATAGCAATAGAGAGAGGTCAAGGGGAAGGGCCCCCCTGGACAGTGTCCCTGCTTTGTCAGCTGGCCAGGAACTGATGAGGTAAAGGGAGATTTCTGGCATAGGCTTAGGAGAGCACTGTACTTGGGAACTGATTGGGATTTGCTGGTGACTTCTGCTTGTATGCACAGTGAAGGAAAATCAAATCCTCAGTTCTCAGCTCTGCTGTTACACATCCCAGGGTCTCTGCATGTCCCTGCATGGGCAGAATACGTGTGTGTACTTGATCCTGGCCCTTAGTGGCTTCTGCAGCGAGTGTAGTTGTCTCCTAGCAATCTCCTGTCTCAGTCTCTACAGAGGAACCACTGGCAGCAACAGCAGGCATTTACCTTGCAAGCACAGCAGCACTTGCCTTACAGTCTTTGTTTTTTCTTCCCTGCAGTTCATGGCACAGGGGAAAGCCGGGAGCAGCTCCCCTCCATCCACAGCCTCCAAGCCTGGCAGTCAGCTGGACACCATGCTGGGAAGTCTCCAGTCTGACCTGAACAAACTGGGTGTAGCTACAGTTGCCAAAGGTGTCTGTGGAGCCTGCAAGAAGCCTATTGCTGGGCAGGTGAGTTGAAGGTGCTGTCTCATTGCTGAGTCTTGGGCTGCAGCTGGGAGTAATGGGGAGGGCTGTTTCGTGAGGCTGAAGGGACTGGAGATGCTGGAGAAACTGAAGTACTCTATTTATCCACTGGCTAGGTACGCTGTAAGCTCCTCCAGTGACCTCTACCCTGCCCTTGAGGGACTGCCCTCTCCTGAGATGATAGGTAATTCAGTTTTCATGCTACCCCAGTCCAGGGCTCACTTGAGTAGTAGAACTTGACATTCTTGCTGACCTCCAGCTGGTATCTTGTCATGTGGTCTAGAGGAGAGGGAGGTAGAGCTGTCCTTCATAATTTGTCTTCCCAACAGGTAGTTACAGCCATGGGGAAAACCTGGCACCCTGAGCACTTCGTCTGCACCCACTGCCAGGAAGAGATTGGGTCGCGGAACTTCTTTGAGCGGGATGGTCAGCCCTACTGTGAGAAGGACTACCACAACCTCTTCTCCCCTCGCTGCTACTACTGCAATGGGCCAATCCTTGATGTGAGTTCCTTGGGAGGATTATGGGCGCTGGCAAGGTCTGGGTGTTAAAAACTCCACTTCGCCCATGTGTCCTGGGTGGAAGATTTTGTTTGGGGACTTTTATTTTTTCTTTGCTCTGGCTCTGAAAGGGAAACAACTTGGCCCAGTCAAATTCTTACACTAGTGAGAGGATTTAGTCCCTCTTACCTTTGCTGAAGTTCCTTCAGAACCCCGCATTGCTCCGTCATTCTGGTAATGATTCCTCAGCATTTGTCTTTTGGTAGCCTGTAGTAACAGGCACCGGTGCTGGTCCTGAGAGCTGGACGGGGCCCTGTATAAGGGAGGAAGCAGTGCGTAAGATCCTTTTAGGGTAAAAAAAAAGTGTGCGGTGGGGAAAGCCTTGAATGAGCCAGAGGCGGGGGAGAACTGACTCAGCTCTCTAAAGGACAGCCTATTTTAAGGCATGCTCTTGTCAGTACCAACATTAATGTGTTGTTCTCCCTACCCAGCACCCCCCTTACCTCCAAGCTGAAGCCATCATTTACATGACTTACACTTTCTCTTCTTCTGAACAGAAAGTGGTGACGGCTTTGGACAGGACATGGCACCCTGAACACTTTTTCTGTGCCCAGTGTGGAGCTTTCTTCGGACCTGAAGGTATTGCTGGTTTATGCAATCTCCTCCCTGAACTGCAGAGAAGTGTGTAAGGCAGAGTTGCTATTAGGCACCAACCTGAGAGATGACAGGGGAACTACTGAAGATGGAAGTTCCAAGGGATATAGCTGTTTATGAGGGAACGATGCTAGCAGTAATCATCCCTTCTCCCTGGAGAGGAAGAGTATGCATGTGCATGTGTGCGCATGGGACAGGAAGGGCAGGAGAACAAGGGACAGCACCTGCTGTGTACGTTAGCAGGGGGAAGGATGATCCCACCTGCGCTGGTTACCCTGCAGAGCTTGGCTGGCCAGAGGTAAAGATCAGGACCTGATGCTCTTTGCCTCTCCTCCTTTGGCAGGATTTCATGAGAAGGATGGCAAAGCCTATTGCCGCAAGGACTACTTTGACATGTTTGCTCCCAAGTGTGGAGGCTGTGCCCGGGCTATCCTGGAAAACTACATCTCTGCCTTGAACACCCTGTGGCACCCTGAATGCTTTGTCTGTCGGGTAAGAAACCCAAGGTTCTTTGCTGCTGCTGTATGACCCCTCTGACGTCCACCCTGCGGGCATCTGGTCCCTTATCAGGAAAAGGCGTCTGAGGGGTAGCGAAGGGCAGCCAGCCCCACAAGATAAAAACATGTCAGCAACCAAACACCTTGTTCCTCTGCCTGTTTACATTAAACTTTCTAGCTGTTTTGCTCTTTCTGTTCCCAGCTGCAATTATGGACTTCTGCAGCAGCTCACAGATAAACAGAAAAATTTTCTGTGACCTTTAAATAATTATAAGCTAAGCTTCTCTCTAAGCACTTGCCTCAGCAATCAGATTTTGAGGATCTTTCTCCCATGCTCCCTCTGACAATGTAAACTAATGAGACCGACCTTGTTCAGACAAACATGCAAGTCAGTGAAATAGCGGCAGGCTCCATACAACATGCACAATAAACAGGAATACTGCAGATTAAATGCTTGGCACTCTTTCAGAGAGCCTTGCAAATATTAACTCTTACAGGCCCCAAGAGATAAGCAAAATCAGCCAGTGTTTCTTAGAGCGGGAAAGGAAGGCAGAGACCAGAACAAGCAGCAGAAGCACAGGCTGCTGATGCCCGGTATGATGTTCAGAGCAGACTGTCACCATGCTGTTGGGACTGCCTGCCCAAGAACTATCTGTGGCTCCCAGGCGGTTTGCAGAGAGTGGAGGCAGAAGATGGCAGTCCCGGCTGTGTGGGGCTGGGGAAGGTTGTGCCTTTTTTTGCAGAGTTTGAGACTTCTGTCAAGCAGTTCTGCTTTTCTTTCCCCCTGCTGTCACACTGCCTGCATTAGTGGGCCTGGCACTGATGTCTTCCAGGACACAAAATGGGATTCTCTTCCTGTTTTTGCTAAAGCAGAGCAGACTTTTCAGCTGTCCGGCTGACTGAGGGAGGAGACTTGCTTATTGAACTGATTATCAGAATTATAAAAGTCTTGGACTCACTGCAGGCAAACTGCATTTGTCCTAGCGTTGAGAGTGTTTAGTTATCCATGGCTCTGCATGCTGTTTGCTGGACTCTGGTGTACAAATTGGGGTCCAGCTGTGTATCCTCCCTGAGGAAGAGGATGGTGTTGGGGCTGAGCAAAACCAGGATTCTGGAAATCTGGCTTCTCCTCTGGGCCTTGCTGCTGATCTGTTGGTAAATAGGGCAGTATCCTTGACTCTCCCCCACACCCTGCTGCCTCAGTTTCCCCCTCATATAAGGAGGGGAGTCTCCCCAGTTTTGTGGGGATGGTGGGTGTTTCTGTTGCAGGTTCTGAAGTGTAGCATCCAGACCTGCCTGACTCCGAAGAGGGTGAGGAGCTCTGGACACCAATAAGCACATAGCCAGTGTATCCTCTTCTCATCTATTTGAAATCATTAGCACTGTAGAACAAAGAGTTTCTCCCAGTAGCGATGCGTGTGTACCTGGTGGAGGTGTTGCAGGGTGGACGATCCTGAGCAAGGTGTACCTGCGTAATGCCAGCCATTCTGGAGAGATCACTTGTAAAGATTAATTGTGACTCATTTTCTCAGCTGGAACCAGTCCCAGGTTCATCAGAATTCTGCTGCATCAAAGTCTGTGTTGGTCCCTGCTTCTGCCTGCCATTGTGGGGAATGTGGAGTGAGATTAAAGGAAAAAAAAAAAAAAAAGGGGAAAGGTGCTGCAGTGTTTCCCACCTCAGGGGAAGGAGTGTTCTCCTTCCTCCTGGCTGGACACATTTGGTAGCTCATATATAGTATTTTTGTTGTAGAAGTGAAACCAGCTTGGGGGAAGGAGTGTGGTTAGTTCCCTTGTGGCTGTATCTGTCCATCTATCAGCCTTTCCTTGGAAACTCCTCTTGATGGACAGAGTTTGGCTCTTGGGACAACAGGACGATGCTGAAAGGCAGCAGTTCACCCTGCTCTCACAGAACAGCCAGGCTGTGTCACAGAGTGGTGGGGCTTGTGGAGCTGCTGCATCCCCAGCTTGTTACACAATCTGTCCCCTTCTGCTTTATCCCCCTGCAGGAATGTTTCACACCATTCATCAATGGCAGCTTCTTTGAGCATGATGGGCAGCCCTACTGTGAGGTGCATTACCACGAGCGTCGTGGCTCGCTCTGCTCCGGTTGCCAGAAGCCTATCACAGGACGCTGCATCACTGCCATGGGCAAGAAATTTCACCCTGAACACTTTGTCTGTGCCTTCTGCCTCAAGCAGCTCAACAAAGGAACCTTCAAAGAACAGAACGACAAGCCCTACTGCCAGAACTGCTTTCTCAAGCTCTTCTGTTAGGGGCATCATAGATGGGCGCTAAGCATCTTTCTGCCACCCCCTTGGCAGTTCTGTCTCTCTGAACATTACTGTGATTTAGAAACCTTACCAGGCAGGGGAGGAGGGTGGGGCGGGAGTGGGGTGGGAGTGCTTTCTGCTGCTATGGAGAGGCAGTAGATCCAGAGACAAGATGGACCATTAAACTGGAAATGCCCTTGCTGTGTCTTAGTAGAGAGAGGCTGAGTCCCCTTGTTATGGTGTGCGTGTCTGTGTGTGTGACTGCCAGCTGAGCTCAGCTCGAGGGCTCCAATGGGGAGATTTCACCCAGCCCCTTCCTGGCAGAAGGAGTCTTTGCCAGTACATTTCAGCCTGTGTCAGCTCTCTGAGCAAATCGTGACACTTGCAGACAGCACAGCCCTCTGCTTTGACACCTCTTTCTCAGGCTTTTGTCTGCATGCCTGCACTCTGAGCAATAGCATGGTGAGGGCACCCTGCGATCTCAGTGCCACTCTGGCTCCGCTCGCTAGAGCCACGTGGCGTGTGTGACTTACTGAGATCGGAGCGTCAGCGCAGGCAGCCAGGACCCTGCAAGGGTCTCTCCAGTTCCATTACACTGTAAGGAGATGATACCACTTACTTTTTTTTTTCTTAAAGAGGAATCAAGATGTTACTGTGTGGGGTGTTTTTATATTTTTTTTCCCCCTAGTTTGTTATTCCCTGCCTTTTCTTAACACACTGGAGCAGGAGGTGGAGTAAGCCCTGACCATCCCTCAGCACTGATGTGCGCTCCTGTGGGTGACATCCTATGCCAGGCACCTCTGTCAGCACCCAGGCCTGCTCAGGGCATCTGCTCCCCTTGTCTGCTGCTCCCAGGAGAGAGGGGGAGGCATCGTCCCTTCTTTAAAAGCAGGTGCAGAGAGGTTAGAGCACAGACTTTTTCATCCATCCCTGTCATGAGCGAGTGTGATGTGTGCATGTTTATCTGGCCTGAAACTCTCCCGTCTATCGGGGCCTGAAACTGTCACAAGAGCAGGGAGAAGCGGAGGGGTTTAAGAAACCAGGAGGAAAAAAGGTCCAAACTTTATATCCTTTCTTCTTCTTCTCTTTGCTAATGAGACCTGTCAGGCCCTTGGTATTTCCCTTTTCTGTGCTCTTGTTAAACATGTTCTACTGAGAGATGCTAGAGCAATAACCTTTTATATTGACTGTTACTGGTATAACAAGTCCCTTGGGTCAGGTGTGTGTGACACACTTGGAGTTTTACTATCAAAGTGAATACTGTATCCTGTCTTTGATAAGAACTGTAGATTTCTACACTGATTTTGAATTCATATCTGATTTACTTTTAATCCTCTTATACAGCAATTGGTTTTGAAGTGATTTTAAGAAAGCAACTTTTATATCAAGCTGTGCTGTTCTAGGCAGTTTGCCAGTTGTGCTGGTTTACTGCATCTGTAACCTCAACGCTTTGTTAAGCCTAACTAACATTCAATATTTTCTTTTTATTGTGGGTTGGGAGGGGCTGGAATCTATGGGGAAGGGAATGTGACTTGTATTTTTTTTTTCCCTAGCACAGGCAGGTGAACTGTGAATAGCTTTTTTTTTTCTTTTTTTTTTTTTGGTTTTTCCCTTCCTCTGGGTCACCTAAAAGTGTGTTTTTTGGTTTTTATTGTAACCTGTAAACTGCTGTATTTGAATCACCTGCCATTCTCCCAAAGCCCAGCTTCCAGGATGTTATAGTGAGTCTTAATATGATGCTGCAGAGGGGAAGAGCTCAGACCTTCGCCCTCAGTTTCTCCTCTTCAGTCACCTGAAACCAGAGCAAGGGCTAGTTGGAGAAGGGGTTCCTTTTCCCTTGTGGAAGAGGGGTCTTGTGAAGAAACTGGGAGAGACAGACTCTGTTCCTGACTAGCTGCGTAACTTTGGGCCAGTCACTAAACCTTACCGTGCCTCAGTTTCCCCATCTGTAAAATGGGGACAGTTTAGCCTGGATTTGTGAGGTTATTGTGAGGCTTAGTTCATGTTTGCTAAAGCACTTTTAGGCCTCTGGCTGGAGGGTGCTATGGAAGGTGAAATATTACATTGAAATACCTGATGGCATTCTGTGTAACAGCCGACGCAGCCCGGTGAGCAGTGTTTGGAATTACTTCTCCAGAGCGCTCCAGCAGTATCGCCATCGCCATCTGGTTGTGCTTTTCAGCTTGGCAGGTGCATTAGGGGTCTGAGGGCAACTGTGTCAGAAACCAGCCTGACCTTAGGCTGGAATCCGTGGGTTGGTGTCCTGCCTAACCTTGCCGTGGTGCTTTGCTGCCCTGCTTGGGTCGCTGAAACTGTTTTTCACCAGTTTCCTGTACAAATGAACCTCAGGTTGTGGTTGGAGACCAGAGGGAGCTGTGGAAGTACTAGAGCTAAAGCTGTGTCAGCTGGGCTGAGTGCAGCTCTTGGAGAGTTTGCGAGGCAAGAAACCTTACGCGCATGTCTTTTCATCTTTGCGACTGATCTGACTTGAAATGGACCTTTCTAAGCTGTGGGCGTTTATCTTGCTGAAAGGGGCAACGTCATTTGGCCCCACTATGAGGATGAAAAGCTGTTGCATTGGGAGTGCCGGAGAGGGGCGAGATGATGTTTCTAGCTCTGCCGCTTGTTGTGTGACACCTGCAAACTGTGTAATCATGTGCCTCAGTTTCCCCGTCTGGGGAGCCTTTAACCTACCTCACTCCTAGTTGAGGCTTGTGTGAGTGACGCTTCTGGCACGTGTAGAAAGCCCTGGGTGCTGCAGAGGGGTGCTGGTGGCATGCAGCCAAAGGGGAGGCTCATCTGTCGTTAGTACTTAACGGAGACAGTTGAACGTTACCTCCTGAGCGAGATGTTGAGTGTGTCCTGGGTTTATCTGTTTTCTGACATGCTGGGATGCTACGTGCGTGCTACTCTGCCAAATAGTGACTTTTGGTGGCTGCCACTGCTGTCGATGTCCAAAATGCCGGTTGTTTGATTTCAGATGCAGTTTTAGGGTAGGATGGCCACGGTGCAGCCCCGGAGGGTGGCGCGGGGGGAGAGAGGGGGTGCGAGGGCCGGGGTGGGTGCCATGGTGCGTCCCCGGGCGCGGAGGGGAGACTGGGGTGGGTGGGTGGGTGTCCCCTGTCTGTGTGCAGCCCCCCGGGCCAAGCGCCACCCCTGCGGCAGGTTTCACACCATGTCCAGGCTGGGCTGCGGGATGCTCTGCTGGGTCGACAAGTTATTTGGTATTTTTCTCCCTTGTAAACTTTTAACTCTGCGCTTTTTTTTTCCCCATTTAAAATTCTTGCAGTTACTCTATAATAAAATTTTTACCGTTATTCTCACGTGTGTGTTGCGGTTGTTTCTAGCCCTTAAGCTTGTGAGCAGCCAGAACCAAAGGGGGCCCCCTCAGGGCTGCTCTGGCGGGGGAGACCCACCCCACCCCCCGTCCCGAGGGAGGCCCGCAGCGCGCTCCTCCGGCCGCCAGGGGGCGCCCGGCGCCCAACTCTGCCTTCCGCCGTCTAGTGCACCGCCCGCGCTTTCCGCTGAGCGATAGGCGCGCTGTTCAATGAGAGCGGCGGCCCGCCGTGATTGACACGCGATTGGGGAGCCAATGGGATGAGCTGGCGTTCATGAGCGGCTCGCTGCGATTGGGCGTGAGCTGCGGTATAAAAACCGGTAGGCCCGCCCTGCGGCCTTTCTTTCCCGGAGCCCTCGTGGAGGTGGGTGCGCGGCGCGGAGGCTCCTCAGGGCCGGGCCGGGCCCGTACCGGGGCCTTGCCGGGGGTCTTGGGCCGCGGCCGGGGAGCGCGGAGGGGAGGGGAGGGAGAGGGGTGCGGGCCCCGGCCTGCCTGAGCCGCGCTCCTCCCTGGCAGGTCACGGCTCGTCTTTAAACCCACCGGGCGATCCTTGGAGCACCGCCGCGATGCCCAGGGAAGACAGGGCGACCTGGAAGTCCAACTACTTTATGAAAATCATCGTGAGTGTCGGCGCGGCGGCGGAGGGCTGGGCCGCGCCCCCGAGGCTCGGCCTTGCCGGGGCGCTGCCGGGCGATCGCGGCCCCCAGAGCAGGGCCCGGGGCTGTGGGGGGCGGCGGGGGCGGGCTGGCGTGGCCGTGGGGGGTCTTTGTAAAAAAGATGGGGTGCCATGGCTTGTCTGTTCAAGGAGTCATTACCCGGCGATAGGAGGGGATTAAGACAGTCCAGATCAGACTGTTTTTAAGGCTCCTGTAAGAATTTGCTGTGGTAGTTACAGAGATAACCTGTTCAGGGATCTAACTAGATACCTGAGCAAAAGGTGCAGCCTTGTGGTGCACCCAGTCGCACTTTGAGCTCAGCAGTCTCAAACCTCTGACAGAATTTTTTTTACATTTTAACGTGTTGATGTTTTAATGCTGCTCTGTGCACTGGTCTAGATTTCTTTGTGTAGTTACAGTGGTTTTCTTGCTATAGCAACTTCTGGATGATTACCCAAAATGTTTCATCGTGGGAGCAGACAATGTGGGATCCAAGCAGATGCAGCAAATCCGTATGTCCCTGCGTGGGAAGGCTGTTGTGCTGATGGGGAAGAATACAATGATGCGCAAAGCTATTCGTGGTCATCTGGAAAATAACCCTGCCTTAGAAAAGTGGGTATTGCTGTCTGAGTGTGCTCCTGGAACCTCCGTCTGGAAGGAGGAGACGTTGTCTGAGAGGCAGAACTGAAGGCTGTTATCTTTCCTTCAGGCTGCTGCCTCACATTCGCGGGAACGTGGGCTTTGTCTTCACCAAGGAGGATCTGACTGAGATTCGGGACATGCTGCTGGCTAACAAGGTAGGGGAGAGCAGCCCTCACTGCGTCCCTGGGCTGGCAGATACGGAATTAAAAATAGAACTGAATCTTCATGGGGGGTACCTCGTTAGTAGGAGACCTCAGGGGTTGGGAACTAGGTCCCTGCAGCCTTAGCCAAACTGCCTCACTTGTGCGTGCCTGGGTGCTCTCTGTCCTGGAGGAATACTTCAGGGAGGAGTTGATGCCGTCCCACGAGATCCGAGAGGTGAGTGTTCTTCCAGCTTCTCGTTTCCCCTTTCTCCAGGTGCCAGCCGCTGCCCGTGCCGGTGCTATTGCTCCTTGTGATGTGACTGTGCCGGCCCAGAACACTGGTCTCGGACCTGAGAAGACCTCCTTCTTCCAGGCCTTGGGCATCACCACGAAGATTTCCAGAGGGACCATTGAAATTCTGGTTAGTGAGCAGCGTGCTGCTGCACGCTTCAGCGTGTTGAAGCCCTTCCTTGACTGGAGGGCCCTGAGTGTGGCAGTGGAGGGGGCTGTAAAGATCAAAGCTCCCATTATTGCTGAAATACTGTACTGACAGCCTGACTGCTGCGCTTCGGGAGCTTGAAGGAGGATGCCTGCCTTGGCTCAGGTACGCAGTGTGGGGGATTTAAGCTCTCCGTCAGATCTCAGCTGCCTGGGTGGGCTCTGCTGGAGGAGCTCCCAAGGGAGCTACTTAGAGGTAGTGCAGGAAGTTCACTGCCTTTCTCCGGACTGAGACGTACCTGCTTGCATGGTCGAGGGCTTTCTCACCTTGTGGAGCTGAACTTGGAGCCTGTTTTTGTTGTGCTCCTTTGTTCCTTCAGTTCCATCTCTTGCCACTGGAAATGTGTGTTTGTGTCTTCTTGTGTTGACGTGCCTGAATGTCTTTGCTCATATTCTCTCCTTTTACCTTTTTTCCTCAGAGCGATGTGCAGCTCATCAAGACTGGAGACAAGGTGGGTGCCAGCGAAGCCACCCTGCTGAACATGCTGAACATCTCCCCCTTCTCTTTCGGGTTGGTGATCCAGCAGGTCTTTGACAATGGCAGCATTTACAATCCTGAAGTGCTGGACATCACCGAGGAGACCTTGCACAAGCGCTTCTTGGAGGTGAGTGCCACAACCCGTACCTGTTATGTTCTGCCTTGCTGCTTTGGCAGCCAGCGCTGCCCCAGAATTGAGGTATCATCTCTGGTGTTTTCCACGAGGTCCTGCAGAAGCAGGAGCTCTCCATGGTGCCCTGCAGAAACACTCAGGGAGGACCTTTTGTGGGCTTTGCCATCTGAAGCTGCTTCAGAAAGCGTTCGAGGCGGTTTAAATCTTGATGCCTTGTCTATTCTCACTGGAGCCATGTTACATGTGTGCGTGGCATGCTGTCCCTCGTTACGCTGGCAGTGTAGAAAAGTGCCATCATCTACTGTGGTCTCTAGTCCAGGTTATTTCTCAGAGCGCAGAAACATGAGTCTGTCTCCTCGCAGGGTGTTCGTAACGTTGCCAGTGTCTGTCTGCAAATTGGGTACCCGACCATCGCTTCTGTGCCCCACTCCATCGTCAATGGGTACAAGCGAGTCCTGGCCGTGGCAGTGGAGACCGATTACACCTTCCCACTGGCTGAAAAGGTAACAGCTGAGCGGTCTGCTGCTCAGGGGGGTCTTAAAAATGTAGCCAGGCTCTTTCACAGGAACAGCTCGCATGTCACCTAGTGTGAAAGGCCTCCTTGGACCTGCCTGTGTGCAAGGGACCTGTCCCGAAAAGGGGCGTGTGCGATTTCATATATGTGGTGTATGAATGGCAGGAGGAAGCTGAATTACTTGGCGTTCTTCTTCCTTGGGGCACTCACGCTTGAGTGTAGCTGAAATGTCTCTGATTCTTCATATATGGCAATGATTATGTGCATCTGTTCAGCTTCTGGCAGGCTGCAAATGCTGGCTTTATGATTGCAAAGTTCAGTCCTTCAAAATGTTTGTCTCCTTTTGAGTTTACTTTTTCTTCCCTCCCCCTCCCCACCAGGTGAAGGCCTTCCTGGCAGACCCCTCTGCGTTTGTGGCGGCCATGCCGGTGGTAGCTGAAGTTGCCGCCCCTGCTGCCGCTGCCACCACCGCTCCGGCAAAAGAGGCAGCGAAGGAGGAATCAGAGGAGTCTGACGAGGACATGGGCTTCGGTCTCTTTGACTAACAGCAGCCAGATGTTTGTTTGCATCAGAGTTGGTCCAATAGAAATAAAAAGCTGTTTTACACCTTCATGTGTGCCTGTGTCGAGGGCGTAGCCTGCAGCTGGCTGCGGGCTGGGGAAAAGTGTGACCTGAGGGGAGTCCTGTGGTGGATGGCTGTGCCTCGCGAGGGGCCGGCTGCCCTCCGCGCCGCGGGCAGCACAGCCCCCCGCCGCCGCGCCGGAGCGGAGGCCTCGCCCGGCGGCGTGCCTGCCCGCCCTTTCCCGTCTCCACGCGCTCGGGCCGGGCTAGGCTGGCCCGTACGGGCCGAGCCAGGCCGCAGCGCCGTCGCCATGGAGACGGGCCCGCCCCGGCGGGCGCGGCGCGCACCGGAAGCCGCTACCGCTTCCGGGGTCGCAGGCGGCGCCATGGCGGCCGACACGCAGGTGAGTGCGGGACGGGCCCGGTGATGGCGGCGGCGGCCCGGTGATGGCGGCGGGGCCCGCCCGGGCCGCGCCTGCTCCCGCTCCCGCTCCGCCGCGCTGCCCTCGGCCCGCCTGCGGGGCGCGGCCCGGCGCCCGCGGCCGGGCCGGGACGTGGCAGTCGGCCTGGGGCGGGCAGGCCTCGCTGGAGCCGCCCGCAATGAGGCCGCACCGGCGCCGTGCCCCGGCCGCGGGGCGAGGGAAGTGGTGCCCCGCTGCCGGTCCCCTGGAGCCCGGGCCGAGCCGCCGGTCCTTGAGCGGCTGCGGGGGCGGCTGCGGCCCGGCGCGGGGCGAGGGACGGCGGCGGCGCGGGGTCCCGCCCGCTGCCGGAGCCAGTTCCCGATCAGCGACTGGTATCGGCTGCGTCCCCCGGGCCCGGCGGGCCCAGTGCTGCCCCCGGCCCGCGGCGCCTTGGCGGGGGCTGCGGCTGCTGGGAGCCGCCTTTGGGGAGGGAGAGCCCGAGCCCTGTCCCCGCTCCGGGTGCCCAGCGGGGCCCGCCGGGGTGTCCCCGCTCCGGGAGCCCTGGGGCCGCCGGTTGCGTCCTTTGGGGCTTCTCTCCGCAGCTCGGTGCGTTAGGCTGGGACGTTCCCAAGGCAAATCCCAGCCTTCTCAGCACCAGGTCCCTACTAGTAAAAACATTGCGTTTGTTCTGCGTTTGTGGCGGCGTTGCGTGCATCCTGGCTCTGTAACACCTATATGTGTGCATCCTAATAAAAAGAAAAAGCAGATGGGTGAAGCCTGTCCCAGCAGCTCTTCCCTGGAGACTGGGAAGTCGGAGTTTCTGCTGCTTGTGTAAGTCACTGAGCTGCTTGCAAGTCCTGTAGCATTATACGTGTTTTATGTTTTTAATTTCTAGACTGTTGGGATAATTTTAATGTGTTTTTCATGTCTGTACATCTCCCTGCTTGTGATTAAGCAGCATGAGTAAGTGCAGCTTGGTTTGAGTTTGCATATGATGAACTCGCGTAATTGAAAGGTCTGGAAGAAGAGGAGCTCGTTAATGGCGGCTTGTTCTGTCAGTTCAGGTAGTAGTGATGTTAGCTGTCCTCTGCAGGCTGACCCGTACTGCTCAGAGGTGCAGCCCCTTTTTCAGCCAGTATTTAGGAAGAGCTAAGGGTGGGAGATAGTCTCAGGGTTGGGGAGGTGCGGGTGTCCTCCCTAAACCCCAGATAGCCGCTGCGCAGGATTACCCTTCCTGTGTGTCAGCAAAAAAGCTCGCTGAAAGTAGCTCTTGAGAAGAATGGAGGCAGTTGCCATTTCTCAGATGCCATTTCTCAGTTGCCAGGTTTCCTGAGCTTAGAAGAACCCCTGTTGTGGCAACAGAGTGGAGTCTTGCCTGAAGAGGGAAGGAACAGTTTTGATGAGTTTCTAAAGGCATGCTTATTTCTTGCCCTTGTTAAAGATCATGATGATGATGGTTGTTACTATTAAGATATAAAGTTGCTTAGTTTAAGAGTTGAATTTTAAAAGCCTTTCCTGCAGAGCTGTGTTTTGGTTTATGTAAATGCAGAAAACCTGTGAGGGTAGACCTGGCTGAGCCCTGTTGAGCCCACACAAAGCTTTTTGTCTTGCATATCTTGCAAAACTTAAAAGTTCCTCGAAATGGTTTCAGTAGTTCAAGGAGCAGAGTGCTGAGAACTTAAAACTTCTTAGTAGACTTTTCAGACATTGTATCTCACTGTCACGATACCATTTGAAAACTGAAACAAACTATTTACAGGCGTTAACCTTGGTGAGCGGGCTGGTCCCTTCCTGCTGGCAGATCCAGGCACACAGTAGCGCAGGCATGAAAAAACCCAATCGGTTGTGTGATGGGATTTTTTCGTTTTGCTTGGGTAACCTTGGGCGCTGCTGATAGCGCATGGAAGGAGTTTGATAGTGAGGCGCAACCTTTTGTAATCTGGCGAGTTCAATTTACAGAATCCCTGCGATGCGCATCATAGTTCTGGAAAAGGCTAAAGGCAAGTGGTTTGTTGATTTGCTGGGCCTGTGTACGGAATTCCACAACAACTGACAGCCTGAAACCACAGATTAGTTTTTCAGGCTGGGCAGTGACAGTCAGCCCTGGGCTGTCTGCAGTTAGAACTCTCCCTTTGGGGGTGCGTGGGCTTTAGGAGATAATGTACGCTGAAAAGCACCTTTGCTTTCTTGCAGTGCGGGTTTTTTGGTGCTTTTAAAGGTCCTGTATTCTAGGCTATCGATCTTACCTCTCACTCTGCCCTACTTTTAGAGGGGTAAATGTGTCTTACAGAGCATGAGTGCTGTGACAGGGATGCAGGTTAATCAGAAAGCAGTCATCCTTCAGCTGAAGGGGGAGGTTTTTGAGTTTCATCATGTTTGATGTACAGTGACCCTTTCCGCAGCAGATAAGACCATGGGTGCTCACATTTGGTCACTGAGAGGTTGTGTGGTGGCAGATGACATGTTTTGCTTGCCCTGGTGTGTTGGTATCGAAGGCAGTCTGATGTTTTTTCCTCTACGTGTGTGGTTTTAGATTTCCGATACACTGAAGCGGTTTGCGGTAAAAGTAACCACAGCCAGCGTGAAGGAACGGAGAGAGATCCTCAGTGAGCTGGGAAAATGCATTTCTGGGAAAGGTAAAAGCGTTGGGGCACTGTTCTGGATGCCAGGGTGGAGAAGAATGTTAACATGTTTTGTTTAAAAGGCTGTGTGAAACTTGCGGGGTAGTTTTTTGAAGCAGGAGGCTGGCAGCATTTGGAGTCTGTGCTTTCTCACAGCATTAATTCTTTGTGTCTTCAACGTTAATTAATTCCAAGCATGGGTTTTTGCAGGTAACACAGAACTCCAGTTACTAGCATGTGTGCTTTTCTAATTAGTAGTATGTATGTATATATATATGTAGAGAGAGGGAGAGTATGGAAAATTTTAGATAGTCTTAATAAATGAGTTGAAACAGATTTTTTTAAAAATCGTTTTGATTCTCTCATTTTTCTGAAAATGACTGTGGAACAGCATTGTGCTCCAATTTTGCCCGTATTTTTAAAAATATGCACAAAACATAGAGAGAACTCTGCCTGTGATCCTTGCAGACAATTTCATAGATGTATAGGGGCTGTGAGCAGTTCACTGATTTCAGTTGTGAAGTGAATGACGTTTGTGTTAAGAGCTCAGTGATTTACGAAGAAATATTTTGAAATATAATCTGTTACAGATCTTCCGGAGGGTGCAGTGAAAGGCCTTTGCAAACTCTTCTGCCTTACTCTGCATCGATACCGGTGAGTAAATTGAGGTAGAAAGGCTGTATTATTTAACCTCTCAGTGTTTATGTATTTATTAGTTAAACTGGTCTGGAGCATCTGGAAACGTTAGCACGCAGTGTCACATAGATGCGCATTACACTGAAAGATGCTGTCTAATAATTAGCCTCTCAAGTTATGTTTGACATTTAAAGGTCTTACAATGCTTACCTTGTGTTTTGCTTTTAATTTTGAAATTAAAACTTGCATCCTGTGGTTCAGTCTGCAAGAATGAATGCCTGTGTCCTTGGGAAGCAAGGCTAAGGGGTCTTGTAGACATCTTTTAGACACTTTTAGATTGGATCAAATTGTGGCCTGTTGTAGAGAAGCTGTTTAGAACCTGTGTTTTCTTCTGCAACCTGCTGGAGAGCCTCGACATAACTTCTCTTGGCTGAGGAAGGGGAATGGAGCTTTCTGCCAGAAAATTCTCCTCTTCTTGGGACAGCAAGGATAAAATAACTATTAGCTCAACTGCTCAAATGAGAAAGCAGAGTCCTTTGTGTGATGCAAGTGTAGTAATATGTATCATGTTGGCAGGATTTATAATGTTCATGGAGATATATTTTTCATTCTAGCGATGCAGCATCCCGCAGAGCCCTGCAGCTGGCGCTTCAGCAGCTCGCAGAATCCCAGCCAGATGCAACAGCAAAAAACCTTCTGCAGTCACTTCAGTCGTCAGGAATCGGTGGCAAGGCTGGAGTTCCGAGGTGCTGGATAAGTTGCTTTGTGTGGAAGCAGTTCTGGGTTGCTGGTAGTTGCTCTTGTGTTCAGAAAGATTCTTCTGCTGCTGCTTGCTCGAGGTGTTAAAAACGTTTAGAGACAAAGCTGTTAATGGCCGGTCAGATGTCCCTCTCTCACTTCTTCCATGTCTTCTGTGAAAGCAGAAGGATTTTCTTGGTGTTACTGCTCGTGGATTGGGTCTGAGTTAGGGTTTTGCCTTTGTTAACTGTCAAGTCTGGAGAGATGAGGAACAAACTCTTTTATCAAGAAACAGTCTCCAAAATGATTAGGAAAGGGGTTTTCCTTGCCCATCTGGTGTTCAGCTGGTGGGATTCAAGACCTTATTATAGACAGGGAGATAATGAAATTTGAAGCTGAGCTGAGAAGCACATGGCTCTTCTATTGTGGTAGCATGTGAGAACACTAGTGGTTCCAAAAGGTGACTTAAGGTATTGTTCAGCTGATAGAGGCCACAGAGTGCCGTCCTGCAGTGCCTCCATGGCTGAACAGAAGTGTAGCTTTTAGAAAAATATCTGATATTGGTTTAACGGCTTGCAGTGATATGATTTTCACCCTTCAGTCACAGTGGCTGGCCTTGTGTGCAAGGACACTTTCTGTGTTCTTTCACTCTGAGGGAGAGATCAAAAGGGGGTGAGGATCCTCAGGGAGTTGCGAGGTGGGATCTGTTACCTGAAGTGGCGGGAGGAGGTGAGAGTTAGCAGAAACCAGAACTGAGTAGTGTGCCAGGAGGGAATGTAAGATGAGAAAGGATTTGGCAATCTAAGGCTGGGAAGCTCTGACAGTAAAGATCAGCAGCAGATGAGAAATCTTGAGTCACTTTTTGGGCACTCTCAGATGGCAAAGTATTCAGCTCTCATTCCTGTAATGCTACTAAGAAGATGCAAAAATGGTCTGTCTTCTGCTAAGGTTTTTCATTCCCCGCAGGCAAGACTTAGCCTCTTTTGTGCCATTCAGAAGTTCTAAGTGTTAAACAGGAGCTGGAACACATAGCTTATGGGAAGTAATTATTTCCTTTAAATGTTAAGACTTCAGCTATATTTTTCTGTGATAAAATTGCCTCGCTTATAAGGTGGTGTTCTGACAGGCAAAGCCGAGTCTGTTATGGACTAGTAGGTGTAAGTTACATACTGGGAGTTGTAGATTTACTTCCTTCTCCCGTTTGTACAACAGTAAGAGCAGTGGATCTGCAGCTCTGTTGGCACTCTCCTGGACATGCCTGCTTGTACGCACAGTCTTTCCAACACCTGACAAGAGACAGGGAGAAACATGGAAAAAACTGGTAGGTTGTTTTTTCGGTTTGCAGAAGTATCCCTTTGGAGATAAGGACTTAAATATTTCTATTATCTTTTAAGTTGCTGAAACATTGTAAATAATTCTGAACATAACCGATAATGTCATGTTAAAATCCAGGTTTGCATGACAATCTTTTTTGCTTTCTGGTGTATTTTGATCGCTCCTATTCTGCTGGAGAAAGCAGGAGGTGTACAAAGCATGAGAGTGGGGCAGTCTCGCACCTGCGCAGAGTTGCTCTGCGTACTATGGTATATACCCATGTTTCTAGATGGAGTGTGCTAACAGTGCCTCCAAGGTGCAGCCTGCAGCATGGCATGAATTCCTTGTGCCTCCCTTGAAGTAGTTGCATGTGATACTCTGTCACATAGGGTCAAGTAGCTTTTTGCTTTCTTTTCACTTACTTTAACAACCTGAACCTGCGACCATGCTCATAGCGCCTTGGAATATGGTTGGAACACATTTTAAGAAGAGACGTAATCTGATAGAAATTGCCGTTTTCAGAGTCAGAGTTTCCAAAATTGTTATGCATGGTTCTGCAAAGTGGTGCATGTGGGATGAAAGCAATGGCAGCTTGTTGGAAGAACTTCTGTGACTTTTTCCTCAGCAGATTCAGCTAATCACTGGCATCTGGCACATCTTGTTTGATCTGAGCGCTTTGAGAAGCAGGTGCATGAAGGTTTTCTCGGCTGTTTCCCTTGGCAGGTGGAGGTTCAGTGTTTGCTCCTTTTGGAAGTCCTGGGAGGTTCTCATAAGCAGGCGGTGGATGGGGCCATGAAGAAATTGAACAGGCTGTGGAAAGAGGTGATGTATGCAGTACGTGGTCATATTCAATAGCTGTTCTAGGTTCTGTTGTGTTAACATGCCTTGCTCTTTTTCTTTTCAGAACCAAGATCTGGTGGATCAGTACCTATCTGTCATTCTTGGTCTTGAACCAAGCCAGAGTTACGCTGCAATGCTGGGACTTGCGGTGCAGTTTTGCACTGCCCAGAAAGAGATTGATATTGTTAAACGATACAAGGTAAATCTGTTGTACTGCCTTTTTTTTTTTTTTTTTGGTAGTAAGTGGCATTACTTCTCATCATGGAGAAGGGGGTTGAAGAGATGTCTCAGTGAGGTTGGTACTTTGCATCTGCCCCTGATTTCATTATCTGTCAATTCAGAAGTCATGCACTTCTGACTGAAACAGCTGGGGTAGATTTACAGAGGAGGTGCCAGATATGTGGCGCTTTGCTGTGTCCCGTGCATCTATGTAGATGGCCAACGCTGCAGCTTTCTGCCTTCTCCCCTCTTGCAGGAATGGAAGGCAGCATTTAGCTCTCAGTGCATTTTGAGTGTTGGGCTGAAGGGTAGAGCAGAGAGCACTGATCTCTGCTTGACTGTTTTATGTGAGGATGGAAGCAGAGCTTCTGCTTAGTGGATAGGTGTGCCTTCTGGAGGAGAGTGAGGTGGGGTGTCAAGCCTGGCTTCCTGATGGTGTGTGGGGAGCTGTGTATATGTTGCGATGTGGCTGTAATTTGGTGTTTCTGCTTGTCCAGAGTGCTCTTCTGGATTTCTACTTGAAGACCATCCTTATGAGCAAGGCAAAGCCTCAGAAGCATGTGCTGGTGAGACATACTGTTACAAAGCTGTTTGTGCTTTTGTCTTATGTGCAGTGTCCACTGCTATGCTGAGCGCTTTGTTCCCTTTGCAGGACAGCTGTTCCCCGCTTCTTCGGTATGTGTCTCACACTGAATTCAAGGACTTAGTTTTGCCAACTCTGCAGAAATCACTGCTACGGAGTCCTGAGAACGTAATTGAAAGTGAGTCTGTCATCTCCCTGCATTGCTGTGTCAAAGAGCATGAACAGTTGTTCCTTAGAGGTCTGGAGTTGCGGGGGGAGTGTGTATCTCTGGACTATGCTTTCAGTCCTCTGAGTGAAGGCAGCAGGGTAGTCTGGTGTCTAAGGACTGGGTGTGGAGAAGCAATGTTTGTGGTGTGATCCCAAGTGTCCAGGTATGTGATAGCTACTGTTTGCACTGAGGACAGAATTTTACAGCTGAGTGCTAAGAATAATCCTGAATTAACCTGTTCACTGGGCATCAATTTCAGTGTGTTTTCTTCCTACTCCTTACTGACCGTGTCTGCTCTTGATGTGAACTGTGGGGAAGGGTGTATTAAAATGCTAAAACCAGTTACTTAACAAAATGTAATAGGCCATTATCTCTTCTGTCTTCAGCAATCTCTTGCTTGCTCGTATCTGTGAACCTGGATCTCAGCCAGTATGCTCTAGACATTGTGAAAGGACTGGCCAGTGAGTACTCTTAACTTCTGGAGGGAATGTTGAATTCAGAATAAAGCTTTCTTCAACTTTCTGGCTGTACCTCTAACAGCTTGATTACTGGTGAAGAGGTTGTTTTATGTGGGAGGGAGGATGATGCTGTAACTTGGAACTGGAATAGTTCATGTGACGGTTTCAGAAGCTGAGTCAAGCCACATGTAAAGATATGTCCTTGTCTTGCTGATTTTATGCGGTTTATCGTAAGGAGCTCTTAGCTTGTGCATTATTTTCTAGGTCATCTGAAATCCAACAGTGTGCAGCTGATGGATGAAGCAGTTGTGGCATTAAAGAACTTGGCTCGACAGTGCAGCGATCCTTCGGCTGTGGAGTCGCTGGGCAAACATCTTTTTGCCATCTTAGGGGGTGAGTAAAGGTTTGCCGGCATCAAGGATTTTTGTGTATTGTATTCTCTGTTGTCTTTAGCTGCCCGTGTGGTAGGAGTGGCTCAGCCTGGATCAGGGGTACTGGGGCAAGCTTTTGTATTTTTAGCGAAGGTTCTTGATGTAGCACATAGCCCTTGTCTGTCTAATTCAGCTGTCACCCATTTGTTTCTTCTTGGCAGGCTCAGAAGGGAAGCTGACAGTTGTTGCTCAGAAGATGAGTGTGCTTTCAGGTGAGGATCCTAGAAGAAAGCTGCTTCTCTGGTGGAGGAAGTTCAGCAGAAGGCTGAATGAAAGGGATTTGTACTTAAACCTTTAGGATTCCCTGCCTGTCATTCCGAATTGGCTGTGGTTAATGTCATAGAGGGTGCTGGATACTGCACACCAGTTATTGACTTTCTGTTCAAAGGAAATAATTGGCTGGTAGGCTGAAATGTTTTATGCAAGGAAGATGACTGTATCCTGAGTAAAAACGAAGACAGCGGTCCTGCAGGGTTGGTACATGGTGGATGTGACCTCCAGGTGGAGTGATGAGAGAGAGATTTCTGTGCAAGGATTGAAATGTGAAGGGTCATTCTTGGTTGTTTTCTAATTGTGCAGGAAGTGCTGGTAGTTTGGGAACTAAGGAGAGAATTCTGTCCTTTCAGGGATTGGCAGCCTTAGTCACCATGTGGTTTCTGGGTCATCTAGCCAAGCTCTGACTGGAACCGTGGCTGAGCTTTTCATCCCTTTCCTGCAACAAGAAGGTGAGACCTCTTGCCTTTGTTCTGGGTTTGCTAAGCTGCTTTCTTCTTTAGCAGGATTTTCATATGGCCTGTTATGCAGGATAAATCCAGATTCTTGCCTGTTGTGTTATAAAATCCCTTGCTCTGTTATGATGAGCAGCCCCATGGAGACAGTGCTGTGTCTGTCAGAAGCACGTGCATTCTTTTCCTGCTTCTTCCTGATGTTGTTACCTGCTTTCTGGTTTATGTTCCTGTGTTTTATGCAACTGCTGTACTGACGTGAGCTCTGTGTTATTTCCTAGTCCATGAAGGCACGTTGGTTCATGCAGTCTCTGTGCTGGCTCTTTGGTGTGTTCGGTTCACCACGGAAGTTCCTAAGAAGCTGGTAGAATGGCTAAAGAAAGCCTTCAGCCTCAAAACCTCTACTTCGGCTGTGAGGCATGCCTACCTGCAGTGCATGCTAGCCTCTTTCAAAGGTAAAACTGTGCAGCTATTAATAACTCTCTTGACTGTGTGGCTTAAGAGAAGAGTAATCAACTGTTGTACTTCCTGAAATAAGTGGGTAGCTGTGTGGGTTAAGAAAGATTTCATAAGGCAATATCTGTTCAATGACTTCCTTCATATTTCTCCTTAAACTCTATTTTGCTTTCAGTTTATAAAGATGGTTTGACTCCTTGTATAGTCCTCAAACGAATTTTTGATTGCTTTATTTTTGTCTTACACTTAGGTTGTAAGGTTTCTAGCTCAGGGACCATGCTTTTGTTTTATATAGCACCCAGCACAGTGGCATCCTCGTCTGTGGCCTTGGCTTTCAGAACCTTTAAAAAAATACAAAAAAATTAAAATTAATGTGTTTGAAATGAAGATCTTGCAAAATTCTAAACTTTTGGTGATCCTTTTGAGATTTGCTTCTGTTGGTCCTGTCCCCTTTGACTTCAGCATTTCATCCGTGGGTCTCTAGGCGAGCAGTCTGATGCCTGTATGGGAGATCTCCCTTTCTTGTTGATGCAGTGTGAATCAAAAAGGTGGTATATATTTGCTTAAGAGATCAATAACTCAATGTATTGTATAGATACAATGGATTTGCCGTAATTTCCTCAATATGGATATGAGTGAAATTGTATTTCTACATTTTTCTGTTGTAGCTACCAGGAATTTCTGTGCTATCATAGGGCTGAAAAAACCTGCTCTAAAAGCTACTGAGATATCACACAGGATACATCGATATGGCAAACCTGAAGTTGCTCATGCTTGCCATGGGCAAGGGGGATTACTTCTGTGTGATGTGTGCAGCTGTTCAAGGGATCAGGGCTCAAGATAATTCATATTCCAAAATAATTTACCCACCACTGGAATGCTGACTACCATTGCTTTGACCCACCCAGTGACGCATCCAACTGGGGCATAAAGCAAACAGAGATTCTAACTCTTACAAGTTTATGGTTAAAACGCTACCTGCTAATACTTAAAGTAGAAAATCACAAGGTCTGTTGTGTGTGAGGTGTTGCTTCTGGAAATACTAGGAATGCCTAGCTCAATTTGCTTGAAAGTGAGGGTTGCAGACCAGTGGGATTCCTTGACTTGTGAGTGTGTGAAGTGGAACAGATGGTTGTGGCTTGCCAGGAATTTACTTTCCCTCTCTTGGGGAAACATAATCTTTGAAGTTGGACTTCCTGTGATTTGAACCAATTCCTTTAATGTAACTGAATTAGCATTTTCTTTTGCATCCCATGAACAGAAACTTGTATTAAGATGGGACTGTTTTATCCATGAGGAAAGGACTGAAGTGGTTATGGTCTAGCTTTTTATAAAGTTTAATAATAGTAGTGATTGGCAAATATTCTGGGGGATTCAGAGTCTTCCCAGTATGGGTCTGGTTCCTTTTCTTGTCTTATGACAATAGAACCACCATTGATACCCTTGTGTAAAGTGTGAAGGACCATGTTGTTTGGTAACTTGTCTCCTTCTGTCTCCTCAGGTGACACATTATTACAGGGAATGGACTTGCTGCCAATGCTGATCCAGACAGTAGAAAAAGCAGCATCTCAAAGTACTCAGGTTCCCATGGTAACTGAAGGAGTTGCTGCAGCTTTGTTGATTTGCAGGATGTCTGTAATTGAGGGACAAACTGGTAAGGTCACAGAACATCTAATGGAATCCAACATAAACAGGTTCTGAGGGTTAATGCTTTTTCTTGACAATGTGCATGAGATGGTATTCCTTAATCTGTGTATTGTTTCTGCATAGAGAATCATTGCCCTTTTGTAAACCAGGGAAGGATTTTTTCCCATCACTCTTGGTTATGTTAGTGAAGGATTCTTGCTCTTCCATGGCTTTGCAAATTCCAGCTTCCATTCGCTTAGGGCAGTATTCAGCTTTATTCTGACAGAAGATGTTCGTCCAGACCTTACATGCTAGGACTTGACTGATACATTAAAAATATTACTTGCTTCTTATTTGGGCAGTATTTTTACAAGCCATCTTTGGAAGGCATGAGGACCGGAGTTCTGTCTTCCATTAGAGGATATTACAAGAACTGTCTGAATTTGTACATCTGCCAGGATAGAAAAACCAGATGTGTTCTGTCTATCAAAAGCAACACACCACTTTTTTCCTTTCCTTCATTTTTATGAAGGCCTGCCCTATGAAAGATTAAGGTGAAAAAGGCTTTATATTTCACAAGTGCAAGTCAGAGAAATATGTTTTTCAGCAGGTATTTTTGGAGCATGCTTATAGTTCTTAATGAGAGAGATGAGAGGCTTTATAGCTGAAGACAAGTAAAGCTAGAAATAATCTGAGTGATTTCAGGAGACAGAATTCTACTGTATTTTATGTACACTGCTGAGTTCTGACTTATTTTGAAACATCCTTGGTAGACATCTATTCTTTTCCTGTCAGAGTCTAAGCTGAGTGGTTTCTGGCAGCTGATTCTGGATGAGAGAAAACAGATTTTTACATCTGAGAAGTTCTTGCAGTCTGCGCCAGAGGAAGGTAAATTGTCAGTTATTGTGTATCCAGTTGCTGATATATCTATTACTTAGTGCTTATAAGAGCTACTGTTGCTGTTAGCCCTGTTCGATGATCCTTGGAGGATTCAGTTTCAGATTAAAATCAACAGCGTGCTCTTTCAGAAGTGCATCTAGACTAGTTGTAGTCTAAACTTGACAATGAATTAATTTATTTCTTAATGAACCTGAGTTACCAAACATTTATAATTCCAAATGTGTATATTTTGTAAAAGTCTTTCCAATACAAAATGTGTTTGTGGGGTGTCCCAGTTTGTAAATTGTTGCAGCCAATCTGAGGGACGTGGAGAAGCCTAAAGTTAAGATGATGATGGGAAAAAGTAAAATAAGGCTGGAGAAGAAGACATGTAGGTGAAAATCTTAAGATATGTGGGGGAAGAGTAATAGCAGATAGGAAATCAATTGAGTTATAAATTAGTATCTCTCTGCTCTGTTTTGTTCTCTTGTGTTTAAAGATTAATTGAAAAAAATATTAATGAAATGTGCCCAACAGAAAACATTACTGGCTACACCTTAAACTGAAAGTTCCGAAAATGAGTTCACGAAGCATTTATCTGAACTGAATTAATTTATCTTTTGTACAAAGCTTTGAAGAGGTAAAGTTTTCTAAGTGGGAAATAACAGCATTTCTCCTTTGCTTGCTGTGATCCCTGTTTCTTGAAGGCAACGTGCATATCCGTTCATTTTCCCTTCCAAGTCTGCAAATATCCTGAAACAGTGTGATTTGGAAAATTTTATATTGCTCCCTTAGGATGTTAGCTCCAAAAACTAATGCTGATATTTTGAGAGTAAGTATTGCCATGATTTGTTATTGGTTATTTAAGCAAAAACATCCCCAAACTATCTGATGCCTTGAATGTTGTAATTCCCCTGTACCATACTTAATATGGGTTATAACCTACCCAGTGTTTCAGGGCTTTCTGCTCCTGCTTTTATGGTATGGTTGAACGTTGATATACAAACCAAAGGGCCTAGTGACACTTGAAGCTCAGAAGATGGTATGAGGTAAAATACCAAGGCTACTATTCAGATAGCATTATGCACTTGTGTGTATGAATTCAGTATACCTTTTGTTGTCACCGAAGACATTGTGGCAGTGCTCGGGGATTAACAGTATTGACGCAGCAAGTGTTGTGTTTATCGTTTGGTTTGCGCTGTTGACTTAGACAAAAATGTCATATATAGTACTCAGGAAAATTCTGCTGGGATCCAGCTAACAATGTTTCTGTGAAATCATGGTTCTGCTGACAGTCTTGGCAGATCTGAGTTTGATTTGTCTCTAGCTTCACTGAGAAGATTATGTACAGGCTTAGTTTGGGTAGCTATTTTTATGTGTCCTGTTTGCTGCTTGTTGTTTTCAGGTAAAAAAATCTGTTTCCTTATGAAGTCTCATGCTACTTTAAATATTTGTCTTTTCCCACAGCAATGTGTACGGTACTGCAGCTGACAGAGCGCCTCCTCTTGGATCATGCACAACGACTGCCTGAAAGTAAAGTTCAGTACGTAGACTGCTGTTGCTGCCACTGATCTGCATCTGATCCCTGAATGTTAATGTGGGCAGTGGAGAGGGTGGGCTTGGGACTTTGCACAAAGTGTTGAACTCTTTTTGTGCTTTTTTGTCCAGTTGGTTTGCAGAGCTGCCTCCTTTGCTAAACCTCTTTATTTCTCTGTTTTCAGGCAGTATCACCGTGCCCTTGTTGCAGTACTGCTGAGTCGGACCTGGCATGTTCGAAGACAGGCCCATCAAACAGTTAAGAAGCTCTTGTCCTCTCTGGGAGGGTACAGACTGGCTTATGGGCTCTTGGAGGAGCTGAAAGTGGTTCTCCGTTCTCATAAGGTGAGTAGTCAAGAAGCCTAGACTCTGCTTAGCCAGTTGTTTATATGCTGCCAATCACCTCCCTACCCTAGATTTGCTGTTAGTATTGACATGTGGTGTGATATGAAGATGATTCAGTTCCAGATGATCTCCTAGAATGCCACTTGTTACTAGATTACTGCATATTACTGTATCATTGTCTGTGGTGTGCCTAGTCTTCCCTATATACACAGAAGACATTATTCAAAACTATTTGGGGAGCAAGCTGCAGTTTTCCATGTCCTTCTATTATTTTAATCCAAATTTAATCCCTGGTGGAAGACCAAGTGCTTCGTTGCTTTCTTGGTATCTTAGTTCTTTGACCCTGGCTTATAGCTCAGGCTGCATGTTTAAAATAAATGGAATATAAATACCTTAGTAGCAACTATTATCAAAAATAAAAAAAAGGAAACAACGAGCACTATATTCTTGGGTATGCTTCTAAGCCAGCGCCATGTAGGTTATATAATAGAATAAGTTGCATTAATTAGGTACCACGGCTGGGATTTTGTAAATAGTCTTCCCATGTCACAGATGCAGCCTGAGGAAAGTATTTTTGAAAAGATACTGGGTAAAATTACACTCCAGAAGTTGGGCGTACTGTACCCAGCCAGCTGGTTCAATCTTTTCCAAAGTCCTCTTTGCCAAAAATGATCATTTTAGTTTTATTTTACCCTGGCTTGCCAAACCTAGTACAGTCCTCCATTCTTAGTCTTTCTGTCACTGTCGCCTCTGTGCTGCAGTTCCCTTCTTTCCTTTGAAAACTTGAGGTTGTTAGTACTGACAGAGGGAGTTGATTATTGGTATTCAGTATGGTGTTACTGGGGGGAGGTGTGCTCAGGGCTTGGGAGGGCTTGGCATGATGTGTTAATGACAAGCTGTCCACGCAGGTTCTGCCTCATGAGGTCCTGGTGACGGAGTTGGGCGAGCTCTCGGAGCTAGGAAAGACATACGTTCCTCCCCGTGTCCTTCACGAGGCACTCTGTGTCATCTCAAGTGTGGCAGGGCTTGATGTGGATTCCTCTGAGCCAGAAAAGCTGGCACTGGAGATGCTGCTGGTGAGCCATCATCCATCTGTAGGTAAGTGAAGGGATAAGACCATTCTTGTGGCCAGTGTATGAGGTTTTTATCTTACCTTTTTTTTTTTATTTTATTTGCAGTCTGCTTCGTATTTATTATGCTCATTTATTGTTCTTGCTAGCGGCAGTGCAGCCAGGTCTTTGGCCAGCCCTCCTCATCAAGATGAAGATAGATCCCAAAGACTTCATTACCAAACACCTGAATGACATATTACCCAGGATCACTGCCCACACTCTGGAGAACCAGGTGATAAACTTCTGTTTCCTTCGGTTAGTTTTGGGAGATACTTAGGAGCAGGAGAGTTTTCTGGAGGACTTAAGCACTAACTGGTCTTTAATGAAGGAGATCTGTCTAAAAGGTGGGGAAAAGGCAGGTTCAAAGAGAACGTCTCTGGTGAAAAGGAGCTGGGATTTAAGGGGGGAAGAATGTATACCAGCGACTGAGTAGAGTTCTAGCTAAGATTCAAGTACCCACTGAACAAGGAACTAGGAATTAGAACATAACGTGGGCTGCCTCAACAGGGCATACTTTTTTGAGATGATTTCAAGCAATGCTGATAATAATGTTTTTTCCTTTGTTTTCTTGGTAGTCATCTATGAATGCAGTGGGATCTCTCTCTCTGCTTTCACCTGGTAGAGTACTCCCACAGCTCATCAGCACTATCTCAGCATCAATGGAGAATCCAGCTTTGTGCCAGGTTACTCGAGAGGAATTTGCCATCATGAAGACACCAGAGGGAGAACTGTATGACAAATCTATAATACAGAGGTAAGGCTTTATTGTTTCTTTTCTCTGTGCACCTGGGGATTGATTGCTGCTGGCATCTAGCCAGTGAGTGAGTGGGTTTGTCAGATGCTCTTTCTGGACAGAAGTTCCTGGATTTGTGTGCCTGGATCTTAGTCCAGAGCAGTGCTGATTCTTTTATCTGCTTTTCCTTCTCAGTGCTCAGCAGGATAGTGTGAAAAAGGCTAACATGAAGAGGGAGAACAAAGCTTATTCCTTCAAGGAACAAATCATTGAGCTGGAGCTGAAGGAGGTGAGGTGATGGGAACAGGAAAGCCAGTAGTGAAGGTTCTGACACCAGGCTATCCTGGTATATTTTGTTGCATGGCTTCTGGCATATGTTTGTACACTGTTGGGAAAGATTCTCTGAACTTCTTTCAATACCTAAGTGTTATCTTCTCTTATATCTGTATTTGTCTCAATTTATGTGATATTCTACTTGTTTGCGAGTGCTCTTACTAGTTAGTAATAGTTGGTTTTTCTCTTCGCCTCTTGTTCAATGTATCTCGTGTAACTTTTTCAGTAAGGGTTGTTAAATAGGTGCTTCCATCTTGTAGACAGCCAGCAGTTCTGTTCAGTCCAGCCAGAGCAGTGGGTGTAGGTGGGGGGAAGAATTTGGTGAAAGCAAGGAAATGTACCAGGTTGAGTGGAGTATTCTTTTATTAAAGGTTGACTTGTGTTTGCTCCGGGGAGGATGACATGGCCAAATTATATCAAATAGTTTGTGACCAATTTAAATGTGGGAGAAACTGATGTTAGGCTGCTAATGGGACACTAAAGTGTTGTTAACCTGCTGATTTCCATTGTGTCTTCACTTCAGAGAGTGATATGCTTGGAAGAATGTTTTGATGCTGTTTTAAAAGTAAATTGCAAAAAAACCCAATGTGTTCAACTTTCTCCTCTACCTAATTGAGGGGATGGTGTTAATAGCTCCCAGCTAGTAATATCTGTGGCTCTCTACTGCAGGAAATAAAGAAGAAGAAAGGAATAAAGGATGAGGTGCAGCTGACTAGCAAGCAGAAGGAGCTGATGCATGCACAGCTGGAAAGGGAGTCTCAGATAAGAAAACGGCTGAAGGAGGTAAGTTTTGATGGTCTTTTTTGCCAACTCTACAGCTACCATGACCCAAGTCATTTTGATAAAAGGAAAATGGAGTAGCATAGATAATATTTGGCAATAACCTATTTGTTTCTTTCACCAGAAATTAGATCTAACAACTTGATTTTTTTTTTTGATGGAGTTTTTTATGGTAACCTTTTGAACTGTTTCTCCTACAGCTTGATAATGAGCTGGAAACAGCCCTAGGACTCCTGGACGCTGTTATAAAGAGAAAGCCTCCTGGTCTAACTCAGTACATCCCTGGTCTCATCGGTTCCTTCTTGCCACTTTTTCGATCGCCTTTGGCTGCTCCAAGGATTAAGAAACCTTTTCTTTCCTTAGCTTCCTGTGTCATGCCTGCTCGACTGAAAACCTTTGGTTTGTATTTGAAGTTGCTATTTAAGGGCAGGGTGCATTATTTTTAGGCAGGGTGATGAAAATGCTTGCTCTTACAAGCTGTGGATCGTGACCGTGTACCACAGACAGCCAAGAGGAAAAACCACCCTGAAACAGTGCTTAGGGACATGACTGTGATGTCCCGGAGATCCTACTGCTGGATGGGACTGGGTCCAAAGACAAGGAATTGTCTAGTCATTGTGACCGTCTCTCAGTAGTGCGTGGCCACAATGGGATTGCCTCCCCTGTGCAGAGTTCGGAAGATGTGAGTGTAACTCACACGTATGTGTGTGAAGGAAGCTGTCCCTCATAAGCCTCAGGGCCGTGCTTCCTTCTCTGCCTCTCTTGCAGCCTGGGCTGTTGCCCAGAGCTTTGTTACTATTCTTGGGTCTGTGTTCCTGGTCAAGAAATCTTTGGTTTTAGATTTCTCATGGATTCTTTATTCTTTCATACCAGGTACTTTAGTGAGCCATGTGACCTTGCGCCTGATGAAACCAGAATGTGAATTAGATGAGTCCTGGTGTCAAGAAGAGCTGCCTACTGCTCTGAACAGAGTTGTTAGCTTGCTGCATGCCCATACCATTCCTAACCGAACAGGCAAGGGAGAGCCAGGTAAAAAGTATTGTAGATGCCTCTGATGCACCCCACGCCCAGTAACTCTGCGAGCTGTTTTAGTTTTGATGATTTGCATAATGCTTTATAGGTGAGACTTCACTCTTTTTTTTTTTTTTTTTTTTCCTTTCTTTTAATTGGATAAGTCCTCACAGATATGAAAAACCTGAAGGGTTTTTTTGTGGTGGTAGTAGTAGAGATGATGTTACAAATATAGTAAGTGTAGAAATGAAATAACTATTTTTTCTTAAAATGATTCGTACAGAAATAATAGTAGTGAAATTAAGGCTCATATTTGCCAAGGACAGTTCTTACCTTTTAACACCACTTAGCATAAGTGATTCAGTGAGACCAAGTGGAAAGACAAAATAATTGCTTGTTATCTGTGATCTCAGCAGTGAAGTGCCTGTGGCCTCTGCTTGTTTGCTATGTAGTGCTGCAGTTCATGAATATTTTATTCTGGCACAGTTGTAGAAGAAGCAGTTCTTTCCCACTCTGTAACATGAAGGCAAGCACTAATATTTTTACAGTGCAAGAATATGATCTGGGTTAAAATGAACCTTTTTTTCTTGAATTTTTTTGCCCCCCCCAGTTAGTTTTAATCTCGATCACTTCCAGAATCTGCTTCATGATGGGTGCAAGTACTTTTACCACTACATTGAAGATAACAGTAGAGAAAAGGGAGGGTAGGTCTGCTTCCTTTGGAGGCAGGGATAGCTTAGGCTGTCTTAAAGCATCTGGTGTACTGTAGTCATAGAGGTCGTTCATCCAGGCTTTGGAGTTGTTCATCATCTAGCTCAATCAAAAACTGCTCTAGTAGATGGTTTATAATTTTTTAAAGGAGATGTAGGATTCCATTTGGTCCATTACCCCAGTAGTTCAGTTCTCCTCTCACTGTTCTGTTGCCAGTCAGGTCCACAGTTGTGTAACTGTGGCACATGTAATCTTCACAGCTGAGTAGTAGAAACGGACCATGTGGAGCACCACTTTGGTGCTGAGCGTCTCAGTGATAATTCAGTGTCTCCACTAAGTAATTTATTTCCATAGGAAGCAGAAGTTCATTAATATTCAAAGCCATTTGCAGGCGTATTTCCAGGAAGTAGTGGAAGTATTTTCAACCATCCTCCTCCCAGATTTCCTACAGTGCTTAATTAAAGGAATATCTGATTCTTTTTCACTTCTCCTGCAAGAGGAAGAAAGTAGGTTCCGTAACGCTTTGTTGGACAAGTCATGTTATATTCCCAAATTATTTTTCCTCATTTTCAAGTTCTCTGGAGTGTAGTCTTGCAATATTTTTTAGCAGAGGTTAGTTTCTTAGGTTACCATGAGACCTGAGACTATACCTCATTATAATGTGGATGATAAAATTTATCATTCATTGCTGAAATGCCAAGATACGTTTTATAATCTTTTTCCTATTGGTCAATACCAACTATTGTGTTAATAGAACATTTATCTTCTCAGATAAAGCTTCCTTCCTCCTGCTGCATGTAGAGGGACAGTTGCTTAAGCCTAAAAAATCAGGCCAATAATGAAAAAAGGAAAAAAAAAAAAGCATAAAAGCAAACAGTTACTGAGCAGACAGAGAGAAGAATCTGACATTCATGTTAAATAGTTAGGAGCTCACAGTGTGTTTGGTATTTAATATTTCTCCCTTGAACTACTTTTGCAGTATCCCTGCCCTCTATAAGCTGACTAATACTGCAGTATTGTATCTGCAGTGCTCTTCGTCTGCATCTTAGAAATTTAAGATCTGGCATTCTCTGACAGCGCAGGTAGGATGTAGAAAGCAAATGTTTTCCCTAGATGTCTAATATTTGAATTTTAACTGGAGGACTGCAAGGAACATTTGTTACGTCCCATAGCCAAGCCCCTGTGAGAAGGGAGGAGCAAAATCTTTAACAACGAGAATTCAAAGGCTTTAATTTTTTCAAGGGAGGAGGGGAGTTGAGACTTGCACCAGAATTAGAGGAACTTCAATCTCAAGAATCCAGCTGAAGACTGGAGTGACAGGTTAGCTGGGTTGGTAGGAAGTGTTTAAAGGGAATGTGGCTGGCAAATGGGCCCCTACTTTGGGACAAATGAACTTTAAAAGTGAATCAGTTAAATTGTATCAGATCCCTCTGTGGATCCTCCTGCTCAGAAGTAAAATTGACCATAAATTTTTTATTTTTTTTTAGTTTAATTCATTTTAATTCTCAGAGTGTACACACAAACTTAATGTGTTTTAAATAATAGATTTTTACTTCAGTTTTGGTTGTGTGATGGATTTGATTTTGTGTCCCATCACCGGCTGCTTGCAAGTATTTCCAGGATAGACGAAACCTCAGTTTTGCCTGTCTGTCTACTTTAATCCATTGAATTGTTTCAGTTTCATTTACAGTATGTATTTTTGCACTGTTGAAGCATTGGAAGTAATTTGGGATCCTAATGTGACTAATTAAAGCCAGCTTGTTGGTGTAGCAAGCAGCAACATTAGGTAGAATCATAGAATCATTTATGTTGGAAAAGGCCCTTAAGATCATCAAGTCCAACCTAACTCTGAAATGCCAAATGTCACTGCTGGAGCCATACTGTTGCTGCCGTTAAGTGGCAAAGTGGTAGAGGCTAAACAGGGGGCTGGCTGTGTGCTCTGCTTTGAACAGGCTAAACTTTGTCTGTGTGGGGTAATTCCAGATACACACGAGACAGTGTCCTTTAGACCGAGTGTTTCTAGAGGCATAGAAGTACTTAGGGTCACTTAAGTGTGTTTGTACGTAAGGCTGAAGCTGGCCATATCCATTATGCGCTACCAAGGTGTACATTTTACACCAGATGTCATTATAAAACAATGACATGCTTAGGGTTATAACATTTGGGAATACGACAAGATCAGCTATGCTCACTAGATTGTTTTTCCTTTTTGCAGGTGCTGCCCCATTATCAGCTCCAGCATTTTCCTTAGTCTTTCCTCTCCTAAAGACTGTTATGACTGAGACACCTCATGGCAGTGAAGACAAGGAGGAGTTTCTGGTCAAGATTCTGCAGATCCTGACAGTCCATGCTCAGCTGAGATCGTCAGCAAGTGGCCAGGCTTTGCTGGTGGATGAGGTAAGTGAGAGCTGTGGGGATTAGATGATCTCCTTCAGCAGTTGTTCAGATGAGACATGGGATAAAACAGCTAATGTGTAAACTGGACAAAGATTAATTCTACAAATTAAAGTTAACAATGTAAGATTGTTCTCTGTCACAGGTTTTGGTTACCTCTCCAGCTTTAGGTTTTGATTGTGATTTTTATAAGGAGTGTCATACACAGGCAAGGTACTTTAGAGTCACAGGACATAAGGCTTTTTCTCCTCCCTCCATCTTTTCTCCCTGCAACCTTTCAGAATGGCCCAGAGTTGCTGCCCCGGAGGGACATGCTGGTTCTGCTGACGCGGGTGATAGGAACGGGTTCTCCTCGGTTACAGGTGAGTCCTCAGCTTCATAACCACAGTCAGGATTCTTCCTGAGTTTCATCAGCATCTAACTGAGGGAAATACACCCACCTGGTTTAAGTCTCTGAGGCTGGTGGTTGGTACATTACCCATTTTCTCCTATGCTTATGGTATTCTTCTTGGGATAAAATGCCTTTATCTTTTTTCCTGTGGGTTTTATTGCCCCAAATGTATTCTTCAGTTTTCCACAGGTGACATTTTATTCCTCTTCTAAGGCCTTGCTCTGGCAAATAAGTTTAGTAGTTGCTCCCCCGAGTAACCAGCAGTAAACTTTGTTCTAAGGGATGAGATGGCATAAAGGTCACAAATAACCAAAAGGCAAAGGGTTGGACTAAACTCATCAGTTCTCGTTTTCATCATGAACCTTTGTCACTGTTCTTTGAGAATTTCTTCTCTCGTGATATCACTCAGCCACCACCCTGCACTCACTTTGACCAAAAGCACAGAAGCAGAAGGCAGCGGTGGAATCTCTAATACCTCCTCGTGACATTTTAGGTTTTGGCTTCCAATGCACTGACCGCCCTGTGCACAAGCAGCAGCGGGGAGGTTGGCTGTGCCTATGCGGAACAGGAGGAGATCGATGTGTTACTTCAGGCCCTGCAATCTCCATGCATGAATGTTCGAGATGCAGCTCTCAGGGTAGGTGGGAATCATTCAGGGTCACATTGAATCGCTTAATTTTTTGGGAGGTGAATCTTCTCCAACACTGATGAAGAGGGTCTTCGGCTGTGATGCTAGTCTTTGGGTAGTGTCTGCTGGAGGAGGCACTAGCTACAATAATGCTCCAAGTAATGCTCTTTGTGCTAGATTTATCTTGCAAAAAGGAGTATTCTGTGTCTATCCACACCTTTGTTTTTTTGAAACAGGTGTAATTATGACAACTTAACGTCTTCTATTTACAATCGCAGAAAACTTAGTCTTAAAGAGAGAAGCTGTCAAAAAATTCCTATGTTTGTATTGGGCCCAGTGTTTTTGGAAAGCTTCAGGCTTAGTCACACCTCAGAATGTAAAAAAAAAAAAGAAAAAAACCAAGGGTGCTTGGTTTTCTTTGCCATGAAACAAATTTCAGCTTAGCTCATCTGAGCTGGCTTCTCTGTACTTAGAAGCAGAGAAGACTGTAGTCACCAGAGCACAACCTAGTGCCTAACTGTCTCTCTGCAACCTATTCTTGAGTTTCACCATCTTACCTATTAGCAACAGGAAGTCCTTGATCTGTGTGGGCAGCATACTGCACAAACAAACATGAATTTTGACACTTCCAATCACTGAGAGCTTGACTTGGCAAAGGTTTTACATGTTTTAAAGCTTCTGTTTCTAAAATCAGATCCTTGCACTGATTCTCCTGTAAACTAATTCAGGGACTGATGGAGCTACAAATGGTTCTACCAACCCCAGACAGCGATGAAAAGAATGGACTGAATCTGTTGCGTCGCCTTTGGGTAGTAAAGTTTGATGTGGAAGATGAGATACAGAGGTTGGCAGAGAGGTAAGAGTTCTTCCTGGCTGATAGGATCTGTATTGGATCAGGATTGGATCCTGTCCAATTGTAAGGGGATCTCCCTTCCTCTCACCTCAGGGAGCTCCACTGGCAGGGGCTTTGCCTCCCGCAGGCAGAGGGCAGCTTTAGGTCCCCCTGATATTGCATATAGCGGTGGCTTCTCTTGCTGAAGGGTGATCACTCACCTCCTTTTTGTGTGTGCTGTAGGTTGTGGGAGTCCATGGGTCTGGAGCTGCAGCCTGACCTCTGTTCTCTGCTGATCAAAGATGTCATCTACCATGAAGAGGCTGTGCGACAAGCAGGTGCTGAAGCTCTTTCCAGAGCTGTAGCTAAGTATCGAAACCAAGCAGCAGAGGTCATGAATAAACTTACAGAGATTTACCAGGAGAAGCTCTATGTGAGTATTCTTGTCCTACGGGGTGGATAGGCACAAGCTTGTGCTTTATTTTACATTTTTTATTAATCACTTTTCCTTTTGTCTGTCTTGAGGATGTGCATGAAGCCTACTGTTGCTGTGTTTGAGCTTATCACAGACTTTAATGTCTTGAGCCTCAAGTTATCAGCCAGTAATGGCACCATTGTACAGGTGGAAGATATGCCTTAGGTGATACAGGAAGACTGTGGCAGAGCAGGGTCAGTCTAAGTCTTTTTGGGCCTAAGCTAGCTCTCTCCTTGTTTTTTTACCGTGCTTTTCTGCTAGTGGTATCATACCTCTGTGCAGTTTTATAAAATGGCTTTGCAGGTATATAGGCTGACAGTATTCCCTGCGTGTGTGTCCTTGGAAAAGGCATTCTGAAATGTTTTCTCCTTCCAGAGGCCACCTCCAGTTTTGGATGCTTTGGGACGAGTGATATCTGAATCACCGCCCGACCAGTGGGAAGCAAGGTACAGTCATCTTCAGATTGATCTCATCACTTCCTGTGCATCCAAATGAGATGTTCTAGATTTTTATTTAGAAGTTCAGGCAGTGGAGAAATCGGGGAATGTTAAAGGAAGAAAATATGTGCAGCTGTATTGACTTGCTAGTTTCATGCATCCTTCTGGTAGAGAATATTTGTGCCCCTCAAGCAGCCTGGGCAGGCCAGACTGAAATGCTCTCAGTTCCATCAAAATATTGGATGCTGTCTTCTCTGCGTCCTTCTGATAAGAACAAAGTCTTTCCCTCTCAGACTGTCTGATTTTTGTCTTGTCTTACTGTATTCCCACCTCTGTATAGGCAATTGATTGTTTCAAGAGCAGCAGTGCGAGCCTTAATGACCTACACAAATTCCAGTTTGGATAATTACGTTTTGTCTACTTGTATGCCCTATACAGGTTTAATTGGAGATCATCTTGTTTGCTACCTGTCTTAAGCTAATCTGTTCTTTAGGGCTGCTGTACCTTGTTGTAAAGCTGCTGTATTTCAGCAGTAGATGAAGTGATCCTGATGTCTGTCTTTGTTGGCCCAAGTATCTGTAATGCTTAATCGGGATAAAAGTCATTATATGGCTGAAGGATTATTGTCCTTTTGGGAATGGGGTTATGTAATGAAATGCACGTAGGTTGGACACTGAAGCTTTTTGGTTTCATAATGATTCGTGCTCTCAATTTCTGTAATGTAGTACTGATAGCAAATGTGATTGCCACCTCAAGCAAATTCTGTGAAGAGTCAGTAAGCTCACAAGCTCACCATCTTTGCAGGTGTGGCATAGCTTTGGCCCTCAACAAGCTCTCACAGCATCTGGACAGTTCTCAGGTGAAGCCCCTCTTTCAGTTTTTTGTGCCGGATGCCCTGAATGATCGCAGTCCTGAAGTCAGGAAGTGCATGTTAGATGCAGCTCTTTCAACGCTCAACACTCATGGCAAAGTAAGTCTGAACGTTTCTCTCTCTAGCAGTGGAAAAAGATGGAATAAAAATGTAGATACTGTGTTGGAACCCATAGGTTTTCTTTTTTCTTTTTTAAATTTTTTTATTTCTTAGAGGCTGCTGTTACTTGTAACAGGTGAAAATTTTCATGTGGTAGGAATTTCTGTGTGTTCAGAGTCATTCTGTTAGTGACTAGTGTTGACGAAGTGTAGTTCTTCCCTCTCTTTGCTATATAAAAGATATAGCCCTGAATCAACTGGAGTTAAAATGGTGTAAAACTAGATTAATAAAAGTAAAATCAGACCACAGATCTTTTAATCCTGGGAAGGTGAGAATTTCTTTTCAGGCCTCATGCAAAGCAAAACATGAAAGCTTGCTGATCATTGGCTTAATTAAACTGAAAACAGCTGAAGTCATTCAGAGAATCGAGGACCATCTTTCTTCTCACTGCTAGGCCTTCTCCAGCAGTGTTAGATGGGGGAGGTGTCCAGGGTGTAAATTGCTCAGCTTCTGATTTCCTTCTATGTGCCAGTCACCTCTTCTGGACAGCCCTCTGCATTCCTGTTAAGCCCAGGACAGTTGGAGCATTTTCATATTATTAATTCTTTCCTTCTGTTTCTTAGAAAAACCATGTGAAGTTTGTTTTATCTTTCTGTTCTCCCTTTGCAAGTGGAAAAAGCAAAAGAGCAGACACTGATGTTTAGGCTGGCAATCTTGCCTAGTAGTTTGCATTGCTTCTGGCAGAACATCATGCTGGCAGGTTTGGGGGGGATCTAACTTTTAAGAGCTAACTTCTCTCTAGCAGGAAATATTTGTTGCCTGTTGGGATGGCACAAAGTTTTATGTGATGTGACACATTAAATGAACTGTAAATACAGTGTGATTGTTCAGTTTGTTGGCTCAAACAAGTCCACTGAGCATAGCAAATCTCATTCTGAGCGGACTCTAGTGGCAAGTTCTGTGGTTTTGTTTTTCAGGACAATGTTAACTCTCTCTTGCCAGTGTTTGAAGAATTCCTGAAAAATGCTCCTAATGATGCCACTTATGATGCTGTCAGGCAGAGCGTGGTCATTCTGATGGGTTCACTGGCAAAACATCTGGACAAGAGTGACCCTAAAGTGAAACCAATTGTTGGCAAACTGATAGCAGCCTTGTCCACACCATCTCAGCAGGTAGGCGCCTTCCTGGAGGAATTCTCATGTTCCATGCAGAGGCACGTTAATAGTACAGTACTTTTAGGGATGCCAGAGAGCTGAAAAATGGCTCTGGTGACAGAAAGCTGTCATTGTGGGTGCAGTCTATGGGGAAGTCATGTTGGAGATGAATATCTTGTGATCTGATAGCTGGCGAATTGTTTTACAGGTTCAGGAGTCAGTGGCAAGCTGTTTGCCACCTCTGGTGCCTGCAATTAAGGAGGATGCCGGAGGAATGATACAGAAGCTAATGCAGCTGCTTTTAGAGTCTGATAAGTACGCTGAGCGCAAAGGTGCAGCTTATGGGCTGGCAGGCCTGGTGAAAGGCCTTGGCATCCTCTCTCTCAAGCAGCAGGAGATGATGACCACACTGACTGATGCTATCCAGGACAAGAAGAACTTCCGTCGGCGTGAGGGTAAGGGACAAAAGCTTTTCCCTCTCAAATACTTCCAATTTCTCTTGTATCTTCTGCCATTGTGGTCATATCAAATGATACTGAACCCTGTGCTTGCTTTATCTATATTTTTTTTACTAAAGTTTGCAGAGAAGGAAACGGGGAGTGTCTGTCATGAGGCCATTGATTGTGTATAGTGTCCTAAGCTTGATGTATTTGCATTGTGGTGGAGGAAGGGTTTCTGGTCCTAGCCAACATGCTTGCGCCCCTCCCTCCTGTTTTCAGAGGCAGGTGTTGCTAGGTGGGCTCCTGCTTCCTGAGCAGGAAGAGAGCTGTACATACTCCTCTCCAGCTGGTCCAGAGGGGCTCGCAAAACCTGCTTGTTCCTTTTGCTGCTGGATGTTTCCTGTCCTTATTTCTGCTTACCTAAGCTAGGACTCAGAGGACTGTTACATGTTTTAATGCTACTGGGCTTCTTGTCCTTTCTGAGACCAGAAATCCCCACTACAGCACTAGCCACAAGTGCAAGAAGGCAAGACACTTCCATCTGTGAGATTTGAGAGCTTTTGGAGAAATTCTACAGATATTTGGCAAATTTTTGCTTCTCTTTCCATCCCCTTTAAATAAAGTTGTATTTTCCTCTGACTGTCCTTTTTGTTTCTTTAGGGGCTCTGTTTGCCTTCGAGATGCTCTGCAACATGCTTGGAAAGCTCTTTGAGCCCTACGTGGTTCATGTGCTACCTCACTTGCTGCTTTGTTTTGGAGATGGGAACCAGTACGTGCGAGAGGTAAGATGCTTTACATTTCTGAGAACAGAGTGTTAAGAGAAAACCGAAATGGAATGGGTAGGAATACTGTTTGTAACTAGGCAAATTGAAAAGGTAGATCTGTCCCTTGAGATACCACTAATACAGTTTGATTGTCTTAATAACTGAAAGCATCTTATTTCATTGGCCATTAATTGGGAGCTATTTGGCTAGCTGCATCATTGTACTTAGACGCTATTTTACGTGAAGGCTTTGTTCCCATTGAGTCTCTGAGGAAGGAGGGAACATGTGTTGTGACGTGGCTTGTAAATGGTCTCTTCTCCTTGGAGGCTGCAGATGACTGTGCCAAAGCTGTGATGAGCAACCTGAGTACTCACGGAGTGAAGCTGGTTTTGCCATCGCTTCTTGCAGCACTAGAAGAGGAATCTTGGAGAACTAAAGCTGGTATGGACCAATATCTGACTGACGTGATTGAGAGTAACCCACAGTTCCCTTTGCTGTCATTCCCCTTGTTTATTCCTTCGTCCCTCCAAATGGCCTTGATAGTTTATTGTCTCTTAAGGGACTGTGGAACTTACAGCTTTTGAGACACAAATGAGTTCCCTGACACATTTGAGCAACTTCTTTCCCCCAGCAGATTCAAGGGACACTTTTTACCCCCTATTTCTAGAAGTACTCCAAAAGCTGGAATTTTCCTCCCCTCCTTCTTTTCCCTGGTACAAAGGAAAAAAAAATGTTTTTAGTGTCTTTAAGTGGTGTAGAGTGGCTTAATGCATTTCAGCCATTCTGTGTGTTCTGCGATTGGTAGATTTGAGTTTGAGGTAAATGTGATCATCTTCTCATATCTCTTCTTAATGCTGTGTATTGTTTTGTGTTTTGTCTGTCTTTTTTTTCTTTTTCCTTTCTTTTTGTGTACTTCATGTGCAGGATCAGTGGAACTGCTGGGGGCTATGGCGTACTGTGCTCCCAAACAGCTCTCTTCCTGCTTACCCAATATTGTGCCAAAGCTCACTGAAGTGCTCACAGATTCTCATGTGAAGGTGCAGAATGCAGGTCAGCAAGCTCTCAGGCAGATTGGGTCTGTCATCAGGAATCCAGAGATCCTGGGTAAGAACTGTCTGCATCTCAAATGTCCCGACACGACTGTGATTTATAACAGCAAGGTTTATGTTCACAACATTTAGGATTAAATCCAAACTTCTCCAGAAATGAAACTACTAGAAAAGTCTAACATGAAAGCTTAACAGCAGCTGTCTGCTTCAAGGCTTTTTGAATGCTCCTGTCCATTTTGCCAGCTCGTGTTAATAGGGTTTCCTCTGTTCCTATGCTGCTAGTTGCTTTAGAAGGATCTAAAACATCCCATGAGAGAACACAAGCTCACCCTGACACACATTTTTGTTTTATGTACAAATAAAGTCTTTTCTCTCCTTTTTAAAAATGTTCAGCAATCGCTCCAATTCTGTTGGATGCTCTCACTGACCCGTCCAGGAAGACCCAGAAGTGTCTGCAGACTCTACTGGATACCAAATTTGTCCATTTCATTGATGCACCATCCTTAGCATTGATCATGCCAATTGTTCAGAGAGCTTTTCAAGATCGTTCCACAGACACCAGGAAAATGGCTGCCCAGATCATTGGGAACATGTACTCCCTGACTGATCAGAAGGTACGATGCTGAAAAAGCTCTCTAACTGTGTGCTACATTTACTGTGTAGGAGATAACAGAGCAAGCGCTAGAGAGAATTTATTTGGTTTTGGGATTTTGCTGTTAAGGCAGACAATATTAGAATCCACTCAGCTGCTTTTAATTAAATGTAGGTAAATGAGCAGATAATGGCTATAAAGACAGTGGAAATTCTCAGGTGCTTAAGACTGTCAGCTTTGTACTTTGGTCATCTACTTATTACCAGATTTATCCCTGTGAAAAGGGTAATTTTTAACCATATAAGAAATGCCTTAATAAACAAACAAGCAGAACCAGTACCAGTGAACCACAGATCAGCTGCTTAGAAATGGATCCAGGATTTGTTTGAAAAGTTATTTGTAGAACCTCACTGTAGGCTAAAGGTCTGTGTTTAATTTTTGTGCTGATAATCTCTACCTTTAAACCTTGTGTAAATGTTAAGAGTGTTGGATTTTCCTTAGATACAAAGTGCTGGGTTGTGAGTGAGCATCAAAGAGGTTTTGAGTGATCTGCATGGAACTAGTGTTGTTTCTTGGACTTGCAGAACAATTAATTGTGCTTATTTGCAGGATTGTGAAAGCAACAGATTAAACCCTGAGGATGTTAGGGATGATGGCTATATCATACACCTGCATATCTTAGATAATAAGGGGCTGAATGCCCTTTACATGAAGGTGACTTATGTGTGTTTCTCATTTTGAATCTAGTTCTTACTCTTCGGGCACTTTGTTTCAGGATCTGGCTCCTTACCTACCCAGTGTGACTCCTGGACTGAAGGCATCTCTGTTGGATCCTGTACCTGAAGTAAGTCTTCTGTACAAATACAGTTTGCCTTTCAGTGTGTTAGGTTAGACTTTGTCCTAATCTCCTGTAGATCTGTAATCAGTCTCACACATCTGTCTTAGTAACTTTGACTGGAGATTTTGCATATTTCTGTTCCTCTTGTCTGTTAGGTGCGTACAGTGTCTGCAAAGGCGCTGGGAGCCATGGTGAAGGGGATGGGAGAATCGTGCTTCGAAGATTTGTTGCCATGGCTGATGGAGACACTGACATATGAGCAGAGCTCAGTGGATCGATCTGGTGCTGCTCAAGGTGGGGACAACTGTGAATACCGAGTTCGGACTTTCTCCTATTAAATCAGATTAGCTTGTTTGTTCTTGTGTTCATCAGCTCTTTTCCCTGCTTTTTTGCCCCAGGTCTGGCTGAAGTTATGGCTGGTTTGGGGGTAGAAAAGCTGGAGAAACTTATGCCAGAGATTGTAGCTACTGCCAGTAAAGTGGATATTGCTCCACATGTACGAGATGGTTATATCATGATGTTCAACTACCTGCCAATTACCTTTGGAGACAAGTTCACTCCCTATGTTGGTCCCATCATTCCTTGTATCCTTAAGGTATGTAGCAGAGGCCTTAAGAGTTTTATTTATTAGAGAATAAAAAGAAAACTCCAGAGTAGTTTAAGCATCATTTCCAGTAATTGTGAGATATGCAGAGACTTGTCCAGCATTGCTGGACTAGATAGTTTTTTTTTTTTTAAATATTTTATCTCTTCCAAGTTATTTGCTTACTGTCATTTGTTTGTAGTCACTAGTAATTTCTTGAAATCACCTTTGTGCATTCACAACTCTACAGTTCATTTACTTCTCATGGCTGATAGAGAAAACATTGTTTTGTTTTCCTCCTGTTGGTCTTGTATGTTGTGCTGAAAAAAACCCGTTTTGATGGACAGTGTTCTGTCTCTCTTCAGGCACTGGCAGACGAGAATGAGTTTGTGCGGGACACTGCCCTGCGTGCTGGCCAGAGAATCATAAGTATGTATGCTGAGACTGCCATTGCGCTTCTCTTGCCGCAGCTTGAGGATGGCCTGTTTGATGACTTGTGGAGGATAAGGTAAGGGATAACCATCTCGTTCACAGACATTTCTCTTCCATGGTTGAAAAACTGGTGTGATTTAGACTCCGTGTTGCTCCTCAAGCAAATACAGAGACCTCCTTGGAAGCAAAAGCATGTGTCTCTTTTTCCTTGTTGATTTGAATATGATGCCTTATAGCACAGAGTCTGAGAAGCCCTGCCAGCTGTGGATCAGGTTTCCTGGTACCTGCAAAGCATTCCTACTAGATTATTATTTCTGGTAGTGACTCTGAAAAGCCCTTCCAAGGCAGTTGATGTGGCAATATTTAGCCCTCATGTATTGTTTTTCATTTTTCAAAATGCTGAGTAAGTTATTGCTCTCCTATGTATGGAAATGTGCAGTGGAACGCTCACAGCTAATAGCAATTGCTCAAAAATTAGTTGTACTAAAAGGCTTGTGTCAGCTGAGTGCTGATGAGTGCACTTCTCCCAGGTGAGTGTCTTTTGGGTTGAGACAGATACTGGCAATGTCTTGTTCCTTTCTAGAGTCCAGGCTATTCCCTGATTTATTGCTTTGATACGGGAATTCTCTCAGCCCCTTCCAGTTTGGAATTCATTCCTTCCCTTTCTCTTTAGCATGCTTCTTCTCAGTCATGTAGGCAGACTGATATTACGTATCAGCCCCTGCAGCCCTTCAGTGCTGACCCAGCCCCTTCCATTTTGCTCATGTCTGTACTTGACGTACTGTCATATTTGGACAGGTACTGCCTGAATACCCTGTTTGTAACACTTGACTTACTCCTGTTGCCAGGTTTAGCTCAGTTCAGCTTCTTGGAGATCTTCTGTTCCATATCTCAGGAGTCACTGGAAAAATGACCACAGAAACTGCCTCAGAGGATGACAACTTTGGAACAGCCCAGTCAAACAAGGTAAAGCTGTTCTTGTCTGTTGTGTCTTTATTTTTTTTTAATTCCATGGTGATTTAAAAAAAAGAAAAGCCTGCTAGAAAGATGTGTTGAATAATCGCGTATTTTCTTCTTTTATAAGTTTCAGGAGTGGATAATACAGTTTTGTTTCTCTTTCAGGCTATTATTAATGCTCTTGGTGTGGAGAGGAGGAACAGGGTGCTGGCAGGGCTGTACATGGGCCGCTCTGACACCCAGCTGGTAGTGCGCCAGGCCTCCTTACATGTCTGGAAGATTGTAGTCTCAAACACTCCTCGCACGCTGCGTGAAATTTTGCCAACCCTCTTTGGGCTTCTCCTGAAATTCTTGGCCAGTACTTGTGCAGATAAGCGAACGGTGAGAAATTGAGTAATGCCTTCCTTTTACTGCAGGTGACCATATAAACTAATTCCTGAAGAACACAGGAAAGTTCTTTTTTATAAATCACTCCAAAGCTGTCATTAATTTAACTGTTCTGAGTGTGAGTATGTCTGAGTTCTCTCTTTGCTGAAGGCAGCTGTGATGACAGTAAAACTATTTTTCTACGGTTACTTGTAATAGTAGGGTTTCCATTCCTACTGCTCTGTCTATACTGTGAACAGTAGTTTATGATCAAAAGTTAACATCAGTTCACCGTTTACCTTCTTAAGTTTTATAAAACAGGAAAATAGTTAATGAATAAATTTTTGGGGACAGGTTGCAGCACGGACACTAGGAGACCTTGTCCGAAAGTTGGGAGAGAAGATCCTTCCTGAAATCATTCCTATTCTGGAAGATGGACTGAGGTCAGCCAAGAGTGATGAGAGGCAAGGTGTCTGCATTGGGTTGAGTGAGATAATGAAATCTACCAGCAGGGATGCGGTAAGTTATATGTGGAAGGTGAAATCTCCAGGTTCCTAGATATTTATGTTAGGTATTGCAGTTGAGACAGAATAATACAGTTAGTGCTGGACTTGTTTTATGGACTGAATTCAGGGCTTATAACTAACATGAGTTGCTGTTCAGGCAAATGTATGCATTAGTGTCTGTTGGTAAACTTAAAACATTGCACAGTTCTGACTTTTATGAGATATAATGATAGAAATCATCCACTAGGTAGCCTTAGAGCACTGCAAGTATTTGTGCTGATTAATCCTGGTTTTCTTCCAACATATTTCAAGCAAACAGCAATTTAGTTTCAGTTGTGCAAGTTCTGTGTTCTTAGCTACTTTACTGAGATGCGTGTGTCTGTTGTGCTTTAGATATTCTGTAATTTCATCTCTACATCTTCAGGTACTGCTTTTCTCCGAGTCCCTAGTTCCTACAGTGAGAAAAGCGCTGTGTGACCCTCTGGAAGAAGTCCGAGAGGCTGCAGCTAAAACATTTGAACAGTTGCACTCAACAATTGGACATCAAGCTCTTGAAGATATTCTGCCATTTTTGCTGAAGCAGCTGGTAAGCATGGCTCAGCATTAGTCAACAACTCGATTAATGATGATGTGGGACAGGTTTTAAATAATTAGCTTAAAGGAGAAGCAGGACTGTAGCAGCAGACCTTCCATGGAATGGTAGCTCTATTTTGTCTCCTCCATGGAGTCGTCCTAGCCATCGGTAGTCTTGTGGCTAAAGCATAGGCCTAAGAATTGCTACATCTGGCTCTGCTAGGGAATTGCCATAGTCACCTGCTTAAGTTGTTTGGCCACCATCCCTGATACGGAAAATCTTTCTGATGTGACAGAGGAGCTTGGTTTGGGTTTTTCCTATATAGTATGAGAGCATTTTTAGATAGAAGAACTTGTGTGTTGGTTATATGATCACATGGTAAATTGTCACTTGAAATAGGGTTTAGCTTAATGTGTCACAGATCATCTCGCAGGTTTGTAATTTTCTCTCTCCCTGTAGAATAATGAAGAGACGTCTGACTTTGCTGTGGATGGCCTTAAACAAGTTATGGCTGTCAAGAGCCGTGTGGTGCTGCCTTATTTGGTGCCAAAGGTACAACTGGAAACAAATTTTAAACTTCAGAACTGTGCTTTTTCCTCTGCTTGCTGCCAGTTTTCTTTGGACTGATATGCCAAAAGGAAGAGTGTAGTTGAAATTTTCTTCTGATTTTATGCTCAAAATGTTGTCATTTGGTTTGTGATGCATTTATACTTAGAAATTTTTCATGTCATAGATGAATTTAGATTCCTTCTGAAAAAACTTTCTGCTTGTCTTTGGTTGGTTTTTTAGCTGACTACTCCCCCTGTGAACACCCGCGTGCTAGCCTTCCTCTCTTCAGTGGCAGGGGATGCTCTGACACGGCACTTGAGTGTCATCCTGCCTGCTATGATGTCTGCACTGAAGGAGAAGCTGGGGACCAGTGAAGAGCAATTGGCAAGTAGCATGGCTCAGCTCTTTGTTATGACAGGTTGCCTGAAGATAGAGCTTTGGGTTTACTTCCCAGCACAGAATCTGTGTTCTCTAGATTCACAGATTGCATGTTTTAATTCAGTCCATTAGCTTCTTCAGGATGAGCCTTTTTGTCTGGTGGCATATTGTGAGTTGAAAAACATATGCTTTCCAAATCTATTTGTATCCATATAAAAGTCTCTTTGGCCTGCAACAAGACACAATTCTCAGTTTACTTATTCTTGGAGAACTGCCAGAGTGTCTAGTTAACTTTGTATTTATTCTTGGTATAGAAGACTGAGAGATTAAAGGGCTGAAGGGAGGAAATCTCCTGTTCTGCATGCAGCACCCTTTCGGTGCTGCTTCCCAAAACATCTGGTATTTGGACTCCAGAGGACATTCTGGAGTTGTGATTGCCAATAGACATGTACATAAGTTAGTGAACCAGGAATGTTAGAGACAGAGTCCTGTTGTCTGTCTGCTGTAGATGCCCATTAGCTCAGCTTCTAGCCCCAAGTCTGCCTGGAGACCTCTAATGTATCTACAGACGTGCTTGTAATTAGTATTACAATGCACAGCATTAAACTACCTAAATAAAAAAAATATTATCTGACAAGACCCACAGTCTCTGAGGAGTGAGTAAGATAGGGAGACTGAGCTACTCTAATTTTGTAAATTAGCCCTTCTGCAGCTGGAGAGCAACCTGTGCAGCAATCAGTTCAGCAGAGTTTGGTCACTTGTTAAATTTTGAGAGTTCGTTATATACCTATCCCTGCTCCAGGACTGAATTGAGCCTTTAATAGTGATGTGACCACCTATTTCATGAGAAGTGATTAGCAAGTGGGATATGTTGTAGTATTTCTCTAAGGCATAATGCTGTGGATAACATGGGGAAACTTGGGGCTAAATCTGGCTTTGTTCTACTTGAGAGTTAACTTGAAGTTAATTTGGACTCTTTAGGAGATGGCAAACTGCCAGTCTGTAATTCTGTCTGTGGAAGATGATGCTGGACAAAGAATTATAATTGAAGATTTACTAGAAGCTACCCGCAGCCCTGAGCTGGGGATGAGACAGGCAGCAGCTGTCATTCTGAATATCTACTGCTCCAAGACAAAAGCAGACTATACTGGTCATCTCAAGAGCTTGGTTTCAGGCTTGATACGTCTATTTAATGATACCAACCCTGTAGTTCTGAATGAAAGCTGGGATGCGCTCAATTCCATCACCAAGGTGAGAGGCAGCTTAAAAAGGTTACAGTGGTAATGCCTGTCAAGGAGAAAATGGGGATAGCTGGTAAAATAGTGCCTAAACTGAACCTCTGGTTTGATGGTAAACTACATTTACATTTGCAAATGCTGCAAAGATTTGAGAGTTGTAAGAGGAGCTTGATTTCAGCTTTTTGAGCGAGGAGGCAGGAAACAGGTGTCTTCTCTTGACATGCCTGAAAAGAATTCACAAAGGATAGGTGGTTGCCATGTTGCCTCATCCTTGTCTTACCCCCTCTCTCCTGCAGAAGTTAGATGCTGGGAACCAGCTTGCTCTCATTGAGGACCTGCACAAGGATATCCGGATTGTAGGGAATGAAGCTAAAGGCGAGCATGTGCCAGGATTCTGCATTCCTAAGAAGGTAAAGGATCAGAATGAGTGCGGATTCATCATAGCCACAATACCCCACCTTTTGGGGGAACTGATTGATACGACTTTACAGCTGTTAAAACCAATGACTATTGGGGCATTCCGAACCTGTGTGTTGGAGAGATTTTTGTAGGTTACTGCTGCTCTTGAGTTACCCTACAGAAGACTCCTCTTGTAAAAAGATCTTTGACAATTCTGTTTTGCATGTAAGTCGTGGTCGCTGGCTGCTTTTTGTGGGGGAGTAAAGCTGGACTTCTATGCCAAATTTCTCTGGTTTAAAAATTCCCTAAGCTGCCACCACTTTTCTCATAGCAACTGGCTTAGTAAGGTGTAGATGCAAGAAATCAAACCAAATAAGAGTAGCTCTGTAAATGTGGAAGCAGGCAGCTGAAGGTAAACAGGAAATTGAGAGAAACTCTCCCAAGTTTGTGCATCTGGTATATAACAGGAGCAAAAATAAGATACATATTTTTTGCATCTTAGCTTCTAAGCTTTCTTATCTGATTTTCATGACAGGGAGTGACTTCCATACTCCTGGTGCTGCGGGAAGGTGTTTTAACTGGTAATCCAGAGCAGAAGGAGGAGGCAGCAAAGGCCTTAGGGCTGGTTATTAAGCTGACTTCTGCTGAAGCTCTTAAACCATCTGTGGTGAGCATTACTGGGCCACTTATTCGGATCCTGGGAGATCGGTTTAGCTGGAATGTCAAGGTGGCTCTGCTTGAAACATTAAGCCTTCTTTTAGCTAAGGTAAGATTCAAAGTAATTGAATGTGGTTTGTGAACATTTTCCACAGTAACCTTCAGAAACATCTGTTGCTGTTCATATAAATAGAGCCAGGATATCTGCTGGCATGGGTTTGATATTTAGGAGTGGCAGTGTAACTGGATGTACTCTTCCAGCAGCTTCTGGCCTACCAAAAAGGCCCCCAATGCTTGTGGGCTGCTTAGAGATATTGCTAAATGCTGATCCTACTTTCAAGTGATTAAAAACTACCATGTCATTGATCTCTCCTGTGTCTACCATTTTTATGAATTGTTAAGTGCAAAGATGATCATCTTACGCATCTTTGAACTGAGCTGAGCTTTTATTTAGTGCTCTGTATACAAAAGGCTGTTCACGATAGTGTAAAATTTTTCAGCAACGTTTCCCCTGTATTTCAGTATGCAGAAAATAAGATCAGATTTGAAAAGGCTAACAGTTTTGTGGTAAAGTATTGTTTCATGTTTTTCCTATTTTAGTAGTGTGTTAGATCTGAATAAGGGCTGTTTGTGATAACTAACTGCTATAGAAGAGGTCATGCTGTTTTCAGGCTTTGATTTCTAGCCACGGTTTCAGACTTGACTGCACCACTTTCCCTTCTTTCATCTCCGGTGTAGGTTGAGATTGCCCTGAAACCGTTTTTGCCCCAGTTGCAAACAACCTTCACCAAAGCTCTACAAGACTCAAACCGTGCTGTTCGCCTTAAAGCTGCCGATGCTCTTGGTAAACTCATTGTCATCCATGTAAAAGTGGATCCTCTCTTTACGGAGCTCCTGAATGGAATTCGTTCCAGTGATGACTCTGCCATCAGGTAAGCCATAGGTGATATCTCAGACCTTCCTGCTTATTAAGGATGAAAGAAAGAGCTAGGATGAATGAACAAAACTATTATAGCTATTTGTGTAGAATCTCTTTTTTTCTTCCCTTAATTCTGAGAGTAGGATTTACTTACTAGTGAAATCAGTTGATTGTTAATCAAGGGCTGTAAAACAAAGAATGTTGTAAGAGACAGACACGAGTACACAAATGTGGAAATATTCTCCAGCGTGGAGTTTTCAGCTATGCAGAGAGGGTATCAGTCTCCTAACCTGTAAGGCATGTTAGTGTAATTGCTGTGTAAGAAGCTGTTACAGGCATCCAGGGCTCAGTTTCTTCTTTAGGGTGGGGGGAGAGGCAATGTCTGACTGTACGTTGCGATCACTTCTAGGGACACGATGCTGCAAGCTCTGCGGTTTGTAACACGAGGAGCTGGTGCAAAAGTTGATGCTGCAATTAGGAAGAATATCAGCACGGTGCTTCTAGGGATGCTGGGACATGATGAGGTACTGCTTCAGCCAGCTGCAAAGGATCCCTGCTGTAGACAGTCTTATACTTAAATCTAAAATCTGAACTTTCTAACAAGTATTTTCTAAAATAACTTCTGGGGGAAATTACTAATGATAGAGTGGAAAGAAACTTATATAAGAGGCACGTTGTTGGGCATTACTCACTAAACTGAATATGCTCTGTAAAATCGATCTTACTGGAGCCTTGTAGTGTGTTAGCTGAGAGTCAGGTGCAAGAATTAGAGACGCCCAGCCAAGCACAGGTAACTCTGCAAATCTGTGAGTTCAATGTTTCCTTAGCAACCGTGTCCGTGGGTTTGACCTGCAGCTCCTCACCAACACGTTTGAGGCAGCTCCGAAGTCAGGATTTGCTTTTTGTCTTGGAGAAAACCCGCAATACCTTCACTATATGCACAGATGTCTGTTTGTAGGCTCTCAGGTGGGGTTTGTCATTCAGTGTGAGAATTTTTTCAGATAATGGCAGATTTTTCTCCGATGAGTAAGAAGCTCTCCAAGTTTAATATAGGGTCTTCTGTGTATGGCAGATAGCAACAGTATTGTCTGTGAGATTAAAATTCATCATTTAGTAATTTTTTCCTTATGTTTTAATCTGTGTAACACAGACATGCAACTGTTGGTATGTTAGAAGAATTGAAAAATCCCCACTGGATTGTAAGTTTCAGGGTGGAGAGGAGTAGTGACGGGATCGTCACATAAGCAAGCCTGGAAGTTGTAAATTAAAAGTAGTATGAATTTATCACTGAGATAAGCTCATCTAGAGATGGCTAGAAGCAACGCCTACTTTCTAGACTGTGAACCTAAACTTAACTCTTAACACATCTTTTATAACATTGACTTTTCCATTTAACATATCAGAATTTATAGAAAATCTCTAATTCTTCTCTGCTGGCTTTTTTTGACTGCAGATTTGGGTTTAAGTTCCATTATGTACAACAAACCTTGCAAAGTGACAGAAATCCACAGGTAATAGGAGCGAAGAGTGTCTACTAATATTTATTTCTTCCTTATTTTATTTCGTGTCATCTTCTGTCACTTGCTCGTCTTGCCACTTCTCTCTGATCTGTAATGAGCTCACCCGGTGGTACTCTTCTCTTCCTTTCCTCGTTAGGATGCCACCCGCATGGCCTCAGCTGGCTGCTTAGCGGAACTGTGTGCATTTCTGTCAGAAGAGGAGCTCAGTACTGTTCTCCACCAGCACTTACTGGGTAGGTGAAGCTGTTCATGGTGACTGGAACTGATTCTGACAGCAGGGGAAGATACGTGCTTAGGTATCTTAGCAGATACCTGCTTAGTTCAGGCAAGCTCGGTGACTAATTATTTAGATTCTTTCTGTCTTCAACCTGAATCTCTACTCTAGATTTTCTTGTGCTTTTCTTTGCTCATGGCTCTTAATTTGTGCACCCTGGCACGTAGGTGAGCACGGGGTAGTGGCTGTACTTGAGGCTTACCCATACTTTTTTTTCTGGATTTGTTTTCAGATGAGATGATGAAAAGTACCAGCCTGGCTGAGTGGTTGCTAGTGCTGACACAGAGAGGAGGGGAGGTGACAGGATGTTCAGGCAGGGCAGATGGGAGGGCCCTTCCACCTTTTTTGATGACACTGTGATCTTTGATTGGCTTATGCTAATTGCAGACTATATCTGGTGGCTTCACATATTTTTGGAGAATTAACTAATTTGCCTCTAAGTTAGAAAAAACCCATGAATTTTATAGGAACTCACAGTGGTTGGGAGTGCCATGGGATTACTCTGCACTGTGGGATTAAAAAGGGAATCTGTTAGCTGTTTTCAAATTACAGATGAGTTTTACAGTTTTATTAGAGAGTCAAAGCCTCTGTAATTCCAATGTCAAGCTCCTCCGTGCAGTAAGTGATGTGGGCCTGGCGGGGTTGAACAATACAGAGTCACTTATCTGGGTCTGGTTTCCCTGTCTGCCCAGGAGGTGTTCCCATTTGGTTGAGGTACTGTGTTCCAGCATGGTTTGTACGGCTTTTTGGGAGGAGTGGAGGAAGTAAGGCATTGCTTTTAGATGCTGCTTATTATTTCACTTTATGGAAGTGAATTGACAAACTGACAAAAGCTTTCTTGGATTAAGCGGGATGGATAGCAGGAGTCTTGCTACTGTTCCGTTCTTTCAATTGCAGCAGATGTCTCTGGCATTGACTGGATGGTGAGGCATGGCCGAAGCCTGGCTCTCTCCGTGGCTGTAAGTGTTGCTCCGAGCAGGCTGTGTTCCCCCAAATACTACAACAGCGTTCAGGAGATGATCCTCAGCAATGCCACTGCTGACAGGGTAAGTGCTACCCGAGAGTGGGCAAGTGCTGCTGCAGGCGCTTGTTGGGAGGAGTTTCAACAGGGGTGCAGGTTCTCTGTGTCACCAAACAGAACGGAACAAAAATCCCCAAGTGCCATCTGAAGATTCTCCCTTGGCTAGATGCAGTTTTGTAGTGAAATTACACGACTGTTCTGATTCTTTGAGTTCTGGTATCTGTGGAGATGAGGATTAATAATCTTCAACTGCAGAGTGGCTTTCGTTGGGAGTAAATTACACTTCTGTTGCCCAATTAGAAGTTCTTATTCATGGGCTAGGTTTACAAGAAGTGCAAATATTTTGTTTTAGGGGGAACATTTTAAATCTAGGGTTGAATGAGTAATTTGGCATAGGGAACCTGGGGGCTCTGTGGGGCCTGCCACCTTACTCCAGGTGGCTCATAGTCATCGCATTATGATTTTTTCATCGTATTACCCGGTAACATTAACCAGCGTTTTCCTGCTTTGCATGCTACAGTTTTTTGAAAGATCTGGTTAGCCTTCCGCAGAAGCTCACCAGTTTGTGAGCCTAGTTATAAAGGCTGTTGAACTCTGCTGTAACAACACTGATTTTTGTCTTTATGTTGAAGATTCCTATTGCAGTTAGTGGCATCAGAGGGATGGGCTTTCTTATGAAATACCACATGGAAGGAGGAGGGGACCTGCCTCCAAAACTTTCCAACCTCTTTATTAAGGTAACACTTTTTATGGGAACTACCTGGCGTGATCCGACTATTTGAGCTAACTTATGGGCAGCTTTCTCTGTCAAGTTTCTGTATGGTGCATGAAAATGGAAAGCTCGGTTGCCTTATCTTGGGAAGCTCTAAACCCCCTGATCCTTGAAAATCTAGATATGTCTTTTTGTGGCAAAGTACAGACAGAATCACTTTATCAGCCTGCTTTGCAGTTGTGACTACACTACCGCTACCCCTGCTGTAATATGGAAATTTGCCTTTTGATCTTTCTGTGGTAAACTTCAGGTTTGATTCTTAGGAATTCAGTTTTTCCTTTCAGTAACTGACAGCTGGCAGAGAAGCAGAGAAGAGTGGGGGGAGCGGTCAGGTTATTAGTGTTGCTAAAGGTCAAAGGGCCTTTGTTAGAAATGCGTCAAACACCTCCTCCTACCTGGTTTTGCTGCAGTACTTTTTGACTTCCACTTTTGTGGAAAGGAGTAGCTCCGTAAGACCAAGACAAAAGAGACTGAAGTAAACGCTTTTTAAAATTCCTATCTATTTAAATACTCTACTTCAAAAATCCTTTCTTTCTTGGTTCTGTTTTTTTGGTGGGGGGTTTTTTCTTGGGTATTTTTTTTCCTTCCTATAAAAGTATCCTTCATGGGTAGAGAGGATCTGAATTTTGAACACTAGAACCTCAGGAGGTTTATAATGTCTTAGAAAAGACAGGGGAAGATAGAGTGCTTTTTACTTTGTCTGTCATCTTTATTGTAAATAAAATGTGTTACATTTTCAGGTTTTACATTTCTTTTCAGTTTACTTGAAAAACCACCAAACACGCAGGTTGACATGATGATGCAGGCCATCATTCTTCAAAGCAGACTTTTTGTTTGAAATTCTACATTTATATATTAATTTGTATCATAGTATTGTATTAAAATACAAGTGTTGCAGTTCTCACAATACCTTTATCACAGCCTTAATAATGCAGCTGACATTCAGATGTTAGCTTTCATGTTTTAAATGTGTTGAGATTAAATCAAAAATACAAAGCTCTAAATTTTTTTTTTTTATTTTAAAATGAAATGCCCTACTGAAGTGCACCTTATACTCCAACCAGAGATTGACTTGGCTGTTGCTGCTGATTGAGTGTATTTTACAGAGGCGCTGACACTATCGGCTTTTGCTGCACTTAGTGGTCATTGTTGTTTCCGGAGAGAGTTGAAAGAGAAGCGTGTGACCCTCCCATCAACCGCATTTTTAGAGGTTTTCTTTTGAAAAGGTGTCTTGTTCTCAAGGTTTGATCTTCTCCTACTGTTACACACTTCAGTCAAACTCTGACTTTTTGATAACAAGTTTGTCCCTTTTGTACCTGTGAGTTGAAAACTGCTTGCTTTTCTTGTTATAGTTTAAAATACTTAAATTAGAAAAAAAGGTAAACCACTGCTTTAAATACCTGCCCTTGGTATATCTGAATTCAAGTCCATCCTTGTCTCCTTCAGTGTCTCCAGAACTCATCCAGTGACATGAAGTTAGTTGCAGAAAAGATGATCTGGTGGGCAAATAAAAACCATCTTCCCTCACTGGATCCTCAGACAATTAAACCAATTCTCAAAGCGCTTCTGGACAACACAAAGGACAAAAACACCAGTGTAAGAGCCTACAGCGACCAAGCTATTGTCAATCTCCTGAAGATGCGAGCGGGTGAAGAAGTGCTTGAGGTATGAGACAGAAGCAAACGCAATTGTTGGTAGAAGGCTGTGTGGCATTGCTCTGCGTGTGGTTAAGCGTTGTGCCTGGAGCCTCAGAATGTGCTGGCAGTCTCTTATGAAATAGATGGAGTGGGCCATTCCTCTTTGCGTTTAAGCCTTCATCGGTATTCTCATGCTAAGCCTTGAAGAAATTAGCAATACTGATACCATGCCACCTTACAGTGCAGTGTTACTCAAATCAAGGTATTTAATTTAACACACCTCCCATGGTTAACGTAGTAGCCTTGCTTTCAAAATGCCTTCATCCCTCACTGTGCTGTAGTCACCTTAGCTAGGACTGCGAGTTTATTGCTTTTGTCACTTGTATAACCCTGCTGCAGCACTAGTGGTGCTAGAGAGGGATGGACTACCTCGTACATCCATTTCCAGACCTCTTTTCTGAGTCTTAGGTAGTTCCCATGCCTGGAAAACCAGAAGAAGGATTTTGATATATTTGACAGATTTTAGATAAATACAGCTTGTAAGGCGCTCACATTTATTCTTATTTTGAATGGTAAGTCATAAGGAATTGGTAATTGGTGTTGTCTTCCTTCCACAGTCGGTTTCCAAGATTCTAGATGCTGCCAGCTTGGAGCTTCTCAACGAAAGCTGCAGGAGATCTCTGAAGAAGCTGGCTAGCCAGGCTGACTCTGATGAACAGATAGACGACACTATACTGACGTGATAATAAAGTTCCAGAAGACAAGAAAACACTGAACCAACTGCTGCATCAGCTTTTCAACTCAAACACCTATTTTAAATGTTTTCATTTTTGAAAATGTTAATTCTGATGGGATCTCATGAAAAGGACTCCCAGAGAGTATTTTAGTATCAAATATACCAGAATAGCCTTAATTAGACCCACACTAGCTGAAAATTGAAAATTTGGTCCCCTTTTTGAAACAGATAATGCGCAAGAAACAGATATACTAATCAATACTGGTAAATTGTGGCCAATTGTGAGATGTGGCTAGAGCACATCAGGCTTAAACTCTGGTGACACCTATTTGCTTTCCAGGGTCTGTGCAAAAACTCCAGTACTGGAAGTGTTGCTGGTCTTTTCCACAGACCCTGTGATGCAGGAATAGAACTTGGTGAAAGTTAAAGCGTATTGTCTTTGTGTACTGCTAACTTGCTGCTTGTGACGGTTCTGAAGACTGAAAATCCCTGTAAAACAAAGTATTTAAAGTAGCCTTAGAAATCACAAATGCGAAAGGGGGATTAAATGCAGTCTGTTTAAAGAAGGAACATTTAATAAAGGCTCTGACTTTGATCCTTCTGGCATAAACTGTTCTTTTTATAAATTCATTGGTCAACAAACTTAAACTGTGATTTACTTTTTGGATCTGCTTCTAGAGCATACAGTTCAGGTAGCGCTGTAATCTATAAAAACCTTTTGCAAAACTGAGGCAAGCTAGGGTTTCAAACCAAGCCAGAACTGACATTTAATGAAATATTTAAGTAATTACTCCTATTAATTTCCAGAGTATTTTTGACTACAGACAGCTTTGTAGTTATTCAACTTGTGAAAAATCCTCTATTTTTATGTCTTCAAAGGCTTCACAAGATACTTGGCACTTCCAACATACAGATTTTTTTTTTTTTTTTTTGTGTCAATGAGTTATACTGCTCCAAGAAAGCAGTATTATTTTACTGGGCCACGTATACCTCTTTTTTAAAAATTTATTTTAATTTACTAATACCTTTTATGCCACTTGATGGAAATAGTGAAAATCTTGTTGCAGAATAGAATTTTTTAGAAGGAAAAATGAGCTTTACGTTCTATGTAAAGTAATAGTTAAGTGAGCCTTACCTATTTTATGAAACTACACAGAAGCTGGTTGCACCTGAGAAGCCAGAGCACTAAGATTTGTTGCTTCAAAGGCATGGGCAGTCGTGGTGGGGGAATATTCCTTGCACGAAACTCTGGGTGGCTCAAACCACGATGAAGGGAGGAGAACACAATACTACATGTCATAAAACTTGAGAGCCTCAAATGTAATCACATGGGAACGCCCATTCAGCTAGAACGGATTGGCCAATTGCCATGGCAGTAGCAGCTAACAGAAAAGCATTTTAACTTCACAGTACTAACGCCTCAAAGGGCAAGATACACTCTCGAGTAGATATTTGGGAGTGCTGTACTCTGTTTTGGTCAAAAGTACGAGAACCTGTCAAAACATTCTTGGTGTTATGTCAGGTCCCAAGACTGTGGTGTAGGCTCCTGGCAACAGAGATATGCCGTAGGAGTCAGCGGAATGCTGTTGGAAGGGACTTGGGAAAATCGGCTGTTTTACCCCTTACCTAAGAAAGGCTCAGCTTCAACTGAAGCATTCCTGACTTCCCTATAGTTGTTTTTTATAGCATTGTGTGATGGGCATTCCATAACCTTTCTATGCCATCCATTTCATTATATAACTTTTCACACTGTCAGAGCTTACCTTGTGTCAAAAAAAAAAAAAAAAATCTTCCTTGCTGCTGCTTGAGCCCATTCATTGCTGCTTGTCCTGTTCCCACAGACATTGAAAATAGTTCATTTTTGCAGCAACTGCATTGTCACTTCAGTCTTCTCACCTCTGGATGAAACAAGTTTAGATTTGGTAACTCTTTTCTCACAGATTTTCATGTTTTCTAAACTTACACTGCTGCCCTCCGTACTTATTCCATTCTGATTCATATTTGCCTCCTGGTGTCCACTGCTGGACCAGGTCTTGCAGGGGAGGATATTCCTCTGCAAGTCCTACATAACACACTGTTGTCTGTCCCATCGTGAGGTCTGGGTGTTCTTTTTTTCCAACCGTACAGCGTTGTGGACATGTTTAGTTTGTGAGCAGCTATGAAGCCAACCTACAAAATTGCTCTTTGGCTATTTATTTCCAGTTGTGTATTTATGCAGTTGGCTGTTTCTACAAAACTGCAGTACTTTCCAGTTGGTCTTACTGAAATTGTATTCTACTTATTTCATAACACTTTTCTACCTTCTGAAGGTGGTTTTTAATTCTGATTTTGCTTTCCAAAATACTTGCAAATCTTAAACCATCTTAAAACTATGTATTTTGTACTGAATTGATAATAATCAAACAGTGAAAACTCAGCTAAATGCTCTTACGGATTTGGCAGTCTCGGGGCACTGGAATTAGTTTCACCTATAACGAATTAGCTGTGTTTTGGGATAACCGAGGAACAGCAGCAGTTAAATCATGCAATGCAGAAACTTTTGTGCACTGAAACACGTACAAAATTTTATGTCATTCAAAAACTACTAAATAGGTGGCAAAAAGGTCAGTGGTTGTATTGGAATCACGCACTTCATCATTGCAGACAGGAAGGAAGAAAAAAATTCCAAGTTCCTCTGAAGAATGGCTGTTTGAGCTCTTGATCATGGGCACCTTGGGGTTCCTATTTTATCTTGAATTCTAACTGATGCTCCACATCAACATGTGAAAGAACATTACAGTTAAATAGGTGCCTTTTTTATGAAGTTGTTAATTTTAGCCAGTACTATCGTTTGTTATTAAGGGTATTTTGATGATTTCTATTTCCGCCTTATGTAGCAGCAAGTGGAAAAACCCATTCATCTTTCCAAACAGCAGCTGCATTTCTGCACTCAGTTTAGTTGTTTCTGAGAGGGAGGAGTAGAAGGTAGGAGCTCACTTGCACTTATTGAGAATATGCTGATTTTTCAATTACAGTGAACACTGAATTTGGATTTTCATAGCTACTTTTCACTAAACTATTTATACACTGCAATATAATACATCAGAGATAAAATACCCATAATTTTTGCCACAACATGAGAGCTGATAAATTGATTGTGCCAACTTGGAGACTAAAGAATTAATTTTTTTCTCATTTCAAATGTCTTAAAAATACCAGTTGTCAGTGCAAGATAATTTTTCCCCACAACTGACTGCAATAACATCTTTGAACTGTCAAGCAACTGTCTCTGAGTGACAGCTGAACCGTGTGTATTTCAAGAAGATAAAAAAATAATTTATGAGACATTTAAACTTACATGGTGCTAAAAATTTCAATTGAAAAGAGACAAATGTGAAAGCATAAAATATTCAAATATTTTGATTTTTTTTTTGATGAGTCAGTTTGTACTGTCCGTTTTATTAGGTAACATCACGCTGTCTCACACTTTTCACAGGATGAGGTTTCATGAGCTTAAAAATAAAGGTAATAGGAGTCATTGTCATTTGGGGTTTGAACTGGTGGTTTGTACACTGGATTCAAGGGATCTCCCTGCAGCTACGCAGCCTTCTTAGTCACCCCGATGCTCGGGGCATGTGTTGGGTTATGTGATGGGCTGCCCAAGTGCTTTACAGGGGTGGGTGATATGTGGTGCGGGTTGCTGCAGCGCAGGGGTGGGTTTGGGCTAGCTGCAAACCCTTTTATACCAGGATTTCTGTGAGCAAAAGTCTATTAAATAATGCTCCTGGCTGGTAACACTCTAGCCTTTCACTTGCTCCTCAGTTAGCTGCATTATACGTGTCAGGGTTGTGCAGAATGAGCTACAGGGTGTGGTGTTTTAAATGCATGAGTTACAGAGTGATTGTGAGATGGAGGTCATCTCTGTGGATGTCAGGATGTGTGGGACTTGGCAGGGGTGAGCTCTGAAGGCTAGAATACTTTTCTGAAGGTTGAGATTAAGGAAGGTTTGTAATACCTTGTTGTATATAATATAATATATAAACACAGACATTAGCCATATTGTTGATCAGAAGTATTTGGAAGATGCAATTTTATGTGCTAAAAAAAAAAAAATCTTCAACCCAGACATGCTATTTTAACCACACCTGGTTGGTTTGTTTCCAGATTAATTGCATACAAATTGGACAAATATAACTGTGGAACCATACCACAATATCCTATGCTGAAGAAATAGGAAATTAGAATTGGTTAGAGATAATTGCCTTAAAAAATAGAATCATTAAGGTTGGAAAAGACCTCTGAGATCATCATGTCCGACCGTCAACCCAACACCACCAGGCCTCCTAAACCATGTCCCCAACTACATGTTTTTTGAATACCGCCAGGGATGGTGACTCTACCACCTCTCTGGGCAGCCTGTTCCTGTGCCTGACCGCTCTTGCAGTAAAGACATTTTTCCTAATATCCAATCTAAACCTTCCCTGGCATAACTTGAGGCCATTTCCTCTCATCCTGTCACCAGTGACTTGGGAGAAGAGACCCACCCCCACCTCACCACAACCTCCTTTCAGGTAGTTGCAGAGAGTGATAAGGTCTCCCCTCAGCCTCCTCTTCTCCAGACTAAACACCCCCAGCTCCCTCAGCCGCTCCCCATCACACTTGTTCTCCAGACCCTTCACCAGCGTCGTTGCCCTTCTCTGGACACGCTCCAGCACCTCAATGTCCTTCTTGTACTGAGGGGCCCAAAACTGAACACAGCATTCGAGGTGCGGCCTCACCAGTGCCCAGTACAGGGGCACGATCACTGCCCTGCTCCTGCTGGCCACACTATCCCTGATACAAGCCAGGATGCTGTTGGCCTTCTTGGGCACCTGGGCACACTGCTGGCTCATGTTCAGGCAGCTGCCAACCAGCACCCCCAGGTCCTGCTCGATGGGGCAGCTTTCCGGTCACTCCTCCCCAAGCCTGTAGCGTTGCCTGGGGTTGTTGTGATCCAAGTGCAGGAAATATTCCTCTTAAACAAACCCTGTTGTATAAATCCAGAGAAAAGAGTCTATAGCTTTCAAGCCAGTATTAAGGGAAAAAGCAATACTGCTAAAAACTGTCATTCTCTAAGAAACATCCAGTGATCACAGCACAGCTGTGGCTGGAAGGCACCTATGGATTTCAGCTAGTCCAAGCCCTGTGCTCAAAGCATGGTCACGTAGAGCAGGTTGCTCTGAGCACTGTCCAAGGGGGTTGGACTCCAGAACCTCCCGGGGTAACCTGGCCTGTTGCGCGAACCCCCTCACAGTGTCATGGACATGGTTTGCAGTGGTGACCTTCCACTGATTCCAGTCTTCTACTTGTGCTTGGGTCCTACCAAAAACATCCTCAAAGCAGGTGCGTCTTACTCTTGAAGCATCTTTAGAACAACGGACTAGATTGTAATTATCAAAAGCATTATGGATTTGTATTTTCAAGTCAACTGTCCTTGACTTGTGTCATCTTTCCTCTGCCCGTTTATAGGCTCGGTTGACTGTAAAGGTGTGTTCTTCAGCGCTAATACAGCTCTCTCCATTTGAAAGACAAATGCATGTTAATGAGATACTGGTGTCAATGAATTGTAAACTTATGGTTAAAATTTAAAAAAAATCAACTTAGTTTAATTAAATAATCATGTCAATACTCATGTTTGAATCTATGCTGAACTAAAGTTATTTTTAAGATAGATGCAACACCCAGCACGTTCCCTTTTGTTATTGTGTTTTTACGTATGTATTGAAAAGCCTTAATAACTGGGAAAGGAAGTCTTAAGTAATTTATATATTCAACAGCAAAACACTGCACTGTTTGATCTTAGGAGTTCAAGTACCAGTAAGAACGAATATTTTTGTAGAAAAATAATCAAAGAAAAAAACAGCACTCTTCTTGTGCTGTCTCCACCTAAAAGCAGAGATGACCTAAAAAGTGATCGGTCTTGTTTGTGTAGTCAGCACCTGTGCAACTGATAGCAAAATTACTCAGGCTGTTTTTGTGTTAGACAGTTACAAGAGTGCTGTCTGAAACTGTGGATTTGGGCTGTGGACAGTGCAGGCACAGCTGCGGATGTGTGAGGTCAAGGCCCTGCCCAAGCCATACACAGGCACATCTCTGGGTTAAAAACCCCAGGAATCCAATTCCAGACTGGGCTGAATTGCCGGGCCTGCATGACGCACCTGGGCATTTCACATTGCTTTGCTGTGGCCTCCGTCACCTGCAGGCTGGGCTCTGATGGGAACTGTTCTCATAGCTGTGCGACCTGCTGCTTTGGTGCGCAGGCGTCTCGTTGATGAAGGAAAACACGTTCCTAGCCATTGCGGTTTGCTCCTGTGCCTTCCCAGGAGCAGAGCTGGCAGTGCCCGAAGGCGCTGGGGCTCCCTCACGCCTTTGGTGCTTTCCAGGGGGCGGCCTCTCCTTCTGCTGCCTCGACAGGCCTCAGGCGGGCGCCTAGGGGAGCTGCGGCGGACACACCGCTGCCTGCCGAAGGGAGCCCAGCGGCTCAGCACAGGGGTAAAGCGAGCTACCAGTGGAGGGGGAGCAGAGCAGGGGCCCCGGTGCGGAGGAGAAGGGAGGGCGGCAACCCCGCCTCGGCCCGTCTCTCACAGGTCTCCCGAGGCGCGCGAGCTACCCTCACCCTACCACAACTTTTGCGCAGGCGCGGCCGAGGGGCACCGCCCCGCTGGGCGCGCGCATGCGCAGCGGCCGCCGCCGAGCCGAAGAGGGGGTAGGGCATCGCCCTTCCCGCGCAAGCGCTTGGCGCCGCGTCCCGCCACCTGTGCGCATGCGCGGAGAGGGGGGGGGCGGTGCACGCGCGGCGGGGTGCCGGCGCAGCTGGCAGCCTCGGTCGGTGGCGCGCATGCGCGGCGGCGCGGCTGTCAGTTCCGGCTGTTTGTTCGGGAAGTGGATCCGGCCCGGCCCGCCGCCGCCCCCTCCGCCGCCCCCTCCCCGCGCGCTCCGCCGCCGCCGCCGCCGCCCCGGCCATGGCCAGGGACTATGATCACCTCTTCAAGCTGCTCATCATCGGCGACAGCGGTGAGGGCGGGCGGCGCGGCCCGCGGGCGGGGGTAGGCCGCTGGCGGGGTGGCCGCCCCTCGCCTCCGCCCTGAGGGGCCTGAGGGCGGCGGCGGCGGCGGCGGGGCCGGGGCGGGTGGTGGGGCGGACGGTCCTCTCCTGGGGCGCCGGCGTGGCCCTCGCGGTCGGCTCCGCCGCGCTGCCGGTGCGGCGGCGCTGGGCTCTGCCCGGGCGGGTGGCCGGGGACCCCCGCGCTCGGAGCGAGAGGGCGCGTTTGCTTGGGCTTCCTCGGTGTTGATCTGATGAACCTGCGGAACTGGCTACCGCAGGATATTATGGTAAATAGCTTGGCTGGCTTCAGGCAAAGGAAGGTTAGGCACGTCTGAGTGAGGCCGGCACCGGCATTCCTGCTGGCATCAGCCTTCGCCAGCCGCATCTTCTGAGGGCGCCCACTCATCCCTTGCTGGGCTGGGGAGGGGATTCCCTTCCCCTCGACAGCCGGTCTGAGGCATCGGTGGGAAGGGCTGGCTCCTCAACCCTGGGGACCGTTGTTTCCAGTGTGGCAACTACTACATTCTAATACTCTTTTATTATCTTAATTATTCCTTAAGACTTTCGGTGCTCTTACCTGAAGTCTCAGTTCTAGAGTTTGTCACTGTTTTTTAAGAAATCTTTGACAAGCTAGTAGTTTTGTGTACTTCTAGTTATAGTATAGGGTGCAAGTACCTAAAATAATTGGGGAGAAGGTATAGTTATAGACTTTTGAAAACAGACCTGCAGCAATTTCAGAAACTTCTAGAGGGCTAGCGTGTGATCTCAGCCTGTGCCTGGTGCTTTAGGTACATAAGAACCGGGGCTGGGAAGATTCCTGCCTTCAGTCTGGTTTGGTGTTGGTAATGCTCCAACAGCTTACAGTTTAATTTCCATAAACTGGAGAAGATGGCATCCACCCTCTACTTCTAATAGAGGTGTGGTCCATAAGGCAGCAGGTCCCGGCATGTAACGAGACATGGCTCTTGGGTGAGAGTATAGTGTTGCACGATCTTGGCAGTTGTCACCTCCAGAAGCTTTAGCTGTATGTAAAAATATTTTATTCTGTGCTAAACTGTGTCTGCGTGAAGGGATCTAAAGAGGGAGAAAGGGCAACAGCTTCAAACCAGCTTAAAACCCTAGGTACTTTCAGGAGCCTATGGATTATTAAAACCAACTGCTGCATTCAGAGTAAAGCAGTAACTCTGTTGCTTGCTGATGAGTTTCAAAACTGTTCAGGCAAGATAAACAGGATGGTGAAAACTCTGAAGAAGACTTCTCCTTGTTTTGAACAGTTAAATGAAATTTCTTAGCTGAGTCTTCTTGAGTCCCTATAGTGTGTCCAGCGACCGGAAAAAAGCATCGTGAGAGTTGTCGGGTTGCCTGTGGCTCTTTGTTGTAATTAAATATCACTACATAGTTTGAGTATTGATTTTTCTTTTTTGTTTTTGTTTTTGTTTTTGCTAACCCCAACAGGAAGACTTAGTCCCTGCTTTCACAAAACAATTTGCTTGCCTTGTTTATTGATGTTTATTCCTTGCAATAGGAAGGGGACTGATACTGGATAGGATGATTATATATCACCTGCTTTCCCCTGTATGCAACTGTGTCAGGAGGTTAGTAGGTTTGTGTGGTTTTAGAACAGGTCATCTCGAAAAGCTGCTGGTGATCTCGGTTGTGCCAAATATTTAAAAATAATACACATGATCTGTGCTTTGCATGTGCTTCTTTAATTGACTCGTGCTTCATTAATTCACTCTACCATTCACTAGGATATGGGCTTTAGAAACTGGTATGGCACAGAAATTTGCTTTTAATTTTGATTTTGCAAAGCCAATAGGCCTTTTTGTTTTGTTTTGTTTTGCTGTTTTCAACAAGCAAAGAGGCCCTGCTAGCCTTCTCTTTTCAGCTCTTCAAATAACCCTGTGTAGGAAGCAGAGGGCCATGAAGAGTGTGGTTTCTCTATAGGTGAAGAGTGCAGGTCAGAGACAGTGTCTGTTTAGTGAGATTGTTGTCATTGGGAGCATGTAGCACTTCCTAAGCTCAGGAGGTTTCTCTAGAAGCTGCCCAAGTGCTGAGAGCAGGATAGACAAGACTGTGTGCAGCGGTGAACAGTCTGACAAAGCAGTGGTCATGTGCGGCCCATGCAGCTCTGCAGCATACCCAGAGGCTGACTGACGTTTTAAGAAGGTGGTGTGGTCTGACAAGTCTGTGGGTTTCAGCATTTACTCTCTATTTATTAAGCTGGAGGCCAAGGCTGCTTGGTTAAGAAGCATAGTACTTGCTGAAACCTTTTTTTTCTTTTTTCACCATAACCAACTGGTATTTTGCAGCGGTTTAGCTCTTGCTAAATAACCAGTCCTCTGTTGAAGTTTAGGAACTGCTCTGCTCCCTTCTTTGAACTCGGAGGTATTCAGTGTATGCATGCTGTAACTTTGTATTTTTTAGTGGCATTCTTTTTTTTCTTTAAGATTTGTAATACTCAGTGAGAAGTGAGCATGCAGCATCACCAGATGTCTGGTGATTTGAACTCTTTGCAAATGGGATCTGGCCTACTGGAATCATGCAGGTTTTTTGGTGTGGGTGTTGTTTGGTGTGTGTTTTTTTTTTTTTTTTTTTTTTGTGCTGGTAGCTATCTTCAGATGCTAGCAGCTGAGAACTGTTGGAGTTCTGTATAGTCTTTGCACATGCCATTTGCACAGGTCTTCTATTAAGAAGAACTTGCAAGTTATACTCATCAAAACAATTAGTTTAAGTAACTTCTACCTGAAAAGATTTGATAGATCTCCTTCTAGTTCACCCTGGTGAAGTTGACTTTCCTCTTCATGCCATAGCAGACTTCATTTTGGGGGGGAAGGGAGAGGAAGGGACATGAACAGCAGAGATGTTATACAGAGATAACAATTTTGAGGCATTCTGATACTCAGATTCCCTTGGTTGGGTGTGCAGGAATGAGTTTCTTACTATTCTTGTCTGAAGCACTGCGAAAAATGCTTCCCTGCAACAGGGTGTGATTAGGGTGCGAACAATCATATAAGGAAAACCTGGATGGAGTGCTGCTCAAAGCACTTAGAGAAATGTTTCATGGAACATTTTGACAAAAGGTACCACTTCAGAAAGGTATGTGTCCTTCCTGTTAGATGTGGAACAAGCTTATTTTGGATGGCAATATAGAACAATGGTTCCCAACTCGCCTGTTTGGTTTAGGCTTCTGTTAAACTGTGGCCTTGATAACGTAAGCTTTATAGTACCAAACCCTAGTCTGATTGTCTAAGTAGTCCAAATTCCACTGCCGTTCAGTATGGCATAAATGAATGGGAGGTAGGCAGTGGTGTTAAGCATGATGTGTAAGTGGAATTAAACAGAGTAGTTTAGAGCAGTGTTCTGAGTACTTGTTAATTAGCGTGACATACTCATTTTTGGATCTTTCCTCAGCAAATGTAAGTCTACTGATTGTAAACTTGCTTTTAGTTTTTACTCATTTATGACCTCTTAGAACTGACCACAGTTCAAAAGCTACTGTTTGAGAGTTTGCTGAGGGCTGGAGGAAGGGGGGGACAACCCTCCCCCCCAAGCCTGTACTGTTACAAGAAGCATACCGAGTCTTGGAGGGACTGCAGTGTGCTTGATCTGATCTTCAAGGCGAGTACTGAGATGAATAGTCAAGGTGGATGGTACTAAATTATCTGCAGAGAAAAGATCCTGGTTAGAGTTAAAAGTGCAATGAATGGGTAAAATACTGTTATGTTACCTGACCCCCAAGATGACTGTATTCAAAGATCTTGCTGTCTTTGTTTGTCGTAGGTGTGGGCAAGAGCAGTTTGCTGTTGCGTTTTGCAGATAATACATTCTCAGGTGAGTGTTTTGTTTACTTCAGTAAGTGAAACGGTCAAGGTCTGCTTCGGTGCTGCTGCCTGGCAAGGAGTTGTTCTGCATTTACCCACTGATAGCTGCACGAGGAATATGTTTCTAACTTTGCTTCTCTTGGTATAAGCCTGTACAAGCCATCCTGTCTGATCTTCACTTGCAACTGAAAGTCCCACAGTATTTCAATACTGACATGGTTCCAGAAATAGCTTAGGTTTTTTAGCTTATGCTATACTCTGTGCAGACTTCCTATTGGCTATTGGGGATTTAGATTGATTGAATATTGTGGCTAAACCACTTACATTTGTGATGTAACTAATTTATTGGGAAGAAACTCTTAGAAGAGACTGTATTCAAAATAAGTGATTGCACAAGCATTTAAAGCAAAGCTTTGTCTCAAAATTTTCACAAGTGAAATACTTGCATAGTTACTGTCCATTTCTTGAGTTGTTTGGGTGCTTACTCTTGACCACCAATGCGGTAGAAGAATAATTTTGTTTTGTAACACTGAGTTTTAAATTTTAAGGGAGAAGTGGCTTTATGGCTAGAAAAAAGCTATTGGCTGCAGATAAAAATATGCAGATCAGCATGACCTGATAGTGCATTTTGAAAGATAAGCAGATAGGGGGAACCTTGTTCTCCCATCCAGTCTGAGAGCTACTGCCAAATAGCGTTCAGAAGTGTGCTTTGGGACATCCAAAATAAACAAGACTTAGGTCCTCACTTATCTACGCTTTCCCTTCAGGCAGCTACATTACCACAATTGGAGTGGACTTTAAAATCCGGACAGTTGAGATCAATGGAGAGAAGGTGAAGCTACAGATCTGGGACACAGCTGGTCAGGAGCGCTTCCGGACTATTACATCAACGTGAGTATAACTGGACTTAGGGACATGTAGCTTAGTGTACGGATCTTGTAGTTTAGAGGTACAGTTTAGATATTTTAATGTTGCAGTTGATTAACGATATCTTTGCTGTCTGTACAGTGGGACTTCTCTCAGCTGTTTTAGAACCGATAGCAGCAGTGATATTGTGGTTAGGTTTGAAACTTGGATTTCAGATTTCCTCACTCTTCTGTGCATTTCCATGATGCCTTTGTCTTATTTCTCTGCTGATTGTTCCCAAACGGCAGAACTGTAGTTATTTCACTGTTCTGCATATGCTAGAAAACTTCTCTCTGTGCAAGAGGGTCATCCTCTGATTGTATGTATTGGAGAAGTACAGAGTGCAAACCCCTTGTCAGCATCATGTAACTAATGAATAGCTTTGAGAGGGAAGAATAGGATTTCTGATATTTAGTTTTCTTTTAGGACAAATGCACTTTAGCAGCTATCCTTGTGTGGAGTTCTGTTGAAGCAGACGCCCACATGAAGTTAACCTTTTCCTTGGTTCGAGTTCAGTTTCATGCTCATTGTCCTTTTGAACAGTGTGTGCACAGCTTTTCCTGTTCCTGGAGAAACCACACCCAGAGCTGCAGCGGTGGAAAGTAAGAATAAAATGTGTTTGTAAACTGATTGCAGTGAAGGTGGGACTGCTTGCCATGGCACTAGGGGAAGAGGAAGAAGTACACTTTGAAATGGAACTTTTGTTTCCTTTGGTATTAACAAAAAATAATAATTCTTGAAAGACCTAGGTGTTTCGTTTGGTCTTTCATGACTGACTTCTCTTTTGGCTCCTATTTGAGAGGAGGATTGTTTTCAGCTGATGTATTGGTTAACTTACTCAGACATAAAAAGAGATTGGTCGCATCTGTGTTACATCTAAACAGCTAGAAATGGCAAAATTGAACCTGGTGTGTGCACCGCCCCTTTCCTCTGCGCTTCTGTACGGATATTACTGAATTACTTCCATTGTTTCTTAAGCATTTAGCTTGAAAAAACTCGGTTGCCTCTTGTAGGGTTCCTGTGTGTGACATCACTTCTTGTTTCAGCGCGGCAGGCAGGCAGCTTCGGGCAGGAAGCGGTGAGGGGGAGGCAGCGACGCAGTGCTGCGGCTCCATCAGCTGTGCGCGTAGGCTAGTCACAGAGTGCCCCAATTAGCGCTGAGTCAGCAAATGGCCTTCCTGCTTTCAGATTCCCTGACGCAACTCGGAGCTGTGTTAATGAGCATTGGTTCGTGGAGCTGATGCCAGCTAGTTTAGAAAGCCATGGTATCCGGCACTGAACGGGGAATACCAGGAAAGGAGGCTTCCTTTTGTGAAGGGGAATAGCTGCAGATAGGACTTTCTGTAGTGTTTTATGTAATTTTTTTCTTCGATTAACATTTAAAATGGAGAAGCTGAAATGGTTTGAGGGCATTTGTGCCATGACCTGTTTGACGTCTGCTACTCCTTTCTTTTGCATAGCTTTTACCAAAGTGAGGTATATTTTTCTCTTGGGGAAGTGAAGGCCCCAGTTTTCCTGCCTTAACTCTGATAAAGTAGTTACAGAATCTTCCATGGCCAGGGAAGAAAGATTTGAATTTTGTGCAACTTTAAGCAAAGAAGTTCCTGTGTCTGAGTGCATTTGAAGTATTGAGGAAAACACTTTGGGAATGCTGGCTACATTGTCATGAGGGCTCTTCTTGCTGCTAGGTCAGCTAGCTGTGACTGTCTAGCGTTCACTGATATTTTTCAAGAGGCGCCCTGGACCTAAACATATCACCTATAAAAACAGGAGATAACGAGATTCTGATTTTAGAAATGATTCTTTCTTTTTTATTGGCAAAGTAATATTATAACTGATGTGCTTATCCCAAACTGAGTGACAAATTGAGTTACTGTGCTAGTACTTACGAAAGGGCTTGGCTACCAAATCACGGGTGGAGTGCGAGTGCACTGTCAACAGTGTAGTAGCCTTTGTCTAGTCTTTGACTAGATAGAGGTTTAGTTTGAGGTTAAGAATATAAAAAGGTGTTCCTTCAGTGTTACTGTAGGCCAGGAAGTCTCTTTACAGTTAAAGGTAGAGTTCAGATTGATGTTGAGCCAAGCCTGGCAAGCAAGCCGAAATTAGAGCCCATCTGGTAATAATAGTAATAGGTTGGAAGTACTGCTGTGTAGACCTAGAATTGCAAAATGGTAGAGGTGGTGTAGGAAGTTAATAGTAGAAAATTGGAAAACATTAAAAGGTTTTTCTATTTTGGTTTTACTTGACTACAGCTACAGAAGCTGACAAACAGAATTAAAAAACTGTTAAGGAACAGAACTCAAGTTGATCTGGAGTATTCTACAGAAACTCAGGAAAAATAAACTAGATCAGAATTTCAGACTGTGAAGTATAAAAGACAGCAGCTGTTTTTACTGTCTATTAAATGTGGAAATACTGGGATAGCTGGTGCCTAGTGGGAGGAGAGGCCAAGTTGTGTGAATTTGGTTGGCGTGGAGTGTCATTCAAGCTCTAAATTGGTTTTAAATTCACCAGAGATGTAGCGTGCCAGGACTCAGCTGTATTAGCAGGAATATTGAAGATGCATGAACCACCAGTTCCTGTACTTGGTTTGGTCTTGTAGATGGAACTACTCTGTCTTGATTCAGGACTGTGGTTTTAGGATTTAAGCTTTAAATAATAGTTGTCCAATGCTAGCTCAGGATGAATAGTAACAGCAGAGGGACTTTTTGCCATGCATTTTTGTGGAATGGCGTGTTCAAGAGAGCGATAAGCTTTTTGAGATGATAGAATTGATGTGTCTTGTAAACCAGATATGACAGTCGAAAGACTAGTCAACTGACCTGTGGCAATAGATGTGCTTCCAGGACCCTGAAAAAAAGATGAGTATGAAAACAGTTTATTAGAAGTCTCTGGAATTCCTTAGAATTCTAGAGGAATGAAAAATAAGGAAATGTGTACTATAAACTAGTGAAATATTAATGAAGATGCTGGATTAAACCAATGACCTATCTTTCACATTGGCCAGTTACGTGTTTTTTGTTTTTTCTGGAAAGATGAACATATGTGCCCTACTGAACTGATGCAGTCAATAATACTCTGTCTCTTCTAAATCTAACTTAGCTACTGTCATGCTTCATGAAACTAGTTGTTATAACTCCAGATGCTAATTGCGGGAAGCATTTACTGGAGGAAATCTGAGAACTTTCTTATTGGTATCTTGCAGTAGGGAGTACCACAGTGAATGGCAGGATGTTCCCTTCTGCTTAGAAGGGTGGTCTTCAGACATGTGAGGGGAGAATGCAGGTGGCTGAAGGACACGATGAGTTTGGTTAACCAGCTCCGAAGATTTTCTGTATCAAGTCTGCAGTATCAGTAGGTAATATTTCAAAGGCAGTAGGCTTGTGTCTCTAAGCTTCTTTAAATATAATTCTATCGGTAGAACAAGCCACTTAGGTGTTTATTTCACCTTAAATGTTAGCATTTTTAAGCCTTTTCCACACCAAAGCTAAATGTAAAGCCTTTAGATCTAGGTAACTTTTCCAACCATATGGAAGATAGTTGGCTACTACCAAGCGTCCAAGGGCATATACAGGTCAGGTTTGGTTGTCTTTCACTTCAGCAGGATACTTTCATGGACACTCTAAACCTGAATAACTGTTCTGTAATTTTATTTTTTCTTTTTTTGTTGTATTTCATTAATGTATTTATCACTAGGAATAGTAGCAGGTACTGGCTTTGAGGTTTGTATGGTACTTGGCAGAGCGCACCTACCATATAGAGGAGAGCTAGCATCAGCCATTTAGTCCTTGAACGGGAGGCTGAGATTGAGAACTTCATTTCTCTTCTGCTGTAGTTTCTATGGTCTCCATCTTCCCTAAAATGTGGCTGGGAAGAAGATAAGGCATTCTTTCCCTAGTGTCAAAGCCTCAACTTCCTCTTAGTTGCCAAAAGCACAAAATTTACACCTACTCCTCCCTGAATGCCAAAAGCCCCATCTGTTCTCTGCTCGCCAAAGCCTACAACTTGTTATAAAAGCAATTCTGCACTGCATCATTCTGAAATGTGAAGTATGGGGCAGGATAAATCCGATTTTGTTTTCTAGTACTGCCCTGCACTTGGGGTTGGAGAATCTTTGCTGTACTTGTTAAGCCTGAAATGTTATCTAGGACACAAGGCTGTATCTTAACAAATGATAGAAAAGAGCATGACAAGCTTTTTGAGAAAAATGTGCATTATGGGGCTTAATTGAGAATAAAAGGTAGTCGTGGTCTTATCTCTCAGGCTGCTAAAAGGCAATGTCAGCCAGTGGAGAAAATGACATTTTAGTGTAGGTGAGGGCTTGGCAACCTTTCTAGAACGATGTGCCAGACAATTTTCCCTTCCAAAAATAGAAGCAGTGTATGCTGGTGGGAACTCGGCAGGAGCCAGGGGTTGCTGTCTTGCACAAAGGAAGGTATTTCTGATGAGATGGTTGGCAATATTAGCGCTTTGTGGTGGGAGCTCTCAGCTCCTGCAGTGTTTTGAATGCCATAGTGGTCTGTGCTGCTCAGTCCAGCCCACAGTCCTCATCCCTAGGAGCAAACAACGGCTATGCTGATGACATGTCAGGAGTGGGATCTGTATGTGCAAGGTGCATGTTATTCTATTCCCTGACATCATATGCTTTGCTCAGAAGAAAACCTAGGTGCGTGGGCAAGGTGGGAGCAGCAGGATGCTCCGTTGGGTCCTCTGGTTTGGATGACTGGGATACCAGGCATGGTTTTATGGTGTGCACAGCAGAATGAAGCAGCTCTGCGTAGGTGTAACTGAACCACTGCGCTTCTCTGAAGGCTGAATGTTGTCTTTGCAAATGTAATGCTCAGTATTAGGGAGGAAGTGGCTGGTCAGCCTGAGGGTTGCTGAGTTAAAAGACTGTTAGGTGATATGGGAGAGTTTGAAGATAATCAGTTTATTGTTCAGATGTAGAGAAATCCAGTGTGTTGACAGGATCGGAGATCTTTCCCTTTCTGATGCTATCACGCAAAACAGTATTCATCAAAACTGTGTGCAGCACATGGTAGTGTCAGGAGAGGATGGATCATTTTTGCAATGTGTGGATTCAGGCTATGGAGTAACTTTTTCCTCCAAAGGATCTAAGTTATAAAATAAGGTTGAGCTTGTTATAACGAAGTAAAGCACAAATGAGGCGCTGTAGTGAGTTCTAAAGCTGTTAAAGGAATTGATTGCAAATGGACTAGAATATTTGAAAGTGCAGCATTTCTTATGGGCTGGGAGTAAAGAATTTTACCTAAGTTAGTTCTTGCCAAGGAAAGTGAACGTACAGCATAAACTACTGGTAAAACATGGCATGGAAGAAATATTTGACTGTCTTCTGAAAGCGCCCAGATGAGCAATAGGAGCGGGCTCTCTGACTTCTGTTTCGTGTCATAGAGAAGTATTGATATCCAGTGTCTACACCACTACAAAGGGATCATGAGAGGAAAGGGGCAGGGGGAGATATGTGCACCCTGTATGTGCTCTGTGCCTGTCTGTGGCAAGACTGTCTTGACGGTTTATAAAGGCAGGTGGCTTCTCCTATAGAAGGGATGATGAGGCTAAAGGTGGGGAAGGGATAGTGACTTGCTCAAGCGCATCAGTAGCCCAAGTGAGCCGAAGCTTTGAGATCTGTAAGGTGGTGCATTTGGATTACATTAAAAGGCTTTGAAGTTCAAAGGTGTGTTTGCTAGGTTGGAATAAGTTATCAGAGAGAACCAGAGTGGTCACATGGACATCTTTAATGTACAGTGCTGCAAGAGGTGCTTGTGGTAAGAGATCAAGCTCTAGAAATGCTGTCACAATTTAAAGGAAAATCCTTGATTTTGGTATGCTGAATTCTTGAATTTGTTTTATTAAAAAACTTAATATAGATTATAAGAAAGAAGAGTAAATAAAAGGAAAAGAATAAAGCTACACAAAACATAAAAACTGGATGCTGGTGAAGACCTCACTGTCAACTGTTTCAATTACTTTTTTTCCCTAAAACTGCCTAATTTGCAGTAGAGAAAATACCTGTTAGCCCTGTGAATGTGGCTGAAAACTGAGAAGGTGAAGCTTGTTTTTTATTATATAGCATTCTTATGGTGCACATACTGCCTGCCTTTAGTAGGTTCATGCAGGTGATAATGTTGGAATGACTTCAGGTATTTTTCTTGCATATCAGAATTACTCATCATCTTTTAAAGGTGCTAGTTGCCCAAGACTAATGGGAATAAACTGAAACGAAGCTTATTTTTAATGGCTAAAGGTAGCAGGACGCATTGAATGCACATATGGAATCGATCTGTTGAGTAGGAAGGTGCGATCAGAACACATTCGCTCAACAGGACAGAAATTTTTGTGAGCTCAAGAGAAATGCAACTGAGGGTTGAGTATATTTGGAGATCTGCTGGAATTTTAGTCTGCAAGTGATCTTTCACAGATAACAGAATTACTGCAAAAACTTGATGTGGGTTGTACAGCACGAAGGTTCACATCGCAGCCAGTTCTGAGGATGTTTTGGGGGCACCGCTACCTTTTGCTCACGTAGCTGGAAGACATATTCATCTTTGAAGGTCTTGACAACCTGAACAAGGAAGTAAACAGCAGTCTTTGGACTTTGAAACCTGCTTATATAGACTAAACGAGCAGGGAACTCTCTAGGTTTAGAGGAATAGCATGTGATTTAGCTGTTGTAAAAGAATTAAATGACTCCCAGTGCAAAGAAAACAGGGGCACTTGATTGTTATAACTGTAGAATGTTACAAATCCTGTAGAAGCTAAGTGAAAGAGAAAGAGCAGAGAAGGTGATGCATAGCTTGAGTTAACGTTTATCTCTTCCTGCTCCATAGGTATTACAGAGGAACACATGGGGTCATTGTTGTCTATGATGTAACCAGTGCAGAATCTTTTGTGAATGTAAAACGGTGGTTGCATGAAATTAACCAAAATTGTGATGATGTCTGCAGGATACTAGGTAAGTTTCTCATCAGAGAGTTACAACATTTGTATTTAGTGGGCTGACCTGCTGAAGTACCAAACTGACTTTTTTTTTCCCTTTCCTTTTTTAGTGGGGAATAAGAATGACGACCCAGAGCGAAAAGTGGTAGAAACAGAAGATGCCTATAAATTTGCTGGGCAGATGGAGATCCAGTTGTTTGAGACCAGCGCCAAAGAAAATATTAATGTGGAAGAGGTAATCTAATATGCAGAAGAGTATAGATAAACCATTTGGGGGTAATGGTTTGGGAAAAAATAACAATTACATTCTTCCCATTGAGGAAGAAAGATAAAATGTTTTGTACAAGCTGTAAGTGTGTAGGTAGAATGTCAAAAAGAGATATCCAACTGCATTTGGAAGAGTTGGGGAAGTGAAATGAAGGAGCCTGTGTTGCATTTTCACTAGCTTTACAGTGCTGACATATTAGGCATGTTCTCAGGAAAGAGCTAGGAAGAATGCTTCTAGGAGGTGGGAATGCCCAGTCTTCACTCCTGGCCTCAGCTGCCAAACTGACCAGTTTTTATTTACTGCTTTGGGAATGGGGATAGAGGTGTTATTGATTTAGCTTGGGAGTGGGTTGGTGTCATGGTGACAGTTGGGAAGGTACTGGATCTCTGCTTGGCCCATAGTGGGTTGGGGAGGATCTCTGAACCATTATTGAAGTATCTAGAAAAGTGGAGTTGCTTCAAAGGAGCAGCATCCCACAAAAGCTAGCCTGAGTTCCTGGGTGGTCTGAACTTGCTTGTTTCTCTTGCAGATGTTTAATTGCATTACAGAGCTAGTCCTGCGAGCAAAGAAAGAAAACTTAGCAAAGCAGCAACAGCAGCAACAGAATGATGTGGTGAAGCTAACGAAGAACAGTAAAAGGAAGAAGCGGTGCTGCTAATGCCCTTTCCCTGCTGCAGAGACTCTGCTCTCAGGCAGATCAGCCCCTTCAGCTAGACTCGGGCAATTCCACTGGGGCAGGCTTTGGGAGGACTTTCTCAATTTTGTGCCGTTATTTAAAGATTATTTTTTTCTCCATGTTTTCTATCAAGAGGCGCTGGCACTTTACCACTTCAGTGCCAAGAAGGTATCGGATGGAATCTTGCCCCCCTCTCCTCCCCTGCTCATTCCAGTGCGCCTTGTAGACAAGAAAGGACGTTGCCTACCAAGTGGACTAATTAACCCAAGAGTTTGTATATAATGTATATTGCTTTAACCAGCCTCGCCTCCCTGTTGTCGCTTTGGCTTATGCCTTCTTAATGTCAACCAATCATGGACTGCAGAGTTCATCTTTTTAAAGAAATAGTACAAAGTTCTTCATTCAAGTTGGCCCCAGGCTGACAGCAGCTGCTTCCTGGGGCCTCCAGCTTCATTTCTCTTGGGCTCCAGGCTGGCAACTGGTGTCCCTGGGGCCTGTGGCTTCACTTGGAGTTCCAGGCTTTTACTGGGGCTCAGGCTTTGTTTTCTAGGTACCAGGATTGCAGATGTTGCTGCTGGAGCCTGGGGTTTCACTTCACCAGCCCCTGGGCTGGCAGCTGGTGCTGCTGCTGGGGCCTTGAATTTCAGTTTGCCATGATCCAGGTTTGTGGCTGGGTCCTGGGGTTTCACCTTCTTGTGCTGCAGCCCAGCTGTACCTGTGCTCTCCTTTAGTTTGTATCAAGATACTGAAAAACAAACTGACCTGCAGAAGTGGGATTTATTTGGATAAAACTTTTTTAAAAAAAAAAAAAAAAAAAAAGCTTAACTCCTTTGACCTTTGCTTCTGGTTCTGCCAGGGTCCTAAGTGAGGGTCCATTTCTTTTGAGAACAACAAAAACCATGTGATTCTGCCAAAAAAACCCCAAACTTCTCCTTGTTGCCCTGTCCACAAATAGGCGATCTGAACTTGAATGTGAATTTTGATGGCAAAGCTTTTGTTTTTGAGAGAGAAGAGGCATGAAAATAAATCCAGCTGTTCTGGATTGATGTCTGAATATGAAAGCTGCTGCAAGATCATTCCCAGGATTCTTCTGTTAGAAAGGAGGACTGCTGTTTAATGTAAAGAAATGGAAAGCTTGCTTGCTTGGGTTATGTGGTGGTGGAGGATCACCCTTGGAAACAAACTGGTCTCGCTATGCTCAGCAACGTTTTCCTGGCCCTTGTTGGCCTTTCTGGGAAAACAAGGGCTCAGTTCATCAGCCTGAATCGATGTAGTTAAAGGTGGAGAGTGTATGTGTGTGTAACTAGGATATCAAGGGTCTGGGCTGAAAGTACATGCTCAGCACCTGAATAATTGCTGAAATAATAAAAAAAATAATTTTAAATGACTTTAAATGACTAAAAGGCCTGGAGGGTATGACTTCAAGACCTTGAAGGTGGACGTGCTCCGTTTGTCAGTACATGGCCCTATGGAGTTGCTGGCTGTAGTTTGGTAGGATATGATTCACGAATGTCCATGAGCTTTGAATCAGCCCACTTCTCTCCCTTCCTCCCCCTCCCCCAGGAGAGGCTAAATTTTAGTCACTTATTTTGCCTGCGTTTTTTTTAGATTTTACGGGTTGTGGTAAGAGTCCTAATCATACAATCACATCACAATCAATCACTTCAAAGACTTTTAAAAAAATGCAAACAATGAATGTGTAGCACATTTTTTTTTTTTAGTCCGTTCAGGTGCTGGGAGTATGTATCCAGCTGCCTTCACCCACCTCTTCTCTTCACATATCTTTCATTGGTAACCCAAGAATAAGAATGAGCTGGGATGATATTGGTAGTGTGATAATTTTAAGACTTGAGTGGCTATGGAACGTGGCGGCTTAAGTTACACCTGTCCATCCTCTCTGTTTTCTGATGTTGAATGTGGTGTGTGCCCAAGGAAGGAGCCGGTTCAGTCCTCAAAGCCTTCCTGTTGAAATGAAACTGTCCTGCGACGGTTACCACTTTCAGCTTAAAGGGCCCAGCTGTGTTACTTTGGGACTCTTGTGGTAGCGTGTGTGCAGATCTAGGAGGGAATAACTTCATAGAGGCAGAAGTAAAGAAATGTCTGAATTTACTGGAAATGATGCAATAAAATGAGGAAATGGTGCACCCAAGCCTGGAGTGTTCTCTTGCATGGAAAGATTGGTCCTCTTTGAGTCCAGGTCTTTGTGGCCATGGTTTGAACTCTGCCAATATAAGTGTCCAACTTCCTGGCTTAAAGTGGGGTGTTTTTTTTTTTTATTTTTTCCTAGAACTGGCTGTAGAGGAGCAGTTACCTCTCTGCTTTTGCCACTGACTGTTCAGTTGGAAGGGGTGGGGACTGTGTCTCTAGTGGTGCTGATGTGAAGTTTCCTAAATGTTGAACAGTGGAATGTCTAACTGGTTTGCAAGGTTTATTTCTGTAATGGAAGTTTCTAATTACGCTTTTTAAATAATTTTAAAAAACTAAAAATAAAGGTTACAAGCTGCCAAATCTTTTTCGAGGCTCTGTTTCCTCTGCTGTTCAGCATCTGGAGGTGGAAGGTGGCAAGCCAGGGGTGAGCTCTGCTGTACGTAGAGGTTTTTTTTTCCCTGGGAGGGGTTATTGGCAAAACCACAACTAATGCTTTCAAATGTTTAGTTGCTGTTGTAGTTTTAAATGTGACTGAAAGAGTAAGCTGGAACTGGTAACTGTTATTTCTGCGTGAAAGTGAGATGCTTGTGATTTTACGATATCTTTTGTCCTTCTGTTCAACAAAGTGTTGAGCAAGCTTTGAAAGCTTGTCCTTGGAGGCAGCAGGGTTCAGCCCCTGAGTTGATTAAAAAGCATCTGGAGTCTCTCCTTGCTTTCCCAGGACATGAACGTATGTTTTTCTGTGTAGGAACTATGCAGGCATCACTGTGTTTGTCACCCTTAGCCTTCACTTACCCCCACCTGCCCTCGACACACAGGCGGGCTGTTGAATGCAGGTCCTCGCCTCTGGAGGAGTGTGATGAAAGCTTGCTGTGGGAAGGTGCCTCTTCTCTCTGCACTGTTCTGGTATGGCTACACCGAGGGGAATCCCGAGGACATGGAGATGGTCTGAACTGCAGCTGGCGCAAGCTGGAGGTGTGTCACTGTCCATCTGTGTTTTGTGTCTAAACTTGTTAATGTTTGAATATCCCTCCGTATAAAGGCCAGTAAACGATACAAATGGCTGGAAAGTGGAGAAGATTTACAAGCTCGCCTTTCTGTTTTCCTGTGTGGCAGGAGATGTAAATGCTTCAAATGTTCTTTCTCCAGGACCGTTCTCTTTTGAACATGTGCAAGTGCTTTATGTGGCTGAATTTCGTGGGATGATGAAGTACTAAAGATGCGGTTAGGTGTTAAGGCGACAGTTCAAAAAGTGAGCTTGTTCTGCAGCTAGGCAAGATAAGCAGTGACTTGAGAGCTGAGACGGTATATAAATGATCTGGTTTATTCTGAAGAGAACTATTTACAAAAGAAGTAGAGCATTGTTTTTACTAAAAATATGCCTTTATAGATTTTTATAATATGTATCTTATAAAAACCATACATTTATTTACATTACTGCTACATACAAAAATTACAGCACTGTGGTATATGTACATATCTATAGGTACATTCTTTCTGCTTGTCCCTGCTGTGTGCTTTTCCCCTCTCAGTCTAAGGGAATCGTTGCTGCAGCACCCAGACACTTCCTTTCTTGGCTTTTTGGTTAAAGCAATCTTGCTTTTTGTAGCCGAGCGGGGAGTAGAGAGTTTGCCTGATGTAGAGGCATATCTGAAATTTACCATTCTAAGTAGGACAAGTGCATGCAGCTATCAAGTCCTCACGCATGCAGCACTGCCTGTAACCTCCCTTCTTGCTTCTCTGTGCAAAATTTTTCTGTTGTCATTAATTGATCTATTTTTCCATCTTGATGGCAAGTTGCTGATCTAAGTTTGTATTAAGATAAAGTGCTAGTGACTTGCCTTGCATTTACACTTACTTCTTTCTTGTTTACAGTTGCTTCTTCCCTTGCAGAGTTTACCAAAGGGAGATTGATCCCTTTTCCCTCAGGCTAGTGTAATAAACATTTGCCCCAACAGTCACCTGTTACTTAACTGTGGGAAAGTTCTTTGTAACCTTAATCTCAGCAGGCATCTCTTCTCTGTGCAATGTTTGAACAGTGACTGTGCAGCACTACTGTTTTATTTAACATTCTCTCAAAAGCAAGGCTGAGTCTTGTATTTAGAGCTGCTGATCCCACTCTTTAAATGTACTTTGGGATCCTGAGTACCTGCTGGATTAATGTGCTTCCTCCATCTCATTCACTGGAGCCGATGTTTCCGTTATGCCACGTGTGTCCTAGAAGCATCAAGTATCACAAGTGGAGTGTCTTCTAACCCAACACTGCAAGGATGGTTCCAGGCTCCTGGCCATGACAGGATGAAGATGAACGTTTTAATGACAGCTCAGGGTGAAATAGTCAGGGCCTTGCTAAAACACAACATGACAAATAAGAATGTGAAGGACTGCATTGATGAGGTTTTTGAAAACAAAACAACAAAACCTAGCTGCTATGTTAAGGCAGTTTCTGTTCCTGTTAAATAGCAGCTCAGCACAAGGAGTTCTCCTTTGGTGTGTTGTCCAGTTCATTAAACCCAGTTCTCTGCTATTTCTGGGTTTAGGAGTGCAGCTGAGTCTTCAGGGTTAAGGGGCTAGTTTTAAGAAACCATACCCAACTGCCACCTTAGAACATGCTGACTTTCGTCTTGCAATCTCTTCCATTGTGGTTATTAAATAAAATTGCAACGGGATTCAGGTAGGTTCCTCCGTAAATGAAGAGATGTGCTGTGCCTACCCCCCAATTGCCTACCCCTGCAACCGAATGAGTCACTTTCCGCAAAAGTGTAGCAGAAGGCACCTTTCTTCATCTCATTGCCGCATCTTCATTGGATAACTTAAGGCCCTTGCCTTAGGATTGCATACAAACATCCATTCATCCTCACGGGGGTAGGGTCCCACACAGCTGCTGGGCACATGGCTTGAGGAGAGCTGTTGGGGCCTGGGAAATAACAACTGACAGCAGAAAAAAGGTCTGTGAGGACCAAGATGCTCACATGGCTCACCCCCAATAAGCAGAGCATCATTTTCAAACAGCATATAAGAGAGCTGTTACCAGGTACTGCTGGCATCCATGAATCCACACCTAATTTTGCAGGTATCATAGCTTATGTTAATACATATGGGCACAACTGAGCCTGACAGCAGGAGCTGCTGAGCGTATGCCTTGTGTCTCTGCCCTGGTGAGAGTCACAACATAGGTCAGATGGGAGGATGAGGACTTGCCATCCTGAAAGCACGCTTGGCGCTGCACTAAGTCCCTTTCCCTTACTTGCGCAAGCGGATACAAGCAGATACTCAACAGTTGAGCGCTGCCTAGAAAGGAGAGGCCAAGGTTTAGTTTCCTTCCCTGCCTGTAAGACTCCATACTCCTCTCCCTGTAAGCAGCAAGCTGTATTGGTGGTGCTTTACCGAAGTATTTCCTGGAGCAGGATTTGCAATCCAGGTTTCATTGCTTTCAAGTAAATGGGTTTTACCACTCAGCTTTTTACCATCGTTTTTAGTCCCAAAGAGTACTCTGCTCCTTGCAACATGGAGCTACCTCAGTGCAAGATGATTTCATACCAGTGTGGTAGTTTCATGCTAACAAGTATGGAAATGCTCAAATCTTTGTAGGCAGAGAGAGGATATTTGTACTGAGGTATTACGGATGCCCTATCCCATAGATAAGCTGAACAATAATAAAAAACCCCAAGCCACCAACCTCTTACCTGCTTCTTAGAAGAAGGTGTTTGATACCTAATTCTAGCAGAAAGCTTGTTACTGTAAATAGTGAGCAGAGATAGCAGCTCCCTGTAGGATGGTGTTTTAGCACCGAAGTTGCTGAGCAGGGCAGAGCTGAACGTGTACCTAGCTCTGTCTCCTGTGGGACAGTGTAGGTGGTAGCCTCTTTAAAGCAACGGGGAAACAAATTAGGGCCTGTGGGTATCGGGAGCTGGGAGGATGCGTGAAAATTGCATGACAGCAGCAGGACATCTCTGAACTTAGGCTGGCATTCCTTGCTGGTTTATGATGGTAGACTGTGATAAAGAGAAGAGCTGTAAGGTGCCCATCCAGTGTGCAGGGAAGGTCCCTACTTAAGTATTGCAGGATTTCCAGCACTGCTGTGTGCATACACCAAATAAGCTACGTTCCTTCTTGTTGCTTACAGCAAAGCAGGCTCTGATTGTCTTAGGTCAAAAGGAGTTTTGGCTACCTGCTCACCAAAAGGCTAAATAGCAAATGACCCACAGGCAGGGACAAATACTTATCATTTTCGTCAGCTGCAGCTAATGTTACTGTGTGGGGCAGAGTAAGCTGCAGACACGCTAATTGCCTTTGGCTTTAGCGAAGGTGGATGCCTGCATGCTTTCTGAGGATCAAGCCTGCTAACCCAGCATCATAAGACCTACTGACATCATTACAGGTAGGCTTTCAGTGAATTATTAGTGAGGGTTTGGGGGGGCCTATCCAGTTGAAATGACAGGTTTCTTACTGTGTTTGGGAGGGGTACATGGCTTTGGGGAAAGGTGTGTGACTTGCTGAAGCTCCATAACTACCTTTGGCCATTAGAGGGACGGTAGGTGCCCCAGGACTGAACATCCATGACTCTTACCCAGTTTGTAATCTGTTGTAGGTGGTCAGTCTCTTGGGGAGAAATCCTTAACATTCTGTGTAACTACAGACTCTGCAACTCTTATATCTATAACAAGAGAGAGCTGGAGAAGACAGTAACATCAGCAATCTTACAACTGCCTTGATCTGCGAGGAGCCTGGATTCCCAGCGAGGGGTGAACAGCTACGCAGAGCTGCAGGGGAGATGGTGCCCAGGCAGGGTCTGCAGTGAGGGCTCAACTTCCACCACAGAGAAAGCTACGCTTGTCAAAACATGGGAATGCTGGGGCCAGAGCAACTCCAGTCACAGTGAGATGGATGAAGGATATCATGGCTGCCAGGACTGGAGGGCGGTATAAGTGACTCCCCGCTATTCTCTTGCATTCAGCTCTCTTCTTCCCCCTGTGCTTGCTGTGATGGCAGCTCTTAATCACCTGTGCTGCTTTGTCTTGGGGCTGCTTATTTCCTTCTCCAGTTAGAGAATGCTTTTAAGACAATCAGATTATTCTTCACAGCAGAAACTGGACTGTGTCAAAGCGCCTAAAATATACCCTGAAGTTTATCGCTTCACTTAAAGAATAAGAAAAGTTTCTTTCTATTAATATCACATTGTCAATTTGCAAATCTCCAGTTCATGTAAACATTTGGTTCAGACCAGGTGCGGTGTAAATAGTGCAGAGTCTCAAGGGTTAACTCCTTTGCCCCCTTCTTTTTTTTCTCAGTGGATCAGAGTTGGGTCCATCAGCAAGCTGCGCAGCTGCCCCACTCCCCATCTTGAAGCAGGAATTGTTGGAGAGGTTTCTCTTTTTCAAATTAATTTTTCTTGAAAAAGGAAAAAAGGCGGTTCCCTTCTGCCCCAATGGGCTCATTCCCCTGCTGCTCTGGCCTGAACACGGGGGAGGGTCTGGCACTCCGCTTTGTGCCATAGCCACTGGAGAAGGAATAAGCAAGCTGGCTCCATTCCTTCGGGTGTTTGTCCATCAGCTGCTGGTCAATGACCCTGTGCATGTCATCCTGCAGCAGAGGGAGAGGAGAGGGTTGTTAGTGGCAGCTGATGCTCAAAGGGAGCTCGTGCAGGGACGCGGCTGAAATGGGTGTGAAACGTGCTGTGATGAGATGGAGGAGGGATGACAAGAGTGGGGCCAGGTCTAGCTCCCCACCTGGCAGCAGGCTCAGCATTGCTTGCTGCTGTGAGGCTTTTTAGTGAGCAAGGAAGGTAAAACACACAATTCCGAGGGATAAATTGCTCAGGTGGTCTCATGGAGGAGCATCGCGCCTGCTTGGGACTCTGTGACGCCCCTAAACTATGTTTCTCTGCTGTCTGCAGCTTGCAGATATCCCCTTTGGGGGGAGAAATAAATAAAAAAGAACAAATGCATCTGAAAGCAAATGCCAGAAAAAGTAAGGATGTCTGCCCTGAGCAGGTCTACATGCTTGCCATGTGGAGCAGGCAGGCTGGTAGGCCAGACAGAGCTGCCTGCACAGCCAGCGGTTAGTGGGGCTTCTTTGAGGAAGGTGCCACTGGGAGCCGAGGGGCTGGGGCCAAGCATGGGCCCAGCAGACCCCATGTGCGTTTTGCACCAGACTTACCGAAGTAGAACTGCGCTCGTCCCTTAGCCCGCTCCTTCCCCTAGAGCCAGCAGAGCGGTGGGAGCTCTCTGACTGGCAGCTTGGCATGAACAACTGCACTGTGGTTTTTTAGATGTACCAGAAACGCTCTGATTTAATCTGTGTTTGCAGGACAGGGAAATTGCTCTACACGAAATAATTAGTCAGTTCTGTTGCCACTAATGACATGCTAATGTGTTCCTTGAAAACCTGGCTATCAATTCTACAGATTTTAAACCTTCAGATCCATTATTTCTGCTATAATTGCACATTTAATCTTAATGAAAATGTGTGTACACAAACTAGCCCCACAGGAGAAATCAACTCTTCTCCAGTGTTTTGGTCCCTGATTAGGACTGAGGGCACTATCTGGTGAGAACAAGGATACTCTGGATGGGCTGAAGTGGTGGAAGTGCTGTTCCTTTGGCACCTCGTGCAGGGCAGCCCATCAAGGCAGCACTGAGATGGAAGGGAAGGTGCTGCCATCACCCAGTGGGTGCCCCAGCTGTTCTGTAGTTCAATGTGGAATAAAACCAGCCAATCTGGACTGGAAACTTGAATGATGGGTAATCTCTTGTTGCAGCATTTTCTGCAGGGAAAAGGATTGATAGCCATGGCCTGGACTTGAATTTGGTATGGGGACTTTCCCTGGGGGAACAGGAGGGTGCAGAGCTACGTGGACTGGAGAAGTTTGGATCTTTTTAGAGCAGGGCTGGAAAGGGGAAAGGCAGAGGAGGAGTTGAAAAGGTTAAGGTAAACATCAGCATTTAGGTGAAACAGGTTTCTAGAGGTGAGGCTGCCACGTGAAAATGTTTAGCACTTGGATTCAGAAGGCACCTCTTCTAGCAAAAGAGGTAGGCACCCAGGCTCCAGCATGGCAGATCTGTGTCCTTGGTTAACCACATAACAAGGGATGAGTATGATTTTTTATATATTTTTATATATATATACCAAAAAATATTATATTTATAAAAATACAGTATGCACCATTGAGAGTGCAATGCGTTCGTGTCCCTGTCTGTCCGGTGGGTGAATCAGAGAGCACAGGACTTGGCTGTGGAGATTTGGGGTACATGTACGCAGCAAGGCTGGGGCAGAGCTGCAGTCCCTGCCTTGGCACTGGGCAGGGCCACAGGAGTGTCCGGGGATGTGGAGGGAGGACAAACACCAGTAGTATGAGACCCGTCTGATGAAGAGGTCTCATAAAACTGGATAACATGGTACTGGTGTGCTCTGGGTGTTCCGGGCAGGAGTTTCTGCTCTTTGCAGAAGGGGTGAGGCTGAAGGAGGTGCAAATGGCATGTATCCTCTTCGGGAGCTGGAGCTGGGCTCCCTTGCATGAGATAAGGGTTGGAGCTGCCCGAGGTGGCCTTGGAGGCTGGTGGCTGTGGCCATGCAGGCTGCAGCTCTCTACTGACATTGCAGCATTTTCTAACCTAATGGTGCCCCTGTTGCTATTGTACTGAAGCCACTGAGCTCTCATTTCAGAGAAGCAGCCCTCTTCTCTTCCAAGTTTGCTCCATATTCTTTCCCTACTCCCAGTAACACCCCTCTTGCCCCCAGTCAGATAATGACGAATACCAGTGGGGGTCAGATTTGGCATGGGGGTGAGGTGTGCATCCACTCCTGTGCTACTCCTGTACTAGGCTCAGACGTGCAGGATTTTGCTTGTGGCATATTTTATAGCCTGTATGATTATGTGCTTACAGAAAACTGTAATCTTGACGATGGTCCTTGGTAAAGTGCAGACTAGAAGTGTGCAAGAGCAAAATTTTATCAGATTAAAGCCTCCATTTATGCCCAGCTAAAGCAGAGAATCTCATCCCGTTTTATCAGAAGCATTCACCTTTGCAAAGTAGTCTCCAAAATACATAAAACACCTGACTTGTTTTGTGCCTCTGTGGTTGAGCTTCTGTTCTGGGGACATTAGGTGCTTGGAAACTATTTTGCTGTGTGGTGCTTGGTTGCTGACTGGCATTAAAGCTCGGCGGGGTAAAGCCTCACCATGGGGTGCAGGATGCTGCCCCTTGTGTCCTGGCCTGGTGCTGGGTGGGGGGAGGCAGTGTGTGTGCAGTGTGTCAGTGGGTGATGGAGATCCCCCACTGGCCCCTCTTGCCAGATGATGGTGAGGACAGGGATGGATGTGGGTGATAGTGGCAGCGAATGGAGCAGGCGAGGGGATAGCGGGTGCGTGGCGAGGATGTGGGGAGCTCACCTCAAAGGCAGGAGGGGTGTACGACTAAAGCTGTTGGTACAGGAACTGAGAAAGGCCACTAGATCAGAAACCAAAGGAGCCAGATAGTAAAAAGCCCTGAGGAAGCAAACTGTAAGCAGGAGAAAGAAAAGAAAAGAAAAAAAAAAAGAGAAACGAAAACACAGTGGAGTTGAAACAGGAGCGAGGTTGTACGGGAGAGGTTTCTACCGGTCAGGCTGGTTGTTAGTAGAGTTGGGGTCTTGCATGGTGTGCAACAAATTACTATAAATGGCCCGGACCTTTCCTCTTGTGTCTCCTTGTTTCCTATTAAAGTAGCCCTCTCTCGATGCTAGTTTCCAGGAGGAGACAGCTCTGTCTGCTCTCAAGGGCTCTCTGCCTTTACAAGGGTTTTCCCCACTGACCCCAAGTAGAGCATCTCCAGGGCAGCTGCTGAACTGCCGTGGGTTTGGTTTTATTTTTTTTTTACCTTGGTGGAGAGCTGGGATTTTATCTTCTCCATCTTGCCGGATCTTCTGAGTTGATGAAAAAACAGTGCAGCTATACTGTGAAACAATCGCCACAACCTCTCCGCCTCCCACCTTTCTGCTCCATTATGGAAATGCAAGGACACGCTGCGTCCACACGTCCCCAAGGCTGCGCCTGCCCAGGGACATCTCCACCTCCTGCATGGACACCTTCCCTCCCCAGGCCACAGCAGGTTATTCTGCAAAGTGCATGTTACCCATGCTGCATGCAGCCATGAGATACAGTTTGTTTCTCCATTTCAAATGGGCATTCCTGTATAATTAATTAACAGCTCACAGCTGAAAGGCTTTGAGTAGGGGAGGGCTGTTTCACCCCCCTGAGCACCACCATATCACTGACTGCTGCAGAGCCAAAAGCAAATGCTCCTATCTATGGACACTGTGGCTGAGAACGCAGCAAACCCACAGGGAGGGGGGAAAAGTCACCCAAAGGTGCCTCCTGGGCCGCGTGCCACCCAGACCCTGTTCTGCAGTGACTGGGGGCTGCTCACCTGCCAGGCCTCCAGCTGCTGCGAGAGGTTCACCTTCTGCTGGATGGCGTCCAGCAGCTGGCTGTTGAGGGACATCATGTCTATCTTGCACTTGGCCAGCTCCACCTCCACCGCGTTCTTCCTGGGGGAGAGCGAGAAATTGGGGCATGCGACTTTTTGTTTTTTTTTTAAAGGAAGTGTTAAACATATCCTTGAGGAGAAGTCAACAAGTCACTGGCAAGTCCCCAAATCCTAAGCTGTTCATCTCCATCGTATTCTGGACAATCTATTCATCTGAAGAGTGGGACAGAACTGTAGATATCATTACTATAAAACCAGCAGATTTCTGGTAAGCACACTATGAAGAATACAAAAAAATATTCAGATACTCTGCTGTGTAAGATAATATAGCATGCCTGGAAACACACAGGATCTACCATTAAAAATGGAGATCTAAAACGAGGTAGAATCTACATATAAATATTTTTTCCTTTTCTTCTGTTTACTAACGCATGGGAAAGGAAATGGTATGTGCTAAAAACCAAATGATCTGTGTCTGATCACTTGATCAATAAGTTGTAATATAAAACAAACAAACAAAACCCCCTCAAAGAGTACAACTCTGCTTTTAATTGGGACTTGGACTAAAGGAAGGAAGAACTGAAGGAAGAAAGTTTATCACAGCATATGCTTTTTAAGAATGGCAAACTGTTAAAGTTGTTTGATTTAAATGTTATGCTCTAAGGAAAGCTCCCAGTTTCAATGGGGTTGTGCCGGCCCTTGGGAACACCGCTGCTGCGTTTCTTTCCAGGCATTTAGTGGCCACCAAGCATGTGATGCCATGGCTGAGTTTGCCCAAAGGGCCTGAGTACTCAGTAGCCGAGATGTTCCAGCTGCTGCTGGCTAGTGGAAAGGAATTGTCCTCTAGGAAGGAGCAATGTCCTAAGCTGCCCAAGCTGGGAAATGCTGCTCTCCAGGCCAGGAGCACGCAGGTGAGCACAAACCTTAAGTTTCCAGTTAACTGCTGTGTGATGGGAAGCTGTAACATGACTTGCTGGGAACCATCTTTCCTTGCAAACATTTTCGGGAGAAATAATTGCATCTTATTAACTGTAGCTAATTCATCGCCTCCTAATAGCTCCCTTGTGCTCTCCTGCAGAAGAGCAATTTGGGAATTTGTGTTTATATTCCAGGTAGGAGTTGCCTAACACCTCCTATTATAGGATCCTATTTTCCTATTGCTTTCTGTGTTGCCAAACTTCAGCTTCAAGCTAAAAATTTTCCATGCCAGATGTCTGCCTCAGGCAGTGATTTTATTTCTGTTCAGAGTTAGGGCTTGTTTTTGGGAGGGCTTCAACAAAAGTGACTTAACCCTTGAGGTATGGGGTGGGAAGCATATCACGAGCCTCCCAGGTGGCTCACTGCCTGGGAGCAGCCTGCTCAGTCTGTGGAGGGATGTTTTCATTTCTAGCAACAAGACGCTCTTGTCTGCTTTCACTTGCAGCCACTTTCTGCTCATTAATCACCCGCCACTCGCCCGTGCGCACTTGTCATGTTCCCCTTTCTCTGGGTTCCTGCCGCTGCAGGACGGTCAGCCATAAATATTAGTGCTTTGTCCCAGCAGGGTCATTAACTGCCATGGAGAAGCTGTACCTTCCACTCCTGGCTGTAGGTCTGAGCACCTTAAATAGCCTTTTGTTGTGAAGCTCCCAGTTGCTGCTTGGATATTACCGGGGGATTTATTGCGGCGGCAGCATGTTGCCATAGCCACAGCAAAACCAGCAACCCACACGCACTGGAAATGTCAGAACCACCTCTCCGCACCCGGCAGTGCAGCTGAGATGCTCCTGATTTTTGCCGACAGATGGAGGTGTTACAGAGGACAGCAATGGGAATTTGGTAGCTGGCTACCCAGGCAAGAGCAGCATGGGTGATCGGGTCATTTAAAAAAAAGATGAAGGGATTGTGCATGCTGATTTAGCTCTCCACATCCTCAGAGGTGCAATGCGCTCATGCTCCTCCTCTTGCCAAGGGCTTGAGTATCAGATGCTTCCATAAGGAGTTGGACTGGTGGTGTCCTGGCCCATCTGCTTGTTGAAGAGATTATCAGATGTATCCTTTCTATCTAGAGCACAGGGGCATGAATATTTCTGCCCCTCTCCTTGGGGCAAAGAATGCTCAGGGCAGTGTGGCAAGCCTAAGCACAGAGCTGGGGAAGGAGGGGTATGGGGTACGGGGTAGCAAAACTGCACCGGTCTGCAAGGAGGATGGGGAAGATAAAGAGTCAAAACAGTGGGAGAACTCTGAAAGGAGAAATAGAGAATTACAGAACTGGCAACGCAAAAAAGACCCTGGAACAGGAAAGGAGAGTGCATGACCAGAGAAATGGTTTAGGGAAGAAGCCCAAGCAGGGCTGTAATGGGGATGGGCAGGAAAGCAGGGTTGTGTGTCTGGAAGAGCGAAAGAAGAAAAATATGATAAATAGGGCAGACCTAGTGTTTCCATTTGGTTCCCTGAAGTCCTTTCCTCCTTGCTGTGACTCAGACCAGCACTAGGGATGGCAAAAATGTGGTTCACAGTATTCTCCTAAATGCCCCCAATCCTGTCATGGGGCAGCTCTGGAAATCGGCATCTTCTGCCCTGATCCCAAGCTCCTGGCAGCATTTCCCAATGCCAGCAAAGCCAAAACTCACTCCATCACTTTGTAACAGCTACTGAAACTTGTGGAGGGTGGGAGAAACCCACCCAGGAGCCATCTCTGGCCAAGTCACTCCATAACTGCTAACCCAGCCTGGCTTTGGCTGTTCACACCACTTACTTGGCAATGGCCTCATCTCGGTCCCTGATGGCTTGCAGGAGCCGTTCACTTGTCTCCTTGTCTTCAGCAGTACCTCGCAGCCTGTCCCGTTCCTCCTTCAGCGTTGTCATTTCCACACTCAGCAGCGTGACCTGTGGGCAGAGGGAGGGCATGAAACCCAGGGTTGCTCAAATTCACCATGAGCTGGGGAAGAAAATGCCACATGGGCCAACCTGGCGGCTGAGCTCTCCTGCTTGTAGGAGAAGCTGTGTCTGCTGGGAAGGGGCTGTTAGTGCTGGTGCTACCCCCCATGAAATGTGGGGTTTGAGCAAGATGGGTCACTGGGACTGCTGCAGTAACATGCAGCAACAGCACTGAAAGCTGTATGGGGCATGACCCACCTGCAACTTTGCTGTCATTATAGCATCAGTGCTGAAATACTGCACCTCTCCAGGCAGTTTGTCTTGTGCATGCATCCTCTGAGTCTGCCTGTTATATTCTGATCTTTCCGGGGTTAAATTATTGCAAACATCATTTAGCAGCAAATAAGATTTTTTGGAGATGCCATTATGTCTCTTGAAGTAGTATGAAGCTGAAGACAAAGGATATGCAAATTCCCTTTCACGCCATGGAAGGTGTTACTGGCACATCTTACAATTTTAATTAGACTTTAAAATATGTGCAGAGTCTTAAATAGTCTGAGAAATGATCTATCCTTTTGGTCCTGTGCAGAGTGAGTTAATAGGGTGTGAAATCATGTAAGGATTGCATTAGCACAGCTTTGTAATATTTCATACACATTTAATTTCTTTGTCTAGGGCACACACATGCTCTGTTACGCTACTCCACCAACTGGAAACCCTTCCAGCATTTGATGCACCTCCTTTCTCTAAATGCAGCTCAGTACTGCTTGAATCCTTAAAGAAATCTTTACATAGAGGGCAGTCAAAAAGGGCTCATCACATCAACGGCATGGGAGGATCTGCCATTAGCATGGCATGGCATGGCTGGTCTGGGGCAGGGAGGAGGGTGCAAACGCACCCTGTCTTTGTGCAGAGGCTCCCCGCTGTGTGTGGGGGCTGCCAGGGAATCAGGGAGCTCTGCCTGAGCTGTGCTGTCCCACAGCCCAGCATGGGAGGCACCTCAGACCAATGATGTGATGGAGAGCAGGGGTGAGAGCTATGTGAAAGGTGCTGAGCACTGCTGAAATCCCAGGGGACAATGGATCAAAAGGCCCAAAAAACTGGGAATAGGTTTGGGGTTTTAACCTTTTTTGTTTGTGTTTCAGGCAAGAATGGGATGCCAGAGAGGGAGGAAACAGACCAGGCAGAAGGTGTAAAACCACTTTCCAGTGTAGCCAGAGGCAGGGGCGATTCCTGTCTCCACCAGCTCACCTTGGTCTCAGGCAGGAGCAATGAATGTGTGTGGTGCTACAAGGTCCCAAAAGCTGTTTAGGAGGCATTCCCCTTTTATTGTATCGATACCAGTGACAGCACAGAGGGATGCAGAAGCAGCAATGCACTGCTGCCCTGGGTGGACCAGATTTCCATGTGCATTGATTTTCTTTAGTACTGAAATGAAGACAATGTTGTCTCTTCCATGGGAGGTGAGAATAATTATTAACCTGGAGCCAGCGTGAGACTGCGTTATGGGCAAAAGCTGCGAGAGGCATGTACTTGCTGCATGAGGCTGGAGCGCTTCTCTGAGAGCAAAGTCTGCTGCACGTGTAGTTATGCGCCATCTTTCTCCATATAACACAGAGATGTGAGAAGAAAGCAGAACTGCAGTCTTCCCTTTAATCCCTAAATATTCAGAGCTTTGGTAGTCAGGGACCCCTAAAAGCAGAGACGGGTGTCCAGACTTGCGATCCAGGGTGGGTCCTCTGGCCCTTCCTGACTGGGGAGACCAGCCACAGCAAAAAGCAACCAAGTGCTGCTCCCTCCTGGTGTCCTGTCAAGGCCTCGTATGCCCGGGAGCAGTGGTAAGGAGGTGCTGCACCCAGACAAGCAGGCTGGTGTATGGATGATTGCTCAAAATCTGTGAATAAGCCTCTAATAGTCTCTGTCAGCACAGGACTGTGGCAGCATGGCCAGAGGAGCGTCTGGGCTCATGTCTCACTGGGGGCACAAGTTTGGACCCTTGAAGGTGTCTCTTTGTGCTGGTCACATCACTGAGAGGAGCTGTCCTTGGGGAAGGAGAGGTACTAGGGCTGCTCCCTTGCTGCAGTCTGCCTCTAATCAGCTCCTTTGCCAGCAAGTCTACTTCCCATCCTCGTACACATGCAGCCATCACTGCTGGGAGTATTTAATGATGCTCTCCCTCTTTTTTGTTTGGCCCCATGGTGGGAGCTCCCATAACCCTACACAAGGCTGTCAGATCCCAGGTTGTGCTGACTTGATCAACATCACTGTGTTTTCTTTTCTCTCCTCCAGAGGAGTACAGAGAAAGGGCAATACAGCACTGCTGACAAGACCAGCCAAGGGCATTAATCCCATTCCCTGCTCCAATGCAGTTGGTGTTGCACAAGCAGTTGTGCTAAAGGCTGCTTCTGTTGTAGCCTCCAGATCCCTTCCAGTGTTTGGAGGCTCATCCCATAGAGACAGGGATTGCAAAGCATCTCCTTGAGTACCTGACTCCATTTGCTGCTTTTGGCATAGGACCTCAGACACAGACGATGCTACGTTCAGTGCTGATGCAGTGTGATTCTGTGCTTTGGGTGTGGTGTTGGTTTTGGGGTTGGATCATTTGTTGATGTTGAGATTGTCTTAGCTGGTCCCTGTGCTACCTGCCATGCTGGTGCAGGTGTGAGGCTGGCCATGATTAAGATTCTCCAGGTGTGCATTTATGAGTGTTTTGTGATGCTGCTGTGGAAGGGGCCGAACCTTGCACCATGCACAGCAAAGCAGCACTGTTTTGTAAACCCAGTGGTTACATATACCCTTTACAAGGGCTTAGTGCAAACAAGGTGGGTCAGACTGGATACCTATGGGTTTCCAGTACCCCATATCAAGCAGCCTTGTACTTTGGGGTCTTCTGCTGAGAAGAATTTAAGTGTTAAAGGTTGGCTGAAAAGCAGATTGGGGGAAAGGTTTAAAGGAAGTTTGGCTGCTTGAGATGGTGTCTGGGATATGCCCCAGACAACTTGTCAAAAACTCTGATCCTAAATGCATGAAGCCTCTGCACTGGGCTTAACAGAGTCTCCCTTATCCAACCATAAGTGGTTTTGGCCCAAATCCTCCTGGGTTATTTATCATGTTGATCTCTTCTATGGAAGGTATGCCTTGGAGGATGAACACTGGTGTTACAAGACCACATGTAAGGTGTGGGAATTGCTAACCTGGTTGTGCAGTCGCTGCAGCTCCTCCAAACTCTGCCTCAGCTTCTCTCGTTCTCCCTCCATTAATTCCCTCAGGGCTCGCGAATCCTCACTTGTTCGCCTGATCTGTTCCTCTAAGGTGTCATCGTCACTTCGTCGAGAGCTCTGACAGCGGGAGAGAAATCTCTTGCTCAGATTTCACTTTAAAAAAGGCAGCTGCATTAATTTGATACTGGTTTGGGATGGGGGTTACTAGACAAGGAAACAGAAAGTGTGAATGTGACTTTGGTAGAGTTTCAGTTTTGCTCCCATATACTTCCACAGTAGAAACATGCTCAGCCAAGGGTAGTGCTTTTACACATGATGAAAAGAGCATGCAGACATGTTCTCACCTTAGCATAAGCCACATTTACAGAGACCTACTGACCACTTGGTACCATATGGCTACAGTCTCCGTGTTCGTAGACCTTTTGCAGGACTCTCTATTTTTCATTTAACAAATATAACTTCACCTCTGTGCTCAGCCTTCTTACCAGCTGCTACAGGTACTGAAACGAGGAGGGTGAGTACTCCCACGCAGGTCTGCAGTTGCAGGGTCTGCATTGTCTTCCTCACCATGGCATCTCAAATAAGTCATCCTGGCAATGTAACCAGCTTGTGGGTGATGGAAATAGGCCTGATTTGAGCCATTGCAAAAAGTGAGGTGTTTTTTCATAATTCTGCATTCCTGTGGATGCGGAGTGGTCCTCCATGCCATCTCCTCCTCCCCTGCAGCCCTGGGACCATACCCCACAAACACCGCCTTGTGCCAGCAAAACCCTTCACCTGTCTATGGATTTGAGTCTGGCAGCTTTTGCCAAGATATTTGTACCCAATGTAAATTTTCAGGGGCAGAACCTACTCACATAGGGGTTATGAAGTTTTTGTGACACTATTGCTAGTAAAGCAAGGTTAGAAAAATCCTAAGATAAATAACTTAACTGTGATGTATAAAACTATCTGCAGTATTTCCACGTTGAAAATCTAACTTACTGCAAATCTCAAAGAAAGCCTACTTTCATTAATTTTCCAGAATGACTCCCAGACCAGTGATGGTTGCATCAGCTTGGAACTTCTGGCGGTCTGACCACTGCAGGCTGAAACCCCATGTGCTGGCTTGGCTCTTGGCTGACAATTTGAGACACATTGCGCAGGCTGTGCACTGTGACAGCCCATCTCTGTGGGCCACAAGGGTTTTCTCAGAGACTGGGGACTTCAGGATCCAGGAGAAACCTGCAGCAAGCTCTGTCACCTGGGCAAGGGGACATGCAAAAGCCAAGGTCTCTCTGTGCCACCAACTTACCGTGGAGTCTGCCCCATCCAGCACATTTTGTATCAGTCTTTTCAGCTCACTGAGAGCTGCCCGTAGGCTGCCGGCTGGGACATCTTTGGCTGATGAGGTTTCTGAAGACTCATCCATGGATGAGTCTGTAGAGACTGCTGAGTCTGCGCTATCGTTTCCTCTGAGATGAGAGCAGAGATACCGCACTTGGCAATATGCTTCCCAGAGCTGCAGCCTCAGCTGGAATAAGAGAACCTGACATTAGCCTGAGAGATTAAGGCCATGGAGATCCTCCTTCCATGGTGAAGTGAGGCACGTGATTGCCAAACCTCACAAATATTTGTCTAGATTGCTATGTTGGCTTTGAAATGGATGCAGAGATTTACTTTCATATGGTCAAAAGGGTGTTGATACCAAAGATGAGACCACAACCCCAATTTTCTGGCTCTTGGATCAGCTCCAAATCCAGATCAATGCATTAAACTCCCTCTACCTCTGGGGCTGGTCATACAGGTCCATGGGCTTTCCCAGGGGCCAGAGGGCAAATACCTGTTCTCGTTCTTGTTCCAGCTCCTCTGCCTCCATGCTCTGCTCTATTTCAGATAGCAGGGACGTGCTCGTTGTGTTGAAATTTTGGAGACTTCTCTCCTCACTGAGCTCTTCTACCTTCCCCTGCAGCTGCCGGTAGGACAGCCGCACCTCCTGGAGCTCCAGCTGGCTTTGGTGCAGCTTATGAAAAAAATCAAGAAATTTGTCAAGGAAGCAGGAAAAAAAAAAAATTAGTGGAGGTGATATGGACTGGATGAATCTCTTGGTTTATGAAGGAACTGAGAGGGAGGAATGGGTGTCATGAAAGAGGGTTTCCAGCCAGGAGGAAAGTACTCTTGGCTGCTGTTGCTCTTTATGGGAGCATAATAATCTCCAAATGTCATTAGACACTGTTTAGACTCCAGAATATCCTGAAAGATAAAAATAGCAGGTTAATCAGCACTAAAATGGGGAACATGGTGAAGAAGTTGGGACTCATATAAAAAAATTTGCTGAAAACAACGCAGCAGGAAGTGAATCCAAAAAGAAAATTAATATAGATTTGTTTTTTAAAAATCCATACACGTATATAAAAAAAGGGAAAAAAGATTCAAGGCTGTTTTGGAGAGCTGAGGATCCAGTGGTTGTCAACCCACAGAAGAGAAATGAAAAAACCTTGCTCTCTACTAAGATGTCTGAAGCTATAGAGGTGCCAGCTTGCTCTCCAGGGAGCGACGTTTGGTAACACATGGCTGGGAACACCATGGGGCTTGTTGGGAAGCTATCTGAGCAGTGAGAGCTACAAGGGCAGTTACTGCCCTCTGGGACAGCAGGGTCTAAAGAAGTCCCTTCTGGAGCCAATTCTTTTGTTAAAAAATTAAGTAAAATGGACTTCAACCAGAGTTCTCTGCTTCCTTTTACATTTGCCTCATTTCCCCAGCACCCTGTTCCACTCCTTTGCTCAGATCTCCCTCCCAAGCTGCTCTTTGCTGTCAAGATGGCCCATTGTGGCTCCTGTTAGCTGTCCCTATGGGGAACACCCAGGACTTTGCTTGCTTCCATGCTTACATGAGCCATTTTATTCTTCCAGTTTTGTCTCCCAGTTCCTCATTATATTCCTGGTCAATTTTACCCCAAACCACATCTTTTACTCCATTTCCCCCCCTTCCCTGTCCCATCACTGCCTCCTCACCTGCAGGTCCTTGTCATGGCTTTGTCTCTCCAGTATGAGGACTCGGTCCTGCAGCTCCTCCACGGTTCCCTGGAGCAGGTCGTTCTCCTCCATCATGGCACTAAGGCGATGCTCCAGCTCCCGCTTTCTGTCCGTCAGCATTTTGATCTGCAGAGGAAAAGGCAGTGTCAGACTCTGCACTTTCCAGGGAGCAGAGGGGAGGGAAATCACACTCCCAAGAGAGAAACAAAACAGCAAAAAGCAGAAGTATGCACATATGTATTCTGTACCCGTATGAGAGAAACTGTAGTTCTGTGTGTGGTTTAAAGCTTAGGAAGGCTCTGCAAGGAAACTCCTCCTTCCTTAGGCTGCAGGGGCAGCTCCAAAGGGGCTGGGTGTCCATTGGCAAGAGGCCAGGGAGCAGGCAGAAATGTCCAAATGGATTAAGTGAAGACCAGCCCTGCCCACCCCTTGTACCTTAAAATTTGCAAGACTGGGCAAAACTAGTTACTTTTCCTGGCTGGTCCCCAACTGAGCATCATGGCGTTCTCTCCTGTATGGGTGCTGGAGACCACAGGGTGAGCCTGTGGGATCCTGCTCCCCACAGGGCTGTGCCACAGCACTGCCCATACACTTTTCTTAATTGCTGCATGTTCGCCAGGTCCTCACCAGGGATTTTTCTGTCTTTTTATGTGTGAAGACTCCTTTCTGTGCCATGCTTATTTTTAGTCTCCCAGTGATCGGTTGCCTTTAAAATTGGTTCATTCTTTTTAATTGTCAAGGGCAGTGATTTCAGGTGAAGAAGGACAACATGCCAAGCAAAACCTCTGTGATTCAGTTAGCTGGGAACAGTGCACAGGATGAATCAGCACTAGCCAAGGTCACTTCTTGTTTAACCAAGAAAAAGGAACCTTTTCCCAGATTAGTACACACAGGACCTCTGGGGACTGGATATGCCATTTACCAGTCCAGTATAACCCTAAATATTCCCTATGGCCTCCTTTCAATTCATGGACCATAGATAAATTCAGCAACTTCCCACTGCTTTCTTGGCCTCTTTGGGACTTTGTCTCTTTGCTGCTTTCCAGGTTGCTGCAAAAATTTGGCTGCATGAAGGGATATTAGCAAAGTGTGTGGACTTGCTATTTCTGCAGAGTAAAGGCTGCTGTAGGTATTAGACAGCTGCTCTTAGGTGACTAATGGTTTCTGAGATGTCTCTTCCCACCACCATCATGATTTGCGTGGGTTGGAGAAAAGAGATGCGAGAAAAATAACAGGTATAATACAGAGATTGTATCAAGAGTTCATATTTGGTATCCAAACCAGTAACGAACACTCCGTGAATGATGGTGTAACAGAAAAAAACATAGCTTTGCCATGGGTCCTGGGCCGTAGGAAGGGCACAGGGGGAAAGGGATTTGGAAAGCAAGAGACAGGAAGGAGGCAAGGAGGCAAGGTGAGGCATGCACAGTGACAGGCATGCATGATGACAGCAATGCACGTGCGGATGAACCCTTTCTGAGCCTCTATACTTACTTCAAGGACCTGCTGCTCCACACCAAGGGGAGGGGAAGAAAAGGTGAGGGACCAGCAGGGAGCAGGTGGGAGTGGGAGAAAAGAAGAAATTGAGAGATTTTTAAGGAAAAGCTCTTCCAGACAGCTTATAAATAAAAAAAGTGGTAGAGTAGTAGAGTTGGACATCTTCTACCCATCTGGTTCCTGCCTACATGGTCTCCAGTGACCCCCATCAGGGAAGGGAAGAGGAAGGAAGGTAATATCATTCCTGCTAATGTACCAGATCTAAAACAGGCAGGGACTCCTTGCTTTCCCACGTGCGTGGCTCAGAGGCAGGAGAGGATTGCTCCTTTCTCTACAAGCATAAGAAACAGAAAAAAAATCCCTTGTAGACCTTCCCACCATGCCCCAGAGTTTAATCTGTACTGGGCAGCAGCACTGCAAGAGCACAGTCATGGTTTAGCTCCTGGAAGATCCTTCTCATCCATTCATTTTGCAGGCATGCTTGTGGCCAAGGCAGCAGTGGAAGCTGGCCCTTGCCATCCCAGCCAGCCCTGGGTTGCAGCAAAAATCCTCACTGGGGAGTCCTTTGCCCCACAGCTACCATCCTTCTCTTTGTTTGCTCCAAGCAGCAGGTTTTCTTTACCCAGTTCAGTGGCATTTATTATACAAGTTAAAACAGTCTTGGCCACTTTTTGAAGGAGTGAGGCCAAGCGCAGGTGACTCACCTCTGCCTGGAGGCTCTCCAGCCGCACGATGTGTTGGCTGCTGGATGAATTCTTCTCCCGAAAGTCCTCCCGGAGGGTGTGGACCTGCAGGGAGAGCTGCCGCTCCACCTCTGATGCCTGCAAGGAGACACCAGCTGGCGTTACGCTGGGGGGTCGTCCCATAGACGGAAAGCAGTTATCTCCTCCTGCCCATGGGAGGATCTGCCCCAATGTGACTTCTGCACAAGCCCTAGTTTTGGCAAAAACCCTGAAGCCTGCAGAGTCTGGACAAGGAAAAAGCTCATCCTGGGCGGACATTTCGGAGAGCAGCCCTTTAGACCTTGTTGATTTTCCCCTGAGGCAGCCAAAGGGACACAGCCCATAACTTTCTTCCATTGCAAACTAGCATGATAACTCCCATGCTCTATAGGGAATTTAGTTTTCCTCAAAAATAGTAGCCTGATCAGGGTTGAGGAGGAGACCAGGCCACTCACAAAGGCAGAGGGGAGGCAATCTCCATAGCCCCCACGAAACACTGCTATTAAATTTACATTTTCTAAACCTCTGAACATCTTTGGCACAACTGTAAAATAACAAGTGCTCTTTGCCTCTGATTTCTGGCTCCTGTCAGGGCCAGATGGAGAAGCATCCGCTCCACCTGACTGTCGGTGCAGGATCGCTGGGCTTGGCCTTCTTTCCCATTTTGAAGAAGGGATGCCCCATTTATGCGGGGTGGTTTGAGGACAGTGGAAAGGCCATTCCTACCTGCGGGATTCAGGTTGCAGACAGCCTCTATAAATGACAGTTTAGACATGTTAACTACTCTCCAGACAGCTTTATGGCTAATTTTTATGTGGTGAACACACTTGTTTAGGCTTGTAAGAGAACATAAAGTTTTTATCACAAATCCCTAATGAGACAGCACAAATGGATGGTTTTCTATTTAATTAGCCTCCATCAGGTTCCATTACACTTAGGCACAGATCTCCCCCTCCAGCAGATTAGCTGGAATTGAATTGATCCCCCTCAAGAGGTGGCAATTCTCTCCTGCTCGGGACATAGACAGAGCTGTGTGTCCAACGGCAGATGCCACCAGCGGCCGCAGTGCCTTAGACAGGAAGGTGAGATGGGAGGGAGGGATGGGGGCAAGAGGAGAAAACCTGCATTGGGGTCAGCGGCTGTGTGCAGGATTGGGAGTGCATCCTTACGTCTGGCAAATGTGGGTCAGGATTTGACCCAGGGTACTCTGGCTGACATGGAGTCCAAGGCAGCAGCTCCACCAAAGGGTGCAATGACTTTGCTCTAGCAGCTTGTGACCTAAGGAATGAACACAACAGACCCAGCCTGAGCTGCCCACAAAGGCAACACTACCCCATTTTAAAAATGGTCCCTTATTTTGCACAATCTGCAGCAAAATAATCCAAATCAGAAGTGAGGTAAAAGGCTGTTCCAGCTCCATCGAGTGGAGGAAACTGTGGTTGCCCACAATGCTGCTTGCTTGCAGGGGCAGCAGAAGATAGAAGCGTGGCCACCAAAATCAGCCAGGCTCTGACCACTGGCTTCTGGAATGAGAAATGGTTTCCAACAATAAGAAATAATCTTGTCTACTAATTGGGTTTTAGTTCTCTTCTTATCCTGGATTAGCATTAACTGGTCTTTTTCCCTTCTTTAAAGCCTCACATCAGAGGCCTTTGTATATCGCCCTCACCTCATTTATTTAACAAAGCTTCCTTGCACAGGCAGAGTACACAAAATATAATGATAGCACAGCACTATAGGAAGGGGCTGGTTATTTTTCTTCCCGTAAGCAGCTATAGATTTCAAAGCATCCTGAGCAGCTATTAATTGGTGACACTAAAGAAGATGGATGGATTGTGCTTTTTTTGAATGATTCACTTGCTTTTGTAAAGACTGCTGAAACATCTTCATGCTGAAATACTCCACAGAAGCTATCAAGGATGAAAAAGCACCAGATAAAAAGCACCAAAGGATTTTGCCTGCAAGATGCTGACCACAAAGGAGCACAAGTGGTACCAGATGAGATGACACTGCTATTTAACGGTTAACTGTATAACATAATTTATGTGCTAGAACAAGTCTATGTACAGACAGTGTAAATGTACAATATAGCAGTAAGAAACGAGGGAGTGTTAATGGCATTGTAAAAATCCCTGGTAAGACAATATATAGCTGCTGTTGCTAGTTCTGGTCCCCATGCTCATACTGGAGCAGGTGAAGGGATGGGCTGCAAGGGTGATCCAGGTTGTGGAGAGTCTGTTATATGAAAGGAGACTAAAAAAGGATGGCTTGTTTCATCTTGTGCAATGAATGCTGAGAGAGAACTCCCTATAAATACATCACGGATAAGCACACAGAAGGGAGAAGCGCTATTTAAGCAGAAGCACAATTTTGGCATAAAAAATGATGTGAATAAACTGGATAAGAGTATATTAAGGCTGTGAATAGGAAGATTTCTACATTTCCAAGGAGCTGCAGTACAATTCCTCCTCCTGCACCGTTACAGTAGGAGAAATGGTTGCAAAAATTAATTTTGTGATGGAACTGGATCACTTTATCATGCAGTTTCTTTCAGAGGGCTGCCTATGACAGAAGGGAAATGAATTGACCTCAAAGGTCCTTTCTGGTACTAGACTGCTTGCAGGACTGTAAGATTTGTATTCACCAGTTTTAAATCATCATCTGGAATTTATCTACTTGCTGCCCAGCTTACATGCTCACACATCTTATTCCTGCAGTTATAGCCCGCATGGAGGGAAGAAAGGATTCACTTACTGTTAGCATTCAGAGCCCTAAAGCAGACAGGATGTTACAGTGTCACCTCAGCGTACACCATTCACATCCTATCTCATGCAGCAGAGAAAAGTAAAAACAATACCTTCTTTAGCCACATACAGTGCAGAACACTCTCAGATCAGCTGTTTAACAGAAGTAAACAGAAATAACTGTATCATGTGTTTCCCTCCACAGGAGAACGAGGAAAAGTCTTCATCCAGTTCTTCTAGACAGGGAAATGGCTGATACCTTTAGCCTTACCTTTGCAAAGATTTGATTTTTCATAGGCATGTGTCAGAATCTTCTGAGCTGAACTCTGATCGTGGAAACCCCCTTTTCATGCTACATTTATTTCAGAGGTTCTTAATACTGCTGCCAAACTACCCTTTCTAATTGATTATAAAGTCTAGATTTTAACATCCATTTGCATTTTCATTATTTTATGGAAAGCCACCTTGACCGTGTCAAGTATTTGTCAGGCTTTATGGCGTATTTTCATATGGCGTCTACTTGGGTCCTCCACACTGCTGTACATGCGTGCATGTATACACATGTGTTTTAAACCATGAGCTCACTACTGATTACTTCTAACATGCTCTTTTACTTAGTGTCATCAGAAGATGTAACCTTCTACCTAAATTTTCCCTTTATTGCTCAAATAAGCTATGGCTTTTGTTGAATTGAAACCAGTTTCTTCTGCCTCAGCCAGTCTGGCTCTACTCTCATTATGCAAACTGTAGGGCTGTCTTTTCCCCATCAGTGTTTTCCTAAACATTGAAAGCTAAAACCTTTTGTGGTTACATCAATCATTTAGCGATGCATTGATTTTGCTAGAGAGAAGTAATATTCTTTCCAGAAAGGCAGACATATATCGCCCAACATCATAGTTTTGCTCTGTAGTTAAGAAGGAATTAATTTCCTGGGTATAGGCAAATTAGCCAACACAGCCACCAGGCAGAGTTTGAAACATATCTGCAAAAGCATAGACATCAATTCACAATTAGATATATTCAATCAAGTGTGAGATTTGTTTTCTGGACTTCAGGCAAGGTTTAGATGAGATTTGGGCAGTGCAAGAAGAAAGGAAGAGCAGGAGGACATTTTGGCCTCTGCTCTAATTAAGGGCTTTTTTTTTGTTGCAAACCTGATTAAGTTTCTCTCATGATTAATTCTAAAGTGCTAAAATACACAAAACTGTGTAGATATTTGGGAGAAAAATAAGGCTTGCCAGTTACAATAACTCTGAGAATTTTAACATCTGGAATATATGAGCAATAAATAAATTAAATATACGTAAATAAATTGGAGCACTGACGCTCCTGTGAAGAGGGGATCTTTGATGTTTGGGATGGACTGTGAGAAATGAATGGCCTGTAGGTCAGTCTCATTCAGAAAAAACCCTTTTTTGGGGGAAGATTTGCTAAATAAAACTAACTGCATACAAAACATCCAGTGATAAGTCATGTCAGAAAGAAAAGGAGAATGGAAAAAGTTTAATAGACTGTAGCTGGGTGAAGAAACCAATGTTTCCATATGATTTACTTCTACAAACAATATGATTCAAATTTAACAAAGGATATTGAAGATTTTCTTGCCTAAAATAGCTAAGAAAGAGAAGTCCTAGTTAGTGCTAAATTTGTACCACTCAGGAGATTGTGTTATCCCTTTTATTAATTTGCTAATAGCTGAGTTCAAGGGACTCCCCGTTCCCACTGTGGTACCATTAACACTTCAAACCAGTAATAGCTGCCTCCCCTGGCTTCAGGTTCCTGGATTTTCAGCTCTTCTCTGGGAGGAAAATATATTTGGCTACTGAAACGCAAGCAAAGGAGGAAACAACAAACATCCTGCATTAGAATAATAATTAAAAAAAAAATACATTAATCTGGCTGCTGAGGGAAACCCCAGAGGACTGGGATTGCTGCCCCGCCACCGCAGCCAGCACCCCAGCATGCTGGTGCCCACCGGCTGTGGCGGGAAGCCTGGTTTTCTGGGCTACCCACCCATGCCAAGAAAGCAGTGAGGCCATGGCTATTTTTGAGCCCTTGGCACGCTGGCACCATAAGCAACCATCTGTATTTTGCATACCTGGAGGTTGCCCAGTTTAGGAATCTTTGAGAGATTTTTACCAAAGGTTTAAATTCAGGTCAACTTTAAATTGTTATGTCTATCCAGGAAAGTGCTTACATAATAACGACGCTTGCTGTTCGTCACCTTTTTGAGGGCTTCAGTCTGCATTTGCTGATTTATGTGCATGGAGGAGGGATTCCCTGACAGACAGCCCCTGCGTCCCAGCACCCTCAGCCCTGGTATGGCAACACCACCGCACGTGTGGAGAAGAGCAATGGCCCTGTGATGCGTTGGCCAGATGCCCACCCAGCCACCCTCTCACTCCCCCTCCTCAACAAGGCGGGGAGAAAATAAGATGAAAAAAGCTCACAGGTTGAGATAAAGACAGGGAGATCACTTACACAAATTCAGGGGAGTTTGAAGTAAAAACAGTGACTGGGAGATGTAATGGCAAAGCTCGGACTGGCCATTGCCAGGGACTAGATTAAATAGTGGGGATTTTTTTGTTGTTGTAAAGCAATGAAGGGACAAGGGGTGGAGCTGTACCGACTGTGTATATTGCCCACCCTTGCAGTGCTGTGACAATGCAACTTCGATTTTGGTGCGAGGAGATTTTTTTTTTTGTGGTTGATGTCATCACTGAAGTTTGTGAAGGGTGTGTGACGAGTGCGTATTTTAATGACAATTCTTAAATACGCATTTCACCGAGGCAAGGGGTAGAATTTATTGTGTCTAGGTGTCCAGGCACTGGCAGCAGGGCTACAGGGACCTCTCTGAGTTGAGGCCGGGGCTGGCCCATGGATATGGACATGCCCTGGACACAGCTGATTCCAGCCAGTTCTGCAGCAGCTCCACTGCAGGGCACTGCTGAGCCCCTCAGCAATGCCAGTGACGCCTCTGGAAAAATGTACTTGAGAAAGGACAAAACACTGTCTGGCAGTGACAAGTGAGGTAAAAAGTGTGAGAAACAGCCCCGTGAGCACCAAGGTTGAAGGAGGAGGAGGAGGGGGACCTGGCTAAGCCTTCTCTGGAGGGCCTCTTCCCACCGCTCCCCAGTGCAGCGCAGGACATTGGGGCTGGGGAGTGTTGTGCATCATGGCCAGGGCCAGCATTGTCCCCACTTCTGCCAAATGATGTGGTGGGGCTGAATCATCCCCTCCTTGCCTCATCCCTTACTCTGCTACCACCCAGATGTGAGGAAATTTAACTACACAAAATATATTGCAGCTTGGTCCTGGTGTGAGAGCTGTCACTGCCTGGAGAAGTTGCGTGGAAAAATGAGAATTCAGGAAACCTGCAACACTTCCAAAATATTTTCATTGTAAACATCCAATAGAGACCATTAACATTGATCCCATGGGATATTTTTAGAAAAAAATGGATTTTTAAGACTGTAAAAGTGCTAGGATAGTGCTATATAATATATACCTATTATATATCCAGTAGCTATAAACAGCCTGTCAGGTAGATTAAATACCAGTAGCCAGAGTGAGTATACCTGCTCAGCTTTCGCAGGTAGGATTTACTTCCTGACACAGGTTTCTTTCTGCTCAGGAACCATCTCTGCAACCTGCCATAGCACCCGTCAGCCCCTCCCTGGTGTTCCTCTTGGTTTTGACCCCCAGCTGACTGCTGCTTCATTTAGGTAAGATGTGTGAGGCGGCCACGGTAGGGACATGCAGCGTCCAGCCTGAGGTATGCTCACTGGGGCCTGGCACTGAAGTCAAACATCTGTGTGAAATTGTGAGCTGGATGTTGCACACTCTCTCCCTGTCTCTGTCACCTTTTTCAGCGCAATTCAGGCAAACTACTTTGTATGTGGCATTTGGTGCCTTTGTACCACACATCTTCACACTCAGCTATCTGCAATGGTACCTGCAGGTCTCCTCCTGGTTATTCCTTCTCTCTTCTATTCAGAGGATCCAATAAATCCATATCTGCTTAGACAGATGGGTTTGATTTTGTGGCACACTGCCTGACCTCCTTTGTTATAGCTGTACAGGCTGACGAGCCCTCCCTTCAGTGGGAAACAGGCTGATGTTGTAGAGCATGGGCCAGCTAGATTGGTTGGGGCATCCTATACTGACAACAGAGCAGGTGGACAAAAGAGGAAACAAATGAGCATTTTTTTTAGAACAAAATGGACTTGTCAAGAAAAAAGGGAATCAAAGATCTAAAGGATGAGGATCCTTAATTGCCAAAGCAAGGAGTCTGAGTAATGGAGAAGAGGCACTGGAGTTACTCTTTTATAAGCATCAGGCTCGGGACACGTTACTGATGGGAAAAGCCTCATGGCTGTAGCATTAAACCTAGTCAGAGAGGATTCCGTGAGACAAAGGACAGCAGTGGCATCTTATGCTAAGATCTGCACTACTTGCACAGTTGTGACATTTTGGAAATATGATACTTTATTGTTCACTTCAAAGTTTAAATGCTTTGCTGCAGATCTGTTCCCCCTTCCCTTCTGTAGGACAAGTACGAAATGCTTAGTGTGTCCTTTGACCTCACTCCTATTTACCTGAGTTTTAAAACAAAACAAACCAAGAATGTGAGTAGTTTCCTCTCAACACACCCCAGTGGGCTCTTGTGGCTGGCAATGAGTTAATGCTGCATCAGCTCAGATGCCTCACACCTGAGAGGCAGAGGCCAGTGGGGGAGCTGGCTATAAAAGAGAGCAGGGATTAGCTAGGCTTGTACCTGTTTGTTGAGGTGAGGAAGTGTTGTTAGAGTAGAGATGTTTTGCTCCTTGGTGGAAACCTCCATAAAACCTGAACCTGTTCAGCCTGAAGCTGGATTGCCTGTTTTGGCAGGTGAAGCGCATATGTTGGCTGACTTTGGTTGTTTCCCATGTTTCACAAGGCTGGAGGGCTAGAAGTGCTGCTAGAGATAACTGCTGTTAACTCAGATACACTAAGGTACTGCTCCTTTTTTCTTTCCAAGTGTCCTTGAAAAATCCTTTTAATAGGGATAGTGAACTTTTGCTGCATCACTAAGCAAAGCATGAAAGAGCAGGTAGTCGGGGCTTTCCTGGCAATGTAATTGTTATTTTTTTTTCCTCTCCTTCCTATAAAGCTAGCTGATATATGTGAACCAGTTTGCAAGGCAAACATTTGAATGCAAAGAGCTTAGGGGAATGAATGCAAAATGGTGGTCTTCATATTTTTTTTTCTTCAGTAAGTGCTCAGGTAACTGTTTGGCTGAGGCCAAAGCCCATTAGCTTAGGCTAAATCATCTTACAGGATTTGGAACTGCTGTTTAGAGCAGAAGCACAGACAATTGCATGCCATATGGAGGCAACTCTAGCTGAGTGTAATGTCTCTAGGTTCATTGTTTGAATGAAAGAAGTAGCTTCAGGAGTGGATGTGGGTTGCACACATATTTTAGGAGGTGCTTAAACACAAGCCTCCCTTTCTTTTGGTGGTTTATTCTTGACCTAAGCATTTGGCTCTTCTGGAGAGGAAAACAGTGTGTGGAAAAATGAGTCAGCCCGCTTCCTGTGGGAGGGACTGCCAGAGGCCCGCTGCTTTGAATGCTGCAATAAATTAGCACTGGAGATAACTCAGAGGACAAAGTGTGCCTGGAGGACACACAGTGCTAAGTAGTGCACGCAATGGCTCTTGCTCTTTCTATGCAAATTCTGCTTGTAGAAGAAATGTGGGAGCTGACACAGCCTTGCACAGTGGCTCCCAGGGCTGGTGTCTGTTGCAGGGCTCTGAATGGGGAGCTGAATACAGGGCTTGTTGGCAGCAACTTGGCTCCTAGTGGTTGAGAAGGAATAGGGTAATAAAGTGTAACTCTAGCAGGCTCTTCTAGTTCTGTGTAGATGCTGCACGTGACCTTGAAGCATTTGTTCCTCTGCATTTTAGTTACCTATTTGTAAATGGAAGCAGAAAGACTTATGGCTTAAATAATCAAGTCTGGTGATGCTAAAATGGAACTGAGAGGAACCACCACATCAATTTCAGAGGAGCATAGCTTGGGCCCAGTGTGTTGCAAGGGAGTTTGGGACCTTCAGGTTAAAGTCTGTCGTGTGTGTGTGTGTCCCACCGTGTAAGACTGCAGTTTCTGAAGTTTTGCCTTGGCCTAGCAGAGGGAGCTGGTACAGTCTGAAAGCTGGATGGTCTGTGTTTTGCATCAGTAAGTTCAGTCATCTGCTCTCCTAGATAACTTCTAATGCATGTTTAACTTCCATGAAGATGTTATTTTTCTCTGTCAAAAGGCATATTAATTTTAATAGAATATTTTGACCAAGTTACCTTTGTGGGTTTTTAATCCAGATTTTTTGAGCTCAGTCTGACTTTTCTACTTGAGCTAAAGGATGAAAAATATTTATTCTAGTAAACTTCTAGTGAGCCATAAGCGTGAGTCAGATGAAATACAAAAATGCCTGACTAGTCTGGAAACATGAAGACTTAACATGGTCATTAAAACCTTTTGAAAAAAGAAGTTTGTGATGGTGGAAGTGAAGAGAAATGTAACATATCCTCCTGCTCCGAGAGGCTTTGCTGTCTTCCACTGGTAGTCAGAAGTCAGGACAGCCAACCTCCATTCTTGAATTTATTTTTTTATGAATTTGTTTTAGTCTAAGATTTTAAACCTGGAGGTGTTCAAACTCAAATGTCTGTGCCTGGAAGCAAGACAAAATAATTAAGCTTCTTGCAGTCTCTTACTCTGGCTTTAAGCACTCTATCTCCTTTATTTCAGAGAAAATGAATTGAGTTCTGTTGGGGATATCTAATATGTGATGGCAGGCTAGTAGCTCTGCCTGCTCTTGCAATCTTCATCTATACACCCTGTTAAGCTCAGAATATACTCTTTTAGGATTTAGTAGTAATATACAAACAAAAAGTTTTCCAATATATCTAGACCTGATGCTCAAATTTGCACTTACAAACACATCTGAGTGCACAAAAATACTGGTGTCCATTCCCATACATGTGAAATGAGTGGATGCCAAAAAAGATGGGGCAAAACTCACGGAGTTAGCTTAAAATATATTAATCTCTTTCAAGAAGCCTTCAGACAGGAATAGAGAAAACATTTCTCTGAAGTGTGGATATATATTTAAACTTTGTAGATTGACCTGGGAGATGTTTTCTTAGCTTTTAAATCCCTGCCAAGCCTGACTCCCAATAACTTCCATCAGGCTGTTTCTTAAAAACAGTACTGATGTGTTTGCTCGTTTCTTTCACAACTTAATTTATCAAGTTCAAAACCCAGACGAGGAAGAGCTAAGAAATCTTTTTTTGTGGAGTTTCGCTTGACTAAAGCAAGATAGAAGATCTTCTGTGCAGAAGACTTATTTCTCGTAGCTGATGCAGTTAAACTTGTGGCTGCTTTCCCTAGAAAAATAAGGGAACCCAAACCCTGTAGTGAATATTGGCCAGGATGGGAGCTACAGATTCAAACTGTTCCATTAAAGTGTTCTCTTCACTAAATATTATTAGCACTGATAGGTGCAGTAGGGTCGTAAATGAAGGTGAGGGCTGTAAAAATGAGCAAGTGCATCACAAAGTTTTTTTGGGGAAAAACCCCATATGGAAACATGTCACAATTGCAATGTTTAAATAAAAAGGTCCAAATTTACTTTCTTGAAGGATTGTTCTGGAGCTGTTAGGTAACATTTTACTTAAAAATATTTCTTGGTCAGCTAGTATTTGATCTGTCTTTCTAAACACAACAGAACTGTGCTGGATAGATGCAGACAAAAAGCTTCTAGAGGTACCATTAACTTAGCAATACTTCTTCCTGTACTTCAGCAGCCTCCAGCTATTCCTGAGTTGTTCTCCCTTGTTGGCAGCATGAAAAGATCTGTTTGGAGCATAAGGTCTTTGGAGCAGACTTTGAGCACAAGGCAGACCTTGCTCTTGGTGATTGCTGACAAAAGATAATTACAGTGTGTTAGTAATAACATCCGAGCACTCTGATCTGCTGAAGTCGAATACAGATCTATACTTTGTGCATTACCATATGTAGTAAGTATGTGAACACTTGTCTCCTCTCAGCCCACCTTTGCTCTGTTTCCACTAAGGTTCAGCTTATGACTCAGTGCAGCAGATGCTTGAACACAGAAGTACTTGTTTACCTCTTTGTGCGGTGCCACAGATGTAAGCACTAAGGGGATTAGGTCTTTAAGTCATAGATCCTCAGGACAGGGGCTTGGCCTTCAGAGCAGTCTGCACCCCAACAGTGGTATGTGGAGGCAAATATGTAATAGCAACTTCTAGCATGAGCCAGAGGTGCTAAATTAAGCCACAGCAGGTGTATTCAAAGTTGAGGGTAAGTCTTCCAAACAACACCTGCAGCAGCTTTTGGGAAGCTGCTGAGCACTTCTGTAAGTGGCCAGATCTTATGCATGTGTCAGCCTGGCAGGTGAGGTGCTCCCCTGAGGAGACTGCACGGGTGTTGCTGTGGCCAGAGTCTCTGGATGATGGGAGGGTCCAGAAATAAGAATTTAGATCTCTCCTTGGAGCCTTGTCCTCCTACAATCTAGCTTTTAAAAAGTTCTTCCATGAATTTATTTGAATAACAGCTTTTGGCAAACTCGCTGGTATTTTGATGCTTTAAGTCCTACAAAAAGCTGTGCTTGAAAATAAAAAATAAAGCAAGTAGACGTGGACATCAAACTTAGCTGAAAAAGAAGGCAGGTACAGCACATACTGTAGGATGGTGTATAAAATATACTATGCTCTGCCAAATCATACACATGCAGCGGAATGCATTATCAGGGACTGGGAAGAGCCCCTCTCTGTATGAGTTTCAGGCTTTGGTGCATCTGTGAATATCATTTAGTGTAAAGGATGGGTGGCCCTGTATGGGGAAGCCACCTCAGTCACAAACCTTTCATGTATTCAGTTATTTTTCTGATGGAGGAGAGGTGGAGTGCTGTCAGAAGGAAAAGAAAAACCCTGTTGTAGCAACATCCCAACAGCTGTGTTAGAGACCACAGAAAGTGTTGCAGACAAAGGCTCTGTACTTGGCTGTGGGCAGCAAATTTGGCGCACACATGCTATACTTAGACTTGCACCTATAGCAAAACCTTGGGTATATTTGCAAATAAAATTTGTGTATTTGCGACTGTAGGTCAGGCATCATTGAACTGAAAGCCCTTTCCCCCCAGTCTGAGATGCTGCTTAGAGTGATAAGACATTCAGGCTGTGGGTTTTTTTTGTACTGAGGCTGTTGCATTCTGACAACTGACCCCACACAGACACAGCAAGCTTGTGGTGAGCCTTGACTGGGGCATGCAGCAGAGAGCAGGTGCCAGGCAGATGTGGGGACTGGGGGTGATCTGCAGCCCAGGTTTGTGCAACGAAGCCATGAGGCTGCCTGCAAACCAACGCTGGGGTGTGGAGACCTGTAAGCACTGCATGGGATCTTAGATTGGGAAACGCTGTACTGACAGATGCTGAGAGAATTAGCAGCCTGTCCTGAGTGTCTGATGCTGAGAAAAGATGTTTTTTCCCTGGTGGCTGAAGGTTTGATGGCTGAGGCTTTCTTTGGAAAGAAGTAGCATCCTTGATAAACCAGATAAACAGAGAAAGGGAATCATGCTTCCCTCCACCAAAGTTCCCTATTTCACCCTCAAGGATTTGTCATGGAGGGGCAGAGTGTGTAAAGGCCTATGGGTGCCCTTTGGGAGAAAGGGGAGATGATGGGCAAAATGATGTTGTTTTTGGCTCTGGTGCTTTTAAGGAAATGTCGGTACTGATGACTTCCACGTAGCCTGTGTATGTGCTTTCTGGCCCTAACTAGGTAAGAGGAGACCAACTAAAGTACACCAAGTAAAACACAACAAAAGTGGTGTGGCAGTGGTTGTTCTTCAGCTTCAAAGTCTCCCTGACATGTTACTGGGTTTGTGGAGCATGCTTCATTTTGAAAGCCCTGTTTGAGTGTGCTCATACTTTAACTGTGGGAACTTTCATTACTTTCCAGTTTTGTTCTTTTATCACTTCAGCAAAGAGGGTTGCCTTGCATGAGTGTGTGTGGATTATCCTGCACTTGAGCATGGGCTGATCTACTGCTCCAGTTCTTGTGCTACTACAGTAGGATTTTAAACTGGGATCTTCCCTAGCACTGCTGCATATAAATGATTAACTTTCTCTTCCTCTTGCTGCCTGAAAGCAAGAATAATGTGATCAGTAACAAAGGAGATCATAGTATTCTGCTTCCAGCAGTTTGTATTCCTCCTGCTGTTGTAGCTGAATTTCTTTATGTGAACAAGCCTGTGGTAGGAATACTAAATCTACTGAGTGCTTGCTGTGTGCAGGAGTGTTCTAAAACGGTGTCGCCCAAAACTTCTGCCAGTACATAGGCATGTGAGTTAAGACTTTTATCCTATCTGTGCTAAAAATCACCTGCCTTAAGCCACTAACACCTTTTCCCCCTCCTGTCTTGCACGTGATGAGGTATGTGCTGGAGTTGGCAGATGGCTGGGGAGCAAAGAGGTCCACAGAAGCATGCAAAGAAACCATGTTGCTTCATTGCTAACCAGCTTGTGCCAAGACTTGGATTTTCTTCTGCCTGTCACTACCCTGCCTACACTGGCTTCCCCATCACCCCTTGGCTTGGCTGTTTTGTGACCTACATCCTGGAACAAGCTTGGAGACCTTTATTCCCTTCTGTCTCTCAGCTCTCTCTAGGTGATTAGTCTAATAGGTATCAGCCATGACACATTGTTGAAGTCATATAGACACAATGCTGTGCCAGATTTTTGTTTGCTTAATTACAGAAATACTTTTATTTCTGCTGTAGTGTGTCTGGTTTTTCTTTTGCTTCTGAGGCTGGTGCTTCTTTTAGTCTCCTTTCCTTGGCTCTGCTCAAATATTATCTTTTTTTGTTCTGTTGAATTAGAGCAGATCTCAAGCTGGAACATTATGAAGACTCAAATGGACTGACAAAGGAACAAGTAGTTTAACCATATCACTTGTGCACCACAGGCTGTTTGTTATCACTTACACACTCTAACCCTTAACACTTAGTTATAACGCAGTGCTGCTTGGCTCCCTGCACTGGCACACTCTGCTTTTCCTACATGGGGACAGGTCTCACCTGTGTGATGTTAGTGTCATGTGTGGCAAAAGCCTGCTCTGGGTGTCCAGGCAAGCCAAATGGTGTACCAAGGGACAAACAACTTCTTCCTCACCAGGCCCAAACATGGTATGGAGCAGAGAAATGCTCCACTTGAAGAAAGCTTGTGGTCTTGGGGCTGTGCCTCCTTGGCTTGGTCATCTCTGCTTGAGCAGTGGGGAGGAGTGGGGCATGAGGGTGCAGCCCTCTGCTTGCTCAGAGGCAGAGAGTCTCAGTACAACTGGTGTCAGAAAGTATGTACATGGATTTCAAGTGTTGACCTGAATCCAGGCTAGTTTTCAGAAATTAATAGGTTAAAGTGTAGCATAAGTTTGAGCTCTTGCAGGAATTCGGAATTTCTCAGTGTGATCCCCACTGGCGCCAAGGGACAAAGGAGATAAAGATATTAGAGCCCAAGTTTTCAGCACAAGCCTTCTCTTAAGTACTGATTCAAAATGTAGCTTTACTTGACAAGCTGTGAAATGCCAAGTATATCCACATGTCTCAAATTTACTTGTTTGGAGGACAAGACAAATACTACCACTTAAAAAGCTCCGTATTAGTTTTCATCCTTACTCAGGTTTGCTAAAAGGTTCTTGGATTTAATATTGTTTATGGCAATGTTTTAACACTGCCAGGAAAGAAGAGTATTTGGCCAGGTCTCTTCATAGGGTAGGAATTTACATGAGGGTTATAAGGCTCATTGGGGCTAATCCCTGCTAGCATTATACATCATCTGACAGTTGCCAAGGAGACAAGGATAATCTCAGTGAGACAAGATATGTGAGAAGGGTATTTATGGACATTTGCCTAATGATGCTGGTGGAATGCACCAAAAAGTGATTATTTGAGTGCCTTTGAAGTACTGCCTCTTCTGTGGTGAATATGGGAGACTTGGTACACAAGCAAAAAAATTCTCTGTGATATTAAAGCAGCAGCAACTTGGTCTTGATGTTTTCAACTTAACCTTCAGTGGCCTCATCCACTGTTCTGCAAAGGGGCAGACAAGGCTTTCGCAGTGTTGCGAGATGGCTGCCCATCTGTCTGCACTCTGCGGCATCAGCAGGCTGCGTAAGTATAAACAAGCCATTTTAGTCTGTGGTGCTGACACAGGCTTAATGAAATCTGTCCACTTTGCATGCTTGAAATATGAGCAGGTGCCTCATGCAAATGTCTTGTATGCCATGTGAGGGGAGAGAAGAGTAGAGGGGGTATATTTGTACATATATATATCCAGGCATAGAGGTGTGTTTTGGCAATGGCTTTCCAGCATAACCAGCTGTTTCCTCCTTCCCTGTCCCCAGGGTGAGCCCAGTTGCACCACACCCAGCTGGCTCTGGGTGCTTATGTCACATTCCCTGAGCTGTGGGAAGGGTTAACATCATGGGCTACTTGATATGTGAGTCTGAACAGGCATTTTGGTCAGATTAGGCTGTTTTCCCTGACCTGGGGTGGCTTATAGCTCTCCTTAGGGAGATTAAAAGAAGCAAGAGAGCTAATATGTTCATTTGAACAAGTTCATGCTTGGAAAGACTTCTGCATCATCTATTTCACATAGCAAAATATTTTCTTGGCGGTGTGCTCCCTGCCCATGAGAAGGGGCAGAGATTGATGGAGGAGGCCAGTATCTGGGACCAGGAGCACTAAAGTTGTGTGGTCTGGAACTGTCCCACACTGGGGCAAATCTTCCCTTCCCGTATTGAGGTGAGGCAGTGACCTGTAATGAAGGGAGAAAGGCTGCCTGTCTCCGTCCCTCTCCCCCAACTTGACCTTCTTAGTTTGTGGTACTGTCTCTGGATGGAGGATTATGAAGGATGGGAAGACAGAGAGAATTTCCCAAGTTTTCAAAGCCTGATGCAAATGACTCCTATGAAAGGATGGAGCTGCTGAGAGCCAGCCTGCAGCTGATGGGCTGTCTTGTGGTGCCAGAGTTAATCTTGGTAAGCAGCTCTGAGCTGCTGGGTTGGGTAATGCCTGGAATGGAGGATGCCTCTTTAAATGAAGCAAATCAACCTGTTAATCCTCTGTAGTTGGGCTTTGAGGAGTTGTTTTAGATTGTAGCCACTGATTTGTACAATCTCGGAGGTTTCTGTAGTGGCACCTGCCTCCCCTCCAGGGGGTTCAAAGTAAAATGGTGCTTGGCCTATCTATTCCAGCCAGTCAAGAAAACTGCTTGTGAGCAATGTTTCTGCCTGCCTCCAGTCCTGCTCTTAAATGGCACCATTCTCTATTTGCTTGTTTTGGGGTCTGTGTCTAGCACGGGCTCCATGTGAAGGCAGGGTGCTGCCTGGGAGATCTTGAGGTACTTGCTTTTACTTAGCTTTAAAAGCACCAGGGATATGCAATTGCATCTGGCAGGAAAAAATTAATGTTCTTCCCAAGTGTGTATTATCCCTTCCCACCTCTCCCTGTGGGCTGAGCTCTTCCTCCATGCCATGAAGACAAGCCAGATGAGCCTGAGCAGGTTGAGTAGTGGCTTTTTGGGCTGTCTTGCCTTGTCTAAGATGAATATGGGGTAGCCCAGCAGATCTGGGAGTAGTGGTTTCTTGCAGCAGAGGTTGATAAAGCAGCCCAAGGCTGGGAGATGCCTCCTTGTCTGCAGCTCTGTAGGGTAAGGGCCTGTGCCCATGACACCAGTGCTTCAGGCCCACAAAGGCCCCAAGAAGAGGTAGTAGTATTAATGAAATCATAAATTTTATAAGCATTTGCCTTGAGCTCTTAAAGCTTTGAATATTTATTAGTGTTCACTAAGATGTCTGGTCCCTTGTGCTAAGGTGGAGAGGGAAAGAGTAAGAAGCACAATTTTTAGGAATTTGTGCATAAATGGATATACAACATCCAGGAAAGTGTAGGGAAATAAATCTGTCTGGATTAGAGGCAAAAACTACAGAAATAATTTGAGTTGGCAAATCCCTGTGCAACTTCATAGCTGATCAATAGATGTTATTTGGACAAATATCACACTGCTAAATTCTACAAACAATCTTTTGAACAAACACAGTCATTTCAGGCTTTCTCATTTAGCTTCATCTAGACATAAATCTGCTGGAAAGCATGACTCCCCCAGGATTTGAGCCTGTTCAAGAGCCTGTGTTCAAGCAAGGGTTGGAACCTACTTCTGAAGTCCCCTGTTGACATTCGGTTTCACCCCTCAGTTATTTTATGCCCATGTAGAGTGAAAATGCAAGTCTGTTCCAAAGCCTTAGAGATCACTTATGTCGTGAGTATTCCTTCAGGCTTCTCTGTCTCTTTCCTTCAATATTCATAAATAGCAGGAAGACTTGACCTGATGTTACTGAAAGTCGTGCTTGCATAAAAGATAAAGAAACCTCAGAAGGCCTCTTTCAGACTTAACTTTGCCTAGCTCTTCCCATGCCAGGGCAAAAATTGGCCAGTCCTGTCTGACTGGTGACTACTTGGCTGCGTCCCAAAAGCTTCCTTTGGAGACCTTGTAGAATCTCTGGGCCATCTGTTCTCCTACTCAGCTAACCTTACAGTTAGGATGTTTTTCTTCATGCCCAGTGTGCATCCTGCAACTTATACACATTGTCCTTTATATAAGGAATATGGAGAATAAAGCTTAAACTCTATAAAGGAGTAATGTCTGGACTCCTAGCATTTTCCTGGGTGGTACACTTTCAGTATGGGACATAGCTCACTAAATTCCTAATCCACACTTTAAACACCACCACCACCCCAGTTCATCCCCATTCTGTAAGATCAAGAGAAAAGCTCAAACTCCTGTGCAGTCTGCCTAAGTAGAGAAGAGATTTTTTCCTTTACTGGGGTCTTGTTCGTCAGCTTATACTGACAATTGTCTCTGTGTCTCAGTTTTCTTGTGTGGCAATAAAATCTATGCAAGACACTTGCTAACCAAGTAAAGAAATAAAGGAGAACTCTAAGTACTTCTCTGAAAGGTCACCTTCTGTTTAAACTGGGGTGTTTACTTGGTCCTGAAACACTTCACCTGCAAAAGCTTCTGGGACTATGGATATCTTCTGTAAGTATAGACCTTCCCTCTAGCAAGTGTTAAGGCTTGTACCTGCCTCGTGGCCCTGGTGTGAGCAACAAATCTGCTGGTCTATACTTGAGTTGCAGAAGACTTCATTTTTCCTTGATCTGAGCTTGTAGGTGACAAAATACAATGGTGCTTTGTTCAACAAATAAACATGAACAACTTAGGCTAAAGAGTTGCCAAATGGAGTAGTTTTTGAAGAGCATCCCTGTTACTACAAAACCGTGCCAAGTCTGGAAGTGGATTCAGGAACAGACTTCCAAGGATGTAGAGAACAAGGGAATCGCAAGGCTAAACTTTTCTCCCCTCGGTGTACTGAAAGTGGAGGCCAAGCTAACCCCAAAGGAACTGAGGGATAACATGGTCTCACATCAGCTTAAGAAACAAGACTGCAGAGGCAACTACCAGCCTGAGGCTGGTGATAACTCTAAGTTTCAACTGATTTTTGACATGCATCCAGGAGGGGAGAAAGACTGAGTAACAAAAGGGAAGGGGGAAGCAATGAAGACAGAACACAATAGATTTTTTTAGGTCAGATGAACTGCACAGTGGAACTAATGGTATTAAAGGGACCCATAGACATGGGACATATACATTATGTAGACAAAGGGACATACACAAAGGATGGGACATGTCCCATAGATAAAGGGATATATACATTATAGGTAGGCATATATCCCTAGATCTTGTAACTCTTCTGTGATAGCTCTACATTTATTACATATCTGCATTACTATGCTAATCTTGGTAGAATTATAACCCAGCTGAAACTATCCAAGTAAGTCTTCCTTTTAAAAATGTTCTTTACATGCTTCAAAATAAGAACCTTCCAGAGAAGAAGAGTTAGAAGGTGGTGCGAAAAGTTAATGGAAATGTTCCCAGCACTTCTGATCTTGGTGGTCCCTGCCCTCAGACACTGATAGGGATCCTGTCCATGAAGGAAATCTGGTGCAAATCTCTGCAGCTACAAAACTGAGCCTCTATAGGAGGATACCTAGTGAAATTATTAGGGTGACCTGTATCTCCTACAAATGCAATGCTCTCTTAGTCTACTTTTGGGCAACCTTTTACCCCAGTCACTCTGTCATGCAGGTCACTTGAATTATGTCCTAATCTGCCAGTCATTTCCTGTTGTATTCTCACCTCTGGGCAGCTTCTTGTTCCCATCTACTGTGGCATTTCCCACCCCATGTGTGGTACTGCCAAGCATAAGCCAGCTCTGTACTGCACTATGGCATCCATCAGAAGTCGGCAAGAGAGTCTTGCTGATCCTATATCTGTGCTCAAAATAAACTGGGTTTTGTTAAATGCCATTCTAAACAAAATGTTGATTAAGATCTAGGCTATTTTGCAAGGGGCCTCAGTGATTTCAGGGGTAATTAGAGCACTTAATACAGCTGGCAAAAAAACCCTTAGTGTAGAAGAGACCTCCCTCTTGAGCTATTGCCTAGTAAATTGCATTTAGAAAAAGCAATCACACTTAAAAAAAAAAAAAAAGAGGAGTTTAAAGACTTTTATTATAAGGTGTGCAAACTTTATAACCCAGAATGGCTCCTTAAAGATCGAATGCTTTTAATTGGGTTTTTCTTACATAGATATTTGCAAAGGTTTCAATCATGTTTAGCTCTGGTTCTAGCTAGTAATGCAGTGGCTAGATGCAAACACCTTCTGTGTCCTACTTTCTAGAATCTCCTGGAGGAAGTGTTTACAGCAAGTGTGAATAAGCAGAAATATTTTGAAAAAAAAAAAAAATCTCTTCTGCCATGTGTTCCTACCTCTGAGCTACCGCAGAATAAAACAATTCCTATTAACATAAAGACTTGGACCCAAACTGAATAGCTACTTGAAATTTTAGTGCAGTGCAAGAGGGGAGGAAAGGACTCATTCAGATTTTTATGTCCTCACCCCAGAACAAGTTCACCTTCAGTTTCATGCTGGATTCCTGCTTTCAGATGTTCATGGCTTAGTGGTGCTGCTAATGTCTCAAGGTGGAAGCCTTGCTGAAGCTCCTGAAATCTCTTCCGGAACCACTTGCTAGAGGTGAAATCTGGGCTCAGCTGAAGTGCAGAGAAGAGCAGTGTACGGCTGACTACCAGGTGCTTAACACTTATGTATATTTGTTTTAGATAGTGCTCCAGACACTCATTCCGTACTGACGTGCTGCCCAAGGTGCGAGGTGCAGGAGGTCTGGGCTCTGGAGATGTCTCATGGGGCCAGTCTATGCTTCTCCATTCAGGCACCAAAAGACTCTGAGGATGTAAGATGAGCCATACACAGCACGGAGGTTAAGTGGCTCTGGCAGATAATTTCTGTTGCGCTGTGCTCCCTGAGCTGGACTCACCGTGGGAGATGCATTGTGCCAAGCCCTGACGAAGTCATCTTTGTGTGGGTTGATTTACCTGCTCACAAGGAGCTCTCTTCATCAAGAAAATAAAATGTTTACCTTTCCCCCAGCAGGCTCAAAAGCTCATTGTGAGTGGTGTGGACAACAGGCTGCCTTGAGCTGGGAGATCTCCAGGGTGATTTTGGGGGAAAAATCACTGTGAACAGGGGAGGAAATGGGGAGAGGGGGGATGAAGTGGTAGATGCCGGGGACACATCCTGGCAGATGGGCCTCTGCCATCTGCCCGCCTGCCTTGGACGTCACAAGCGCGTCTCCCTGCATGTCCGCTGACTGTCATGGCATTACAAGCAGAGAAATCACACCCGGTTGCCACAGCAACGTCACCAGCTGGGACTTTGGTGTGCTGTCACCTAGCGACCAGCAAGGGGTCCCTGGGGATGGCGGGTACCTGCTCCATTGCCTGAGGGTCCCACCCAGCCCCTGGGACCGATGGGTGCTGTCCTTTTTCCCCTGAGCAGGGATTTGTATAGTTCCACTGCCTTAATAGTAACATATTTTTTTTTTATCTTAATAGTATTTTTTTAACCCTTTCCCTAGAGAGGGCTTTGCACTGCGGTTCAGCAGCAGTGTGTGGCCCTGTTTTATTCTGTGTGCAGCTTTCTGCCCATTCCCTCAGTGCTTGCTATTCCTTAACCAAAGGATACAAGGGTAAAAATCTTGTCTGAAATGAGTGGGTGCAAAATCTTTGGGCAAACTCTGTAGGGATGCCTGCCCCCCATCTTTGCTGAAATTACTTCTCTGGTGTTTGCTGCATTTATGCCTTGGTGCCTGGGTGGCCCTGTTCCAGTTGGCTCCTGGAGCTCTGGGTGCCCTAAAATGGGGTTAACGGGTACTGCAAGCTTGGCCAGACTCTCAGCAGAGGGTTGAGCCTTTCTTCCTGCCTGTCTTCCTTCCCCCAGGTGGATGGTGGGTGAGTGCCACTCAGCAGTGACCCTGAGATGTTTCTTCATTACCTTCTAGGACACTGAGTCATTTCATTGAAGGACTTTGCAGGCGAGAACACGCAGCTGCAGTCACGTCCTATATTTACAGCTTTAGCATAGAAAGCCTTAGCACTCCAGTCCTGATGTAGCATGAAGCTGAATTATTAACAAGTGCTCTCTGCTAGGGGAGAAGTAGCTGGTGAGAAGGAGCCTTTTCTGTATGTGCACTAATCAGTATTCACTGGGTGATTGGGGATCTGGTTACGTAGTGCTGATGCTCCAAGGGAGCAGGATGCTGTAGGGTGCTTGATGTGGTTAATGGGAGGTTTGCTGGCTTCAGTGTTTAGCTCTGTCTTGTGCTGGTATCCGCTTTCCTCTCGCCCCACCGTGTGTAACGTAAGTGTACCTTATGCCAGGCACAAAGCAATGCTGGAAAGGCTGTCTGCCTACCCTAAGTGAGCAGCCCTACCTAAGCTGCCATGAAATGCAGGTACTTCAGCCCCTTCAACAGGAAGGGATGCTGCTTTTTCTCCTGCAATCTCCCCCCTCCATTGAATTTAGAGTGCTCAGAGGTGTTGCAGATTAAGATTTGCTATGCAGGACTCCATGTGCTATTAAGTAGCTCAGTATGGAGCTCCTTACAGTAAGCTACTTATTACTGAATAGGTCCAGTAAACACTTTCAGCCACAGCAAAAACTAGAGACTTTTAATGAAAAAGAATTCAGTGTAGTGACTGATCTGCACCTTGAAATGTGGGAGTAGTCAAAGCAAATCTTCTTGAGCCTAGGTCCACTCAGGATCCTCTTCTGTTTAAAAATAAAACCCCTGAAGCAGTACTTAAATTCAGCCTGACTTACTTGCCTCTGTGCTAAGCACGGAGTTTCCCAATATACCCTGCTGGGCTATTGGAGACATCTTAATAAACAAGAAACATAAGGAGGCTTGTATTAAGCATCTGTAGAGATTAAAATAAGGAATTGGAGACAAGCTAGCTCATAGTGTAATGGCTACAGATCTCTGGCATGGCAAAAGCAGTGAATCTTGCCCAGCATGCCTGTTCCAGTAACTTTTTTCAATTATTAGTCTGGTTTTCTTAAAACCAATGTTGTTCCTATGCTGATAGACCCAACAAACAACCATTCAGAAAAAGCTCTTCAAATCAATAATTGACAATAGAGCTACCTCTCTTTTAAGTATGTTGTTGACCACAAAAGGACATATTTAAAGTAAAAGTGCTTTGGAAAGGCAAATATTATATGGTCAGCTCATTCTTGAATAAAAACATGTTTCTCTCCAATCAAAGCCAGGCAGTGTCTGCCAGTCCTCTGAAGCTATGCTGCATGTTACTGAGCAAAGTTAGAAACAAAACTCCTTCAACTGAAATATTACTGAAAGGAAGGTTTTGTGGCTAGCAAGTAAAACCTCCTTTAGAGGCTTATGGGCTAGCTATCATTTTTTTGCTGTACCAGAGGGATTGGCTGAAACACCTCATTCTTCGCAGCAGTATGTTGGCATTAGATGCTGAGCGAATATAAGAACTTGGTGATTGAGGGGCTCCTGGGGGGGGGGGGGGGGGGGCAGCTGAGTGCTCTTCTCTAAACACAAAGAGCTAGTTCAGCATTGCAAGATGACACGCTTCTTCCTGCCACTGAAAACAGATTTTCATTGCAAAAACTATCTGAGCTTGACATTGTGAAATTACTTCCTTATGCTCTATGTACCATAAAAGAAGCCCAACTGAACCGGGAAGGATACAGCCTTGCCCGAGCTACGTGCAGCAAACAGCTACAGGAGCCCAGAGCTTGGTAGCAGGAAATGTGTGGGAAAGCCATCTGGTGAAGCCACTTAGAAACAGCGTGAAAGTCTTTTTTCATTCACTTCCTGACAAAGTAGTAATATGTTGCCTCTTTATAGGAAGAGGGCTGCTTATTATTATTTGCATTAGTAGCTCCTAGAAGCCCAAAGGTGGGGACAGGACTCTTGCTGTGTTAGGTGCTGTGGGCCTATGTAAGAGGGGACCTTTCCCTATACCAATTCCCCCCAAATTTTACAACTTAAAAGGACAGAAACCATCGGATTTTTTTTTTTTTTCCCCAAATGGGGAACTGAAACAGATGGGAGAGACTGAAGGAGCTGGAAACAGAACACGTAATAATTCCCAAGCCTTGACTTTCTCAGCAAAACTGTACTTTGACTCCTGTACTTTATCTTTGAGCATTTATGGTGAGCGGTATGTACCTTGGCATACTGCTTGTAATGTGTTCTGCAGTTCTCCTAGGTAAAAACGGCATTTAGCTTGGTGTGGGCACACTGCTGAGAGCTACTACATGCTTTGCTGTGCTGAGGCAGAGGGAGGGAAATCAGATAAACATGCAGAAGCGGTTTTAATCATCACTTAGCAAATTAAAAAATAAGGTTACTGTGGAGATCTTAAACTTGATCTTTGGCATCTGAATCATGTCTTTCACTATGAGCTCCATCTCCAGCCCACGTAATTTCCCCATGGTTTAATGCTGCTATAACCCTGGGCAGTATCTCCGTTCTGCTAAAAGCAGAGAACCACACAAAAGGCTGTATTTCAAGAGGAGGCAAAGTTCCTTATAGCCTACTTACTATTATTAGATATGTAAAGCTCTCCTATATCATCTTATCTGAAGACCTCAAATCATTTTATGGACCTTATTTTAGCCTCTTGGTGACTTTGAGGTAAGACAATTATCCCCATTTTTAGACTTAAAATCCCCATCCTTGAGTTTTCCTTATCGGTCTTTGCCAAAATTGAGGATGTATTTTTTTCATTCCCATGCTTTAATTGCAAGACAGAGCTTTCCAGGCCCCTTTGCTATCCTTGTGTGGGTGTGTGGGACTGCGTGCTTGGTTGGTTAGCATTTGTGCCAGGTTTAGACTGGAAAAAGTGTGTGCTTGGGTTGGCCTTTTATCTCTGGGGAAGGCAGGATTAAAAAAAAAGTCCTAAAGCTTAATTAGTTGGTGAAAGAATATCACAGCAGCAGGAAGGAGGAGGGGTAGGATGAAGGAGATGGTGGATGCTGCCCTGCTTTGAGGTAAAAGGGGCTGAAGCCTAGGGACACTGGAAGGAGCAAGCAGGACCATGTGGGCTGGTAGCTTGTGAGGCTGAGACTGTAATTTGACATATATGGCCTAGTGCCAAGGGAATACCTTCCCCAGGAGATAGATGCTCAAGTATTGTGAAATTGGGCCATGAGGTGTTAATTGCTAGAAACTGTAGAAATCCAAATTTAAAGAGCTAGTACCTACTAGTGTAGAATGACTTGTACCAGAGAGCAACCTTTCTGTCCTGTGAGTGAATCCCCTAGTAGGGTATACAGTGTTGGATGGGGCAGAGTTGAGGCTCTGAATAAGGCTTTCATTGCCTTATGACAGACTTCTCATAATCTTCTCCTCCCAAACAACCCACTGTGACAAAAAATGCAGGTGCAAAAAGCAGAACCAGGAATGCAAGGAGGTTACCAGGAACACCTCAAAGTTCACAGAAGCTGTAACAGCATTTCTTTGTAGGGTTTTTCTTCTCTCAGTGCTCAGTTCATTATCCCTCACAAGACTCCAGCCTATGGCAATACAGCTGTACGCAAGCGCATCCATGCAGCTGTATTTGTCCCTTTTATTTATTGAAAGCCTAAGTAGTCACAGGAGCCAGAACTATGTGGGTGCAGGGTTTAAGCACTACCACTGCCTCAAGGATTACATGCATAACCTTTTCAGAATGAGACCAGACAAATAAGACTGCAGTTGCACTATAGAGCAGCAAATGTAGAATACTAAGCACCCAGTAATCACAGAATCACAGAATGACAGGGGTTGGAAGGGACCTCTGGAGACCATCTTGTCCAACCCCCCTGCTTGAGCAGGTACACCCAGAGCAGGGTGCACAGGACCGCGTCCAGGCGGGTTTTGAATGTTCCCAGGGAAGGAGACTCCACAACCTCTCTGGGCAGCCTGTTCCACTGCTCTGTCACCCTCACAGTAGAGAAGTTTTTTCTCATGTTTAGGTGGAACTTCCTGTGTTCCAACTTGTGCCCATTGCTCCTTGTCCTGTCACTGGGCACCACTGAAAAGAGTCCGGCCCCAAGTGCTAATATAATGCTGAGATTTTAAAAAGCCTCAACCAAAGCCCTGGGTGAATGACAACAGACCATTTCCAACTCTGTTTCAATTTGCTCAGATTCTCATGACTCTGGGAAGACTGTTTACACCCTTGCTATATCTATTGCTATATTTGAGTTACTAGCAAGTTCTGGCCAGGTGACAAACTCAATGAGAACTGAACTGTGCCTCAGCAGGTGTAAGCTGTCTCTGTCAGTCTGCCTTGCCTGCATTGGAGAACGACAGTCCTCTTCTCCAAGCTGGGCTGGAGTGTGAGGGCAGCACCAACACTCAACTTCTTCCCAAGATGTGGCAGATCTGAAGTGGGTTGATGAACACTATTTCTGGCAGTAATAGGGAGTTAAGGGAACAAACCCCATGCTTGGACATTGCATTAGGTAGACCTAATTTGGTTGTTCCTTTGCACAAGGCTTAGCTGAGCAGCTCTGAGCATCTGGGCTGTGAGAGGCTCTTGTAGCACAAGTGTCATGTGAGGATAATCCCATGCAGCTTAAAGCCCAAAGCAAGCTGTCTGGTTTTCCTATCCTATCTTCTAGACTGGTCTTTCTGTTTGTGCTTATGCTGGGACCATAACAAATCTTATATTTCCCAGCCAGTGATAGAGATCATGCATACACAGAAAATCACTGAGGGTCACCAAATCTGATGGGAGCCAAGTTCTTAGCCCTGGATAAGAAACCTGACACAACACAGGAGCTCCCTGAGGGCTTGGGTGGAATCTTTCATCCATGTTGTATGTGAAATATGCTCCATCCAGAGAAGAGGTGAAAGATCTTCACTAGCTCATCTGCCACACTTGGGAGATACTCCTTTAAAAACATGGGTAAACTTCACAGTGTTCCCAAGTTAACGAAGCTGGGGAGTTGTTTGTTTGTTTTAAAGCCAATTAAAAAAACAAATCCACAGACTAAGTGGCTTTTTTAGTACTTGACAAGAAAATCTATAGCAGAATGAGGAATGATTTCCTCAAGTGCCAGTACAGAGTGTTATACCCAAGACCAGCTCTTCTCACCTCCAGATCGAGTGAAGACAAGTGAAGGAACCTGTACACTTCACCCATTTCAGAGTCTCTGGTCCTAATGTTGTGATCAAGGTTTTGACCCTCCCTTAGGCAATCCCTGTTGTCTGCCCCAGAGACAGATTCTCACCTGTGGGGGAATCTAGTCTGAACTGTGCTTTTACAATATTAGATGGGCCTCTTCAGCATGAGTCTGTGGTGTGTGTTTTTGTTCTATGCTATTTTTGGGGGTGAGCAACTGGTGAGAAGAAAATACTTTCATCTGCTGGAGTAACTGCGTTCTCAAGCATTAAAATTATAGTTTGTACTAACTGTGCAGTGGAGAGAAAAAACCAAGGTTCTTAATTCTAGAAGACAAGTTAACTTCTAGGGGAGGAGGCAGAAACTGTTAAGTCTTGCTGTCAGAAAGAAACCCATGCTGGAAGTATTCAGTCAATTAGGCTGATTTGTAGCAGCCTCACTATAAATCCTCTTTCATTCAGAGGTTAGTTAAGCTCTTTGCTGAAACATGCCAATTCCAAGGAATTTCAGTAGGTTCTCACACATCTAACCATGGCAAAGTTATCTGCAGGGACACACCATCTTAGAACGACATCGTATGTTTAATTCTACATCATTATGACCAACGTATGTCAAAAAAGGGAGGCCAGCAAAAAGCCTTTCACCTGACTGTCACAGATTAGCCTTTTTCTTGCGTGCTACGTTTGTTCAGCCTATTTGTAAAACAGAAACAGATTTTCTAAATCAGTTTTAGATACAAAAACAGTTGAGAGAGACATCTATGCAGTAAATGACCACTCAAACCAGAAATAAAACTGTTTTGCCAATGAAGTGCAGCACTCATTAAATGTGTAAAATTCAGTTTAAAGGCAGCATGTTTTACAGGGACACCCATATAATCTGACCAGATGCAGAACCATTGTTTTTTTCCTTAAAGAGGAAGCTTTCCCACTCATTTGACCGAAAGGTGGTTTATAGCAGAGCTGCAAGCCTTTCCCATGACTGAGGTGGCTGGGTGCCTGCCCTCACCATGCCACGGTTACTCACCCTGCTGAGCTGGTCCAGGAGTCTTTGGTTCTGTTCGGAGAGTTCCTGGACAGCCCGTGTCTTCTCACGGTCGGCTTCACGCAGGTGAACCTGCTGCCTCTCCAGCTCATCCTGCAGCTGCTTCACGTCGCTTTCCAGTTCAGACACCCTTCCTTCCCATTCTCCTTCTCTGTTCTCAAATCGCCTCCTTAGTTCGTGTTTCTCTTGTTCTAGGTGCTAGATAACAGTGGGGAGAAGAGGTTAGGAAGGGAGGAAAAAAGTGAACGCTGCCTCCTTTTCCTCCTCTATGCTTAGGGCTGGAACCTTTTGTGCAGGAAAAAGAATGGTACTAGAGCATGACAATGCCATGGAGGTGGCAGTCCCATGTCAGGGCAGGTCACTGGCACTAAACTTGCTTTCCATTTCCAGCAATTGGCCCGTCCTTGGCCTCTGGGGATCGGTACATTGAGTTTTTACTGAAACAACTGCCAAAAGAGTAAAGCAGGCTGCATGTCAATAGGCGGAATATATAGGTTAGGCAGGCCAATTGATTTGGCAGAGCCTAGCTTAACTCCAAAGCAATATTTCAGTGGGCAGTGGCATAATTCTTTTAAAAATTGCCTTTTTAGTCAAAACTACACAAATTGTATCCTTACTGCTGATAAGGAATCTAGATGAGGCATATTTCTTGTCATATGGGTCTTATGAACAATGGTTCAGTCATCTATCCATTTGTTCCTTCTATTCCTGACCTATTTCATTGTCTGGTAGTTTGATAGTGCACAGTAACATTACTGTTTGATGCAGTCCGCTCTGGAATGGCAATGGATGCAATGAAGTAGTTTCTATAGACATTACGTACACGCGTGTTCTGGGTTGCAGGTTTTTTAGAAACCGCTCTCAGTTCTGGAGACTCTTCTCTGCTTAGGACTGGCTGGAAAATGAGGGACAGCATGAATCTAGTTGAACTTTTGCATGTTTTACAGGCTTAGTTAAATGAGGGCTTGACTGAAACAGAGCTGCAAATCAGGTCAAAACAGATTTATGTTGTGCCCATTTGAAAGAATCCCAGCCCTGAAACTCTGAGCTTGAATTTCCCCTGGTGACGGAAACCACGTGCATACTTGCAGAACAGTCACAGACTGGGGACATGGGCATGTCCCAAGATTAGGAGGGAAACCTAAAAAGCAGGGAGCCCTCTCCTTGTTGGTTGTCTTCTATCCCCCAGAATGACCTGCTGCTACTCTCTATTGGATTTACCGGCCTTTTAGGAATGTGTCTTAGCAAAGAACAGAAACCACTGGGCCCAGCACTGGCAGCACTCACCCATTTTTTTTCCCAGGGTATCATCCCCCAGTGAGCAATCAGTGAGCAATCCCCATGGCACTTAAGATAGGAGGGGAAAATAAACCTGCTAGGAGGAAAAGAAAATTGCACCGCATTTATGTGAGGTGGCTTTTTATTGCTTGTTAGAAACACAGGCTGTGAGGTGGCTGTTTCCCCTGGGTGCCTGCTGCTGCTGACACACAGCCTCCCTTACAGGGTCTCTGCCACCTTCCCGAGCAGGCCTGAATGTCAAAGCTCTCCACTTCTCCAGCAGCCCTCTGGCCTGCGTTATCACTGATCTTCCACCTCTTGCTGTGCGGAAGATGCCATGTTTTCTCTTCTCAACCTTATCTCCAAATCCTTTCCTATGCTCCTTCCAGTGCAGTCTAGCAGCACCCTGCTTGTACCCTTCCAAATCTTTCTGCAAATTCAGGACGTTCTGGAAAACCCTCAAATGTCGGGGAAGGCTGATTAAAAACACTGGCCCAAAGTAAAAGTATTTCTCTGTGTTTCAGACATTAAAAGAGTGAGCACCCCTTGCAAAAGAGAGAGCTAAGTATTACTATAATTATTTTTAATGCAATAGGTAGGCATGAGATCTCAGCACCAGGCCCCTGACAACCATTGCAAAGAAATCTTGTTCGTAGCCTAAGTGTGGCTGGAGCAGCTACAATTTCACTTCTAGCGGCACACTGAAAATGCTGTCTTTTATAGCTCTGCCTCCTTCACTGCTAGGCAACGTTTAGAAAGATCCAGGGCCTTCTCTAAATGGAAGATGAAACTTCAGCCTGCTGAGGAGCAGCACTGCAGCCGAAAGTTCCCCAGACATACTCAAATGTGATTTAGAAGCCCCTGATAAGCCTTGCCAATCATTTAAAAACCACTTTAGTCCTTTATTGCAAAAGAAAATCCACACTACATGCAGCTCCAATAAAGGGCCATCGCACAGGTTGGAGTCAGAGGGAGGCGAAGAACATCAAGTTTATTCTGTTGTGATGGAGAAACCAGAACAGTGCAGTGGGGCACAGAGAGGCTGTTGCAAAGAGGGAGGATAAACCAGACTGGACATGCTAACTGATTCCTCCTGCCTCTTCCTCTCCCAGCAGCCATCTCCCCTCGCCTGCCCTCACCCCAGCACCTGCACGGCTGCAGATCTGGGTTGGGTTTTTTTTCTCATGTAGTGATAACAGGGCAAACTGCTGTCCTCAGTAGGGGAGGTTCTTGTTTTCCGAGACTCTCTCCATCCAGGAGCTGCTCACTGATTTTTACACAGAACTACTTTCTAGATGTTTTCTTCTGAATACAGCTTCTCTTCAACTTAACTGAGCTGGCCTGGTCCTCATCAAGAGATGAGAGCAAGGGGGAGTTTCTCAGCTGATAAAAAGGGTTCATACTGTAAAATGCTTGGACACAGCAGCTTCTCTGTGTCAGAGGAACAGAGGTATTAGCTGGTTTAATCCCTTACAGAAGATAAAACTGACTAGGATCACATATCAGAATTTATTACAGGTCTTCAGTTCCATGATTAGAAATGAATTTGAATTCAGGCTGTGAAGTGAAAGAGTTGCCAGGGCAGGTGTGTGGCAGGAATGCTGCCATTCAGTAATGAACCCACAAAACTAGAACATATTTAGTCTTGAGGCAAAGCACCAGAGGAGCAGGCCAGCATCTTGGCTGTTGGGAAATGGAGAGGCTTCGGTGAGCTCTTGTAACCAACTTTGACTTGTTAACTGGGAGAAAATCTCTCCACCTAAACATTATTTAAACATCACTATATCAGGTGCAATTGTCACCAAGGATCTCATCTGAGATTTTGCTTCTGGTCATCATCAGAAAGTTCTCAGCATAGGGAAGGAGGTAACAGATGTGGGTCCTTCCTCCCTGCTCCTCCGAAATTGAAAAGCTTATTGTGAAATTTTGTTCACTTCAGTGGCAACAGGAGGCCAACATTTAAGCTGCAGAGGCTAGGATTAGCAGGCTTGTGTTGTAGAAGATTAATGCTCAAGTTTGATTTTTTTGTGTGAAGTAGCACCATCTTAGATCTGCCAAACCCAACAGAAAAAAATCAGACCCTTAAGTAGATAACAGTGACTCCTATCAGATTCCTGGAAAGCAGGAATCTGTTATTCAGCTGGAAAGTTAGAGTGATAGTAATGGGATGAAAAGATGTAAATGACTGGCTGCCTTTACCGCCCCTTCATTCACCTTCTGAATGGGACTGTAAGAGCAGAGGTAAACATTTGGGGGATGTTATTTAAAGTCATAATTTTTCCCCTCTTCTTTTCATCTTTACATTTTGCAAACAGCAAGTGGTATTTGAGACTCCCAAACTCCCTAACAGGCAGCTCAGCGAGTACCTAAACTTGTGCATTTTTCCTTTAATGGCAGGAAAGGTTCTACTCCAACTCATCAGGAATACCACGTCAGCACAGCGCCACATACGTCTGTTCTTGCTTAAAGATCAACCTGAAAACATTTGCTCTGGCAAATTTTAATGCTGTGGGAAATGTTAATCTGATAAACAGTGCCACTAAACAACAAATTGAGCAAATGTCACGTTCATTATTATTTCTATCAGAATAGTAAATGCAGAGAGATTTCCCTGCAAAGAGGATGGGATCAGCTAGGTAAAATGTTAAGTTTAATAACAGAGTGTAATTTTGTCAGGAGAACAAAGGCCATGTAGTAATTTCACAAATCCTCTTGAACTTGAGACATGCAAGTCCCTGAGGAAGGAACACAGGAATATGCAGAAAGAACTGGTCTAGGGCTGTGACTTGAAATTTGAATGTTAATCCAGCACAGTTCAAACTCTCTGGAGAAAGGTAGAGGGGGTTTTGCTCAGCCTTTAAGCAGTATTACTTGCTGAGAGAATTAAAATTTCAAGAGTATCTCTGAGAAGAAGAGTGGGGGTGATAGTGGCTTGCTCACACAGTTGTGCAAGAGAGTTGTTCCAAAAGAAGCTGCCTGCACAAGTCTCTTTCTTTGTAATAGCTCTATTTCATTCTTAAAAATCAATAAACAGCTCAATCCACTGAGTTCCTGGCAAAAGCTCTCTCCAGATACCTGTAGGTATTTTTCAGAGCAACCAGCTAACAGAGACATATCCTTAGGGCTTATCTCCTGCCATGCCTGGTGACTTAGCTGCAACAGCTTAAGCACAAGGGTAACATATGCTCTGTAGCTCAGTACCTGCTGTATAAATTTAACTTCCAAGGTATTTCCGTGACAAGCCAAGCACAGTGCACGTCTCCTTGCCCGGGTGGTACGTGGGTCCTGGGGCAATACGGCACCCACAGGAACCTCTCGAAGCAAGATGCTGCCTCCCGTCCCCAGGCCGACAGCCAGCTCGCAGCCGGGGAGGGGAAAGAACAGCAGATTTGCCTCCCCCAGGCCTAAGGGGGTTTTCTTAGACCCTTTCTTCCCCAACGCGGCCGCAGGGAGCTCCGTGGGCAGCCCGGCAGGGCCCGTGCCCACCTGCCGCCCCCGGGATTTGCCGGGGCGGGGGCCGCTTTCCTCCGGGAAGGACGGCGGGGCTCCCGGGGCCCGCGGCCCTGAAGCGGGGGCCGTTGCAGAGCGCTGCGGGCCGAGGGAGGGGGGGAGGAGGGCGGCGGGGCCTCACCTCCAGCTTGTCGGTGAGCTCCTTGTGCATCCTCTCGTACTGCCGGCTCATGTCCTGGTTGCGCTCCAGCAGCGCCTTACCGAGCCTCGCCGCCAGCACCAGGTCCTTCTCCTTCTGCCGGATCAGCGAGAGCAGCTCGGGGTCGCGGGCGGCGGCGGCGGGCGGCGGCTCCGGCGGTTCCCCGGCGGCGGCCAGCAGCGCCAGCTCCTCCTCCAGGGCCAGCTCCAGGGCGCCGGCCCCGGCCCCGGCGGCGGCGGGCGGCTCCATGCCGCCGGCGCTGTCCGCCTCCGCCGGTGCTGACCCGGCGGCGGGCAGGCGCAGGCACGGCGCCGACATGACCCTGCGCGCCGCCACCGCCGCCGCTCCGCTGCGCCCCCCGCGCCCGGCCCGCGGCTGCGGCTGCTGCTGGGCGGGGAGCGCCGCCGCCCCCGGCCCCCGCCCCCCGCCGCCGGCCCCCCCCGCCCCCCCCCGCCGGCGGCGGCAGCGCCCGCGGACAGCGCTCACGGGCGTGGGGACCATGGCGGGGATGCTCGGGGCGCCCCGGCCCGGGGGACGCGGTGGGTTTGTGCTTTTTCACAATCCTGCTCTGCATGCTGGAACCGTCTGCTGCCGTCGGGTCTCGCTGCTGCAGGCCCAGGCCCAAAATCCGCCCCCCCGCGCCGAACATTGGGGCATCCCGAAAAGCCCCAGGAGGGAGCTTGGCACCCCCGAAGGGGCGCAGCGCTTTCTTCTTGCTCGCTACCCGCTCCTCCAGGTCCCTGGTGGGGCTCTTTTGGTTACAAGAGCAGCTCTCAGGGTCTTTCTACTCAGTGGTTCACCCCTGGAGAGCTGACTACAGCTTCCAACAACCACCGGGGCTTGCTTTCAATTTCAGATTGTTTAGGATGTTCCCGGAAAAAATTTATCTTAAAAGCAGCCTCGGTGAACGTTGGGAGTTGTAGGCAATTCTGCTTATAGCATTTTTCTCCCTGGGAGGAGACTCTACTCGGGGCAGGACCAGTTGGTTTTTCAGTTTTGGTTTTGCCGACTTTCTCCCCCCTTAGATTCAGGCATCGCTTTCCTTCTTGCCACAGGAGGGAGGCTCAGAGAGAGTAAGGCAGGGTAAAACTGTCCATTGTTACATTTGCTAAGACTGCATTTCCTCAATTTCTGATTATGCTTTAATTTCAAGCGAGGCTTTAATAGTGATTGAACAAAAGCATTTTAAGGAAACCTGTGCTTTTGACTCCCAGATTCTGCAGAAATAAATGATGAATTTTACAGCTTTTCTCTTTAGCCTCTGCTTCCATGGGGTTTGCTTTCCTTCCTCCTACAGAAGATTCACTTAGACCATGTTCATCTGTATGCAACTGCTCCAACACATCAGTCCAAGGGTGTTTTTGGCTGTGACGGTTGATGGCTGATGCAGTTTTCTAGCAGGACTGGCTCCTGCCTCACGTCAGACCCAGGGCCCTGGAGAACTGCTGATTATTCATAACGGTTAGAGCATGAATAGTGGCAATGCAAACTTTTCTCTGGCCATCTGCCGCTGAGACTTACCCTTTTGTGGGGGATACACCCCAACAGCCCAGCTAGCAGGACTTGTCGATACTTGGCCCTTTTCCTGGCAGCATCAGTTAATGCTAGTGGTGCTTTTGTAATGTGAGCACCTGCTCTCCAAAGACCAGCCAGAGACCTGGTACCTCATGCCATGCTGCCTGCCAGCACCTCCCCACGATGGTAACTGTTGTCTACTATCCCGGTGATTTCTTTTGCACTGGTGACTCAGACGTGATGCCTTCTTTAGCTCATAGCAATTCCCCCAGGCACTGATTTTGCTGACCTTTTGTCCTTGCAATCAACTGACGCTTGCATTGCTGGAAAGTGGGACTCACCATAAGGCGAGATGATTTGAACAGTATTGGCCCTTTTAAAAGAATCCCCCTGCCCCAACGTGGGAACCATGCTTTCACAGATTTGATCATTGCTGTTTAAACAGAGAAAGGCGTTTAATATTTAAACTGATTGTGAGCACCTTCTGCTGGAAGTGCCTACTACAGCAAACCAAGCCTTCTGGTGTGATTAATGAAACCCATTGCAGCATTAATTTTCATCTCTAACGCTTCTTTCAGTGTATAAAACAAAAAGAGCTTATACTGAGATGGTTTTAATCCCCCAAACAAAGCCTGAAACAGAACCCATAGCTGCAGCTGTTAGGATAGGGAGAGGAAAAAAAGCTATTGCCTGGATGGAGAGAAAAGCACATATAAATCAGTGCTACGTAATGCAGATATGCCACCATCTCAGTCAGGTGTCTGTTCAAGCTTAATGCTCGTTTGGGGCCTATTGACTGCAAACATAACAGCATTATTCGGAGTAACGTTGGATTAAAGCTTCGTTCACAGCATGACTTGTTATTTTAACTTCCACTTAAAAAAAAAAAATCCATTGTCATGTGAATTTAATTACTGAGTTGACTTTTTACAAATACATTAAGTTACTTTTTTTAAAAACTCCTTTGTATGTTACTTACTAGTATTTTATCTTGTGTGTGTTATCCCAATCAAATATTCAGGAAAAACTGTTACGAATACAACACTACAGCTTCTTTACAGTTATATGGTGGCATTATCCATTAGGATCCTGAACTGTATTTCAGCTGAGAGCTGGGACAGTTGCTGTCCATAGCTGGACACCCGACTCCTGTTTCTGCTCTTCTTCTCCTAGTTAGGCTTGGCTACGTCCTTTGGGGAACCTCAGCCCAGAGAAAAGAAGAACGAGTTAAGTGAAACGAGTCAGACATGAGGGGTTTTTTTAATTGTACCGCTCAAGCCTGGTGCGCAACTTCACTACTCAGGTACTAAGAACTGCAAATAGTGGTTAGTTCTCACAGAGATTTAGATCAAGCATTGCAGGAGCTGATGCTCTCGCAGTGCGGAAGGTGCCTGGTGTGTACAGTGCAAATTAACTTTCAGCGTGGAAATCACCACAGGGATGACCCTTTCTGAAAATGCAAAAAGGCCAGGCTGATTCAAGCACACAGATAACTGAGAGCAAGTGACTGATGCAAGTGATGTTATCACGTAACACAAAAAGTCACCTTGTGCAGGACATACAAAGGCCTTCTCTGTGGTATTAGGAAACGAGGGTGAAAATCAAACATTGGTGAGATTATATAAGATTGCCTGTACGAGGAGCACTCATACTTTTCTTGCTCAGGTGAAAAACTTACAGGGCTGTAAAAGAAAAGCAAGTAGCAAAACATTCTATCCTGTATGGGGAAAAAGGACAGCACTGACTTTGTTGCTAAGTAATTTCTCCTTCTTGCTTTTCCCCATCCCACGGTTACTCAATCCAGTAAAAGAGCCATGGGGATGGTTGGAGAACTTCACTCAAGGTGCCATTCGGGGAAATCTGCCAGGGCAATTCACTCTGCTAAACAGGTTCCTAAAGGAGCAGATACTGAAACAGGCAGTCCAGCTTAAGCTATGGTTATGGCAATGTGTATTATCCTCCCCAGAGGGTCAAGAAAAGGTGAACTCTAAGCTGTGCAGGCTTTTCAAGCCCAGTGTTGTGTATATCATTAAAACTGATGCTTTGAAATTAGTATTCTGCCTAGAAATCTGCAGGGATTTCACCAGTCGGTCTTTTCACAAAGTGTGACAGAGGGTTTGGGCCTTCGGTGGTTACACCAACAAATACTGGAATATGTAGACTGTACAAGTTAAGCAGGACAAAACATTTTTCACACATCAGAAGAGCCGTAAATCCAATAAATGTCCCAGTGCTTCAATCAATACTTTCACCTCAGCTGTGAGGGCAGCACTCAGAAAACAAGCACTGTAAGGGATCATCCTTTTTTATTTAGAGTAAGGGGAGAAAAAGACGTGTTGTGGGAAAGCCACAGCCAGAACTGTAAAAGTAGATTATTGTCCTGTGCTTTTAAAGCTGACTGTGGTGAGAGAGGAATTCCCATCAGCATCCTTAATCTTCCTGTCAGTGGGCTGACAGTCTTCCAGGAGAGGCGGCACAAGCCATCAGGTTTCTTTTGCGATGCTCTCTCTCTCTCTCATCTTTTTGAATGATTAATTGCTTTATTTTTCTCTTTGCCTTACTGCAATTTATTTCTGACAAATGTTTTAGTTATTCTGGTTGTTTGTGTACCTCTGTGGTGAGGTTTTTCAGTGTACCACAGCCTCCTGCTGCTGCAAGATGGGCAGCAAGAGGTGCAGGCAGCCTAAGAGAGTCTGCTCAGAGTTTGCAGTTACCCAAATGAATAATTAAAGGACATACGTGCCTTGCTTTCGAAGGAGGCCAGAACTGCAAAGCCAGAGATAAGACTCATGTGTGACCTTTTTTTCTCTTTGCTTCTGTAATGTCCAAAACTATCCAGTATGCATGTGCCCACATTTTCCCTGGTGCTGGCTAGAGGAAATACAAGATGGGAAAGTGTATTTGCAGAGGTTGGTAAGGGAGAAGAGAACAGAAATTTCTGGTTAACAGCTTTCTTTTCCCTTCTGTTTATGAGTGTTAGCCAAGCAACGTTTAGTAAAATAAAAGACCATCCTAATTCTTCCCAAGGCTCAAGATCCCCACAGAGTTCCTGGCAAGTTTGTTGTTTCTCAGGGTTATCAATATTACGTCAGTTAGGGCAGAAAAAGCACTCATCCACCAAGGTGACTCATAATGTCGAAGTAAGGGGAAAAATCCCTTGACTGCTAAAGGTATAAAGCATGGCCTGGGTGACTCAGGACTGCCTAAGGACAGAGCCAACACCACAATGTGCTCACCCCACTGGCTGCATGTAAGGAACAGAGGATGCAAAGGGAAAAGAATAGGGTAATAGTTTTGACTTGTTATATGGCACATATGAGTATCGTGCTGAGACATCTATGAGTTAGAGATGTAAAAACTTTGTACTACAGCTTTTAGTCACTTTGAGGTGTGAAGTTTGGAAGCATGTCATATTGGTCTCTCCAGAACAAAGTTGACAGTGCTGGGAACAAGCAGAACTACTCTGGAGCTAGTGGACTTGCACGGCCCATATTTCAGGCCAGCTTGATTTGTTAGGGGTACCACACTGGCAGTTCGACTTTGTTTCACACCTGGCCCTGACCAGCCATATGACATACATGCTACTCTGCACGTAGGGCTCCTTCTTGACTTACCAGGTAGACTCTGGAGACAGACAGGGTCCAAGCTAGCTCCCTCTTACTGGGAAAATCCACCAACACTTATCCCAGGAGGTCTCCCATCCTCACATACTCTTGCACCAGCTGCAGGGATTGTCATCGCGGGCCTTCAGCATTGGGTTACAGACATATGCTGCTCAGAGTGGCTGCAGCACTGCTTCTCATTGCTTCAAGCTTTCTCAGCTGGAGGAGCTGCAAAGAAACAAAAATGTCCTGGGGACACGGTGAACACAATAGGGTCCAGAGCAGAGCTGGGACAGGGCTATGCAGGGTGGGCACCACAGGCCCGCTTGAGAGGTGTTACGCCTGAGCACTTCCACACAAACCTGGCCCTGGGCTTGCTGCTTCTGCAGTCCACAAGAGTAAAGATGTAATGACTCCATGGGTAGATGTAGATCGACATCTAGACTAGGGCTGTTTTCTTTTTAATGAAGTAGGTGTTCTCAGCAGTGCGTGTGAGTTACTCCCTCTTGAATCTTATAACATGACAATGTTTGACAAGTCTTTGTGGAAAAAAACACTCCTATTAAAAAAGAGAAAGTAGCCTGTGCCTTTGCTCATATGAAGACACAAATGGAGTGAGATGTTCTTGCTTGTATTTCTTTATAGGAAACCATTAGGTCTTAAATTATCTGTCATAGTGTTGGCCATGGAGTTCTGCAACCATTAAATGATTAGATGTGACTTTGTGCTTCGCTGTGGGGAAAAATATTTGTTCACTACCGTCTTCCTCTGCTTATGTACATGCTGCAATTCGTAGTGACTCACGGTACGAGAGATGGCCTTTGGTCTAGCATTATTGGATTGTAACTGGCTACGTTGACATGAAGCAATCTTGGTTTTAATGCAGCCTCCTTCACTCACTCTTGTGGTCAATTATTTCATGATAATGGCAACTCTGCCAGGTATTTTTGCTTCATTGAGCAATTATGTTGTTATGGAAACAGGTATTCTATAAATTATCTGATGAGAGGCCTTGATTCACTTCTTGGGAACAAGAAGTTTGAAAGTAAAAAGTACAGGATAACAGTTTTTTAATTAGCTATATATTTATTTGTGTAATTACTAATCCTTAGGGCCTATTAACTGTTTGGTGCAAATACCAGCATCTTCACATTGGTGCAGGATCTGGTCAGTTGTTGTCCCTCATTAGAGAATGTGTGACCAGTAGATATGCACAACCAAAGATGAGCTTGTTCCTGCCTATGTTTAGGTGACCCCCCTGCCAACCTTGCCAGATTTGGAGAACATTTCTGTGTTCCATCTGCAGGGCTCATGAGCCTTGCCCTGGCTGTGCTGTGGCCAGTGCTGCATGTGGCTGTGGCAGGAAGGATGTGTCCTTTTGTCTTTGATACCAAGATTTATGGGGGACTGGACACTGCAAGAGATTGATAATCTGCTACAAGAACCTCTTGCTCCTGTTCCATCATTTAAACATTTCAGAGGGGCTGTGTGCACAACAGAGTTTCCTTCCCATCTACTGCTAGTTTCTTGCCTTAAGATAAAGGAATGGGCAGCCTTGGGGGGGTTTTGGTTTGGGGTATTTTGTCCAAACAAAACCTACCCTTTCAACTGGTGTGAAGGGATCCCCTTATTTATTATCCCAAGCACTGGAAAAAAAATCACAGAGCCTGAACTGTCACATCGTTAGGAGCCAGGTAATCCTGCCCAGATGGAGGCATCCTGGATACATGCAGCACAGAAACTTTCAGAGAGGGTTTTTGCAGCACCCATTACCTATGAGAGGAGCAGCCTTTCATCCCCAAAGCTGTTTCTTCAGCACTTTTCAAGAGCATGAACTATGACAAACATGTAGGTGGAAAACCATTGAACAGACTTAACTAAGTTGCTCCTGGTTAGCTGAAGCTCATTCTACGTGGTTGAGGGACTCTGTATTAGCATGAGTTAGTCAGTGCTATTCCTCAGCATCCTTCTCCCTTTTCATGCTTTCAAACTGTGGTTTCTTTACTTTTGTTTCTTTTAAGCAGTTCAGTTACTAAAAGGAGCATTGTTACCTCATACATGTTCACCTTAAGCCTGAAGTTAAATGCCTGATCTTTTTGGCATCTGGATGCAGAGGCCAGGCAGGGGGCAGGCAGGGTGAGATGGCTATCAGTGTGCATTCTGGTAACAGGATCATACTTGGAAACATTCTTGTTTTTCACGTTGCCCATATCGGTTCAAGCTGGAAAAGCCAGGTATTGCTTCTTAATATTGACTAAATACTAACTTGCTTTGCAGTATTTACTAAATACTAGCTCATGAGAAAGAGAGTTCTCTGGGTTGAAACAGGTATTCAGAAAGAAACCAACACTAAAAAAGGAATGAAGGAAGTAACAAAACTTCTTAATATTTAAGTCTGAGAAGTCCAAGTGGCTTCTGTTCAAAATGCCCATTCCTCCTGAAACAGCTTTCAGGAAGTGAAGTAGTGTCTGCGAAGACCGCAGGACAGGGGCTGCACAGGGATGTCAGCCTCCCTGCATGGGCCCCAGGAAAAGTGGCTCTGCAGGGTGGTCTTGAGCAGGAACCTCTCCTCCTCTTGGCTCTGGAGGGCACCTGGAAATCTCTCTTTCCTCTGCCAGCTTGGCCATGTGAACACTGCAAGTACTAGGTAAAGAGCTTCCAGATAATAATCTGTTTCCCCGTCTGAGTAGTGGGGTTTAATTTGGGGGTTGTAATCAACCTTGCCATAAAAATACCCAGGTCTTATTCTCTCCAGAAAGATGAAAATCCTGTGTCTTCTCATTCTAGTTGCTAGTTTCTAAATCCCCTTCAGTTTGTCGGCACCTTTCCACTTCATGGAGACTTGCCAGACTGGTGTATTACCTCTCTGGGGCCTGCTGCCCACGTAACAGGTAGCACATTCAAATTCAAAATAGCAGACTTCGTAAGAGTGCAGGTCAGCTTTGGCTGGCAGTAAGAGAGATTGGTTTTTTTACAGATGTGGTTACATATTGCTGTATGAGAACAATTCACCATGAAATTAAACTTGTTACAAGTAATTTCCATTTTAGGCTCATATTTATATATAAGTTTTCATGAGAAAAAGAATTGCCAAATAATAGCTAAGACATACTGTTGAATTATGGGTATTGGTTTCTGTTGTTTAATTACCTGCAGACTGCACTATCCTGCTGGAAAGGCAACTGCAGAACTTCCTATACTACAGTTCAGCTCTCTTTCATCTGGCAAGTGTCCTTCTTTAGGATTAAAAAGTAAATGATTTTCCATAATTTATACGGCTCAAAAAATAATGCATCTTTTCTCCCCAGTTGGGGACTTGTATCATGAACAGAAGCATGACTTTGAAAGCTTTTTTATTTTTCTGCTTTACTGCTAGCAGAACTCCTTTGTACAGCACGATGCAAAGATCCCTGACTGTTACACATGCAATGTCATCTGCTTTTGGAGACGCAGCAAAACTGGACTTTTCAAAAAACTGCATACCATCTCTTCCCGTACTGTCTGCTTTCCAAAGAGTCCAAAGCTCTTCATAGAAACTATAATGAGGCAAGTCTTGGGGTAATGCTGTCCTGTAATCACTGTTCCCCTTTCACAGAGGGATGAAGAGAAGTCAAGGCAATAACTAGCCAGAGTCTCCAGTGCCAGATCATGCCTAATCTCATGTTGAAGCTGTGACTTAGTCTTAACCCTTAGATCACAATTTCATTCAAGAGCGAGGTTGCAAGAGGAAAACCGGTTGGTATCTTACTGTAATGACTGCACTTCTTTGGTTTTTGAGACTGGCTCCCGAGGATCAAGGAAGGAGACACTATAACACAGCTGAAGTCACAGATGTGTAATGGTGATGGTATTAAAAGAGCTGAATAGAACATGAGCGAGAGAGAAGGTCGCAGCTCCAAAGAGCTTGAGATCAAAACATGAGACACATGGAAAACATGAAAGTGATTAGTCTTAAATACCAGAAAGGGGAAGAGGAGAGAATGAATCCATATTACAATAATTTTACTGTTCAATTTTTAAATTGTGAGATAAATTATGCTTGTAATTTAAAAAAGAAAAAGTATTTCTTTATTCCTGATGGGAGGACCTAGTTCACACTAGCTGTAAATGTGTTAGGACAGAAAAATCAAAGTGTTTAACTGATGCGAGGCACTCTCATCATATCATAATTCCTTTTGAAGAAATAATTCAATGATTGATCAGAGGAGATCTAATTAACTAACTGCATTATACGAAAAAAACCAACCATGGAGAAAGTTGTGATACTCTGGGTATCACATTCATCAGAATCTTTGCTCTGCTGCATGGGTGTGGGTGTTCTATGGTAAAGACAAACCTTCATTCAATATACGACCTAAAAATAAACCTTAAGATTAAAAGTTTCCTTTGTCTTTCTGTCTTGCCTTTCCCATATTATTGCCTTGCATACTTCTGGACATTTTAGGAAGTGCATAGACCATATTTGTCACTAACATATTCAGCATTCAGTTAACTGCGTAAATCTAATATTCACCCACACATGGCCTATATGGGGATGAAATTCAGATATAAACATTACCTTCATCTTACCTTATCTTCCATTCTTCTTTCCCATTTTTAAATTTTGCTTTATAGCATTCCATGTCTGCAGAGGCTAGGCAAGCTCAGTCTCATCGGAAATGACATTTATGAACATTTAGTGCAGCCTCGGTCTAGTTAACTTCTCTCATGGGGTGTGTGAAAGCAGCGTGACCTGCAGTGTCACAAATGAGAGATGTGACAAGCATGAAGCCAAATATTATTCATTGGGGTTGATGAATACTTTGACATGCTGTTGTAAAAGGATATAGAGATCGTGTGCATATTTTGCTTATTTGACGGCCTTTCATCTTAGATGTAGAGACCATGACAAAACTCTACAGGAATTCAGGCTCTCCAGCAGAGCGTGGTTTGGCTGATTGCCCTTTCATACCTGTTGTGCTTTGGACTGTGATTCTCCTCTCTCTCGGACATAAGATTTATAAGCTTCCAGACCTTTGCCTGACGATCTTTTGAACCACATGAAATCAGCCTTGTTGGGCAGGAAGAAAAGAGTCATCAAAAGTCTTCTTACGTGCATTATTTCAGGTGCTGTGGGCTAGCTTGCATTATCTTCCACATATTTGGGTATCTGGTTTCTTTCAGCAACACTTTACTATTAAAAGAACATCTTAGTTTAAATGAATATATTTTTTGCCTATTTTAATCATGCTCTTTTATGTTAGTGTCAGATGTAGCCTTATGTGAAGAATTTAATTAATTTTTATGTTTTCCCTCACTGTTTGGACATTGCATAAATAGATCAGTATTGCTTCCCCAAATTTACATTTAAGTGAAGAAATTTCAGCAAAGGCCAAAAGGGAGGGAAGCAACTACCTTCCAAAACATGATTAAATATCCTCCCAAAAGAGGCTACATGGTTTCCCCGTGCTACAGCATCTGGCCCAGAGCTAGTAATCCTTGCTACTCTTTGGGTCAGTTCTGTGCTCTTTGTTGTCAGTGACAGGTAAGATACATGCTGTGCCAGTTTTACTCGATTTTTTAACTCCAAAAGAGTAACCTATATACAAATAACTGAAATATTTATGGGTTTGCCCTTCAAATGTTATTGTTTGTTTAGTGTTTCAGAAGTTACTCTTCGGGAAAAAGAAGATGCTTCCACATAAAATGATATGTCTGCAGAGCTCATGAAATATTGCCTTACTCTTCGGACACACCAACATCCCTCTCCTGTGCAGAAGCCTCCCTAGGAACTTGATGTGGGCATAAATGGTAAGAGCAGGCTACTGTGATTTTTACTGCATCTGCACATGTGTCACCCTTGGTTGCTTCCCTTTTTCTCCTGATGACTTAACAGCTCAATAAGGTATAGCATAACTAACCTGAAGTGCTATAGCTGTCAGAAATTGGAAAATCATTCAGCAGCACAGTTGGAGGTTAGCCTAAAAGCCTACCCTGGCTGATGGGGGGAAAGGTTTGGGGGTGAAGGGGGTTATTTACGGGAATCATTTGCTCAACTGCTATATAATTAGATCTTACAGTCGGAAAGAGAATCTGTAATAAGGGAACCTACATCTTTGGAAAAGTGCTGCGCTCTGAGCTTCAAATAAAGCTTTGTTTAAAAAGCTGGAGTTTCTTTGTATTTATAGAAAATTAAACCAAGGGTTCCCCTGTGCTAGCATATTCTCTGGAAATGATCTTCCAGCCTTTTGTGTCTAGTATTTTAGCATGCTTCTATTCAACTTTGTCTGACTTTCTGCTACCATTAATTGTATCTGTTAGTCACTAGTCTGTTAAACTCTTCATACATCTCATTTTTTTGGAGAATAAGAGTAATTTGAAATAGTTGGAGAATGCTGGCTAGGCAAGTGATTGTGTTTATAAACCAGAAACATTATGTTCTTCTTTATTTACAATTATTGTAAATGGAAAATGCATCTATTGTTTGTGTTTCTCTGAAATTGCATATCACTTTCAGACACCTGAAGACCCATTACCACCCCCATAATTTTTGTGTTGCTTTTTCTATGAAAGAAAATGTCCTTTATTGGCCTATCTCAAAAATAGCGTATCATGAGTTGGGAACCGATTTAGAATTCTTTTAATTCAGCAGATCATTAGAATATATATGGCACTTCCAGGGAAAATCAAACCACGTGGAAACGATAAAGACTGGCAATTATGTCTGATCAACAGTAATAGTCCGGCATCTAGGGAAAAAAAGATGATGCATTTTTCTTCTGAAGCCTATCAACATTTAACAAAACTTTTGTATTTTTAGCCCATAACAAAAATACCAGTAGTTGGGTTTCTTTTTTTTGGGGCGGGGAAGGGGGCAGGGAGGGAGAGGGTGAAAAGACAGGCAGCTGCAAGGACTTGCAGCAGATTCTGATTCTTTATTTTGTTTGACCTGATTTATCAAGCTTCCTCTGTTGAAATATCATAGTCTATGTTGGGAATTATGTCAGGAAGCACAATATGTGCAGTGTGGGTGAGTGAGCTTGCATAAACTGTCAATGAAGATCAATTATAGGAATTATTGAATTACACATTAGATAAGAAGCAGATGACTTCTTTTTGCATGCAAGTGCGGTGTTAACTATTTTTGTCTAAATTAAAATATAGCCGTACAGGCAGTGAAAATCTGTCACTAAGCGTCACAAGCTGCCCAGGCTTATTGATTATTTTTTTCTTTACGATTGAAGTCCTGCAGTCTTGTGGGTTTGGCATGAAGCACTGTGCAGATAAAGTGAGAGAGCATCGATCTACTAACAATGTTCAATTTATATGCAGCTTGGGCAGAAATGGCCCCTTACAAAACACTTGATAGGGACAAAAAAAAAAGTTATTTAACAGTTGCCATTTTCTGATGTGTTGGTACACCTGATTCATGCTGTGGGAGTTGGGTGTTCTCCTGCTCATACCACAGCCGGGCAGTTGACAACAGGTTGATGAGACAGGCTTGTTCCTGCACCTTCATCAGTTATAAATACCTTGTATCAGCCTGTTTATTGGGTCTTTTTGAATGTCTAGATGGCTTTTTTTGCCACAAGAGGCTACATATAAGGTGGTAAGACTGGCTCTAGAATAGCCAGCCTTTAGCAGATTCTACACAGCTGTTGAACACCACTGCCAACATTGCCTGTCTGTGCCTCTGGCTCAGTTTGGTGCTGAAGAATCCCAGCTTGCCAAAACAGAAAAAGAGTAGGGTTCAAAGAGCCCTTTTCAAGAGAGAAATAGCTGTTCTTATTCACAGGAACTAGATGATATATCATCTTTTGATGGTGGGGTACTGAAAGGCATCAGAATGAAACCCAGGAGAATACAGAGAGGACAGAGGTGCAACAAACTATGCAGCCTGTGTGCAAATGCTCTTTTATTCCAGCATCCTGTATTCTAAAATGTAAAAATATTTATTTCCTAATATCTGTTCATGGTGCATTCAGTTGATGCAGAATCCAGCTGCCTCTGCTGCTTTTACTGCTGTCTTCCGGAGATTTTAAGTGGTAGCTGGTGTTCTGCTTTAGAAAGGTTGTTAGCAAATAACAATTACTTAGCACAGATTTTTTTGTTTGTTCTTTGTCATTTTGAGGTTGGCTATTAGGCTTTTTCTGATAACTGTTTGATATGAAAAGCTGACTACTTTATGCTTCATGTATAAAAGGCTTAAGAATTGTAATATTTACTATGCCCCAAAAAGTTTGCACCTCTCCCTTTATTTCCAAGGAAGTAATTGCTGTTAGCTGTTTTCATCCACTGGCACAATTCATAAATGCTGCATCTGATCCATTTCAAAATTTCAGAGAACCAATGCACAAGGCTCATTGCTCTAAGGAAAACTGGATAGCTGAGTGATGGGGAGGGCAGCAAGTAGAAAATATTCCACCTTAGTACTTACGTAATTCATTCAATTAGAGAAACAGTAACATAAACCCACCTTTTATTAAAAAGCGATTTTTAAAACTTTAAGTCCATCTGCAGTACTTTAAAAACAAAGGAAAAAAGAAAAGCTGCCTTAACCCTTTTTTGCAGGAAATATTTATGCTGCAGAAACTCTTTTGCATAGAGTTTCCGTTCCTCTTTCAAGTCTTGTATTTTAGTATGAAGCCTTTGGCTAAAAATGGCTAAATGCAATCCCTTGGCAGACCATGAACACTGGATCGTTGCAACAACCTCCCACCATGCTTTTTTTTTCCTGTTTGAGGAAGAGTATACTGGTTTTGTAGCCTTTTCCTTCCAGGTAGCAAAGGAAATTTAAAAGTTTAAAAAAACAATGTGAGCCAGGCCAATAGCACTTCAGGAATGGTGAACAGCGCTCCTAAAAGAGCGATTTGACCATGCAGGGGCCTCCAGAGCAGCCAGAAATTGTCATTCAGTTGCTATATGAACATTAAGTTACTTTACTGTTTGTCAGTGTTATCTCTTAATCACTTATTCATCACAATTCTTAACGTGGAAAAGCTGTTTAAAAATCAGAATCCGACAATAGTCACTGTAAAGTATTTCTTGGCCTCCAAGCAAGCAGTATAGGACTAATTCTAGAAGAATTAAATACAGTAACATGTAGGCTGTCATTACTGAGTTCTTCAAGACAGGAATGAGCGCACCCACTCAGAGCAAGAACATCTTAAATCTGTAAAGTACCAAAATCGTGATTCCAAATTAAAAAATAGACAGGCGATCATATCTAAATTTCTTTTAGTCTTACCTGGAAGAGTCCTTCTACATTAAAGCTGTCATTGCCTCGTCTGATGCTTTTATTTATACTCTGAACAAAGTGCTACTATTGTTCTTTTCTCCCCTTTGTTCTTGCCATCATGCCTATATGGCTGCAGTGCTCAGATTATTATTTACTGACATTTTTGGAATAAATTTTCAAAAGAAAAAAGATAAAATTTATTTCAAGTTCAGTTATATGGAGAAGCCAAGTCTACCTCTGTGGCTTAATTCACCAGAGGTAGTAAAAAGTTGTTTTTTTTTTTTAAAAAAAAGCTTACATAATTTTAACAGACATATTTTGTTTAATGTATTTTAATACTTAATTTTGATGCTTCAGTCTGACCGTATTTGTTTTACTAAACTGTAGGTAAGAGCTTTTAGATGACAAATCTTGGAACTCTGTAGTACACTGTAGCTACATCTCTCAGCCAACACTGGGCTGCAGGAAAGCACCTTGTAATTCCCCATGACTTCTACAGCAGAGATGACTGAAGCAACTGCCTCAGTGTGTGGATTTGATATGAGCAGGTGTCATGGTTTAACCTCAGTCAGCAACCAAACACCACACAGCCGCTCGCTCACTCCCCCCTAGTGGGATGGGGGAGAGAATCAGAAGAGTAAAAGTGAGGAAACTCCTGGGTTGAGAGAAAGACAGTTTAATAGGCAAAGCAAAAGCTGCACACACAAGCAAAGCAAAAGAAGTAATTCATTCACCACTTCCCATGGGCAGGCAGCTGTTCAGCCATCCCCAGGAAAGCAGGGCTCCATCACGCCTAACGGTGACTTGGGAAGACAAACGCCATAACTCTAAACGTCCCCCCCTTCCTTCTTCTTCCCCCAGCTTTATATACTGAGCATGATGTCATATGGTATGGAATATCCCTTTGGTCAGTTGGGGTCAGCTGTCCCGGCCGTGTCCCCTCCCAGCTTCTTGTGCACCCAGCAGAGCATGGGAAGCTGACAAAGTCCTTGACTAGTGTAAGCACTACTTAGCAACAACTAAACCATCTCCACATTATCAGCACTGTTTTCAGCATAAATCCAAAACACAGCCCCACACTAGCTACTATGAAAAAAAAAATTAACTCTATCCCAGCTGAAACCAGGACAGCAGGCTCTTCCCAACTGAATTGGAGTTTGCAACTGGCATTGAACTGACCTATTTAAAAAAAAAAAAAACAAAACACAACAAAATAACAAACATCCCTGTTTCAAAAAGGGGGATGTTTTCCACTCCACTGGAAAACTGATCTAGCAATGCTTCCCTCCTGAGAAGGCTGCCTGCCATTTTGTTACATAGTGTAGTTTCAACATCAATCCAAGCTTATCTTTTTCCAGAAAACTCCAAACAATAACTAGACCTGTTCTGCCCAAAATCACAATGGTGTAGTGACATATGAGTGTCTTTGAACGCCATCTAGCTAACTCCTAAATTAATTCACATTCTTACACCTTTCTGGAAGTCAGCCAAAGAGATTTATGCGTATGCATGGCTCTGCTACTCATCAATATTGGATAGGGAGATGTCTGTCTGGCACATCTCTCTGACTGATCTCAGGGACAGAGATCAGCTAAGAGCCTACCACTTATATTAAGACAGAATGAATCTTTTTGGGCTCTTTCCCTTGATGATGGTCAGATTTCCAGTTTCCAAATATAGAGCATGGACTGGATTGAGTCACAAATTCTTTCACCACAAATCAGGATACACAATGTTCTGCAGCCCACAGGAGGGTAGGGAATGCCAGGTTTCGAAATGGAATTCCAACACATGGCAATGAAGTGCCGATGACCACCCCACCAGCAAGCAAAGAGTTGTTTGTTGATCTAAGGCAAGGAAAAAGTCCTCCTGTGAACATCTAGAATTCATTCGTCTTAGGACCAATGTGAGATTAAATTCTAATAATGTTTTAATTGTGCTCTCAAAAGAATTTGGTATCTTCACTACAAAGGTATCTCAGTTAATATCTTCTTCCAGAACCTAGGTAAAATATAATTTGATATGGCCATCTTTTACATGATTACCATATCTAAATTCCAGAGTAATTGAGTAGTCTGTTACATGTAATTTCCAGATGATAAACTGCACCTGTCCCATTCTAGGTTTTATCTTCTAAAACAGAGTTCAACATTGCCTTCCTTTCCATGTCAGTGAAAACATGCCAGTAGTTCTTTAGCTACATTTAAAACAAAATATTTATTATAGTTGCTCAGATACTTTGTCAGTTTTGCTTTAATTAAGCCCCTATCACTTGTTGCTCTGCAACATATAATTCCCATTAAGTCATGACAAATTTAGTTTTCAGCTGCTCCAGGAGATGTTAATGTGAACACATCAATATTCATGTGTCTTGACAGATCATGAGGTTTAATAAATTGCTTTCTATAAAACAATTTTTGTGGAATCAGGGGTGTTCCTGTGATAGCACAAAGGAAACCTGAAGCGGAGATAAGTAAAAGATCATGTGCTTTTCACTGCATCTAAAAATTAATGAATTATTTCTCCAGTATGTGATGAAGTATTTGTTTTAGGATAAATATAAGAAAAATTAATGTGAAAGACAATTAGGATTAAAAAAAAGCTTTACTTTCATGTGGTTAAATGCTCAGTTTGCCTATAAAAAGGACAGTTAGTGACCCAATTCAGTTACCATTCCATTTTGGTCACACCAGAAATTTAGCATGATTATGTTGTGGCTTAAAGAGAAATTCAACATAAGGCTGTATGTTAGGAGGGTTTGGAAAGAAAAGATGGGTAGTCACTGAACTGTGTGTGCTGGAATGAGGGATCCTCAGAACTGGGGTTAGGGCTCAAGAGCATCGCATGTGTCTGTCTGCATTTTTATAAATAAACAAAAAGATAGATGATGGCTCTGTATCTAATAGGAAGGCTACCATGTGTATTTAAAACTCTATTTTAATGGATTTTACTTCTGTAAATATAAAGAACATGAAACCAATGTATAACACCCCCCCCATGAACATTAGCACTTATATAATACTATTATTAGCATATGGCTAATACAAACAAAACCAGTCTTTAATATTTCAACCAAAATAACCTTGAAGAATATTGTCAGGTGTAGCTCTGCACCTAACTTCTAGTGGAAATCTATGGAAGAAACACGTAACAGCCATTTAGGTCTTTTAAAATTTCATTTCCTTTCTGCTTATCCTAGGAGAATGATTGCAGAGTGGTATTTTTCCAAAAATTCTATGGAGGAAATTAAAAATATTGCAGAAGGAAAGACAATATAATTTTTTCCAGGTGATTATTTCTCTTTGCCTGCCTATCTTCTCTGAAAAGGAATTTACTTACCTCTTCCATAACTGTTATTCCTGCCTCTGTAGTGTGCAAGACTGTTGCACCTAAGTTGGATATTTTGTGATGATTTGGGAAAACAAAGTGGACAAAAACATGCCTAGGATCTAAGGATTATTTAGGTACCATTAAACAACGGTGAGAGCTACTATTACTAAGGGTGTATGACAGTATTCAAGTCAGCCAAGTTTAAGCCTTTATTTTGATGCAGGAAGTGATAACCCAGCTATGATCAGGGTTAGGGCTAGGAAAAAAAAAAAAAAGGAAGAGCGTGGTTTATTGTAGGATCTTTAAAATACTGGTGAGTTAAAGAAAGGCATAGAGCTGATAAGGAATATATCGCATATAGATTAGCTACGGTAAAGGCCAGCCATAATATTCAACAAAAGAATCACTGAAGAACAGGATTTATTTCTGGGGTCCACATCTGCTGAAAGCCTAGGTTGCAAACTGCTACCAGTCTGCATGAATGGAGTAGCATTAAAATTTGGAAACAACAGAGCTGAAGATATTTCCAAGGTATGACAAAAAATAGGAGTGTTTTGGTCATGCTTAGCTCTTAGAATTGTGATAGTGCAAGCCTTTTTTATTACCTTCTAGCCGTACATAAATCTCAGGAAGTTAGCTTCCTGGGAGCAGTCATGAGCGTCTTGCTGCTCCAGAGATGAAGATATTTAAGAGTGATGCTGCTGTAAATACAGAAGTTCACAGCCAGATGGTGTTAGGGGGGATTTGGCATCTCTCCGCCCATTAAAATATGGCGACGTTAGTTTGGATTGGAATCTGAGTGCCAGGTTCTTGGCAAAAAGTCGGCATACCTACATGCCTGATCTTTTACATTTACTTAGTGTCTTAGACCCCAAGCATGCTTGAAGGGTGTCACAGTGGCAAGCAATCTTTGGAACACTGTCACCTTGGCACGCTATACAACAGCAGGAGGGAGGAGAATGAAATAAAGGGAAACCCCTACTCTTATAATAAAAAAATGCCAAATAGACGGTAACCAATTCAATGCATGGTAAGATGTCAAAACATGTTGAGGACCACATTGGGCCCTGTTCAGGGAAAATCATAGAGCTATTTATTCTGTTACACTATTGAATGACCTTTTAATTTAATAGTAGGGAATAAGCCCTTGTTTTGTACAATTGCAGGTCTGCTGCTGCTGATTCAAGTTAAGTGAGGTTATCCACGGGAGCAGCTGCCAAGATGAAGTAGTAATGTATAATTTGGCCATTATAAAGACAAAGAAGTAGTGTACTATGATTGCTCTTGATAAAAATATCAAAAGTGTGAAGGAACCATCACTTTCACTCTGAAGACTTCAGATCACCACTTGAAAGAAAAATTAAATACATGTTCTTCTGAAAAGGTATTTATTTTTTACCTGAGACATCCACAATGAGTACTGAGGTTTTATCACTGAAACTGCACAGCTTTTCTCTCTCTCTTCTACTCCTGCCATCTGCCACTTCAGCTTCTTTTCTTTATGTTTGATAACAGTTCTGGTGCAGCTGTATTTTTTGATACTATTTCATTTTGCTAGTAGACATTCTTGTTTACATGAGTCTTTTACACAGTAACAAAGAAGAAAAAACAGTAAGTGATCTTCTACCACATGGCTGCTTCTAACAAAATATGTGCTTGAGGACCTCCTTGAAGGGAACTAATCTAACTTAACTTGAGCCCACACCTAAATTTTGAGGAAAACTGACTCTGTCCCGAAGAATGCTTTTAACAGCCAGCTTCCTTGCTTGCAGGCACTCAACAGTACACAAAGAAAGAAATCCTTATTTGGGAAAATGAAGTTATAAACATGAAAATTGCTAGTTGAACCTGCCGGGCAGTTGAGAGGCCAATTAGGTAACTGAGGCAAACTTGTTAGCCAAGTAGGGCTGTGCAACGTGCCTGGCTGATCAAACCAATTTGGGATATTGTGTGGGAGACCCCGAAGTAGTGTTCGTGTTGTAGAAGGGAAAGGGTAGCCAAATGCAGATGAGATGAAACCTTTAATGACCCATCTCCTCATCCAGTTTGTGGATCAGCTGTTCTACACCATCCTGCAGAAAAGATGGAATCAGCCACACCTTGTTATTTGAACACAGTATGGAAATAAGCTGTCAGAAAGAGAACCCAGCTTTCTTGCTTCCCCCACTTTCTAAATCTAAACTAATGTACAGAGATGGTAATTTCTCAAGTGCCATTAGAAACAGTGTGGATATTTAACAGTAATTTTGGCAGTTAAGAGGGGTGGCTAAGGGCATTTGTGCAGCAGAAGCGGAAAGGCAGAGGAGCCTGAAGTTCTCCTTAGTTTGGATTGCAGACAATGAGACTTGTCTAAAATCTAGGACGGAGTACCCTGAGATGTGATAGGGTTCCAAGCATCGAAGCAGGATGTGGTATTTTACTAAAATGTACTAGCATGAAAATCGACCAGTTTACAAAGCTTGATATTGCACTTCTGTTTAAGACCTGACCTCTCCTGTGCAATGCGGTTGTGGATGAGGCATAGACAATGACAGTGTCCTGAATGGAATCCAAAAGGGAAATTGGCAGTGCAGGTGGTGGACAATAAATTAGATTTTAAAAACTCTTTCAGGTTGAATAACTTGAAATGAACCCAGATATATAAGTTTGAGACAAGAAATACACTGAAAAAATGTCAGTGTTCCAGGGGTGGACTGGAAGAGGTGGGAGGAAGCACAAATCTGTAAAATTATTTGTATAAAGTCATAATATAATAAATCCATCAGTGCATTACTTTATGAGCTAGATGCCAAGCCAGTATTAGCATAATTAAAATCATTGCTGGTTAGCAAAACGTCTTGTTTTATGCCACTACACAGCAACATGATTCTTTTTAAGGAACCCTATCACCTAGGCTTCTGTTGCCAGCTTAAATCCTGCTAAGACACTGTGTAACTATGAACAGTACTTTGAAAAAGCATCCTGCATATTGCCTAACTGTGATGTTTGCAGATAGCATCAGTGCTTCGTGCCGATGTTCTCCACTGACATCACTGGACTGATCCGTTGTTTAACACAGTCACGCTGCATTCCGCTTAGGGTTTTGACAGATGGCAGGTCGGCACTTTGGAGGGGATGCCGAGCTACAACATCCTCACCAATGCTTCGCTTGAAAGCTCATTACCCTATAGATGAAGAAAATGGCCACGTGTCACACACACATACAGAGACACACAAAAAAAAAGGGGACAGAAAGATCAAATACGCGTTTTAGAGACGAAAATTTAAAGCTGCTGCAAACATTTTTATTTCCCCTCTGGCTGTCCTACCTGGCAGTTAGCTGCTGCCAACTATGACATCTAGTCTACGGTTGAACCAGCTCCAGTCAGAACTATTAAGAATGACTCATTTTTGCCTTTCAAGATTTGGCAAAGAAAAACCGTGCCCGGCCCTTCCCTCCTGCGGCCCCGTCCCCTCGGCGACAGGCCGGCCAGCCGGACAGACAGACCAACCGACCGCCAACGTGACGGTTAAAACCGTTAACCCGTCCCGCTCGGGGGGGCGTGACGCACAGCTGACATCCCCGGGGGCCCTCAGCCGCGCCTCTGGGTAGGCAGCGCTTCGTGACGACTGTGCTTCCGCCAGACAGGCCTCGGGACTGGCTGAGGCGGCGGCGCTTGGTGCGCGTCATCGGAAGTGAGGGACAGAGGGTTACGCCCTTCGCTCCGTTCAAACCTGGATGGCGGTAAAGCGGGGCGGGGGAAGCGGGGTTGGGGGCTGGGGCTCGGCGGGTGGGGAGAGCGGCTCCGCCAACCACTAAACCCACTAAAGCCGCTGCCTGGGGGGCTCCGCACCCCTAGGGCTTGTTTTCCGCCTGCAACCCTTCCTTCTCCCCGCCGTTTCCAGAACATTAAACACATTAATTGCTGTTACGTTCTGGGTGCGTTCGAACTTCCTAGTTTTAATATGCTCCGTCTCTAAGGAAATACAAATGTTGCTTCAATTCTATTCCCCTCATCCTCTTTTTTTTTATTTGCCTCTGCTTCAAAGTCCCGGTTCTCTTTTTCAGGTGATCTTTTCTACAAGATAATCTGTAAAGATGTTGAAGTTTAAATGTGGTGCCCGAAATCTGGTAGAGGCAGGACCGATGGAGCCCATCGCCAGCCGAATCTCTCGGATAAATCTCCTCTTTCAGGTAAAGAGCATCTGGCATGTAGTTACCCGTCTTGATTTCATCTGTGTCCATACCCAGCGTATCAAAATACAGTTTTGCTTGTTTGTGTGGACCCTCCAAGTGTGCCTGTGTGGTTCTTCGGAGGAAAGGGTGAAAGAATGGGGTAACTTGTTGAAGTTCAAAGTGTGTATCTAGTTTGCACAACAGTCTGTGGTTAGTAGCTGGTCTCATATTTATGTGCATCAGTTAATGTTTTAGCCTGAGTGGATTTTTCCCACATAAAGATGGAACATTGCATTCTGTGTCCTGTAATCTGCAGTTTTTTTGTGGGTGATGTAGCTGAGGGTTTGTTATGAGCTGGATTTACTTAACCAGCTGCTAGCTGATCATCTGAGCTTCAGCAGCTTTTCCTTCTAGAGCTAATGTTGATGCTGATTGCTTAAACTCTGTACCATGAAAAAACCAACATGCTACAATGTCAAGAAAAAAGACGGTTAGATCAGAGTCATTAGTAGGATGTAGATAGTTTCAAGAAAGCTGTGATTTGAACTTTAACAATCTCTAGAGGATTGTTTTGTCTAAAAGTAAAATACCTGTAACAGCCGTTAGAGATAGACATAGTGAGTTGATGTATTTACCTCACACTTCTGCATCGTTTGTCTTATTTCTGAGGTAGTGATTTTTAAATGGATAATATATAATCTGCTCTATACATATGTTATTGGTTTGAGGGTTTTCATTGTTGTCTGAGACTCCATCTGCTGTTGTTTCTTTTTTTTTTTTCCAGGGGAAGCCGCTCTTTGTGACTCAACAGCAGATGTCTCCTCTCTCCCGGGAAGGCATCCTTGATTCTTTATTCGTTCTTTTTGAAGAATGCAGAAACCCTGCTTTAATGAAAATTAAACACGTTGGCAACTTTGTCAAGAAGTGTAAGTTTGTTTAGACTGATTTTCAGGTGTAATTTTAAAAGGTGGTGCTTAGGAATCTGAATGTTTAAATAATGCTTCAGTTGCTTTGATTCATTAATGATTGTAACCCTGGACTTCAAGCATCAGACATTTTGTGAATGGACCAAACATTGCAAAGGGGACCTTGGCAATCTTAGTAGGGCTTTTTTCAGGTCCAAAAAGGTCAAATGCAAGTGGCTTTTGAAGTGCTGTGATTTGAATGTGCACTCTTCTTAGTCTGTACTATATTTCTAGTTGAGGAGGCACTTTCTTTAAATGTGTCTGAGTACTGCATACAGCAAAGCTCCAAGTCTGCACAATAGAAGGAATTCAGAAGCTGAGAGCAGGACAGTGAATAGAGGTATGAGGAAAAAAATATCTAGAAAGAAACTTGGTAAGACTGGGCTCTTTCAGCTCTAAGTAATCTTTTGGATTCCATGTGTTATCTGAATTTTGCAAGTATAACTTGTAAATACTAATTCTGTGCTTCAGAAATATAATTTCTGATGGAGTGAATATTTTACTGATGATGTACTCAGATTCTTTGGCAGGTGGGAAGGTTCATCAGTCTTTCTATTAAGAGATTCTAGAAAGCTGTTTGGTTAGAAGTAACTTATCACACCCCTATCATAGATCCATCCAACAGTTTCCAGATACTATTAGCAGAGAGTAATTTTCTGCTAGTCTGAAAAATTTTTGAACAATCTACAGAGAGCAGTTGATTATCATAGTGCATGCTGGTTGAAACTAGTCAATGGAAAACTTGAACTGAATATCTGAAATGTTATGTCTGCGGTTATTTGTTAGACAATAGACTAGTGCCTCCCACAGGCAGAGGAGAAAACCCTGCCACTTGACTTGTAGAACTCATGGCTGGGTGAAGCCCTCATATTTAGAGAATACACTTTGTATTGGTAAAGGTTGGTTGGAAAGAAATTAGAAACAAAAGAGGCTCTCAGCCTATGATGTTATGAATGGGACAGAATTATGGTTGCTATGGGAACCGTCTTAACATTTCCTGGTTCTTTTGTGTGTACCACATTTCAGTCTTAACTATGCATTAATATAGTCTTTTTCTAGTTCTTGTGCATACTGTTTTCTTTTTAAGAAGCATATTCTGTAATGATTTAACATTTCTTGAGAGTCTGGAGCTAAATGTCTTTTCTTTTTTTTCGTTTTGTTCCCCATTTATGATGTGTTAGTTATGAAATGCCAGTTGGCTAATGTAAAAATAAGTGTTTTCTTTTCATAGATGCAGAGACTATAGCTGAATTAAGGGAACTGCAACCCAGCGTGAAGGATTTTGAAGTAAAGAGTGTGGTTGGCTGTGGTCACTTTGCAGATGTAAAAGTAGTAAGAGAGAAGGTTACTGGTGATGTATATGCTATGAAGGTGATGAGCAAGGAGTCCTTGTTGGCGCAGGAGCATGTACGTATATTTTTCTGTTATGACAGTAGAACGATAATGTACGATTTATTGAACATTTCCTTTTTGATGCCACTATTAGAATTAAGTTAAAAATATATCTTGAATCACACTACGTTTCAGTGAAGTAATATATTTGTGTGTAGTTTTGCTGTGTTTAAAAGCCATTGTCATAGACCATGAATCTATTGGGTGAGGTGCCATCCAAAACAAAAAATGGCCCTTGTCTCAAAGAGCTTACCATCTAACTGCAAGATAACTAAAAGCAGATGAAGAAAATACTGGATCAGTGTTGATCAGCTTGATGGCGGCTTGAATTTTCAGGCAATCTATTCATTAAGGTTTATTTTAAAGAGCGACATAGAATGTCAAGAGTGGGTGTGAAGGCAAACTGTGGTGACTGGATTTTTGTGGAAAGCCTCTCGCTAGCTTGAGAAATGTGTTACTTGAAAACTTAAAAAAGGGATAATGGAGGTTGTTATCATAGTTTGGTGAGAAACAGAAGTTAATCTTTCACTGACATGAGATAAGTAGGACAGAGATACTCTATGAAAGACCTTGTGAATTTATACAGCAATATCTACATCAGTTGTTCCCAATACTTGGTGCAGTTGGGTTGCTCCTGAGATCCCTCAGCATTGTTTGTGGCTATCAGAAATGAAGATAAACTAAAATTACTCTTGCTATGGCATAGGTTGACAAGAAAGCAAGGTATGATACTACCCTCAATAGGACACTTGCTCAGTCTTGTTGAATGTGGGTCTGTGAAAGTAGGGAATGCTGATCTAAATGAACTAGCAGTATCTCTGTAGTAAAATTAATTTCTTGATGTCTGGCTGTACATCTAAACAATTAAATAGTTGCTAGAGGATGATTTCAAGAAAACCTTGTATTTTAATACCTTACAATGAATTTATTACTGAATTAACTCTAAGATGCTACCCCATAATTGCTCTAGCTTCTCTTTTGCTTGTCTGATTCTTTTGAGATTAGTTTTGTTTTATTAGGGCCAGTCCAGATGAGGTCAACCAAGATTGTGCTCCAGACTGGTACATGCTTCACCAGTTTGGAAGGGGAGCTGGCCTTTGCTGCAGGGACTATTCATTTGGAAGCAAGCTAGACAACAAAAGGTGGGAGGGGAACGGAAAACACAAAGGAGTAAAATTGCTTTTTTTAAAGTTGCACATCACAAGGAAACAACACTTAATATTTTCCGTGCAATTTTTTTGTGATGTGTGCCTTTGGCACAGACTCAAATCTTTCTAAAACTAGGGGACTCTACTGTATTCTAACTCATTTTCATCATGATATTACTGAATGCTTCCTTTTTTTGTAGGTGTCATTTTTTGAGGAAGAACGCAGTATATTATCTCAGGGCACCAGTCCGTGGATTCCACAGTTACAATATGCATTTCAAGACAGGAAAAATCTCTACTTGGTAATGCCTGGTCTTTGTTTCTTTTCTCCTCTATTGAACGTTATTGCCATTGTTATGTTGAAGAACAATGTGATGGTTGAAATGTGCTCATTTTCCGTAAATTTTCCCGCATTACATAACAACTGTTTGATATGTGTCCAGTGTAATATGGAGGAGTTGAACAGCGTGTCTTTTGTGTAATTGGACTTTATCTGTTCTTTAAAATTTTATGTAGGTTATGGAGTATCAGCCTGGAGGGGACTTACTGTCACTCTTAAACCGATATGAGGACCAACTAGATGAGAGTATGGTGCAGTTTTATCTCGCAGAGTTGGTTTTAGCCATTCACAGTGTCCATCAGATGGGTTATGTACACCGGTAAGTAAAGATTGCTTTGCATTGCATGTAATATTTGATCAGTATCATTCCAGAAAAAGTGTTCTGGAATGATGCATTCTTTCTTTTTTTTTTTTTAATATTCCATCCTCTTTCAGGACAGTATTTCACATGCTGTATCAGAAGAGAAAATTAATCAGACTCCAGCTATAATTGTAGCTAAAGGCGTTAACTTTGATGTAAAGTTCAAACTCATATCAAGAAAGCAAGGATTGTTACATATATTTTCTGAAGGCTTAGTAATAAGAAGCCTCAATGTTGCACTATAAAAAATTAAAATATTTTCCAGAGATTGTTGCTTCTAGCACCAAGTAGTATGGGAAATTAGTGTAATTGTTAAAACTTGTTGTGTGCTGGTTGGTGAACAGGGCAGTATAGGATGTTGGAGTAGTTAAATGAGTTTTCTAAAGATCATATCAAGGCTTGAAAACTGTTACTGTATGCATTTTCAAATCATGTTGGTGTTTAATAAATTTATTACATTCTGAGGCTTTCGAAATGTTATGAAGTATTTTATGTTCCAAGCAGCTGTAGTGGCTGCACTTAGAGCATAAGCTATGGCTTTCTAATGCGAGGTAGCTGCCTGGATTTGAAAGATGTACAGAATACGTTGTGAGGAAATTTGGGAAGAAAGCTACATAATACTTCACTGGAACTCAGTTACAAGGTAGTCAAGGTGTGAAATCACCTTCTCTTTCCATCTTCTATCAATAATTATTAACTTTCCGTGACATAAGGGGAGCTTTACTACTTTCATATTTGTTTGGAAACAGAACAACAGTTGGAAATAAGACACCCACTTGTTAAGGTTTTATGCAACTGAGCACACGGTTGAGTGTAGCTGAAGAGATATCCTGTTATCTAGATGTGACAGTGGGGAATGGTATGGAGAGGTACTGATTGCTTTCTTCTTGGTTACAGAGATATCAAACCAGAGAATGTTCTTATTGACCGAACAGGACACATTAAACTGGTGGACTTTGGGTCAGCTGCCAAAATGACAGTGAACAAAATGGTAATACTGTGGATTTAAAATGGCTAGTTTGGATAGGCTAGTCAAAAAGGGAAAACTCTTTTTTGATTACACCTTTTTCTTCTGCCTTTCTTGTCCAATATGGAATCTATTCACAGTGATTTTTTCCATTTATGAATGGCTTTTCAAATATGAGCTTGAGTATCTTTTGCAGCTCTGAGTAGATATATATTTGCTTATTAAAATTTTAATACACAAGTAAGGTAAAGGCAAGTCTACTTTCTCATGGTGCTGCACTGCAATACAAAATCATACTTCTAGAGATTCTTACAACTGTTCAGTGCTGCATTTAAAGAAGGACATGGATTTATAATTATTCATAATTGGGCTGAAAATTGTGTTTGTTGTAACTAAGGTGGCATAGTTTTGAAGGCCAGGGAGCTCTTGATTGAAATGAGTCACATTCCAACGTTCTGGGCTTTACTCACCAGAAAGGACTATATTCAAAGCTGTGAATCTGTTGAGTTTTTTAAGTTGCTTATAAATTTAGGTAACTGCATACAATTCAAGTGATAATTTGAAATTAAAATATATCTAAGCGAGAAGTTCTATACCAGATTCCTGTCTTGTTTTAAAATTTTGATTTTTTTCATAGAATTTTCTTAGTATTGTCACTCTTAATATTCTCTTTTCCCTGTTCTTCCCTTTTCAGTTCTTCTCTGCATTGCATTTTTCTTCTAAACTTTTTCTTCACACTATCTTTTCAGTCATCTTCAGGTTTTTGTGTTAGTCTGCTTGCCATTTTGTTTCACTCTTTATGCCACTCAGTGCAAAAATGATTGCAGTTTTGGCTCCTGAATCACCTTTTCTAAGCACTCCAGAAATTCAAATACTAGTACTTTGCTGATCATGAACACAAGGTAAAAAGGTAGGGATGACGCAGAATGGAATGAGGGTAGGGAATATTTGACTCTTTTTGAAATTTCAGCTATGATGTCCCTGTTAATACTAGTTGAAGCAGTAGTGCTAGAGTATGCATACTGTTGGAAAACATCAATGTTTAGTAATCCTGTGCTTTTTAGAATGCCACTTTTCTATTTCAGCTGTTTGTAGTTTCTAGTAACAGTTAGCTCTGATAATTTGACTCTTTTTTTTTTTATACCAAATAACTTCTTTTCTGTTTGTTTATCAGCAGTTTCCTTAACCTTGCACTTTTTTGCTTAACAGCCTTGCTTAAAATTACTTAAAATTCACTTGGAGGGCTGAAAATTATATGTCTCATTAAAAAAAAAGAAAAGAAAAAAGATTTGTTTTATTACCAAGATCACAATGAACAGAAAGTGCTGTAATTTCACTTGGTATATCTTTGCGTCTAGGTAAATGCCAAGCTACCTGTTGGCACACCTGACTACATGGCACCAGAAATGCTAACAGGGTTGAATGGGGATGGCAAAGCTTCTTATGGTCCAGAATGTGACTGGTGGTCCCTAGGAGTCATTGCGTATGAAATGATTTATGGAAGATCTCCGTTCACTGAAGGGACTTCAGCAAAAACTTTCAATAACATCATGAACTTCCAGGTAGAGAGAACTCCTTCCGTGTTCTTGGGTAAAAAGGCTGTAACTAAAGATCATGCTTTTACAGTTGAAACGAGAAGCTTATGGCTGTCTCTTACTTTGTCATGTTCATCAAATATTTGGAGTATATGCTTTATGGTGTTTTTATATGTCTCCATATTGTAGATATCAAGTTATTTTTTGTAACAGGTGTTTAAAAATAACCATCTGCAATGCATGAATTAAAAAAGCTGTCCATCTTAGGCAACTATAATTCAGCATCTCCAAAATAATCTAGAAAAGGGATTGAAGGAATGACTTGTGGATTGATAAAGTTCCTGAATCTTACTAAGTGTTTCTGGATATTAAAGACAAGGGCTAGCTATGAAGAGCTGCAGAAAGGCTTGAGGATATTCAGTGCCTGCATGGTTAAAACATAATTTGAAATTTAGTGTAAATAAATTTAAACCAATGCATATGAAGGGGAAAGTATCCCAACTTTACCCAGTGGTGGGCTCAAGAACAGTATCTTGATGTTATAATCTATGCAAATGTTAGTCTAGTTCTTAATAACAGTCCAAAGAGCAGCACATAGAATAGTAGGAGTTAGTAGGAATGAAAAAGAAAAAAAAATCACGTGTAGCTGGGAGGAAGTGGGCAAAGAATTGTTGCCTATTATCTCTACTAATAGGGGCATCAAATGAAAGTAGGGGCCCCTAATCAGGGGCATCAAATGAAAGTAGCCAGCAGTAACTATGTTACAAACAAAAAAGGATACTTCATATAGCACGTTCTCATGCTGAGGAGCTCCTTGCTGTAAGTTTGCAGCTACTGAACGTTTATATGTGTTCAAGGAGGGGCTAGAAAAATTCATAGAAGAATCCATTGAGATCTCGCAAATACAAAGACGTCATCCCTGGTTCACAAAACCTTAAGCTACAAATCCTTGGAAGTCTGGGGGAGTTTTCTGGGGAATTGTATTGTTTTACTCTTCCATTTGTGTATGCCATTGGCCCTTGTTCAGCATAAGGTGGTGATGTGGCTCTACCACTTGTCTGATTGGATATGGTTGTTCCTATGTTCTTATGTTTACTGTAGGGAATGCATATAGAAGCCTATTTGGAAAAAATGCACAATACTTTTATTTGTGTGCTATAAATATTTATCCTTTGGGCCTAAGATATCTCAGAATAATGAAACTTAATCTTACTGTTCTGGGACGGTTTTCCTACTGAGCAGAAATCCTTTTCTTTTTAATGCAGAGATTTCTGAAGTTCCCAGAGGATGTGAAAGTTAGTAGTGAATTTCTTGATCTGATCCAGAGCCTGCTTTGTGGGCAGAAGGAAAGGCTGGGTTATGAAGGACTCTGCTGCCATCCATTTTTTTCTAAAATTGACTGGAATAATATCCGTAACTGTAAGTAGACTAATACTGCATTTATAAACAATTTCTGTTTCTTTGGGTAACATGAAAATTTGTACAATGTGAGTATTTAATTGTGTTTGATCTGAGTAATTATTCCTAATGAAACAGGATTGTGTCCTGGAGCAGGTGTTTTTAGCAAAACAGTTCATTTTGGTTTTTGGGTAGGATATGTTAACATCTCTTAGGTGAAAATGGTAAGGTAAGATGAAGTTTAATACAATTCTATATGAATTTCTGATGCAGTTGCCTTATTACTACAGGTACTAGACTGGAAAATCAAAATGGTCCTTTCCACCTCTTTCCTCAGATTATAATGCATCTGTATATTCTTTCAGGCCTTTTCCACCTCAATTTGCTTAATTTTGGCTTAATCTTATTATTCTTTATTGTATCTCCAGATTTTTCTCTATCATTGCTTGTGATCCAGCTTCATTTAAGTTTGTTTGGTATTTTTTTTAGCTCCTGTAGGTGGTAAAATATCAGTGGTCAGAGGAGCATTGGAGTTTTTCCTCAAAGTTAATATGGCTAATATATGATTAACTTTTTGTCAAAAACTGGCTCGTTCCACTAGGAGTAGAATAGAATCAGTGAAACAGATAATTTTCTATGCAGAAAATTGTTTATAATACTATGGAAGCAATGGAATTTAGTATTTGGAAGTACTGAGGCACCAGCTCCAAAGCAAAAAGCAAATACTTCACACATCATCAATGATCTATGTATGAGTGCCTGACTTGTGTTGGATAGTATTTTAAATTATTTGGACTGTAGGATTATCTGGGCAAGGAACATGTCTGCCTTTATATTCTTTATCAAATATGCTGTAAGAGCAATGATTGTGCTCCATTTTCCATGATAAATTGCTAAGCCAGTGCTGCTGCTTTTGATGACTATCTCGGCACTTCAGCTGTCAGCTCCGTAGAATGTTTACTCACTTTTCTGTTGATTCATTAATTTTGAACTTGTGGAGCTGCTCTTCTGTTAAATTCCATTGTTTCTGCGCTTTGAGAGCCATTGAGCCTTGAGTCTTTTTCATCATTTCAGCATACATTTCCCGGACTTCAGCTCACTCTGCCTTTTTTAGTCAGAACCCTGCCTAAGCCACCAGTTTCTGTTTCTGAAATTTTTGTGTTGCGTTTGTATCATATTATCTCAGATCTGGAAAAAAATGGCACGTGAGTTTATGTTATGGTGTTTCCTTGGCAATCGTCTGTCCAGTATTCACACAACTGCGCAAGTTAATTGAGTGTTTTGCCATTTCATGTGACAACGGTGATACTGACGGACAAGCTGGTAGGCAGCCCTGATGTCATTATAATGTTGAAATAATTGTTTGGGATTTTAAAAATCCCATTTCTCTTTGCAGCTGGCCGTAGGATTGCATCACTCCCTGTAATATCTGGACTTACCTACTGTGAAGATTCATGCAGTTTTGACCCCTGACTTTGTTGTTATGTCTCGTACTTCATAAAACCTCACTGTAACTAGCACAAAACACAGCAGTCTTCTTGCTTTTAGTACCAAATTCAATGTATCATCTATTGCTTTGCTCTCTGCAGTGGTTCTCCATTTGCTGGTTTATTCAGGGCAGTGTTACTGTCATTCTATTCAAAACCCTTGTCACGTTTGACCCTGGCTATCTAAAAGCTAAAAGTTTCTTTCTTATCTTGACCTCTGCTGATAGTGGTGTTTAACTGGAGCAATGGCAGCCTGAGAAAATTAGGAAACTAGTGAGTGCTGGAAGAAGTCACAGGATTTAGATTTAGATTAAAGAATCTCACACCCTCAAGTTAATCTGGTCAAAGATTTTGGGGGTATGGAATGTTGAACTTAATGATCTTAAAGGTCTTTTCCAACCTAAATGATTCTATGATTCTGTCATTGTTAAATAAATTGTGTCAGCACAGTCAGACTTTCCTCTGGTCTACAAAAGCAATGATGTTATTTCTATTTCAGACTGAAAAAGGTAGGGAAAAAATTGGTACCCTTGCCTTGCAGGTATTTAAATTATCCTGCTGGGACCTCCAGGATAAGCATTCTTAATGCACTGATTTTGGTTAAAAATGTGTCGTTAAGGGGTTTTTCAGTGTTACATTTTGTTGTTATGGTAACTTATGAAACACTTGACTTTTCAGTAAAGCCCTTCCCAAAAGACAGTTGCCTCTAAAAAAGCTCCCAACTTCCTTGGATTCAAGTAGCATGTGTCTGTAGAAGCAGCTCTTAAGTTACGGAAACAGAATCCAACGATTAAACCTAAGGTCAGGTTTAACTGAATCTGTTTGAACAGGTAAATTTCCCCTTCCTTGGAGTATTGCACTGAAACACGTTTATAGATTTTGCTCTTTGTATTTGTTGATTTCTGCTATTTAATAACTTCTAAAGCTTCTAAAACCCCCCCCCAAAATGGACACCTCCACCCCCCCTACCCTCCCAACGAAAGAAAACAAAACACAACTTTTGAAAGACTGTGTTGGTTTACTTGACAGAATTTTCTGAAACTATTTTAGAATTTATTTACCTAGAATAAACATATTTCTATCTGTGTTTTAACTAGATGATCAGGATTTTAACTGGAAAGTTGATAACAGAACTATTTGAGTACTCGATAAGTATCCAAAATCAGAGGTAGACAATAAGGGATGACATACTTGAGTTATAAGCAGCAAGGCTGCATTCTATATAATTTGAGGATTTTGTTAATCACCTTTTGTTATTTGAAATCCATAAACTACATCAACTGTGTAATTTGGAACAAAAAATCTGCCTGCTGAACGCTAGCTGAGAGGCAGTCAGAAGACTGCTATTGTCATCTAAACGATATATAGGTATAGCATAAAGAATCTTTCATTTTAAGATTGTTTTGTAACTGTGGTCCAAGAGGTCTTGAAAAACGGAATAACGTATTTGGACTTGCGTGAGGAAACTATGTATGTGAGAAGAAAGAGTTAATGTCTTGTGCAAACAGAAGAACTCCAGAAAGTGTTGAAGACTAATTTAGGCTGTCTTCTGCTATTAAACAGGCAGGAACCCAAATCTCATTGTTCTTAAGTCCAAGACTCTCCTTATCCTTATGAACACAAAGCTGTCATTCAGTATGTTAACAGTTAAACATTGTGATGTTTCATTTAAATGCTTGCCTTCAGAAAAATGTGTTGACTTGTTTTGCTAAGTGGAGATCACTTTTGTTAACAGAAATGCATGTGTTGGAACATTGTCTTGGCAGAACACAAAAAGTGTTAAGATTATATTGTATAGATTGGTTAGAACTAGTACAATGCCCTTTTTTTAAGTGGTCTTAGGGAAAACATCCTTAAGTTACCTCACTGGGACTTTCTATTTTCTATTTTTCTTCCATACCACTTTACTCAAATAGGCCTCTTAAAACCTGAGGAAGAGGAATGCCTAACCAACTCAAAAAGGCTGTGTGGATGCTTTTCCCCAGAAAGCACATGTAGCTCACCGTGTAGATCAAGAAAAGACACATTTTTATTCTTAAGAAACATTCTGTATTTCCTTTAAATTTCCTATTTCGGTTATGTCTTTCACTATCCCAGGGGAAATGCAGTATCTCTCTTCTGAATTTGCATGAAAATATTTTGAAAGGATGGAAGGACCCAATTAAGACAATGTTCCTTGAACTAGTCATAAATACGCACAGTAGTGCAGATTTAAAAAACCAAACAAACAAAACCAAAAAGCTTCTTCCCATAAGAGACATTTTATCTAGTTGTAATGATAAACTGGTTAAAGTACTGCAGTGTATGTGTGGTGCTTTTGGTTTTTTCTTTTTTTTTTCTTTTTTTTTTTTTTTTTTTTAAACTTAGCAACCTACAACACCCCCTTTTCCTCGGAAAGTCATTCTTTGGAACAGATGGAAGAGGGTTACATCCTTCCATAAGTGGGGAGGTATCTAGGCAAGCAATTGGCTTTTTTAAAACATGCAGTTCTCTACAAGATACTTTAAATGGTAAACAGAACATGTACATTCATTTGTAACATATCAGAGACAAAAAGAGGCCTTTATACCCATTTGTACAAGTAGAAGCATTGGCTGTACTGTCTTCTTGAGTAATAGTTTTGCCTCCCTTTTGGGTGAGCCTGAAAAAAGTGTGAATTTTTCACCTTGTCAGATGTGATGGCATGGTTTTAACATTTAGTTCTCAGAGGCTTATCTTGACCTCTATTAAAGGATTCTTCCTTTAAAGAAGGAACTGATAAGTGCATCAATGTATTTGCACCCACCAATCTTCATCTGGTTCTGAAAATACTATAGTTGTGTGACAGTCCTCTGATTTTAAGCAAGAAATAATAATTTAACTAGAGATTATGTCACCATGTGACCCACATTTGAGAACAAAGTGGCTTGTCTGTTTTAGCTTGTTTTTGCAAGACTACTCTGTTTATTCTGTGGATATTTTAGACATCAGACAAAAGGACTCCTTAGTCTTAGGAATAAAAGACTATGAAGAAACTACCAAATAATCAACAAAAATCAGACAGAGTGAATCCATCTTTTCTTTAAAATACCTCCTCTCACTCCTGAGTTTTCATCCAGTGTCCTGAAACTTCTGGAGAAGTTCTGCTTCTCATTTTCAGTCCCTGTTGACAGTTCAGAACTACTGAATATCTAGAGGTGTTTCTGTGGAATAACTTGTAAGTTTTCTTTTTAGTTGCTACTATTGCTTGATACAAATATTGAAACAATGTTATACTGCAAAGTTGCAGAGTTTTTGGACTGTTAGTCATGGATTTTTAGTGAATGCAAAATAGAGGGCAAACAATTTTTTTTTTTCATTATTTTTTAATCTAGTATTCACAATTTCTCTTCTTCATTCACATCTTTTATTAAACATTAGAGGAAACTCTAGTGTAAAACACTGCGCTCCTTAAACTAGTTTCCCACCAGCCCCAAAGGTTTGCTCTGTCTCACATTCAATTTTATCTTTTTGCATCCATTGTTCCTCTATTGAGTGCTTTTCATCTTTTTAAGTGCATGCTGATCTTAGGCATATTTAAATTATATTTTCTTTTATGCATGTGGCTTGAGTAGGAATTCTTATTGTTGGTAAGAGGAAAGACTTTCTTTTTAATTGCAAGGGCTTGAAGATGACTCTTAGGATCTTAGCTAATTTCTGGTGAGAAGTAAGGTACTAGATCTCTCTTTCGAAGATGAAGTTATCTGTCAAACTGAGGAGTATATAACAGGGTTGTTATACCATTATAAAAAGGCAACTATATTGGTTTTTGCTACCTCTTTAAGAAAGATTCTAGACTTCCCCAGACGAAGTGAATAGTTTGCTGTTTCCTCTTATTACTTTACCTTGTAGAGAGTATCTGTCTTCAAAGACAATGTTAAAAACCCCACAGCAACCCCTTCCTGTAAAGGGATGTGCAAAGCTCTTTCAGCAGAGGTCCTAAACTAAAAAATATTAATTCCTGAACTTATCCTCCTCTGCTATGAATTAACTAACTTTGGGCTTATATTTGCATTGAAGATTATATACTTACAGACTGTTTTCTGTTGATTCTCTGTTTTTAATCATTAAGAGCATATGAAAGAGTAGCTAGACATTATCCTAATATTAAGTCAATTTTTAAAAAAATACAGATCCTAATCAACAATCTGTATTCCAAAATTATGTTTACAGTACATAAATACCAGCATTATATTGGATCTAAATTTATAATATAACCAATAAAATAGCAGAAATTAATAAAGTCAGGATATTGACAGAAAATTTAAACGTGCTGGAGCCAGTAAGTAAAACTGCTTACTACAGAACCTATTTAATTTATATATTTTCCCTACTTATCTCATTCTAATGTACTTGAAACTACTGTACGTGAGCAGCATCCTATCTGCTTCATGGAATTTCTTCTCACCTCCCTGCTTGGGAGCAGCATCAGAATGGCTCCTTGGGGAGCTGCTAACAAAGCCTGTGTGTGTAGTTCTGATTTGGCAGTTTGTACAGACAGACTTTTTTTTTTTTTTTGGCTATTAATGCTGGTCTGGTGGGTAGTTTAAGCGTACATTTGTCTAGAGAATTAAGAGTTAAAAAGCAGGCTGTGAAAGGCTTTGGCAACCTAGAGGGAGCTAGCAAGCTCCAGCGTGACTCATTCTGCCTGTGTCACTCAGATAAGCATCAGCATCTGTCACCAATGCAGGCAGGTAGGGTTAAACTCTGAGCATGCAGAGAGTGAGGAGCAGGGAGCCTGCACTGCAGGGGTTGTAGTGTTTGTTCCTGGTTCTTCAATTCTCATCAGCCCTTCAGCTACAGGAGATCTATACTGGAACCATGGTAACGGTTTTAGTACACTACACTTCCATCAGCTTGTGACAAGGGGCTGCGTTCTAGTTGCTGACTGAAGAGCTGTCTCCTTTACAGAGCAAAAAAGACATTAGTAAATTTGCAGTGAGTGAGGACCTGAGTGATGAAATAAATATTTAAAAAAAAAAAAGCTCAGAAAATGTGATTTAATGATGTAGAAATTGCACAGCGGGCTTTTGCATTGATTCCTTTCACACACATAGCCAAGCCAGCAGGTAGCTTGGGTGCTGTACACCATTGAGAAGAACTTGTTCTTTTGTTCTCTTGGTTAATTAAACTGAAGCAAACACAAGAAAATCAGCTGAAATTAAACAACTGTTTAACAAGTTAAGTGGTACCAGTTTAGAAATTATAGTAAGAAATACATTGTAATACCTGCTATTTATACCTCTCTTCAGAGCTGATTGTATCAGAGCCAGACTGCAGTGGTGTCCCAACAAGAGTTCTAGATCTTTAGCAAGCTCTTTTAGAGAAATAAAATCACACTGGTATTTCTTCCCTTCCTAAAGACCAACTAGCTTCTAGTAGCTATAGTTTATTAGAATGTTCCAGGAGAAAGACCAGTTTGCTGTTGATTAGAAGCCCATGCTGGGAAGATTCTTGGTACTATTAAATGGTAGATGCAGCCCTTAGCTAACTGGCAAAGGATCAGGCTACATTTTCATGTAGTGTCATTAATTGGATAGGTTGGAGACATTTTCTTTTCCTAGATGAATCAGAATGGAATTACTTTTAGCTATAATGATTTTCTTAGCATGGTGCTTTGATTTGATTCAATGCATGTGTTTAAAATAAACCCCAACCTGAAAAAAAGAACCTCCAAAATAACAATCCCAAATTCCCAACCTAAACCCAGTTTATTCAGTGTGGGAGACGTTCTGCCTGCAGAGTGGTAGCCATGTTGGTAGCTTAAGGGTTAATCTCTTGTTGCTGTAATACGATTTGAGAGCAGCAGCTCAGTCTGCTTGTGTTAGCAAGATTAAAAGCAGGAGCTGCAGTGCCATTGCAAGGACTGAATGAGTGGGACTGTTGCAGAGTGAACTGTAGCTGAATTTTGTCTTTTCTTCTTGCTTTTTTTCACCAGCTCCTCCCCCCTTCGTTCCTACTCTCAAGTCTGATGATGACACCTCAAATTTTGATGAACCAGAGAAGAATTCGCGGGTTTTATCCTCTACGCGCCAGTTGAACCCAGCAGGCTTCTCGGGTGAAGATTTGCCATTTGTGGGGTTTTCATTCATCAAGGCGTTAGGGATCCTCAGATCAGAGTAAGTAGGAATTATTGCTTAGGTAGATAGGACCTTTGGAAAAATGTGAAGGTTTGTTACAGTGAGGATGGTGTGTGTGTGGGGAAAAGCTGTTTTAACTGGCCTGTACTCTGCTTTAGGGAAGCTGCCAGATTCTGGCTTTATCTGTTGCTGCTGTGGCTGGTGCATGTCCTACTATTCTGTGATTATTTCTGGGATGAGAGGGAGGGAAGGGAATAGAAAGATTGATTATAAAACAGTTATTGTTAAAATTGTTGTGCAGATACTTTGAATTAGTTGTCGCTGTTAACCAGGGAGCAGTAAGTGGTTGCATTTCTGGTATTGCAGATCCCTGAAAGAAGGAGAATACTGAGGAGTTTGGAGATGGAAAAGGGGGGGGTGTTCTTTTATCGGGTCAGAGAGTGGGCACCAAGTGCTGGAGATGTGTAAGGCTGAATCAGTGATCCACAGAAATGGAGCTCCACCAATCTGGGAATGTGCAGTGATGGGTCAGTGAACAAGAGAAGGAGCTTCACAGCAGCTGACTGTGTGCTGTTGGGTCAAGTTAAATACGAAGACTGCTGTATTGTGTGTTAAGAGACTGGAGATTCAGATGAAGTATGCAGGGTATGTGTTTGTGGAGGGAGGTAAAGGTCTAGAAAAAATGGTGTTCAGTTGAAAGAAAACATGCTTTCCGAGAGAATGGAGACAGAGAAAAAGAAGAATATAAATAGTATGGTATAAACCATTTGGTGTGGTGGGTAGTTAGTTTCTGATGACAGAGCTATTGAAAAAGTATTAGTGCGGTGCGTTAAGTTGAGAAGTCCTTACCTCGGTATCGTGAGGCCTCTCAGGAATGCAATGGCTTTAGCTGGGTTAGTGACTCAATGCACTAAGGCGCTGTGTTTTTGTGTCAACCATCGTTCATTGCTGCTAGTTAGTTCCCTTAAGGGACTTAGTTGTCAATCTGTCTTAATTAAGTTTTCATTTTTTTTGTCATATTGGTTGTGATAGTTGCTCTGCGGTAAGTGTGTAACCAAATCTGGAGATACTGTTGACATCTTTCATCTTGCCCACACTGTGAATCAAGGTTATATGATGGTTATGCCAGTAATAAAAAGGGAATCTTTGATTGTCCCTCCTCAGCAGAGTTGCTTTTATGACAAAAGAGGAAGGAAGGGAGAGGGCATAACAACCAAAAAAGTATTCTTTTGGTGAAAAGATCTAATCAGCAGCAGAATTAGAAAAACTGAATGTTATATCTGTAGATACCAGGGGTTAAAATCTATCTTGATTTAGGAGTGAAATAACTTACGGTGTTATCTCTTCTGCCTGGGGAACTGCAATCCATCTATCAAGGCTACATGACCATTCATGACAGTCAGAAGAGGCTCAACAGGGACTATAGATGTAAGGTAAAAATGTATATGTAATTGGGGCTCAGGACTAGAACTGAAGAGGAGCGTGAGGTAAAGTCTCGGGAACAGTGGTGTAACTGTGCTGGAGGCTGAAGGCTGAAAAGTAATATAGATATAGCAGATTGATTGATATGCTTTCTTTGTGGAGCTAATACTAAAGATGTTTGTTGAAGTTACCAAAATTCAAATGTAATAGATGAGAAAGGGTACAACAGCAGGAGAATATAGAGATTAATGTGCTCTGGAGAAATTTTGACTGAAGTAAAATTTCTGTTTGGTGTAGCCTGTTTTTTTTTTTTTCCTGAGCTGGAACAGACAGTCATCATGTACTTAATTTTCCCCCAAATATTTTTAATATAAGTAGATCTTAGTGGCTTCTTTTTTTGAATGAGGTCTTGATAAATGCACTTTGATATTTTTAGCAGTAAATACTTGCATTTTGTTCTAAGAAGGTGATTTAAGTATGGCAAAGAGTATACAGAGACTTGAAAATATCTGTATTTAAATCATGTAGTGACTAGTTTATTCTCAATATTGCTGCAACACTGTGTCATAAAGATAACTACTTACTTACAAAATATCGTGTGGTGTATGTTTTACTTCAGGAAATAAAGTACTGTTTCTGTCCACAGTAGCTTGAATATCAAATTCTAGATGGGGAAGAGTAAATGGTGGGTAGGCTTACATGTTGTGAATCTTGGGATGTCTCCTCTGCAAGGTCCTAATTCGTCAAGTTTATCAATCCAGAATTTTTCTTCTTAAAATCTTGCATCCGAAAGTCTAACCCTTATGGTTGCTAAGTGATGCAGGTCTGTTTTCCTGTGTCTGCAGCATGATAGCTCTAATGCCTCTAGTGCTGCTCACAGTTAGGCCAGGCAACTGCAGAGTGCCATTAACAAGGTCCTTGAAACTTTCATTGCTTTTAATTTGAGGGCTGTCAAGCTATGAATTTTAGGGTTATACCCTTGCCCTTGTTCACTGGACAGTAAGAATCCATAGCTGAGCTAGGAATTTCAAATACTTCATAGAAAGGACAGTTCAAAAAAATTGAACAGAAGAAGGATAAAAGAAGTTCTCTTTTCCATTCTCTTTCTCCCAACCACTTAGGGTTAGAAGGCTTCATCTAAGTTCCTGAGACCTGTTGCCAGAAATTATAGAGTTGGTGTGTAGTTCAGAAGGGTCCATTGAATGAAAATGTTCTGTATGTTGTCCCATACAATGAGTTTTGGGAAGAATTGGTGACCCTATAATAACTGTAAGATCTAACAAAAGAGCAAAAGGCATGACAATAATGTGTTGTAGGAAACAATCAGGAGAAATCAAGGGCATTGCTTATGTCATAGGTCCCTGTACAAGCAAGGTGTTTGTTAAATAAATCTCCTGTATGATTCTAAGAACTGGGACCAGGCTGCAGAGAAGGAATAGCCAACTCCTCCTCACATCATGGCCTCTGAATTCTTGATTTGGGGGAGAAATGCCTGTCTGACTGCAAATTTGGCTGCTGGATTGGCTGCGAGCATGTGACTGTGACAAGATAAGAGGCAACTGAGAGTTTAATTCCATTAAAAGCCAGCCCCACCTAACTTGCCGTCCCTAACTGTGGCTGATCTCCAGTGCTTAGAACAAGGGAGAAAAACCTTTAGATGCCAGAAATATGCATCAAGTGGTGAAAGAAGATTGTTCTTGTCCTTTGCAGGTGACTAGCAGAAGCCCTAAGGCATAATACATTATAAATCCAGGGCTGACCAAATATACCAAAATATCTAATAAAAATAAATAACTAATAAAATATGCCAAAATATCTAATAAAAAAAAAACCTAATTAAAGAAATAGTTTATGATGTAAACTTTTGCTTGCCTCTGTCCCGTCTTAGACTGGAGTAAGGAGCTAAAGGGGCCTGACTACTTATGATACAAAACTTAGGTTAATACAAAATACTTGCTAAACGAGCACCTAGAGATATATTCACAGGCAAGGCTGACAGTGGGACTAGTATCTAATCTCCGTTGCTGATATAGGGTTTTATTTTTTTTAATTACCTTTCAGAATATAATAAATGTAATCCTGGTAATTCTTGAATTGTGGTCTGTGAGACTTTGGTAGATGGTCCAAATCTTTTCTATAGGTTCCTAAGGAGTGGTGTTTTTCAAGATTTTTTTTTTTTTTTAAATTTGATATGAATTTGTGATTGTCATTATAAAATGCTGAGAGTTAAAATGGGCCATTCGTCCAAAAAGAACTACTGATTTCTTCCAAGAGTTTGTTGGGTTCTGGTAAACTCTTTCACCAAAGATAGATTAAAGAGGAAGCAGAGGATGAACATACCAAAAATATGCTTTGCTTCAGCTAGCTCTATTCACAGATTGATGGTATCACTGTTTGGTTTTGGTTGGTTTTTTTTAGGCCTGAGCAAGCATTTACGAGGGGGCGGAAGGTACAGATGAGTATAATGCTAAAAAGAATAGAGCATGAGGGACGGGGGATGAGATTATAGGCATGTTGTGTGGGGGCCAGGATTAGGACAGATGGTGTCAATCGTTGTGAGAAGAAAGAAGCACAGGTGAGTTGGGGGTTTATGTGAGTGGCATAAAAGGACAAAGGAAGGTATGATGCACACGAGACGTTAAGGTATGAGTTTGATACCTCAGAATCATCTTACTGCTCTTCCTGTAATAATACTTTTTTTCTTCTTCATCTAAGCCACCTTAAGACTGGAGGAGGTTTTACACAGCTAGCACCATTTCTGATAGTTCTGCTGGTTGAGGCTGTTGCTGATCTAGCTGTGAAATCACTAGATAGTCAGCTGTAACTTAACTTGTTTCTTAGTCATGCAGGCAGTGCTTCTTTTGAAAGTAAATTGGCACAGCTAGTGCTATCAGCGCTTGGTACTATAGACTTTGGGTTTTTTTTAAATCTTTTATTGCAATTTTCTTGTTGATGTGCACTGGTTACCTTTCGTTCGTCTTTTTTTCACACTTTAGAGGAAACAGCAGAAACTGCTCTGTTGTGCTCAGAGAATTGATCCAGATGTAGCAATTAATTACATGAAATATTCTGAGGTGGTACCAACCTGAATGATAGCTTTGCATCATGGCTTTTGATGTTGGATTGTATGTGTTTAATTTCTGAGATGCTGCTGACTGAGGAAGAATATAAGTGCCCCAGCAATGTGGGTATTTTCCACCTTGTCATGCCATGTTGAGAGCTTATGTCACCATGACAAGGCTTATTAGATTAGTCAGTATTCCATTTCTCTTTATTTCCTCTGTCTGCCCCCTTTCTGATACTTTGAAGGCTGTATGGATGTTCATGAAGTTGTTCTTATATAATTTGTACACAGGAAAGAATTGCTGGGAAAGGAAGGATGTCTCCTAAAAACTGTGTCCAGTACTAACTGAAATCAGCTTAACTTGGGGATAAGATGTACTGTTTCCATGGCAGGAAAATCGTCGTGTCACCAGGACATGTTTTTAAGGAATTTCTTCCTCCCTTTGGACAGGGGTGGGGAAGAAAGATTGTACTTCTAGTTTGTAGCCTTCTCTTTCCTTACAAAACTGACAGCAACCCTGAGGAGCAGCTCCCTCTACAGTCACATAAGGAAATTCAAACTTCGGGCAGTGCCAGGCTCCTGTGCTCTGTCCCATGCCATCGCTCCTGGCTGAACAATGTGTCTTTGCAGAGCTCTCTATCTTCTTGCCTGAACCTGTCCTGTTACTTCCTGTGTTGTCGTGCATATGGATGCTTTAAGCTGGCTTGCTAGGAGAAATTTTTGAAATGCAAAATGGTGCCTGTAATACTAGGCTCTGATTCTTTTAATAGCAAATGAAATAAATAAGCAAAAATAACAAATAAAATTAGCCCTTTTAGGGAGGTGAAGTAGAAGCAGCAAATAAAACTAGGTCTGTGAGACCTGGCTAGAGTTTTCTTAGGTAATGCCTCAGATTTGAAAAGACTAAAAGTAAAAAGGTGATGGCTAATGTTGAAACTATAACTAAAAAAAAAAAAAAAAAAAAAAAAAAATTCTTTAGCCAGTACAGTTCAGACCTATAAAGCTAAATTTTTATTACAAAAAGATTTTCAGACTTGTCTCAGTACAGATTTGCGGCTCTTTACATATATTTGATTAACATTTTAAAGCAGATTCCTTAGTGTCTTTTTTAGTTAATGCGAGTTTTAATTTGTATTTTTAGACTGCTTTTCTCAACTATTCATTTTTAGCCTTATTTGTACACCCAGCTGTTAGGGGATTTAATATGCATCTTTCTCAGATGGTTACCTTTTCTCTGTAGGAGTATAGACATGCTTTATAAATTGATTTTTAAATATGATAATCTGATGGATTGGATTGATTGGACCAGGACTAAAGGAATGCTTTACAAAAGCATTCACTTTTAACATTTTTGGTTTTTTTTTATTATTAAGTCCTGATCATATCTGTAGCGTTGACATGCAGGATTCTTTCTCTTAAGTTTTTCCACATCAGGTTTCTGAAGAAATATTAATGTTTGACCTTTCAAGGCAGAATTGGTGGATTTTGCTATGTTTATCTGCTCAGATCAAAACAGTGTTTCCTAATGACTGCTTAAGGTGCTGGTACTGAAGATCTGTTTTGATACAGATATGTTGCTGCAGCATTTTCATAAAAATCCATGTGTCTCTCTTTTGTGACTATCCTGCGTATCTATTTGGATTAAGGAGTAGCTTTTTCTCAGAAAATGGTGATGATGGAATCAAACTTTCCTTGGTGTTAAGAAGAGACTGTGCTGCTGTGTGTGGGTGTACGGCTATATGCAGAGATCTGCTCAGAGCTCGTTTTTCTCCATGGGGATAACTGGCTGCATACCAAACTGTGGCCAGGAGAAGCAGAAAGCAATGTGTGGGCAGACCGTATGATCTTTTATTAGCACCTTCATTGTACTTCTGTGTTTCCATCTATCGGTTAACACTGGTTCCATCATTAACTGCTTAAATATCTAGTTTGAATTATTTTAAGCGAGGAAGAATGTGACTTTTAAAATACGTTTTCATGTGTGTACTTAATTTTTTGGTTGCAAATTACATATTTAAGACTGCAAAGCACTAAAACTATGCTCCAAAACATTGAGTGGCTTCCTATCCTTTTCTAGAAAGAATTTAGACTGACAGAAATGGTAAAGTTCTTACATGTTGAGTCCCAATTAGACAGAAAGCTTAACAACATGTAAATATTTTCCCCAGGTTTCTGGAGTCAAATTGTTTTGAATAGTACAGTTAAATTGTGTCTCATGAAGAAAATTACTTACAAGTGGAATTCTGAAGTTCTGCAGTGTGACTAATCATATTGTTATTGATTGAGTTTGCAGGGATTGTGTGAATTGGGTTAGGAAATTTTCAGTTCAATTTTGACTCACCGAAGGTAACTAAGGATATTAAATTCTTCTTCCTGTGGTGCAGATTATGGCATGTTAAAGTTTTTATGGCTTTTGTACTTCAGTGATAATTTTAAAACTTGTTTAAAAATAAAGTACAAAATAAAAAGTAATTCTCTGAAAATTTGTTATCTTTCCAAATGGTTACATTGACTTTATGCTTTGTTTCTGTTACGCTTATAAATCTGTACAAGTTATGCAAAAGTGTTGCTGTGATTTATTGTTTTGCACTCTGACATAAAAGTCACTGATGGAAGGTATTAATATTGTAACCAGAAGTACACACAGATTATTTAATAATGTTATACTGTCATCAGGTTTTATGGTATGTTTGATCTGAAATGATGGCTGTTAGACTGTGATTGCTGCATCTTTCTTTTATCCTGGTATAAGTAAGTACCCAATGACTGTACCAAGGCTGTATAAATGCAGATTTCTGTACCTTTTGCCTATATTCATGTGCTGTTTGGCTTTGCTCTTTTAGATCTGTTTTTTCAAGTGTGGATTCTCCAGCCAAGGTCAGCTCTATGGAAAAGAAACTTCTTCTCAAGAGCAAAGAACTCCAAGACGCCCAGGACAAGTGTCACAAGGTATTTATTTATGCGATTGGCCATCTCCATTGCTCCAGGAATCTGCAACCACTGTTTGTCCAGGGATCTGTCAGATGCTGCTGATCATCCAGACTCGTGGTGGGCAAAGTGTTTTTCCTTCAGTGACGTGGCTTCCTGTCCAATACAAAGGGAGATGAATTTAGGCCGTGCTGTTGCTCTAGATACTTTTATCTTAACAAGAAGCGGCTCTGGATTTTAAACAGTCCTTTTCTCAGCGTGACACAGACGACTGCTTCTTCCTGCAGGCTGTGCCTCTTCATCATACGCACAATTACAGCAGTACTCTTCTGAGGTTCTCTTCCTAACTCATCAGCTTCTACTTACAAAACTGTTGTCACATCACTGGTTATGGTGAACATCTTATAACAGTTGCTGTGTTCCAGTAAAGGGAATCCGGTGGAGTCTTTTAAAACTTACTGATCGTTTGAGACTTTTATGAGAGTTCAATTACTTTTCTCCCTCTCTGTTCTGGATTTGACCATTTGCTCCTGACAAGGAGATGGGGGGAAACCATCTTCTGGTCCAGCATGGATTTGGGATAAGGTTAAAGTGACCCATCTCTGCAAGTCAGGTGAAAAATGATTGTGTCTTCTTTGCTAACTGGGGTTCGAAGAATGACTGAATATGAACAAGCAGCTTGAATGAATGGGGTGACTTAGACTTACTACTTGTCCTTAAGAAGAACTGTGCATTCCTGGAGCAGAGACAATGGTATCGGAATTTAAACACCATTTGGAGAAACATAGTTAGAAGTCTCTTGGAGACAAATTCCTTACAAACAGAGCTCTGAAAGTAGCAGTTAACAAAGCTTTTGAAGTCCCATTTATAACCTCTTGATATTTATTGCAGATGGAGCAGGAAATGACGCGGTTGCACCGGAGAGTGTCAGAGGTGGAGGCTGTACTTAGCCAAAAGGAGGTGGAACTGAAAGCCTCTGAGACCCAGCGATCCCTCCTGGAGCAGGACCTGGCCACCTATATCACAGAATGCAGTGTGAGCCCTTACACCAGTCCTTTCAGCTCTGAAGGCCTGAAATCTTGTGGTCTTTGCCTTTCTCTTCCATCATGGTTTCAGTGGGGTACTTGATGGAGAGAAAATAATATGTGAGAGCATATTTGTTGAATATGGAGCCCTGAATTGTTTGCAGAGGCTTGCTTGATAATTTTAGTCAAACTTTGTTTCACGGTCATGTGCTTAGAACATACTGGAATAACTCCTGTCCTGGTCTTGCTGAAACTATTTGTGATGTTTGTCTTACTGGCTGTGCTAGAACATGCTTGGGTTTGACTTCTTGCAGGTTTCTTAGCCAGAAGAGGATGGGGCCTAATCAGTACCTAGACAGAAATCTTCAAGGGCAAATAAAGAGGACTAGGAAACAATGGTGTTGTCTCCATCTGTGGTATTCTGAGTTCAGACCGATGCAGTTCCCAGCATAACGTCAGGGATGATGCTAGGACAGGTGCTATTTTTCAGATAGAATATAAAAATGAGGCCTTAAAACTGTGTCTTCAAAGATCATTTGGCATTTTTCATGGGAGCTGGAACGTGTGCCCAGTTGTTCTGGCAAGATTCCAATAAGGATATTTTCATTCTAGTTAATAGTCTCTGTATCTTCAGTTGGATATAATACTCTGTTTCCTCTCTTGTACCAAGAACAAAAATCCAGACAATATTCTGTTTTGGGGAATTGAAAAGCATTTCTGATGGGTTTGTTTGTTGGGAAGCACATCTTAAAATGGGCTGAGTGATTTTCCTGTACCAGATGCTACTGGGTAAATAAATAAAATGAAATTTGTATCCTTCTGTTGAAGAAAAATATACAGTTGATAGGAGGACCACTGGTCTGTCAAAATTTGCAGGTAAGGTATGTGGTGAGATACAGAAGCAGCTCTTCTGTTCTTTGTAGAAGCTTAACAATGATTAAAGGATTTAACTCACTTAACAGCAACAAGAAAAATGAATGGGCTTGTTAGTAACATGAAGTTGAAGGATTGTATCTAGGTTGTGAATTAATAGTGCTAGATAAAATATAGATGAATGCTGTCAATAATGGATGCCTTTTGTGATCTCTGTTTGGTTTTTGTCCTAAACCTGATGTGAGGAAGTAGAGATTTGAACTAAGATTTCAGTGTAGTAAACAGTGTTTGTAAAATGGGCTGCTTCTATCCAGATAGAAGCAGCACTGGCCACGAATATCTTTAGGGTTCCATCATTGGTGCCTCAATTTTTTTTTTTTTTTTAATGCCCTGCTGCAGTCAAGGAGGCATTTGTATAGCTAAAGACCTTTATTATACAGCCATCTGAAAAACCAAAGACTATGTATTGAACATTTTGCTTTCTGCAGAGCTTAAAGCGAAGCCTGGAACAGGCACGGATGGAGGTGTCTCAGGAAGATGATAAGGCACTACAGCTACTTCATGATATCAGAGAGCAAAGCCGAAAACTGCAAGAGATCAAAGAACAGGTATACCTGCTTCTTTGGGGAGCAGAGTGGCTATCTACAAATACGCATTCGTGGTATAGTCTAGCTCTGTTGCCAGGATTACGTTTTATGTTGGTAGGCTGTGATGACTCCCAATCTTTGTTTTCACATGGTTTCTTAAAATGGGAAGCAACAAAATCACACTTTTGTGTATATAGCAAGTAAGCACAAACTCCAGACGTAAGGTTTTTCTTTTCCTAGTTCTGAAAGTACTTTGTCTATAAAAGCAGCTTAGGAGAAAGTTGCAATGCTTTAGTAATATGCTGCATTAGAAATGAACTATCCATTTTAAATGGTCAAACTATACAAATTTTACAAGTTCATGAATCTGCACCTGGGAGAGAACTGAGCTAGCCTTAATTTTGTGGTGTTGTTGTTGTTTTTTTTTTTTTTTTCTTCTTTCTTGTCTGGCCATTTAAAACGCTTAAGAGTCTCGCAAAATAGAATCTGTGTTCCCTAACTGTTCTTTTCCTAATTTAATCTATTTGCAAAGTAGATGTTCATAATTTTTTTCCACCAGAATGTTGAAAATACATTAATCCATATAGTTGTTCATAAGGAAAAATATATCAAAATTCAGTGAAAATATGGTGACAAGTGTGGACATTTTTAGGATTTAAAGTGGTCTACAAGACAGAACCCATTCAGTTCTATGAATTAATAGCAACATATTATATTGAAAAAAAGAAACTGAAATTTGCTATGACATTCAAACAGTTCTTTGCAATTATCTGTTGTTTTTCAACTTCAAAGCACTTTACAAACATTAACTAATTTCGTCGTGTTTGAGACGAGGAAGCCCAGAAACGTTGGTAATAATTCTCCAGACATGAGCAGCTTTTATGTAAAAAGTAATGAAATGCAAAAACAACCCTCTGGATGTAGCAGACCTCCATAGACTTCTACAGCATTCTTCTGCATGGCTGTTTTATGTGATAGAAGGGATCTAAAGCTCATTGCACTGCGTTCTGGTGCTTTGTTAGCAAAGTTGCTTTAAATATTGAGATGTGGAACATTTTTGGTGACGATAAATATCAGTAGATTCTTAGTCAGTACAGGTGCATGTAACAGAGGAAAAACAATGCAAGTAATTTTTATCAAGTATTTTGTCCAGGAATCTTTTAATTTGGCTTGCCAAGATTCACGATAACATAAAAATGCTGCTTAGGTCAACAGATTAATTTGTAATATCCTGCAGACTTTCATATCTGGGGTGGTCTTCTGAGCTATCTGAAACTCCTGTGGAAGAACACTGCAATTAAATATGCAGAGATGTTTTTGCTGACTCATACCAGCAGGTGGATCTTAGCCATTAAAGACTTGGATCATTATTTTTAAGTCAGAGAGACTGGGAGGTGAGATGGAAAGGTCCCTTAGAGTTTTGCTATTGAAAACTTGAGGCTTGAGAGAGAACGAGTAAAATTAACAGCAAATCAGAATCTTCAAAACCCAATAATTAGGCATTGGATATTTTCAGGGCAAGACTGTAGGTTCAATTTAACCCCAGGTACTTGAACAGAAAAGCATGGTGGGTTTGTGTTTTTGTTTTGGTTTTGTTTGTTTGTTTATTTGTTTTTTCTTTTTTGGTGTGTCTTTGTTTTTCGTTTAGTTATGTTTTGTTTTTTTGCTTTTTTTTTTAACTAAATCTGTGTTCTGGTTGTCTCTGGATGAAGACCCATATGAATGTATGAACTTGCAACAAATCTGAATCTATATTTTTTGAAAGGCCCACTCATTTGTATGCACCTACCCTGATGTGATTTGCTTCAGGTATATGCCCTGACGTTGCCTGTCCATTAATATGCACTTAAGTACATCTTGATAGTTTTTAAACTATGACCAGTGCATATGCAAGAGGTATTGTTCTGTGTTGCCTTGAGTGATGTGGCCTGTTCTTCTGACCTGGCCATGCGATTTATTCAAAGATAGCCATGCAAACATCAAGAAACAAGAAAAACTGAAATATTACTAATTACCTCCTCTTCTTTTCTCCCTCCCTGTTCTCCTCTCTTCCCAAACACTCATTTTCACAGTCGCAACTGTAGTCATACCTGTAATTCTTTGGTCAGGTGTTTGCTGATATAATTGCTGAGTATTTTAGGAAGTCTTAACGAGTTGTGATTTCTGAGCAGACCATGTATTCCTTCAAACCATTCTGCCTTTTTTATTCAGAAATGTGTTTGTATGAAAGGAATATTTGCATTAATGTATGCTCACTTATTGTAAAAAGGCTCTAATTCTTTCCAGCAAGAAAATAACATCATCCATAGAGAGACTAACTGGAAAGAGTAGGTCCCCTGTCTGCCTTACAAACCGGAGAACCGATTTGGGGATTACAAACCAAAGAGCCATTCTGCCATGCTGCCTGTGACGGGTAGTAAAGCAATCTGTTAAAGGCCCAGCTTCTTTAAATATCTGCATAAGCTCTCCATGTTGTTAGAGAATCACAGGCTGACATTAGGGTCAGTGTTGATGCAATCACCTGTCTGACTAAAGACAGCTGGCTGTCTGGAAGGAGTGATGACAAACCTGATTTTGTCATGAGACAGTTACTGTTTTCAATATGGGGATAGTCAGGTGTATTGTAAGATATTAAAATGGAAAGAAAGATGGACAGCCCCCACTGTCAGTCCTTCATAATCTTTTTTCCTAGCTCTTGATATGCATGCTTTCTACTTGTTCTCAGCTTCGTAAAAAATACTTTGGTTTTGGGTGTTTTGTTTGGTGGGTTTTTTTTTTTTGTTGTTGTTGTTTAGAGGATTTTTTTTTTTTATAAAAGGTATACTTGCAGGACTTAGTAAATGCTAAATAAACATAATTAAATTCTTTTTTTCCCAGTAAAGCTACGAGAAGCAATCTCACGAGCTAGTCTCAGTTTGAGTACCCAGTCTCGTTGGGATAGTCAATTCAAGTGTTCTTTTCTTCTCCCACCTTCCCCATCCAAATGCCCTGTCTTGTAGTGTCCTGCATGGGGAATCATTATTTCTGCCTATATAGGCAAATATGTTTTATGGGCAGTATGTTTTTAGGCAGTTTTTCTAAGTTAATATTTGATTTTAGGTTGTCTCCCATACAGAGCAATATGATCCTTTTCAACTCTGTCAGGAAAAAATGGCTGATGGCTAGAAGCCACAGCATGCTACCCCTCTGCTTCTCCTTCTTTCCTGTTACCCAAGCTGTGCAGATCTGTGCTAATTGTCATGTTATCAGCCTGAGAAAATATGTCTTGAGGGAGCATCTGGGCATTTAGTAGAGACCAACTCAAAGACATATTTCTGTTTCAGAAATTAGAAACAAAGTATTTTTTGTCATTTGTATGTAGATGTTTGTATGTGTTTCTGCAGTGAAGCTACTCTCAAAAAGCCAATATTTTGACTTTTATGAGGTATTGAGTTGAAAATGGCAAGGCTCAAACCAGAACACCATAGATATGTTATTTTATTTAGCTCTTACTGTTTTGTTTTGTACTTTACTTTTCTTCAACACATTCTTAAATGTGCCTCTTGCCTGCAATCAGTATTCTGGGATCTGCTGCTCCAAGCATTTCCCCTGTTGCCTCTTAAATGTAATACCTTTTCCTTCCCTTCCACCCCAACTACAGGAATATCAAGCTCAAGTAGAAGAAATGAGGTTGATGATGAATCAGTTAGAAGAGGATCTTATTTCAGCTCGCAGGCGTAGTGATCTTTATGAATCGGAGTTGAGAGAGTCCCGACTGGCAGCTGAAGAATTCAAACGTAAAGCTACTGAATGTCACAACAAATTGCAAAAGGTAGTTTAGGCTTCATGGGAGAGGGGGCTGATGCTTGCTTAAATTTCTAGTGCTGTTTTACACACAGACACACAGTTGTGTGTGTGTCCTAAATATTAGTGTGGTTTGTACAACTAATACAAAATGTCTTTCAATTGTACGCTCAAAATAATGTAACTTATACTTTGTGTAACTGTTTGTGTTTAAATAGCATGAGGTAATGACTGGGTAGAAGACTGGTGTACTACAACTTTTCCTGAGACTTTTATATATTTTAAATTTAAGTTACAGGTTAAAGATCAAGGAAAGAATGAAGCAGGAGAGTTGTATTCCAAATTGGAGAAGGTAGGCTACTTCAGTGTCCTGGAGTTTGCTTCTTGGATCTTTCATATTATGCACAGAAACCAAGAGTGTCTTTGGCTTGTCAATGGCATGCACAGCCTCACATCCCTCCCTATTTTACTTTTTTTTTTTTTTAAAATCTTTTTCTTGGTGTGATTCACTGTTCTTTCTGTTGTGATATAAAGCTGTGTCTGCATATCCTGTTTTTAATGCATTGCGTTCAGAAGCTAGGCGAAGACAGGCCATTCTGTATAATCTGAGTTTGGAGTCAGGTTTGTGATACATAAGGGTTTTCTTTATGAATAAAAAGTAGCAAATGAAAAATGAAAAGAATTCTGAGTATTCTCACCCTGAACAATCTACTTGGTAACCAAAATATGAAATCAACCAGAAGTTAGTAAATTTGCCAGGAGTAGGCAAATTTTGCTAGTAGGGGTAGATTTGCCAAGGAGCACTTTGGTGTGTTGGAATTTATAGGGAGAAACAAAGACTTCTGGGAAATGAATTAAAATAAATACGCTATCATAAGTAGAGAGCACTTTTTCTTTTTTGGTTTTACAACACTCTTTCCCCCCATCTTTTTATTTAACTGTAGATCAATACAGAGCAGCAGGCCAAAATCCAGGAGCTGCAGGAAAAGCTGACAAAGGTAATGTCTGGGTGGTGAAAGTGAATCTTCCACAAGATTTTCCAGTGAAACCTTAATGCAGAGGAGGGATGCACTTTGTTTTATCCTCAAAAATAGAATTAGTCATAGCATGGGGGATGATGAGGAAAAGGGAGTGGGAACTGGTATCTGAAATCATTGGTGTTCTCAATATGCTTTCGGCTCTTGAGACATGTCAAGAGTGTTTATTTTTACAAATGAAGCTGAGTCAGAACTGGAGTAGTGTAGAGAAATTTTAATTTAAAAGGCCAGTTTGGGTATGCCGTATGCAATGCACTGGTCTCTTGCTTCTGAAGACAGGGTTCAGATGTTTTTAGCTCACTAGTAAAATAGATGTTGGACTTTGTTTAGTCTCCCAGTATACTTTGTTTTGATTGCAAAAGCACTTTCCAGTTCAGTTATTAACAGTAAAACTGTTGAATGATAAGGATTCACAACAGAATTAAAATAACCTACTTATGTAAGCTGAAGGAAGTACATAATACCTCATGTTTGCAGTTGTGGCCAGTCTGTCACTTAAGAAGGCACTGTAAGAACAATAGGGGAACTTCTCTTATTGGGATCTTTCAGCAGAAAAGAAAGGGGTTGTCATAATAATCCAGTGAGAGGGCTTTTTTGAACTTGGCACCTGCTGAGAGAGTGCTTTTTCAAGGGTTTCTAATCTAGAATATGAATAGGAGGCCAAAACTATGTAGAAATAGTACTTCTAATATTTCAAAACAGTCATATTTTAATACCCCCTCCCCTTTTCTCCTTTCATTAATTCTAAGGAATTATCTGTAGGCCAGCAGGTTATTCTCCTAGTGTTTTAGTAAGAGTATTTTATGAGTTCTTTCCAAGAACTTGAGCTGAACTTGGGGTAGACTTTATTTTCAGTACATAGAGACAATTAGAAACTTGCAGTACAGCAAGACACACGTATAGATCTCCTGGATTTTTTTTGTGAAACAGAAAAGAATTATGTAACTGAAGTTAGAATTTGGGTTCCTGCAAATGTTTGTAGGCTGTCTTAATTTTAGACTGCTAGGCCAAGGTTCTGTAGCAATTTTGTTCAGAATGTTGACCATCTCGAGGTTATGAACCTTTCACATACCAAGTTTTTGTGTGTGTTTTTCTTATAATACATCCGCCTCCCCCCCACCCCCCCCCCCATTTTGGACCTTTAGGCTGTGAAAGCTAGCTCAGAGGCAACTGAACTGCTTCAGAATATCCGTCAAGCAAAGGAGAGAGCTGAGAAGGAGTTAGAGAAACTGCAGAATCGGGAAGATTCTAATGAAAGCATGAAGAAGAAATTGCTTGAAGCAGAGGTGAGTGGAGAATGTCTGTCTAGAGTAAATTACTTACTGGGAATGTGTGTCGGTTTAGGAACCCTGGAACATCTGGATGACTGTGAACAGCTTGTATTCCTGTAGTAACTATTCATGGGAAAGTGATGTTAGACATTAATCCATTTTTAGTGAAAAACCATGTATTTCTTTGAAGAAAACCGAGAGGCTTTTTATTTCCAGTGAGGAGTCAATAAGGACGTGTGGTTAGCATAAGGGATTTGAGGCATGATGAGGATTTCAAATATAAGACAACCATATATTGACTGCTTCAGCTGACTTTTTCCAGAAACTACTCATTGCTTTGTGATGATGGAGAGTTGGTTAGCCTAAATAGCAGTTAATAATTGCTCTACAGGAACGGCGCCATTCTCTGGAGAATCAAGTGAAGAGATTAGAGACTGTGGAACGAAGAGAAAACCGCCTGAAGGAAGATATTCAAACTAAATCTCAACAGATTCAACAGATGGCAGAAAAAATTCTGGTGAGCAGAGCTGAAATTGAAATATAAAGGGTAAGAGTTTGTAAGAAAGGAGTAGGAAAGGAATGGAAGACAGAATTGCATTGAATAAGGTGGAAATTATTGAATAAAGGGATTTGTTTCTTGTACCGGTCATACTGGAGAAAGCTTAAGTGGTCAAATTCTATTTGCACCTTTAGTTACGAACTCTCTCCTGTACCTTTAGTCTTAATGCTACTTTAAAATTCTAGTTGTCTCAGTGGGAGCACTTTTGAGTCAACTTAGTAATATTTGAATTAATTACCTAATGATTATTTCAGAAGTAAAACATTCTCAGTACAGGATACTGCAACAATAAAAACATTGATATCTAGCTTTTAAACTAAGTTGCAAGGGAATTTAGAGGTCAGATCTACTTGAAATGCTTACATTTTGAAGCAGAGAGAAATTAGTCGTCTAAACTGTTTGTTTTCAAAGATAATATTTGTCAGGAATCCATTTTCACCCACATACCTTCTCTGTTGGCAGTTTCTTGTTTCTCTCCCTGTTAAACCTATGAATTCTTCATAGTGAGTTGGTACATCTGTCTTCAGTGACCCAAGCAGAGGGTGTTTCTAATACTTTTACTTCCCTGGGACAGGAAGCATATTTTGATAGTGGAATAATTAAATTAATTTTTCGTTTCTCATGAGTTCTCTTTCTGCATTGCTGATATGATAAGGAAAAAAAGATTACTTTTAATTGGCAGCAGTCCTGAGCATAGACACACCTGAGAAGGCCAAATGGAAATGTATAAATAACCGTATTTGGAGTCAACAGATGACCCATACTTGTTCTGGGTAATAGCTGCATCAATAGACTTTAGCATCAAAATGCCTGAGCCACTCTCAAGAAAAGTTCTTTGGTAGTGCTGTTTCTTTCAAATTGTTTTGATAACATGAGTGCATGGTAAGTAGGAGACTATGGTTTTGCTGGGCACAGAGCCAACTTTATGTTTAGAAATCATGTAAAACTTCAAATTGTTTCATAAGCCTCTTGGGTATATTTGGGGATTGCTCCTTGGTTTTGATTACGTTCTCTGTGGAGGAAAAACTGGAAGGGAATGCAGAAATATCGACTAATTGTTTTACACCATGGGATATGTTTAGCTCTTCTTATAGATTAGTTTCCATGGAGTTCTGACAGAATGTTGGAGAGAGACAAAAGTATTTTATAAAAAAAGTCAAACAGGCACTGAAGAAGGAATCCTACAGAGTCTTTCCTAGTCCCTTGCAGCTCTGATCTCAGAGCACAGGGTAATAGTTTTCTTTTTTCTCCACTTCTACCCTGTTTGTTCCCTCAAGTTCATCTCTTCAGACACTTTTGACTTTTCCTGGTATAGAGAGATAGGAAGGGAGCTGAAGATACAGAATTGCATAGAATAAGGTGGAAGTTGTTGAATAAAGGCATTGGTTTCATGTACACTTATCTAGCAGTACCTGAGAAGTACCTGCTGATATGCCTATAGAGAATTGAATAAGAAGTAAGAAACAAGTTGGAGAAGATACTTATTACTGCTTGAAAGTGTAGATCATTGCTATGATGCTAATAACAAAGTTAGCGCTACATAGAGAATAGTAAGTGAGAACTGGAATGGTAAGAGATTACCTTTTTAAGCCCACACTGGCTGTTAAGTGCCGCTGCAGAAACTGGTGAAGCTTTTGCTACAATATGAGCAGTCTGATGCTGTAGCTTTGAAGCTGCTGCTGATCTGGTTGTCTGATTCTCTGCCAGGACCTGAAACGTGTGGGCTTCTGGGGGAGGTGAGTTGTCCCTCTTGTTGCTGGGAGACGTATTTCAATTGCAAAAACCAGCAATCTCCATGCCTTGCAGAAGTGTCTGGTACTAGGCACTGTAGATGACCTACTTTTGGTGAACCTCCTCTTTGATACTTGCTTCTGGAAAAAGAGGTCTATTGCAATTACTGGAGAAAAAAAGTCTTTGTATGTTTTCAAGATGAGGAAGGTCAGAAAAGAGAATATGAAAAGAGCTAAAATAGAAATATCAGGAAATTTTCCTGTGCTATGCAGTAATGAAGGCGGACAGGACACCTGCATGTATCCCAAAACCTGAACTTGTCTATGCAAGAGTCAATCCAATGGTAGTGAATGACAGACCTGGATCCGTCTTTTGTGCTAAGGAAATTGTTGGAATGGCAAATATGACAATGTTTGACAAAGTTCTAAGCTAAACTCTTGTGAGGTGTCTTGTTGAAAGGTGATTATAGATATATCCCAAATAATACAGCCAGACAGCAGAAACAGCTAACTTCTGAGACACAATTATTTAAGTCCTTACTGTGCACGGCTCAAACTATCTGATGTGAAATAAAGAGATTAAAAATATTCTGGTATGTTGTACCGTATATATTGCATCCTGCACTTTTCATTTTCGAAGCAATTTATAGTTATTCTGACAACATTTGTCTGAGGAATATAACAAAGTAAATACTATTCACACTCTATGAATGTTGAATGAAAAGTGTAGACAGCAGTGCCCCGTTATTGAGGTCTTCTGTGAAAAAACAAGTGAGAGACCTTGGTAAAAATAGATCTGAACTTCCTGTGATGCCACTGCAGCTATAAAGTGGTTATAACTGCTTGTTTTCACTAAACAACCTTGGCCCATCTTTGGGAATATTCTACTGGGAAATGGAGATTATTGCCATGGAAGTAGAAAACTTTATGTTTAGCAATATATTTGTTCTACAGTAGATGGATCAGCAGCAATATGCAAAGCTTAAAACTGATAATATGCAGCTCTCCTAATGTTTTTTTACTATGACAGCCCTGATCTTGGGATTTTTATAGTGTGAAGCCTTGAAAAAGAGAATGAACGAATGTTTGATACCTGTGTAACACATGCATGCAGCACCTACTATTTATTTGTGTCTGAACGTCAGTCTCTGCTGCTTTTAGGAGCTGGAAGAAAAGCATCGTGAGGCTCAGATCGCAGCACAACATCTGGAGTTGCAGCTGAAACAGAAGGAACAATTCTATGAGGAAAAACTCAAAGTAAAAATATCTTCTTATCTTCCTACAAGCTTTTGTGGGTAGAATGAGTTCAGGGAAAAACAGTTGCCTTTAGGCTCTGATTTCTTTGTCTTATGAGTCGCCTTCTTGCTTATCACTACTGAAATGTTTAGGGAGCTTAGTGAAATCTGAATAAGTTTTTCTTCTAGTCCATGCGATTGTACCTTATCTGTCTTTAGCACTGCATTAAAATGGGTGGCATTGGAAGTCAGAACTACAGGAAGGCAGTTGTTGATAGTAATTTGACTATTGCTGACTAAATAATGCTTACTTGATGCTATTGGATCTCACATCCTGAAAAAGCGTTCAGTTCCTACTGATGATTTTCTAAGAGTATTCACACAGCCTACCTGCAGGTTTTCAATTCAGCAAATACTAGACCGTTTCTGAAATTCCATCTTCTTGGAGCTGTAACATCTGCCAAGAAGCCACAGAAACCACCCACTTTGTTTTTGTCTTTTCCAGGGTAGCATAAGACTTTAACAAACAGAAATAGAATCATAGACACCATCTAAAATTAGGATAAACAAATTGGGAAATAGCAGTGTGTGCACTGGCTAAGAATTTTTTGAAAGGACCTGCAGTACGTCAGCAAGTGAATGCATTTTGTAAGAATCTTTGTTTCTACTAGGCATAATTTGTTTTCAGCAATTTAGTACATTTACTTAGGACTTTAATTCTACATTTCAGCTTAAATGTGAGAGGATGTACTATTTAAGAGGCGAGAAGGAATTTCTATGGGAGAAATATGAAGGAAAAAAGAGAAGTAAGAAGGTTTCCTGGCAGACCAGAGCATGCAGTAATCAGTAATGAGAGCAGAGTGATAGAATGCAGGAAGATCAGAGGTAGATGTTGGGAAGGGACAAGTGGTGACATAAAAACTGCAAAAGAGGATAGGGATCGGAAAAAGAATTAAGAAGAGAGCCAGTGTATTACAGGGACATATGATACAGGGTTTGGTAGGAGGAACCAGGAAGCCAGGTGAAAAAGGTTCAAAGGGTTGAAAGAGGACCTGGGATGTTTGTAACTGGAACAGTAAAAAATATCCTGTGGTGTCCATACTTTGTGCCTTTGAAAACTTGTCTCTGAAGGAAATTACCTTCAGTTTAACAACTGATTTAAAGCTCTGGACATACATATGTAATGTGCATTTTTTAAAAAAATGTAACAACTAGTTACTTTAGTCCTGTTCCTAATGACAGGTATTTGTGCCACAAAAAGAAGTCTTTTACTTAGCTGTTTCATTTGGTGTCTCTGACTTGAAGAATTCATGGGGTCTCAGTTGCCTTCTCATGCATACTTGCAGAACTCTAGAAATTACTTCTGAGCCATATTGTTAGTGCACATCCTTTGGCTGCCCTTCCTTACTTCCTCTACTATACATCTTGGAGTATAGAGTTTTTCTGTTTTCTGCTGTATTAGTCTGGAATATTTCTTGAACACAGTTCATGTGACTTAAAATAATAATTTAAAAAAGTCTACAGTATCTCCATGTCTTCATAAAATTCCATCATTAAATTCAGTCTTCAGAGAGAGCTGAGGGAGTGCTCCTTTTTGGAGTTTGCTCTTCCATGGATTTCATGCAATTGCATCTTGGGTTTAGTTTTGCTTGAGATATAATCAATTGCTTAAAAAAACTTCTTTCTTGACGATTTTCTTTCTGCTTGCCCTTTGCCCAGTGAAACAGATATAATTTAGACAAAAGAAATGTCTTCATTTAGGTGTTGGAAAATCAGATGAAGAAAGATCTTGCAGATAAGGAAGCACTTGAGAATATGCTCAGAAGACATGAAGAAGAAGCACGTGAAAAATGTAAAGTCCTGGCTGAACAGAAGGCGGTATGTATAGTTGAATTGGAAATCAAAGCATTTTGAGAGTAGCTTTCTGAGATTCTGATTTCAAGCAAGATAATCTTGTTTGAGGTTTTGTAGTGCTGCTGAGCTGTTTGGAAGGAAATCCACTGATTAACACTAATTTTAAAAGACATGTTTTTTTAATTCAAAGTGTCTTCAAGAATATTTCCTTAATAGTAGCTATGTAGCTTGCTGCGTACCCATTGTTTTGTGCATTGATAATATAATGGTTGCTTTCTCCTAATATTAAAGCAGTAGAAAGCAGTTGTAAATAGCCCCAGTAATTGCACCTATGATGCTCTTTTGCCCATTTGATCGGTTTTCTTTTATTTCCTTTTGTTTCTGGAAAAAAGTTCAGACTTTTCTTAAATGTTATTTTTATAATCACTTCTATTGTGCAGTCTCAAAGGCACATTGCTCTGTTTCAGATGATCAATGCAATGGATTCGAAGATTAGGTCACTGGAACAGAGAATAGTGGAATTGTCTGAGGCCAATAAACTGGCAGCAAATAGCAGCCTTTTTACCCAGAGGAACATGTAAGTATAGCAACTGCTATCATACTGGTCGCTACTGAACAGTTCTCAGTAAGATCTGTCCTCTTAATGTAAAAGTGGTTCTTTTTTGCAGGCCTGCTGTGCTCCTTGCTTGTTTTTCAGTGATGAAAAAATATGCTTGTTCTTCAAATAGTTGTGGTTCACTGCGTATTTTGTGTTTCCTCAAACATGACTAGGAAAATTGGTTTGTATTACAATGTTTACTTTGGAGCCTTTCCTAAGGCTGGTGCCTTGTGCAGGTTTACCAAACATGTTAAATGAATAATAATAACTTAAATGTCTAAAATACCTCTGGAGGAGCATATATTCCTTTTTTGAACATACATATTGCTAATAGATTTATATTTTCCTTGGTTCCTGTGACAGTTAAACAATGTTGAAATTGAAAACATTAAACACCTTTCTTTCACAAACATTCCATCCTTCCCTGATGGGTGAGAAGACAAGTAAGAAAACTAGATTTTTAAGCCAAGAGTTTTTCTGTGTGTTTTTGAATTGCCAATTGCAAGAGTGAGATATTTTGTTACTGAAACAGGCAGAAGTAATATGAGGTAGGAGATATGCCAGCTTCAGCTTCAGAATGCTGCTTCAATTAATTTTGTTTTCTTCCTAACCCAGATAGCACCTATATATATCTCTGCTTTCTCGGCTTCAGCCTCTCTTTAGTTCTCATCAATGACCAGTGTAATAGTGCAGTGTTTTGTGGGTAAACTACTGGTCAAGATCTAATGTCATCTTGAATCACTGTGTAATCAGCAATTGTTCTTGTGGTGAATTATTTATTAAACACAGAGGAAATCTGTGTCAGATCTTTTTGTCTGCCTGAACTTTATTTTGCTTTGGATTTTAGCTGAGATTCCTTGTCCTTATAATGGTGTTTTTCCTTCATAAATGACTTAAAGGCATTCTACTTCAAGTGTAGGAAAAAGGGTGGATTATTTGACATGTCCTGCAAGGTAGGGCTAAAGTAGTAGTATATGCTCTTACTGAGTTAAGAGATTCATCAACTTTGCCTGTCTGCGGAAAGGTTTTCAGTGTCCATCAACTGCTGGATGCAATGTCAGGTAGAGTCTCTGTGGGAAGCACTTGGATAGATTCACCTATAATATTGAATAGAATCAAGCAAGGATGAATTTTGGCAAAGAGTTGCTTTGGATTTTTTCCTTTTCAGTGGTGATTATGCCTCCAGATATGTAATGGTTCCAATTTTTGTTATATTTTGAATATCTGGCAAGTTATTTTAGCCTGGGCAGCCAAAAATATTCACAGAAATAACTGAGAAATTTAATTGTGTTCCTTTATGCTCCTGATGGCCTCCAGTTAATCACCCAGGAAATTTGCTGAGGTAGCAAAAGCCACAACTTACCTTCAGTCTGAAATAAAACAGTATTGTCTTAGTGTGCGCCTGGGAAGCATCTGCAAGGTCTAGTGTCACAGTCATTGGTGCTGAACTGAGTGTAAGAACTTAGCTGAGCTGGATGCATCCTCTGAGAGCAGGACATTTGACTGGAGATCCATAGAAAACAAGAAAAAAATAATGTTTTAACATATGACTTAGAATAGATTGTTGAGAGGCATACTGTCAAGTAGCATAATTTTGCAGGATTGGTAGAAGATAGTACAGAATTAACATCACTTTTTAAGAGAAAATTGCTTTATTAGGCATGCAGATAGCTAATGAATTTGTGCTTATTTTGTGAATTGTGGTGGTGTAAATGTATAAATGTGCTGTTGGACTGTATTTTGAATCCACAAAAGCTACAGCTAATCTGAGCATGTTTGAAGAGGAGAACTAGTGATTAAACCCTGCAGAGGAGAGGAGAACTCTGCTAGCTTTTGTTCCATCAGTATCTGAGGAAACTAATGATTATCAGGTTCCTGAGAAGACAGCCCAGTAAACAGTAGGAAGTGAATAACACCATTTGACACTTCTGGCTGGCAATAATCTGTAGAGGTAAATTAGAAAAAGAGAAAGGGTGAAAGGGCAGTTCTGTGTGCAATGCACAGAAATGTGAGTCAGAAGACTTAAGTTCTATTTTTAGTTTTGTTAAGTCTTCCTATCTTGGGCAACCCACATAATTTCTGTGGGATAGGATTAATAACAGCTTATCTCACAGTGAACTTCTTAAAATATTAATTCATTAATATATGTAGAGCTTTGTGAGACTTCTAAGTAGAAAGCACACTATGATGCAGAATTTTCCAATGCATGGTAAAATGATTCCAGGAATTGTAAATAATGTACAAAGACCATTATTTCCTCCTTCTTTTTTATGAGGCTATCCATTTCAAATTCTTATGGTAATAATTAATCGTTGCCAGCTCTCAAAATTCTTATGAGCACTAGTAATTATTTTTGTTCACTTTGTAGATTAAGATTTTGATCAGAGACAACAAAGCTTCGCTTCAATGTAGGTCAAGTTCTAGGTCCACTACAACTTAAAAAACCCCAACAAAACAACCCACAACACACTATCCACCTAAACCATAGGGTTTGTCTTATGGAAATATATTGTGTGAAAGCAACTATTCTTAGCATTTATTTTTCCTGTATAGAAAAACATGTAACAAGGAATTGGTGAAATGAGAAGAATAAACCATAGCTTAAATATTGTTGTAGATTACTATGTACAAGATTAATTTTTCTGTGCAACTTGCAAGCATAGAATTCTAGTACTCTGGGTGTATGTTGATTTATACACTAGTATGTGGATCTTTTGCAGACAGGAATAAAGAGTTGACTACTTTTTGGTTGGGATGTAGAATTTAAGCTATGAACTTAACAGGAAACTTGTAGTCATTACTTCACCTCAGTGAAAGGACATATGTTAAGGACATGTTGGGTTTGTCACTTGTGCTTTTCTCCTATCAGGAAAGCCCAGGAGGAGATGATTTCAGAGCTCAGGCAACAGAAGTTCTACTTGGAAACACAAGCTGGAAAGTTAGAGGCCCAGAACCGAAAATTAGAAGAACAATTGGAAAAGATGAGTCACCAAGATCACACTGACAAGAACCGCCTGCTGGAGTTAGAGACTAGGCTGCGAGAGGTGAAAACTTGGGTTTAATCCCTCCAAACAAACTTCCTTGAATGTACCCCATTTTGAGTATTATAGTGAGAACTAGAATTAAGCTCAGTTCTGTGTGTCGTCAAAAAATGATATTTTAAGGTGTATTAAATTAGTTTGGTCTAGCAGTACTCTTTTTTCCCCTAGGAGTAAAAAAAAAAATAAAATTAAAAATTGCTTATTAGAAGGAGATAAAAGTAAGTATTAAGGATTTATCATTCTTAGACCTAACTGAATCTGAGCTTTTAGATAATCTTGCTTTCTCAGAATCATATTTATTTTTTGTGCAATATCCTTATAATGTCCAACTAGAGTGGTTAAGGGGTAGAGAATAAAAGCTTAGCTATGTACCATGACCAGGTTAACCACAGCCTTAGAGCCTACAGAGTAGAAAGCAAAGGACACAAGAGAATTTATGTAAGAAAACAGGAGCCCTGTTGCTTCACACACATTTTTAAGAAGTTTTCTGGAAGGGAAACCTAACAGTAATATGAATATATGCATTTTTAAAGATTTGTGAGCTGTGCTTCATTTTTAGTTTTGTATCAACTAGTTTGGATCCACTTCAAATCTTCTTTTACCTTCTCCAGTCTCACTCCACTAATTTTCAGCTAAGACTGAAATCTTGCCTTTAGCTAAGAGGGTTGGACGACCAACACATGTCCTTGTTTGACCGGAAGTTGGTTGGGACCAGTGTAAGATTTCTGGCAGGCTTGTCGCGCATCTACAGCACAACAGACAGATTCACTTGGGATAGCAGACAGCCTGAAGAAGGTGCTAAGGTTTGGAATTGATTTTGAGCACTGAGATCCGTTCTGCTGCTTGTTCATTTCTTATCCGTTTCTGGAAATGACATGTTTATCCCTCAGTATGCCTCAAGAAAACCTTCAACAAAAGCCATTCAGATAAACCAGAGCCAGATGATCTGGTTGGTTTCTTTAAAAAGAATCTGAAGGGAAGATGAAATATGAAAGTCAATTGTAAAATGTATGTAACGTTTCCATACACATAAGGATTAGTATTGATGTTTATGCCTAAAGGTTGTCAAATAAAGATTCTTAAAGATTCTCAATTTCAGTGAAGAAAGTTCATCACAAACTACTTCAACTTTTACGCTTTTTACATCAACATTTGATATGTGATATTGGAGTCACAGCTGGAACTGTTCGTATGCCCTTGTTTCAAAATGCCAGGTTGCTTTTAACCTTTTTCAAAGCAAACAAGTAGTTTTTAGGTAGTGGACAAAGCTGCATCTTTGACTTCTCAGTGATTAAGCAATCTGTCAAGATGTGATTTTTGGGATAGACATGGCAATGGCATCTTAAAGTGAGGTCTGAAGTAAGATTATATTGCCTGTATTTTCTTTGTTAGTAACTTATATTTGGATGCTACTTTTTCTTCAGGTTGGTCTAGAGCATGAAGAACAAAAGCTGGAACTCAAAAGGCAGTTGACAGAATTGCAGCTGACACTCCAGGAGCGGGAATCTCAAATTACTGGGCTGCAGGCTGCACGGACAGCCCTGGAGAACCAGCTCCGTGAAGCCAAAACTGAACTAGAGGAGACTACAGCTGAGGCAGAGGAAGAGATTCAAGCTCTCACGGTGAGCCCTAAAATTCGTACTATGAGCTGTGTATGCAGATTAGAATTATGTAGGTGCATGTTTCATAAAGAGGTTAAAATGAATTTATGCTACTTAATTTTTAATTTTCAGAACAGGATATGAATTGTGCCTTGTGTTGACAGAGGCAGGAATGGCTAAAATGTCAGATTTTCTGTCTTGTTATCTTTAACCATATGAATGCTTCCTAGTAGTGGTTCATTGCTGCCAAAACTGATTGATTGTTTGTAAGAGCAGGTAAAAGTTGCATATGAAATTGTTATTGCTAGGAGTTTTACTCTGTGATTTACTTTATTTAAATAATATTTTATGAGTTTGAAAGTACTTAATGATCAAAAATGTTTTGATGGTTTTTTTTCTGTCAGTTACCCTGCTTTGACGATACTTATTTAGGGGGGGAAAAAACCCCAAATTCCTGGGAAAATAGTGTTGTTAGCACATAATTTTATTCCAATACTTATTTCATTAAAAATGAATGTGTGTCTTGCAGTCTCTGGTGAGGTGTGTGAATGATATAAAGTGAAAAAAGTTCAGTTCCTCTCCCCTGCTTCCCCCCTCGCCCCGCCCGTAAATGGAATTCTAAATTATATGCTGCTGGTTGCTGTCTCTTGAGTACAAAAAGATACTTTCAAACTGCTTGATTCTAAGAAATATTTCCTTCATAAAAGACTCCCAGGGCCATGGGGTGAGAGAGTGGAGAAGTATATGACCTGCTACCAGCTAACCCCCACTGAGCAGCAGTCTTAAATGACCTTCAAATCCAGTTATTTTGAAGTATTGAAAATGTGCATTCCCTTGCTCCAGTGGCATTTGATCAAAGAACTGTTCCAAATATTCCTGCCATTGCTGTTTTTTGGAAGGGATGGTGGGCTCAGCTGAGATCGGTGCTTGTATTATGTTGATGCTTTGGGTAGAAGAATGGGAGAACCATCCACTCAAAGTTGTTCTGAAGCAGGCACGTGCTGGGAAAGTACAGCAACAACATCAAGGCTTCAGAATAACTGAATAGAACATGGCATCAGTTTCTTTTTTGCTCAAAACTGAGGTGGTCCCCTCCCAGCTGAAAGCTTTGCCTAACAACTAATGTCACTGCCAACGGGATGGCGATGTGCTTGGTATCTTTACCCTACACCTCCAGTGAAACAGATGAATATTTATGACCTGTGTTCACTCGGGTATTGCTTCAGTTAATTTGGCAAAATGGTAGTGCTTTTGGGACCAGCTGATGCAAGATAGTCCAGTTCAGTGTGCTTGGGAGTATTTCTATTATGGATTTTTTAATATACTTCTCTATTTTTCACATTGCCTGTTGTGGTAAGATAGCTTTTCAGCTCTCATATTTGACTTCTGCTGAACAGTTTCTCCTGTTTAGTCTCTTGGCTCTAAGGAAAATGTTCTGAATGAAGAAAGATGGTTGGATGTGCTCGTGCACTAACCTTTCATTTGCTAAGTTTTCAGATGTCATATGACATTAGACACTTGTTAAATCAGTTTGAATTTTGAGAGAGGCCATGAGGCTGAAACAAGAACTTTTGCTTTGTCATGCTTTGCTTGTAAATTAGGAGGTAAAATGGTGCATGCAATGCTGCATTCTTTAAAATAAGTGTTTGCACTTTTCCGTACTTTGGATGCTGTCTTCCAAAGAATTGATTATTATGTTTCATCACTGCTTTTTAGAGAGGCTCAGGATTAAATGATACTCTATGGTAGGATTCAGGTAGATTGGCAGAGCTGTTTGGGATAGCTTGCGTAATACTTCATTATAGTTTTTTCTTTGCAAGCATTAAATTGTATGCAGTATTTATTTTTAATGAAATACCAATCTGGATATGGAAGTAAAACCAACTCAAATTTAAACATCAAGAATGTACAAACTTAATATGGAATCGACATATCTTCTGGTGACCATTTCAGATGGAACATTTTACATAATTCAGTTCTTGAGTTTGTATATTTTTCTAAAGTAGTTTGGAATTGGGAGCGTAAGTGTATTTTGATTAAGTAGGATGTGACTTTTGCTAATCAGTTCTTTGCCACTACAGAGTGCTTTCATAGCCTGCAGCATCTGCCTTCCAAACTTTGCTTGCTGGTAGATTGTTCTGCAGTTTGTTTAGCAACAGCTGTTGGATTCGAATTCTAATGTATGAAAAATTGATGATTAACTTCTTACCTCCTTTAGGCACATAGAGATGAAATCCAGCGTAAATTTGAAGCCCTTCGTAATAGCTGCACAGTGAGTATTAAATACAGATCATTGAATTATTTTGAAATTAAGGATAAGGAAACAAACAATTTACTTATTGAATCCTTGATGACACTAGTTCATAATGTGGACTTCTGGCTTCAAGGTGTTAGTAGGAGCTACATGGATTGGATTTGATTTCTTTTAGGTTTCAGGTAAACCTCAATTTTGAGGTTTTAGTCTTATCATGAAATTGACGCTATTCTTCTTTTTGGAGAAGAAAGTAAATTAAAATATCTCATTGCAGTGCAGCTAATAAGAATGGTGTAGCAGCTGCAAAAAATGTAGGTGAAGATCTTTTCTGCTCACAAGAAGAAAAGATCTATCTGTCCAAGTCCTGAGCTGCATTGTGGATCTAGGCCAGAGTGGAAGAGCCTTCATGCTAGTCTGGGTTTTAAGGAGGACTTTAACACTGTTGGAAGAGGCAAGAAATGTTATCGTTCCAAATAATATGTTGACATGTAGTCATCTGCGCACAGAGCAGAGAGGACTCTAGGATCTTAATTTGTACCTTCTATTGCTTGACATCTTTTGACATGTTTTTAGATTAATTTCATCAGTCCAGGACAGATGTCCGAGAGTTTGTCTATCAACAGGGATTCTTGCAGATTAACGCTATCTTCAAACTTGTTTATGATGGTTGATGGATAGCATCTGTCTTCCAATGACATGAATTACAGAAGTGTTGAATAAGGACCACAGTCCTCTGGATCAGTACTGATTACTGATCTTTCTAGGCTTTTTCTCCTTACCCCACCCTATAAGCAGGGCTTAAATGCTGGGTTTTTTTATCTTGATTGTTTCCCTACTTCCAGTGATTTTCTCAAACTTCATTTTTCATGTTGTAGGACTAAGTATCTAATGTACAATTCTTCATCTTTCAAAAATACCTTTTCAGGATGAGAGTTATTCTGTTTTCCTCAGTTGCTCTTCAACACTAAGCAAGGGGATTCTTGTATTCTGTTCATAGAATATATTGATATGAAGCAATGAGGAAGTAGAGCTTACCAAAGTGCGTTAACCTCTATCTAAAAGAAATCCTGCACAAGAAACTTTAGTTTTTGTTCCCTTCTTTGTTTACTTAGATTGATCCTCTAGCTCCATGTGCGCTATCATGTATCTTACATCCATAGCTATATTCCTTTGTTCTGTCTCGCCCTTCATACAGAACGACAGCTTCCTATGAAAATGCTTATGTGATCTCTATGCAGGCAAAAACCAGTTGTGGAAAATTTGTAGCTGCTTTTCACTGCATGGTAGGCTGCCTTCCAGAGGTTGTAACGTGTTATCTAGTAACACTTTGGCTCTGTAAGTGCGGTGAACAATCTCCAGCAGCGAAGAGTGACCCATAACATTGCAAGAACGTTGAGAGCTTCAAAGGTTCTGCGTAAAAGGATTTCTAAAAGCGTTGTGCATTGTAAAGCCCTTCAGTGGGATAAGTGGGATCAGACATCCTCATCAATAAGAAATTAATTAAATAGTTCCTAAATGAATAATACATGCTCATCATACATTCTCTTTCCAGCCCAGGAGAATGCATGTATAATTTAATTGACCATGGATAGAAACTTTCTATCATGTGTTATGAGTGGTTCTAGCTGTCCATCCTGTCTACCGAGGAGGACTGAGAGAAAATATAGGACAACCTTCTATTGACAGTGAGGGATCAGAGAACGTTTATTATGGTGCCTTCACCAGATGTTTCAACCTCATTTTTATCTGATTGTGACCAGTATGGTGCAGGCTTTGCTTTTTGGTGACCATGTGATTCTACTTGAAGGTGATTAGAATTTATACTCCTTTTAAAATAAGGTAACACTTCAAGGGAATAATTGTAATATGCAGCTACTTATGCAGCATGATAATGAGTGAGTTTATTCTTTTAGCGAGTTTTCAAAAGATATAATTTTTAAGCTGAAACCAAACTCCTTAAACTAGTCTGTCAAACTTTGGTATGGAATTATTTTTTATTTAATCTTACTGAGAAGCCCAAAAAAGCATAAGAATTATGAAAATAAGATTAGACAGGCAAAAAAATTGAAAGATTGAATTACTTCAGTACTTTCATAGTATTCAAAAGATAAATAAAAATACTTAATCTACTTTCTTTGGTATGTCTTCTTTCTCTAGCTTTACAAAGGTCACAGCTTCTGATTGTAGAGAAGGCTTACACCTCAAATGTGTGTCTGCTTTCCTTGTAACCTCATTGTGCTCTTGTTCTTCCTTTTGCTGAGGTCTCTGACAAAGTAGGCATTCTTTAGGTTCTCTTATTTGTTCATTTGAAATTTGCTGTGTTTGGGATGCATACATAGAGACCATTGCTGTGTTGTTGGTCGTAATTTCTGCCTTGTTTGTGAATTTATATTCGGTTGCTCTGATAGCTCTGCATTGTTTCATCTTGTGACATCTCCTTTTACTATTGGGGGCCAAAAAGAAAATGCAGGCATTTGCTTTCTCTGTGTTTTAGTTGTGCGAGAAATAATAGGATACATAATTACAATAAAAATTGTAAATTCTGGTACCTGCTGTACACACACAGAGATTCATGTGGGCACACATGAAGAGCAATATTTTGTCGTAATCTTCTCATAATGATAGCTCATCCAGCAAATCTGTTGAGGGAGGAGGACTAGTTCCCTACATTTAAAGAATTTTTGTATCAAAAATATGATCCATTTGAGTGTTAAGTATTTTCCAGGCAATCAGAAAAAGATCTAGATATTTTCTTAAATAGGAAAATTTACATATTTGTCAGTTGTTTCCAGCTGCCTCTTAATTATGGCTTGTTGTTGGATCATCAACACATTTGAAGTTAAAAATACAACTAAATAATAGTAGAATTGTTTGAAAAAGAAAACATTCAGTAAGCAGGTGGTAAAGTCTAAATATTTAGAAGAAAAGAATCCTATAAAGTATTTACACTCAGCTTAGTAAAATGCTATTGCAGGGAACCACCATCTGAATCTTCTGGTTTTTTTCAAGTACAGGCTCTCGCTTTTACCCTAGCAAGGAGAGTGGCATTTTTTAATACTAATTGGATATTGCATTTCTATTTATTCAAGATTTCTCTAACAAAACAAGGTTTATCTTCTCTCCTTGAGGTTCTTTTGTCATCATCTTGTGTTCCTATCTTAAGCATTAATCGGTATGACTCTGCACTTGTCTATGAGAGTGGATATTGAGGCGTTAAATCTGCAAGCCCTCTAGGCACATGTATAATATTAGTCATGCATAAAGTCCTGCTGACTTCAGTCTAAGATCCTAATTCCACATTGGCTCAATGCGTTGGCATACAAGAATAATCAGTGTTCTTGAGAACCTCCAAAATTATGTCTAAGATGGTATATACTTCGATGCTAAATTCTGTTTTAGAGTAAAGTGATCTTGCCCACGGTAACAAGGCTAATACCCAGGCAAAAACTTTTATATGGCTTTGTTAAATTTGTAAAAAAAGGAGAGAGAGAGAAAAAAAAAAAGGCGGTTGGGTGGGAGGGATTATCCCTGATTCTCATTTCACAGAAAACTTGATGGCAGATACCAGTTATAGGCAAAAATGAAGCTTTGTAGTTTTTGTAGCCTGACAAAAAGTCAGAGACTTCTAGGGTGTTGATGAGGTGTGGCTGTGAAAGAGACTAACGGGACCTTTGCTGTGGATGATGACATCATCATCGTTTGAGGATGAGACTCATGGTTGGTAGAGGCAGCTCATCTCCTGGGAACTAGGAGCAGCTGTGTTCATTAAGAGTCTTGGTATTCTGCTCCATTACAATGCTTGGTATTTCTGTACTAGAAAAGCTTTGTCTCTTGGATCCAAATGTGAGTAGGTTAAGATGAAGCGAGTCTGATGCCTGCTCTTGCTTCCTCCTCACAATAATTTGGGGCTGAGAGGTAGCTTTTTCTTTTTCCTATTTACTTCTGACAGCTAGCTTTCTAGTAAAGATTAGTGGGGGTGGGGAGGAGTGGAAATGGATAGAGTAAAACTGTGCATTATTCTGGAAGTTCTGAATTAAGGTTGTACAAAAAATTGCATTAAACTCCAAATAACATTCTGCGATCGCATCCTGAAACAGTTTACCTTGCTGTGTCCGAGCATTTTCCTGCATGTTTGTTGGTGGCATCTGAGAACTGGGATGCCTTCCTGAAGGAATAAGCTTATGGAGAAGTTTGCAGTCTAGTCTACAGTTAGTATTCTAAAACTGCTTCCTTTTCTCCTTTCCCTCATTATTCTGCCTCTGGTTTTGATACGTGGAGCATATGGATTAAATTTTGTACATTGTGTCTGATACACAAACCTGATCATCATGGCCCTGAACTGCTTGTTGCTATGATATTTAATTTGTGATCCATGCCTGGAGAAGTTTGTAAGGCCAGGTATAATAGCTGTGAATCTGCACAACCTCACAGCAGAGAAACACTTTGCTTTTCTGAAACTGTGCAATGGGGAGGGAACTGTGCTGAGTGTGGTCACTTTTGCTGAAGAGCTGTTACGCTTGGGTTGCTCTGTAATATTTAAAAATGAGATATGGTCTTCTGTATCAGTATAAAGATAAATCTTGTGCTTAGATGTGGCATGTACTGAACAATCTCCCAAGATCAGTGTGGTGTAGTTAGATTATATCTCTATTTTGTGGATTAGTTGGGATGAAGATGTGCATAGATTGAAGAGAAAATTTCAGTTGCTCTTTGAGTGATGATACAGTGGCACTGATACAGTGGCTCCCTAGGTCATCTAGAATTGCTCTTCCAAGCTTTCAAGTGTTTGGTTTTTTTATAAACTTTAAATTTGAAGATTTTGGTAATTGTAGCATGGATTTCTAAGGGATAAAATAGTGTTTCTTACAGACTTTCCATTAATATACTTCAAATTTAACTCCAGAATATCTCAGGGTTGGTGGGTTGGTTGATTAGTTTTGGGGTGCTCTTTTGGGTTTGGGTGTGGTTTTTTTTTTTTGTTGGTGTGTGGTGTGGGTTGGTGTTTGTTTTGTTTTTGGTTTTTTTTGCCTGGGGTTTTCCTTAACTGAAAAGAAAAACACCTAAAGCTATTAACTATTTTTCAGTACAGGATTCTGGCATAGGTTGTATGTATGCCCAAAACAACATTTCCTATCAAATGTGGTTTTTTGATCTGTGTTTTCTTTCTTCTTGGTTCCCAGGACAGGCATTTGTATCATAACATGTCCCATTTTCCTGTGTCGGTATTACCCATTACTATTTAGGCTTTATAGTATTTACAAACTCTGTAACCCTGTTGGGTTATACATAGCTGCAGATAGCTTTTAAAAATTGGATTTGTTAACAAATTTCCTCTTTCCTCATGAAAAAAGGAAAATTGTACTGAGAGGAACAAATTTTCTCTTTAAAAAAATTTAAATCTATCAATCTATATAGATTACATCATGTAGGTTATAATATATTTGGAATTTAAGCCAAGCCATTTTGGAATTGTCAATAAATATACCGTTAGGAAAATATTCAAGAAAGGAGATCCTGTCACTTCTTCTGGAACCCTTCTTTCTTAACTGCTTTGTTGTTTGTCTGAAGTTTTTCAGAAATACCCTACTAGATAAAATGTACCAGTGAAATATAAAATGGTGTGGTTTAATATTCAGGGAGGAAAGAATTCAAAATCTCAGAACATAGAATAAAGGTGAAGGGGAGCTTAACTCCAGCCCTTAAGGGATAAAATCAACTTGAAATACAGCCAGTTTTAAAAAATTAGTTTGACACGTGAATTCTGCATGTCACCCTATCCATTTTGTGTTTCCCCCATCTCCGTTTTCTTGTATTTCAAAAGTAGTTTAATAATTTTTATAGAAACTATTAATATATAAAATATGTGGAAGAAACTATGGGTGTATAAAATATATCTTAAAACTGCCTAGATATGTGGTGTGGCTTAACATAAAAATAAAAACAAGTACAAGAAAAGGAGATTTTATCTTATCTGGCAGTTAGCAGAAATATCAGATGTTACTTGCAAGAATGGTAGGTAAACCACTGAGAAAACAAATGTTTTTTTGTTCCTTTTTGCTTGTATAAATACATTTCTAAGTTTTTATCCCTGCAGCAATATAGACACTAACACATCCTTATGATACAGTCTGCGTGCTTTGAAAACTTGACATGTACAATACAGAATAAAATACATAGGCAGTAAGAGTGCTCAAGAAACAACCACAGGGTCAGATTTTCATTAGAAATGTTGTGTTTTAAAGTATGAATCATTTTGATTTGACCCCGAACATATGGGTAGCAGGAACTCCTCTTCACCCAGCAGGGAGTAACGTCAGTTGGACGTTTTCTGCTGAGAGTTTAAAAATCAAATACTGTTAATTTAGATCTAGGAGAGGCATGGTAAAAGGCTGCCAAAATACGCATTCCATATTTTCCAAAAAGAAATGGTTGTCATCTTTCCAGATAGCTGAGAAGAGCTGTATGCTCTGTGCTCTACTGCTTTAGATATTTAAGTCCTTGGCTTGTGTAGGAAATTGGAACATTTAAATTTGAATGTGTGGCCAACTGTGCTCTGGGATTTTAATTTTTCCCATTTAATGAAGCATCTTATTCACTTTTCTTTGACATCTAGGCAAAAATGCCTCTAGAACGTATTTGTAAGAGTTGAATATGAATTGTATAGAGCTTTCCAGTTTCTGAAATTTTTTATTAAGCTGTTTCAAGCTTATACTGAGGTTCTTTCCTCTTCTGTTGTGATGCCATTGTCTTTGAGTTAGGAGGAGGTTCGGGTATTCATCTATCCAGTGTTCGTGGGCTTTCATTCATAAAAATCAAATAGGACTGTGAAAATGGCCCACCCTTGTTCATATTTTTCTATAAATTGAAGGGGAATGTGCTTTAAAGTGTATAGTGTAATGCTATTCTGATTAAACAAATGGACGCTTCCACTTCATTAAATGCAAGGCTATTGTCCTTGTTGAATTTTTGCTTTTCACTGATTTTCAGTTAGTCTGTTGTGCTGCCACACTTTTTTCTTTCTTCATATATCCTGTGCTGCCATCCATAATGCTGTTACTTTGACAGAATATATTTCTTAAAATTTTCCTGCTTTTCCTGGTTACATATAGTGACATAAATGATTGCTAGCCAGATAGTACTGCCTCCACTGCCCCTTTTGTTCAGTTTTCTTAAATATGATGCTTCGAAAGCCTCTCTGAGAGGTATGAGCCTCATTTCACTTAAGGGGAATTGAGGCAAAAAAAAAAGGTAAAGTGCTTTGGCAAAGGCACACTGTAAGTCAGCAGCAGATCTGAGAATACAAACAGAACTCCTGACTCCCAATCCAGTGCTTTAGATGTGACAGTTCTCTCTCAAATAATAAATTGCATTGCAGCATATTTATACTCTAAACCCAATTTAAGAAAATCAAGCTATTTCCTGTAAGAAACGAAACTCTATTCCTAATCAAATGTGCTCCTGTGCCTAAAATCTACCGTTACAATATTGTTTTTGTTTAAATTTGAAAGAATTTAAAGGCCAGGTTGTCTCCTTGCTTGGCAATAAATGGTTCTGTGAGAGGAGAAGGCTTTTTCAAAAAACTGTACTCACTGCCATGTACTTTAATTTATTTTTCTTTCTAGGTGATTACAGATTTGGAAGAGCAGCTGAACCAGCTCAGTGAAGACAACGCAGAACTGAACAATCAGAATTTCTTCCTGTCCAAACAACTTGATGAGGCCTCAGGGGCCAATGATGAGGTTGTCCAGTTGCGAAGTGAAGTTGACCATCTCCGTCGAGAGATCACTGAGAGAGAGATGCAGCTAACCAGTCAGAAACAAGTAAGGCTTTATAAGTCTGGATCACAATCTCTTTGTGATAGCTAGCTAATTACCTGAAAGGCAAAAAAATGTTTTAAATCTGGAACCTGTAAGGAATGAATATGCTTCCAGGGGCAATGGCGTTTAAGCCTTCCTTCCAAGAGCAGTTGAGTGAATGGAAATTTTTGGTATTTCCCTTTGTATTTTTAAGCAATTTTATTTAGAAATTTTGCACTCTGAAGATATTGTAATTTAGAATTATTCACTTCAATTTTCTGACCCTGGACACTTCAAAATTTTCATAATGAGATAGAACTGACATTAACGGCGATCACAAGTGAATGTATGGAAGCCTTGAAATAAATGGGTTGTGATTTACCAGCTTATGTTTGCTGCCAATTTGCATGTACTGTAATTTAAATGGTAAGGCTGAAGCTTAAAGTGCACGCTTGATGTGGGATGTGAGAATTGATAGGAGGATTTATTTTTAGACTATGGAGGCCTTGAAGACAACATGTACAATGCTGGAAGAGCAAGTAATGGACTTGGAGGCCCTGAATGATGAACTCTTGGAGAAAGAGCGTCAGTGGGAAGCATGGAGAAGTGTTCTAGGCGATGAGAAGTCCCAGTTTGAATGTCGAGTTAGAGAATTGCAGAGGATGCTGGATACTGAGAAACAGAGCAGGTCTCTCCCCCCAGCCTTTTATTAACTTTTATGAAAATGCTCTCTATAGAAGTTAGTACAAAAATTATATTTAGAATAGGATATGGGAGTTGGAACTAAATATAAAATCTTGTGAGGTAGTTCTAAAAATGGTTTATTAGTTAATAGTCATTCACCAGTGATATTGTTCCTTTTGTTTCTTTGCAAGCGAGCATTTCGTGGCGAGTGGTACTTATCACTGTAATTTATAAGATGTCTTGATTTATCATCTTCTACTTTATTACATGGAAAAATAGTCTTTGCTCCTAACTGTTCCTGTGGGGTCGTGAAATTTTCAGGCTGTAGCTCTGGCAGGGGCAGGAACAGGGTTATATAATATAAAAGTGTTGCAGCAAACAGGCTGGCTTTATAAAGTAACGTCTTGAATTTGATGCAAACCCCTGAAAGAGTTATTGATGCTTTTGCATGCTAGGAAGAGGTCAAGCCCAGAAAGGAGTTAGGTAACATTATTTTCCATTTTAATACAGAGTGAGAGCAGATCAGCGTATTACTGAATCTCGCCAGGTGGTAGAACTAGCTGTCAAAGAACACAAGGCAGAGATTCTAGCCCTCCAGCAAGCACTAAAGGAACAAAAGCTCAAAGCTGAGAGTCTTTCTGATAAGGTAAGTAACTTTCAACCATAGACTTTCATAATTAGGTGAGATACCTTTCTAGAGATATTACTTGTAGAAATGTGGTCTTGAGCAGTTTTTTCAAGATGTTAGAGCAAATTAAGAAGACTGGAGGTCATAGAATAGAATTCTGTCTTCAAGCCAAAGACCTCGGGTTTCCCTTTGAAAAAGACTAAAGCAGAAAGCAGCCTGGGATGCCTGGAGTGCACAGTGAAGTTCTTCAATAGTTCGATATCTGCATTTGAGCAATGGCATACCAAAATGTTATTTGTTTGATTTTCCCCCTCACAGTAAGTAAAGGATAATTGTATCATTTTTCTTTAGATTGTGCTTGGTGAAGTTGGATTTTAAGACTGTGGAATGCTATATTTATTAGTGTTCAATGTTATTCTGACCATCTATTCCACCTGCCTAGCTCAATGACCTGGAGAAGAAGCATGCTATGTTGGAGATGAATGCACGCAGTTTACAACAGAAGCTTGAGACAGAAAGGGAGCTCAAGCAGAGGCTTCTGGAGGAGGTGAGCTTGGAAATTCATGTTATAACTTCAGAAGAAGGTTCCGCCTCTTCGGGGGGGAAGTTGTGTGATTAGCAGTGTTACGCAGCCATCCTTCTGTATAACTGGGGAGATTAATAATCTTGGAGGTTTTGTTGTAAGTAAAAACTTTGCGAAGTGTGCGGCTGTGTCAAGGAGCAGTAAAAGTGAGCTGCTCCTCAAGGGAAGGTGAGCTGGGAGCTAAGGGTGCCAGCAAGGCAGGCAGGGATAGGGACCTCGCAGCTAGTGGGCACAGTCCCACAGTAGCTGGACAGGAAGAGCAGAGCAAGTTTGGTGAAGGTAATCAGGTTCAGCCAGCGGCCCAGTGATCACTGCAGAAGTTTGTAGTGCTGACACACATCCTAGGTCAGGTCTGCAAGGCAGGGTCCCTGCCCAGGCACAGTGTTCTTACAACATAGCTCTGACCCCAGAGCAAGTGCAAGGACCATTGTTTAAAACCAGCTCTGGAGCCAATGTGCTGAGTGTGCATGGGTGGAGGCCACAGGTGAGGCTTCTCACAGCTCTCTTCATGATTTAGCTTGGTTCACAGAAGTCTGACCCAAGGTTACACAGCTGCACCATATCAGTGAGACACTGAATGCAGGCAGCCAGACCTGGGTAGTGGAGGAAGAGGTTGCAGAGGAGGATTTCAGGGGAAGCGGGGGTTACAGGCAATTGGGCAGGGCAATTAGAGCCTTTTGGTGAACTTGGGGTACTGACAGGATATCCTAGAGTTGAGAACTCCATTATGCATGACAGGGAAAGATTTCTGTGTATTGCTTCATAACATATGAGCGTTAATGGTTTTCATACTCAGGGACTTTCTCATCAAAGTAGTGTAAAACCTGAAAGAATTAGGAGCAGTTCATCATCTGGTCTTTTCTGTTGTTAGTTGGAGACAAAGATGTAAATAATTGGACAGAATTTTCCGTATCACACGTGACTATAGAGGAAGGAGTTTACCCTGGCTTATAGGAAAGTTTTGGTTTGGTTTTTTTTTTTAATTACAAAGTACTGAGATGGCTTCTGATGATTGTATAGAGAGCTTGAGAAAATGGGATTGAGAAATTCTTAATCTGTGTGCAGCCTTAACAATTACAAGATTTTAAATGCTTAAAAAAAGCAAATAACTTGAACATGCAGTTGCAAGAAATGGTGTTGCTACAAATTAATATCAACACACTGCGTAGAAGTGCTTGTTCAGTCATAACGTGCTCTGAAAGGAAGGAAAACTTCTAGAATGTTGTTATTTTCCAGCTTCTAAAGAATTGTCAGTTTACTTTTAAGTTCTGCACTGATGTCTATTTTACGAGGAATAATGAAATTTAATAGCTTTTATTTAAAAACAAGCAAACAACAAAACCAAAACACTGGCCTTTGTTTTCCTGTTAACAGCAGGCAAAGCTGCAGCAGCAAATGGATCTACAAAAGAATCACATCTTCCGCCTAACTCAAGGTCTGCAAGAGGCTCTAGATCGAGCAGATCTTCTGAAGACTGAAAGAAGCGACCTGGAATATCAGCTGGAAAACATTCAGGTGAGGGTTAGGAAACGGTGGCCAGGACTCTGTGCTCCCCATCCTAAAACCCCACTCCATGTGGGGTTTTAGGATATGATCTATTGTTTCTGTGTGATGCTTTCCTTATGCTATTTTTTAGCTCTGCTCTGCTATTGAGTTATCTGTTTGTTTCTTCTGTTAAGATGAAATTTCTTATCAGTGTGTGTGGTTCACAGGTTCTCTATTCCCACGAAAAAGTGAAAATGGAGGGCACTATTTCTCAGCAAACCAAACTCATTGATTTCCTGCAGGCAAAGATGGACCAACCAGCGAAAAAGAAAAAGGTGGGTGAAGAAGGTTTGAGAGGCATGGAATTAAATGATGGTTTTGTGATTAGTTATGTGCTGTGTATTCATAGTATTCTGTTTTATCTTTCTTTGTGTAACCTGAATGTGACCTCATTTAAGAGCATTCAGAGTTGCTGAACGCAAACTTTACTAGGCAGAATGTGTTCTCTGTGGCTTTTTCAGTATGTTGTTATTCCTACAATACTTAGGTTAAAACCCAGTAGCTACACCTCAGTGAGGCTGTAGGAATACAGAATCTTAACCATGCTTTTTTATTTTCTTTAATGGTAAGTACGTACGTGTGTATGAGCATACTCTGTATCTAGAGTGGTTGTCTTGTAGTTACAGCACAGGATTGATTAGTCAGGCGATGTGACTTGTGTCGCATCTTTGTCATAAGCCGTTCTGTCATTTTGAATTAAGTAATTTAATTTTAACCTCGTATTTTGAGATCCTCTGTTTAGATGCTTTCGGAAACTCAAGGTGTGAGTACAAACAGGTAATGTACGTCCCTCTTTAAATTAATCCATATCTCAACATTTTCTCTCCAGTGCCAATATGAACTAAAAATCCATCCTTACGCATATCAGAATTACCATTAGGCCCTCTGGCCGGGCTGCCACCAGCTAGTTTCACTTTGCCTAGTTTAAGCCATCTCTTACTAGGAGTTAGGAGTTGTCTGTGTGTTTCTGTTGCTAGGGCCTGTTTAGTCGGCGGAAAGAGGACCCTTCTTTACCCACACAGGTTCCCCTGCAATACAATGAGCTGAAAGTGGCACTGGAGAAGGAGAAGGCTCGTTCTGCTGAGCTGGAGGAGGCTCTACAAAAAACACGCATTGAACTCAGATCTGCTCGTGAAGAAGGTAGGGGTTAACAGAAAAGGTGAATCTGGAAGGAGACGCACGCTTTTGGTCTGAAAACGTGCCTTTAAGTGTGTGCCACCATAGCAGTAACATATGTTGTTTAATTCTTACCTACTGCTGTGAAGATGCAATAAGGCTACACATTTTTCTGCGGGTTGTAACCACTGAATGGTTACACAGAACCACTGCTATCAACTAGTGTTTCATATTGGTTGTGTTAATAAGTGGCGTTTATTTCATCTATAGCTGCTCATCGGAAAATATCAGACCACCCTCATCCATCGACTCCAGCCACAGCCAGGCAGCAGATCATCATGTCTGCCATAGTCCGCTCACCAGAGCATCAGCCTACTCCGATCAGTTTGCTAGCTCCACCCTCCAGTCGCAGGAAGGAATCTTCCACACCAGAGGGTAGGTTCTTGGTGAACTCTTCTGTTACTATTTTTCTGTCTACTATTTCAATACTATCTTTTTTTTTTTATTACAAAACCAGATTTTTTTTCAGTATAGGAATATTAGATGCTAAGTTTTGCTTTCATTTTTGGCTTAAAATTCTCTATTTGGATTATATAATTTCTTTCTGAAAACTTCAGCAATTAAGTAACTATTAGCATTAATTGTTTTAAGAGCTTGGTTTTTTCCAAGGAGGATGTTTTCTGCATTGATCAAAAGGTTTAATGGCTGTTTCCTTAGCAGTTAACATTTTTACTTGTATAAACTGCAGATTTGTTCTGCTGAGCAGGAAGGTTCTATCAAGACTTTTGGTAAAGGGAAAAGACTTTGGTTAGCCCTAAAAGGAAGATACTAGGTCAAAGATGACCTTAATATCCTATTAACTAGAAAAAGGGGCTACCCTTCCATATCCTCAAGAATGGAGGGGAGAGGATCATCAGAAAAAATGAAAGGACTGAGGGCTCTGCTCCTTTATTCTTAATTAAGCAGTATTCCAGAGTGAGTGTTGAACCCAGAGACTCTGGGAAGAGCCAGAACCCACAGACTGGTCCAGCCACCACAAACAGCCGGGGAGGCACAGGGTGATATGGGGATGGGTAACATTGGCATGGGAAGATGTCCTCAGAGGCAGGTCACAGGCAGGGAAGAGAGTCATCTTCCTCAGTAGAAGACCATGCCTTGGAGGATAAACATTGCTCGATGTAGATCCACTAACAGGGACTTTAGGTGTGCTTTAAGATATGCTGGCGCTGAGGGTTAGCATGAAGACTGTGTGAAGAGGGCCTGCTGTGTATTGATTATGACAGTATAGGTGTTGAAGGGTTTGTTAGCTATAAGCAAAATTGAGAGATTAGTTTAGCACATCGTAAGGATTGGAGCTGAGTGCAGACTTGAAATTTAGATGCTTTGATTGACATAATCTCGCTACACCAAACATTAGCCATTTCAGTTCTACAGTCTGTTCTCAAGTGGCACATTCTGTGCATCTGTATAAGATAATTACTGAGGTGGTAATGTAGCTTAAGATTTACAGATTGCAAAGAAAAATAGTGTGTATGTCCAGCAGGGCTTTGGTAGAGATATGTAGTCACTTTTTATTACTTTGGCCTTAAAATGTTAAAACCTACAATAATTTTCATCCCTATCACAGTTTTCATCCTGATAATAAATTTTGTCCCTTCCAGAGTACAGCCGACGCCTGAAAGAGCGAATGCATCATAATATCCCACATCGTTTTAACGTGGGGCTAAATATGAGAGCAACAAAATGTGCAGTGTGTCTGGATACTGTGCACTTTGGACGGCAAGCATCCAAATGTCTTGGTAAGAGCAGAGTGTGTGCCTAAACAAAGTGTAACTGGACAGTAGAATGAAAAAGCGCCAGCCGTCTAGAACAGATTCTCAGTGAAAGCTGAAGAAAGGACCAAGTATCGAGACTTTGAAACTAGTTGGTGCAAACATTCTACATTAGAAAACATTTGATGATTGAGAGTAGGAGGAGATTCTTGGAAAAGCTGGGGTTTGTGCGTTAGAAGTTGAGGCAGCTGTGTCATGATTTTTTTTGTCATTTAACAGAAGTTTTTCTCTGTCCTTTTGTCAGAATGCCAGGTGATGTGTCACCCAAAATGCTCAACTTGCTTGCCAGCTACTTGCGGACTGCCAGCAGAATATGCCACACACTTCTCTGAAGCGTTCTGCCGGGATAAAATGAATTCTCCTGGTCTGCAGCTGAAGGAGCCAAGCAGCAGTCTACGTCTTGAAGGATGGATGAAAGTGCCAAGGTATAAACGTGAATCTTGGTGCCGTATCAGGTGCCGAAACATTTGGAACAGTTTCTTCTATTATCCTGGCTCTTACAATGCAATAATTGGTACATGCCCATTACAGTTAATTATTACCCCGGAAATTTGTCTTTCTAGAAGTTGCATGCTTGTTTTATTCAGAATTCAAGCAGAAAATCCAACATGGCTTTGTGCTTATTTTCTTCAGGAATAATAAACGTGGGCAACAGGGCTGGGACAGGAAGTATATTGTCCTGGAGGGAACGAAAGTGCTCATTTATGATGCAGAAGCAAGAGAAGGTAACTTAGCATTTCTAGGAAGAACATTTTTTTTAAATCTTCAGATATTGTTTGGTGAGTTGAAAGGCTTAAAGATTTGTCACTGTTTGCTGTGGCCATACCTAGTTTAGCTGAATCTTCTGTAATAAGGCAACGTTGTTTTTCTAGATCCTTAACAGTTTGTCATAATAATCCAGCTGTGAAACATCCAGTGTATATCCACTTGATTTTGCTATCACAATTATGTTCTTGCTATTTACTTGTTTGTTCTTCTTTCTTAATGGGTCTCCCCATTCTCCCTGCAGCTGGACAGAGGCCTCTGGAGGAATTTGAGCTCTGCCTTCCTGATGGTGACGTAACTGTTCACGGAGCTGTAGGAGCTACTGAACTTACCAATACAGCAAAGACAGGTGAGAACCTTACGTAGATGAGGTCAAATGGATTTCTTCTGGCTTGCCATCAGTTGGTGTTCTGTTTGGCTGAACAGAATTTTCTCCCTTTAACTTTCCCTCTGTAACTGTGTAATTTTGAGGTTAACTCTTTGAATTAGGTGAATGGGTCAGTCATCTAGATTTAGTTACACGTAGGCAGTTGCTTCTGTCATGGTAGTTGAACTGTGAATAATATAATCATCAAGCCAAGTGGAAGTAAATTTTTAAGAGTTTTGTAACATACTTAAAAGCACTCGGTTTATTTAAATTTCTTCTCTCAATGCTCTCTATCAAGTGTGAAGTGTCATAATTCATGCCATCATTGTGCTCTAACCAGAAAGTCATTAACTTAGAAATACTGTGGGGTGTATACAGTCTCTTATTATGAAAAAATGTTGATGTTTTGATTTGTATGTATTGAATAGAACTGATGAAAAGATTATGTATGTCTTGACTTTAACATTAAAGGATACAGATTGATAAAAACAAAGGTTTCCATAACCAATTTTTACAGATTTTTCTTGAACAGTGCAGGGAAAACTTTAGTCAAGTGGCTGTTTTTGTACTTCTTTTTTTTTCCACAATGGTATTTCTTTCTCTTTTGAATAAAAGGCAAGGAATTACTTTTATTTAGTAGAGACAGCATTGCATACATCCAGCCAATACTTAGCCTTAAGTAGCTAGCCTGTGCAGGAGCTGTACAGGAGAAACCTATGTGTAAATTGCCATGGTAACACGTCATGATAAATACAACTTCTCTCCAATGAGGCTGAAAGGTGTTGATTTTAAGTCCACTAACAGTATTCCAAAAACTAATCTAAGTCTTATTCTATCTATATAACATCTCAGATGTGCCATATATCCTAAAATTGGAGTCTCATCCACACACCACTTGCTGGCCTGGTAGAACACTCTACCTGTTAGCACCCAGCTTCCCTGACAAACAGCGCTGGGTCACAGCACTGGAATCAGTAGTGGCAGGTGGGAGAGTTTCCAGAGAAAAAGCTGAGGCTGATGCTGTGAGTATAAAAGTTTCATTTAATAATAAAATATTCTGGGAGGGAGCAGAGTTTTGAAAAATAATTTTTCGGTATTTGACATACTGAGGTTTAACTGAAGGTAAGTTATTACTTCTGCCTTATGATGTATGGTATGAGTACTAGGAAGGTAGCTCATTGTGAGGCTGATGCTTTTATTACAATACCCATCTTTAGACTTGGGGAGTGTAGTAAGAGGATCCCAAAATTACCTCTCTGTAATTCCAGCAAACAGAAAAGGAAGAAAGAGCAGTTAAGCTGTGATTTAAATCCAGTCTCATAATGTACCACATGGAATGAGCAAACCTTGAAAGAAAGAAAGAAAAAGAAAGAAACAAACAAGCAAAAAGCTCCCCTCCTCTCCATTCTTGCGGAGTCGGGTTTTTTTGTTTCTTGGGGGGGAGAAGAGGGGACTGTGTGTGTGTTTAAGTTTTATTCCTGATAAGAGGTTAAACTGATTTGTTTTGGTTTTGGATAGCCTTTTTCATTGTTGTTGCACTGTTAACTATTTTCTGATAAAGGGAGGTTTGATTCTATGGCCTTGCATGTTTGAATGTTAGCTCTGGAGATAGGGAACATCTGACAGCAGGAAATCACCTCTTTTCTCATGCTAGCATTCCTTTTGTCTCTGAGGAAAATACATGCTGCCACCAACGTTTGGACTTTTTTTTTTTTTTTTTTTTTAATCCTTCCCCCAGGAAAATTTCAGTGCTCCACTGCAGGAGACTGGGGGAAGTGGAAAGGATAGGGACAGCGATAGGTTCTGTCTGAGTTTAGGTTAATTCTGATTGGTTTGCCTCACTGTGTTTCAGGTAGATAAAAGTTTACTAATTCCTTTGTAGGTGGTATCCCCGCAATTCTTAGCTTTTTGAGATAAAGAAATCTGTGCCAAGCTTTTTGCCTGTCTGAAATGATGACCTAACATTGTTAAAATAGTAATAGAGAAAGAGAGAAAGATTAACTCAACAACAACAACAAAATCTCTGTCATTTGCAGAAATTGCTCGGAAACTCCCTGCTGAAGCTAGAGGGTGAAGACCGTTTGGATATAAATTGCACAATGCCCTTCAGCGACCAGGTAATGATAATATTCTGTTGGGCGTCTCTGAGTATTGGCTATTTCATTCATGGAAATGGTATCATAAGAGCAATATGTGTAATTATACACTTGTTTGTTGGTTCGTTTTTTTTCTCCTCACTGGTAAACAGTATCGTCCAAGGTTGCTCTTGGAGCATTCCTTGCTCTGCTCATGTAGTGCTCTTTTTCTTTTTTTCCTGTTGTCACTGTAGGTAGTACTGGTGGGTGCAGAAGAAGGTCTCTATGCCCTGAATGTACTGAAGAATTCCTTAACGCACATCCCAGGAATGGGTGCTGTCTTCCAAATTCACCTCATCAAGGATCTGGAGAAGCTGCTCATGATAGCAGGTAGGGTAGGGGGCTGCATGTTAGCATGTGTCCTGCAGTAAACAGATGGTAATTGCTTTGTGCTGCTAGGAGTGCTGTGGCGCCCGAGGGCCCAGCTTTCCTTGAGGTTCATTACAGGCTTTTTTCTTTTTCTCTCAGTAAATTGTCGGGAATCAACTACTGTGGTTAACACAGAGTTGTCTGAGGCTTTCTTGTAAATGAATATGTGAATGAAGGCTCAGCTGAACCTTCAGGACAAAGTGATTTCTCAGTTTCCAGAGCTGAGGGAGGGAGGAACCAGACAAAATATTTCCGGCTTTGGGTTAGTTGAGTCATTTTAAGTTCAATTTAAAAAGTGTTGACCTGATCAATGAGCACATCTCCTCCTAATCACTCCATAACCTTTCTTTTTAACATAGGTAGCCATTTGAGGACCACAATGTGATCACTGTGGCCTAGGGCCAACAACTCTTAACCTCTCTTGCTCTAAGCACTAATCCATGTAACAAAATTTGGACTTCTTTCATGGGATTGTTTAAGATTCCCTTATGAAAAGAACACTAGCTTTAATCTTTCTATCTGTGGTTTTCCAGAGATAATCCTTCCTACACTGATGTAGGCATGCTGAACGTTAGGGCATATCTTCATCTGAAAGCCCAAATTATCAAGTGTCTATATGACATTCATAAGGAATGAAAACCAAATTCTCTCTCTTGTTCTGTTTGCTCTGCATTTTTCTGCCTGTGAAGATTTAAGCTGTCCATACTTTATTTGTTTCAAGGTAGTAGAGAAAAAAGCAATTGGAAAAAGAAAATCTCACGCAAAATTAGGAGAAGGAGATGTTACTGAATCGCTAGACTTCTGAGAGGAATTGGGCTTAGTTTATAATGCAATTTATTAGGGCACTTCTTGGAAATCCATAGCTGGTCTTTTTGGCAAAGAGAAGTTTTTACTTAAAGAAGTTCTGAAGGGTAAGATAAAACTTCCTCTCTAATTCTGAATAGCATCCTAATGAGGCCATGTTACTATGATCTACTAGACCTTAGCAACACTAACAATCCACGGAGAGAATGGTGGTTGTCCCAGCGGATTTATTGCCTGTTGTGTGGTTGGGTTTTTGTAAGTTTTCTATTTCACTTTTAATAGGAATAATTTGGAATGAATTCTGCATGGTACGTTGTGACTGCTACCACAGTAACAGCCTGTAATGATAAGCTGCTGCTTAGGTAACAGAACAGACTTTGGTAGAGAATATGGAGTTTTCCCTTGACAAAACGTAACTGTTTTTGTTTCCAGGAGAAGAAAGGGCTCTGTGTCTTGTTGATGTAAAGAAAGTGAAGCAATCTCTAGCCCAGTCTCACCTCCCCGCCCAGCCTGATATCTCACCAAATGTCTTTGAGGCTGTCAAAGGATGTCACCTTTTTGCTGCTGGCAAGGTAGGATATGGCTCCCTCATGCCCCCAGACCACCCTTTAGGCTGCACCGAGTTTAATATTAATGAAATCAGCATCTTTATTTCACTGGCAACAAATCCAGGGTCTATATTCTTGTTTTAAATCTTTTTCTGAGTATAGGGGCTGAGGACAGTATGGAGAATCTACTGCTAATATGAACAAATTCAGTCAGGATGACATGATGGTATAGCCTAACTGCTACCTAATAAGAAATAGAGCATAGCATAGTATAGCATGTGAGGATATGCCTCCTCACAGTTGACTTCAATTTTGAGATTTATAGTTAGTGAGTTCCATCCACTGTTTGTCCTTCAATGTCATGTAACACTTTCCAGGCTAGCAAATTTACTTAGGCATTTGCGTCACTTGATAACACTTGATATTTACATTAATTTCCAGTTTTAGTATGCAACATTTAGCCACAGTAAAAATTCTCATTAACAATTACTTCCGCAGACTACTTTGATAACAAACTGAACATCATTCATTTCAAAGTGATGTTTAAGATAACAGTTTCAGGGGTTAAAAATTAGACCTAACCTGTGTGAATTTCTTATCCCTTTTAATGAAACACTCTTCTGTGGAAAGCCTTTGAACTTTTTATTAACCTCTTTCAAGTACAAAAGAAACCATAGAAGCAGTTCAAATTCACGTTCTCTTTTGAGAATGTGAAGAGGCTTTTCATTATTTCACTAATTCACAATAACTACCCTATTAAAAATGTACTTGCTTATCTCTGCAAAGTTCTTTTTGTGGCAAGAGGTATTCGGATCCGTTTCACACACTCAGCATTAGAATTTACACTGTATCGCTACCCTGAACTATGCTTGTAATCTTCCTTACAGGTTGAGAATGGTCTTTGTATCTGTGCAGCCATGCCCAGTAAAGTGGTTGTTCTGCGATACAATGAGAGCTTGAGCAAGTTCTGTATCAGAAAGGTAAGCTTAATGATTCCCTTCAGTAGCCAAGGTAATTCACATATTGCACAAAGACTTTGCTTTGGAGCAAACATCTTAAAACCTTTTTGCAGGCATAAGAATATTTGTTTGTCAGATAAAATGATAGCAAATTGCAATGTGCACAGGCTAAAATTGGAGTAGGCAGCAACTTCCTTTAGTGAGAGATGCAGAACAGAACTGTGATTTTTTTTTTTTTTTTTTTTTTTTTTTTTGAGATACTGGACTCGGCTCTAATCATACCCTCGCTTATTTACCCAAAAAAGGCTTTCTTCTTAATTATCCAGCAGTGTTCCCTCACCTCTGTTGTCTTTGGAGAAATCCGTAACACATGACTTCTCTTTTCTTTGCAATTAAGGAAGCAATGGGTATCTGAATTTTCTTGTACCAGTGACCATCAAAGGGTATTTGGTATTATTCCGTCACAGGACAGGCAGCTGTTTCCCATCCTTACCCTGATTTATGTTTACTTTCTCCTGGCCAGCAAACAAGGCAGTAAGACATGGGTCTCACACGGCTGTGTATACATCTCCCATGGATGTAACCCTGTGTATGGCACTGGTACGCGTACCGCTTCATTTTGCCAGGCGTGGGTATGAAAAGCAGAACTACAGCAACTCTTCTTCAGACAGCCAGTTGCAGGCAGATAATGCTTGAGCATCTAACCCACTCTTACTCTCGAAGACAAGTCCAATGATATGTCACGAATAAATTTTATATGCTCATACACATCCAGGAAAAAAAAAAAAGTAGGGATCTTTCCTCAGAACAGGGAGTTTAAACACTGCCCACCTTAAAATGGGCTGGTACCCAGAAACTCATCTCCTTTCCAATTCACAAATTAAGGGATGTTCAGGTCAAACTACATATCCCTGTGAGCTTCTGCAGGTTCCTTTGAAGGCACTGGTTCAATTTACAGCTTGACTGAGACTTTTATCCCCAGTGAGTGCTACATGGGCACTACTGTAAGAAGCAGAGTTGGCACAGTAATTCAGATGCTGGCCTCCTTGGAAGTAAAGACATGTTTGATGGAGAAGACCTTGGCACAAACAATGTGGATGCCAGCAAACCTTGGAACATCTACAACCATTGTAGCTGATATCAACTCTTGCTCGTGGTGGAGCAGCAGCCGGCAGGAAACCCTGAAGATGTACCGTCACCATCCTCTGCTCGTGCTGCCATTCACCTCCACAGTGCCAAGAGCCTTGACAAGGGCTTACATGCAAAGCATGTAAAGGCGTGTTTCAGAAGGCAGGTTTTCCTTATCTTCACTAATCCAGACAACTGAATTTAGATCCTAACAAGATGGCAGCAAGCCCAGAATATGCTCTTCTGTTCCACCAACTAAATTTCCAGATAAACTAGGAATTATGCAAGGAATCTTGTCCTCAGAAGATCTGGGGATCTGTGTGTTGTGTCAGGCTAACCCGCAGAGCTATCCTAGCTGTTCGATCACAATGCAAATCCTGGTGGACAACATATCTGTGTTACGTTGTGCAAGCAGGAAGGAAGAGTGTGTTTGTCTTCCTTTTGCTTAAGGAGCATCAAGCTAATTTCCTAAGTGTTAACAGCAGAGATACTTTGCTTTTGAGAGACGGTTAGTGACATTGAGGTTGCCATCTCTCCCTTTTAAAGTGACAAATGTGGCAATATATAATCCTCCAGAATAAGAAAAACCTGTAAACTGATATAGTGAACTAACATTGGTCTGTACTTTCCTTCTTTTTTCCAGGAGATTGAAACCTCTGAGCCTTGCAGCTGCATCCATTTGACCACTTACAGCATCATCATTGGAACAAACAAGTTCTATGAAATTGAGATGAAGCAGTATACACTGGAGGGTAGGAGGCATTTCCTCAGGAACGCACCAAGTGGCTCCACAGACTCTTTTGGTGGTGCTTCTCTAAAGCACTAAAGAAAAAAAAAAAATGTTGGTGCTGATCAGGCTGTTTTTCTCCATTCTCTTTGCAGAGTTTCTGGATAAAAATGACCACACTTTGGCCTCTGCTGTGTTTGCTGCTTCCACCAACAGTTTTCCTGTCAGTATCATCCAAGTGAACCCAACGGGACAGAGGGAGGAGTATCTGCTGTGTTTCCATGGTAAGCGTGTTGCATGGTTGTGGAGCTGTGGCGCTGCATCTGCTCTCTTTGGTACGTGAATTGTCAGGAGGTACCCAAGTATTTTTGTAACAGGAAGCTGAACAGAGGTGACTTTCTAGAACCTGGTAACAAAGATTTGGTGAGGACTAAGGATCTAAAAGCCCTGGAAGAGTTGTGGCTGGTGGTTTAAACAGTAAGATGCACAGGGCATTGGTGATAAAAGAGCACTCACTGAGGTGCTTTTGGCCAGCTTGCTTCTGGCTTAAAAGTTCTCTGTGCCTGTGGATCAGTTGCCACAGGTAGGCTTCTGTGCCTAAAGGGAAGGGATTGGAGTCGATGTTAAGTGCAAACAGGTGTTTGATCATCCTGATAAAACGTTAAGGGGTTTTCAAACTTTGGCATCCTTGTCTGGTTTCCATACAGATAGATGAGACTTTTTAAGCTTCTTGTGATTAAATAAAAGAGGGTGTTATTTTTTTGTGTAGTTGCTCTTGTTGGCCCTCTAGGATAGTGTCATGGAAATGCACAGGAGGTCTTCAGAAGCCCACTGGCAGTAATTTTGGGTGAGTTGCAGTAGGAGTCTCGGTCTTCCCAACTGTAGATTAAATAATAACGTTACCTTAATTGGTATAGAGAGACCTAGAACTGTGGGACCCTTTGGTACTGAAAGTACTCCTGCATCTAGCCAATTCAATGTCAGAGTAACTCATGGCACTGTAGGATCTGCAATATAGTAAGCACCCCATCCCTGCAAAAAAGCCCAGGGTCAATTGCCTTTGTCCCTTCAAAAATAAATGAATAAAATCCAGGCATATGCTGATGATGTGACATTACTTTTCTTGGCAGAATTTGGTGTCTTTGTGGATTCCTATGGAAGACGCAGTAGGACGGATGACCTGAAATGGAATCGCTTGCCCTTAGCTTTTGGTAGGTGTTGAGAGACGTTCACTTGGGTTATGGAAATTATGGAAACCAGGAAGCATCCTGTGGGACTGGTATTCTTCACTCAGCGCTTCCATTTCCTTTTCCCTCTCCCAATTCTCCCAAAAACTGTGGAGATTTTCCCATGATTTAAGATCATTATAAATCCAAATGGCAAGCCTTCTGAAGTGTAAACAATTTGAGGAAAACTAAACCAAAGTCTTATATTTCCTTAATGTTCCCAGCCTGACAGTGACTGAACTGGCTAGTGGAATTTTTAATGATGCTTGGAAGTTTCTGAAATAGTCAAGAATATATAATGTCAGTGTGGTTCCCTCAGGCCTTTCGCACTACCTAATGGGATTTTGTTCAGTTAATAGTCTGGTTTTAATGCCTTTTTCATGATACTTTGGTTAATAAAATTCTTGAGATACAGATAGTTTCAAAGCAACAAATTCTTATGCTTGCATCTCCCTATTTAGTAACAGTGTCTGTGTCTTATTACAGAAAATATATTCCCTTAGTTTTCCCAAGGGGCTGGGAGGCTCTGTTGTGCTCACTGATGCTTTTCAGAAGGTTTTAATAGAGAATTTTGTGGTTTTCCTCCCTCTGTGATGCTCCTTCAGCCTACAGGGAGCCCTATCTCTTTGTGACCCACTTCAATTCCCTTGAAGTGATCGAGATTCAGGCACGAGCTTCTCTAGGGTAAGTTGTTCTCTTTTCATCACTTTGAACAGCAAGTGCTGCAAGAATATGTGCACTTCCCCAGAAAAGGTACAGTGCTGTCATCGTAAAGAACTTTTTCCTGCAATTTTACCCAGAACTCCTGCACGAGCCCACTTGGAGATACCAAATCCACGGTATCTAGGGCCTGCAATTTCATCTGGAGCTATCTACTTGGCCTCCTCCTACCAAGACAAATTAAGGGTGATTTGCTGTAAGGGCAATCTAGTGAAGGAGACCAACAATGAGCAGCACCACAGAGGATCTTCTGCTACACGCAGGTATGATGAAGTCCATGCATTTTGGTCCTTGTGCACCTCATAAGCAAACTCAGCTCCAGATGGCTTTTTCCCCTCCCAAATGTCAGATGCCCTCGTTCCATTCTCACAGGCTGGCGTTAGCCAACTATTGTCACGTTGGAATGGAACCAGGAGTAGAGTCACTGTTTTAAAAGCCAGAAGGCAAAGAAACATTAACTCTGTAGGAGTATGTGGGTAATCTCCTCCACAAATGCTTTGTGATCCCCAGCTGGTTTACTTTTATGTTGCAATATAGCTGTGACTTCAAAGCTTGGTGAGCTTGGATGCTATTGATATGACACTAAACATCGATTGACTGTCACGATCTCTAAAGCAAGAGCCCCTTTCTCTTAGACACTGAGCATGCCCCAGGGAGACAGTGCTGGGAAGTTGGGATATGATCTGGAGCTGTTCAGTAGAACAGCTGAAATTGAGGCTTGTAGCTCATCCTAACCTGGCCTGAACATCCTGGAGCTACTGAAAATTTTGTATGTGAAAAGGCATATATCAAATTTTAGTGTACTTTTATACAGAAAAGTACACTGCTGCAGTATCTGAAACTGTAGTTTTCTGGCCTGTTGCAGAGACATGACTTATATTAGCAATTCATTACGGCACTTTACTAGTGTGGCGAATGTAATGAATACTCAGCTATGGAACTATCTTTGCACTTTTCATCTTGGCTCAGGGATGTCTGATGCTTTTTCACCTAAACACTGCTGGGTGTTTGGGGAAGTTACATTTTTTGCTAAAAGAAAATGTAACGTGAGGTTTTTATCGCTCAGCTGTTCGCGTCCATTATTTTTGAATGACAGTAGCCCTAACAAGAGAGGTCCGCCCACATACAACGAGCACATAACCAAGCGGGTAGCATCAAGCCCAGGACCACCAGAAGGTCCAAGCCACCCTCGAGAACCAAGCACACCACATCGGTACCGCGAGGGAAGGACAGAGTTACGGAGGGACAAGTCACCTGGGCGACCGCTGGAGAGGGAGAAATCTCCAGGCCGGCTTCTGAGCACCCGCAGAGAAAGGTCCCCTGGAAGACTGTTCGAAGAGAGCAGCCGAGGACGAATGCCTGTGAGTGGTGCCAGAACTCCTCTTGCTCAAGTCAATAAGGTAAGTCGGGAGCCTGGAGAACTTTTCTGTTCTCAGGGAAGGGCACATACTGCAGAAGAGCTGGCGGTACTGCAAAGTACAAAAGCAAAGCAAATCTCATTGCCCCCCCCCCCCCAACTTCTATTAAAACAGCACATGTGGTGTAACTCACTGGCCCTGTGAACACCTTCCCTTGTGTTGGTTCTGTAACTGCAAAAGCAGCTTGACTCTGGAACAGGCTTAAGTCCTCCAGATCCAAAGCAAAGGTGCATTTACCAACAGAAATCAAGTTACTGAGGACTTGAAGGGGAACAGTGTCTGGAGAGAGGAACTTGGGAGCCTGCTGCATTCAGAGCGATGCTGATAGTACTTGCCTTTGTCAGAATTATGGCACCTAGAAGCAAGCAGGCGTACGGCACTTGCGCGGCGGTAGCAGCAGCACTAGTTAGGTGATGTACTGCTGCTGGCACCTGTGCGTATGTGAGAAAAATATGTGCAACCTGTAACTGTTGTTTTATTTCCCTGCCAGGTCTGGGACCAGTCTTCAGTGTAAGTCTCAGCTAGACAAAGTTACTCATCTTGACCTGCAGGAAAAAAATGGAAATATACTGAGTATATGCACTCCATATGTCTGCTGCCCAGCTGCCAAAACCATTCCTGGGCCAAAGCTAGAGCTCCGCCTCAGGAGACATGACGCTTTTGAAGATTGTTCGCATCTCAGTTAATTTCTCTGCACTTTCCTGCACTCCTGTTTTTGCACTTTGTACTACTGTTACTCCTTCAAGCAGTTCATGAACTTTTTGTATTCACTTTAGTCCCTAGGAGTTCATCAAGGAAATTAAACGGGACTAGAGTCCCACCCCAGGTCTTTAATGTGGTTAGCACCCCTTAGCAGATAATTGATCATAGTTCTGAGACATGCTGGGAATTCCTGATGGCCTGGAAACAGAAGGGCTGAGGTGAGTGAGTCTTTTTCAATAGGTGCGATTGGATATTCTCTACAGAACACAAGAAAAATTACTTCCGATTAGTCTGTTCACATGCCACTTCTGAAAGTTATTTTGTTCTCACTGAAATCGCTCTAGAGCAGCTCTGATGGGGAGGGAAGAACCCTGCTTTAAAAGATCTCATGTGCCCGGCCCCGAGACAAAGTGCATTACCTATAAGCTACTGGGGTGTAAGACTTTATCCAGGTCTTCTGCATGACAGTTCACTGCATGCTGCTGCACCATCACTGGCTGCTCTCTCCTTTTAGGTTGCTTTGCTGAGTAGTGTATTGCACCTCACTTGTAAATTAACTGAAACCTTTAGATTACACTGCAAAATAACCGTTAATTACTCTGGAAATTTGGCAACGAAGAGTTAACAAGCCTTATTCTATGACAAGAATTACAGTCACACTTGGGTTCTCCTCTCAGCACTGAACATGGTCCCTTCAGAAACGCCACCGTAGTCCTGACAGCCCCATGGATGAGCAGCCCAGGGCTTAGCTCTTCCTGTGATCTGTAACTTGTCGTACAATAAGAACCAAATGTCATGGCACAAGAGGATACTCACAATGAACACCTTCGCCTTTGCTTCTGCGTATCTAACCTCGAGCCATTTATTGCTTTTTATTCTCTTTTGCTGTGAACATGAAGCAGAGAGCAAATGATTTTCAAAGCAGGTTTTGACCATTCAATCTGCAATAGCATCGTTCTAAGTGAACAACCACGTTCTTTACAACTGGAAAGAGCAAAACTGCATCCAATCTTCCCTTGGCCACACTCTTAAACTTCTGCTAGTCCCTTGCGAGCCTGTGCTAACCTGTTCTGGAAACCCATAAAAACTCAAATGCCTTGTCAGTGTCCTTTGGCGAGTTTCATGAATATTGTATTCCGTTCTCTTGTCTGTTGGGTTATTTTAGATCAGATGATTTGGCAGGAAACTTGCTGAAAGTTTTTGTCTCCTGGTCTGGATATTTTGAGAGGTTGCTGAGATCAGTCTTTAAATCTTTGCATCTCATGGAAGATCTTCAAGACCTCAGAAAGGGGCTTGTCGAGTCCTGAAAGTGTATATCTTGTGTCTTGTTCGTGAAATGCTTCCTGCTATAGAAATAGCTCAAAGGACTGTACATATTTACAAGAAACTTTATATTCGTAACAAAAGGGAATTGAATTGGTTTCTACTTTTTTATTGTAAACTGTACGTTTTTCAACGCTAGCTTTTTGTTTTAATGGTGGTTGTGGACAGCCATCTTCAGACACTGGAGGGGCCTCAGCTTAGTCCTCCTCGCTCCCATGAAGAAATATTGTAACATTAAATTGCAATTGAAGCTTGTTAGCATAAATGAGGTTTTAGGTCTCTCAAAAGTACAGGATTTTTCTTCATTACCTTTTTATTATTGACAAGGGAGGGAACCAGAGGGACAGTTCAACGCTCCACCTGGAAAGTATTGAACTTTGTTGTTGAACAATAACCAAATAAAACAAATAACTATCTTGACTGGCATGGTGAAATGAACGCTTCCTTCTCCATAGAGTAACACTGAGCCATCCTACCATCGCACCCAGCATTAAAGGCTGTGTTAACCTATAGGTGTAAAAGCTTACCAAAGAGCTAACCTTGACAATGTTTAGTATTTTAGTAGCTGTTATTCCCTGAACAAGTAGCATAAGTGGCTTCCCAAAAACAAAGCATCTTCATGTGAACTAAAACAGGTGCATTTGTCCAAACAGTTTACTATAGCAGCAGCCAGCTGCAAACACCGACAGCTACATTCTGCCCTCATGTACTTAACCAGTGATAGGGGTAGAGGTAAGACATGTGTGAGTATCTGGGAAAGCAATCTCGCCCTGGTAAATGACCCACACCTCTTGAGCTGGAAAAAAAAAATCTTAATTAACAAGAGTGTGATCTAATGACAGGTTTGGGATTTATCCCGGCAGTGTACTGGTAGCAAAGCAGACAGAGATAGTTACTCATCCCACCGCTGTAATACGCTGGTGCTTTAAGGCCTAATAGCTGCAACTTCAAAAAAAAAAAAAAAAAAAAAAAAATCACAGATCAAGTCAGATTGAGTACAACCTGCAGAGTTACTGTACATCTTAACTTACACCTGCTGGGAAAACTTGCTAGATCAGACTTAAATGTAAATACATCTATTTTTAACTGAACCAGTTTTTACAGGGTCTGAAGTATTCTTTCACAGGAAGAGGTTTTTAATATTCACACTGCTGCCTACAGTAACTTAATTTGTCCTCCTACTGTTCAGTGTTTTTGGTTTTGTGCACATACCCACCTCCTTACCCCCAATAAAGGGCTTGTTGGAGGGTGTGTGGGCAGGTTACTAATAGCTCCTCTTACATTTTGGTCTTCATGACATTATTCATGAAAATGCTCTACATAAAAACCAAGCTGCTTGATTTATCTATTGTGCCTACCATCTGATGTATAATGATGAAATGCTAACTTGTTAAATGTTCCTTTATTTCTATTTTACTGTGCACAAAGAATACTTATTTAAAGCTCATTGTTGCAGTCCTATGATGCATGATCAGAATTGTAACAAAACTATAAAATAATCCGGAAACTGGTGGAGTAAAAAAAAAAAGAAAATATTTATTGAGCCTTTTGATTACCAAGAACCCTGCACCAATCCACTGTCAGCTCAACCACCACAGGCTGTGCTGAAATTTAGGGGGCTGGGGAGGGCAGGGAGCTCTTGCGATTGCTGCCACAGACACAGAATGTAACGGCTTACTCAAGAGTCCCAGAAATGACTGTAACAAAAGTCTCTGCCTCTACCTTAAAAAAAAAAAAAAAGTGCTCTCCTAGCAACAGCCAAGAATAAACATAACAGCACAGACTGGGATGTGGGTGTGGAATGTAAGTGAGCTAATAAATCCAACTCTTGATCCAGCCTTTGCCTTTGGAGGGATTTGATTCATCCCATTACAGTAAGGGAACGCAGCGTGATTAATCTAATTCATTCACCTGTCAAGCAGAAAACAACCTAGCAAAAAAAAAATTTTTTAAAAAGACCAAACTCACCCTACAGCAGAAAAAAAACCTAAGCAGCTAGGCTCCCTCTTCCTTTATCAGCCTCTGGCCCTGCCAGGAGCCAGCCCTCCCACCCACTCACGCTGCTGCTGAAGGGAAGGGGATTTGGGGGGCGGAGGAGGTGCTGTGGCTCCTGGGAGCTGTTAGTCCAGGCCACAAGTACCAGGGAACACCGTGCCTCCGGCACCTGCCTGGCCCTGGTCTGGGAGAGGCTCCTGCCTTCAGGCAGCTGCACTCCCTCACCCCAACAAGCAGAGAAAGGTGGAGGCGAGCACAGAACTACCCTTGCAAGCCCACAGATGCTGTGCTGGGCCGCTCACTGGGCCCCTCACCCTGCCTTCTGAGGCACACAAAGGTTTTTTTTTTTGTTTGTTTGTTTGTTTGTTTGTTTTTGGTGGGGGAGCTGCAAAAGCTAAAGGTGCAGTGCTGGCTGCAGCCCACATACCAAGTGCTCTTTACCATCTGAGACAGGGCTCTAGGCTACAAATTAAAAACAAAACAAAACAAAACCCCACCCAACAAAAAAAACTAAACAAAAAAAACTTTCCATAAAATATCTGTCCTGTGGTTCCACCATACCAACACTGATGAAAAGCCTGGCGTGAGTCCTACACACACACATACACACACGCACGCACGCACAAAAACCAAACAAGAACTAATGAGACCAAGTCTGTAAGTCTTGCATACTTTCACCTTCCTTTCTGGTCTCCATTTTTCAAAGCTGCTGCTCCTTTAGTCTTTGGCTTGTGAAAAATTTGTTTTGCAACTAAAAGGAAAAAAAAAAACCAAAGAAACCACCAAACCAAATATTAAGCTACCTCTAAGCTTCTCTTTTCTTCTAGCAAAAAAGTAATTCTGGGTCAGTCAAATAAGAAACTTGCAGTATCATTTCCCTGCTGGCACTAAAAGCATTTAAGAGAACTCACTGCATAACTTCTGTCTGCCAATACACGCTCACATCTACTTTTCATCAAACACAGCTGAAAAATTCCTTCCAACACTTGTCTCTCCGCTGCTGACACTCATCCTACCAAAGAGGCTCCATTCTGCACAAATGCTGTCACCCAGTTTGCTTCCATAGCATGTAACCTCTACTGGGCACCCTGCAGCGCTCAGCTCAGCCCCCGTGACATCCAGGAGCATTTATTTACTGCCGGTGCTTCGGCCCACAGCATCCAGCCAGCCCACGCCTCAGCTGTGGCACATACCCAACCACCGACAGGAGCACAGCCCAGGACCGGGGCTCCCCAGCTCCAGGCCCCGGGCCTGCCCTCAGGTCACCGGCCACGACCACGTTTATCATGGCGGCAGCAGCAGAGCCAGCGCGGCGCAAGAGCCACACCCCTCCCCGCCATGTCCTGTCTGTGCAGCAGCACCATTGCCCTGCAAGACATCGGCACCTGGCACACGCTTGCTGGCGCTGCTATGGAAGGAGAAACTTATTTAACATCATTATTTAATATTATTTAAACATCAGGTTTCTCTACGGTAGGGAACCGACACAGAATGGCTGTGGTCACACATTTATCTACCAGCGTTTAAACATCTAGGTGTTTTTGACTGAGCTTACATGTCAACAAAAGGCAATCCTGTTAAATGCATTAACTGGAACTGTTTGAGCCTGCACTCCCTTGTCTGCTCTTCACACATCGTTTTCTGTTATTGCCCAACCTAATCACAGCTCAAGCTAAAAGGAACGTCTCCCTCCCTGCCTGGCAGAGCAGACCTGCCTCTCTGCAGTACATGCTGCTCCACAGGTGTGAGCACTGTGGACACTTCCCCAGCCTCATCCCTGACCTCCTCACAAATCAGCATTTTCTGGTGCTGGCTGTCCCACTGCACAGCCTCATCCAATGCAACACCACAAACCACATCCAACCTGCCATTACACACTGTCAAGGAGAAAGGCTTGGGAAAAAAGGACTGCTGGAACAAAGAGAAGCCAAGGGAAGGCTTAAGGGCAACACCAACTTTGTCAGCACTAAGGAACTGATCCCTGGAGCTTGTTAAGTAATTGGACTCTCTCGTTCTTCCTGTAAACTTTACATCACAAATACACACTAACACCTCCCTCGCCTTCTTCACTGATTAACTACAGGTGGACAAAGTATTTCAGACTGCATCTCTGAATGAAAAGCTTGCCCAATCCACTAAGGCATAAAACTGCAATCAGACAATCCCAGGTTATTAAAAAAATAACAACTCAAGGCAGCGGAGGTTAGCAAAGATAGGAAGAAAATAACAAAGCAAATCACCCACTTTTCTTGAAAACATTTTATTTGTTTCTAAAGAGGCTGAAAACAAAAGCAATTCCATATTTCAGAATACCAGATACTATCTGTAGCACAGAACAAAGAAAGAGTTTTCAGAGAAAACCATTGCACTATACTCAGATCTACTGAGCTACTCAGGATATTGCAACAAAGCTAGTGAACAGATCCGAGGATGGCAAACCACCCTTCCACTGTGGCTGGTTCCACCGAACGCTGGTTGCTGCAGCTTTTGTCCCCACTCAAAACTCCTTACGGATTTGTGCAATGTGCTCTTCCTCCAGGCGGGCAGGGCTGGTTATCATTGGCACTGTCACTGGTGCTCTCAGGCACCAAAAAAACAAACAGCGAGAAGGGCCTGGCAGGTCACCTCCCGAGCTGGTTCCTCCAGGGCAGGCCCGAGGCACGCTGGCAGGCAGTTTTGCATTAATGTTGCGTTTGTTTTGGGATAAAATAGGCTGCGAGTACCAAGTACAGGCAACCTGGCTTTATTATAATCACTTAGTAAATATAAACAGAATAAAAAGTTGGAGAGATCCCCACAGCCCTGGCTGCGGAAGCACCAGGGATTCTATACCCATGGTCAACGCCGCAGCCTGGAGCAGAGGCCCAGCTCTAGCCCTGGGCACAGAAGGGTGCAGTGCTGCTGTACCCAGCATGCTCCAACCGCTTACACCAAGGGGCAAGTTTGGCCACTGCGATACAGGTGACTTACAGCCACCTTCAGGCTGTTACTGAAGAACTAATCCCTAAACTGAATGCATCGATTTCCTTACAGCTGCCTCTCCCAGCTTAAGGAAGTTCTTATCAGTGACAGCAACAGAAACTGGTTTCAAAAACCATACTACTGCACGACACATCTTCGATTTAGAAACTGTAAATCCAGAAAAAAATCCAGCCATTAAAAACAATTGTCTTTACCAGAAATTCCACAGGGGAAAAGATGTATTTCCGTTCTCACGAAGAGAAAAACACAGAGCTATTCACAGTAGAAACAGTGCGCCCCAGTCTACCGTAAAATAAAAACGAGCTTGTCTGTGATTGTGTCGCTCATTTTTGCCTAGAAAGGCTGCTACAAAAAAGATCATCAATATTCACACTTATTTCAGCCATGCAAGTTTGGAACTTGCTACTGAAATAATTGCGTGTTTGATGAGTTATGAAAGCAGTAGTGGGCTTGCTTTTGCTGAGTGTTGAGGTCAAGTAAGATTCCACAAGAATCCTGAACTTTCTAGACTTTGGGCTGGCTTGTTCATTTCTAACAGTCTGCCTCACCGCTAAAAGTCTTTAATCTGTTGCTGCCCTCACATTCTTCAGCCTAATTAAATCAGTGTTTTTTTAACTGAGCTGACAATGGGCACTGACACCTTTTCCATCTGTCTAGTTGCCATGAAGCGGCCATCTCCAAGAACTTCCAAGGTGGGACTGGGAAAATAAGGCCAATATAGGAGAACTTGGAAGTCTCAGAAACAATATGAAATCAGAGTTCATTTGCTACAGCACAGAGCAGGAGTACATTTGGTTAAGAGAAGAATTTTTTTCTGAGACTGCACTGGCCCAGAACAATTGGTCACAAACGACTATGATGTTCATATTGGCTTGTACAGCAAAGTAGTCACGTATTTCTTCTTGTAACGATGTGTAGCACTAAGCACCATCACTCCATCCTACAGGAGAGGGAAAACGAGTGAGCATATTACATGGTTATCTAAAAGCTGCAAGCGTGAAGAATGTGCCCTGGCCTCTCACCTTGATAGAAAGTGCGTAGAGATGGTTCAACATGACATGGTTGGGTTCAGGGAGTAGAGCGGGATCGCACTGGAAAAAAGAGAAAGTGAGACAGTGTGAAAACAACAGAACTCACAGTTTACTCCTCACAGCTGATGGGTGATAAACACTGTCTGTAACTAGCCATACCCTCAAACACATCACACTGCTTCTGACACCGAGTCCATCAACAAACGTAGACAAAGTTTCAGAACAATCCCAGATCCCTTGAGGGTGAAACCTCTGCATCCTCACTGCAATGGTGAAACAGACCTCAATTCTCCATTATTTCTTATGTGCTTCTGCCATTTGAGTAGTTTTGCAGTGGGAAGATCAGGGTTTCTGGGAGTAAAATAGCAATCTAGTTTTCTTTTCAATTTTCAAGAGAGTGAAGTAGAAAAATTTACTTCAGATGGACAGGTGTAATAAGGAATTTACCAACATGGCAACTATTCTAAGGTTTTTCCTTGCCTGTCCCCAGTCTGTACCCAGATTTTTCCCCACCTTTTCACACCCTCAAGGCCCTTATTCAGCAAAACAAACTAATGTACTCACAGAAATACCCGTGTCCTTATTCAGGATGACCTGCAACAGGTGGGGGGGAAGAATGGGTGGTGATTTAAAGCGCTCCTCTGCTTTAAAAGCATAGGGCTCCTGGTGGTACGGTCCTGGGGGTGAACTTGACAACTCTGCCAGAGAGATGTTAAATATTTATTATTAAATAGTCAGTAAGAATATCTGCTCTTTATAGGTATGTTTTTACCGACATTCCAAGTCAATTTTCACATCCAGGAACATGCAGCCAAAAGAAATCAATGGCATGTAAGTACAAGAACTGCAGCAGCTGATGCAGTGCCAGAGGATCAGTCACGGCCCAAGAAGGGATTTAAGATGTCCAAAGTCTGTCTGACTTGAGACTAGCTGTGAAGATTCAGGAGGTGGATTTCTGAAGGCCCTACTGCACTCCAGAGCTTCGCTGCCGTCTCTGCCCAGCATTTCTCCAGCAAACACTTAACAGTAAGCATTGCTCTGCAAAGTTACCTCCAAGGGAAGCGCTAAAAACATGGTACGCACATAGAAAGAGCTCTTCAGAGTCTAAAGCAATACAGGAAAGGCTGTTACAGCATGTGGGGGGAAGGCATCTACTAGAATCTCCCCCTGGCTTCTTACACTGTCCAAGTCTCACAAATCATACTCTTTCTCCAAAAAAGCTTTGTCCACAGGAAAGTGGAATGAAGCAAAAGACAACCAAATGCACCTTCCGCCTCAGATTCAAAGGACAGGTCTTCTGAAGGAGGATTTTAGGTACTATTTCAATCACGGTCCCCATCCCTACAAAGGTCTATAAAGAACAGGTGGCAAGGCTGATCTGAGAGATAACTCAAGCTAAATCTTACATCTCTTCTGTTACACTAGAATATGAAACTTAAGGCAAAAATAGCATTTTTGTATTATTCTAAGATACAGATCATTTATACTGAGAGGATATGACATATTCCTGAAATTCCTGTGCCTGTGTTAGCACTACTAAGATGCACCTAATTTGTACCTCTTAATGTGCAAATTCTGACCTCCTCAACCCATCTTAGCAGAGAAAGATGGTATTAGGAGCAGCTTAGGCTGGTGACATTGGTTTGATGTTGTAAGGAAGAGACTGATCCACCACCGAGCGCACCAAAACCAGCCATTTCACATCGCACAGGCAGACAAACGGCTATGAGGCACCCATGACTTCCTCCTAATCAGACCTACGGTGACCTGGGCTGCTCTGACAGAGGCTTCCTCCTTTATGCATTCCACATTCTTCCTTTGTGCATTTGTGATTCCTGCAAACGTCCACAGGGTCTGACAAGAGTGGAGATTAATCTATGCTGCAACTTTAACTCCAGATAAAAGGGAAGATGGAATTTTTAACAGCTCTAAGAAGTGTGATGTTAAATTAGCAGTATGCTCATACCAGACATGTCTGAACATTTTTGGGAATCCACCATCAAAGCATCGAATACTTCAAAGTCAGTTTTCTTCACCTGTATGATGTTGTTGACGGTACCTAGCTGGCTGGTTACTACTGGCTGGGAAGAAACAAGATACAAAACTCAGAATAAAAAAGCTTGCAGGACTCTTACATTCTCAAAACTACACAATCAGCATCATCAAGAACAAGATATATTACTTTTAAAATATGCTAGTACCAGATATGAAAAGAGCTCATCATTGCTCAGTCAGTGTTAGGTTAAGGGCAAGTGCAGGATTTAGGACTGGGGGGGTGCATGTCAGCTGAACCTGCTAGGTCCACAGCACTTCATAAATTCTTGGGCTATAGGTAAGGCTAGGATCAGGTTTGGGCTAAAGTTGAGTGAGGACACAAGGAGCTAAGCTTTACTTTTAGCTTCTACAGGGCTTTCAGAGCCAGGCTAAGATCTGCATGGCCTGATGTAGGACAGGGTATGGTTGGTATTGCTGGTTTACTACTAACACTAAGACTAGAATCCAGGGCAGAGGGTTCTAAAAGCTAAACTTACTGCAAGGTAAACTCTGTGAGGTTTGCCAAGACAGTGAGAAGACTGGAACCAGCAACTATGAATGATTAGTTCTGAAGCAGGTAGGGACTGCTGGGCAGGCTAGGGTTAAAGCTCATTTTATAGCAGAGGAGGAAGAAAAGGCCTGGTAGATTTTGGCACAATTACCGGACTATGAAAATATCTAGAGCAGCAATAGCAACATTCAGGCACAGATAGCAAGTACAGCACAGAGAGATTTGGGCTGTCAGCAATGCTACAGTGCTTTAAAAGACAGTTTGGCACTAGACAAGAAAAGCTCACCATCTCTTATAAACCAACACCCAAGAGATCTGGTCACCCGTTTGTTACAAAATCTCCTGTCCTTTGAGGCTGCCAGTCTGATGCCATCACCCAGGCCAGGTAGGATCAGAAATATCTTTCTCACCAGCTTAAAAAGTCAGTTTCTGTTGGTAACCAATACCGTCTTTCTGAAAAGGCCAGCTACTGGTAGAGAAACCAGCCAGTTTCTCATCTTCAGATGCCTCAACGAATACATACGGCAAGTTGAAGAAGACATTACCTCTGAAGGATCATGCGTCCACTGCCCATCCACAAAGAACTTGTACTGGTGCTCTCCTTCTGGCAGGTCCAGGATTGCCACAAAGTTGTTGTGACTAGAATTTAAGACAAACAATCAGCCCTGAAATATTCTGAAAAGTATGTCAATCTATAAACTGTGACAAACACTGTAGCACAGAATGCAAGCCTCCGTAACATGCAACAACCTAAAAAGGCAGTGCCACATTTCAGAGAATCTCATGCAATCTAAAGGTAGAGAATCAAACTAAGGTTAACGTTAATGATCATTTCTTCTGTGACAGTAAATCTCGACACATCTAGTATCACATCAAGGAATCGGCACTGAGCTTTTGTAAAGTCATCCTCACATCTTCACGTTACTTGTTAGTACATGAAACCTCATTTTATCTGCGAGACTCCTGTTGATGGAGCAAGATCAGCTTACTCGTATTTCCTTACCTTTCACAATTTGCCATCATAAATTGCATTTCACAAATGCCTATGAAATAAATGAACAGTGACTAGAAGATGAAAGCAGCAACTCAATACTTCTGAGTTACTTTGGGTCTGAATAGCTGCAGCTTAGTAATTTTGATACTCCTGTGCTGTGAACTTCCTGATTCTTCAGAAGTTTTTACCAGCATCTCAAAGAAGCTGAGAAACGGTTGATTTTATATGAACAATTCAAACTGGCCACACAATACCAGTATCTCTCTTTACTTCTCAGGTAAGGAGTGCAAGCATACCACCACAGAGCTAGATGTGAAATTTCAGTTTGGAATAATGAACTCTTCTACTTTAGCATATTTGATTCAGTAACACAATTATACCCAGTCTCTAAGGAGGTCCAAATATCTCCTTTCCCAGACTACCTAATCTGACAAGAGACAAAAATGTCTTTTTTTTTTTTGGTAAAGAGACGTTTTTGTCCTTCTTCCAGATTTATTTCACCATTTCCCATCTCCCAGGCTTTCTACTTAGAGTATGACAGTAATACTGATGTTCCACTGGCCTTTTTTCCAGCTACTATCTTGATAATTTGTTTCACATTGCTCATGCACAGAACAATCCTCCCATACCATTTCATCAGGCCACTATGCTCCTCTCTCAAGCTTCCTAAGAAATTAAGACGCTTCTGCAACAATTGCCATTGTTGCAGAACAAATGACTCGCTGAGATGAGAAACACCAGAAACTGGCAGGAGACCAATCTCTCACGGATATGTCATTGCTGACAGAAAACAGGGCTCAGATCAACAGTTAAATTCAGACTCTCTGCCATTTAAATTTTTGAAAAAAACATTGATTTAAATGAAATACTTACTCAGATACAGAATTAAGGAGAGCTCCAGAGCTCTCTGGCAGGAAAAAGCACTTAGTACCTTAACACAGATTTAATCTCTCGTTCATGTAGCTTACCAGCAGGTATCCCAGGCTCAGAATTTCCTAAGCAGAATTTGGATCTTTTGATCTGGGCAAAAGCCAGTGATATGGCAAGAAAATACATCTGCCATCAGAGACACTATGCTTAAAACCAACTTCACCTTACATACCCCAACTTTATCCCAAGTAGCAGACTAGAAAACAAGGATTGTTTTGGGTCATTCCTGCATGGTGACTAGGAAACAAATCACTCCTTCAGAATTGACACACAGCTCAATTTTCATCCTGTACTATCCAAGAATCAAAAAGTCTCATCAAGGGCTTGAGGAGAGAAGCAGAAAAGTGGTAAACCCAAGCGAAATACCAATCTTATCAACTGACCACCTTTCTCACTGCACTAAGCATTGCCAGTCCATGGGGAATATCACCAATGTAGCAACAGCAGTTTATTACCTCCTTGTCAGAGGAATTTTACTCCAGTTGTTGAAGGACCCAGATAAATAAACTTCCTTTCCTCCTCCAGTCCAGCGAAAGACTGTTGGTCGAGCTTGAGTGGGAGTTTTATCGTTCACTTCCAGGTCTTGTTGCCAAGCTAGGAATTCTTCTTTCTCCAGCGGAGCCTACAAGCACAAGGTCTTAACTGAAAGGAATTCTTTCCTAGCAGACTTAGGCATTTTTGCACTCAGGCATGATTCTTTAAGGTACAAGTCTACAAGCAGTTTTTGCCAGATGGAGACTAGAAATTGTGCATTTCTAGATGCTGTTCACAAATGAATTTGCACAAATTCTCCAAAGACGTTAAAGCCTTCCAAATTTGCAGAAAGAGTGGAAGGCAAAATAATTCCCCTCCCTCCAGCCTAAAACAGGTTAAAAAGAAATGACCTGAGCTCACAACAGTTTTCAAAATACACAGATCTAAGAAGAGGGAGAAAAATAATTAAGAAGCAATACACTTAAGAAGTGTAAAAGAACATTTAGATTATACAAATATTGTAGGCACAAAATTTGAAGTTGGCAGAAAGATTATATGTTGTCTATAGGAAACACCTCCGTCCAACAGTCAAAACCTAAGTGTAATTTTCTGTTAGATATTCTTATGAAACACAATCCACAGTAAGATATTCCTAACAATCCATCTAATACTGTGCAAAAAGACCAATTAACAGATCTTTCAATATGGAAAATAATAGGTAAAACATCGCTGGTGACAGCAAGAGCATTAAGGATCCAAAGGAAGCTGGGGCACTGTACTTAGGGCTTTGAGCCTATTATATTTTAGTTTTTTACAATTAAGTCTGGCTGGAAACCATGATGTTACACTCATTACATCTGCTTGAACATCAACATAATACCTCTCCTTAGTGTGGGCAACAAGGGAGATAGTTTTGTGTGTAAACTCAATGACAGAATTACTGAAGGTTGCTAACAGCACCACAGCTGGACAGCATGCCCAAAGCTAGCACTGTTAGAAGACAAGAACAAACCAGCAATACCTTCATTTCCTCTGAATGGAACAAGTCTGCATCTTCAGGACTGTCCATTAAGATTTTTGGTCTATCACCCTCTTTTGTACTGATGGCTCCTCCTGAATTGTCACCTCGGGATGCCTTATGCCCATGACGCTCCAGTCCAGCTCGCTCGCTGCTTGTGTTCCCCATTTTTAAGGGTCTAAAAGAGCCAGAAAAGCCAGATTAGCACATGTACTTTTGAACACCCGTAGGCAGGAAAGCTCACCAGTAGACCTGGGCTCTGTTTCTGAGTTGAAGAGCCTAAGAAACTTGATTAACCCAAAACGCCAGCATCTTAAAATTACATCATGCTCAGAACAAAAACACTAAATGACAATATTTAGCTGTTCTTGATAATGTGCTACAGTTCAATATCCTAGCATCCCTGCAAGTCTTGGCCACTCTAAAACCAGGTATCTGTCACTGCAGCACACTGGTATTCTGTCTTCCCAAGCTAAGTACTTGTTCTTCTGTCTTCTGAATATCCATGCATGTAATGTTCCACCACATCAGTTGAAACATCAGTAAAACGTTCTGTCAGAATGCTTCAAAAACAGCCCAGTAGACATACGACTTCACTAGAAAATAAAGTTATCTCTCTCAGGTGGCAGCCTGCTGTGGATCCTTACGGCGGCTGGCTGCGGCTCTGAAGCACACACAGCACAGTCCTGCTGGCGCTCCTCTGGAGGCTTCCTCCAGTGCCCGCTTGTCTCCGGGAGAGGCTGGGGCCTGCTGTACAAGACACACAGCGCTTGCTCCCGCTCCACAGCTCCTGTGGCCACATCCACAGGGAGAAGGGATGAGGCTAGAGGCGTGCACCAACATCTTCTCTGAAAGACTACTTAGAGGTGAAGGGCGGCAACTTAAGAGGGGGCCAAGGGGGCCACGTGGAACCATCCAAACAGGGCCTTGCAGGGCGTGCAGCAGGATACAGCGTACAGGATACGTACGGGATGTTGCCTTGTTTCCTGTAAACTCAAATTACGGACATTGCCCAACTTTCAACTGTAGGGATCTCAGCTTAGTCACGGCCCGAAAACAGTCTTAGCGTGCACGACTGAAGCTAAACAGATAAATAATTTAACTGGAACGATAAAAAATGAGTATACATGCAGACGTTAACTGGCTACGTGAAACTGCAACAGCTTTGAGCGTTCCCTGCATTCTTTAAATAGCGACTCGCTGATCCCGCGAGGGGGACTTTCAGAAGGGCCGGATGAAACGAGCGGCCCGCGAAGCTCCCACCAGCAAACACGCCTGCATGTTTCACCTCCCGCCCCGGGCAGCCGCTGCCGCCGCCCCCCGCCTCTCCGCGGGCCCGCCGAGCGCACCGGCCCACGGCACGGCTGCCCCGCAGAGCGCCAGGGCACCCGCCGTCCCCGCGCACCGGGACCGCTCGCTCCGGCAAAGCCCGGGCCTTGCAGCCGAGGGGCACCGGGGCAGCGGCACACACACCCGCCGCGGCCCCACCGCCCCCGCAGCGACCCCGGCTCTCCCGCCGCCCCCCTCCCAGCCGGCTGCCCCGGAGCTCCCCGCACCGCCCGGCGCGGCCCGGCCCGGCCGGCGGACCCACCTCCCGCTCCAGAGCCCGCCGCCGTCCCTCCACCGCCGCCGGGCCGCTTCCGCTTCCGCTTCCGCCCGCCCGTGTGCGCGGGCGGCCGCCCCCGGGCAGAACCCGAGCGCGGCGCGCAGGTTCCGAGCGGCGCCGCGGGTCGGGAGGGCTGCCCCGGGCCCCCCGCTCCGTGCCGGCCTCCCGCCAGCGCTGCCCCTCGCCTACTTAACGCGACGGCGACGCTGGTGCCTTAGGTGAGAGGTCGGCAGCGGGGCGCGATGGCCCTTCGCCAGCCCCTCGGAGCTGTTTTCGCCAAGTCACCAGGACAAGGAGAGTTTGGATCTGCAGAATTGCAGATGAAGGAGCGCCGGGACGCGGGAACGAGGCAATAAATGCATTTCCCCTCTTTGTGAATGGGAGCGAGAGCCAGCTGTGTGGATGCTGACCGTGGTGGTCACAGCTGGCTGTGAAACCACCAGCACACGGCTCTGTTTCCTCTGAGGAAGCACAGACGGAAATTTAAGTCCTTAACTGATAAATGTTTCCCAAATTTAAAATTACACTCATATATTTCTCTAACGTATTTCTCTAAGCATTTCCAATCACACTATCTCATTTTACCCTCTGCTCTTCATCAGCTGTTGCTGTCTTTCTACTTTTCTAACAGGCAGAAGTTGCGAGGACTGCAGGTTCCTGGCTCGGCAGTTCTCTTTGCAAGGAAATTGTTGGTTTTTTCTTAACCAATCGAAGCAACCTGCAAACAAACAGAAGGATTCCTACCAAATTGAAGTGTATCTTTGTGGCATGCTGTTATGTTGTGGGAAGAATTCCACTGGGATAGCCAGATTGACCGTGCCTAATCGCAAGTGCACGGCTGGGTCCCGCAGTACATTTTGAGGAACAGCTGCTCCCAGTTTGTCTTTCACGGGTAGAATACCTCGGCACGGGACAGCCGGCCAGAGCGAGGTGAAGGGAACGTGTGTGGGCAGCTCCTCCCCAAGCCCCGCAGAAGAGTTACCCTGCTATAAAATGCAGCTGATGTTATTTTGATATTTCACACAGCTTAGCACTCCTAAACTCTCCAAACCCCATTGTTTTCCTCTCCCCAGTTCTTTTTTGGCCAGCACCAATGCACGTCCCTCTGCGTGTGCTGGTCACATCTGCAGAACTGTCTGTGGCGTCGCTTGGAGATACACCCAGCTGTGCCTTGTCCATCGCTTGCCCAGCAGGACTGTTGTGATGATCTGCACAACAGCCACCCAGACTCACTGCAAGCAAGGGTCCTTTCACTTTGGGGTCCATCCTCACTTCTTTGCAGTGGTTGTTGTTACTTCTAAGAACCACAGATAGGTAATAAACTGCAGGGTAAGGACTGCTAGTAGCTCATGAGGCTGTAGTAACTAGTCTATGGTAGGTCCAAAAGTTATTCAATTTAAAGTTCTGGGACTAAAATGTCCACTCCCTACACAGTGATGAACCATCCATCCATGGTGTGCTACATCCCAAAACCTTTGGGAGTTACTGGCCTGTGGCCAGGACAGAGGCAATGGACAGAGGCATCTCACCCTCTTGGTGGCTAGGCCTCACTGTCGCTGCCTTCTCCTCCCTCTTTTCCCCCTGACTGCTTCCTCTTCAACCCTGATTCTTGTCTTCCCTTGCTGTCAGTCATTGCAGAGGGGTGTAGTTTTCCCAGAGCAATCAGCCTGGAACTGTTTCTGTGAGGTGCCTGGTCCCCATGACTTCTGAGGGCAGGATGACATTACACTATGAACCAGCCTTACACGGGGTAGGGGGGCTTACCACTGCTGCCTTCCAGATTGTCACCCTGCCTCCTCCCAGCCATGTCTGTAGGCACGGTCCGCACATGCACTGGAGGATTGTTTTCTCCCATCAGCTGGAGGGGGAGCCCAATTGCCTTACAGCTGTTAATGGAGCTGGATGGAAACACGCGCTCATGCAGATGTGGGAAGCAGGAGATTAGCTAAAGACATGCCACAAAGGCCTGACAGAGCTTGTCCACCCACTGATTTTCTGGAACCCTGGAGTTTTGCTCCTCCCTTTAACAGCATCTCTGACTTTTTGCCTCCTTCCTTGCTCTGAAGGGCACAAAAACTCCCCCTCTTCCACTCCATCCAGGACCAGCCTCCGCATTCCAAAGGAAGACTACAAAACACCTTTTCTGCTCCTGCCCCTTTACATACCTGTCTTAACCTTTCCTTACTGCCAGATGAGGCTGGGGAGCTGGTTCACATTCCTCCATCAGGACTTCCATATGTGTCACAAATGAGGTTCCTGGTTCACTTCCGTAGTGAGAATGTCAGAGTCACTTGTCATTGAAATCGTTTATCATGACAACTCTCTCTAGTTTTCTAAACTGCCATATCTCTCAGACAGGGGACACAGCACCAGGCCACTTAGGCTTAGCTAAGCTATGCTAACCTTAGCTAAGCGCTCCTGACATTGGTACAAGAATAATTTGTTCCCTCGCTGTCTAGCTGTGTGCATTGCCTTACAATTTTGGGGGATGCCCAAGAATAGTGACTGTAAGTGTTTTCACTGAGAAGGAGAGGAAGAATTAGATAAAAATCTCTTTCTTGCCTCTGACACTGACTGCCAGCATGACCTTCAGGAAGACTCTCAATCACTTTTGCCTTTAGCTATTAGCTTTCCATCAGCCAAAGGAAGGTGATGCTAGGTTGGGTGAATATTGCAAAATCTTTTAGCTAAATAAAACTCAGAACTGCAGATTATTTTTTTCTGGTGTATTCAGGACCCTGCTTGTGTTCACTACCCACATTTCCATGGAACAAAAACTCACCTTAAGTTAAATTCAGACAAAAACAAATATGAAATTTTGGTATTAGCAATCACACCAACAATGTGAATGCTCTGGGATTTATGGCTGTATGCTCAGGAAAAAGAAGCGGTATCATGGAAACTGTATGGTGAATCACAACAACGGTTTGAATTGCAAATGGCAGGTTGGAAGGGAAAAGGATCAGGGGAAAATGTAACCAAATAATTTTGAGTAAAAAATTCTCCTGGAAAAAAAAAAAGCACAGTCCACTTTCAGACTGTCCACAACCCATAAAACAAGATAAAAGTCATTGATTAAATGTTTCAGCAGGTGTCATGACTGTGCTACACCACTTCATAGGGCAATGTGAGGTTTTAAAAGGAGATGCATGTAAAACACCTGCAGGATATGAAGAGCCACATGGTCTCTGTGTTATTTACCATGTCACTAGCCCAAGCAAAGGTCAGCTCCTTTTTCCCTTACTCACATCTACTTTCTTTAATAAACATGAACTTGGCCTGGCCTGACTATTAAAACTCCCACAGAGCATCTTATTCAGAAATTAATGTTAAGGCATTTTGGTTCTTGGCTCATAAGATCATGAGACTCAGCAGATTTTGTCAAAGTTCTAACAATCATGACAGAGCACTTTTGGTGCTGTACAGGCTGAGGGGTCAAGTGAAATGACATCTTTACTACTGAGTCATTCCACCCCCTAAGTGAGATATCACTTACCGTCTTTCTTCAGCAGCTGACTCATTTTCAAAGAAACTAAGGATCAAACAGGATTGATCTGAGGTCAGGAGAGACCTGTGTTAGGGGAATGTATGTCTTCGATTAAATGGGGTGAAGAACGGCCTTATAAACCTTTCAGGCACAAACAGTCAAAGCTGAATTCTTGTGCTAGCTCCAACGAAGGGACGGTAGTCACCAGCCACTTGTGCTGTAGGCCAGAATCTCATTTTCTCTACTTGGATTATCTCCTGGAGTTGGTTAAAATCAAAAGGCAGTTAAGCCCCCATTGAACACTGGTTGAGATATGCGTACAGGAGGCTGCCATGGCTTACCACTACCACGCAGCCTGTTCTGGTGTGCATCCCTTAATTTCAGTGGTTTCTCCTTCTCTTACCCCAGAGCATGTGTTGAAAAAGAAATGCAATGGCCTAAAGTCTGAGACTGTGCTGTTTAAAGTCCTGATGAATCCACTGATATCTGGCAAAGTACTTTTTCCTTGACATGATGCAAGCTTATTTAGCCAAAGAGAAGTCACTGCAAGCGAAGTGGAAGCTGACTCAGCCCTAACAGCTCGGTATGACAAAAGCAGAAGAGCCATCTTCAGTCATGAGCCAGTAGATCGAATTCAGACATGCCATAAATCACATTATAAAGGACACATGAGCAAGTGCTTCTTGTAGCTTCTGTGCCATGGAGAGCGAGTTAGGTGGTAGCAGCAGCGGAACTTACCCTAGAGTTCAAGACAGGATAAATGTAACTGCAGAAACCTTCCGGTTAGATTTCTTACTATAACCTTCCTTTCTACCTTGGGCTCCCAAGTTTGTTCCTCCATCTTTACATTGGCTGAGTAATCTGTTTCCAAACCCCCTCTTCCTTTTAGGTCACTTCTGAATTTAGCCCATTTTGCCAGGCTGCCAGGGAGCGATGCAGAGGAAGTTGGGCAGCCTACTTAAAGGCTCACTCACATTTCAGGGACACATGCCATTGCTGTGCATGCAGAACATGCCGTTGTGCTTGGGAAACGGAAAACTGTGAGCGCACATAAAAATCACTCATAGACCACTGCATTCCTTCTCAACTCCTCTGCTCCACCGTAACACTGCACACCTTCAGAGACCTACTAATTAAAAATGAGGTTGGAGATAGGAGGATAGTAAGAGAAAACTAACATTCAAGTAGCATTTCAGCCTGAAGGTACTGCCTGTGAAAAGACAGGGCTCAGTCTCAGGAGAGCTGCAGGTTAGGCAGCAACCATGCAGACTACCCTGCACAGGCCTTCTGATGTCTCTGACTTTGCCTGGAGGTATCTCCTTCAAAGTCAGGGCAGATTCCACATCTCTTCAACCTCCTATTAGTTTACCCCATTATCAGGAGTGAAGGTTTGGCGATACGGACTCTTCCCTCCATGAAACAACACATTCTATAAAGGCTCCTGAACAGCTGTCAGGTAACCGGGATGTGGCTTACCAGCTTGGCCTTGAATGAATCCAGTGACTTTCTTTGTATTTAAATCTTACTTGCCTTGGGGAATCCAGTCCTTCAAATGCATCCTCTTGTGCATGTGTGCACACACAATGCACACAAAGTAAAAACTAACTGAGACGAGGACCCAGATGCAAATCGGTAACAAAATCCATCATAAATAACTGGTTGGCAAAATTAGGGTCCAGGTAAGGAAATGAGTCTAGAGAGAGATGCTTGCACACTGTTCCAGCAGATGCATCTGTACTGATTCTGAGAGCGATGGACACTGTGGCAGCAACCAGATATAACCTATCTCTAGGCTGAGGAGCAGAACACAGTTCACACTGTGAGCACATATCCAAAGATACAGGAGCAAAAGCAACAGCTTCTGGAGCCTTGAGCCACACTATTCATGGACTGTGGTTGCAACCACATAAATTGAAGAGCCAGTGCTGATCTTCAAGTCACAAGCTGTAAACTCCTGGGTGTGCCTGCAGGGAGGCACCCTAAGAATTTAATTTCATATTGTCCCCTTGATTTTTTTATTGCTGTGCAATCTGATGAAACATACACCGCATGTTGTTTAAGTGTCTGGCTGACCCCCTTCATACGGCAGCAAAGAAACTCCTCTTATATTTAGAAACCCTCTTCTAGGGTTACATATCAAGATACATGCACACTGCTGTTTTGCAGAATGCAGCTGCCCTGTAAGAAGTGAAAGATGCTAACATGATCCAGGAGCTGAGGACAGCAATTTCAAGTTTCCATCTGTCTCTGCCTGTAATATATGCAGAGAGGAAAAGAGAGCTGGACTTTAGGTGGTAGTTGCTGCCTTCAGTGTGCAGGAAGACTGCATCAAAAAATGGAAGCCTGGAGCAGCTTTGTAGAAGGAAGACTCTGTTCACCTGCCCAGGACACATGTTGAGTTGAAATACGTTGTAATATGCTTTTTCCACCCTTATTTAATGAAATAACATAATTCAGCACATACATACGACAGCTCTTTTTTTTTTTCACCAAAAAATGATAGGTGCAATGCAGAATAATAACGTGCCAAATCCAAATCTAGATGTATGATGATGAAGAACAGGTGATTTCCAGAGTCTGTCATAGATAATGAAATTTGTCTATATGCCCCTCAAAATATGAAGCAGGCACTAATTTCTCAGGCAACTGCATTCTGCCTTCCACACCCACTGCTGTCAGCAAGGCTCTTGCTGATTGGGGCAGTAAAATATCATTTAGCTTCCCTATGTTTGATACCTCATTTTGTATGGGCCTGTCACACCTACAGCAGAACAATTTGGTTGTACATGGACCATATTCATTTCCAGCACAAGCTGTGTTTGATTGCATTTCTCAAACATGGTTGAAAATTTATGTAAACATAAATAAATGAAGAGAACTGATACCAGTACATTAGTAAAGCAAAAATAAGATCACCTATGACATAGAAGCACTAAAGGACATCAGAGGAATTGCTGCATTTTCCCTGCTCTGTCACATTAAGTGATTTAATATAAAGCCTTTATTTTTATACCAATCAATAGCACTGTAAGGTAGCAACATTTATCTTCAGAAGCACTGAAGACACAATGGCTCAATTCTCAATTATATTAAGAGCGAGACTTCAAAGATATTTATGAGCATCAAGATGCAAGTTAGATTTCCAGTATGGTTTTCAAAAGCATCTGAACATCAGGTGTCTGGCTCCTATTGATCTAAATCCTTGTTAGGCACTTCCAAAAAATACTTCAGGTTGCCTATCCCTATCCTCTGGTGCCCAAATAACTTTGGAAATCTTTCTCCCCTGCTAGCTGTGGTTTAGTTTCCAGTATTGGAGGTTAATATTTTGCAGGAGGATGAAACTTTCTGCACACACTTTGATTCATAAGTACACTAATGTAGAAAACTATTACTACAGCAATGCAATGGTGTTTACTTTGATGCCAGCAATTCAAGGTGGTGGAAATCTGACCTCTGTTACCTGCCGAAAGACCTCCTTTGGTGACCTCGTTTGACCACTTCCCCCTCATGGTAGGAAAGCCCCAAAGAGACCACTGAGGGACCATTTTGAAAAGGCCTCAACACTCTTTCAGGATGCTATTTTGAAAATGAAGCAGAGACCCTACCTTGCTGATATTTTCAGTATTAACTGATCTCTAGCAACTTCTGAATATACTAACTATAGTACAGACTGGTTGTATGGTATCGTGTAGGCCAGAAATCCTGCTTTTGCTTTGATTCACTTTATTCTGAAACTGTCCAAGGAATGAGAAAAAGGGATATTACTCTTTAAAATAGAAGAGGCAACAAAACTTAGGAAAGACACTTCCCACATACCAGAATGGACATGAATTAAAAGTAATTTTATTCCACTTCTCAATGACAGTTCTATCATATCTGATAATAAGCCAAGCTACTAAAAGTCCCACAAGACATATCAGACCATTGAAATAGTATTCAAAAACCAAAGAGCATTTCACAGAACAGCCAATTCTTGGGATCATCAAAATCAGTGGCAAGATTCCCACGTGGACAAATTCATTCAGTGTAAATGCTGAAGAAATCAACTGATTTCACTAGTGTTCATGAAGTTTTATACTGGAGTAATTAAGGATAGGTGATGCATCACTGACTTCAATGAAAAACAGAATTTGGCAGAAAGAAAAGAGAAAAAGCACATTAAAAGTATAATATCAAGGCACAGAAAATACATGCTACTTCCAGGCGTATGCTTTAACAGGTAAAGGTTTCCAGGAGATTATTATTTTTTTAACAGGTAGCTGTACTCCTGCCAGGCATGACTCTTTTCTCACTTGCACCTGCAAAACTGCCATGCATTTCTGGGTAGTCAGTCCAGATTTATGTTAGTCAAGGGGAGTAAGTGTAAGTCTGCATAGCTTGCTTGAAGATGTAGTAACAATTAAAGCAAATGGAGCAACAACCACTGAAGATGTAGCCATCTGTCTTAATGCTCACCAGAGCTTACTCCTTTTAACATGAAATATTTGTGTGACAAAACAAATAGATTCTTTCAGTTTTCAGCTAATAAAAAACAGCTGTCCCATGCTAAATTTTCATAAAGTATCAAGAAACGGCTGCAATTTAGAGGCCATCAGTTCTGTAACCTAAGGCTGTTCAGTGAGTAGTATCTTAGGATCAGCAAGTGTATGTAACTACTTAAGGGTACAAAAGTCTGTCCATCTCTAACTGCATTGATATATGGACTATTCACAGCAAGATGAGAGGATAAACTAAACAAAACAAGACATTAACAAAGCAGAACACGATGAAATTTTGTGACTTGCTAGAGGAACAATAACAAAGGGATGAAGAACATCTATTTAAAAAGAAGATCTTTTGTCAGATAAAAAAATAGGAACTTTTTACATACGTGAAGTTTAAAGAGGAAAATATGATCAGTGCAGCTTTAATGCAGGACTGGAGTTAAGTCAAGGGAGTTCAACAATGAAAGACAACAAAACAAAAATAAATCATTAAGAAAAATATGGATGCTATGGAAGAAGAGTGTCTCTTAATAATCAAGTGATTGAAATCGGTCCCAGGTGGTTAAAAATCCAAGGTAAAGACCTAAAAGCTAAGGATGACAGAAGAAAGCAACTGCTGAGTCAGAGTACGCCCACAACATTATAAAATCACATAGCAGGATAAAATCACAAACCCATGGTTATGATTGTGTTATGTTGAGACTATTTTAAAGTAATAAAAAAAATCCTTAATGGCCTGATCCAAAACCCACTGGAGGCAACCGGAGTTCTCCTACTAGCTTCAGCAGGCTGTGCATCAGATCTTACATCGTACACTATAAACAGTCTAGATATGTTGGCTTTGTCTGGCTAGGGTCAGCCAGGGAACATCATGGATCCAGCATACATTCCATGTAAATGAGAAAGAAAAGGGAGTTGTTAGGGCAAGATCTCATTATACATTAGGGTAAAAGAGAAAATTCTGCTTTATACTGAGATTCCTTATAAATAAATAATTCTGAAAACCTGGTCACGCCATGCTGATTAACTAACTGGACTACCAGTTCATCCACCAGCAACATGCCTCTGCAGACTTGCAGGGTCAAATCTAACAGTCTGGAATGAAGGGTTTCCTTCTCTTCTTCTTTTTCCCCTCCCGAGATTTACATGATGATATCCTCCAAGTGCAGTCCTGGTCTTCAGATAGCATGCTGCAAGGACAGAGAAATATGTATTTTTAAAGGAGGAAAAGACAGAGAGTTTGCCTTGTAAGTTTAAATTATTAATTCTACAGATCTAATGGATACATTATGCCACATTAGTGGCACTTGTTCTCTTAACAAACATCCCTCTAGATTAGTGGTTCAATACAGTTTTGAATCAAAGAGCTAAGTTTCTAATGGCACCGGTCATCTGTCAATCTGAACTGAATTTTTAAACTGGGTTAACTGAATCAATGCAAGTTAGGATCTTCATTTTTGCCAGGAAATGGGCTCTTATTTGACAAAGTTTCATGAGGTCAACAGCATCTCTGCCTCCTTGAAGTGGTACATAAAACAGTCAGGCAAGAACAATACTTTTAGCAGCAGACAACTTGGTAAATACAACAGCAATGCATGACAGACATTTTAAAAGGACTGGATAACCCCTGTTGTGCATCTGCATTAAGAGAGGAAAGATCTGAGAAGTACCCTCAAATTCTTGCATTGGGGTTAGGTCTCAGACATTACTCATGGATGTATTGATCTCACTGGCTTGTCCCTGGATGCTGGGCTCTCTGCTGGAGTCTGAGTTATCTTCTCCATCAAGCAGCTACCTTTTAGCAGCTCCTTAAAGAGAGATCTAGGACATGAGGCACTAAACAGTAAATATATCCTGCAGACAGCAATAACTCCTTTGTTGATTGTCTCTTGGATGCTACTCAGGACTCCAATGGGCAGAATCTGTTGTGAGGACATTTCCTCCATGCACAGATGAAACAACTGGACCAGAATTTTTAATGTGGTTTGCTGAGGAAATGAGGCTGATGTAATCACATTGCCTCTGTGCATCTACATGTGTCTGCTCACTACTCAGCCTCTGAGCTGACTGAACATGCTTGATAGACAGGTAGAGGACTTTAAGCTCTTACATTTTTACAAATCCAGTAAAAAGAGGTAGGGTATCAAGGAGATAATCAGTTAGTGCCCTTACTGATAGAAAAGCAGCAGTATGAGTTCACTGGCTAGGTGGACACCAAGAATTAATATGGATAAAAGATCATAGGAATGCCCCAACTTCGGACTTTGTGCTCCATCAGTTACTGGTAGGTCAATCCCTGCAGCGAAAGGCAGGTAGTCTTCCTTGACTCTTTTTTTTCTATAGTAAGGTACAGAGAACAGGATTGGCAATGTAAAGATCTGGAGGCTGGATGTGTAATTCCTGTCATCTTACTGGCCCTCAGTTTATTCTGCCTCTGAAAGAGAGACAGTCACTCAGTGAAATGGCTGCAAAGGCTTTTGAGAGCCTCAGGAAGGGGACAGCAGAGATATTAAAAATAATCTTGCATGCCTTTTTCCCCTGAAGAATTATTTCTACATTAGTAAGAAAAACATACATATACATCTGTCCCTGGTGCACAGTCTAAATGCTTACTCCTTTTCCTTCTACCAGTAATTACCAATGTTGCATTACTGCACATATGCTTGATTTAAGACCCTACTGATTATGAAATAGTATAAGCTAGTACTTTCCACACAGCCTGGCTGTGTCTCTTCCTTTGAAGCCATGCTGACAGGTGGTATTTCTGTAACTTCCTTGGGGTGAAGTTCTAGATCAAGTGAGATTAAAGAAGAGGTCAGAAGTTCAGAGTCCTCTACGAAAGCATTAAAATATCATAATGGTTTGCATTAAATTCCGAAGTCACTGAACACGACTACCCTTCTCACATGAGTTATTACCAGAAGATAATTCTACCCTGCCTGTGGCCCTGGGGTTCAAGATAAACAAAGACAATGAACTTCTGATGTGAATTAAAAAAGTCTTGGACACTGGTCCATTGGCAGGAGTTGCATTCCTTTCCTTCAGTACTTTGGCTACCCTTCCTCATACCAAAACTGTCACTATCTCAGTCAGAGCTCTACAGATAAGCTTGTGTCTTTACTTCACTCTAACACCTCTTACTAGTTATCCACATTTCTACTTGACTCATTCCTACCTGCCCAGACTGCAGAGAACCACTGGAGAGGTGCACAAAAGACATGGGCTTTATATGATATGCTTTATGGCTCAATTGGGAAGCAAAAGTTGTGTGAGCTCTAGTTCTGCCCTGAGCAGTGTTGTGAAGCATCACTCAGACACTAGAGATCATCTGAAAGCACATGCTGTAAGAAGCTACATATTGTTTCAGACTACTAACAGGCTATGCGGCAAACCCAGCAATGGAATAAGAATGCATGATTCCCATGGTAGCATGAAGTAGAATATGACATGCTGAGATCCAGTTAAGAAAAGGGTTTGGGATACACGGGGCCTCTTTCACTTAAGTAAGGAGGTTCCAGCCCAGGATTATGTTTCGTTAAATCCTGCCAGTGGGACTGAAATGAAATCCAAAGACACCAAGCATCTTGTGGTATCAAAAAGCAAAACAAAACAGAATTTGGAGTCTGCTCCAAAAATTTGGAGACTGCTCTGAAAACACAGATTGTGAATTACTGGAGAGCCTTCATTCACTGACAAAATTATTAGCTTTTGCTGATCAAAATACTTAGGAAGAGACAGGAAGGCTGACTCCAAATCCATTCAAGTCAGTGGAAAGGCTACTAACAGGCTTCATGAAGGAGCATAAGAATAGTGGTACTGGGTCGGAGCAAACAGCCATCCTTGCAGCATCCCAGCTCTGACACTGACATGTTACAAATGCCTAAAGGAACTGATAAGAAAAGGCTATGTCCAGGGTGATATTTCTCCCTTTAGTACCTTCCAGCTCTGGCCATCTGCAGCTTAGAAATTCCTGAGCCCGAGATTATATCTGCATCTTTGCATTTAAGCTTTCTTTGGTAACTTCACTTATTGCTGTTTCAAGTCATTTGTATTTTTTGTATCCACAGTAACTAGAAGGAATAAGTCCCACAGCTGCATTGTATGTCACATGGAAAAGTACCTCCTTCTTGTTTAAAGCTGCTTTCCTCTGATGCCCCTTCATCTCATTCATAACAGACAACAAATAATCACTCTTTATTTCATTGCCTTTAACTACTGATTCCTAAGTCTTTCTTTCCCAAGCCAAAGAGATTGTGTCTATTTTGTCTGTCCACATATAAAGGTTTTTTTCATACCTTGCAGCCCTTCTCTCTCTTTTTTTCTTTGTGTGTGTGTGTGTGCACACACATGTATACCACATCTTTCTTAAGACAAGGACATCAGAACTAGAGGCAGGATTCAGGATGTGGTTCGCAGCTGAGTGTCACCTGTCGTTAGGTATCTTGCCATTCACTCTGTAACCAGGCTTTTTACAGCAGATTAAGGCCACATGCAGGCTATGGCACACAGCTCGTAGAGATGTCTCCTTATGGAAGACAAATACGTCCCTTTTCTCACTGCAGTTCTTGATGGACAACATGCCTATGGGCACATATGCAGGGCTAGACTCAGTGGTGACACAAATATCGGTTTAAGTTACATCTGAGCAAGCAGTGGAAGTGTAATTCAGCATTCAGAACTGGCAAGATGCAGGAGAAGCTGACAGGAGAGGGTAAAAGTTACAGAATGGAGTAAGAATAAATTTGGCCTAGTGTGGAATGAGGGACAGCCCTGATTCAGCACACACCACAGCTTAACACTCAGCAACTCTTCAACGTAACGAGGAAAGCACCACTTTACATTGATCAAGACAGACAAGTTTTATTGCCAGGCTGTTAACTCCAGTGATGCAAGTGACAGCTTCCCCTTGTCTACATTCAGGGTCATGACTGCAGAAGGTAGAAGGTTCCCAAGTGTTGGGTGGGCCCTGTTCCAGGCTATATATATATATATCTCTGTATCACTGTATATCTTAATGTATGTTTGCTAAAGATAACATGCCAGTGTTAAAGACAAATGAGGCTCTCCAAAGCAGAAGTAGAAGCCCCAAGTTGGCTTAACACTGAGTAAATCTTCAAAATGAAAAGTCAAGGCTGTTTCTTCCATGCAGACGTAGGTGTTGCCTGCTATTACTCCTGTGCTACCGTTGCACTGCAACTGAAGAAACCAAAGAAGGCATGCAAGGAAGCTCGCGGCTCAGAGCCCCCTTTTCTGAAAAGTGAAAGGGTCTTCCTCTTTCTGCGTCTACCAGTATTACTGGGGGTATAATGTCACCATTTGCTCAAAGCAGGAATTTCTTGTGCTTCCTTTCTCTATGGCTTCTACCATTTCTACTCCCAACACCCCTGACTAGATGGTTTTCTTCCTGACTGAGGCATGTGGAGTACCATGGGAACCCTCCTCAGCTCTGCTTAAAGCACAGGACTTAACTCCTTTCCCAAACAAGATGGAACGCATAGTAGGTTTGGGTACTGAAAAGCCAGAAGAGATGTGGGAACAAAGGGATAATTTTGGCTGCAATTTTTAATAGGGCATGTGGGTTTTGATAGCAGAGGCTACTGAAATTCGGCAAGTTAGGCACTAACCTCATAGAAATGCCATTCATAGAGATGAAATTACTTTCCAGTGAATGCTGAAGGAATCTGGGTCCAGTGATGGAGAAGTATTTGAGTGTTCAATGAGAGATGCTCAAGAGTGGCAAAGGTTTTTAGCAATTAAACTGTGAGTTTGCACAGAAGAAGACCCAGAAGACAGCTGTTGAAGACAGCAAGGGACTGCACTGTGCAACAGTGTTGATAAGCTGCAGGGCACCATCCCCAAAACTGCTGGATGCCTTAACCCAGATGGAGCTTCAGAAAGATGATGTAGGTGTCCAGGTTGCAGCTGCAGGGAGTGCCTGCTGCCTGTCTTTGGGGCTAGGACATTGGTGGCCTCTCTGGTGGGAGCTGTACTCTCACTGAAGTGCTGAGTCTCCAGGGAAAAGGGCTTCAGGAGGAGGTGAGCAGACTGCAGACCATCAGGGTGTACAAACAGGAGACCAACAGGGTCTTCACAGAGTGTTTGGAGAGGGAAGTGCCTGAGCTCCACAAAGCAAAGGATGAACAACTAAAGACTACACTTGAACAAGAACTGAATGGAGACTTCCACAATGGGGAAGGCCTGAAGTTTGTGACTTCTGGCAGGAGAAGGAAGGTTCCTTCTTGGCCTGCAGATCTGCATTTCCAGAACATGTGTAGCCAGCCCCCTGGAAGAAGGTGAGGAGTCGTTTTGAAGCAGACATCAGAGCCAGCTGAGCCTGAAGCAAGCTTATGTACCAAGAGGAAAAGTTGTGTAACAATTGATAGAGATTCTGTCCTGCCAACCTGACTTGGATGTCTCAGGTTTGTTGCTTTCCAGAAGTGCAGACTTGGGATGTTGTGGAAGAACTTCCGAGGCTTATCCAGCCCTCAAACTCATTACACCTTGCATCTTTGCTACTGTCATCAGAACCATGTATAATTCAGAATGAGCTAGTGAAGTTTATCAAAAGGTTTATGAATACTCAGGTAACACCCTTTGTGAGAAGCTCTAGCAGTCATGGGAGAACAGATAAGTACTAACAAAGATTAGAAATGGGATGGTAGGAGGGGAAACAACAAGCTCTAGGGAGAGATACATAAGAATATGAAAGGAGAATACAAGGGGGTACACCCAATGGTAATCTGTGATGTGACTTGTTAGCCTTTGAAGGTCAAAAGAAGGCACAAGGAATGTCAGCAGGAGTAACTGGCAATATGGTAGCTGATGAATTTCATGTGGATAAAACACACAGTAACGAATCCAGGAAGGGTCAAGCTTTTCATACATATTGCTGAAGTCTAAATTATCTTTCAGAAAAAATGCATGTATAGGTCACGGAAACACAAAATCTGTGCCTAATGGTAATCAAATAAATCAGTTACAGGGCTGACTGTCGTATCATTCTGTTAAGGCTATTTTGTACTATCTAATATATATGCTTCGATACTAGTAAAAGTTAGCGCAGAAGTAATTTACACTCACTTCACATTAGCAGAGTGCAAAGTGGCTGTTAGTAAATAATCATGACCAAGGTACAAATGGATGTGAGATAACTGCATGGAGCGTGCAATGTCATCCACACAAGTGGAATGTCAAACTCAAAGACAATTTAGTATAAAATATAAATGTCAAAGAGTAAGGCAACAAAGGGGACGCAGCTAAGCATGGAGGGTGGAAAGGCCAGTTGGGCGCTCCTGTTCACTCATTTTGACATCAGAAGAATAAAGATTGATGTTCCCATCAAACACTTCTTAGAAGCAAGGGCTCTTTGGAGGGTGACAGGTGAGAGGGAGAGGGGGAGTAGTAAAGAGACTGGAAAGCCAGAGAGCAGGGTTAATCCAGTAAACCCCGAGTCCTCGCAGAACTCAAGGTACCATTTGGCCAAGAGACCTCTACGGAAACTATTCACTGAATACACAAATTAATATCCCAGCAGTGTGATGAGGGTTCCCAGGCAATGCTTCCATCTAACACAGAGATTTTTCCCTTAAAAAAAAAAACCAAAACCGATTTAAAAAATCCTCAAAAGACAAAACTTAAGAAAAAGCCATAAAATCGTATTATACTAATTTATTGCTGCTTACTTCCTTGAGGGTAGGAGGGAGGGAGAGGTGCTTACAAACACTAGCTAGATGTAAAATGCTAACCACCACTAATATCTGGCAGTGGGCACAAAGAAGCATTCACACATTCAGCACACAGGGTCCTACTGTAGTGGAAGTGAAATGTTGACTACAACTAAATGTAGGTTGGTTAATGTGAATGCTTCAGGTCAGTGTTGTCTACCACTCCTCATGCTACCCTTCTCTCCTCCTACTTAAAAAAAAATTATGGAGCTGCTATCCTTGTCTGAGAAATGATGAGTAAGGTAGTAGAAGTGAACAGAGGAATTTACTGCTGCTGTCAATTACAAAACTTGGCACACCCAGCCTTGAAGTGACTTGGTTTTAAATCCACGAAGGCTGAACAAACTGAACACAAGCTGAACCAAAGAGGGATTCATTCTTGCAAAATGCATGGGAAATTAATAAATATACAGTAAGCTTCTGATTCTGCAGCACCACCCGCTAATATCCTACAGAAATGGACCCCATCTCCACTAACTCCCCTGCACTTCAATATGGCATACTTCAAGTTTTTGTCTGAAAATGTTGTACATGTTTAACCAGGTACTCCATTCCACTCCCCAGAGATGTTTGCATTTCAGTGGTGGATGAGGTGAGCTCTGTTTATAGTTTATACATAAATTTGTACAGTGCACTGAAAGGCCCTCCAACGAAAACAGCCAATAATAAATTGATTTAAATTGGTTATTTTAATGGGAAGTATGCATTACTATGGAGAACAGAACATATTGTTGCACAACCTTAAGAAAGGGTATCAATACCCTAACTACTTTTGTCCTCTTTTCCAACTAAGCTTATAATCCATCTGAGTAACCACTGTGTATACAGAGATCCATCTGTTGAGCTTCTTCACTATTGTTCCAGGTGTATGAAGGCAGGGCAATTACACGGCACTGAAAGTGAATGACCTTATCCCACAGCAAGCCAAGTCAAAATCACATTTGTCATTTTTGATATAGTTATCATCACCTTAATATCAAACCATAAATAGTAATCGAATGTCATCCTCTCCTTGCAAAGTTAAAAGACATGTTAGACAGATTACAAGACTGAAAATTAGCACCTGAAATCTAAGGATCTCTATGCACTTGGCCTTGCAGATGGTGAAACTGAGGGGCAGAAAAGAAAAAAAAAGCAACTGGCCTAAACTGGAAAAACCTATGGGAGCTGCAAGAGTTTCTAGAAAATCCACCACTGCTAAGACACAGTTGTTTGCATTTAACCACAGACAATGGAATTTTCTAAATTGCAAAATAAGAAAAATTGCTCTTTTGGAAAACATGCATGCATCTCTAAAGTTTAACACTAGTAGATAGTTCTGACAATCTTTAGTTTCTTATTCTGAAGCCCATGCACAGAGAAGAACTGCTTGCATCGAAACTAGCAGCATTTTGCTTACCGTTGTGAAATGAACTACGCAATAGATTCCAATGATGACAAGGCCAATGATAATTGATGCGACAGCAACCCAGAGTGCATTGCGACCCAATCTTTTTGACCCTTCTATATCTCCTTGATTATAACTGTTTAAAGCCTGCAGAAGAGAAGCAGAGTTTGTGACTTCTTTTAAACAGAAATCTGCACGCAAACCAGTGTGACCGCTTTGAGCTAACACTGAGTTCTGTGCACACTGGTACAGTAGAAAGGACTTCAGAAAATGGTGATTTGCTTTGTACAAATAAACATCCACTGCCAGCAGTCCAAGGTGAGCAGGGAGTCCAGTTTTCTGTTGCACCCATTTTCAGTACATTTCATTGCAGCTACAGCTCTTATTTTCAGGGGTGAGGCTACATTCATATGGTGAGTTTTCTTGTACACAACAGCATAAGAGCTCCCGAATCAACTCTAATCCACCCACTTACAGAAATCTGTGGCTTTTATATCTGGAAATATTTTTGTAGTGTATGTGAACTGTTAGTTGGCCACTTTGCTAGCAGTGAAATAAACTCTTATGCTGTATAGGACCATAAGCATGAAAAGGAGCATAAATAGGCTCCATTTTTACAGAAAGTCTCAGAAAAACTTCTTAAAAAAAGCATACTAATTTCCTATTTTTCCAATGTTTTACTTTTCAAAACAAAATTTGAAGAATTAATAGGTAGTTTGCTGGTAGTGGAAGAACAAAACAAAACAAAACAAAGAAATATAGATAATCTGAACACAACATCTGGATGCCATCTTCATGGGCTAGAAATTCTGTCCTTTTACATTTTTGGAACACGCTGATAATTATTATCATATACATCCTGAGGTATGCAGCAGATACGTGGATATTATCTGAACAGACTTGAGGTTATCCACCCATGATTTAGCAGGTGCTTTATATTTATTACATGCAGAGATTGCAAGGTGTGATAGGACTGCTGATCTTCTAGTCTTTTGTGATACAGACTATAGTATTTTTTGAATTAATTTTTGTTTTAACCAGACCATATTTTTAAAAGAAAAGATTCAGTGAAGGACACTGAAGTATTCTAGTACACAAATCTAACACAGTTTATAGTAACTTTTTCCCAAGAATAAGATGCTATCAAAGTAATAGCAAGTATTGTTACTAAGAATTCTTTTGTAAGATCAGGAGAGTTTGAGTTCATAAACCATGACATTGAGTCCAGATTTCTTTATCAAATTGCACTATTGAACTATCTCAGCATAATTCCTCAGGGAATCAGGTTAGTCATAACCTGTTCTTCAGTATCTCGTGAGTATTCTAGGAAGTATCCCAGAAATGGGAGGTGCAGAGGGAGAAATATGGGCACTTGATCAAATTAATAGTTCTGTGGACTAAATAATTCAGGCTTTCTTTAGAAAATGACTGCTTGAGGTATCACCAAGTGCTATTACAAAAGTGCTTTGGCTATGAATCCCTTTTTGTAGCAAAGACAGAACAACAGCTAATTCAACAAAGTGAAGGTCTGAGACTGTGGAGAGCAGGAAAGGAATGAACTTCAGAAGATACCAAGCATTGTTGTAGAGCCTTTTTTCCCCAAGCAGAAAAATAATTAGGGACATTATCCATGTGTGTTCTGTCGATTAGTGAGCACACCAAAGTTAATGGGCTGGATGTATCCTTGGCGTTAACACTGCAGTAAGATCACTCATGCCAAGATAGTCCTAAAGCAATGAAGCCTATATTCCTAGAATTGCATCTCAAGGATAAGTGCAGGTTCTTATTCTCTAGAGTCTAAGAAAGGCTGAGCTGCTGATGCATTCTTGCCCTTAAAGAGAGCACTGATATATTTTTTCTCTTCCTGGAAGCCAACATATGCCTAAACATTTCTCTATTTTATTTCCCTAAAGAGTATCGCTAATACCTCTGCTCTGCTTTCAAATTTCTTTGAGGTTGGCTAGGAGACTTAAACGATATAGTGGGGAAAGAGGGAAGAGATGGAAATGAGAGATGGAGACAAACACATAGTCAAAGAGGATCATGTCACCTCTGACTGTCCACCAGTAGGGCCTCCTGTTACAAAGGGTGGCTGGCACAGTTCCTCTCACCTAAGTTACTCCACAGTTTTCAGCAGTCCTGTCTACAGGAGAAAAGCTTTCTTAGGTTTTCTTAAAACACATTCAAAAACGTCAATAAAAGGAGTATCAGGAGAAACATGGCTTGGCTTGGTCTTGAGCAGGCTGACTTCTCCTCCTGCTTCTGTCAGCAACTATGAATGTGACTGGGGCTACAAGGGAGAAATGTGCAGAAGCATCACTGACACCCCAGCCCTGACGTTGTCTCCCCACCCATCAAAGGACTCACTTTCCATGACATCTATAGAGTGGCCCTGCAAACACTCAAAACTCAGTTCCTCATACATGTGGTCTCAAGACTGAGACACAGTTGTAAGCAAGACATGGCAGCACCAGCTTGCAGTTCTGTGCAATTTTACTAATGTATTTAGGAAGTCTGGAGAATGTCCATTTGATTCCTGCAGGTACCGCATAAATTATTCACCCTGTGCACTTTAATAGATAATGTCATTTTAATACTAATCCACGATGAAGAGGAGGAAAACAGCATTAATTATAAAGAGGAGGATTTGGGAGAGACAAGGAGGAGACAACAGTTTCTTTATTAAGAGGTTTAAATTAAATGGCATAACTTAGCATTCAAGAGAAAATAAGAGGTTTGGGGGAGTGGTTGGGGTCTGATGCAAAGCTCTTTGAAATTAATTTACTTCCATCAGCTTCAAAGGGCCCTTGGATCAAGCTTCCAGTTTTCCACGTTAGCCATAGACAGCAGTAATTGTTAAAGCCTTAAATGTTACATCTGTTTATTTCCAAGGGCTAGACAATATAAGCAGAATACAGCATTTTCATGCAACATTTGGTCTGTCCAACTTTTAAAACAAATTACAGCCATTTTCAATCTGACTTTTTTTATCATATTTTTACCATATGATTTCTCAGGTTTCTGCTACCTCGCTCACTATGAAGTCATAAACTAAATTAAAGCCACAGTTCTGCAGCTGCTTATTTACTTGAGCAATCTCAGTGACTTCACCAGGTTCAAACACATCTATTTATAAAAGATATTCTCACTTCAACAATGAAGCAACTTAACCTCATATGAGCAGAAATTTGCTGAATTAGCTACAAACTATTAATCCCTTTTAATGTGCATTTTCTCTTCCACATTCCCAGAGCACTGCTTATGGCAAAAGCAGAAAGAATACTGAATTACTTCAGAAATCCTCCTCTACATCTCTTACAAATCTGGGCAGACCAGACTGAGGTTCTCTGATCAACATTTTTTATGCTTTCCATGAGCTGTAACAAACCTTATTTGGCTGTGCCTGGAAATGAGACACTCACTCTAGTTCAGATCAAAGGAAGAATGAGACATGCTGGCTCAGTATGACTGCTTCGCCATGAGAACAACTTACAGGGAAGGAGAAAGAAGAGGAGGGACTCAGGGAGCAATTCAGAACCAGGCTTGATCTCTGCCTTTTTGAAATGAAACAGGCAGGTGATGAGCAGGACATAATGAAAGGGGAGTTTGCTCTGCAGGCTGTATAGCAGCATGAAAATAAACACTGGACTTCTGTGTCTCTGGGGATGGGTTGAAAGTGTTGTGGCAGAGAAAAGCTTACCAGTTTGCAAAGAAAAGGGCCATGCAAAAATGCTTAAGAACAGCTGCTGAGCCTTCTTGTTTAATACTCCTGAAGCAGGTACAGGCCATCCCATATGGTATTAGATGTCCGGGTACCTACAAGCTACTTTAAAAAAGCTGTATAAATAATAAACTTTCTAAGTAAAGAGAAATACAGCTGTACAGGAACACTGGTGACTATGCTAGTCACTGACCTGACCAAAGCCAACATACTGTACATGGCTCATTAGGATCCCAACTAGAAGAGGTGACCTCCTCAGAAAGCAAGTTCCATCCTTTGCTGTCCCATGACTTCTACCACCCTCTTGCTCGTTGTCTCTGCTTAGGGAAACTAATCTACAGACAAGGCATCTAAATCCAAGGGTAACAAATGCAACCAAAGAACTTGTTACTTTCAGAGGCAGATGAGCCAAGATTGTCACAGCTGGACCACATATGTTGTTTGAAACATGCAAATGACTAAACAGACATGTGTCAACATAAAGAGGGAGTTAGGAGCAAACAATCAGGGAGAAATAGCTTTTGGGAGACTGTTTTGAAATTATTACAAATCTAAGGCCCTATGGAATTAGATGACTAGTCTGACGTACAGATCTTTGAAATAAAGACAGCTGAAGGTGCAGTACTGAGAAAGGCCAATAAAGTTTGTTCAACTATCAGACCTCTGTGCTGGTATTAGAAATATCTATGTGATTCATTTTTCAGAGCTGTCCCACAGCCTCCCTCTAGCTCTGATTCCATGAGTCAGATACAGCCACTCCACCTGAGCCAGTTCTCAGATACAACTGCCAGTTCACTACCAGCTAAGTGCTCTTTGGGTTCACAATAGGGGGAAAAGACATGACTGCAGATAAGGAGCCAAATTTCTCCGTGACACACTGCCTAGCTGCAGCCTCGCACCAGAGAAGTCTCTTCTGTCACATGAGCCTCCTGACTTAGTACCTGCATCCCACACTGCTGCCCTGATGCCTGTGGTCTCACCTATGTGAGAAAGAATAAGGAAAGTCTGAGCAAGGCAGTGAGGCAACTAATTGTACAGCAACACAATATAGCTGCTGGAAGCAAAAGGAAGCAGGAGAACTGACAGCATCTGGCTGGAACTGGAAGAGTACTGAAGAGAACAATAATCCTACAGCCAGAAGTCCTGGCCAGGACCCTAGGGAAAACAGATCTCCATTTGCTAAAACTACCAAGCAACCCTCACACCTGCAAGTGATCAGCAGCTAGTTTGAGGACGCTTCTCCTGTAATGCAAATATATCAACACATTAATGCCATTAAGGGTCCGTTCTACTAGCTATCCTCTTATCCCTGTCATGAGAAATAGATTTCTTTCACAAAGGAGGTAAGGAACAAGAAAAGATTATTATTGCAATAGGGAGAACTTGGGAGAGGTTGTTTCTAAAATATATAGTCAAGGAGGTAAGATCTGAAATGGTAAGGTTTGTGCCCCCAAAGGTGAGAAAGAAGTGAGGAAAACAGTGCTGGAGTTGAAAATGGGGCAGCAGAAGAGACTGAAGACAAATCTGTCATTTAATTTGGGGGTGTGTTAGAGCCCAGACTCTACTTTTAGAGTGAAAACATTGTCTGAATTGAGAGCACTTAAAGAGGACATGACACAGGCAAAGAGGGTGCTGAACCATGCCCCTTTAGAAGCCAACAGGACTTTCCCTTCCAGGCCCATTCTAGGAAGTAGAAATTTATGAAGAACTCCACTTTTACGGGCTGTTATCTCTTCTGACACAAGATCTCAGGCAAGCTCTGCAGACTATGAAGGTATCTTCTGTAAGAAAAGAAAATACTCCCATCTTGTATCTCAGTGTTAACCCTCAACAACTCTAGGAAAAAAGCTGAGAAAGAGAGGGAGGATGTAGATCCCAGCAGAAGTGAAAATAGAACCAGCATAGGTTAAAATGCAGAACCTGGAGTTGAGGTTAATGGAGCAGTTACAGGTTGCAGCTCTAAAAGGCAGGAGAATTGGGCTGTGGAAAAGAAGTTGGACATGTTATTTTTATGGAAAAGAAGAGGTTTTAGGTAAGAATGATGTTGAAACAGAAGGCATTCACATACAGTGAAGATCAGTGGTTTGTTTTTTGTTTCCCCCCTTCAAGGGAGTGGGCAGCTGAGACCTGCACAGACTGTTTAGCATTCAGGAAGTGCTCTTCCCACCCTGGTTTCTACATATCCCCTGGTGACAGTTACTTAAGCCTGACTCCAAAAGCCCACGTGAACTTCAACTAGGGCGTGGGCGGAGATTTCTCCATATGGGGTGCAAAAATCTTTAGAGGCCAAATTCTGTCCTTGACAGTTAACTTCTGTGCAGCCCTGGTGCTTTGGTGAAAGCACTGTCACAGTGAACAGATGCTCAAAGCCCCAGATCATTACTTTATATAGCACCCTAAGTGTCCACAGACAGAAAAGATGCTGGGTACCAGCAGAACCAAATCTTCTCAAATCAAGGAAAAGAGCATATTGTGCAGTTACATTAAGAACAAAGAAAATAAACATGTAGAAAAAATAATGACAGCTAATACTTACCTGGACAAAAAAGTTGTGAAGATGCCTTTGGAATAGCTCCTTTAAGTGATTTTCAAGCTTAAGCATGTATCCCAATATTTAGGTGTGATTTCTGATCAATCTTAGTAGTTTCAAAAGAGTGTGCTTCAGTATATTTTAGATATAGGTAATTATTTTTATACTTAATTGCAGAAAGAAACAACTATATTTTTACTTACCTTTTCAGCCTCTCTGTCAGAGAAAAGGATGAAAATATACATGTTTTAAACCCTTTTCAGCTGCTAAACAGTGTTACTGATTACACTGATCACGTATCCTATTAGAAAAGTCTGGATCTGACTCTGCAACTTTTAACTCAAAGAAGATTCTGTTCTAACAAGCCCTTTGAAGTTAACGGGATTGCTGGATTATTAAGGACTATGCAAATCAGTTATGGCCTGTAGGAGTAAGGTTGCTCCCTCAGCGTACTTGATACTCAATTTTATAAGGGCTTTTGTCAACAACCTACAATCATTATTGTTGTGTGCGTTATTCTAGCAAATAGTATCAGCCTAAAGAATCTGTTTAATGGGGAAAAGGCTTTTCTATCGTATTTGATTAGCTGAAGTAGAAACCACATCTGCTCCTTTGCAAATCTGCTTTCTGCTCCCCAACTGCCACTTTCACACAAAGATAGAGTGTCCAGTTCGGTGTGCAAGTTAGCAGATGTAACAAATCCGATTAACTGGGATAAACCTCCCTCCCTTATATAGCCTTATATTGAAAACTTGATATGAACTGCCTTTCGCTCCACTTTTTAGATCTGCTGCTGGGACAGCTAAGCAGACACCCTGACCAAGCCGCTGATGCTCTCAGGCTCGCTGCCTCACCTAGCTTTGATCACACACGCCAGGGACAAGTGGCGAAAAAGGTGGCTGGATGCCCGTTACCCTGACGGCTCTTCCAGCCCCGCTTTGCTCCGGCAGGTCCCGGGCGGGACCGGCGCGGAGAGCCGGAGGTCGCCCGCCACACGCCCAGCCCCAAGCCCGAGGTCGCCTGGGGACCCGGCGGGGTGCTACTCACCATGACGGCGAAGACGAAGGCGACGATGTTGACGGGATAGGCGGGACAGAAGCAGGCGAGGATGCTGAGGAGCAGGTAGTTCTTGGGCCGCGGCTGCGGCGGCCCGTCGGGCAGCTCATCCTCGATGTTGGTCTCGGGGCTGTTCTCCAGAGCCCTCTTGATGTCGGCACCGGCGGGGAGCGCGGACATGGGGCTGCGGTGCGCTGCGGCGGGCGGGCGGCTCGGGAAGCCCAGCGCCGCGCACCGGGCAGGCGGGACCCCGCCGCGGCGCCGAGCCAAGGGAGCCGCCCGGCACGGCGCGGCGGGGCACGGTACCGCTCGGCACAGTACGGCACGGCACGGCACGGCGCCTCCCGGGGACGGGGACGGGGACGCGGACGGGACCCGGCCCCGGCGGGGCGGGGAGGGGAGGGGAGGGGAGGGGAGGAGGGACCGCCCGCCGACGGCTACTCTTGCGCCAAAGCTTTTAACCCCGGAGGAAATTCACGGGAGGAATCGGGGGGGGGAACCCCAACCAAAAAACCCAACCAAAAACCAAACCGAAACCGTCAGGGTTTCGAGCACGGTGACCCGGCTGCTGTTCAGTTAAGGGACTTGCAGCAAGTTTGCATTACCCCCGGGAGAACTTCGCTGCGTTCTCTGAGTCTCGTCTCCCGTGTCAGTGAGCTCCATCAGCCAGCGGCATAAAGTCTGCAAAGACATTTCCTTCGATCTGCGCTGAATTTGTCATCCCCTAACCCCAGTGACTTGCTAAACGTAGCAAAACCACGAAAAACTGGTAGAAAATAACCGACTTAAAGCACTTCGGTGGCTCAGGCTCAGAGTATTTTGGCCAATTTTTAGCAAGTGATTCAGTCCTTACTGAACATAACATCTGTAAGGGGAAATCCATTTGGGGGGGGATGCAGGAGGGAGAGCAAGGAAGGGAATCTTTATTATTTCCAAAAGCTACTATATGGAAAAAAAACCCCAAACCCAAACCACAAAACAAGCAAATAAAGATATGCTTCCATCATAGTTTTGAATCTGGTGAGGAAAAGTATGACAGCCTGCATCCAGAAAGGAACAGGGTCTGTTTCTGCCATGATATAGGAAAAAAGAACTTTATACCTGCATGGATCTTCAGCAAAATGGAGAGCCTTCTGATCAGGTGAAGGTTGGAGTTGAGACTTTGCTCTGTCTGGCTCCTCCTGAGAGCATTTCATTAATTAAAGTTACAGAAAACAGCAACGTATGTTTAGAGCTTTATGAATGAGCTACTTTGGTTGCTGGGAGTTTTGCAATTGACTTGAATGGAGCCACAATTTCCCGTTTCTGGATGTCATCCTACAAGATAAAATGCAGTCAGTGCAGTAAAGACATAAGAAATATAGGTGCAGTATTTTTACTTTCATAGACATTAATCATGTCTCAGCTGCATGCCTGGAATATAACGTAGAATGAGAATCTTCTGATTATCAAAATGTCAAAAGAAAAGATTCTATGTCTTTAGGAAAGAGTAAGAAATACCAGAGTTATATCTGCTTGCCAATGTACCCATTAGTGTTCAGGCACAGGCTCTTTGTAGCTGTAAAATCTCTGATATCTTTGTTCTTAGGGGACTTTAAACACAGTTACCAGACAACCTCCGCAAACACAGTTCGCATCACACCACACAATTACTTTTAGAATTGATTTAATTTGGGATAGAGGCCATGGATTTACCCTCTGCAAGGGATCAGCGTCTTCCAGGGCCACTCAGCCTTTAATCCATGAGAACACTTTCAGGGAAACATTGTAACGGCTTAGTAAGTTCGAGTTTGTCTGCTTGTAGCTGAAACACTCACAGGTAAATAAGAACCTATTATAAGGCATGTGAATGAGAACATCCAGCTCACATGGGGCAGTTTCAGCCATTACTTGAAACTGGGCTATAAGGAAAGGATGTAGATTCTTACTGTCTAACATCAGACATTCAGTTTAAGCGCCTTTATGGGGGACCTCCAAGAGGGTGATTCAGAGAGTGGTGGAATTACCAGTCACATCAGGGCAACAACCTGCACTAACTCTTTTTCTGAGAACCATGAACTGTAGGAGGAATCTGGGCTCTGTTCAGTTGGGCCCTGTGAAGCGCTTCCCAGGTCTTTCAAAGACACAGACCTAATAGTAGAACCCGGGTTCCTTGTGTGTTTCTAGAAACAGTAAGGTTTAATTGTTCAAATGAGGCTGCTAAGGGATGCTAATGGATTGCAAAGAAAGCAGGAGACAGGAAGTGGTGAGATGTGTGGAGCTACAAAAGATATTATAGATATTCAAGGGCAATTTGTGATAATGAGAGCTCATTAAGAGGTTCTTGAGACAAAGGTTCTGTCAGGAGGCAGTTATTGTAGCTGAACTTAGTGATTTGTGTTATGTAGAAGATGGGTTAAAATCCAAGAAGTATATCCTGTTCGGACAAGATTGATTAAATTTTAAATGGCACCGACTCATAGCCACATACTGAGGCAAAGAAAAAGGAGGTATTCAGCCAATAGTTTGGTTTCGTGGACTGCAGCGATGGAGGGTAGTTATATTCCCGAGAACCTGGGAAAGGTTCTTACCTCAAAGGGAAGAACCACTGTGCTGAGACAGCTCAGCAGAAAGCTGTGAAAATTATTTAAGGACATTAACTGAGAGTTTTAAGATGTAGTTCCATGGAGAACAATCATAAAAACAGCCCTCCAAGAGAATGAGTCAGAGCACCCAATATTCTTGCTTACAGCCTTGCACTTCAAGCTGAGTCTTGAAAAAGAAACTGATCACTCTGCACAGAGCAGAGATTTTTCCCAGTGATATGAGTAAGGCAAGATGCTAGATAAATTGCTTATCGGGATGGGCAAAGCAGATGGGCTAGAGGCATGACAGTTTCAAGATATATTTTTTTTAAAGGTCCTGTTCCCCTGATTTCAGAGGGTGCTATAGCTTGACAGCAGGATTTGTTGTGAGGCAGAATATGGTCTCTCCACCACACTTTGCTGTATTGCTGGCTGGTGGGACTCTCCTCAAAGGCACGTTCATGGCTCGCAGTGGTTCTGGAAAGAAGTTCCAGTGTCTGCACACACAAGTTGAAGTCCACATAAAGATCAAAAATGGTAGTTTAACACTCAGATGTTGTTTGGGACTAACATGTATATCCAGACAACATGATACATGGAGCTTCCTCTTGGTTCTCCGCAGCACTGAGAGAGCAGAGTCTCTGCAACTCCTGAGCACTACGAACTCTTCTCAAGTGTAGAACCACACCACAAAGAGATGGTGGGACCTTGTACTGGCCTGAGAGACTGGTCAGATGGGCTATGCTTCCCCAGCTCAGCGTAAGGCGAGGGAAGCATTTCTAGATCACAGTTCTTGCTGGAACAATGTGACAATGTGTCACCATACTGGCCTTATAAGGGACTGCATTTGATTAGCACAGTCAATACCTGTGCAGAGCTGGTGACATTCAACAAACCTAATTTCAGATCATGCTCTCTGCTCTCCTATGGCACAAATGAGCACATTGGTCTTTCCCAACTACTCTTAGAAAAAAAGAGAGTAACTGAAAATTTTTAAGAGAGTGCAGTGTGCCCACCGGAGGAATAGTAACCTGACAGTAGTGCAAACAGCACCTTTCTAAAACAAACTATCTGTTATTTCTCAGTATGGTCACACAGCTGCCTATCATTGTCTCTGTTTCCAATCCTTCTAGGTTATTAAGCAGAAAAAAAGGACTATAGAAATAATAAGGGAGACCTGTGAGCAAGATTTTTATACTTTTCCAAAGAACTGTTGTTCTCTGGCTAGATCATGGACTCAAGCCTTTCTGAATAGAGCACACAAGATGTTCGCAGGAACCTTTCTCCACCCAGACGTAAACACCACTTTCAGGGAAGGAGGTGACAGTAACCGTCAATGCCACATAAGCCTCCAAGCTGAGTTCTACTTATCTGAAGGAAAAAATCCTACCAAGCATCTTCCAACATTTAGCCATACTTTATCCTCCCTGAGAGAACAGTAAACCTAGCTACCTTGTAATCCCAAGGGAAAAGAAAACTATAAACTGGAAGTTAAGTAATTCAATGTCTAAAATTCTCATACTGTATCCATTGCACAGTAATTTAAAATCCTTCATATACTTCATCACAATACCTCATGATAGTAAAAACCATCCCTGTTTTACAAAAGGAACAAGGAAGCACCCAGGGATAAAGGCTACGTACACACAGCAGGGCTGGTACTTCTGTCATGTAGCTCCATGCTTGGACTCTCCCTCTCCCCAAAGGGGGCATCACCTGGAGATGGGACACATGAGACTAGGTGGAGGCCTCCCATATTCCGAAAAGGAGTATTTCAGCTTGTTTTAATAACTGCTTGTACAGAAGTATTCTTCTACAGGGGAGTAGGGGAAAACTAATCCACCCTTTTATTTTTAAATACAATTCTGTATCTGGTCATTCTGGTCTTGATAAGTACTTGGGAACATCCCTTCTCTACTTGCTGTTCATTCTCATGATTGTCAGGCTGTTTAGCAACACTTCACAAAAGCAGAGATCATGGCTATGAAGGAACAAAGACAGAACTGCGTTATTGATTCTTGTTGCTGTTAAGTTATAAAAAAATCTGTATCACCCAAGCAACTATTGGAGGGAAATGGCTCCCTGTCTGTTCCCAGTCAGTAACGCCAAATGAACTAGTGGCTCCAGCTTTTCCTCTTTGCAGGCTTACTGCTAAATCAGTCCTTTCTTCTGTACATTTTGTACATTTCAGTGTCCAAATTTGCCTTGCACTGATAGGTCTTTGCTTAGAGGCCTCTATTTATAGTGAACAGAGGTGAACTGTCTTTTTTACTTCTGCCTGAACTTCAGCTGCAGAAAACATTATCTTTTATTTATTTATTTATCTATCTATCTATCTATCTATCTATTTATTTATTTACATTGAGGCCTTAAACCCAAATACCTCCACAATTTGGGGTTTTCAAGTTTTGGACCAGAACTCGGTACCTGGTGCTTATAATTGCGAGAGACGCCATATTTTTTATTCTGTATTGTGGTTATAGTTGAACAGAAGTTACAGAGAATCCTGAATAGGGCCAGATATAAGAGAAAAGCTGCCCTGGTTGTTATTGATCTTCAGATAATTCTTTCTAATCTTATTTGGTGGCTCCTGGAAAACTTCTTATTACAAATACAGAATGTTTATGTGAGTGTGACATTTCATCCTGGACTCAGAACAAGGAATAAAGTAACTCAGAATAAGGAATAAAGAAGTAGCCTCAGTGTGATGGCAGTGAATATACTACTATTAACCAACAGAAAATTTGGATAAAAATGGAGATTATGTTAATGACTAAAACAGGTACAGCAGATGACTAAGCACTACTAAGGAATGCAGGACTACTACAGTTTCAAGAAGTGCAAAGAGAAAGAAATCTATTGTAATTTATTGTGTTGACCCCAACACAGCTGCACCATGAAGGTTTACTGGCAGGCTTTGGGCAGTAGCCATTATGCTTTTGATTTTTTTTGGCATGTCCTAGCTGCTGTTTGGGTGATTATATTGTTTGTATAGTGGAGCTTGTAGATAGAAGCAATTTGTACAGGCATGTTGAAAGCACTAAACCTAAGCATGAAAAGAAATGAGAAGGGAGACATTTGGGAGGCTACTTAAGGCTGCTTACTGCTATCATTTAGTGAATCAAAATGAATATTTGGATCAAACTCTGTCAACATTACACAAAGGAAATTGTTGTAATAAGCATTGTAAAGACAGTTGTTCCTAGCTCTGAAGTAACTTTCTCTATTGACAGTATCACACAAGTTCATAAATTCCATTCAGGCAGTGCTGGATAATGACAAACGAAAACCCCTTTATCCAGGAGACAGAAACTAAGCTTACTTGAGGGCCCTTACATTCCAGTTGATTCAGTGGGAGCCTAGCAAAGGTGTTATTAATTTACGAGGTTGAGTCAGATAGGTACAGTTTACTGGTTTTCATACATACTAAATATTCACACAGTTATATGTTTGCTAAGACATGGAGCTGCTGTATTATTTAACTGAATACTGTACTCAAGGGGTTTTTGGAGTCAAGAATATTTTTGCAGTGATTTCTCATGGAAGGCACAGTAGTGGGTGGACTTATGAAGAAGACAGAGACAACTTGTCTGAAAATTATTTCTTTTCCATGAAAAACAGATAAAAGTCAACATCTGTGCATGGCACAAATGTTGGATCAAGAGGTCTATCTGCCCTTTAACTCCCTGTCATAAATAAATGGAAACATTCAGGAATCAAAGGATGAATTCCTGTTGACTTTTTTTTTTTCCAATTGGCATGTATTTGCATTACATTGCAATTCAAGAATTAATTTAGACCTTTCCCTAAGTCTGTTCATATCACTGTCATTATTTCTTCTAGTAAATAACCAGTTAGGGCACACCAGGGGCATGTTTCATTTTTCCTGCTTTTAAAGTGGACAGAGTTCAATACATGGCATATTAAATAGTAGAAAGTGTAATGGCTGGAAGGGTGCATATTCCCTTCCTTAAAAATGGTGGATCAGGACTCTTTTTGCTATTGTATTTCTGTGGGTATTACTGAGTTAGCGGTGTCTCTGAGGCTGATACATTATTCTACCACTAGGATTAGTGTACACTGATGCTGTAATATATATTGTGAGAGAAATGCCTTTCTTAGTTTAAACATAACTGTCACGGTTTTAGCTGGGATAGTTAATTTTCTTCACTGTAGCTGGTATAGTGCTGCGTTTTGGACTTAGTATGAAAATAATGTTGATAACACACTGAAGTTTTAGTTGTTGCTAGGTATTGCTTACACTAGTCAAGGACTTTTCCAGCTTCCTGTGCTCTATGAGGTGCACAAGAAGCCGGGAGGGGAGGGGGCACAGCCAAGAGAGCTGATCCGAATTGGCCAAAGGGATATTCCATATCATGTGATGTCATGCCCAATATATTAACTGGGGGGACTTGGCCAGGGGAGGCAGCGATTGCGGCGCGGGGACCAGCAGCATCAGTTGGCAGGTGGTGAGCGGTTGCATCACTTGTTTGGTTTTTTTCCCCCTTTCTCCCAAGGTTTCACCTCTCTCTCTCTCGTTATTTTCCTTTTCATTATATTATTATTATTATTACTATTACTGTTTTATTTTAATTATTAAACTGTTCTCATCTCAACCCACAAGTTTTCTTACTTTGGCCCTTCCGATTCTCTCCCCCATCCCACAGAGGTGGGGGGAGTGAGCAAGCGGCTGTGTGGTGCTTAGTTGCTGACCAGGGCTAAACCACAACAGTCCTTTTTGGCGCCCAACGTGGGGCACAAAGGGTTTGAGATAATAACAGTTGCTGGTCACAGCATTGATTCATCTGTTCTCTATATTAGTTCATCAGATCTACGCCATGCTGATTCTGAAGTACATGTTAAAGATTGGTGTTGGGTTTTGTAGTTTGCTGTCCTCTGCAGCGGTTAGAGATGTTTTGCCTAGGAGATTTGTTATTAAAACACTGGCCTTGAGTTTTATCAGTTATTTGGGTCTTGCATGGAAGCCGTTACTATACTTCAGGTACCACCTCATGGAGAGAATTAGCAATTATACCTCCTCCCCTGAGAGGTTTTTTTATGGAGGAAATACAGAATGGCACCTTAGCTACCGTCTTCTATAACGTCTCCTCCTTCATTACAATAACTTTTCAGTATCTTGAACACCCTTGGGTAGTTAAGATACATCTGTTGGTATTCCTATGGCAGATTGTTTTGGTTTTGTCTAAGGTTAATAAGCAATTCAAGAATATCATCCAGAGATCTGCCCCAAGGCTCGATAATTATGGATGGCAGGGCATGTGGGAGAGTATGGGCAAATGCCTAAGACAGTGGGCATCTCCAGAGTTTTGGGACTTCACCCCTGAACAAGTGCAGAATCCTGAAAAATTAGTAGAATATTTGGAGGAAGTATGTTGTCACCCTGGCAATTCCAGAGAGATACAAATCACTGCAATGTGCTGGGGCCTGGCCCATGCCTACCAAGCCCTGTTTAACACTATTCAGTACCCACAAGGGGAAGAGAAGGCCTCTGGATCTAAAAGGACAAAGAAAAGGAAAACAACAAGTACTGTGGCCACTCAGACCCCCACAACAGGCGCTGCGGCTACTCCAAGCCCACCAACAAGCACTGTGGCCACTCAAACACCCACGACAGGCACTGCAGCTGAATCAGAGAATCAACGCATGCCAGTATCAGTCACCCCTATACACAAGAAGAAATCTTGGAAGAGAAAGTCAACTCGTTTAGAAAAAGATGATGGAAAAGCAGGGCGATCATGAGGACAGGAGGAGGAGGAGGAATAACTCACAAACAAGACGGAAACCACCCAATCCCTATCCTTGAGTGAGCTGCGAGATATGCGAAAAGATTTCGGCCATCGTCAAGGTGAGCATGTTGTCACCTGGCTGCTCTGATGCTGGGATAACAGGGCCAGTAGCCTGGAATTAGAGGGTAAGGAAGCCAAACAACTGGGATCCCTTTCTAGGGACGGGGGCATTGACAAAGCGATTGGAAAAGGGGCACAAGCCCTCAGCCTCTGGAGGCGACTCCTGTCCGGAGTGAAAGAAAGGTATCCCTTCAAAGAAGATGTTCTATATCGCCCTGGAAAATGGACCACCGTAGAGAGAGGTACCCAGTACTTGAGAGAATTAGCTGTGCTTAAGGTGTTTTATGGTGACCTGGATGATGAACAGTCATCCAAAGATCCAGATGAAGCCCAGTGGACACGACCCATGTGGCAGAAGTTTGTACGGAGTGCACCATTGTCCCATGTAAACTTACTGGCAGTAATGTCCTGGAAAGATGAAGAGGCACCAACGGTGGGGGACGTGATTGATAAACTCCAGGATTATGAAGCAAATATTTCTTCCTCCCTCATCTCAGCTGTGGAGAAACTGTCCCAGGAGGTCCAGCAGCTCAAAGAAGATATGTCCTACTCCCCACCTGTACAGACCAGTATCTCAGCTATTAGAAGTAAGCATCCCTCTGCTCAAGAGAAAGGATACACACCATGGGCCACTTTATGGTTTTACCTCTGTGACCACAGAGAGGACATGAGGAAGTCGGGTGGGAAATCTACTTCAACCCTAGAGGCACGGGTACGTGAGTTGCAAGGAAAAACAATCATTCAGGGGGGTTCTTCCAGGAAAGTTGCTGCTCCAGTTTCCAGTAAGCAGTTCCCCAGACAGAGGAGTTGAAGCACTGATTTTATTTCTGATATTAATAGAGAGACTTTTGATTCGCATTTACAAGAAGTGAGTAGCGAATACTATGATCAGGAATAGAGGGGCCCTGCCTCCATCCAGGTGGAGGAAAGCGATAACCGGGTTTACTGGACTGTGTGGATTAGATGGCCTGGCACATCAGCCCCACAGGAGTATAAGGCTCTAGTGGACACCAGTGCACAGTGCACCCTAATGCCATCAAGCTATATAGGGGCAGAACCCATCTGTATTGCTGGAGTGACAAGGGGATCCCAAGAGCTAACTGTATTGGAGGCAGAAGTGAGCCTAACTGGGAATGAGTGGCAAAAGCACCCCATTGTGACTGGCCCAGAGGCTCCGTGCATCCTTGGCATAGACTACCTCAGGAGAGGGTATTTCAAGGACCCAAAAGGGTACAGGTGGGCTTTTGGTATAGCTGCCTTGGAGACGGAGGAAGTTAAACAGCTGTTCACCTTGCCCATTCTCTCAAAGGACCCTTCTGTTGTGGGGTTGCTGAAGGTCAAAGAACTACAAGTGCCAATCGCCACCACAACAGTGCACCGGCGGCAATACCGCACCAACCGAGACTCCCTGATTCCCATCCATGAGCTCATTCGTCGACTGGAGAGCCAAGGAGTGATCAGTAAGACCCGCTCACCCTTTAACAGTCCCATATGGCCAGTGCAGAAGTCTAACGGAGAGTAGAGACTAACAGTAGACTATCTTGGCCTGAACGCAGACACTCCGCCACTGAGTGCTGCTGTGCCAGACATGCTAGAACTTCAATACAAACTGGAGTCAAAGGCAGCCAAGTGGTATGCCACAATTGATATCGCTAATGCGTTTTTCTCAATCCCTTTGGCAGCAGAGTGCAGGCCACAGTTTGCTTTCACTTGGAGGGGCGTCCAGGACACCTGGAATCAACTGTTCCTGGGGTGGAAAGACAGCCCTACTATTTGTCGTGGACTGATCCATACTGCACTGGAACAGGGTGGAGCTTCCGAACACCTTCAGTACATTGATGACATCATCGTGTGGGGCAACACAGCAGAAGATGTTTTTGAGAAAGGGAATAAAATAGTCCAAATCCTTCTGAAGGCCAGTTTCACCATAAACCAAAGTAAGGTCAAGGGACCCACACAGGAGATCCAGTTTTTAGGAATAAAATGGCAAGACAGACGTCATCAGATTCCAATGGATGTGATCAACAAAATAACAGCCATGTCTCCACCAACTAGCAAAAAGGAAACACAAGCTTTTCTAGGTGTTGTGGGTTTTTGGAGAATGTATATTCCAAATTATAGCCTGATTGTAAGCCCCCTCTATCAAGTGACCCGGAAGAAGAATGATTTCAAATGGGGCCCTGAGTAATGACAAGCCTTTGAACAGATTAAGCAGGAGGTAGTTCATGCAGTAGCCCTTCGGCCAGTCCAGGCAGGACAAGGTGTAAAAAACGTGCTCTACACTGCAGCTGGGGAGAATGGCCCTACCTGGAGCCTCTGGCAGAAAGCACCAGGGGACACCCAAGGTCGACCCCTAGGGTTTTGGAGTTGGGGATACAGAGGGTCTGAAGTGCGCTATACTCCAACTGAAAAAGAGATATTGGCAGCATATGAAGGGGTTCGAGCTGCTTCAGAAGGGATTGGCACTGAAGCACAGCTCCTCCTGGCACCTCGACTGCTGGTGCTGGGCTGGATGTTCAAAGGGAGAGTCCCCTCTACACATCGTGCAACTGATGCTATGTGGAGTAAGTGGGTCACACTGATCACCCAATGGGCTCAAATAGGAAACCCCAGTCACCCAGGAATCCTGGAAGTGATCATGGACTGGCCAGAAGGCAAAGATTTCGGAATATCGCCAGAGGAGGAGGTGACACGTGCTGAAGAGGCCCCACTGTATAACAAACTGCCAGAAAATGAGAAGCAATATGCTCTGTTCACTGATGGGTCCTGTCATCTAGAGGGAAAGCATTGGAGATGGAAGGCTGCTGTATGGAGTCCTACAAGACAAGTCGCAGAAACTGCTGAAGGAGAAGGTGAATCAAGTCAGTTTGCAGAAGTAAAGGCTATCCAGCTGCTTTAGACATTGCTGAACGAGAAAAATGGCCAGTGCTCTATCTTTATACTGACTCATGGATGGTGGCAAATGCCCTGTGGGGGTGGTTACAGCAATGGAAGTGGAACAACTGGCAGCGCAGAGGTAAACCCATCTGGGCTGCTGCATTGTGGCAAGATATTGCTGCCTGGGTAGAGAACCTGGTTGTGAAAGTACGTCATGTGGATGCTCACGTACCCAAGAGTCGGGCCACTGAAGAACATCCGAACAACCAACAAGTGGATCAGGCTGCTAAGATCGAAGTGGCTCAGGTGGATCTGGACTGACAGCATAAGGGTGAACTATTTATAGCTCGGTGGGCCCATGACACCTCAGGCCGTCAAGGAATATATGCAACATACAGATGGGCTCGCGACTGAGGGGTGGACTTGACCATGGACACTATTGCACAGGTTATCCATGAATGTGAAACGTGCTGCAATCAAGCAAGCCAAGCGGGTAAAGCCTCTGTGGTATGGAGGACAATGGCTGAAGTATAAATATGGGGAGGCCTGGCAGATTGATTGTCTCACACTGCCACAAAACCGCCAAGGCAAGCGCCATGAGCTTACAATGGTGGAAGCAACCACTGGATGGCTGGAAACGTATCCCGTGCACCATGCCACCACCTGGAACACTATCCTGGGCCTTGAAAAACAAGTCTTATAGCGACATGGCACCCCAGAAAGAATTGAGTCAGACAATAGGACTCATTTCCGAAACAACCTCATAGACACCTGGGCCAGAGAGCACAGCATTGAGTGGGTGTATCACATCCCCTATCATGCACCAGTCTCTGGGAAAACTGAACGACACAATGGACTGTTAAAGACTACACTGAGAGCAATGGGGGGTGGGACATTCAAACACTGGGATACACATTTAGCAAAAGCCACCTGGTTAGTCAACACTAGGGGATCTGCCAATGGAGCTGGCCCTGCCCAGTCAGAACTCTTACGTACTGTGGAAGGGCATAAAGTCACTGTAGTGCATGTAAAAAATATGCTGGGGAAAACAGTTTGGGTTCTTCCTGTCTTGGGTAAAGGCAAACCCATCCGTGGAGTTGCTTTATGCTCAAGGACCTGGGTGCACTTGGTGGGTGATGCAGGAGGATGGAGGAGTCCGATGTGTGCCTCAAGGCGATTTGATTTTGGGTGAAAACAGCCAATGAACTGGATGGTATAATGTCAATTGCTATATAATATTGTATGTCATCACTCCTATGGTTGCTATATGCCGTATCAATGCTATCATAGTAAGAATCTCCAAAATTAATGAAGAATGAACTTTGATTGAACCAAGCAAAGTGCAGTGGTGATGGAACCAAGACTGACTTCAGCATGCAACAATCCAACACCACACAGACCATCTCTCCTGCCTTGAAAGACTGTTACAATAGATGGAGCCCAAAGTTATGGACTAAATGAACTCAATGGACATGTGTGGACCCTCTACAGACATTCTACAGGGGTGGTCCATAGACTAAGGGGATGATAAATGATATCTGTGTATGTCATCAAAGGATGGGAAGGCAGGTGGTGATTATTGAGGTTGTATTGGATAGCATAGGGCCTGAGCATGACGTAAATGGTATGGAATAAGAGGTGGATACTGTCATGATTTTAGCTGGGATAGTTAATTTTCTTCACTGTAGCTGGTATAGTGCTGCGTTTTGGACTTAGTATGAAAATAATGTTGATAACTCACTGAGGTTTTAGTGGTTGCTAAGTAGTGCTTATACTAGTCAAGGACTTTTCCAGCTTCCTGTGCTCTGCAAGGTGCACAAGAAGCCGGGAGGGGAGGGGGCACAGCCAAGAGAGCTGATCTGAATTGGCCAAAGGGATATTCCATATCATGTGATGTCATGCCCAATATATTAACTGGGGGGACTTGGCCAGGGGAGGCAGCGATTGCGGCGCGGGGACCGGCAGCGTCAGTTGGCAGGTGGTGAGCGGTTGCACCACTTGTTTGGTTTTTTTCCCCCTTTCTCCCGAGGTTTCACCTATCTCTCTCTCTCGTTATTTTCCTTTTCATTATATTATTCTTATTGCTATTATTGTTTTATTTTAATTATTAAACTGTTCTTATCTCAACCCACAAGTTTTCTTACTTTGGCCCTTCCGGTTCTCTCCTCCATCCCACAGAGGTGGGGGGAGTGAGCAAGCGGCTGTGTGGTGCTTAGTTGCTGACTGGGACTAAACCATGACAATAACTTTGCAATTTTACCCTTGCAGCTCTATACTCTTATTTTTCACTGTGGACTATAACTGTGGGCTGTGGCTTTGCAAACATCAAAGGTCCATGATGAGCTGTTAACTTTGGTAAATTATTCATGGTAAATATATATGTGAACAGGGGAATGTTCAGATAAAAATGAAAGTTTCCTTCACGGTCTGAGATCGTTTTTAAATTCACTGATAACCTTCTGAAGTACTACCATAATTTGAAGCCAACAAATAAGTTGACTGTGCAAACCTGCTAGCGCTTCAACACATGTGAAGATGTCTTTATATGTTTTTCAAGATCTACCCTTTTCCATTCTATCTCTTGCATTCTGAGCTGTCTGATTTAGTCCTATATCAGCATTAAAGGATCTGTTACACCAGCTCAGACACCAATGGGCATCTGCTCAGTGCTGTGGGTGACCTGTGTTGTGCTGTGAGGAGCCCTTGTTTTATCTCAGTGTTCCATTTCCCTGCAAAGGAGTTCATGTTCTTGGAAGTTTTTCTCCTTGTGACTGACAAGACAGCCTGTTTTAGCAGTCCCTTTGTAGCCTGAAATGGCAGGATTTATCTTACCTCACTTTAACCATCTGAAAACAGAACATCACAGCTCAGCTAAGTCAAATTTCCTTTAGAATCCAAGTGAAGAAGAATGCACCCTAAGTGAGCTTGCATGCCTTAGTATTAAAACTTAAGGGAGATGAATCCCAGACAGAAATTTTGCTTATCAGTCACTTCTAAAGCACATTTTGAGTCCATTGCCATGCTAAGAAGTGTTCTTAGCAGCTGCCTTCTGTAGCATGCCTGAAAAGCTTGAAAATTTAGGCTGTGCTAAATGGAAGCAGTTACAGAGCCTAAAAGTCCTTTGAAAAAGAACATTCAAGCCTCTCCTCTAATGAAAGAGTCCAGCATATGTGTCCTAGGTGTCCTCACTACCTTTCTTCTTGGGCCATGTGGCTACTCGTCAGGTAGGCTTGTCCCTGGTTACTATGAGCCTGTCTGGGATACAGGATGACTGGGTGACTTACATGTTGGTTGACACCTACTATTTGACAGCTAGGCAAAGACCAAAGAGCATCATTGTACTGTTAAGTTTGACTGATCAGGGACTGGGGCATGCCTTTTGACCAAAGAGAGAGAATATTCAGGGATGTGCCCAGTGGTGCACACATTCTGCTGGCATTGACTTAATTGCTGTGGCCCCGGCTCTCACCCTGCCCTCTTCCTTACACATTGGCAATAGTGAGACTTTTTTCCTGAAAAAAATCCGACAGACCTTAGCATGTACTTATTGCCTGACTGAACTCACGTTTGGATTTGCTGCTTAGAGTTAGCAGTTATTAAAACTCTTAGATATACTTATGTAATTTTGATTGGGCTCTGCTTGTGTTTTGCAAAGACCTGAAATATTAGCAGCTTAGTTGAATGTATTTGGAACATGTAAAAATAGACTGGTTATGTTTTGAAACTTTTCTGGTAGTAGTGTTTTTCAAATTTAGACCTTCATCTGCTAAGAATGTTATCACACACTGAGGTTCCAGTGCTAGTTTCCGGTGGACAGCATCATGTATGTTATCTAATTAAAAACAAAGTTGATATAGCATTTATTTGAAATACATCATAAAGAAAACACGTTTCTTTCTCTGTCACTGTGTGCGGACAGCCTATACTACATTAAATCTAATTTTACCTGTTTTCTTCTAGGAATAGTTACTACTAGGGGGTTTAATAGCAGACACCTTCTCAATTATATCTTTTTTCCTTTTAAACTGGGCACCTAACCTTTCAGATTTCCTGCTGTAAGAATTCATTTCAGATGTGGCCGTGCAATGCAGTGCTGTAAATTCAGCCTTCTGGAAATATTAATGAACATTTATTTTCTAGGAGTTCCTGAAAACATTTATAACAGACCAGTTAGTTTAAGAATTTGAACAATTTTGCCAACTTGAGTGGTATTTGTATTATCAAAAAAATTACAAAATAATTTGTACTAGCAAATAATTGAAAATTGCCATTTTGAGTAATTTTCATAAATTCAAAAGTTTATGAAAGTGTTTCAGGACTATTTAATATTACTTAATTTCATTCTGTTCATTAAGGCATTTGATGCGGACAATGAATTTAATTAGTTCTCACTCACCCCACAGTCAGTCTGGAATCTCTTCATAGACTTCTCTGGATCAGCTCCAGCTTCACACAATACAAACAAAAGCAAAACACAGGCACAGCTGTGCACGTTGTTCCGTGGCTGGGCTAGGTCAGTTATCTTATTACAAGTAGGGGAGGGCTTGAACCAAAAGGCTAAATGCACCCATTAGGGAAAGTCTGGATCTGGACTCAGATCTGAACTTGTGGGATAAGCTGAACACTAATTGTTCTATAAATAATTAATATACTTAGCACTTTTCCATTGTATTTCCATAGCATCCCATAGGAACCATCTCTCCCCTCACGCATATACAACATGTGTATTCTTCTTTCATTAAGGATTCCCAAATCCAGTAATTAGAACAGTCAAATTTGGATCTGACTCATCAATGCCACTCCAGTTTATTTCAATGTAATTCCAGTGGCCTAGAGCACAAGGGTGAACATGGCCCAGAACTCATTTAACTATTATGTCAGGAGATGGTTTAATGGGAAAAAAGCAACTGAGACACTCTTTCTGGGATATGAAACCCACCAGGAAATAACCAGGATGTAGACATAACAGGACATGATTCTTTCTCCTAATTTATACATTACATTTATCATAATTCCAAAAAAACCTGTCTAAATGTATAAACAGAGTGTTCACTTTTGTCCTGCAACGTCAAGTCAAGTTGCAGTACAGATAAAACTACTGACTGGGTAGACACCAGCACATCAGACTGATAAACATGAAAATATTCTATTCTGCAACAGTATTGCCATGCCATGCTCCATGGCTATCAAAAATCCAGATGCAATACTATCACAGAAAAAAATGCTGTAGAGGGCTACTCGGAAAGCTGGGCTTTAGCCATATACCTCCAGTCAGGTGATTTCTCTTAGCCCTCTCTATAGCTAACAGCGAGAGAACTGCTGCTCCAGAAATGACCAGAAGCCAGAGCACCTACACTAACTTATGTGGGCATAGGTACCTCTGGATTTCTGTGTGGGTGAAGGGCTTCTTGTCCCCTTTAGCTATAGAGGGGGCTGTAACTGCAGAGGAAGACTAGCTAGCTAATGCTCCTTGCCTGTGACTGAGGAGTCTCATTGCTCATCCCCACACTGTTTCCATACTAAATGATTGCTTTGTTTAATAATTCCAGTATTTTCTTTTTACACTTCATGCATGAGAAAATCTGGTAATTCTCTTGTGGAATTTGGAGAGGGCTTTTAAAACTGTTGAACAATATTCAGTCCTTGCTCATGTCCTAGATTCTTTTTACAAGGGTGTAGCAGGATGCACGGCAAATCTGCAGTAAATCAAGTCTATCTTTTTTCAAGAGCAAAAGCTTGCTTTTTTGTCATTTTTATCTCAGCTGCTTAGATTATATGGGTCACAGTTCTTCCTCTTTTCCTACAACAAATAGGAACAGTTGGACATTGTAATCTTCTCTCCACACTTTTTGTGTGAGGTTTTCGTTATAGACCATAAGCATTTCCCTTAGCTGCAACCTGCCCTACTTTGTAAACATGGTTTGAAGAACCATAGGTAGGAAACAACCTCTTAAGGGCAAGTATTTGTTAGAATATTCTGAGAAACGTTCTAATAAACTATCTGTGCAAGACAACGTTTTGATGACTGTTATAGTAATCTGGCACTAGAAATAAATTAGATGCCCCGGCTGTCAACCATGATGGGTTCTTTTAAGAATCCACTAAAAATTATAGTACAATGATTAAATCCATCATATATAGTTGGGTGTAATTTACAGTGTAATGTGCTAAAATATAGCCACCCTAATAAAAAGCTATATAAATCACATCGAAAACAAACAACCATTTGCCAGGAAAAAAAGGAAAGACACGTCACCAACAAAAGAAGCCTTTCTTTTTTAGCCTTTCTCTCCTTTAGGGTCTAATCCTGCCTCTGTGAAATGCACTGCAAAAGTCTAATTCAACAATGGAAAATAAGAATCTTGAAAACTGACTTAGGGACTAAGGACTGACACCACTGAAAATAACGTAATTGTGTGGGGCTGATGCAGTAATCAGTCTAAAGCCTGCAGATTTGTGTAGCTATAGCACGCCAGCTCCTTTGGAAGGTGTATTCTGACAGGAAAGAGTTAACTTGAAGGATGCTCTGCTTTGTGCAAGAGCAAATTCTTTCCCTTCCAGTGGAATATGCCCTTTATTTCCCTTCTCGACTGCAGAATAATATAGGATCTGCCTTTTATTCCTCAAGACTGCACTTTAGTGTGGAAATGGCCACTTACTGCAAAGAGGAAGACAGCCACAGCCAGCTGTGGTGGCATCTGCAAAACATGGAGCTCAGTGGATGGTTCAATGGGATGAATGCTGCTGTTTCCCTGCCCTTCTGGCACAGCAACAAAAGGGCATTCCTCGCTTCTCACTGTTGAAAGGGCTCCTCAATGAATATCCTTTCTGCTTCCTGTTATACAACTTCAAATACGCTACAGTGACACTGTTATGTTGGACTCTACCCAACAGTCTCAGCTTTTCCTTCCCTCTCCAATTTTGTCATAAAACACAAGCATCAGGTAGACCAAAATGCATCTACATCCCATCTTTGATATTGGCCAATCACAGATGATTAAGAAGAGTACAAGAACCAGGGCAATTTCAGGGTGTTTCAGACCCCGGTATGTCCTCCCAGCTTCTTGCGACCAGCTGTTTATGATCTTTTCAGAAGAAGGTTACACATTAATTTCTTTCAGCCAGTAGTCAGTTAAATCAAGGAAACCAAGAAAAACCAAGAAAAAACAAACACCCAAATACAGGGCTGCAAATTTTGAAACAGGAGAAAATTACATTTCCTACCCAGAAGAACTGAGGGGATGGGATGGAACAAGCCATGCCAACCCTTGTGAGGGTTAAAACAGAAATGGAGAGGGGGAAGATGTCTGCTTCTAAAAACTGTTTGTTAACCTGAGCTTTTATCTCCTGCAAGGCTACAACAGTGATATTTATTAAAACTTAGCAAAAAGAATCACTGTTATTAATGTGTGAGGACAAATATAGTTGCACCTCTTTAACATGCTGGCATGGTGCTATTCATTTACAAGACAGCAGAATAGAGTGGTGATACATAAAGCTGAAATTCCAATTAGAAAGACATACCCTGATTTCTGAATACCCCTACAATGATTGAGACATTTATTTAAAATAAAACAGCCTGTCTCCAAGACAGGCAGAGATGTTTATTTTACAATCCCTATTTATAAGATGCTGCTTTTTATCTCCGATATAAAACACAGTGGGACTACTGTTGTTGATGTAACAGGAGGGTTGGCTTCTTTTTTACCGCGGTGAAACCCTTCCTATAAAGGAGAGTAGACATGACAATTTCATGACCATTGTGAAGTGGAATGGAAGAGTGAATGGTGAAAGAGGCATTACTTATTATTTTAATTGATGAGTTTTCCTGTAACACGTATCAGTGTAGGGTTGAGGATCTTGCCTGAGGAAACTGTAAGTTTGTCAGGAAACAGGAAAAGGGAAGCTGCTATATTGCTCCAGAGGAGCTCTTCTCCACCTCAGAGTAAAAGAAGTAGAAATTTTTTTCATTAGGCTGGTGCTGGAGGAGGAGGAAAGACGATCTATTTTCTTTTTAGAGGAGGAGTCCCTCTTGTTACTTGGTGGCAATAGGAGAGAGCACCATTGTCGAATTAATACATACTTAAGATATTTCATAATCCCACAAAAACATTAGAAACTCCTAACATTCTCCATTGGCATCTGCTTTGGGAGCTCAAAGAGCTGCTCAGACATTAGCTAATTACATTTGGCACAATCATCTCATCTTACATGCAGGCAGACACATTAGGTCACACGCCTGGCTGGTATAAAGTTTTGATTTTGGCAGCATGGCTCACATACTCCAGCTGAGGACAAGCCCCTTTGTTTCCATTTCTCATATGTAAGGAAAACTCACAAACTTGCATCTGCAGTTCCATATAGCGAGGAAGGACCAACATGAAGGTTTCACCTTGTGTAACCACAGTTCACTCAGGAGCTCCCAAGCTGCTAAATTAAGATTTCTTTTTGTTTGCATGTAATATCAGGTGTTACCACAGGGTAACACAAAAACACTGGCAATGAAACTTGATTCAGATCATGGTGAAACAATCCCAAAAGAACAGCAGAACTAGCGTTTCTTAAAACTTACGGAGGGCTGCAAGGAAGTTTAAAAAAAAAAAAAAATGGAAGAATGCATTGGAGTTGAGGTCTTGCAGGTCAGAATGAGACCTGATCCCACCCATCTGGCAGAAGTGCTGCCACTGATTTCACTAGGCACTAGATCAGTCCTACAGAGTTTTGGAGGAACATTTGCTACTTTTTGAAATGGAGGGAAAGAAAAGCATGGACAGGGGAAAATATGGCTTCACTACCTATACAAATGCTAGCTTATCACCAGCACTTACAGAATGAGAAAAGTGGGAGCACAACAGAACTTCAAGAGCTTACTTTTTTTCTGATAGCTGTAAGTCAAAGAAATCTGTGTTCTTGGCTCTTTTCCTTGAAAAATATTTATCTCTTCATAATGAGGAAGGGGAGAAAATAAGGCCATTAATCAATACCATATTACACATCAGTGGTCACTGTACTCACCTGGACCCTGAGCTGGCATTGTTTCCCCTTATTGTGGCTGAACGATCAACAGCATTGCTCCCCAGTGAGTCCTCTGGAAGCTTTGACAGGCAGGTAAGCAGCTCATTAAGATCATCAGCTTAGAAGGTCACTGGGTCACCGATTCCATTGCCCAGCAATTGTGACCCACCATGAAATACATGATTAAGCCCAGACAGGTTCACAAGGATCACGTATTTATCACTGTCTGTGAGTTCAGGGGTGTCATTCTACTGTCTTACCCAGCAGAGTAATGGCAAACATATGCTAAGGTCATTGGGGGAAAAACGTATCTTCAGGTGAAGACCTGGGAAATGCATCTAAGGATGCTTGGTTTTTCAATACTGATTTTAATAAGGCAAGAATTAATCCATAATCACAGGATAACTACAGAATAAACTCAATACAAAAATAAAACATCTGAATTACAGAAAAGAATTAATGCAAAAAAGAATTGTCTTAAAGCTTACAACTACCCTGTGCTTGGAATATTTTTTATAAAGGAGAGCTAAAATGAAGAGCTAACAGAGACAATGCTATTTAGATAAGGAAATCAGTATATCCGTACCGAGTAGATGCTTGTTAGAGTATAGATATTGTTAGAGGAATGTCTGAAGAAATGACCTGACCTGTGATTAGAAACTTAGTCTTCATCCTACATGGTTAGATGAGATTGAAATTTGACAGTGAGTCCAAGACACCATACAGGAAGGAGCAACAGTATTTAGTTTTTATTTTCTATGCCTGACTACGGCCAGCAGAGCACTGTAGGGGGACAAATTTCACTTGTGCACGAGTGGTCAGTGGGACTTCCTGGAGTTAACTCCCCTTGCTTGAGGCAGATCTCACCAGGCAGTAGTTTTCTGCTTGAAGACAGCTGTAGCTGGAAAACCATCTCATCTGGCCATTGGATTAAAAGGTGGAGGACTGTGCACTAAGGGGGGCTACTCTTGTCTGAAACCACTCGCTGAAATCCTCTTCTGGCATCTGCACAATACTTTCACGTACAAACTGAAACAGAAAAAGGTTCTTTCCTGAGCTTTTAATTTATGAGTAAGAGAGAGAGCGCATGTGGGAAAATTTGACCATTGTGACAACAGAACAAATGTAATGGCTTCTGCTAACTGTTAGTATAGCAGTTTATATCACCAAAACAATTTAATGCAACTTTAAGAACAGCTGGATATACTTTAAAATGAATTAAAGGGGAAACTCTGCAATCTTCACTGCAATTTATATCCTGAATCCTTCCAAGTCGAGTCTTTGCGTTTTAAACTTGCAGCTGTCTTCTACATGCCATTGCAGTACATACATTAAAGCAACTTGAAGTTAAATAAGAACTTCATCTGGAATCTCTGTCAGTATCAGGCAGGTCATATCCAGTGCTGCTCTTCCTGCTCCTAAAATGTGACAGTTTCCTTTATCTATTCCAGTCAGAAGGAGCACCAAGGTCCTCCTTCCTCTGTGGCTATTTTTGAAAGACGTGTAAATAAGTAGATAGGAGATTCAGCCATGCTCACATGTTTTCCTCTATTACTATTGCACTAATATGAGGGATCAAAACGTGAAAGGAACAGAATAGAAACAGCAAAGAAATAGATCTAAAACTAGCAAGCAACAGAGACTTACATATTGAACATTAAGGCAAGGCTGCCTCTCTGGTTAGTGACTATGCAAATTCAGGCACAAGACAAAATGGCTATTTTTATAAGACATCAGGAAAATACAGGTAGTCTGATCTTGACATGATGGGTGCTAAACCTTTGTCTTTGTAAGGCACGATAACACTCGATATATGTAAGATGCACAGTAACCTGCTGCCTCTCAGCTATTTCTGTTGGTCTTGTAGATTAGGGGAAATAACTGCGATGAGAACAAAAAACACAAGGTGGCATCATTGCCATTTTTTTTTTTTTAAGTTAGTTACCTGGTTAGACTACATAGCAGTATACATTCTAAACGTATTGTCTTCCCTTTCTCGTGTCCTTCCTCTTCTGCCAACTGTTTCTAGAACTCAAGGAGTTGAGCCCAACTTAAGATCTTGAGAAGCAGATTTTTTTTTTTTTTAATGTTGCTGAAGCAAAACAAAGATATCTGCAGAGTCCCTGGATCAGTGACATATTACTTGAATAGTTCATGGATATAACTACTGGGAATGACACATGCCTTTTCAGGGCACAACAAGTTAATGTTTCTCATCAAGTGTTCTAACAATTTCTGACAGATGTCACTTTCACTGTGGCAGTAAATAAATCAACAGTGACATAATAATAAAATTATATTGATTAATAATCCAATGCTTGTCATAAGGTCTTTCTTCTGAGGAGTTTAAAATGCTTTGTAGAAGGTGAATAGTAGCATCTTCATTTAGTGAGATCCTAAATTATTTCATCTGGTAACTTTCCACTGCATGAATTTCACCCATAGGTGCCTGCTCTCCCCACCCTCATCACACAGAGAATCAGGAACTGGTCTCATCTCACCTCGACAGCTGCAGCAATTTCTGGAGAACACAGCTCCCACACCTGTAGATCAGTCAGAGCCTTAAGAAAGGCATCTGGATGAATTTTCAAGTCAGGAGCCTTGCCATATTTTTCCAGTTTCTTTAAGATTTTCTGTACATAATGGTTACTTTTCACAGACTCTGGGAGTCTGGCAAGCAATACAGGAAACCTTTAAGAGAAAGAACAGGAGCAATAAAAGAGAAGCCCTGGGAACAAATGCATATCTGATTAATAACTCTGGGTTTGCCTGGCATTTCTGCCACTCCACCACCTCCATAGCTTCCACAGAAAAAATTGCTCTTCAGGGAATACAATACTCAGTGTAATTCTAAGTGAAAAATGGGAAAGAGCTTTACTTTATCGGACTTGTGCACCAATTCCCTTTGCAGGGCATTGAAATAGATGCTTCTTCATTGTTCATTTAAATTTTGGATGACAAACTTGGGTATGAAAGCAAATAACAAAATCCTAACAAATGTTTCCATTTTACTACAGATTTGTCCTCTTCATCTTTTCTCTATTTATTTTCTTTAGCCTGTACAGATTTTCCACTGCAATCAGTGCCTGATCTGACATACTTTCTGATTCTCTTCACTATCACTTTTCCCTGTGCTGTCATCACTCTCCTGTCTATATGCTGACATAAATCTCAATGGTGTAAGTGCACTGTAACTTGCAGGCTTACCATTTCACTCTGAATATGGAGAATCAGAAGGAGAATTAGATAAAACTCTTGTGAAAAGACTGCCCTTTTTTTTTTTTTTTTAAAATGTTCTGTGTAAATTTTGCAGTGCTGCTTTGACAGTCCTGGAGACTGATGTTCCAAACCTTTCTAGACTGTGAGTGATTGGGATGTGCTGGGGCTTTCATTGCAAAGGGCTGAGGATTTGGCAACACATCAGCAGGAAGTGCTGCCTCTCTCCAGTTTAGGATACACGTTACTGGGACAGCAGGAGAAGGGTGAGGAATTTCCTCCTTAAACCAGTGAAAAAGGAAACACGTAGGTTCTTGTCTTCAGTAGGACCAGTTCTACAGTAGTATCAGTAGTACACTGCTAGTATGGGTATGGCTGCATAGCCAACTCATTATCACTGGCTAGATTACCCAGGTTACCGTAACCATGTCACACACAGGTCTTTTATAAACCATCCATACATTAAGATATTTTGAGAAAGGAAGCTATGTTCAGTGTACTGTTATCACACTGTTCATATTTTATATTATTTTTGTTTTTTCTCACTTCATGAGAGATGACAACTAGACTGACAGCATACACTAGTAAAGTGTTCCTACTGTGATTCAGCTTTCTTGGCAAGGCAGTGTTTGTAAGTGTTGCATGGGAAAAACCAGCCCTATTGTAAATGAAACAAGTAGTATGGTGAAAGCAATTTCTCTGTCATGACTTTGTGTCTCCACCAGGGGGTTGACCAGCCTTGTCAGAGATTTCACTCCATACCCCTCATGGATATCGCTTGGCAGAACAGGCCTGGCAGAGAAAGCTATACCCATCTAACTGTGCTGGCGGAGTCAAAGCAAAACATCCTCGCGCTATGGAGGCACGATTTTCACATGAAAGAGCAGCGGACTTGTAGTACTGTTCTTGCATGGCGGAAAAAGTAAGAAGCCATATTGGTATAGTCTCCTTTATGCTCCTGGAGCTTTGTCCAAATTAAGGCTTCTTCTAGCGGAACTAGAAGTATAAAAGCAAAAACCACATCCACTCCAGTTTCTGGGCTTATTTACATGCCAGATCTTAAATTTGCAGGACAGCTGGAGCGTATACGTTTGACAATTAAAACCAGAGTTTTGCTAGATAGGCCAAGACTAGGTTTATTCATTAACGCATGACTGATTTGTTCCTGGACCACCTGCATTTTGAACCTGAGATTAGAAATGGCCTTTTTGTTATCTCAAATTATGAAGGACAGAAGGCTAAGAAAGCAAGGAGAGCAAAAGAGGGCAGGCTGACAAAAAAAGGTTCCATGCAGTTTGCATACTCCGTAATCCCATGCCCAAGGAGTTCTCATGGACAGGGCAGTAGGGAACATGCTGTGAGCTTGCTGAGGTATTCTGGTAGGATATTTCTGGTGTGTATCTGGAAGCTGATCACTGGATACAGCTTATATCCGTTCAAACATAAAACACTAGTAATCTGCAGAATCGCTGCAGAATTGCAGAATCAGGAAGCATTTAGGCGATTACTCTACTTGCCCTTTTAAGTTTTGCAGTATTAGGCACGTGCAGTTCACAAACATTAGCAGGGAAGTATTTTTCTTTTTAACATGTATGGACAGCTAGAGTCAAAGTCTCCTTTGCCATCAGTTTTAGTACTGTGAACGTTCAGTTCAGTAAGAAGTTGTGAATCTAACCCATGTACATTCATACAATATCTCTCATCTCCAGGGTACAGTGTGTTTTACATACTTCCTGGCAGAAGTCATCTCGTATAAAGCTGCATGCTGGGAAGGGTGTGCGAATACAAGGACTGAATGCTTTTTGTCCAATATCACTGGAAAGGAACTCTTACTTATACCCCTTCTTACCGTTTCCAATTAAACTATTTGCTGAGCAGGCTGAGATCTGCTCCTAGAGATCATATCTGTATTTTTGTTGCTAGCAGTTTGAAAAGCCTGCATTTCCAGCAACTGATTCAATGGTTTCTAGTGATACTTTGCTTTGAGAAGAAAGAAAAGAAAAAGAAAAGAAAAAAAGCTTTATTGTATTAAAGACAGAACCCTGGGACCCTGACCATCTCATTTGTACTGAGGGTTTCTGTGCCTCCTTACCAGTTTAGGCCATTTTCATCACATTCTCTTTCAGCTCTCATGCGCAGCTGTCTTATTCTTCCCATGTCTCTTCTAAAATACTTCAATTGTTTCAAAGCCTGGTATTTTTGACAACATCGCTCTTCCTGCCTCCTACAAAAAAACCCTTAAAAGTTAAAGCTGTGTTTTAAACATTACCATACTTCTGCAGAGTTAACTAGGAAGATACTGAGGAAGGCAGAAAACAATGAATGTGAAGAACACATTGCATGTTCAGTCTGTGTACACTAATAACAATTTTTGCTGTTGGAGTGTTCTGTACACATTCCTATTTCTACAAATGTATTAAAAAGTGTTCATGTTTTGTATCAACTCCAGGCTGTAGGTAAGAAAAACTTCAGAATCAAAACATTTAAACTGAAATTCAACCTCCAATTTCTATCAGGTATCCATCACTTAAAAGCAAACAGAATACTGCACAGTTATTTAGGGTAAAATATTTTTTAAAATACAACAGAAGAGAGGTGGAATAGAGTGACCTAGGCTAGAATTTCAACCCAGAGATTGGGCTCATGTATGCATTCCAACAAAAAGTACTACTGTGTTATAACAAAAATAAACATCTGCTTTTCTTTCCAATAAATTACTTAAACTATATTCTGCCAAACTGAGGTTGTTTCATCTCCAAATCAAACAGAATACACTTGTGTGGCTCTACGGAGAATGGTAAAATAACTGCATGTAGTAAGTTTCCATCTGACTTGTCCTTCCATACTGCAGGATGCTGGAATGATTAGTTCCTTATGCAGTCACAGCAGCTTCTGAGGGAAGAAAACAAGTACCCAGCTCCAGATAAGGAAAGCTCTGGGGACAAAAGAAAAGATCTAAGTACGAAATGGAACAGAAGAATAGAAAGAAGAAGGAAGTGAGAGGACAAAAGAAAACTGTGTCTTAACACCCTTCAGAACACCAACATAAAGAAGGTCTGATGCTTACAGAGACAAAAGAATTTGCACAAACATCAGAGATTAATATTTCTGGGTGAAAGGCTTTGGCTGGTCAACAAGGCAGAAATGTCACTGATCTGGAAAAGGCCTTGAGAAAGGACATTGCAACTGTTACTGTAAGGAAGAGTCGAAGTCATGCTGAAGAACAATACAGTGATCTCTGAACTGAAAACACAAGACAGCCATATAGATTGTATGTGACTGAATTTATCATTCTGCTTTTGGGTGAAAAGGACTACAATGTCCAAAGTAAATATATCCAATGTTTTTAGCAAAACTATTTCCAGAAAAGTCATTCAGAAATATCGCAAAACACTGCTGTAAATATTTAACCTGTAATGTATCTTTTTGTTCACAGAGTCATAAAACTTTCTATCATCATCCCTACATTCTTATTTTAATATCAATCTATATAAATGCACTTTTATAAGGCCTGAAGACAAGTCCTAAATCTGGTCAGAAGCAAGGTGTGTGGTGGTTTAAGAGTATACAGAAAACAGTCTCTTCCTACCTCTCAAGATGCTCTAGAGTATCATGTAAACAACAAGCTGCTTCTTCACGTACTGCTGTGAACTTTTGCCTCATATCGGCACATAAGCTAGATTTGCTTTTAATAAAAGAGCTGATATGGCAGCTGCAACTAAAACAACACAGAAAACTCGAATTAACATCTTGTGGTAACCATTTTGTGGTAAGCACCTGTGTTGCTCAGAACATACAGCAATGTGAGCCCGTGTAAATTTTGAGATCTCCTTATTCTCAGTAAAAATCCAAATTTACATTTTTTTAAATTCTTCAAATTTATGAAGGAATGTAATGAATAAAAAAATTGTAAATTATATTAAATTTGGATTTGTACCGTCTTTCATTCCAATCACATCCTTCCAGGAAAGCGCCTTCACATTGCATCGAAATGCACTAAATATGCTGCAAGGTTTTGCTGGCCTGCTCTGGTCTCATGTAATAAAATGCTCTCTGACATTTGCATGCCAAATGCTTTCCACACATAGAGCTGAGTTTATACAGCATATAATGTGCTTCAAAAACAGATTTGTACCCTTACCTCTGCCTTCTGGGCCTCTGCTTCCTTAGTATTATATGCTCTTGGTCCTTAATGAATGGCATGTTTACTCTGTAACTCTTCTGAGCCACAGACGACAAACTGTAAGACACAACAAGGTTTAAAATAGCATACAGTATGCCTTCCCCAGACTGTGAAAAATTCTACAGGTGCTGATAAAACATTCTTAATATTATAGACTTGCTGGAGCTATCCAGGTACAAAATTTATTTCTTGGCCTCAACTCAAGGGAAAAAAATGCTTCAGCAAAGTCTAATTGTAAGAATGGTTTGTCACGTTGATGTTATAGCTGTGGAAACTACCACAGAACTGAGTAATGAGGGAACACATCTAATACAAGCTTAGCTGGAAATGTTAGAGAGACAGCTGAAAAATGCAATGGTAGAAACAGAAACAATTCTACAGGAATAAGATAGAACATTGCTTTTTCTACAAAGCTGCTGGAGCATAAGGTCTCTCCTGTTTGCAAAGGCCAGATTCATGGGGTATTTTCCAGAAAGTACATACTGCTTGCACAGCAGTAAAATGGGCTATTCTGCCACCCATGCCAAAAGATGTAAATGTTATCTGAATTCACTGAATGCTGAATTCAGTTGGGGGCGGGGGGAGGGGAGAGAAAGAAAAAAAAAAGCATAAGCTCTGTCCTAATAAGTTGCTTCTCCTAGTCATTCAGAAACTCATCAGGTAACATACCGCTGCAGTCCAGTCTTCTTGACCATATCTTCTTGTTTATGGACATCTTTTGACACATCTTCATCTGTTATCTGGATGACTTTCTGCAGGGCTGATAAGAAAATTCTGTAAAAACATGCCAACTCAGTAATGCATTCCTCTCTTCCTTACAGAGATGATGCCATACGTGCTGGCCTGAATGAGACATCCTAAAGAAACCTGCTATTTAGTGTTTCTAAAAATTAAAGTTCCTTCAAAAAAAGCAGCTTACTAAAGAGGTTTCAAGGTAGGTACCCAAATATGAATGCACCCAATTCGTTAATCACTTTTGAAAACATAAGCTTTGTTCATTCAGCTGTGAAAAGAAACCCATTAAGTAGAAGATACTCAATGTTTTTTACATTAGATGCTTACAAAAAGAGCATATTAGAAAAACAGGTAGATTTGAACAAACTATGCAGAAAGTCTATTTTCAATGCCTGTATTGTGCTGTTAGCGTTCTGCTGGCACAACTGTCAGTATTCTGAATTTCAAAGTCTACTGCATCACTTTGCCATTCTTCTTTTAAACATCACATGCACTTCAATACATTAACATCAACAGGTATCTAATTACCTCTCTGTGTCTCCTTATCAACATCCACTAAAACTTAAGACATGTCCCTCAAGTAGCCCTTCATTGGCTATAGTTTCCAGATTATTCACCTTTGAGCAAATCTCTCTCACTAATAACGCTCTTTACTCTCTTTCTGCCTTCTGCTGTAATGTGAATGCTTATATTCTCCTCTCTCTTGAACACCTGGAAAGCCAGTTCAACTCATAGTTTTCCTTCAAACTGACATCTTAGTTTTTCTTCCCACTGCTGTTTCATTCCTGCTTTGATGCCAAACCCCTGGAGAGACACTGAGATGGCCATCTTCTCTGTATTATTACCTTCAATCACTCATGCAGTAAAACAGCTGGCACACTTGTCATTAAAAATCCCAACATTAGCTGCCAAATTCTAAGTCATCCTCTGAGGTGCTCAATATGTCCTACATGGTAATAAGTGATATTTTACTGAGCACTCAACACCTTGAAGTTGTAATCCCCAAATTCAAAAGGTCCTTTTCCTACATTTCTGTGAAGCACCACATATAGTATAATAGAAAATGACTGCTGAAGGTTGACTGTGTTAAATAGCAGGACAAATTATTTCTACTTGTTAGAAGTAGAGAATACTATACTGTGATACATTATATGTACCTTACATTATAAATGTAAGACATGGATGGAACAAGTTGCTGGGCACCAGCTAATAGGATAAAACTTTAAGGACCATGCTGATAATGAAGATCCTCTATTAGCTGTGACCAGGTGAGTTTCAAGAGGGCCAAGGTCCCAGTCAGAAACTCCTAAGTTCTAGCACTGACTGGTTCTAATGATGGCTTCATGGTGACCCTTACTAGTCTCAAACTGTAAGCCTGTAAGATGCTGGCTATGCCACTGGACCTTCTAGAGCTCTAGAGCTGAGAAGCAGTTTGAATACAAAGGCTGACCCCAGGGTCTGGAACCTGACATCACCAAGGGCAGGGAGCCTCTGCTCAAACTGAGCTAAGGCTGCACACGTCTGCTCTTGGCATGCAGTGTCAGAACCCTTCTAAGAAGAATTCAGTCCTTTCTATTTATGGTTACTTGGGCAGATTGAGTAGCTGGATATCTGAAACCCATCTGCTCTACAGATGATGGTACTTTGAGAGAAGAGGGCTATACTAAGCAGTGGCTGCCTTTGACGTTTTCTCCAAGATCAGTTGAGTTGTCTAAAGCCAGTCCTGAAAGCAGTCCTGTTGGCAGATTTTGGAGGGAGATGACAGGAAGCCAACCAGGGATAATACCACAAAGATATAGCTCCTTTTGGCTGATCAACAGGAACAGAGGGCACAACATCCCTCTACCCTCCATTTTGTAGTATTAGAACCTGTTCCAATTGTCCATCTTGAGAAACCGGGAAAACAAATACTCAAGCTTGTCCATATTAATAATATTTTTGAAATATTAACCTCCATAGCTGTGAGCTAGTCAGACATTAATTAGAAAAGAGAAAAATAGCAAAGAATGTAGTAATTTCCCCTGACCTGATTTTTATGCCTTAGTTAATCATCTGTGAAATGGGGTACTAATATTTACCTGTTTTGCAGGGATCTAACAATGATAAATCAATTGAAAAGATATTGATCAATCCCAAAGAAAAGCCCCAAATTAAGGTATAAGTTTTATAATGAAGATCCTTTGCATAACTATTTATACCTCCTCTTTTAAAAGTATGTTTTTGACTGAGAATTCAAAGCTAAACTGCTGGCCAGAAATCTTTGGGGATAAAATCCAGTTAGTGTTTACTCTCTCAGATACAGGTCTCACATTTTACTTCTCGGTGTGAAGAAAAGGTGTGTCATTTGAACTGATCTGCATACACACATTCTTCATTACACAGTAACCATGAAAAATTAGGCTTACATTTGGTACGTTTAGATTGTATAGTCTCTGTCTGCACAAAAAGAGATTCCTTTTTTTTTTTTTAATGTGGTGAAGGAAGCAAGCTTAGAACATTAATCTGCTTTGTAAAACCTTTGACTGATTGGGGGGGACTGAATGATCAATGAGGCTGCTTCAGCAGTGACCTGTTGTTATACCACAGCTGCAAGGACTGCAGCTTCCCCATTTACCTTTGTCAACGTGATGTGACATTTAAACTTTTGGACTAGTACAGGTCATCACTCAGCCAACAGCACTGAAAAATCAAATTTGTATAAGCAGACATTCTACAGCAGCAGTCCCCAAACAACAGCATCTAAACTACAGTTGAGCAAAAGGCTTTATATTGAGTTATGAATTCTTTCCTTAAAAGAAATCTTTTTGTAAGAGTCACACACAGCTGTATCTACTGATTAGCTGCCTACTACAGAATCTTTTTCCCATTTTTGAAATATATATGTGCGTGTGTGTGTGCGCACGTGTGGGTTAGGGTTGTGCATGCTCTCAAAATTATGTCTGTATGAGTTACATGAAGCTTTGTGAATTGGTTTATAAGGCTACAGGGCAGCTGTACTTGTAAGCCATTCCTGATTTGGCCATGAAGTGTCCTATAATCTGAATCCTGGATTAAACATGATTCTAGCAGCTTCAGAATTCACTGCAGAATCCAACCTTTTCTACAAAGCTGCCCTGCAGAAACTAATTTCCTCTATTTTTTAGACCTAGGAACATAATCCTTGAGAGGACCAGACTGGGAACTCAGGCCAGTCCCCTGAAATCACAGGCAATCATGTGACAGATGTTGTTCCAAAGGCTACACTAAACATCCTTCCCATACATCACACATACCACAAGATATTTCTCTACGTCCCACAGTAAACAGAGGCTCCCAGCTGTTACAGCTCTCAAGATATTTTCAAATCTCATCTCACACACAAACCAATTGTTCACCTACATCTATAAACGAATTTCTTGAAATTATAGCTTTGAATTCTCCACTCCTCCCATTCATGTCGGAGGAAGGCCACTCATCTGTGCTCGGTGCCACAGACAGCAGCAGCTGCATAGGTAGTATACGGTATTAGTGCAAGCTCCCTGATATATCCACCCGGCTCCTGGCAGTCTGAACCTAAAGGTCTTTCAGACCAAGAATGTGACTATTCCTCTACATTTAAGAGCAATTAATTGTTTTTTCTTCTGTTCATTTAAATTGCTTTTGGACTTGAATATACTCCCAGTGATATATTGTAGCAATGAATTCCTAAGTTTAATCATGCATTGCATGAAAACACTTCCCATTGCTTTAAATTTTCTGCCAGATAATTTAATTTGGTGTGCCATAAGTCTGGTGTCAAGGGAACTTGTGAATAACCACCCTCTAATCACTCTTTTCCATGCACTTCATGATGTTAGAGACTTCTCATAACCTTGCATTCAGCCATTTCTTTTCTGCACTGAAAAGCCCTAGCCTATTTCACTGGTTCTCATCTGGAAGCTATTCTGTATCTCTAACATACCTCCCACTTTTGTTCCATCAAACTTTACTACTGCTGATACCAGCCTATCTGAATTGGAAGGACAGGAATTGAAGAAGCACACACTAAACATTTGTATTTTTGCGTAACATGTTTTCTGCTTTGTCTTCCACTTCATTCTTATGGTGGTTCTTGCCTTTTTGATAGCTACTGAACATTCACAGATCTATCCCAAATGACTTCAAGAACTCCTTCCTGAGTGGTAATTTAGGTTCTAGCAGAGCATGATGTCAGCCTAATAATGATAATATAAATATCAATTACAAGGTAATTAGCAGTACTAAATGCTAATGTGCTTTTCTGGTCCAGCTTTACCTAGAAGGAAGGGAAAAGACTTAAGATTACGTAGCTTTGTACTGAAACACATTGCAGAGCTAACAAGCTATTCTGTCAGGTCTATCAAGCGCGGCTAGTCACCGATGGACAAGTAGGAGGAATACAGAGTAAGAAACCCCTAAGTTAAACAGAACCCCCTAAGTTAGACAGATACATATTCAGTGGACCAGTTGGTTATGGCAGAGAACAGTTTCACTGTTCTCACCACCTGTTGGACCTTATAGAAGTGGATGACAGTCTGATTATACAATTGCTGTAACTGAATATTAATTAAAACTCTTACTTAATATTCACATGGGATTACATTGCCTTCAAAACAATTTGCTACCAGGGAGGGCACAAATAGACTTGCACACAGTTCCATATATCTGAAGATAAATACACTGCTACATCTAGCAGCATCTTTGACGCAGGTTCTCCCTAGTAACACTGAAAGCAAATCCATTTGATAGTGGAAGGCAAGAAAAGTAACTTACAGGGGAGAAGAGGTTGTTCTTTAGCTTGTGCTGACTCACTCATAACATCAGATGAAGCTACATTAATCTTGATGTTGTCTTCAGAGCAAAGTACAGTGGAAATTTCGCTGCCATGAGGCGTTTGAACACAGGGAGATGACTGACTGCTAAGCTGAGAGATACCTGGAGTAGAAGTCTTGTTTATCTTCCTGCTAAGTGGACTGCATCGTGCTTTCCAGGTGTGTTTCTGTACATAGAAGAAAAAATGAATAGAAAGGAGGGGTTTTCTATAGCAATTTGACAACAAAGAATCATATTTCTGTAACTAATTCCAATATTAGTTCCTTCTGGTCCTCCTGTAACCTCATAGATTTTTCTCCATTGACTTCAAACAAGCTAGTGACTTCTTGTGTAGAACTGCCTTATTTTGTTATCTTTCTTCAGTACTCCTCTGCTATAGCATGAATGCCAACAGATTAAGCTCATTTGTAAACGAGTAACACTGCAGCTGCAGAGGGGGTTGGTAATAGAGCAACCTTCTCATGTTCAGGGAAGAAGAGGTCAAAGTGGTTTGTTACATGTTCAGGTCTCCTCCCAACACCCAATAACCTGGCAAATGAATTTCCTGTGTCAGGAATGCAAACATGAAGTCTGAAAGCAGACTTAATTCTGCAGGCTTGATAATCAGAACAATATGTATTCTAAAGCAAGTGCCCCTGAAGGAACCCAATATTTCCACTAGAAGTTTCATATCAGATATGAAAAGCAGTCTGCAAGCAATATTAGCATAAATGACAGAAAGGAAGTTGTCATTAATTCAAGGAGGAAAAAAAGAAAAGTCTCAGCAGTATAACTGCTAAAAGACACATCAGGACTGACATGCACTTTGGTTTCTCCTGCTCATGTTCATTTGGATCTGACTTCAGAGAACTGGTAAGACTGTGGAAAAATTAGAAAGGCTCATGTTTAGACACAACTCTGTTGTTTATGTGACTTGCTGACTTTCCCTCTCTGTTTGCTAACACCAGGAAGAATATTTGCATAAAAACTTCTTAAAGTTTCACAACTTTTGCTGCTTATTCCCCAACAGAAGTAGTAATCTTTTATTGAATCATTTTCATTATTATGTCATGAGGGTGCGAGCTGCAGGTGTTGACAAATAACAAGACCAAATAGCCTGCATGTAACAACAGCTCATATTTCTAAGAGTGCCTCACCTGGGGTTCCAAAAGCACTTCACAAAACTTGTTTAAATTAGCCTTGTAGGGGGCAAAGCAAGGAACTAAAAGCTTAAGCAAACTGCTGAAGATCAAAATGTAAGATGGGCTACAGAGTGAGAAACTCACTGGTTCTTCATTGAGTTCTCCTAATTATACTACTAAGCATCACTCATTTCCCCTTCATTTTCCTCCAGTCACTTCAGGAGTTTCAAAAAGAAAAGTCTTTCTGTGGTTTCAGAAAGATAGTACAACAGTTACCAAGTGTTACAGATAATTTTCTAGTGTTTGATTTCCTCTCAGGTATTAACTTTATTTTTCTTTTAAAAGGCTTTCATCTGAATTGCTGGTTTTCTCCTTTCCTTGGCTTTGCTTTGAATGGGCAAGTGAATCCTGCTTTCTTTAAAGGCCTCAACACTGGGAATTTGTTTCCAAATTTAGCTTTAAACTCTGTGTAAAAAGAAAAAAACCAAGCAAATCGTGACCAGAATTTACTAGAATAAGGCCTCCAAGACACGATGGGAAAAGACCAATTTGAGTGAACAAGTACTGCTACATGACTCTGGGCCATAAGAAGGGGGCAAATGCAAACAAGAGGCCAGTTATGTTTTAGCTGAATGTTGAATTCTTCCCACATCAGCACTTATCACGAAGACCAAGCCACAGTTTCAATCAGATACATACTGCTCCTCCTATTACCTAGTTATTAAATCGTTATTCTTCAAAACCTAGAGAGACAAGTACTCTGCAGTCACAAAATCCAGAGCATAAAATGTGGTATCAGGGAGTTCAATTAAGCAACAGAACAAATGGCTGAAAAGTTGGATTAGGTCCCACAGAAGAAATTAACCATGAAGTTACCTTTGTGTTTGTAATAAAGAGCTCCCACATATGTGTTGCTAACTTTTCCTCTTCAATTTCTTTTACTGTTTTTTTACACCCACCAGGGTCCCTAAGTGAAAACAGTTTAATTAGTTTTCCATTTTGAGTGTCTTGCTTTTATTATAAGTTATTTTAAGAAATGTGATAAATGGAGAGGAAATGGTGGCTGACCACTACTATGATGTATATCTTTGCTTATAAGAAATAGAAAGACAATGCAAGGTGTAAGCCATGAGTACGTTATAGTCACAAGTGAAGAACCACCTAAAGATAGCACAGTCATTCTGCAAACTATCATGAACGTACTGGGCCAGATTATGCTCTCAACTTCCTCTGTGCAAGTACTGAAGAATTTTGTCCAATATAGCAAGATTTCATGGGTACAAATGACAGCAGGTTCATACAAATTTGATTTTTCAGTGCTGTTGGCTGAGTGATGACCTGTACTAGTCCAAAAGTTTAAACGTCACATCACGTTGACAAAGGTAAATGGGGAAGCTGCAGTCCTTGCAGCTGTGGTATAACAACAGGTCACTGCTGAAGCAGCCTCATTGATCATTCAGTCCCCCCCAATCAGTCAAAGGTTTTACAAAGCAGATTAATGTTCTAAGCTTGCTTCCTTCACCACATTAAAAAAAAAAAAGGAATTTCTTTTTGTGCAGACAGAGACTATACAATCTAAACGTACCAAATGTAAGCCTAATTTTTCATGGTTACTGTGTAATGAAGAATGTGTGTATGCAGATCAGTTCAAGTGCATTGAGGGAGAGGAGTGGTGGTTCGAGACAATAACAGAGAGCAGAAGGAAGCATGCAACAAGAAATTGCACTACTTCAGAACCTGGAAATTGATCCAGAGCCTTATGCATTTATACTCTGCAGTCAGGCTGTATCTCACGGTCTCCTGTGATACTTGCTGACAAACTTTCTTTTATCCCGTATGTAAAGGAGTGAAAACCCCATCCATAATACATTCTGGACTGATTCTCCCCTCCAATTTATCAGGCTAATACTGCTACTCTGCCACCTCTGTTACACATAGGCACAGCCTGTCTTGACTGAGAATATACAGAGAAAACAGAACAGCTTTGAAGAGCTCTGCCCTGCAAATCAGAGCATAAACTGTTCACTGTTTTGCCAAACACTCATGAATAATTTAAATACGTGTTATGTCAACATGATAATATTGAGTAAAAATGTTGGAAACTTAAATTAATATTTACTTTTAACAGTATAAAAGTTCAGAAGCAATGCATCTTCTACAAGTACCCATACTGTCATACATAATTCATAGACTAAAACCAGCTACTAAATATCACTTAATAGCCGGCTTTGTTCCGTAATTATGATGTATATGGAGGGTTATCTCCATGAATTCAACAGAAATTCCAAGGGAAGGCTATGGAAGTATACATACATATATTACTACATGTACTTAATTTGCATAATTATTAACCAAAAGAGAAAAAGGAAAGAAAACACAACTAAATTTGGCTGGGATAGCTCAGTATTTTCTCTTAGTTTTGCAATTTGCAATAATAGGGGACCATGCTGTGCTACCGACTTGACTGTACAACTCCCTGCTGACTGCACAGGGGCAAAGTTGATGCAAAATTTGTTTATGTTACATGGCACAGAATTAATAACACTTCACTCACATAGTTATTACTTGAAAGAAGAGAAACAACAACATATAAAGGACAAAAGATCCCAAACTCCTCATTCCATCTACTATCATGCATTATGCACATACTTTGGATTCCAGCAAGTTAATATGGAGTGCATCAAACTGTTGGATTCAAGAGTCAAAGCTTCCAAAAGCCAGTGTATGGCACACAGCTGTCGGAAAAGATGTTCACTGCAAAGAGGAGACACAAATGTGTTGTACTATAGAGCGAGTGAAACAGTCAAACTGGCATCATGTTGGCTGAAATAGATACCTCCAAGCATTTCCATAGCAGATGGGTTTTTTCATTCTCCCAGTGAATTCTAGACACCTCTCAAGGTTTTTGTAATGTTAATACATAACTTAGAATCCTGAAAGCATATTTTTGATGTGAAATTTTCAATGGACTTATCTTGGTGATGTGCCCAGTGCTTTCATACCTATGAGGATTCCAGCATTTATACCTTTATGGTATGGATTCTTACGGATTTTGGATTCTACAGTAGCTTCTAAGTTTTGCATGTAAGAAAAAGCAGTGTGTGAGTTTAAAATGCTGGACCCATCTTTCTCTGAACTGAGATTATCTTTAACATTTTAGCTTATTCCACATACAAATGTAAATATATATAAAATACACATACTGTCTTCTCCCTCTCTCTGTCATAGGCCTACTTTTGTTTAACTAGGCAAATTAAATTTTAATTTTGATAGCCTTTCCTTAAAATGAGCCTTCTCTTGAAAGCTATACCACATAAGCAAATTTTATGCAACTTAGAATTTGCCAAGTCAAGATCAACAAGGCAAATTATGTGTGTCTGGGTACAGGCACACATACAGAGTTTTCAGTAACTCATTAGGATTCAATAATTTAAAGTTTGAATTTTACAGTTGCTATTAGTAAAGACAGACTACTTCACCATAAACTCCTGAAATTTTCAGGATACATGTTTACCAGTTGACCAGCAGCTCTAGGTATATGTGTTATGGGTCTGTGTTGCTGTGAATTTTGCTTATGTCCTACCAAGGAGGGCAGGACATGAATCTGCACTCAAACATACCTTTTTGCCCCAGGGGGGCTTGGAATCAAGACACTGGTATGAACAGGAGCGAAAGACCGTAAGGTCATCTTTTTTTTCTTCTTCCCTGCCTTCCTCAAGTGGTTGCCTTCTGTTAGAGAGCAACTGTGGGAAAGGGAAAAGACCAAAGTTAAAAACGGAGTATGTGAAATGAAGACATTGCCAATAGAACTGTTTACTGTGTTCATGTTACCACACTCTCTCTTCTTCTCCTTACATTAAAAAAATACTTAGGTGTATTTCTAAATTGTTAATTACTGCATTTATTATAATTTATTACTATTACAAACCTGATATGTTTAACAGGATATATAATTATTATTTATGCTTACAGTACTTTATAAATACAGTATTATTAGTATTAACATATTTATACTACTACTTATTAGCAACTAAGCATTTATGTGAAATCAATTTTGGGGGCAGATGAAAAAAGGTGACTGATTTGTTTGAGAAAAGATGCTGAGATACTGCTTACATTCCATTATATTTGTTTTCTGTTGGTATCATGCCAATGGCATCAGTCGGATTATACACAGAAGGCCAAAGTTTCAAGATGCGCCTGTAAAATTCTGTTCAATTTTTCCTGAGTTAACATATTGTGTGCACAGAAAACAATAAAGATTAAGTTAAAAAGATTCACCCCAATGAAAGAGTCTTGAGTACTGGCCAAACCAATGTAGCAGAAAACTGAGCTCTTTACAGGCTGTGGGCATTGTTTCTTCACTGCCACAAGTCTGTTTGGCCACTTACACGTGTACAAAGTATTTATAAAATGCTACCAAGCAAGAAAAGGAAATGTTTACAGCTGTTTTTCCCAAATGTAAATAACTACCTGCACCTGGTGTTAGACAATGGAGATTCAAGCTTAATAAGCACAGTGAAATATTCTAGCCTTCACATATCAATAGTATAGAGAAGATAGGAGGTCCACACAGGAAATATAACATGAACTATTGTATGCTGGCTCATAAATTAATATAAAACTGCAATGATACTGGCTGTAAAAAAAAAACCAGCTGAGAGGTTAACCGAGATCTGAGTGGTGGGTGAGTCTTAAAGTTATATGCAGATTTCTTTAGCAGAGACTTCCTAGATGAATGAATGAATGATTCTGGATTAACATTTCCATTCTAGATCTGAAGGAGTTTGGGGATGCCAGCTTACTATTGCCTGCTATAAACTAGCAAATAGTTGGAACAAGGGTTGAGGAGTGTGTGCCCCAAGCATGCCATTGATACCAATTTTCTAAAGCAAAGCAGCAACTGTAAATAGTACATACAACACTGGCATAGGCATTGCAGCACTCTATTTAAATAGAGATCAACATGTCTATTTTCTTCAGCTAATTAAGAAATTAATATACTTACATATTGTTTTGTCTAGCAAAGGAGATATCTAACAAAGGTATAAGCTGGCAGGTGTTCCTGCTGTCCCAAAAGAAGTTTCTTACACAAAACCTCAAGAAGTGGTCTTCTTCATTCAGATAATCTTAGATAAATTATAACTGTAAATTTGTACTTATTAGGGACGATTAGACACATGAATTCCACAGACTTTGTTGTTCAAAACAACATGTCTGTCTTGTGCTTCCTCAAATCACACTTTCAATTTTCTCTTCTCTGTAGTCCTAATGAACAACAGAATGCCGGAATAGACAGTGGGACCATTGCATACACATTGAAGTGTTTGTCAGAGTCTGTATTCCTGCTAAGGAGGGATAACTAAAAGTTACTTCTAATTTGTTTAATCTTATGATGAGAAGCTGTTACCAAGTTTAGGGTATTGATACATTGAAAATAGTTGATAACACAATTAAATGCTACAACTTATATAACAGTAGTAAAAAAGTCCCAGAAGAGGCTTACTATTTGCTGTTGTCTTACAGGGAAAAAGAGGAAGGGGGGTGGGAAAGGCCTACATCTATCACTGGGATCTGTGCATACAAAACCATGCCAACAGTTTCAGCTGCTGTGAAAGACTGAAGCCAGATATCATCTGTTAAAAGGACACTTTGTGCCCCAGCAGGTTAACGCTGCTTCAGAGCTTTCCTTATTCCATGAAGTTCCCAATTTTTGAAGTCAGCACTGTGAAAGCTAGGAGTGAAGTAAGTCTCCACAACAGATAATGATCTGTATTTTGATTATAGGCTTTTTTCCCCTGTGCTTTTAAGCTGTTTACCACTGCAGACAAGCACATGTGTAACAGCACACAACTGGAACTAACGCATGCTGGCAGGGTTCCTGCACGTGTGTAGATCGCATGGGACAGTCTGAATGAGTAAGGTACACCTGTCATAGCCACGCATTTCTCGTTTCACACATATTTCATTGTGTATTCCTGTCCCACCCAACACATCCTGGAGTTGAGAAAATTCTCCATAAGACTCCATACTTTGGATATCTGATCATAAGTCTAATGATTTCCCTCTCAGAAATGTTGGCAGATGTTAGAGGTCTTTCCTCTAAAAATGAAGTTAAACTCTTAATTAATGTTAGTTTTAAGCAACACACTGAAAATATTAAAGGATATCAGATTTACACTAGGAACTTCTGCTAGTCCAGACTTTTAGGTTAGTTGTAAGATATTTTTAAATAAATTTTTACAACTGGCAAAAACCCTGGTGCACATGTAGGATTAAAGTGGCTTTGCCAGTATTCACCCACAAGCCTGGTACACTCTGCACCAGTAAAAGCTTTTTTACTGCTAGGAGAAGCCATACCTAAATTAAGATGGTTTTGCCTATACAGGTATGCCTTCATAAAGGAAAGAGGAACGTTAAATCTTTTTAGGTCAGCCTTGCTGAAGAAAGAAGCCTTTCCTTACAGAAGAAAATAAATGACTTTATTATTGTGACCATTTAGATTATTGAAGGCAATGGCATTTTGCATATGTGTAATAAACTATTTGTCTACAATAAATGTGGATTGCCTGAGTTATGGTTACATAGAACACTTACATATCAAAAAGAATAATAAGCACAGAGTTTACAAAAAGCTTTCAGGGAGGTTCTTATGTATTAATTTTTTTAATTACATAATCTTTTTTACCTAAAATGTTCATGTGGCCTTCATTAACCTAGGATCAAAGTGCTTCATAGTGCTATTTAAATAATACAGCTGTAGGCGACTTGTTTAAGGAGAAAGTTTTAGATAATGCAGACATTAGAGGCTAAGATTCCAAAATACTTTGACTAACACCCTGCACCTTTTCTCCTTCCATAACACTATCTCTCAGTAATACTCTACGTTTTTCCCACCTTTTCTAGCTATTCAGTTAGTGACCATTTAGAATGCTGGATATTAAATATTACTCTAGTAAATACAATACTTTTCTGTTCAGAATCTCTCAGCCTGTCTGTGCTACTTGTTTGCTTTTTGGTCTGGGTTTCATACTAGCAGGAAAGATTTTATTTCTTATTTTTTAATAATGATTATATAGTGTTGTCCTACTTCATGACTAGGGCATGACTGCATCTCAGATGACTCTGAAGACCAAGTTTTCCAAGCTGAGAGTTAGTTCATGGAAGAAAGGTGAATAAGAGGAAGCTGGTACCTGGGAGTGACAAAAGCTGCAGCAAACTGATGAGAAAAGACTGTTAAAGATGGATGAGCTTTTGATGCAATAAGGTTCCAAAGGTATGTAACCTCTAGAAGAGCTACTCTGTCCTGCTGAGCAAGTATTTAATCATCTCATCACCTAGTGAGGGATGACAAATGGAAGACAACTACAGCGTTACAACAGGCATTAGAGGTGCACTTGAAAATATCAGCAGGAGCCAAAGGATTGAAGACTAGCTAATGATCAAATAGAGAGAAAACCTGAAGAAGGCAGTAAGTAATAGGTCTGAACTAGTGAAGAAACCCACTCTGCAAACTAAGCCACTTATTCCGCTGACTGCAATTCTTTTTTATTCTTAATGCTGTGGTCCCATTGTGGGAATAAAAGCATGGCACAAACTCACCAGGCCTCCTCCTTTTCTCATCAGAGAATCAGTTCTGAGTTGGCTGTGAAACCTCTCCTGAGTTCACTAACCTTCTGCCTTCTAAACTTTCTGCTTTTTAAACAGCACCTCAAATTTTTTTTTTCCATGCTTGCTAAGTTTACAGCTGCTCACTTACCCAGATTTTAAGCATTTTCTCTTTCTAGTTCACACAAGTAGTAATATTCTGCCTCAATACCAAGTAATGACAGAAACTGGAAATTATTGCTTTTTAAAACCACTGCCCTCAGACCACCAAAAGCCCTCTGAGTTGACTTACGTGTTTATTTCTTCCTCTGACTCCTCCGCATCAGAGTATTTGGGTGACTGGAACTCAGTTCTCCATCTTGTGCCCTGAATCTGCTGGGCTGCTTTCAGTGTGTTCTTCCTCTCCAGTGATTCTTGGTGAAGTATATGAAAGTATTCTCCACCTCGCTTCACAGAATTGATGTGATGCCTGCCAAACATCATCACAAGTTGGTCAGTGTACTAAAGACACGCTATCAAATTGTTTAATTTCTCTGTTGCCCACCAACTTAATTTTTAACAGAGATTTTACATTCTTCTATATTGAAGAGTTCAGCATTAGTATTTCCTTCTGCAATATGGTAACAAAGGACAACAATTCCCCAACATGAACTAGGAATCTTTCACTTATCTCTTTCAGCACCGCACAGGTTAACGATGGGCTGTCTTGAACTCAGCAGCACTTTGTTCGCTATTTGATTTAAAAAAATCCTTGCCTAATTCTAATTTATAGCAGCCAATTGACCACTGGGCCCCTCGCTGTCTTAACTCAGTTGTCACAGCTTGACAGGCACTGCCCTGAAGCTACCTGTTAGCTGCTAAATTCTACTTGCTGTCAGAAGGCTGCACTGTTAGTAACAGGGAAAGTGCCAGTGAAGCCTGTGAGTGAGCTGAAGACAACAGACAGGGTATTACTGCAAGGGAAGAAAATAAAGAAGGAACCATAATGCACTTCCTTGTAGGACGACAACAGAGTTGGTTTTTTTTACAAAAAAAAAAAAAAAAGAAAAAAAAAGAAAAAAAGAAAAGAAAAGGTGAGCTAGGGCAGTGAAAGGGATACAACACACAATTACTCTACAGCCTTTGAATAAAGTGTTAGCAAGAATGTAGCAGCTGATCCAAGTCAGATGAGCACACTACCAAGGCACAGAACACATCCCTTTAAGTTAATGTGTTGCTGACTTTTGAATCAAGCGTCATCAGGCTGTATTGATGCTTTCAAATACAATCTAGGCTTGAAGGCTGAGCCTCATTTGGTTTACTGACAAGTAATACCTCCCTTTTCTCACCAGACACGTATTAAAGCACCTGAAGGTCATATAGGGTGCAAATTTCAGGCAATGAATTCACTCATTCTCAAGGGGAACAGTTTACTCCCTCCTTGCTTCCCATGATGGAAAATCACTTGCACAATTTAATGGCTTTGGGATTGGGTTTTTGGTTTTGTTGACATTATTTTTTAAGTCCAGCAACTATAAATACAAACCTGAAAACATTTCCTGTTCAGGTAGGTTACCTTCCTGCTAGATCTTTCTATACTAACTTTGGAAAAAGGAAAAAAAGAAAGATAAGAAAATAAGATGTCCCTGATAAGAAACACTGAATGCTTTAGAAAAATATAAGGATTTCAGAATCGTGTCAGACTGGCTTAATATTTTTCATAAGAACCCACTATTTTGCATAACAGACTTCTCTTGGAATACTAGATAAGTTTTAATGGCCTCAAATTCTTGCTGTATGCCCTTTTCCAGTAGTTTTTTTTCTCTCTCTCTCCTTTCCGCCAACTTCAACATACTTGTACATAGAAATATTTTTCCCCTTCATAGTGCTGCTTCTACATTTCTGCATGCACTAACTTAAGTATTCCTTCTTAAAGATCAAAACCCCTGCTGTAGCTGTGTATTATAATGCCACAAAGAGTGAACAATGAGATTATTACATGAATCAAAGACAAGTGACACTAACAGCCATAGCCAGTATTACTGGAGAAGGATGCATAAATGGCAAGTACACTCAGTACCTTTTTTTTTTAAGGTTTATCTAATACAGAAGCTTTAATGTACCAAAATCAATGATCACTCCCATATACCAATAGGAACGTGAAACATCATGTGCACTCGTGAATGAGCATTTTTAGTCCATGATTTCCTTGAAGTCCCAGGTGTTACAAAAAGTAGCTCTACAGTCTCCAAGTATGGAAAAAGAAAAAAAATAGAATTAAAAGAAATGCAGTATATATAAGAGCTGTAATAACTACCTGATTTAAACAAAAAAATCCTCTCGTAATGCCATGGAATTATTTCTGGGATATTTATAAATGACCCTAAAGGGTCATGGACTCCTGTCAGGAAAACAGTAAAATAAATCCAAACTTAAAACACAGAGGTGACCAACGTACTTTTCTACGCTATAGATTTACAGTATATTGCTGGAATAGGACATCAAATATTTCTCCATTTAAATGCTGGCATTGCAATACCCTGTTCATACAATAACTTAATAAATGTAGCTGGGCTGCCTATTTGACAAGTAGATGACCATTGTTCATTAAAATGCAATTGTAATTGAGATGAAATTTGGAATACATTTATTAAAGTAATTGAGCTTCAGTCAACTGTAGTCACAACACAGGTATTCAACTGCTGTTCAGACAAAAGGATTTGTCTTATTTTTCCAAGTTAATATCTTTATCAGCATGAAAATTAAGAGAGTTTTCTGAGCAGTAATAATGTACCATAGAATACTTGGAGTTTTCTCTACAGGAATACATTATTACAGATAAGGGTCAATGACATGCACAAAGGGGTGACCCAGTAGTGTACTACACATACAGAAGACTGGTTGCAAGAATATTTTCAGTGCTTGGTGTAACTATGTGCTTATTAAATTACTCTTGAAATCCTTTAGGGACTCAAGGTCATCAGTTAATTGTAATACTTTCACTGCTAAGAATTGGGATCCTTGGTGCCTTTCTTTGAGTAAGAAATGACTCACAAAAAATAAAAGAAAATCATAAACTTGTCTCAATTATAATTTAGGTGCTAGAAAAACATTAAGCAGCTACAATAATAATGCCAGAAACCTTTCCATCAGGGTAAAGCTAGATATTTACCATGTTTTTTTTAACATTATGTTTAAATATTCCTTGTTTAAGTACACTGGGTCATCTTCACTAGATTCAAAGGAATCAGAGTAAGGATGTATTTGTCCCAGAAATCAAATTTTACAGTTAACAACCTCAGATCTACCACATATGCAAACAAATTCAGTGGGAGATGGTTTACTAAAGGAATGACATGCACTCCTGAACACGATGCCAAATCCTTGCTCAGGCAAGCTAGTACAACTCCAGCCTGAGCAGTATTGCTGGAGAGATGGGCAGAAGGCTGTACACCCATGTGGCTGTCCCTCTAGTAAGCAACTGTGTTCTGTGCAGCTGGTGGTGTTACCGGGGTGCTTCAGTCTCATTAACTCTTCCTGCTAAACTCCCTCTGCCCCATCCCGAGGTGCAAAGAAGTTGCAGTCTATTTATACCAGCTTGATTCTCCCTCTTTAAGGCCAAACACTGTATTATGGTCATGGTAAACAAGTATTGTGAGCTGTAAGTAAAATAACCACGTATCTATCAAACAATTTAGCTACATACATATTTCTCTAATCATGGAAATTGTTAGCCACTGTTTCATAAAATGGGTTATTCCATTTTCTTATCTTAATGGATACAGCCTTTATATCAATAAAGCTAATGACAGAACATCTCCTGCTCCAGACGCTATGCAGAAAGAATTCAACCTTTCCCAGAGGCTTGTAGCCAATTGTAAATATAAACTAAACCAATGTGGCATTGCTCTGAAAGCCACTGAGAGCACAGGCTTTCTAAATGCCATTTCCTATATTTTCATAAAAGCATTTCAATCTGCATCTGCAGCACTCCGTACTAGACCAGCGAAAGCTCCTCTTTGGGCACAAGGCCAGACCCTGCTGAGGGCATTGCAAGGAGAATATCAGCTGGGCACTGCCTAACTTGTTACACTAGTGACAAACTGAATATTGAGCTAAAGCTTCCCAGGTGAAAAGCAAGTGCAATTTTATGCACACTGCCACTTAAAAGCATTATTAAAAGTAAATATTTTCTATAGTAGAAAAAGTAATACAACAACATTTTTGTATAAAACAGAAAGCACAGGAGGTAATAACTTTGAAACTACACTAAATAGAGCTAAACCATATTCTGAACATTACAGACTAAAAATGTGGATTAAAAACCCAATATAATTCTTCTAAATGAACACTTAGCATTATTTGCAGCCACGTCATCATGAGCTGTGATCCCATCACAAATCTCAAGTGAGGCTGATGAGTATTTCGATCCTGAAGAATTCAAACAAATATCCACTGAAGGAAGCGGTAAGAGCAGGAAGCTTGCTTCATTTGGATTAAACTTGAAGTCTATGCCCTTACCTAGTTTTAGAGGGCACTGTGGTACTGGAGGGTCTGTCTTTTTGAACATATAATAAAATGGAAGTGCTGACAACCTGAAGTTATTAAGGATCCTATGTTAAACTCTGCAGGAGCACAAGCATTAACGCTGCATTAACGCTGCAGTTAACACTGAAATAATCAGATTTCAACTGATTGTTACTGTCCTCACTGCTGTTTCCGTTGGAACAGGACACTTTTTTTTAATCATTCCAGTCCCCCAAAATACTATGTTGTGTGTATGTGCATTAACACACATCAGATTCCATTTGAGCTGTCACTGCATTCTAACAGCTGAAGTAATTCTTACATGCCTCTTAACTTTCTGACAAGGTGCTGTAACAGTTAAATAGCTAATAATTGTGAAACAACAGGAAATGCCAAGGTAAAAAAAAAATCCACATGCACAAAAGTGCTTTTCTTATTTACAAACCACACACAGAACCATAGGAAAGCAAGCTCTGCATTTCTTATAAATTGTGAACATTCATACTGATTTATACCAGTGGAGAATCTGTTTCTATTCTCTTATCAGTAAATACTGGAGCCGCTGACCATTTCACTCAGCATTGTACATCTACACCAGTATGTCCCAAATTTATTTACGTTAAGATTGCTTCACACCTTTCCTGAGTGATGTAAGGCAGTCTCACTGTAAATGAGAATTAGTGCATTGTTCACTTAAAATATACTCAGTGAGTTGTCACAGGGTGCATATACTACCTGCCTTCTGAAACTACCAAAAGCCATGGAGCTAAGTTTACGTGGTGGTGAGCCTGAGCTAGCAAATCCTACTATTGAGCTCTGTATTTGGGTCATATCCTGAAAGCTTAGCATGTGGACAGAAGAAGCTTGCAACTATTCACAAGTAATGTGCAGATACTAATGTAAATTAACTAGGAACTCTGGTTTGGTAGTGTTTACAGCCAAGTTAGAGATGCAAACATATACACACAAGGCAATGGAGAAGCAGGAACATACTGGCTACAACTCCTATTTAATGGCTGAGTAATTACACAGTAAGAACCAAATGGGTAAATGTGCATACATGTAATCATCTTAAATTCAGTGAAGACCAGATGATAATGACATTAAAATCTATTACATGTAGTTATTAACCCACAGAAACTCAGACATATGTGATCATTTACCATAATGAACCATTAACCATTCTGGCAAGGAACTAAAGTCGTACCATACCAACATCTGTCTTGACTAGTTGAAGACATACAAACAACCTGTAATATCCACATTATTTCAGATGTGGATTCCCACTTTATTCTCCTGCAGATGAGTAAAATATTCTGTACCTAAGTGTTTCTGTTTAAAAAACAAAACCAGGATCTGCATAACGGGAAAGATGCATATTATCACATGAAAATCTGACCATGAAATAAGTCAAGAAACAAGAAATGTTAAAATAAAACATGAGTAAATTTGTGGTATGTTCACAGAAGGTTGTGCAGCAGGGAATAAGGATCTTCAATAGTCAAAACAACACCCCACGCTATTATAAACGATGTCACCAGGTGAATGTATTAATGTATTACTGCATATTTAAAGATGTCTCAGAGTAGTTTTCAATTAACTACAAAGACATTAAAATATTAAAGGTGCTGCTTCCATTGTGAAGTGAGGCAGAACCTCTACTTTGAAAATGAGGAGACGTTCTCTAACACTGAGAAACACAAACATATTTGGCTACCTGGAGACTGGCTTATTTTTAGTTGGGTATGTGTTCTTCTTAACCTAAAGAATGGAGGGCAACAATTTCTCTTTTAAGAAGGGCCAGACCACAAGAACATGCACACACACACCCCCCTCCGCTTCTGCCATGCTGTAACTGCCGTTCCCGTTGATCTTCATATAAAGGTTTTCTTTGTGGTCGGCACATTTAGGTTTCCAGCTCTTGGTGTCTCTGGAGAAGTAGATAATCAAAGGTGAGTGGGGGAAGTACTTCCAGAGCAGCACAGAGAAGACAGCTTTGTACTGATGAAGGGCAGAAAAATAGATCTGTGAATTTCAAGGCTTTGCTTTAAATTCTTCTCCAAAAAGCTGTGGGGAAACTATTATTAAAACTTCAAAAGAAAAAAGTAATCTGGAGATTTCTGGGCTTTCCACTTTCTTGCTGTAAGAATGTACAATAATAACTTTATGTTCATAGTACCAATAAAAACTCACTACTTGTTAAGTGGAACTTCACTGAGGTCCCTGATCCTCTATGAGGAAATACTGCTGGTTCAAGATTTTCATGTGAAAGTAGAAACCACTCCACACGATCTACTGTCTTGCCTTACCACATAAAAGGTATTTACAGAGCAATGACAGTTTACTACTAAATAATGGAAAACCCATTTTAAGTGTTAGCTTTGTTCAAACATTCAGTGACAATGTGTCGTTTTGTATCATAATACATGGGATTAGACTGTTGTGTTTAGACAGACAGTAAAAATCTAATAAGCACTGAACTATTTCCACATAGAAAATTTCAAACATTAACAAACATTTTTTTTGCACAAAAGGAAAGGAGATTGAGACTCAAACGAACAGCCTGGAAAGGCAGAAATATTGATGGGAATAGCAGTCTTTCCAGTGATTGATGATAGAGATAATGATTCATACAGCTATACACTTAAATGGGTGTCTTTGCCCATGACTGCTGTCTAATTAATGTGAGCCATCATTCATGTGAAAGAAAATTTTTGCTTCTGGAAAAAAGAAAAGAGATGCAAACTGCCAGCAGTAACAGTCCTAGAAACATGCCAATTAGAGTGATTTCTGCCAAGCAGCAAAAGGGCACAAAACACCGGTTTCCAAGCAACTGACATTATGAAGTATTAAAAACATTGGAAACTAATACTGGCAGATAAACATTTCACCTTCTCAGTTAGTACTGCCTCACTCTCTTCTTCGATTCTTAACTCTACATTGCCTCTCCTTCCTGCTTTTACAGACTCCACTGTATCTTCCAATAAATCATATGCATTAAGGAATACCAACGTCAATCTCTAAACACTAACATCTTTTTGTCTGCATATATTAGAATAGGATCGGTATAGATTCACAGGTAAGGACAAACAAGGTCATAACCAAAACTCCAAAAATAACACATCTCTTGACATTTAAAATTTTCCAGTAGTAGCTGCCATTTCAATCACAAAACTTAAACAGTTTTGTATTAAAGTCGGTTACACAGCCACTAACAGGAAAAGCAGTAGGAGAAACTACTCTTCGGGTAACAGTCAGTCTAACTGTTGTTGCAGGCATAAAGAATGCATGAGTAGAGGCTGAGCTTTCTGCATGCAGAGTGACTTTTAGAGATTTGCCTTCAGGAAGCTTGAACCATTTTAAAGAGCCACCCAGTTTCTAATTTAAAGCATTAAAAGCAGCCGGTTGAATACTGTTAAGCTGCCAGCCGTTTGACATTTAGTTTTCTTTAACTAGCACAGGACAGTGAAACATGAATGGAGGCCATTTTCTTCAAACTATGGGAAATGGAATACAGGGGTTTAGCACAGCATTTTTGCAAGTAGAGGTTTGACTGCCTCATGGAATGGCAGGGACACTTCCCCTTTGAGCTTGCAGCTCAAAGCTGTGGATTCCTAGACATCATTGGCTAAGGATGACACAACTTGTCATTTTTACATGGGCACCGCTGCTTAGATGACTGTCACTGCACAGTTTCCAGTTTCTATCACCTTTCCTACCTCTTTTTTACACAAAAAGTATTTTCAGCTAGTCTCATTTGAAGCGATATGCTTATTTTTAAGCACTCTTTTTTGTGGCAAAGTTTAACAACAGGAGTATTTCCAGTACACTTGCATGGTCTTGGTGGGCTGAGTTAGTCTACAGAAGTGATTTATGGCAACCTGCTTTTATTATGGATTAACAACTTACAAGCTTCCAATGCTTTGGTAACCTCTTTTGCTGTGTAACTGTTCCTACATCCTTCTACAATTTATTATAGACTTCTATTTTCTTGGTTTTCATACAATACATCCTCATGCAACTGTGGATTAGTTAACAGTATTTCTGGATCCCATTTACAGATGTCATTGGAACAAAGCAATAAGAAAGGATCTCCCTCACAGCTGATTGTCATTTCAAAGGGGCTCTGCTCCTTGAGTTTACTTAGGTTTAGTAAGAATAGCAATAGAAATGAAAACATAATTCTTAGCTCAAAGGTAAAGATACCTGAATGTTCAAGGACAAAGATAGTGTCTTTTCTGCCATACTCTATTCCACCCCCTGAATCTGACATTGGGAAGTACTTAGTCCAGTAAGTCAGAGCTACTTTGTGTCTGCATGGGCTATCTCCACTGGAAGTAAGATGTATTGATCTACAAAGGAAGAGGAATGATCATTATCTACAGATTTCCCAAATGGTTTTCCATGTTGCACTGCACAAAGATAAGCAAATTCCTTCCTATATTTTAATGTTGTGTTTAGGTAAAAAGGTAGCTGAGAGCTGACAGGCATCTCCATAAAGTGACTGGGTACAACTCGTCAGCAGGGAAGAGCTGGTATGACTTTCTAGTTGAGACTAGTGACTGTTAGTTTTGAAAGATGAGTAGTTTGAGCTACCTCTGCGTTCTGTCATCATCCTCTTTTATGTCATCATGAGGACTCAAGAAATCATAAGAGAATATTACTAAGAGAAGGTATGAGGTCATAATTATAAGGTTTATCTTCAGATTAATTATGCTTTTAATGTGTAAGGTAGAATATTAAAGCTTTATGAATGCAGCTAAGTCTGCTCCAGTAATGACTCTTCGAACATTTTTGAGATAATTTTAAAATTCATACTGCTGTGCCATGTCACTGTGATCATTAAAAAACTTCCTCACAGTTTGTTCCATTATACTCTCATGAAAACAAGCTGCAAGATCACAGGCACTACTTCCTGTGAATATGTATCAATTAACATCCAGTTAAGACAACTGCTGGGTGTTCCTTTCGATCAGTAGAAGAAAAAGCAGCAAAAAACAAATCCACAAAGGTCATTTGTATTCACTCACACCCTGTTGTATGTATTAGCCTGCTGCTCTGCTAGCCTGACTGCTTTAATTGAAATTAGAAGTTGCTGCCCTGGAGAAGAAAACTGCAGTTTTCATCCTTCTGTCTCGCATTTTCCACTCTGTTTCTTTTTTTCTAAAATAGCTCCTTTTCTATGGTCTGGAGTTGTTACCAAGAAGCATTGCTGTCTTGTCTTTTGGTCCAAACTAGCAGTGCAGTCATTCTCACTTCAAATTATCTTTCCCCACAACTTCACATCTCAGTATATGATTAAAAAGTCTGTGGGTTTGTTTTCTTTGCTCTTCTTACTGTTCTTTTTTCTACATGCAGCTTTAGTCAAAGTAACATTGTGCAAACACTCAAGATTAATGGCTAGCACATTTTCATTGTTAAAAGGTCATACAACGTCACTTGAAGAATTTCCAAGTTTACACAACACAATAAAAATTAAAAACAAAGAAACAAACAGTTAATGTATACCCTTGATTTCCAGGTATTAAGTCTGTTGGATATTTTTCTGCATACTGGGTTATTTGGCTACTGTACATTTCAGAAAGCATTAGAGAAAGTGAGTTCCTATTTCAAAAAACCTGTTTCCCTGACTTTTCTCAAGCAAATTTCTCCATGGCCATTATAGCTTATATCATACTTCACTTCTTAAATAGTATAAAATATGTGGGATTCATGCTTTAATTGCCACAGTAAACAGAACAAATTATGTTAGGTGTGTTACAGGATCACTACTGGGATTACAATGTGAAGGATGTATGGTATTACCCAATATGACAGGCAAACTTCACTTGAGCATTTATTCAGACAACAGTGCTTTCCTGAAACCAGTATTAAAGTGACCATTGCCTACACAAGAGCAAAAAGGCACATTTCTCCCGAGTGTACTAAGCAGCTTTGACTAGGCCCTGACCAGGCTAAACTTCTGATCTTCAAAAAGCAAATATGTGTAAATATGTAATTTACTGTTCAATAAATGTAAAAAGTAAATACACATTTACTCGTGCAGTAGCACAAGATTAAAGTCTTCCCTTTCTTCATCTTCCATCTGTTTCAATTGCCATGGAGAACTTGTGGTCAGGAATATTTCCACCCAGGCATTTGAAATCACATGAAGCCAGTTCTGAATGCAACTGTGAATTAAGTTTATGGAACTAGAAGAATATGGCAGAGTTGGAGATGCTTTAACAGGTAGGTATTTTCTTACTTATCAGCACCTCAAACTCTGCTTGGGATATTAATGTGGAGTTGGGTTCTCTCCATCTTCCGCATCAGCAGTAAAAAGGATTCTGCAAGCCAGATTAGATATTTGAGAGCAATTGCACAACATCACAATCCTCTGCGGGTGTGGTACAGGTACAACTGATCAAGACATAACAGACAATTATGCTCATAATGTACATAAATAAATATAATCTTGTTTGTCCCTTTAGCTGTATTGGCTTCTGGAGGTGAGAAGGGATAAAAGACTAAAATCTGGGTTTTAATCACTCAGAGAAAAGATGTGACATCAAAGCACATTAGGATCAAATCCATTCACATCATTAAAATTCCACATTTCACGTAATTTTGCAGATTGCATTACCATTAAAAATTCAGTGGAAGGCAAATCTGCATTTATCATAATGTGGTGCAGGAAACAGAAGTGTCTTCAGTTAAAAGTAGGGTAGACTAAACGCTTCATCTGTTAGAGGAAACAACTGCGCTCAGAGTAATGGGCTGGATCTCTTAAGAAGTCTTTCCCTGGAGCTTCTAATTTAGTAGGCCAATTTTGAAAATAAAAATAAAAATCAGAGAAACAGAGGCATCACTGAAGTCTAGAAGATTAAGTAAGGCATTTACTAGCCGTGACACCCAAATTCCGATTGTAGCTGTTCCAGTGATAATTAATCTTACATCCCCAATTTGACTTTCATAATTTACCTATGAGAGTAATAATATTTATCCACCTAATACCTAGCAGTGCTGTAGAGATGATTAAGACAATGCTTGCATGTACTTGAGTGCTATGCATTGTAAGATTTATCAAACTAACATCCCTAAAAGCAAAAAATGGTTGTAATAAGATTAAAAATTTTAAAAATAATTTAAATGAAAATGGTAAGAAAAAATATGCCCTATATGTTAAAAAAATTTGCTTTCAGTAACAAAAGCAATCCTTATTCACACTCTGCCATCCATGGCAAATTAAAAGCTATACATTTATGCAGTGAGTTTAGTTCAGGTACATTGCCTAGTTTCCAATCCCAATTTACAAGTTACTTGACAGAGCTGCAGAGGGGTCAAGTGATTTGCATGAAGGTACATAAAGAGTTAGTTGCTCAGCCAAGAGTTAGGATCAGTATCTTGACACACACACACACTCTCCCCATTTCTGACCTCCCCATATAGGACTCAACACAATACTGTAATACTCAGAAACAGGGAGAAGAAAAAACAGACTGTGTAGAGAGGCAATCTACTTTTTTCCCTTCTTCTGGCATGGACAAATCATGCCGAGCTTCAGTTTGTATCACTGCTATCCTACATGGCACTGTTTAGCACATGAAAAAAGCTAACTTTGAAAAGCATGGCTTTTCATGCCACTGAATCCTTCATATTTAGTCCCTCACACAAAGGGCCCAAAATCACCGCCTTCTGCGAAAGCAGTCCTGTATCATGTTACTCACTATAACCTTAAAGATGATCTAGATTTCTATAAAATCAAATTTTATTTCATAGGTTTCAACAATTGCAGGATTAGAAACTCACTCTTAATCTACTGAATGGGAGAGAATTTCAATGCTGTGGAAAAGCTCAGCTGACCCTAAATATTTCTAGGTTGGCCAAGGTACACAAAAATGCTGCAGAGCTCCTAATGGCATTTCAAAAGCGTGTTTCCCAGTGAGTATCAAATCAAGATACTCCCCTCATGTTAACCTACTAACAAAATGACACTTCCTTTGTTCAAACTGTAAATTGTAATGAAATGAGTGGTCCAGCTTGTTTCATCCAAATGTCTACAAATAGATTTGTTAATATTTAAAAAATAAAAAATCAAGCCTTTTAGTACCAATGGTGATTGTAATTTTCATCACACAGAACACTTGCAAGTATTTTTTGTCCTACTCATTTGAAAATAAAGAAAAGGCAACTAAAAGCAAGCTCCAAGCACCTGCAATTCATATATCAAGAAGTAAACTGATCTTTGGCAGGTTATGATCAAAAGAACTTGACCTCAAGGAGACAATGCCATTGAAACTAAGCAATGAACAATGAACGCAGGCAGTCAAACATAACTAACAGTGCACTTATGGCAAAAACAAGTCATGCTTTACTAAAACAGCTTATCCAACCTTCAGAGTACATGACATTTATTATTTTGTTTACAGATTATTACTATTTTCAGCCAAGTTTATCAAGTGAAAATTCACTAAAAGGGAATTAACAGAGTAAGTGAATAATAAAAATAATTGGGGGCAGAGAAGGATAAAAGGGAAGAATGTGAAATTTAATGTTGTCACAAGCAACTAGTACAACATTTAGAAATTGTTCTGATGTAAAAAGTTTGGACTATTTATAAATACTACATTATCGCAAAAGTTCTGATTCCTCTACAGTAGTACGTGCAAAGAAGATACTTTTCTCTTACTTACTTGATTTTTACGCACTTAACCTCAGTCAAACAATGCAAGAGTCTAATTTGTCTTCAACATATTAATGCTGATACAATACCATGTGTTCTCGACTGCCATATTTGCTTAGATTTAACTTAATAACTAAGTTTTTATATAGATGTCTGTCTTACTGCTGCTTGCTTTAATTCAACTATTTTTATCTAGTGAATGCTCTTCAAAGACTTAAAGTCTAGGAATCTTGTAAACACTTGTGTGATCTGTACCCTGCTGGGGCTGGCAGTGGTAATTTGTCAGTTTTATTTGCAGCAGGTTGTAACTAAACCATGCCAGATATAATCTCTTCGTACCACTGCTTGCTGTTTCAGCTGCAAACACGGATCTTGTTTCTTAGGGTAACACTCACATCAAGAAAGCTAGGAGGTGCCAGGAAATTTAGAAAACCCTAGAGCTACCTACTGCAAAGCTTATTATGCAGTTAGCAACTGTTTAAGCTAATACTGAGCAAATAGAGTGAACAATCTCTGTAGGCAAGTTTGGAGTTCAATCAGAATGTGTCATTGCAACAGAAAAGCATATTGAAGCCTTAATCTTGTCAACTTAAGCACCACCTGCAGTGAAACATGGGTGACAACACAGCCTAAGTACATTTAAAAGTATGAGTGCCTAAAACAGAGTACTCTTTGCTAAAGCTTAATTCCCAATAGAGCTCCCTGTTTTTTGTTTTGTTTGGTGTTTTGGTTTGGTTTTGGGGTTTTTTGGGGTTTTGTTTCTTGTTTTTTTTTTTGTTTTGTTTTTTTTTTTTTTAAATGAGACCATAAGAACAGCCCTGCTGGGACAGAAGTTTATTGTGTCTCATGGCAACAGAAGACACCTTCCAGGAAAAGCAGGCACACCCATAAAACAAGTAATGCTTGCTGTCCAAACCCAGCTGGCTAAAAGGTATATAGGCTCCCAAATCCATGTGCTGTTATAACAGCTCACTATCCATCAGTTAAGGGACGTGAAAATCTATTCCTTCCATATCAGCATCTTCCTGAGACTCAAGTTGGTATATTCCAAATGAGGTCTTGCAGGTATTTCTATAATAGTGGTAGATATTTTCACTACGATTTTCCATCATATAATGGACATTATATGTCCTAACATTGCTCATTTTTGACTACTTTATTGGCTACTTAATCTTGGCACAACACCATGTCATGCAAAATTCTGCAAAGGAGTAACAAGCACCTTTATAAAGAACACTAAAACAATATAGTATCGATATAGAGAGCTATCAAACAATCATTCCTCATACAGCATTGGCAACATTTTGAGCATACATAAAGCCTACAAAGGAAGAATTATAAACCATCTTTTCTAAGCTTTTAGTACAGTTGATTATTTCACCTCTAACCCAACTGCTGCCACTCCAGAACCAGAGATTCCTTTCGTCTTGACTGGCCCATCTCTGTGTGCTCTGGATTCCCTTACCTTGAGTGAGCTAGAGCCTTACGAAGACTCCTCAGCTCCTTTCCTGGTTCTCTAGATGGGGAAAGCCTCTTCACTGGTTCCAGTGGATCAGACTGGAAGTGATCAAAATGAAAATAAATATTATGGTATTAATTAAGAGCTTAGCATAGAGAAGGTATGTACAGTCTCAGGGTTCAGTTTTAATCACGAAATATCTTCCGAGTTGGTCATCATCTAGGACAGCACTGCATCATTTCACAAGCATGTAAACAAGCCTTATGTAATACTGCTGTGCATGCCCATGTGTACATGTGTTCCAACAGCTTTTTATCTTACTGCTTGACTTGAAGTTTGACAGAGATCTTACATGCAGATAAGCACCCATGAGCTTCATTAAACTATGAGACAGAAAGAACAGATTGTTCAACGACCTAGACTTAAGGAATGACTGCTGTGAGTGCCTATGCATTAACTACAAAAAGGACGTATCGGAGAGAAATCTTTTAGAAGTCCTAACCCAGAAAAATTTTCAGACTCAAAACAAGGAGATTGACATTTGTGAAAAACCAAAACAATAGGAAAAGGTCCACAGACATAGCTGGTTTTGGAGCACAAAACATAATGTCTTTATTATTTTCTTTCTCTCTTTTACTTTTTAAGAATGTACAAGCCAGCTCAGCAATTTTACATATGGGAATTAAAATCACCTACTTAGTACATTGTTCAAATGCCTCCAACATTTTTTCTTCTGAGCAGCTATGGAACTAAAATACATGGGAGATGAAAGCTTGTACTTGTTGAACTAGCCCTGGCTTAGAAGTACCCTTGGGGTTTCCAGAGAACAGCTGCATCAGTTTCATAGAATTATGATTGCATGCAGTGCATATGCAGTGTTTTTGCATGTGTTAGGTAATAAAATATACAGCTGAGGCAGTGCTTAATGTGCAAAAAGTGCATGGCTAAATCGCTATTCATTGGGAGGCATAATGCTGGTGTGCAGAGACTGAGGTGCAACCTAAGGTATTCTTTGAGGCAGTTCTGTGCATTCCTGGTAAAGGAAATAAAGGACACCCTTTATTATACACCTGAGAAAGTATGCAATGGGATATTGCAGATCTCCAAATAATGTGTTCAGTTTTGGGCCCCTCAGTACAAGAAGGACATTGAGGTGCTGGAGCGTGTCCAGAGAAGGGCAATGAAGCTGGTGAAGGGTCTGGAGAACAAGTCTGATGGGGAGCGGCTGAGGGAGCTGGGGGTGTTTAGCCTGGAGAAGAGGAGGCTGAGGGGAGACCTTATCGCTCTCTGCAACCACCTGAAAGGAGGTTGTAGTGAGGTGGGGGTTGGTCTCTTCTCCCAAGTTACTTGTGATAGGACAAGAGGAAATGGCCTCAAGTTGCACTAGGGAAAGTTTAGATTGGATATTAGGTATAATGTTGTTACTGCAAGAGTGGTCAGGCATCAGAACAGGCTGCCCAGAGAGGTGGTGGAGTCACCATCCCTGGAGGTGTTCAGAAAACATGCAGACATGGCACCTGGGGACATGGTTTAGGAGGCCTGGGGGTGTTGGGTTGGTGGCTGGACTTGATGATCTTAGAGGTCTTTTCCAACCATAATGATTCTACGATCTCAATTGGATCTGTAGAGAAAATGCTCACCTACTCAAGAGAGACCGCAACTCTTATTTCAAATCTTTATGCACATCTGAGTACCGGTTTTGATTGCTGAAACAATTGGTGCTCTGTACGGACAACAGCTTCTATGATATGATTGAGCTGCATACTTGTCATGGTTTTAGCTGGGATAGTTGATTTTTCTTCACTGTAGCTAGTATAGTGCTGTGTTTTAGACTTGTAAATAATGTTGATAACACCCTGGTGTTTTAGTTGTTGCTGGGTAGTGTTTACACTAGTCAAGGACTTTCCAGCTTCCCATGTTCTGCCAGGTGCACAAGAAGCCGGGAGGGGAGGGGATACAACCAGGAGAGCTGATTCGAATTGGCCAAAGGGTATTCCATATCATGTGACGTCATGCCCAGTATATTAACTGGGGGAAATTGGCTGGGGGAGGCAGCGATCGCGGCTCGGGGACCGGCAGCGTCGGTCGGCGGGTGGTGAGCGGTTGCAGCACTTGTTGTTTAGTTTTGGGTTTTTTTTGGTTTTTTTTTTTTTTTTTTTCCTCTTATTCCAGTGTTTCATCTCTCTCTCGCTCATTATTTTCCTTTTTCATTATATTAGTATTATTGCTGTTTTATTCTAATTATTAAACTGTTCTTATCTCAACCCACGAGTTTTCTTACTTTGGCCCTTCCGATTCTCTCCCCCATCCCACAAGGGTGGGGGAGTGAGCGAGCGGCTGTGTGGTGCTTAGTTGCTGACCGGGGCTAAACCACAACAATACTTCACCCTTTCTTAGTACGTTTTTAACTTTTAGAAAACATGCTAGAAAGTGCAGACAAAGGAAAATCTCATCTTATTAATGAGGATTAGAGATAAAAATAATAATTGTAAATGAGAACTGAAGAGAGAAAAAACAGTAAATAAATGTGTTGGTAGAATGTTTCTGGTATTCAAGCCAGAGTGCTTCTGGCAGTAAAACAGGTGGCACAGCTGCACCTTTTAGCAGGACTTCCATAGCACATCTTACTTTTCAACTTTGTTAGCTTCCAACAAATCTGAAATACTTCACTGATTGATTTGAGTTAGATAAAAATGAAATTAAATATTGCATTATGATAGGTGAGAGATTACTGGATGCTGAATTCAGGCTAACAATTGTGCTTGCTTCCTTAAAGAAAAGCTTTAAAAAAAGAATTTAAAAATCATTTGTGTTGTCAGTTTTCATATAATTGCAAATGTATCATCCTTTCTCTTTCATTTACATTTTATTCTTCTCTTTTATAAAAAACTTATGATCAAATCAGCTGCCTCGCATTCAGTTTTGTTCTAAAGAGAAAGGAGATGGATCAGATTTTAAGTAAGCTAACAAAAGACAACTTATGATGAAAATTAAATCTTTTTGCTGGATTCTCAAAATTCAGGCAAATTATTAAATGCATACAGAGAAATTAAAATGTGTTTTAATTCCAACATTTTACTTATATTTAAAAGGCCTGAATTGCATCAGGATAGATAGCCACAGACTACATTGTAACTCTGCGTTGTTGCATGACAGGCCTAAGTACACTTCAAATAGAACGTACACTTGGGTGGTCTGGGATGAATTAGAACAGACTCACCACAGTCACTGTTCTGTGCTGACCAAAAGTGGCATTTAAGTAAAATTATCTCCGGGCCTTTCAACATTTAGAATTGTAGGTTAAGGTCACACCAGGCAAAGGCTGAAAAAACAGATATAGGCTAGATCTTCAACAAATGTTAATTTGTGCAGCTCTATATAACACCCAAAGGAACAGCCCTTTCAGCTTCAGGTTTTTGAGATCTAAGGATGTGCAATATTGACCTATGTACTTTAATAAAAATATGATTTTTTGAAATGAAAAGTCATTTTGAATGTATTAGCCATTTCTGTGCTAAACTGCAATAAACGTCAGTCTTCCAGAATTGACATATGAAATAACATAGCTGAAATTAATTTTTAGAACACTATTTTTACTGAATTACAGTAGAACCCTACATCTCTCTCTGATTTTTTTTCTGATACCTTCAGGAGGAGTTTTACCAGAGATAACCTATGAAATGTTCATCAGTTGGCAAAAAGCTGGTTCCTTCTGTACAGTAGGGCTTTAAAACCTTGAATGCAGCAAACAGATATCTATATGAATAATTAAAACATGACGTTTGTCTGTTGCCTTCTTTAACTCCATCTTGAATCAAAGCTTCTCCAGTAGGCTCACCTCTGGATTGAAAGAGTACTTGTTAGTAGTAAGCTCAGCCACTTCTTTGGGTGGTTTTTCCTGCACATCTTTTTTCACTGGTTCCTAAAATATGAACAAAAACATGTAACCATATTTGAAATACCGCTAGTTACCGGTACTGTAGCAGGTCATAGCTTTCAAAATTAAGCAGTGCAAATACTTCTTCTAGAGATGCAAGCTAAAGCAAAAATAAGGGCTAGTCTATTGTAGAAAAACTTAAAATGTCACTAAGTAACTTCATTGCACAAATAGATTCTGATACGAAGTACCTGCTGACAAGCTACTGTGCAGAATGCATATAGGCTTTCTAAATCACTATGCTTAAATGCTTAGAAAATTTAACTTTTCTCTTGGAAGACTGGTATATAGACTACTGTGTCCAACAAAAAGAAAATCCAATTTCCAAAACCAGGAACAGGAAATTACTCACCTGTAATTGCTCTTCCCTGAAGATACACAGTGATAGACCACTATTCTTGGGTCTGTGCTTTCACCCACAAGGAAGGCACAGACTCATAAAAAGCCCTGAAGTCAAACACAAGCACACTTTTAGAACTCCTTTAACCATCAGTTTATTCAAGTGGAAGCAAGACATATTCCCCCCTATTAAAATAAATCGTATAGCTAGATTATTAAAAGACTTTAGATGGCTCAGCAGTGTATGGTGGTCAGGCTAAAAGGATATGAAAACAGTAATTCCTTTCTGCACTGGTTTTAGATCAAAGAGCTCATTTATTGATTCCAGGCAAAGCAAAGCTGGAGGCCCTAGCAAGTCGCATCCATACAGTCAGGGTAGAGCCGACATACCAAAATGCTGCACAGCAGACTCAGAGCTGGGGATGAAATACTTGCTATGCTGTATAGCTTTTGCACAACAGAGCACAGCCTGGAAATATTCAGGTATTTAGGAAAAAAATTTAAGAGCAGAGCATTTTGCTTGTTGGCATCTTGACTTGAGAAGCCACAAAATTCTTTCCAAGTTTATGTTCCTATGTAACATTTCAGCAAAACAAAGGTTCAAAGTGTAAGGGACAGTATCTTCACTCCCTGGAGAACTGCAAACACCAGTGTTTTATTACAATGACTGAGGCAGCCCACAAACAAGTAGAAAACTAGGAGAGGGGAAGCAAACCCAAATCCAGAAGTGGTACTAAGAGCAAAGCAGCTAGAATGGAAAGAAAATTGTCTGCAGCCAGAGTATAAGAAGGAACTAATGAAATGTCAAAGTCTGAAGGCTCCACTGTTTCAAGCAGCCGGGGTGCACTTGACCAAGACTGGTCAGCAGCAGAGACAGATGGCAAATTGACATCAAATGGCAAAAAAAGCCTTACAGAGGGCTACCAATGTACCTGAGAGCCCGCCTCAGCAATTGAGAAAACCACATTCAAGCACTGAACACGAGAAGAATCATTTCACAGCCTGAGTGGGCACCCATACTTCACCTATAGGAAATGCTAATCGGAGGATATCACTGGGGATGAGTAGGCCTTCAGTATGGAGAGTGTTACACTGAACTTTAGGGAAAATAAAAATTAAGTCTTTGTCATTACATAAATTTAATCATCAATATTTGATATATTTTTTCCAGAGGTCAAAAGTTTTTTATTTAACCATTTGTAGTAAGAAGCAGATTCTGAATACTAAATGTCTATCTGTAAAAACAGGCTTTCAAAAGTAGACTGGATTTTAGAAATAAGTTCCCAAACAAAATCCTTTTAAAAAAAATTTCATTTCCAGCATAAGACATCTGAAATTTGTAACTACATTCCTGTATATTCATGAGCACAAATAATCTATCCAGAACATAAATAATGCTGAAAAACAAATAATTATATATTTCTTCTGATTTCCCCTTCTAAATTTCAGAGTACTCTTAAAGGTAGAAAGGTGCCAGATGGATGGAACAGAAGACTTAGTAGGTAAAACACCTTCACAGAAGCTGGTTCAGAAACAGTTTGATTTTAAAATTGGAAAAATTTTCATATTTTGGGCAATATTTCACTTGTATCAGGGCACACTTTTTTTAAAGAGTAAAATGAAAAATCTGAGATATTCTAAGTATTTAGACATCCTTCAGTCTTCTTTCTCCTTTTCTGTTACTGTTTCCATATGGCTATCTTCTCTGCATTGCATGTCTCTTTGCAATCTGTAATGCTAACCACCACGGCATCACCCATAGCACAATAAGCAACAAAACCAAAAACCATAAACTTGTGTCAGTTTTCTCATCATCTCTGCTACAGGAATAGCATGAAGTAAACTGATGCTGGTGGGACTTTTTTTTTTTTAAGTTGCACACATTATCTGTAAAGAGAAAGCTATAAGAAATCTGATTTGGACTTGGAGCAGAAGCATCTTGCACTCAGCAGAACAGCAGAATTTCCAGTCTGCTTTGCTCCTAACGCTATTTCCGCCCCCCCCCAGAAGCAGCAAAATGTTGACAAGGGCCAAGTACCATTGCTTTTTACAGCTGGCAATACCTTGAATGACACGATTAAACACAATTGAGAGTCTCTCAGAATAACTTACTACTCAAGGGAAGGAAGAGCAGTGGAATGTAGCCCTAAGGTTTTAAGGGTTTGAAAGCACCAGTCTACCGACCACTAGTCTAGGGCCTGGAGCCATTTAGCCATATTCATTGCAAGTGTCTAACACCACAGAGCACTGAAGAAAAGTTCTCAGGTGCAGCATTTCCCTGCATCCTACCTCTGGCCAGCCAGCTCTGCCAGTTCACGAGGAAAGGAAAAAGAGCTGTGAACCTACCTGACCTTTGCACAATTGCTCAGTGAGGGAGGTATCACATAAGCACTGATAATGTGATTCAATCAGCCTTATCACAGAAAACAGAAGGGAATAGCTTCCTTTTCTACAGCATTATCTTTCATTACAATGTCATGTGCTGAAAAGGTGCAATCTGATACATAATTATAGAACAGTAGAACTCTATCTTTTTAATTTGCAGTGCAGATATAAAAAACAGAAAACAATATTGGTACGTCTATTTGTTCAACTCAATATATTATCATGACAATCTGAACAATCTTTGGAGTTTGGGTGTTGGGTTTTTTTTTAGTGTTTCCAACTTATGAAGACTTTCATAATCAGTTCAGCTAATTTGCTTTTAAGCCATCAAAAGGCCCGTTTCAGTGATCATTTCCTGCTTTCATTATAGTGAAGTAACAAAATCTCATACAACTCCATATGTAAGAAAATTTTAAAAACAAAAAAAATCATAAACTAATATATGAAACATCATCTTAAAGTGAGATTACATGAGGAAATGACCCCAAAGTTTTCCATGAAAATGATTACAGTCATTTTTCTTGAGATCCCATCCAGCAGCTGTAGGTAAAATGAAGTACAGCAATACTGCAGTAGGTGGAGCTCGATGCCATCTGATTGCCTATAGCTCCGCTCCTGCAGACCTGGAGGTGCCCCCTGCCAGTGCTATCACGGGTAGCTAACGGCACACAGGAAGCCCTGACATTCCTGCTTATTGCCTTAGGCGGCTCTTTGTCTGTCCTCTTCATCTTTAGGAAGAGAACTGACAGCTCTTAAAGTACTTTTGGATGAACGAATCCTTTTGAATGGCTTGCTTCAGTCACAAACCACCACCTGCAGACACTCCAGATTTTATCCTAACAATTCTCAAATACTTCCACTTTCTCTTCAAAAAAAATCTGGAAATTAAAAATTGTTCAGCTCTGACAAATCCTTCCTTTTGTTAAGCACTCTCTCCATTTCATAATCCTGCCATCTTTGCAGATGTCATTCTGTAAGCTTTGAGAATTTCCAACTTTCTTCTCCAAATCTTATTGTGGAAATAGCCTGGGTTGGTGCTGTGTATGCCATCTACAGATGGATAATCGAGGTACAATAAACATGCTTTTAGGCTGTTCATTTTGAAATTTTTTGTGGAAGCTGTTGAAAGAACCTGTTTCCTTGGCAATTTCTGGGTGGTGGGTTTTTTTTTTTTTCATTCTGGGTAACTCATTAAGTTTATATGTTATTGTCAGAAATAGCAGATTGACATACCTATTGCACTCTTCTTCCTTCTAATATATCACTTGAATAGAAGCATTATGGTTGCATTTGCAAACTGTGAATGTGTTTTGATGAAAATAAATCAACACAGCCCCATCACAAGCCAACACTTAGTCATCCAAATGCAAGACCGACCTGGTGAAATATTTTTTAATTTTACAGAAACGTTTAGAAAGCTTTTGTGAAGTACTACATATAGATGACTACTGCTGTTCTGCAGGTGAGATTCTGAACGTTGAATTTTAAAGGCAGTATCCTAGCCAAGTACTCAGGATTTTCCCCCCCCCCCGCTATTTCTTCTTTTGCTGCTGCTGCTCAATACTGACCCTTTCTGCCTTTCACTAGAATGTGTCAACATGGAACAGACATCAGGACCAAAACAGAATATTCAATTAAACAGAAAAGACTTTGAGGCAAAGGACTTCACTAAGAATATATTGCAGTAAATTAAGATTTTTTTTTTTAAGAGTAATGCTATTTTAGTGCTTCAGTTTAAAAAAGAAAAGCCACAACTAAATCTGCAGATATAAATATCTATCAGCATCAAAGACAAGATACCTGATTTGTTAGGGTTGCGCTGTACTATATCAATAATGCAAAGCACTTTGCAGTTGAGAATCTCTGTGGCCAAGGGGAACACTTGATAACAGCTATTGCAGCAGTTGCCATTCCTTGGTCCCTGGTCAGAAATGGTCCTGATATCGATGGAAAGGGGCACTCATCCCACTGTTTTGCCATGGGTAGTTTTAATGAGCAAGGGAGTTCCAGTCCTGCCAGGTCTCCTTCTGCACTCCAGTGAACACATTACTGTCAATACAGACATATCAGAAAAATGGAAGGAGGCAGCTGAAAAGTGAGAGAAAGGTTGTCTGCTAGTGAAAGCATCAGAATGAGATTTGGAATAAGCAGATTCAGTTGCAACTCTGTCAAAAATTTCCTCTGACATCCTAAATAAAACATTTAATACCTTATTCCAGCCAGCAGAAACCTTTTTTTTTACTACAATGAAATTTAGCACAAACTCCACAGCTCCTTGTGCCCCTAATCCCTGTGTCTGAAATGGGAAAAATAACACTTCTCTTCCATTAATATTTATAAGTATTCAGACATTATAGTGATGGAAAGCATATGTACAGAAGGACTGTTGTTTTCATGATAAAACCAGCTTGAATAGCTTGGTATTGTTTATTCCATCAATTTCCCTCTGTTTATCACACTCCTTGGGGAAATCTTTTTTTATTTCCTTGTCTCCAAAGAATATTTACCTAATTATGATAAGTTTTGTAAGTTTTGGAAAATAATCGGATCAAATTAATCTCAGTTGTAATACCATTGTTGTCAGTACATTTACCCTACAGTTACTTTTAACCCCTTAAGCAACTACCTTATTTGAGCCGCCATCTTTATAGTCTCCATAAACTCTTTTCATTATGATCATTTTAAAAAATGTGACATTTGAAAATTTTGAATTCTGTCCTTGGAAGTTAATGCAAGGAAACAAGCAAAAAACACCCACTATCAGTTTTGCATGACATCTCTCTTTATGCTCCTTATATTTCTGTCTTCTGTTTCTGTCATTTAGATGGTCTCTGGGCAACATGCCAGTAATTTAGGTATGTGTAGTACCCAAAGCCTTTTATTCACATTTGGTTGCGTACTGGCAATGAAAATATTACTCAGCCTTGGCTAATGTTTTCTAGATATTTTCCCCTACTGAAGTCAGAATTACAAATGTTCTCCCCAAATCTTATTCCAGAAGACCAAATGTCCCAAAGACATTTTGGATTGCCAAAAATCCATTCTACTAGAAATGGATGTACCCTGCGTTAAACTGAAAAAAGAAAACCCTTTTGCACCACAATAGTGCTCACTTCCTTCTTGCATTTAGTAGAGTTTAAAATAGATTACAAAAGTGCTGAGAAAAACCCTTTAGGCACAAAGGACACTCAGAAAGCAGAAACATCTATAAACATCTCTAAAAATTAGCTTCTTTCTTCTGCTAGTCTAACACAGGATTTCTTATTGGAATGCTATGCTAAAAACATGAAAGTTCATGAACCAAGGCAGGAGTACCTAATAAAATTATCAGATCGATATCTGCTAAAGCACAGAGTCTCTATTCAATCCAAAAGGAACAAACAAAAAAAGAACATGCTATTCTGTTTTATTTCATAGTGAGAACAAAGTTAATTTGAGAAGGAGTTGGGGGAAGACACAGCTGGAGAGCAGTTACCAGCCTCAGGAAATTCAAGGAAATGTAATTGAGAACAAATTATCTCTTTAATTACTTTTGACCAAATCAATAAACACCATAGAATAAAAAGCATGATGACTGCCACCTGGTAGAGGACAAAGAACACCGAAGTTGAAAATTACCACAAAACTAAAACACAGCCATGTTAAGAACAATCGAAGCACTTCTCTCTTACAAAAGAAAAAAAAAAAGGAGGGTAAGTGATATTAGTTCAATAAACAAGCAGTGCACACAGAAGTTAATGGATGGTTTTGGCTACTGCTCACTATTCTCAGCTGTGAAGATTGTTAACTCTTTACTATGTTGTTTGAATTTCAAATTGTGCTGCCATTACTCAGGTATCAGAACCACCCCCCCCCCCGACCAAAAACCCAAGACCTCCTGTTTCCTTCTGAACTTCCATGGTTTCTCCCATGCTGGCTTTTGTTTACTAAACATCAGTGTAGGAATTATTTAAGTTTAAGGCACAGCACTTATTCTTGTCAGTGTGTTAATAAACCAGCAAGATTTTACCTCTTTTTTTGGCTTCATGCCCAGATACAAGTAGTAATATTCACACCTGGAGGTCACAGATGTGTAGGTAAGCACAGCTGGCTCCAAGTGTGATGGATGGGCCTTAGTCTTCTGGCTAAGCAGAGGTGGAGGGACTACAGGGGCTACAACAGCATCCAGTAGCTGTGAAGACTCCAAAGCCTATCTATCTATAATACTTACATAGTCCCCATTACTATAGTAGTTGAGCAGTTTACACCCTTTAAGATATCAATCCTCACAACATTCTTGTCAAGTAGGAGCATGGCCTTATCCTCTTTGTATATATGACGAATGAAGGTAGAATGAGATAAGTGACTTGTCCCTGGTCACATACAACATATACAGGAAGAACAGGGTATTGAAAGCAGGTCTGTGAAGCCAAAAGCTTGCCTCTTAGTCTGGAAGTGCTAGATACCCTCCCACAGTCTGACTGAATCTTAAAGCATTTGTCACTGTCACTGAAGAACATCAAAGGATGTAAATTTCTGAACCTCCTCCTTTCTTCTCAACCATGTTTAACATTCCACAGCTGTTCTTCATGTGGCTGCTGAGCACTGAAGTTAAAGTGGATTTCAGATGTGCTGTTGACACCTTGCCCTCTACCTCCTTCTGTCTTACTGCAACTCCTCATGGACCTTAAGATCTTCAGAGTTTAAATGGTTCCTTTAAAAGCCTTGGCATTTATATGTGAGCAGGACAATCTGTTTATTTTATGGGCTGAGTAAAACAAATTTCACTCTGATGTGACCTTTGCTTGGATTTGTTCTTGGAGGGAAGCAGAGCAGCCATTTTCCATCTCCAGAATTCTGCATCTAGATTCATGGCAAATATGCTGAGATGACTGGCTCAAGTGACCAGTTAGCAAACTCTTCACAAGGTCCCTGACAGTGATCATCTGCTTTGTCCTGCTCCCCATCAGAGCCAAGTTTAGCTTAGCACGAGATTAAATTCTATTGCCTAGTAGAAAATTAAATTTCACAGCACCAAGGAAGCAGCATCAAGGTGGCCTGCAGCTAAGCACTAATTTTTCTAGGATGTTCTTCTGCTTCTTTCTCACAGGACCTTATACTCAGAATTTACTTCAGCTGGCAATGGCAAAGGACTGCAAAATGCTAAACTGGCTCGGGCACCTGAGACAGAGTACACTACTGTGTAATCTTCACACTACCCTGTGCTGTCTGAATAGCTTAAATGTTTCACAGTACAGTTTGAATTAGCAAAAATAGAGGTCTTAAAAACAAATAACCAAAAAAGATAAAGAAATTGGGCAGTTTAGGAAGATGGCAATATCTCACTGTTTTTTAAATAGTAAACTGTCTTTGAGATACACTCTTTCCCTAGCAATAACCAATTCCTTCTTCCTCTTCTGCCCAGCTTGTACCTTAAACTCATGCGCAGCCTAAGTCCTTCACACAGGGGTAGTACTTCAGCCCACCAACACTGATTACATGTAACCTCTACACAGTAGACAGAAAAGACAGGATGGCAATGAAGGACCAATCCAGCAAACAAAGTGCCTTTGTTCTCTAAAACCACAGTCACGTTAGCTAGAATTTCAGAATTATTGAAAATTCAATATTACAACACGAGTTTTCCCCCCAGGAATATATGTCTCATAGTTTTTGAATAGGTGTGACTGAAGTGCAGATATGCCTAAAAAGTTATTTACTTTTTCAGTGGAACAGATCTGACTTCTACTAAAAGTCATCATTGGCACAGAAAAAAAGCCTCAGAAAGATGAGCTACTTCCTATGTCACTGTCAGACCTACACTGGAAAAAAATATTCAAGTGACAACATAATGCAGACAATGCAGTGAGATATGCTATATAGCCTGAGGTAAGAGAAACTGGCTTTGGAGCCTTTTTTCTTGTAATTTGCTGTAACCCATATAGCAAATAAATGGATTTGGGGCCAAAACCATTATCATCACTCCATCCATTCCCACCAAAATGCATTCTCTGAGAGGTCCTGGAAGCAAACATCCACTACTCCTACTGGTTTTGTTGATAAATAGAAAATCTTATTCTGCAAAGACTGTTAAGTGAGCATTTTTCATAAGATCTAAATTCATTTTAAACCCCAACAATGAAGAAAAACACAATAAAAAAAAAACCCCACAATATGACAGGCTTCCTGGCACAATTTTCTCAAACAACAGCTGGCAAAGTATGCCAGACTCACAAGAAAGAAAGAGCTGGCTGTGCTTTCTGAAAGACATTATTTCAAACAAACTAGATCTCAGAACTCGGAAAGAAAAGTCTTTTTAGTTGGCATAATGACAGGAAAACTATTGGTAGAAGGAACAACTAATTATGGTTAAATTCACCTCTGGAAGGAATTGGGGATGCATAAGCAAGCCCAGCTTTGGCTTGTAAACAGAACGCACAGTGGATCAGTCCCAAGGACTTCTATCTCAAGCTCTGAGACAGTTACTTCCATAACTTTTTAGAAAGCCTCTTTCATGCAAGAAAGTTGAGTTCAAAATTATCAGCTTTATGTGGGTGATTTTGCTTTAATGATACCTCAGAACACTTGATAGTTTATGTTAGCAAGGTTTATCAGAATTCATAGTATCCACCTGTATTTGAGTTAAAAAAAAAGAGAAAGGGCTTAGAGAATTTTCCTGGTACTTAGAGTCAAATTACTGGATGTTAAGTTCCTATGTGAGCTAGCTTTGTGTCTACCCAGCACTTATTTCTAGAATGTCTCAACCTGATGAGGTATACTTATTTTTTCCCCAGACAAAGCCAGACCAAGTCTGAAAGGCACTGATGTGAACAATGATTTGTTAGAAGCCTCACAGTGGACTAAGCTCCAATCTCTGGGCAGCCAGACCCAGAAGTGGTTCATGCCCTGCATATAAGGACAAGGTGATTTTTCAGAAACAGTTCTTAAAGAGGCTGGGCAGGACCAATGGAGGCTGGAAACAGCAATGCCATGGAAAACCACATTTATTTGATTAAATGTCCTAGCTTCCAGAGCTCTGTGACACTGGTTGCTCACAGACAGCATCTGCAAAGCTTCACACTTTACAGTCAAACAAGCATTTATTTTGCTACAAAGTACCAAAGTAAAAGTGGTACAAAAAACATAGTAGTCATTTCCATGATTAAAACTGGTTACTCTTAGATGACAGTAGAATAAGTTTAGGTGCTTGTGCGTGGGCAACTGAAGAGCTAGAACTGCGACCACCAGAGGTCTAAACTGCTATAATTTATTGTCATTTCAGATTGTGTGACCCTGTTTGCTTGCAATGAATATCCTATAATGTGTTTTACTATGATTCCTCTCTTAGAGAAAAGCTGTGAATAACTTGAATAGCCATGGTGATTTTTGCTTGTATTTTTATACTTACAGGACACAAAAATAAGCCAATAATCTTCAGCTCTATCCTAAGCTTTACTTTGGCATAGCAAAAAGAATAGACATTCCCAAACCACTTCCACAGTAAAACTTTAAAAAGGCCTCTTAGTAATGGATGTTTTTCCTATGTTGAAGACTGAAGGTGTCCTATTCAGGACTGCGCAGAAGAGATCCATCTTGGACTTCTCCAATTATAGATTGTTTGATTTACTCAGAACTAAGCTAAGAAGCATTCACTCACATAAACACACATGCTTACCAAAGCCCTGTTGCAGTAGAAAATGTATTTGGCCCACATACCCAGTTTGGTAAGAAGCTATAAAGTCTAGCATAGTCTTAATCAGTGTGAAAGATTACTTACTTTATTTAAAGGTCTGAGAAATCTTAGGGATATGTCAAGAATCTAATTTCTTGACAATCCATATGGATAGTCTAGAATTACCTGTGGGACTATGACACATTCTAGTGAAGTGGCAGTATCTTAGTGTTAGGAAAAATACTTAAGCTAATGTATTCTGTTTTTGCTGAGCAACATCTAAACCTCATGTAACAGCAGCCTGAAGGTGTTGGAAAGGCTGGACAGCAATACTGCGGCTGGAGAAGAAAATGTCAAATGCGTAGGGAAAGATTGAGCCTGAGCTTGTTAGAGCAACTGTTTCACTTGTGTCTTCCCAGCTCACTAGTGGCATTCCAGATGTTGTTATTCTGGGATCACAGTGACTCACATTTCTGTGAAAGATGATAATGGAAAGCCAACATTAACAGAAAGCTCAGCTGATTAAACATCACTTCCTCCCATCTATGGCTTTCCTAAGAAAACTTGTGTGGAGGAGAGCTGTGCTGAATTTCTTACTTGGAAAGCAATCTTTTAAGTGAGTTATTACTGAGGCCAAACAGTTATCAAAAGTAACCACTTTTTCCAAAGTGGTAGCTGATATCTGCAGATCTTGAGCTTCTGTCAAACAAACATTACATCCATTGCAGGGAGGGGGGAGGAAGTTTTGGGTTTGGTTTTTTTTTTTTTCCAAAGACAGAGTGACTCACTAGACTAGACTTTCCTAAGAGTCAGTGACTAGGAAAAATAGGAAAAACAAAATCGTGCAAAGAAATGTTAGAGAAGTTTAGTAACCGTAATTCTCTTCCACCGTCATAGTATTTTAAAGCTTTTTTTAAAGGGATGCAGCTTTCTAGCCACATCAAGAAAGATAATATCCTAATGCACAAATTACTACTACAGATTCTGTCCTCTAGAATGCAGACAGAGTAATCGGAACCTCTAAGCAGACTGGCAAATACAAATATTTTATTTGGTGTTACTCTACATGCAGTGATATACCTAAGGTCAGAATGTAACCTTCCATATGGAGTAGCTAGACAATGAGAATAATATAGTAGAGATCATCATGGAATTTATCTATCATTTTTTCAAATTATGTTTTGTCTTTCAAAATTTAAACTTCTACATTTATCTTGCACACTACCTAATCTTTTTAAAATATCATTTAGAATATCCAAAACTTAGGTGATTGAGTTTGTATAATGAGAAGTTTAATGACCTGTAAAATGAACAAAGTGCATCTGCCAGCCCTAAAAGTCATCTTTTCACCACATGCACATCACAGTATGAGACTGACAGTTCCACTGTTATTTTTCCAGGCAGCCACTCCTGTTGCTTCCCTAAAACAAGCATGCACATTTGGATGCAAGTTGAAGACTAAGATTATTAAAATACTTAAATATTTCTTAAAATATTTTTCCAATAACACTTTAAACAGAATAAACAAAGGGTATACAGTGGTTGCTATATAAATGCACATTCTCCCCAGGTAAACTGAAAATACAAAACTTACAAATGAAAACATAACCAAATTCTGAACCACCATTTAATTTCACCCAAGCACATTTTTGTTAAAGGGTGAAATCCTCTGCTGGAATAAAGATCCTAACTGAATCCATATTTTGACAGGGATGAATATGGTCCATACTGCAACAGCAGAAAGAATGTGCATCCACAGACAGGCTGGCACCAACCTCACCCATGATAAATATGAGACAGATGAACATATTAAGAAAAGGATCCCAGGGGCTGTGTTTTATGGAGGATTACAGAGTATCCTTTAATCCTGATATGAAGTCCAAAATACCTTTTATATCTATACCAAGGTCCTCACAAACAGCTCTGCATGGGTTTTAGATATAACTTACTGAACTAAAAATGCCCTTTTTTATTATCTATTTGTAATTCATACTAAAACTTAAGCATGCATGCACAGATGACCCTCATTTGTACTTAGTGTAGGCTGGATCATCAGTTTAAGTTAGCTAGTATTCTGGCATAGATTTGACTAGGTTATCTGCAAATAAAGCCCTCTACCATTTTACCTGCACCTTAAAAAAAATTAATATTTAGGAACTACTCTACACTTCTTGTAAAAGAAGTTCAGTCCAAACTGCTAACATCTGACACATAAATGAGGGAATGAGCCACAGCTAAACCATCAAAACTTGACTTTCCAAAGGACAGCTATTTTCAGAAGCATTTTGTGATAGCCATGCCAGCTGCACGCACAGACTGCATTACATCTGTGGCCCATTCTCCTTAAGCATTGTCTTTCTTTTGATTTCCTATTTTGTATTCCATTAGTTTTAAGGCTGTGTGTCATACTACCATTAAATCACTGTTTTCAAGCAATAGTGTCTTCCCGCTGACCTCAGAGCAAAACAGCACAAAGACTTACATTCATACAATTTGCTGTTACAACCAAATAGGTGCTGAAAAGCCTTACTCCAGAGCCTCTATCTTACACAGCTAACTTGCTCTGACTTACCAATTATTGCCATGCACCAATGCAGATCTCACATAGATAATATAAGCTAACAATTTAGGAAAACAGCTGAAAGTGAAATACCTGAAGAAAAAAAAGTTACATACACAATATTTTACCGAAAGCTGCTTTCTTAAAAGGGAAGGATTCAAATATTTCTGATGAGCTAATGGAAATGGCAAAGTGACTATTTGGAAAAGGTTTGTTGTTTGGGGTGGGTTTTTTTTTTTCCTCCCAATCTGTTTTTATCTGCTTTCACTAAAAGACAAAGTGAGCTTACTGTCAGCAAGTGATTTCTGACTGTCAGACAGCAAAGTCAAATGGATTCCGTGCTGTTAAGCTTTTAGTAAAAGCCAGAAAAAAAAAAAATAAAGCTTTCATCTGATGAACCTAGATAGGGATCACTAGGATCCTGCCAAGGTTTAATTTCTCATTTTTCATGGATTAACATAATTGTTTATAGTTCAGGCTGTTGCACAGTGACACAAGCTCTAAACAGGGTGACAAGAAACAAACCCAGCCAAACAAATAAATTCCAAGACATAGCAATGCTTCTGATGGGAGTTTAAAATGAGCTTATTTTACAGAAATCCACCTATGAGCTTCACCAACAATGGCAGCATTTGTCAAGGCAGAGCTTGCGGGTGAAGTGCCCAAGAACCCTCCAGCGACGGTACAGCTGTCTGCACAGAGGATTCAGCTCCCTGAACTGTAATGAGCAATTTGTCTCACAGTTTTGATCCACTGTCAGTTTAGCTGACACTGACTCCAGGAATTAATTTCTAACATTTCAGGGTAACCTAATAAAAAAAAAATTGAAGCTGTGTGGTAGATATCTGCAGATAACCCATCACCTGCTGCAGGTGTTAACAGAAAAGTTAAATGTGTTTCTGTTCCAGTACAAAGGCTTTCAGTTTCTTGAATGCATAAATACATAACCCTAAGACAAAGTATCAATATGATAAAGCAGCATAAAGGACAGAATATTTTAACCATATGCTCTAAGCTAATACTGTGTTGGTCCTATGTAAAGACATAGAAGCTTCCTTAGAGAAAAGGCTTTCTTTGTACAACTGAACAGATCCTTTATTTGAACAACCTGCTCACTTTGGAAAATGGGTTCAGAACTAGAGGGAGATCATCAGTTTCCAAGTTTTTAAAACCATTGCAATGGAATTGGACTAGAGTATGTTTGGTTTTTAATTACAAGACAACTGTTATAGATTTTCAATTATCTTGTCAACGTAATAAATGCCATGCATACTTCTAGCTCTGGCATAACTGATCAACACTAAATAGAGCAGTAAATACCAGCTTTAGAAAACATTCAGGAAGGGAACATAAACTCTCTTTAAATTCAGTCCTAATCTTATGATGTCATTATGCTGCAGATCGATCACATCTATCTATTTCAGTCCTTTCTGGGCAAAAAATCTTTGTCAGTAGCAAACTGCCACTATGTTGTGGCTTAAGGTTGTGACACTTGACCATTGTGAACCAACAGCAGTCACACCATTCTTCACCTGCCAGCCAAAGAACCTGCCAGTATATTTACACCTGCAAAAAAGTATAGTCCTATGAGTTACCAATGACCAGAATTCCAGACCTGTGTCTGGCAGTAGGTTATATGATGGGGGAACATTGCTGCTGGGCTCTCGTGTGATTTTTTTTTTTTTTTGTGGGGAATGTTTCACACGTAGGCTCCACAGGATGATATTCACTACCTGCAGTACTGTATCACAGCTGCTCCGACATAGCCCACACAGCCAGTTGGCAGACCACAGACCAAGATGACCAGTAGCACCCAGCAGCTGGAGTCAGACAGTACCACAAATACACAAGGTGTCAGTCTAGTTGTGAGGGAATTCAAGGCATGAGCCATATGTGTGAGTCTTATTCTAAAACTGCCAGACATGACAGGTTTGACTTTCTGCCTTTAACTCTCCAACGAAAGAGATAACATTTATGCTTTATTTTTAGGCCACAGTTATGAGGTAGCTTCAACTGTTCTTAAAAGAAATGGCTCCCCAAACAGTAGGGCAATTAATTAGCTATGATGATCATTTGTTATCTAATAAAGCTCTAAGTTTTCCTCTACCTGAACTGGGAGCTAACAGATTCAAGGGGTACCAGCAGTTAAAGAATGACTTTGAGGGGAGAGGAAGGAATCAACTGAGACAGAGCAGAGTTCAATAACACAGGGTTCCTGAAGCACTGAGGGGGAAACATTGACACATAGTGGGATCAAATGATGCCACCTAGCAGTCCTGGGCAGATCAGGATCCTCAGTATGGAAGACAAAAGAGGCTATCTGATCACCGGGAACCATTGGTTGCACCTGCAGGAGAGAAATGAATCACTGAGGCCAAAACTATTGAAGTAAATACATTTTGGACTGCAGTACTGCAGTCCAAGGACTGCTCTAACAGATGAGGAGTGACATGATTTCACCCTCCCAGAAGTGCCACAGGCATTAGCTCAAGGCCAAAGACACAGCAGAGTGCACTCACAGAGACTAGGACTAGCCAGTGGCTTCAGCAGGCTCTGTAATTTACTGCCACCTAACTTTAATTGTAGCAGAGAAAATACAAGTAACCCTAACAGCTTTGCAGTCTCTGTTTCAAACATATGGATTGTTATCTGGAGCCCGACGTAACACAGCCAGAATTTGCCTTTTATGAGCAAGGAAACTTAATAAAAAGTCAAAGTCATTCGTAAAAAGGGAAGATTTGTAATGGATGCAGTGTATCAATGAGCAATTACAAATTTAATGTCACAACAACTTTATGAAGCATCTTTTGACCCTTAAATGAAATTGTGTAGGTGTGTATGAAATTAAATGCTTGCAGACAAAAATCTAGTAGTGTTTCAATTGAAGAACTGTGCCTTACTCCATGATTACTCCACTGAGGTTGATAGAAATGCATATGAAATATCTGAGTGTTCCACATCAATAAGGAATCTGTCTTTTGTACTCGTTAGATTAGCAGAGAGGATGCATAAACACTTTAGCAGTAAGTCACTGAGTGTTGTGGTTTAGCCCCGGTCAACAACTAAGCACCACACAGCCGCTCGCTCACTCCCCCACCCTTGTGGGATGGGGGAGAGAATCGGAAGGGCCAAAGTAAGAAAACTCGTGGGTTGAGATAAGAACAGTTTAATAATTAGAATAAAACAGCAATAATACTAATATAATGAAAAGGAAAATAATGAGCGAGAGAGAGATGAAACACTGGAAGAAGAGGGAAAAAAAACCCAAAACTAAACAACAAGTGCTGCAACCGCTCACCACCCGCCGACCGACGCTGCCGGTCCCCGAGCCGCGATCGCTGCCTCCCCCGGCCAATTCCCTCCAGTTAATATACTGGGCATGACGTCACATGATATGGAATACCCTTTGGCCAATTCGAATCAGCTCTCCTGGTTGTATCCCCTCCCCTCCCGGCTTCTTGTGCACCTGGCAGAACATGGGAAGCTGGAAAGTCCTTGACTAGTGTAAACACTACCCAGCAACAACTAAAACACCAGGGTGTTATCAACATTATTTACATACCAAGTCTAAAACACAGCACTATACTAGCTACAGTGAAGAAAATCAACTATCCCAGCTAAAACCATGACACTGAGGAATTAAGTTAAACCCTCCCTCTTAATACAGCAGAAGAACAGGTTCTAGGCTACAATACCCCAAAGAATGCTGCAGCCTAGTTTTCACAAATAACGCAAAGTAACTCCTTTTTCAAAATTAACAGAACCCAAAGTAACATTATAGCTACTACCACCTTCTCCATACTCTGCTTTTGAGCTCTTAATGTAAAGAGTGACAGTTATATAGCTGCCTAATTAACTTGACTATTGTCCCCTAAAAATACTCTCTATCTTAGCTCTCCTTCTGTGCAAATAGCATAACATCGATGTAATGGAAAGGTCACATTACACTACAAGGAATGTAGTGACATTCCATTATGTCCTCCCCTCCCTGCTTACAGTCCTCCCTGCCATTGCTGTTGTGCATTCAACACTTTTTCTATAGGCATTTCATCAATAATGAGAAGCTACTCTAGCCATGGAAAGTACTGCCTTCCACTGCTTGCAATTTAAGACATATCATTCTACAGTCTTAAGGAAAGCAAAACGCCACCAATCTGATTTTACACAAATGGTTTTTTCTCTGCAAGCCAAATTCAAGCTTTAATTATTATGCTTCTTCCCCTCACTGCTGAATGCCTTTGTTCACTTTAATAGTCCAATTTAAGAACAGGTTTCAAAATTCTTGTGTTCAGATCAACTTACCCTGAAACTGTTATTTTCTGTATGAGAAGAATGATTCCTCTGCTGCCACGCAATGTCTGGGTGGAACTAGCAAGGTGTCCTGGCTAAACTTCAACTGCTGTCTGCTCACTTAAGTTCACCTCTCCTCTTTCAACTGGATACATTATTCTTCACCACTTTCTATCCTGAACTCTCAGGTAGCATTACTCTGCTCTGTTGACCACAGTTAACCAGGGAAGGCTGATATGACCTCTACATTCAGCCTGCAAAGTGCTTTTGGCATCATTTGAGGTAAAAACCGATCTATAAATATATTATCCATCCTAGAAATGAGTACAGCCCAACCTAGCTACAGATCTAGTCCTGCATTTCTACATCAGTTGTGATTTTTTTTTCTCATGTGAATATAAAAATCTGCACATTGTCATGCTCCCCTGTCCCTAATTAAATATCTACAACCTCCTACTAGCGATAACCTACACAGAGAGGTTCCTAGGTTCCATGTACGCAAAGGAGCTTGGCTTTCCCACTTGAAACATTTTCTTACATTTCTGGTACACATTCGTTCATTCCTGACATAACTCCACTGAACGTTACATTAGAGAAATGCTCCAATGCCTGGTAAGATCAGCACTAATGTTCCTTTGTGCTATCAGAATGACACAACGGAACAGGAACCAGAAACCAATCCATGAATTACAAAGAGCGTTAACCTTACTGTCCAGTGCATGTTCTAAACTGATCGTACCCATAAACCAGAACAAACATTTATTTCTTACACAACACTTCTAGTCAAATCTCAAAAGGTTTTTTTCCCATTCTCTCTCAAAAGTAATCATTTGACAAAGTGTTACCAGTTAGCAAAAGTTATTTTTAACTGCCACGTTGGAGCCAGGGGAGCACCAGGTTCTTCAAATATAAGGAATAGTCTATTTCTTTCATTATGTAACCTACAGAGTATTTGTATGCACTAAGAGAAGCAGACATTAAACCTGTTAAAAATCTAATGTTTTGAATATTCAGTGTAAAGCGTAACCTTTGTAATGCACTTCTCTCCTGCCCCAGGCATGATATTGCAGATCAATTCCCAAACCTAGGTAAGCAATGCAATTCATTGTAATGACAACTCAAGCTGTAATCACAGAAGAGTAATGCACCATGACTGTACCAGCAGCCTGACATTTGGCAAGTTTACTAAAACCTTAATAACTATGCATTATTACATTTGATATGCTTCCCTTAATTCATTATGGAAGCAGCCTTTAGGAACAGAAATTGAACTTTTGAAATTGATTAGACCGTTTTCAACTTAATAGCATGGAGATTGTGTGGACCTTACCGGCTAGCTGCTGTTCCAGAGATATGTCAAACTAATTTAGTGATCATAAAGCCTCTGTTTTTATAGAACATAACGTTTTCATGTAGTTAGGCTCAGGTCAGGATTAGCACCTAACATTTAATATTCATGTTGGAAAGTAAAACTATCAGTCTTCACCAAATAAAAAAAGCCCAATCTTAAAAATATAGTTCCGTAAGCATATGTCCTATCTCTAGGCTCGTTTATATCACCAGTTTTGTTTCACGCTCTAAAAGACAAAACAAGAACACACCTGCAAGAAAACCCAAGAGCTCAGGAACAGGAAGTTCTTCACTATAATACCAGGTTTGTATTTTCCACAGGCAATTAGCTAAGTTAATTCACTTCCCTAAGTCTCTTTATCCAAAGGTACAAGAAAGGTAATGATTGTCAGTCTTACAAGGCCATGAAAAAAACATTTCAACAAAACTCTTAGTACACAAGTGCTTAAATGTTATGGTTAACAGTAATAAAACCAACTATTTCAGTACTGAAGGACTGCTGCTCTTCTAAAACAGCCAAAAATTTTTAACAGACACGTGACTGCAGTGGCAGAGTAAGTCACAGATAAGAATAAAACAATGAAATTCAGAAATCCTGCATCAACAACAGCTTCACTATGCCTGCTAAATAATCTCAAATACTTGGTTAGCTATGTTGTTATCTTCTTGCTAGAATTACTGCAATATGATGTAATATTTCCCCATTTTGTCCATGGACATATACAAATAAGAATTTTAGTTCCTAAAAAAAATGGTGTGACTGACATTTTTCAACTTTTTAGTAGGGGCTCTTAAAAATTAAACCCAAGTTAAAAGAAATACATTTATGGTTCAGGCTAAAAAAGGGGAATGAGCTTAATTAATAAAACCAACAGCAGCCACTGTACAGTCTAACAGCCTAATCTAATGTAACATTTGTTGAAGGAGGCAGAAAACTATCTGCTATTGCAATTTAAATATATATCCAAATTTGATAAAATATGTCTAAAATTGACCTTTCCTCCTTATATCATTTGCTCTGTTCTGGTTCCGTCTATGATGACACCATTATCTATCACCTCATTTCACAGCTTCTGCTTATCTTTCATTCCACTCCTTTTAGTACCACTCTCACATAACCAAACTGCTCCAGACCACTAGTTCAGTCACCTAAAGCTATACCCTTTTCTGTTATTCCATAGCCAAATTATCCAGTCTGCTTATTCACCACTTCCTACTACACCCTCGAACCTTATGCATTCAGACTTACTAACATTTAATAATGTGTACATAAAAGCAGCAATATAATGGTACATTATCATTACATTGCAAATGTGTGGTAGGTCAATGCCTCCTTGGATGGGTGAGAAGAAAGTCATGGGGGGGGTGGGGGAGAGAGAGAGATGCCACTAGGCTGCTCATTTTCAAATATTCTCCGAGTCTGTCTTTTGCAACAAGAAATACATCTGTTACTATTGTTAAAAAGGAGAAGTAGCGTAGTGTTATGCTTGCTAACATAGTTAAAGGCTACCGAAGACAGTTAAAAAAAAACACTCGACCAACTCATTCTATTTACTGGAAATCAACATTTATCCATAAAACATGTACAACAAGAGCTTCACTTGCTTGTTGCTAGCAGTGACCCTGGTGAGAGCTGGAAGTGTACATCAGCTTTCATAATGAGAAGTAAAGCAAAGATGTCACCTTAGATGGATAACGTGCATGAATTCTGTTCTGCCTGATGATTACTGTGCTGAGAGCTTGCACACCCAAGTAATCGATAGAGGTTATGGAGCCTGTAGGAAAAGTCATTGGTATAACACCCACAGTTAGTTCCCCCTCCACACACACTGAGCAGAACAGCTACTTCCCTGTATGTTCACTCCAGAAAGAAGAAAAAAAACAGGTACAAGTTGTGAGGTGTTTGGTTAACACCAAAGAAAAAAGAAAAAAACAAAACCACAGCCCCAAACCCCCACAATACCCTTTTACCTATTAAAAATAAAAGGAAACTAGAGAAGGTTAGCCAAACAAAAACTATCTGCAAAATCCACTAATGTTAATTAGGTACAAGAAATCTCCATGGAAACCTAGGTCAGGCATACCTGTACCCCCACTGTATGGCAGGCTTTCACATGGAAGCATCACACACTGGTGACAAGGTCATTCACCCAGGTCTCTCAGAGGCATAAAACAATGCACCCTTTCATTGCCGTAACAAGCAGTAGAATCTTTCTTACAATGTGGCACTATGAACTCTGAAATTCTAATCAGTGTCACTGTGCTTACACCTGCCTTTTTTTTTTTTACATGCTCCGTACTTAACATCACTAATATGTTTTGGCAACAGTGAGGTAATAAACTGTAGCCAACTGATAAAGGGCAGTTTTCCAGCTACTGACTTGCACAACCCATTTCCTTCTCTTCTGTCCTGGAGCTTTTCTAGCATATAGGCTTATGGCCAGCTGTAAACTGTTGTGACTTCAGAAAGCAAGAAAAAGAAAAAAACAAAGGAAGTAGTTTCCTGACAATTAGAAGTTTCCCATATTAACTGTGTTGCACTCAGGAACTTTATTTTGTTCATGATCTGCAACAGATAACCAAGACTATGCAAGCCATGACACAATCTATATAGCTACTGCAACGGAATCACAGAACAGTAGGGGTTGGAAGGGACCTCTGGAGATCACCTCATCCAACCCCCCTGCTTGAGCAGGCACACCTAGAGCAGGATGCACAGGACTGCGTCCAGGCGGGTTTTGAATATTTCCAGAGAAGGAGACTCCACAACCTCTCTGGGCAGCCTGTTCCACTGCTCTGTCACCCTCACAGTAAAGATGTTTTTTTTCCTCATATTCAGGTGGAACTTCCTGTGTTCCAATTTGTGCCCATTGCTCCTTGTCCTGTCACTGGGCACCACTGAAAAGAGTCTGGCCCCATCCTCTTGACACCCACCCTTCAGATATTTATAAGCATTGATAAGATCCCCCCTCAGTCTTCTCTTCTCCAGGCTGAACAAACCCAGGTCTCTCAGCCTTTCCTCATAAGAGAGATGCTCCTGTCCCCTGATCATCTTTGTAGCTTTACCGCTGGACTCTCTCCAGTAGTTCCCTATCCTTCTTGAACTGGAGAGCCCAGAACTGGACACAGTACTCCAGATGTGGCCTCACTAGGGCAGAGTAGAGGGGAAGAATAACCTCCCTCGCCCTGCTGGCCACACTCCTTTGAATGCACCCCAGGACACCGTTGGCCTTCTTGGCCACAAGGGCACAGTGCTGGCTCATGATCAACCTGCTGTCCACCAGCACTCCCAGGTCCTTCTCAGATAGGGTAAACCTTCTCAGGAAGGGTAAAGACAAACCTATTTTTGCAGATGCTTTTTGTTTTCACACTGATTTTCATATGGGGGGCATGCACTGCCCTCATAGCTTCAAAAAAAGAAAAAAGAACTTGAGCATAAGTTTGTGTTTCCTGTCTTCATTCTTAATTTTTCATCAGAAATGCACAAGGACAAACAAGATAAATTTGGATCACCAGAGAAGCTGAAAGCATGACTCCAGCTGCTACAATCTCTTCTGTATCCTCCCTGCTTCTTGTTTGTTTCCTTTGTTCTGTCCAAGACACCAGCCCTTATAAACACTGTAATTCCCAAGTTGAAATACTGTCACAACAAGATGAGCTGGGCAAAACAGTACAAGAAGGAAAAAAAACCCCCAACCTCAAATCAAATATTAACCCTTGCAAACAAAGCACATATCAAAATCCTCACCTCCATGCTGCCAATATACATTTTTTAATTGTTAAAGAGATACTCAAATGGTTACCAAAGACTTTGAGACCACCTCTAGCAAGCAATGGAAGGATGTGGAAGGGTCCAAGTTCTCCAGCCAACAATCCACCAAAATACCCCAAGAGATACTTGAACCTGAACATCTCTGTCAATGCTTTGGCACTTCTGAATAACAGCCATCCCAGTGATAACTCACCCTTATATTCTACCTCATATAGCTAATATGGGAAAAAATACTCTAGAAGCTATTAGTATTTTGTAGCTTTTCATTTTCAAAGCCAGTTCGAGTAGTTAACGGAAAGAAATATTATGCTATCCTCTTTCTCACTAGCATTTTGTTGAAATTTCACATTCTTCAAACAGGAAGTTTCAAGGAATTTCTGAAGCTTCTTCTAAACCTATAATAAAGTTTGGTTTTTTTAAAAATGACGCAGGCATAGCCCTTCTTAGATGCAGGTGTGAGACCAGGGTTGATCAATGGCCATATATTGGTTACTCAGTTTGGAAAGCACTAGGAATGTCACCACACCAGCGTAGTCTGGCCTGACCAGTTTCTCCATTTTGGAATACTAGGAGGACAACCCACCACTCACGTTTTCCTGCTCTTACCAGAGCGATAAGGAATTATTATCGGCCTTCACATCAGCGAGCTGGGAGGAAAAAGGTTCTTTGCGTTATAAGTTCTGCCTTGAAATACATGTTTTTAGTCTTCTGGGAAGCAAGGCTTTAAATTGGAAACCCTGACAGATCTTTAACTGCAGCAATAACAAATAACATCAGTGTAATTTCTCTTGAACGAAATTGCTCCGTTTTCTTCTCCAGTTTCCAGCTTAAAACCTTTCATTGCTGATGCTGTTGTCAATCTTATCTAGTGACCTATTTACCCAAAGCACAGAATTACAGAACAGAATTTTATGACAAGTAAGAGCAGGCTTTGACACTAATAATACTCAAGATTTTGTGGACTTAGATTGCTTTTAGGGCTTGGTCAGAAAGGCTACCTTTCTTTCATGTAAAAAGTCAACAAGCCACCTCAGGGGTTTTGCAAATGAATTTGGCATAGCAATTAAGGGAAAGAAGTTATATAAATATGATAAAAGGTGACTATCATCACCATGCACCATTACATTAAGGAATAAGAAAGAGACCTTTAACACATTGCTCTGAACACTTAGGAAGTCAAAAATACTGTCTGGATAGCTACATTCTTTGACTTTCAATGAATCAGTGCTGTCTGCAACACGCACCCAACCTTTGAGAGAGAGGGGAAAAAACCTCAGACTGAATGAAATAAATTCCAGTTATTTGTAATGGAAGCTGGAAGGGCTCTATCTCGTGCTATGGGTATGGACCGATATAAACACCAGGCAGAAGTCCAGAGCCCCACAGGGAGTCTCTTCCCCCATCCCCCCCCACCCCCATGTTTTGAAAAGGCAGGAACCTGAAATCCATTAGGAAGATGCTTGGTATAGCTGCTCTGGTTAAAATACATGGCCCGTTCAACTTCTCAGGATTTTTCTAGTAAAGACAGTGGCAGGGAGCAGATAGCACATGTGGAAAGGCACCTCATATAAAGCACATCTGAAACCACTGAGACAATGCTGGGGGTAAAAGTTGGGATAACTGGCAATCTAAAGCCATAAGGGTCACAAAATCCACATCACTGTGAACGCTGGCCAGTCTGTTACGCTTGGATAACACTGTACAGCATGGCTAAAAGAAGCCTCCTTGTCGGTTTGGGTTTTGTGTGTTTTGTTTTTTTTTTTGGGGGGGGGGATGTTGTTTGGCTGTCTTTTTAAACACAAATGCTACGCTTCCTGAGCTTCCCCCCACCCCTCCTCGGTATTGCTAATCGTTTGGAAAAGGTTTATTTTGTTCCAGCAGGTTGCAGTGGAATGCAATTCTTCCACTGCATTGACCCAGCTTTACTTAGTGTTTTCACTGTAAGACAGATACCACATTCTCCGTATGACTGCAGAACAGCAGTTTCCAATGCAACAGATAGAACAGTCAAATATCAGCTCTATGTTTTGAGATACCAAATTTACTTAAAGATACAAACAGCACCCATGAACACACAGATTTTCTGAACACATTTGTTGCCAGCAAGTATATAAAAAAAGCATACTAATTATTACATATAATATCCTACACCCATATCATTTTGTATAACCACCCCAGCATACTTACTCAAATGTTTTCAGCTCTTAAAAATCTATTTTTCTTTAATAATATCAGTTTAGAAAGTAGCATTTGCCAGCAGACATTAGCATACTCAAGTCCTGTTGAATTCACAGGGCTTTTAGCATCATCTTGTTGTTCAAACTTCACTGTCATTCATCATTGCAAATTATCAGCTATACTTGTGGCTGAAGAAAATGCTAACTCAGAAGGCAGAGATGAGTGCAAATGCATTAATCAGAGGTCACGATTTTTACTACCAGGAATGTTATGCTCTCAGACACCTATAATTAGACATATCCAGTATCTACAATCTTCTCAGTTATTCAAAATATTATGCGGGCTGCTGGGTGTGTATGGGAATGGGGTAAATAACCCATATAAAGCAAAAATACAGGTAATAGATCATATTTTTAGAATTAGGCTAAAGAAATTCTAGTGTGTCTGAAAACGTATGACTAGATTTCTGCAGAGCATGCTGGCAGCTTAAACAGTGAGAGCCGGCTTGTGAGCAGCATGAAATCCCTGGGTCTTCCCCAGTTTGCGGGGATAGAGGGAAGCAGAGGCCAGGTCAGATTCATTGCCAGGAATTTTTTTTTTTTTTTTTTTAGTTTTTCAACTTAGTAACAATTACCTTTTAGGAAAAGTGAAAAAAATTGTTTGTCTGAGATTTTCAAGACTATGTAGTGCTTTTAGCCATGCTCTCCTCAAGAAGGAATAGCGGGTGTGACTACATCGCCTCTGATGCTTCATGAATCTGAAGCATAAACACATTTAGTGACCTGCATATAGTTTATTTTCTGTATGAGTTGTATACTTCTAAATTGGTCAAGTTAAGTAGCTGAGTTCCAACTGGGTTTCAGAGCACCCTTAAGGATCAAATCCTGACATTTTTCAATACCAAAACAACAACAACCACCACAAATTAACCAAGATTTTCAGGATTATCAGAATTTTAAATGATTACATCTGCAGTTGAAAACTCTTTAAAGCAAATTCTAATATTCAGAAGGAAAGATGTTTTAGAAGTTATGGGTTTAAACAAGAACACTGGCAACCCTTGTTGGATGTTGACTAATTTAGAGAAACAAGCCTCTGAATGAAGACAGCCGGCAACATACTGCTGCTTTAAGTAGTATGTTAAAAATAAAGTGAATTGTCTATTTAGAGCTTAAAACACTTGATCTAAAACTTTAAGCTCTGAATGTAACACACACAATCAGAGCAGAAAATTAAGTAGTGGGTGGACAGAACCTTTTCTGCCTACCCTGAATAATAACCACACTGCTTCTGCTGCAGCTGTCAGGAACTGTCCCTTGGGCACGCCATTAGAAAGCACGTAGCAAAGTGTAGGCTCAAAGTCACAGAGACTGATGTTACAGGTAGCAGGCTGGAGAGACTTCACTCCGTTTCTACAAGGAAAATTGCTCTCTGCACAAAACAGCACAGAAGACTCGGAGAGCTTCGGATCTCCTTGTGTGAGCCAACAGCATCGAGGAAAAGAAAACAAATGGCAGAACCTTGCAAGCTCATCTCAAGCACCAGTCAATGACAGAGTTCTTGTCCGTGTGGTTTAACGATTCAAGCTTGATTTAAAAGCACCTTCAGACAGTTCAAGACCCACGAAGTTAGTACGTATGCAGCACTAAGGAGACCAGGAGATAACAACCACACAAACAATCAAACCATCACGGACACTCCTGGCTAATCCCTTACACCCTCATGAAACCCAAATACACGTGCAAAGTGAAAAACAAAATAATTAATTCACTACTTCCAAAGCCATCCCTACTTACGTAAGTTGTATTATGAACACTTTACTTTTTATACCATTCTTATGCTCAACTTTTGAGCTTTTTACCCACCCCTCAACTGCCACCATTTATCATTCCTGCTTTTTAACCCATCTTTTACCCTCAAGCCCCCAGTAATTCCTCTCCTTCCATTTTCAAGACTTGTTACCCTTCCCTGAGTATTCTCCCATAAGTACATTCTCATTATCTCATATTTTCTTTTTCCTTCATTAGCCTGCTATTGTCTCTGCTCCATTTTAAGTGCTCTCTTTAAGAACTTTAAAGACCAGTTTCAAAAGCCAGTTCCCAAATCACACTATACACATCAAAGCAGTCCCGCTTTATTTACAAATGCTCTGTACCATCATCCAACAGTATGTCAGACTGTGAGTGTTCACAGGAAGGCATGAAATATTGTGTCAAACATTCTTTTAACAGAAATAATGATTCCTTTCCCTGGAAACAGGGGCTTGCAAATTACTTAAAAGAAAAGCCTCCATGCTTTTCTATTGAAAGCGGAACCAGGAAAGTCCAGCCTACCTGTACAAGCTGCCCCAAAGAGTAGAGGGTGAGTTTCTTCGGGTCTGTGTAGAGAATCTCTCCCAGCTCCTGGTAAGGCTTCCCAGTGGGGGTGAAGTATCCCTGAGTGAACTGCTTTTGCCTCCTATAGTAGTTTTCCCAGAACACTTGTTCTCTTGGAGGTTCACTGCTTTTGTAAATTGTTCTGCTTCTAGCCAAGACCTTTCCTTCCTTCTGAGCAAAGCCAGGCAAAGGCTGAATGCACACAAAGTCTCGAGGATTCAACACCTTAGTGGCTGCCAGCACCTTGATTCTGCCGTTCTTAAGTGGATCTGGTACCACAGGTGCCTTAAGTCTGCTGCACCTACCTGCATTTGCTACCACAGGTGCCTCAACTCTGCGATTTTTAGGTGCATCTAGTACTGGCATTGTTCCAGAATGGGAACCTTGGTGGTTTTATCCCTTAAATTATCAAAAGCTCTAGTTCCCCAGTCATGAAAACACACACCTGCTGCCCAAACTCTGAAGCAAGTCTTTTTTTCTAAGGGTAGCCCAGCAGAAGAATCTGCTGCTAACAAGGTCTCATTCTCCTCAGCAGCCCCTCAAACAGAAATAAATCCTGAGGGGCCAGGACACCTAAAACCTAACCAGTCTCCTGGGGAGCACCCAGAGCCAGAGCACCTCCCTCCAAAGGGTTTCGTTACACATAAAACTTCCTTTATACCTATTTTTAACAACAGCACAACCTCCCTCTACCCGCAGCCCTCACGCCAAGGGCCTCCCGCCTCCCAAACTCCGGGGAACCAGCCCGACCTCCCCCCATCTCCTTCCCCGCGGGGCGGCAGGGGGCGAGAGCAGACCCCCCTCCTCAGCGACCCCAGAGAACGGCCCTCTCCCGCGCCGCGCCACGACGGTTAACGGCCAGCAGCCCGCGTCACTCGGTTGCCCGGGAAACCCCGCGCGGCGCCGCGCAGGTGCACGGGGCGGCCCGTGCACGCGCCCAGGGGGCCGTGCACGCGCCCAAGGGGCTGCACCCAAGGGCCCACCTGCAAGGAAGCGTGCAACGAGCCGCGCATATAGGGCCGTGCACAAGGGCCTGAGCAATGACCCCTTGGACGGGGCTGCATACTGGGTGCTGAGCACTGAGCCTTGCACGGGGCTGCACTCAAGGGGATGAGCAGTGACCCCTTTGGGTGGCTGAGGAGCAAGACTTGCACCAGAGGCCCTGCATGGGGTGCCCCGTGCCCAGCATGGTGGCTTGCTCACCCTCAGGAATGAGGGGCTGCGCTGTGTTGCTGTGCCACACGAGCATTGCTTCAGCCCCGAGTGGCCAGCAGGGGAGAGTTGCAAAGGAATTCCTCTTGCAAAACCCACACTGGGGGTGACCAGGAGGCAGCAACTAGTTTAGGGTTTCTCCAAGCATGAGGTTGCCAATGGAGATGGATTCTTTCACCTTTCTTTCAGCTGAGGGACAAGCTAAGGTGTCCCTCCAAGCTTAGGGACACCGGAGGTTGTGGCCAAGGGAGGACAGGGCCGTAAATAACGTGTTTTGCCTTTAGGTAAACAGAAATTTATCACCCAACAACATTGTTGGAAGGGTCAGTGATTAAAGCACTGTAACAGTAAAGGTAATATTCATCAGTATTTCAATTAATTAAATATAATCCTTAGCTCCTCTCCCAGGCAGCTGCTTGGGGTACGTGGCAGAGCAACCCCAGCCCTGCCAGCCCCCGGGGGCCTCAGGCAGATGCTGCTCAGCCCTTGAGAAAACCCATCAAACCTCACTCCTCCTACGACTGTTCACAGTAAAAGCCTTTCAAACTTCACTCAAACCTTGTCAAACAAGTGGTAACTGGTGGCAAATGAGAACTCGAGATGAATTTAATACTGTACCTATTCAGCCCTAAAATACACGGATGATCAGCAGCAATGGCACATTATTTGAGGTATATGATTTCCAGCAGATTGGGTTTTTAGCCTGTCAAGATCACTCCAACCAGTTGAATCCTGTGAGCTCTCTAAAGGTATCTGGAAACAACTCCTCCCCCCCTCCTCCCCGTCTTTCCTCTCAACCCTGAAAAAAAACACCCTTGCTATTATTTCCCTGCATTTTAATCTGTCCAACACTTCTTTGCTATTATAACTTTTGATTTAGAGTGATGTGACCAGACATGGGAGGGCAGAAGCGGTGAGCAGCTGCCCGAGGAGTGGAACTGTGGGGCTCCATGGCCCCGAAGCTGCAGGAGGACGCGGGGGAATATTTGCAGCTAGGAAGCTTCCCCCACCTCATTTTCCTCCCCAGCTTTATATTTCCTGCAGACTGAATTGTTCCCCAAAACCTGGTGTCTTGTGCTGCTTTGTTTTTCAGAAGAAACTTCCCACCCACGCGGTGGTCCAGGCCAGAGGTGCGCACCCACTGATCTGCTAAATTGTGGAGCTGGAAATGCAATTTCTGCTACTTTTCTCATTGGCTGCAGCTTAATCATAGATGTTTCCAGCTGAAAAGAAATATTTCAACACCCAGTGTTTGAGACAGCCACAAGAAATATCACAATTTGGTAATGACAACCCTTTGAGCACCTGCTTTTGTTGAAACTGGGTGTTGTTTTCAACTGGAACATTTGAGAAAGAACTAGTTTCAATGACTTTCAATGACTTCCCTAATACAAATGGCAACATCTCATCTAGCACCGGGATTTCAGCTCCGGGGTCTTAAGGGAAATATCTCCTAGACAATCACCACATGAAAAATATAAAAGTGGCATTCTGAAGGAGCCTTCATGCCTAAAAATGTGCTTCTACATCCATACAGTGATGCTTTTTCATCAGAAAATGGTGCTTGATTGATTTTGCTGATTGGTTTGCATTTGAAGAAGCCTCAGCTCAACCTTTCGCTGCAGCAGGCTGCAACCTGCCAGGGGCTTTGGGCCCTAAAACGGGAGGCCCCCAGCTGAGACATGTCACCCCCAGCACCCTCTGCTTATTTAACTTGAGTCAATCCAGATGCTGCAAATGCTGCTGAGGACCGGGGCAGGCACGCGAGAGCCGTCCTGCACCCACACCCTGCAGGCTTTAATGCTGTAATGCTTTGGAGTTGTGCCCAGAACACACTCTGCTTCCCCGGTGGATCCATTTTTTAATGGCCTTAAAATAACCGAAACGCCATTTGACTTCGTCAGGCTGCTCAGGGGCCATTGGGGCCAGGAAGGGCTCAGAGGGAATGTGCACAGGGCTGGTGCTGGAGACACCCCATCTCTCCTGGTCTCTCCACCCTGCAGTTTGTGCCCAGGTCCCCTGTCCCACTGGCACGGGCACCTGCTCCCCATGGGCAGCGTGCAAGCACAAGCCTTGGGGCAAGGCTCTTGCAGACATGATCACACCTTTCTCCAGGCTGTTTGCAATTTGTTTCCCCCAAAGTTTGTCAGTGGGAGCCCATCCTGCAAATTCCTTCCTGGCAAGAAGTTCCCTCCAGAGCCCCAGGCTCGGAGAGGATCAAGCTGCCTGTGCCTGGCTCCTTAGTGTCATTCCCGCACAAATAAGCTCCCTCCAAGACAGAGGAGGATATATCGTTCAGAAACATACAAAAAAGATGAATCTATGGGTTTGTGTTTTTGGAGACACTCAAACCCATTTTCCTCCTGCAGCCCACAGAGGCTCCCCGGTAAAGCTTTTGTGGTGGCCAGCTCCTGTAGCCCGGCTGAGCTGGGTGGGTTCTCCCAGCTCTTCCCTTCCTCAGCTCCATTTCTCCTCCACCCTGTTAATCATCTAGTCCCCTATTCAAGAAATACTCCAGGAATGACAGGTATGCATTTGTTTCTTTTTTCCATCTGTGTCATTTCTCCATCCAGCTTACAATTTTTGGTGGCAATTTAACAGCTTTTACAAATTACATTCCTATCTTTTTCTCAGTTATTGTTAGAGAGGAGAAAGTCCCATTTTTCACTGCGATCCTTCAGGTTTCTGCTGTCACTGTATTTAAGACTTTTTTTTCTTTTTTTTTGTCCTTAGCTTTTATTTTCTTATCCCTCAAGGGCAGCCTTGGAAATTCAAAGCTGTTCCCTGACTACCAGCGGATCCGGTATTCTCTCTTGGCAGTTCTGCAGCGGCTGTCTCTCGTCCTTCCATCCTTCCACCTAAATGACACCTTTTTCTCAATAAATTACCCTTTGTCTTTCAAAGCGATGTTTCCATTTGTGACAGTTTGGATGTACAATAGTTGCATCCCAGCGGATACCTTCAGGAGTGTCAACTAACAGGCCAATACAAAATCACTGGTGCAGAAAATAGAGATTTACGTATTTTGGGCTTTCTCCCCCCCCCAGTAATTGGGCTGTGCTCTGAATTTTCAACGTTTGAGTTCAAAGGTATGGTTTCTTGTACCAAAATACCTCTCCTGGAACAGAGGGATGGCTGAACCGATGGCAGGATTCCCTTTTTTAAACATAATATCCCTTGGGGTCCCTGGAAGATGCCCCAGGGCAGCCAAGCCCACCCAGCTGTGCCCTGTGGCATAGGGCTTCATGGCCCTGGCATGCTGACCACAATGCATAAACCACCAAAAACTGCTGAAAGCATGAATCTGGCGCTGCCGCCAGCGCACGCCCAATTACTCTGCCCCACTTTGGGCATTTAGCAACGTTCACACATCGCCAGCGTGGAGCAGCGGGGAGGCAAGCAGCACCCCAAGCAGTAGGTGCAAGGGGAAGGCAAATGGAAATATCACCTGCAGTAATGCCCGGGGGCATCTCGCACAGCCCCTAAACACATGCAAGTGGCCTGGGAAGGTTTCCCCCCTCCTACGGCAGCGTATGCCAAAGCATGCCGGGTTGCTTCGAGTGTTTGCAGAGCCTTGCACGGAGAGAAGGCGGGTGTGCCGCCAGCAATGAGGAAATCTGTTGCACTGTACTTTGTATTATCCAGCATTTTTCACCCTCTATGGCAGAAACGTGCCTGAAAAACAGCTGACCAACAAAAACCCTGATTGCTTATGCTACAGAGGAAACATGGATTTTGCAAACATTTCCTAGCAATAATGATGGTGATCGATTATTGCTGCTGTTGCTCATGATCTTGCTAATGGAGGGTAAATGTGCAGCATGGCTGGAGCAGGCTCAGCTGGAGCAGCGGCTTTGGGGTATCCCCAGGATCCCTCCCTGCTCGTGGGGACACGCACGCACCCAGTGCTGCTGGAGTGGGGACGCAGCAGATGAAGCTTGAGAAGGTCAGATGCTCACACCCTGCTCCCATCAGATGCCGTGTGTGTGGGCATGACCTGGGGGATGAGGGTGGAGATATCCAAGCCCAGGGCTGGCGACAAAAGCATCCCCCCCGGCTCCTGCAATCTGCCCAAAAGCAACAGATTGGACATTTTTGTAGAAGTTGTCAAGATCCAGACCTTGGCTTTAGCAGCCTGGGACTTTCTTCTCGGAACCCTGCACCTTCTGTCTCCTTTCCAAACACCAGACAAGCCAAACATTATTTTACAATCCCGGCATCTGGCACGCAGCTCTGGGCAAGCCTCTCAGCCTGTCACTGGTGAGATAAATGAACCCGTTTCAGTGGTCGACTTTATAAAAGTATATGAAAAGTAGTTAACAAAAGGGTATTTCACAAAGCCAGGAATGCAAATGCAACCTCCGAGATAACTAATTAACTGAAGCAGCCATAAAAAGGGGAAGCAGCTTCCCATCTGTGGAAATAGATGTCATTTTGTAGAGGCTCTAATTAGTTATGCCCAGTCCTGCAGCCGTTTCATTGGTGGTGCATATAGGCTGCCTCCTGCTCTGCAGCTCCTGGGGCTTTTGAGGTAAAGAGCAGGGGAGCAAAGCTGGGTGGAACACATGCTTTGTCTTGCAAAAGTGCCCTGTGGGGGTTGTGTTTTCAGCTGGTGCCCAATGAGCAAACAAAGCCAGGGCTGTTTTGTGGAGGTGTCCGGCACAGCTGTGCAGAGCCATCCAGCACAGAGCAATGGCAGCACTCAGCCCTGGCTGCATGGCAAGGTCGGTCCCAGCAACAGTCCCATCTGGTCCTGGGGAGATCTGTGCTTATCCATCTCCTCCACACCCAGAGGGACTCACGGAGAAGGTTTTCTGGGAGCAGTGGTTTGGCAGCGGTGGTCCCGGGGGGTTGCGGGTTCTCCCCGGCATTGCTGCCCCATCCCAAGGGTTTTCACGTGGTTTGGGCGTACAATATTCCTGGCGTGCCTGTGGGGTGTTCTTTGGGGGGTTAATTGTTCAGCAGAGCTCTGGGTTTGCCAGCTTTTTTTTTGTGGAGGCAGCATGTTTACAAATACAGATTTACAGCCGCCTTTTTTGAGTCCTCCAAGCTGCCACCTCCTCAATAGAGACCATCCCAGCTGGTTTCGATACACCGCATGCTTTGGGCTATATCCCTGTTTTGGACCAAAAGTACAGCTCACACCGAAGCACTCTCCAGGGAACACCGGCACCTGGATGGAGCCTGCTGGGATTTGTCCCCACCATGCCACCACCGCAGCCCATGCCTGCCCCTTTTAAGCTCTTCTCATGCAACCTTCAGTATTTCCTTTGCTCCTCCACCTGCAAGGATCCATACAAGCCCCCCCAGCATGCAGTGAGCTCAGCAGGATTAATGCTGGAGGAGGGCGTACCATGGGAATTAGTCACCACTGGGACCTCAGTCAAGTGTTTTATTTAATACCTTTTTTCAAAGACATTCATACTTGAAAAAAAAATGAAGAATTACAAGCTCTCTGCTAACAGCATGACTCAGAGGAGCTGTGGGCACACACCATTTAAGTGAGAAGTGTCTTCACAGCGCTGATGCAATGTGGGCAAGGAGGGGAGAGGGGCTGCTGCCGCTCACTGAAACAGCTGAAACCTACCTGCCGTCCACTCTCCTCCCACCGTGGCAGGGCTTTGCCCTCTGCCATGGGAAAAGGTGCTGCTGAGAAAGTGGGTTTTAAAAAACAAACAAACAAAACCCAAATGACGTAAATTTGCACTGCCAACAGCTTTGCTACAGAGGGAACAGCTCAGATTGTCGACAGGGAGAGCCTGCTACCAAAGCAGCACCCAGTGGCTTGGCCAAGGTCTGACATGCCCTGGTAACAGCAACCAGAGTGGCTCTGGCATTTCATGCACCAAGCAAATCTGCGCCCAAAACATGGATCAGGGCAATGCTCTGCTACCAAAGGCCATGCTGCCTCTCACCATGCCATCCCACCTCTGTGGCTGCCAGGAACTTGCTCAACAAGAAGTGTGTGGGACATAGCCAGTCCCCCCAGAGCTGGCTTTAAAAACAACGTGCCTTTGCCAGACACTACCTGTAAACTGCACCGGCGCACAGGCCCATGCACAGAGCACCCAAGGCACAAATATTTGCAGAAGCCATATGGGGGTTACCTGAGTACCTGTACCAACTGTGGCAGGTCACAGCACGGGCATTCCAGGAACCAGGAAGATTACAGGAAAAAAATAATGATAGTTTATTCAGCTTTCCTCAACACAACATCTCCCACCTGTATCCAGCATCAGCCTCGCTGGGAATTAACAGATTGGGCAGCTGGGAGATGCTGTACAGAGGGAGGGCAACCAGCGATGCAATCTATAGGGACACAAGCCTTGACCTTTCTTCATATTGACTTGCAGCATGTTACTGGGATGGTGCGGATCAGCGGCCAAACAAAGGCATTTGGAAATCCTCCCAGCTCTTTCCCAAAGTGGAGGAGGAAGAGGCTTTGCCTGCGCTGAGCCTGGTTACTGCAACCCCTCTAAGGCCCCAAGGGAGTGGCTGGGAGGGAGGACCTGCATGCCCTGCGGGACCTAGCCTCTGATGGTCAGGACAGGGACGGTGACTTTGCACAATGCTGCGTCTCAGTGACTCGTGATGCCACTCCACCCTAGCCAGCCACAGCAGCTGGCAGAGGCTCGCCGGGGAGCAGGTTGCAGCCCGGGTATTATTAGACATGATGATTTTATTTCTGCTTCAAGCCAAAGTTCAGCTGGTGCAGTTTGAGCTCCACTGCCACGATGGGTGTTGGATGTGTCCCATCCTGCCAGAAACACTCCAGCCGTTCAGTGCCAAGGGTTGGAGCGTCACCATGTCCCATGCATGCCACCATCCAGCCATGCAGCTTCCCACAGCAAAGTACTTCATAATCCTCATTTCGTTATCATTAAAAGAAAAAAAAAAAGAAGGAAAAGAGAAGCAATGACAATAAATGATCCTAAGCCAGGACATGCAGGGCTCTGGATTGTGTAGCACCAGCTTTGCCAGATCACATAACCCTCCCCATTTTGCACTCCCCAGGGAGATTTCCTCCTCGCTTTGCAGAGCTCGAGCTCTTAGAAATCTCTCCTTGCTGCTGTCCTACTTATAAGAGGAGAAAAAAATGAAATAAGAGCCTATACAACATCTGTATTAAGCTGCAGCAAGTTCCTCTTCTCCTCTGGTGTCACACAGCATCTCCCCCCCGCGACTCACCCGGCCTGCGCTTGCAGAGCACGAGGGTTGGGGAGAGCAGTGGGGCCAGGGCTTGGCATGGGAAAGCAGCCAGGCTCGGCAGCCAGAGAGGGTAAAGCGGGTGCTGCCATCAGCCCAGAGAAGTGGGGGATCCCTCTGTGCCATCCTGGCATCTGCAGGCATTTTTCTGAGCCCGAGCAGCAATTCCCAGCACACGCACAGCCACCTCCTCAGAGCTTGTCAAAACTTCCTCAAGTGCAACACTGAGTCTGCGCTCACGGCTGTGGCTCGTTAGAATGAATTGAAACGTAGAGGGATAGTCATTAAGATCTTTTTCATTAACACCATTCCTAGCAGGCCCAGAGAAGCTGAGGTTTTGTCAGATCACGTTATCACCACAGCTGTTTCAGATTCTTCCAAAAAGTGCAACTACCCCCTCACCTGCTCCCCTTTCAATCTCCAGCTATTTTTATTTCACTCCTTGAGATAAAAGTGTGTGTGTGTGGGAGGTATTTACACACACATAAGAAAATATAGATGCACATAAAAATAACTTGATGATTTGAGAGAGACATTTCACTTCTGCAGAGCTTTCTGTTCTCCATTCCATTATAAAAACAAAATGCTGAAGTTGTCGAGGCTCAGGGTGGGGGTTTGCCGTGGCTCTTGTTGCAGATGCAGCAAGCATCCTCCTGCCCACAGCAGGGTCTGCAGCCCCCAACAGACAGGGTGGCGGCTGGGGGAAGCATGTACTGGGTTAGTGCTGAAAATCCTCGAGAGGAAAAAAATAAAGATACTTTTGTGACCCTGGAAAGTTTATGGCTCACTGTGGAGCAACTACACTGGAGATGAATTCCTACAGAAACTGTCTCATACCCTTATTACATTAATAATACATTTCCAGATGTGTAACTGCCTGTCTCTGCATTGCTTTTACATTTGAAATGTCGGTCTTAAAGGAAGAAGGGAGAAAGATGAGTGCCCAGTACCACCAGCCACAAGCCGACGCTGCCTAGTTTGGGAGCTCAGCTGTGCCAGGGCATCAGGGTGATCCAGCGTCTGCCCATCCCGTGGGGTGGACAGCCAAGGGTCTCACATGCCTGCCACCCCTCCTGCACCCTGCACATCCCATGGGACAGAATTAGCATCCACTGACACCAACAGAAATTTGGGTTTTGGGGATTTTGAGAAATTTGGGTAAGACTGACCTCTAAGCAGTGCGTGGATTTGGGAGGGAGCTCAGGCAGCAAGGCAGGCAGGCAGCAGGGGCACGCTCAGCCCAGCTCAGGGCTCTGCCAGAAACAAGACAACTCACAAACATGAGACCCGGGGCAGTGCTATCGGTGTCCCTACAAGCCACAGCACGCCGGGACGTCGCCACTGCCCTGCCGGTGAGCATGTCATGGGCTGCACCAGCCAAGCCAGCATAGCTCAGCAGTACAGAACATCCTCACCAGTTCCGGCGTGGGGGAAACACGATCATGCTCGCAGAGCCCTGGCAGCAACCATGATGCACTTGGGCTGGCTGCTGCCAGCGTTGTTTTGACTTTCTTTTTAACAAGCTGCCACACACAGCATTCTTGGTGACAAGTGACAGCCTTGTTGCATTAGCAGCGCTCCACCAAATGGTATTACTATTATTATCTGTTTTTGCGAGTCTAATAGATAATATGACTACCCCCCTCCAAAATAACCTGGCGTTTGAAGGAAAGATTCCAATTATTTGCTGAACATCTCAAGCTGTGATAACACAAGACAGTACCGTGTCATACCAGAAAGCATTGCTGTGTGTTACACACACCGTACCTGCATGAATCTTCTTGCATTAAGCCGCAGGATAGCTGTCACAGAATCATTCTGTAATTGCAGGAAGAGATAACAAGAAAAGGCAGTGCTCTGGCAAAGCCTGCCTGGCCAAGGTTGTTTAAAAATACCTAGCCCCAGTCCTCATGACTTTCTGCAGCGCTGCTGGATGTCGGAAAGCACATGCTGCTGGTGAGCAGGTGCTTCCTGCAGGCTCAGTCCATTGACATAACTGCTGGGATCTCACCCAGGATCTCGTTTCACAAAACTTGAGCCAGATCCCAACCAGGAAGCACTCTGCCACACTGGAAAAACCACAGCAACCTGCCCCACCAGCGACCTCCATTTCATGTTAAGCACAAAGACATCTCACCACCCCTCGGGAGCATCACCCTGCCTGCTAGATGGACCCATCTGCTGTAATGAATCTGACAACAGTGGAAATAATAATAAAAAAGTCTACGTATAAAAGCTTGCCCAGGGATGGGCTGAAAGGGCAGCTGCCCCACATGGATCAGGCTTGGATGGGGCATGAAGCAGCAGTTTCTGACCCAGCAGAGGGTTGGAGGACCCTGGGTACAGAGTGCTGCCTGGGCACTGCGGCTGCTTGCCCCATTGGTGTTTGCCGGCAGGAGCAGGGAGGGAGGTATGGACAGGGGAAAGACTTCTCGAGAGCCCCGGGGCTGCTCTTCTGTCACCCCTGGCTCCCCTTCCTGAGAGGCAACGCAACCAAGGCTTGCATATTTGCTGCTATTGCTCATGGTCCCCTAGCCCACCCCAGGGAAGCAAGACCCGTCAGAGGAGACAAACCAGCCCGCACACGTTTCTTTTGCCATGACTAACAGCTTAAGTAAACAACCAGGTAAACATGCTAATTTTACTTTCAAAACAAAAAACAAAAAGCAAAAAGCCGCAAAGCCCAGTTCTTCTTCCTTGAGTAAAGATGGGTGCCTAACTATTGGCATTTGTCCTCTCCGTGCTTTTGCAAGTTGCCAGCGTTTTGAAACCTGACAGCCGCTACAAGACAAAGTGACATATTTAGCTCAGGAGTGAAAACGTTTCTCACTTGTGAATGCCAAGGAGGGGGAAAAAGGGAAAAAAAACCTGTGAGGGAAGTGCCTGCTGCCCTACAGAGCAGGGGAGGCAGCATTGTCTTGAAGCTGGGGGGACAGAGCCTGTCCCTAAAGCAGCACAGCTCTGGGGATGGCTGGCATTACGGTGATCTACAGCCAAATGCTCCATTTTTGCATTTGGGGGTCTACGCATCCTGTGGCAGGTGGCTTTCCAAGGAGAAATACAGCTCCAGCCATTGTATCTTGCTTATGCTGCAAACGAAGGTCGCCTGCTTTGACCTGGGCTCTAATTTTATGGTGAGGCTTACTCTGGGACTGGCTCTGAGGAGCAGCACCTCACCCACACCCCCAGAGCTGTCGCTCCGCTGGGTCCAACAGCCTCTCCCCGTTGTTCCGGGCTCATGCCGTGGTCACAAAAAGGCCCTGAGGAACCCCAATCCTGCAACCCCTCCTGCTCCCCACATGCATCCCAACCTCTGCAGAGGAGTGGACAAGGAGCTCAGACCTGACCATGCCAGGTTTGGGATCTCTCTGTGTTAATTGCCATCAGATGCAGAATTGAGATGAGGCCATTTCCTAAGTGGTGCACCGTAAGGATCTCACTTGCTCTGTTTGATGACTCTTCTTGTGTCATTTCAGTAGCAGGTGGTGGAAGACGGGGAAAAAAACCTATAAAATGTTTAACATCCCTTTAGCTTCAATTTATCCGAAGAGAATTCAAACAGCACAATTTCACCCCACCATCTGGGTGCCACTTTAAAAGACATTTTCTCATATCATTACAATTTTCAGAAAATCTTGTTGTATAGCTATGGAAATGCAAGATGCTTCCCCTAAATTGTGCATCACTCTAAAGCTTTTTAAACCTCAACTGCAGCTTATAATATATTTTGACAGCTCACAGATGTCTCCTGAGGGACTTTCACAGTTCCAACTCTACCCGTGCAGGGAAGGCCAGCTTTGGGCGCTGCAGTCCCACGAGACAAAGCCCTCTGCTTGGTTTTGTACCGATTTCTGCTTGGGTTTGCCTTGTTTTGCTTCACTAATGGGAGGAAGATTCCCTTGCAGAGCTTTGAACATGCTTGCCTAAACACTTGAAGCTGCAGGCTATTGCATATGGGTGCACACAGGTGCATGCGTCCATGACTTGTATTTCCCACTCATGCACCCGAAAATAGCTTAGAAACACATTGAGCTACTCCAAAACCTTAGAGAAATCTGAAAGGTCCTTATAAACATCTTGCAACTGGCAGCCTGGGAAAGGAGAAGGGCTCTGGCAATGTCCCTGCTGCACTTAGTTTTTCTTAGACACCCCAAACTACTGCAGGGAAAGCTGCTCCTTGCAGATAGCCAACCCCAAAACACAGCTCCAAGGGAGAGGGGCTTTGGTGCCAACACGAGCCATCTCCTTCAGCACCCCAGCCCCAGGAGTGACTCCCAGCCCTCGGTCCCAGCCACCAGCTAGGCAAGAGGGACACCCCAAACTGTGGCTTTGCTGAGCTCCAGCCAGAGCCCCAACCCCTGCCCACACAGGCAGATCCCCTAATCATGGGGACAAACACCTATGACCAGCAATACACAGCTCAGCTGATTTCTCTAGCTTTATGAAAGCAGTTTGCCCCTATCCCTCCTTGGCAGAGGGAGAGTTTGCCCATGCCCAGCTCGACCAGTCAAACCCCAGCCCCACCGACCACCTCCGAAAAGACCCACACTTGACATTGATTCACAGAGGAAGTGACTGAAGAATGAATTGAAGGGTTAGCACAGGTCAGCAGGCGGTTAGTGTTAGTTGCCTTGAAGCTTAATGATCACGTAAGTACAGCAGGAGTAGTGCCTGAGCAGCCAGTTCATCAAGAGATGATCTGTGCCCAGCAAGAGTTGGGACACGCAGCAACTGCCTGCTCCTCCCTGTGCACGGGCAGGGTGTGCTGGCAGGGCTGCTGCAGAGCTGCACTGATTTCATCTGCAAGGGGTGAAGCTGTGGGGCACGGAGCTGGGTTTAAAGGGAGGAGAGCACTGCTCCTTCCCTGGGAGGGTCCAAACAAACCCCACCAGGGAACCATTACCAGCTATGCAGCTCTGCCCACCCTGATATGTCTCCGTTGTTGCTTGTGTTTCAGCATCCCCGGCCCTAGCAATGGGGTGCACAATCACCATCATCAGCCATGTTCACTGGGGTGCCGGGGCAGCCGAGGGCAGGACCCCAAGACAGCCCTGGGCCAGGCATGGAGAGGGAGTCACTCCTTCCCAGGGGACACACTGGGAAGGCAAAGGCAGGCATTTGGAAACAGCAGAGATTTTGTTTTAAATCCAGTGGGTTTGCTTGTTTTTGAAGATATTAATGATTTTTTTCCCCATGTGGCTCTTGCATGGCAGAAGGCAGCTGCCCTAGCTCCACAGGCAAAGCCAGAGCAGATGCTGAGCCAAGCTCACAGCACAGAAGGGCAAAGATTTTGTCATCAAACACCCCCAGACTCTGGAGGGCTCTGGTGGCTCACCAAAGTCATAGGCTATACTCAGGTTCAGTAAACCCAGGACTGGGTCTAAACCTGGGAAATCAGGTCTGGATGAGGCCAAACCATGTTGTTACTGCTCTGTGGGATCTTAAAGCAAGAAGCCCAATCTTGAGAAATTCCCGCTGTGAGCAGTTCAGGGAAGTCAGGGACATCTCTAGTGGAGCTATGGATGTCCCTAAGGGACCAAAAAGCCATCTAAGGGCTGAGGATCAGCCTTGTTACCCCATGCACATTGCTTCATAGGGGCCTCGGTTTTCCCAAGGTACAGAGCAGGACATTTTCAGTCCTTGAAATGCAGGATGCCTCTTCCAGGCTTGCACTGATACTGTCAGAAACTAGCCCTGGGAACTCAGGTGGATGCTGGTTCTGTGGTGTTCTTCCCAAAGTTGGCTCGTACCAGATGGAGCCTCTTGCAGCTCGCTGGGGAGGAGTTGAAATGCCGAGCACGCCTTCCCGGCATTCACCCTGATTTTCAGAAATTGCAGTAAATCAGTATCGCTGCAGATTGGCCTCTTTTTTTGGCTCTGGCTTGATGTAAAAAGGAAAACAAATGGAGTTTTAAAATGCATCTAATCAAGGAGTTAGAGGTTAATCCTAATGGATTAATCAGCTCGCAGGGGGACGGGAAGGAGGTGCAAGCAGGGAGAGGCAGAGAAGCAGCCAAGCCTGGCTGTTCCTCCCAAGGGCAACAGCAAGTTTCAGAGAAAGTTTGGAGATGGCAGCAATGTTCCTTCTTCCACCCAGCTGCATCCAGCATGGGGACCACCCAGGTTTGATCTAGCAGTAACAGGTAAGTCCTGGGCTTAGGTACACCTTCCCTGACAAAACACTGAATCCTCAATGCATTCGTTATCACCCCCTGGGAAAAACAGTGAGAATGTTGGACTTCCACCCTCACCATCATCTCCCTTCGGACACCAGTTGGTGATAAAACCCAGGACATGGCGTGACCTGGCTGGTGTTAACCCCTGTGCAAAACTTAAGGGGGTGACTGGGAAAGGGTGTTTGAGCAGAGCTGAGCTGCCCTGAGGCTTTCCACCATCTCCTGCAGAAAGCAGGACCTGCCATGGCTGCCCTGACCAGCCAGTGGGGTCCAGCCCGTGGCTCCTGCAGCCAAATCCAAGCATCCTCCTGTCCAGTAACTCAAGACATCAGCATCTGCCTCCCAGCACAGCTGGGCATTCTTCATGGGGTAAAGCCTCTTTATAGGCAGCTAATTGGGCTTAGGCATAAGAAGGGCTTGAACATAATTAGTGACAGTGAAAGCAAGGAGGTTTAAAGAAGGTTATTAATGATATACACCACTGTATACAACAGCATAATTGCCAAAAAAATATTAGATCCATTAAGTATCATTATCAAGGCCTGGAACTAATCATTTAAGCTTAATGAAATTAATACATTTCTCCAGCACTGGCAGTAGTGCTCATCCCTTGGAGGGAATCAGCAGCTGGAAAGGCTCAAGCCATGGTGTCTCAGCAGCATCACCGCTGACCCTAGCCATGGCACCATTGCCCATGCTGGCTCTGGGCTCTGCGTTCCCAAAAGCTGAGCCCACTTCCAGGTGCTTTCAGAAGTGATTCACTCATTTCAGCAGGAAACCTTTTGCTCAAAGAGCTTCTGGTCAATGATGTCCTACGTGGGCATTTAACATGTGAAAAGGTTTTCCCCAGTGTCCCACCAGCAGCGAGCCCTGTTCTTGGCATGGGCCAGGCTGTTGCTGCTGGTCTTTGCTCCCTGGGACCTTTGACATGAGTGTTAATGACATCAAGGAGAACAGTGAGATCTCCCAAACCTCCCTTAGCTAGTGCAGGAGCAGGGGTCCAAGGTGTCCCTCTCCAGCACCCATCTCTGGGGCTGCCTGGGCACAGGCAGGGCACCCATCCTGCTGCCTCCCCCCACGCCTCCCTCCTCTCCCTCGTTTTGAGCAGCTCTTTGGAGACCAGAGGAGAAATGACTCCGAGCCAAGGCGGTTGCGATGATCTTACTGCTAATTATGCAGAGAAGTCATTTAGCTGTGACTGCGTGTGATGAAGTGATATGACAGAGGAACAAAACCCCACAGCTACTTTGTGCATCACAAATTATATAGAAAAAACCCAAAGTGAGCAAACCCAAGCACCTTCACCTGTTCCTGCTCCTCTGCAAGCCACTACAAATGCTGCACTACCCCCAAACCCACTGCAGTTAGGGACAGGCAGCTCAGATTGGGAAACAATTAAAAATCCCATTAGCTCCACTTTCCCCTTGCCTTTGTCTGGGTCTGTTTTCTACCCTGGTCCCAGCAGCAGGATCATTGCTGCAGCAGGACTCACCATCACTTTAAAGAGGAGCCTGGGATTAGCACTGGCCTTATTAAAAACACTCGCACCTCATTTTACCTTCACACTGGAGATGATTTAGCTTGATATATTCTAATTAGTTGTAATTTTTTGTTTTAATGAGCTCTTCTACAGGCTTTTTGTGCTTCAAAACCACCCTCCTTGGCTGCTATAATATGTTTCAAGGAGGTCTTTTAATAACAAGAGGTTTCCAAGGCTGCCTTGGATAGGAAGATTTTTGTTGCAATATGAAAGAATAAAATCAAGACAAAATTTGCCTCTCCTCCAGGATGGGTTTGCTGTGGAGCACCTGGCCGGGAGCAGGACATTGCACTTCAACACCCCAATGGCAAGACAGCCCTTAGTTACCAGCAGCATTTGCAACTGGGTTTAAAGAATAACAAAAGAAAACAAATAGGAGAAAAGTCTCCTCCCACCCCGCCCCCGGCTACAGCTCATTTTCTGAGGGAGGAATTCGTGACTAGGAGATGTCACAGTGCCCAGAGGCAGCTGCAGCTCCATGAAGGTGTTAGTGATGCTTAACACCAGTCATGCACACAGTCCACCCAGGAGGGTCCCTGCTGCTGGTAGGGGTCACTGGGCTAGAACCTCAAAGCACACCCAGTCCCCTCCCATGGTGGGTGCAGCAGAAGCATCCAAAACACAATGCTATAACACCCCACCAGCATTGCTTTATCTACAGAGGTCTCTCCTCCCCTTCTCTCTGCTGGGATGGGCAGAGCTTCAGGAACTTCTTGGTCTGCTCCTAGGGGTGGCCATGCCGCTTCACGGCCAGGAGCTCTTGCTGAATTTCCCAGCCTTTGATTTAAAAGAGACAGAAGGGCTGTCTGGTCAGCCAGGGTGGGTTATTTCTATGACATTGGGTTCTTTCATCAGAGAAAAAGGAAGTTTTTGCTTCTCTGTCCCCACGGCCATTGTGTGTCAAATTCTTCTCTTTGGAGACATCCAAAATAAGGCAGATGAGATTTGCTTTGCAAGTAGAGACCAAAACTGCAGTAAAGCAAGATCTCCAACAGAAAAGAAACATGAAAAACCCCAATGGCCTCAACTTTAGTAGAGAAACACCTGGATGGTTACAGGATATTCTCTGGGAGAAAAGGGACTGGCTTGTACCAAAGGGGCCTGGGTTTGTATGAAAAATAGTGAGAAACCCTCAGGGAGCCAGTCTTGCTCCGGAGGGCTCTGGGAAGGAAAAACACACAGAAGTGTCATATCAACCCCCCCCGTGCAAACCCAGACAGATATTCTGCAGGAATAAGAACCAGTTGCCAAGCAAGAGCCTGGAGAACTGCACATCACCTATAGGGGCCAAGGGGAGGACTGCAGCACAGGGGGACAACAGAAGGGGATGCTGGAGGAAAATGGGCCAAGCTCCTGCATGCCCATGGCACACGTGCACCTCAGAGGCTCCCAGAGTAACTGGAAAGCACACACATCCCCATCAGCCAACAAAAGGGTCTCTGTGGCCACCCAAGGACCCTACAGCACAATCTTACAGCATGCCAGGAGCAAGCGAGAGACATCAAGTGCATCTCTACAGGGCAAGCCAGCAAGTGTGTCCTCACCCATGGGCACACATGGATGCAAGAGCAATGCTTGCCCAGAGCAGAGCCAGATGCAGCTTTGGGAGCTGCTGTGCCAGCCTGTTGTCCACGGCTCTGCCCAGGCTTAAGCCAGCTCCAGCCACGGGAGCTGGGGAGTCAGAAAATAAGACCAACCCAGTTCTTCTAGGAGACAAAACCGGGCCTCTGGAGATGCCTGGTGTATCTGGACAGCTCTGGAGCTTCTTGTGGATTATTTACTCTGCTCCACATGCTGCCAACCAAAATAAATCAATTCAGCTTTTGCTTCCATTTTAGGAAAATAAACCCTCTGGGACAGGCCAGGAGCTGGTGCCCTGCAAGAAGCCACGTGCTTGCCCAGCCCATCCCTGGTGGGGTATAAACCGGTGGTCAGAAACTGCTCAGCCCCGCTGGCCCATGCCCCTGCCTTGCCGAGGGCCTGTGGTACCCACAGAGCCCCTGTGGCTTCCTCGGCCACTCAGGACAGACAGCAGGACAGCAGCTGAGAGGTTTACTCAGCCTCCTGCAAACCACGTCTCCTGCTGCTGAGCCACCCAACCAGCTCTCCCAGGCTTGGGTGACCTTATCCTTATCTCTTCAGTCCTTTGCCAGTTTGCAGCAGCTGGCTTCGGGCAGCAGGTCCGGTTTCCCATAATGCAGCCCCCTTATCTCATGGCACTGTGTTCCCATCAGCCCATCCCAGCTGCGTGTCTGCAGCACCGGAAATCAGCCGCTTGTGCCACAGGAGGGATCACCACTGCAAAGAAGCTAGAAAAATCTTTTCCAAAACAAAAAGGCTCCATTTCCCTCCAGCTGCCCAGAAGAGCTTTGCCAGAGCTTAGAGCCAAGATTGCAAGCTCACGGTCCTGAGATGTATCAAGAGCTGCTGGATTTTCAAGCTCAGCCCCAACCCCAGCATCTCCTCTCCCCAGAGCAGGCACACTCCTCATGCTCCTTGCTCCAGCTGCTGCTTGGGCAGCGAGGCACATGCTGGCACCAGTGGCAACAGAGAGCCTCATGCAAATTGCCCAGCATCTGACTGCTTAATTACATCAGCCCCTTTCAGATGTGATTGTGTATTTTATCAGAAGTGACTTCTTAGAAAGAAAAAATAAAATCTTTCAAACATCTGCTCCCCTCCCCTGCTGGGGGCACAGCCCCATGCCAGCAGCATTAGCATTGCTCTGAGAGCAGAATTTGAAAGGCCTGATTAGGATGGCTCCTCCACCTCCTTCAGCATTAAAAAAAGAATTTTGCTTTGAATTATGTGTTTACTGATAAGTCTAATGCAGCTCCAGAAGCAGAAATAAAGGAGCACCAGCCTCCTGGAGTGATTTGGACAGGGCCAGCAGAGAGGCACTACTGCAGCTGGGGTGCCCTGTGCAAGGTGAATTGCTGATAAACACAATCCTGCCCCTTCTTCTGCATGTGAGATGGGGTCCCAAAATACATAGCCCTGGGTCTCAGTCCCTCCTGAGCCCCCTTGGCCAGCCCTGGGGTCAGACATACAGGAAGCCATCTCCCCCCCACCCAGAGGATTCTCGCCCACAGCCATGTCCTGCACACAGCATCTCCCTGTTAGAGCTGATATTAAGCTATAAACTGTAATGTGTTATGACACCACCCAAAGCAGTGTAATTGCTGTAAACCCATGAAATGTAATGTAATTGGCAGAGCAGCCATTATAGCATTGTGTTACAGGTCTAATGGCTTCAAGCCATTATCTCACACACAGGCTGAGGATGAGCAAACAGCTCCCACTCCCCACTGGCCCCAGCTCTGCAGCACCCTGGTACCCCGGGAATGCATGTTTCCCACCCCATCCTCCTCAGACACAGGGGGAGATGCTGATGCAGAAACACCTCAGTGTTTCCAAACTTATTTTTCCATTTGCAGAAACACCAGCAGGGATTACTTTTTTTTTTAAAGACCTCCTTCTCTTCAATAATCAGGTCATACTTTAAAAAAGAAAAAAGCAGATCTCCACTTACAATTATTTCATTAATATATGATACTCCAGACAATCCAACAGCTTGGGAAGCCTCTGGCTGCACAGGTCCAAGCATGCTACCTGTGTAAGAGGTCCTTAGTGCTAATTGCTGATGCCAACCTCAGCCATTAAGAAATTATTGCTAATGCATCTTACAACAGTCTTTATAAGACATTATTAAGGAATTCATCAGAAAGCAGAACCAAATAAAACAGAAAGTGATTAAAGAAAAAAAAATCTTCCCCAAACTGCAGGATCAGCAGGAAGGAAAGCTAGGAGCCATCATCTGACTGCAGCAGCCCTTACCTGTGCTACAGTCACAGTTGGAGCTCCCTTTGCCCCAGGGTTGGTGCAGGTGCAGCTGCAGCCTGGGGACCTCCCTATATACCCTGGGGTGGGAGAGGGGCTCAGCTGTGACTAATTCCCCCCTGCAGTCCCCTACAGAGCTGCAGCTGGTCCCCTGTGCCTGCAGCCCTGCTTGGGGGAGCCATCATCCGCTGCTTGTGCAGTGCAGTCAGGGCTGCTCTGGGGCTGCATCCAGCTGCTTGCTCCAGGGGTGCTGGAGCCTGAGGGTCACCCCAGAGACACACGTGCTTCCCCTGGGGTCCTTCCAAAAATGCATTGAGGGGATGGGGTGCTGGGGACAAAATTAGGGTTGGGCCTGGGGAGCCTGTGGAGCTAGGGAGGTTTTTTCAAAAGGCTGAAAAAAATAATTCTTTGAAGGGGTGAGGAAGAGGAGGGACAGTTTGTGCTAGAGGGGTGTCACCCATGGGGCATGACAGCTCCAAGTGGCACAAGGACACAGGGCTGGAGCTGTGACTCATGACTTTTTTGTTTTCCATCCTGGTGTCAGTATTAAATTTCAAGGATTATATTTTATTCATAAAAATTGCTGTGCTCACAGCCGTGCCTGGCAGAGCTGCCATGGCTGAGCCTGTTGCTGGCTCCCGCTGACAGGCATGGGGGTGTTGTGCACTGCCTGGGGGGGCCAGGCTCCATAACAACTGTTGAAAATTAAATATAATATGTAAAGTCAGGGCGAGAGCCCCCAGGTTCCCTTCCATGACCTGGAGTATGGGTACCATCATGGCCCCCGAGTGCCGGGGTTTACAGCACGTGATGGGCTGTTGTTGGTAACCGCATCCCGAATGAGCCGGAGCAGAGCATGTGAGGTTGTATTTTTAACTCCGAGCTCCTGGTGACATGGAAAACCAGCTGCCTGGTCCAGGTGCTGCACAGATTGATGGAAAAACTCCCAATGGCACCTCTGCTTTGCTGACCCTGGGCATTGCAGCATGTTAACAAATCTTACCCTGTGCTTTGCCCCTGGGAATGGTTTTAAGGCTGTGCCCAGAGCCCAGCAGAAACCATTGCTGGTACCTCCACCGGGGAATTAGCTAGGAAGTGCTTCCCTGTGGAGCTGCCGGTGGGGAAACGGCAGGGTGAGATGGAAATGGGGATGGTGCAAACCCGACTTTCCCGGCTCAGAGGCTGATTTAGCATCCCCAAGCAGGAAAACATTTGCAACCCCTCAAGAAGGTAAGGAAAGGATGAGCCCGTGATCCTTGCCGGACTCGGTGCCTCCCTGGCACAGTGTTAGCCAGGACTTGGCATTCACAGGCTGCAGAAAAGGCTTGAGCAAATGCTTCAGCTGCCCATCAGTGCAAACATCCCCACACATCTGTCTTCTCCTTCCCCCCCATGGGGAGGACTCTCTGCCTAGCTAGGAGGTGGCACACGGTGGCATCCCCCCTCCTCCCTGCCACCCGCCTGCAGCCCTGCACCCACTCCACTGGGCTCAGCCGAGACAAGCGGAGGCTAAGAACATCGGCTGGGTTTTATTCCTCAGGTCTGACAAGTAAAAGCAGAAATCCTCTTTGAAAAAAAACAAAACAAAACAAAACAACAAACCCCAAAACCCAACGTTCAAAACACGTGGACAGTTTGCGTTTCTCAGGATGGAGGCCATGCCGTCAATCTCCGCCACCAGATGCGTGTCCTTTGCAGTGATGTAGTTTAAAAAAGCAAACGACCCACGGAGGAGGAAAAGACACAGGGCTATGGGATTCCACATCAATTTTGGAGAAAAAAGGGCCCTTTTTTGCTATTGTTATAAATATCCCATCTGAGCGACTCAGAGTAAAAAGTAACCATAACGAGGACATCTGTTCTGCTCAGCCCCATGGGCACAAAATCTCTACCGGCACCTCAGACTGCTACAAGCCCTCAGGGATGGTGGCCTGGCACCCAGCATGTGTGCCCCAGCTCTCAGCTGGTCCCCCCTGCAGGGTGGCAGGTGCTGCCGTCCCTGTGAGCAGCACCCATCACCCTTGCTGGAGGCTGTCCGGATGCTGCGCCGCAGGGGACCGGGGAGCGGGGGTGTGGGGGGAGAGGGGAGAGGGAAGGAGGGACGCTGGGGTGCGGAAGGGACACAGGTGGACGGTCAGGCGCAGGTGGCCTCCTGGCTCTCAACGGGGATCTCACTGCTGCAGCCGCCCTCGCCGTACTGCTGGTAGGGAGGGATCTGGGGCGCCTCGATGATCAGCAGCCCCTCTGGTGACAAGGAGGCAAAGACCGTGATGGGGTCCACCTCGTAGGGCAGCCTGCAGGAGGGAAGGAAAGATGAGATGGTTTAGGAGCTGGGGGGCTGGGGCGGCTGCCAGCTCACAGCATGCCACATCCCTGGTGGACATCGACCCATGGGAAGTCCACGCAGGACCCCCAGCATGTGGGGAACCACCGATGCCAAGCCAGCAGCCCCAGTGCAGGGCTCAGCAAAGCCTACATTATTACTGCAGCGCCTGGGAATGTGCCGGGGATATTTAAAGAGGCCTCCTGGCCGGTCTGGCCCCTGTGGGTGCTCTGTTTAATCTCCCAGGCAGATGTATTTGACGGGATGTCACCCGCCGCTTGTGCCGCCCAGGCTTCTGCAAAGCAGGAGTAAATCAGCGCCGTGCTGCAGCCCACGTCAGCTGCAAGCCTTGCCCGTAAAAGGAGCCACGGCAGCTGCTGAGTGCCGAGTAGGAGGGAGCGCGGTGCTTGCCCCAGCTTTTCTGCGGGAGTTTGGGATGCACAGGGCTCCTTTAGGGTGGACAAGCAAAGCTGAGCTGCTGCCAGTGGAGGAAACCCTTCCCATGCCCTGGGCTTTGCTGCTTCTCCCTGTTAACCCCGTGAGCACTGTGGCCAGGGGTCTGCCCCGGCATGGGCAGGTGGGGCTCACCTGCCTCCAGACTCGCCTTTCCTCCCTGCCCTTTGCTGTTGTTGTTGCCAAAGTGAGCCGTTGTGGTGAGTCAACGTGATAGCAATCTAACTGACATCATTCAGATAGATATATCTATATATACATTCACACACAGGGACATATTTTGGGGCTGATGATGATCATGCCCTGCTGAACGCCAGGGGATGTGCTGGCACCGTGAGCATGGCTCCTTGCACCTCTCCTGGTCCCTGTGCCCTGGCTGGCTCCAAACACAGCCCCAGGCCTGGAGGAGACTGGCAAAGCACCCAGAAAAAGACCTCCTTCTCTTTCACCTCCCTTGGAAAATCACCATGTGGCCCGAACCAGCCAGGCACGTGCTGCAAAAGGGCAGATTTTGGGATGCAAACAGGCGCAGGAGTCCCTGCATGCATGAGCTGGAGAAGAGGGACTGGCAAAGCTCAGCCCTTCACCGCTGGTGGCATCCCTGCGCTGCCTGTGTCCTGCCTGTGCCGCAGGGATGGGATCCCACAGCAGGCTAGCGACGTTTGGGTGCTGGTTGAGGGGACATGGCAGCCCCCCCGCACCCCAGCCCCTTCAGTGGGGGGCTGCGCTGGGGCTGGCTGGTACCTACTGGATTTTCTTGGTGAAGTTCTTGGAGACGATCCCTCCTTCCACCTGCTGCTCTTCGTGTTTGCCTGCAGGGAAGGGCAACACCCCACATCACCACCTCACCGGGAGATTATTTTTTCCCCAACAAACAACAACAAAACCCAACAGGAAAGTTTTCAGAAGAGTTGTTTACCTTCCCCAGAGCAAACCCTTTGCACTGGGGAGGGCTCAGGGAGTCTCTCCTACGTGGGGAAGGAGATGCCAGACACAGCACAATCATATTTCCAGTGAGAGCCTGTGGTCTTGCAGGCTGCCCAGAGCTTAAGAAAAAGCCCCCAAACTTAATAAAACCTTTGGAGGTGGCAGCGTCCCCCCTGTGTCCTGCTCCCCAGGCTGGGCTCCCCTCCACCACACTCCCAGGCTGGGGGTCCTGTGCCTGGAGCATCTCTGAAGTTAAAACCACGCCGGTGGCTGCCCAGACACCCCCTGACCTGCGGTTTTCCCCCTGTGATGCCGTGAGCCCCGAATAAATACCCAGGGCCATGCTGTGTGGCAGCCCCCAGCCCCTCCCTGGGGACCCTGGCCTGGGGCACTCAGGGGCAGTGCGGGATGTCGGTGCTGGGCTGAAGGGATGCTCAGGGCTAGGTGCCGATGGGCACCCCAGATGTGGGTGGATGCACCCCTGCACCCACTGCCCCACCATTAATTGAATTTTTAGGGATGTGCTTCTGGCTGGCTTGTCCACAGGCTGGGGCCTCTCGGGGCTGGGTTGGGGTGGGGGCTGTGGGGCAGCTGCCCCCTGTTTCCCAGCACCAGAGCTGTCTCTTTCTCGGCCCCTTTAAAGGGAATCTCCCTCTGTGCCTGCCTCACCCCAGCTATAATTAACCGAGCCAAGCTGGGGCCCCTCTTGGCAGCGTGCTGCAGGGTGCCACTGCCCGCAGTGGTGCCTCCCCAACCAGCCGGGGTGGAAAGTGGGAAGATTTACCCCAAAGGAGGCTTGTCCTTTTAATTTCTGCAGCAAATCACCACGGCTTGTGAGCCAGGTACCCCCGTGGCACCCCCAAACTGCCCACGGGGCTGCCCCAAAGCCCTGCTGCAGCCCTGGCCCTGCTCCTGAGCACAGGGCTGCTGCCGCTGGCTTAAAATAAAGGTGATTTTTGCATTTTATGGCAATTTCTTGAGCCAGCACAGGCAGGGCAGGACAGGACCAGCTGCTTTTCATGCCCCATCCTCCTCCTCCCAGTGCCTTCACTCTCACCTGACACCTCGACGTAGCCATCCTTGGTTTTGACAGTCAGCTCCTCGGGTTTGAAGCTGTGCACGTTGACGCACACCTTCCAGGGCTCACGGGGAAAGGGCACAGGGCTGCGGCTCTCGGGATACCCCCCGAAGCGGGTGCTGTAGCCAGGGGACATGGTGGAGGCACGGGCCATGCCAGCACGCAGGGGACCCGGCCAAGTGGTGGTGAGCCGGGGCCGAGCCCAGTCGGGCCAGTCCGCCGTCAGGTCCCCGGGGAAGGGCGACATGCCGAAATCATCATCCAGCAGGCGCGAGGTCAAGCCGGGCTCCCGGAAAGGGTCGCGGATGCTGCGCCTGCTTGGGTAATGGCAGGAGAAGGGCATCTGGCTGTCGGCCATGGCTTCCTTCAGAGGGGTCCGAGTGTGTCCCTGGGGCTCTCTCACGGAGCCTCAGCCTCTGTGCGGCCGCTCCTGGCTGCGAACTTCCCCAGGGAGCCTGTCCTGGAGGAGACGCATCCACCCCAGGCGGGACGCGGGTGTGCGGCTGCGGGTGGGCGCTGCGGGGACGGTCCCTTCCTTCCCCGGCACCAGGTGAAGGACGAAGGAGAAAATCAATTCAGGGCTGAATCACTGGGAGCCGGAGAAGCGCAGGAAGGACGGAGGGAGCTCTCTGGCCGCGAGAAAATGCTTCCTGTCTGGCTGTGATCCCAGGGACTGGGGAGAGGAAAATAAAACTTCTCAGCAGGAGAAAAAGAAATAATAAAACCAAAGATCCCGAGATTAAAAAGCTTATCTCTCCCCTCTCGCTCCCCAGCACTTTATGTGTGACTTTCCCTGCTGCTCCCGGGCAAGAGCTGCAATAAATGCCTGAGCTTGGAGCCGAGAAACTTCTCTAACCTTCCAACTGCCGGGCGAGCGCTATTTATATGGATTTGGGAGGAGTGTGTGGGGGGTGTTTTGCAATTCCTGCCCTGTCAGCCGAGTATTTTGGAGAGGATGAAACAGCCCTGGAGAATCTGGGCTGCGGCAGCTGACCTCTCCTGCCGGCCTGAGGACCCTGGCTGCCGTGGGGCCACAGTGCTTCAGCAGCTGCCCTGGCCCCCGCCACCCCCTCCTGCCGCCGTGCGCCCAGCCCGCCCGCCCAAAATAGCCCCGAGCTCAGGGCTGGCTACTTTCACCCCAGTGTCACCCATTAAAAATACCCCCTCAGTGAGGCTGGGCCAAGCTGCTCCCCACACTGTAAAGCCACGTGTCCCCGTGCCACAGAGCAGCCCACTGTACGGGGAAGCAGGTCACTGGTGGCACCCCTGGCACAGCACTGAAAGGGTGGCAGGACCCCAAGGGTGGATATTTGGGGGATGCTAGGGCAGAGGGCGGACCCCTTTTGTGGCCAGGAACATGCAGCGTCTCGGCCACCCGGGGTTGCCTGCAGAGCCCGGGTGCGAGCAGGGCTGCGGGGTGCAGGAGGAAAGCTGTGCTCCAAGGGGTGCTCCTCTCCGGCCCCACTTCCTTGGCCACCTTCCCTGGCTGGGCCCAGAGAAATGTCCCCTAACCACGGGAAGGAGAAGGACGCCAAGCAGCAGGCAGGCAAAGTCCTCCTAGCGCTGCTCAGCACCTGCCTCCTCCTCGCCCCGCCGCGTGCCCTGGCCCTGCTGCAATCGCCGTGTGCGGGCAGGGCGAGGTGGTAATCACAGCCGCGCGGCAGCAGGGCTAATTACAGGGCAGCGGCAGGGAGCGGGCAGCGCGCCGTGGGACGAGGCACGGTGGCGGCGGCGGGTGAGCTCCCGGCAAGCACCCACCTGGGCAACACAGCCGTGACCGTGCAAGCGGGGGGTACCTGGTGGCAATGAGGGGCTCCCTAGGGAGGTGGTCCAGGCACGGCTTGGGTGGGTGATGGGAGGCACCGGAGGATGGGATGTCATCAGTGAGGGTCATGCCGGATACAGGACCACTTCCTCATGCCGCATCCTCCATCCTGGCTCTGCCTCATGCTCCTTCTCTCCAGCAGCTGCAATTTTTCTAATAGACTTGATGGAGCTAATTAAAGCAGGAAGACTTTAATGCAGCACAGGCCGTGCAGCAATTCAGCCGCTGGTCACTCCAACGGCATTAATCACACTGCACCAACGCCGCATTGCTGGGGGAGGGAGCTGCCTCTCGGCGCAGGGCAGGGCTGCGTCCCTCGTGCTCAGCTCCTTCGCCCTCTATGCTGGGGGGGGGCAGCTGGGCATCGTGAGGGCCTCCCTAGGGACTGAGGGGACACTTGGAGATGTTTGGGGAGGTCCCAGGCACTGGCTCAGCACCCCTAGGTGCAGGGAGGCAGCTGCCAGTGGAGAGGCAGAGCATCCCCCTCCGTCCCCTTGCCCTGGCTGGCTGCCCCTGCCCGGCTGGGGGCTCCTGCTGCCTGGGGGTGACAGCAGCATATCCTGGGGGACACAAACCAAGCCTGAGCTCAGCTGGGCACCTCTCACCTTGGATGGAGAGCAGGATCACCCCAGTGCCCAGCTCTGCAACTGCTCAGGCAAACACTGGCCCATGGGAAGAGGGGAATGAGCCCCGAGGAGGTTTCGGGCAGTCCTACAATCCTGCCCCTGCCGTGTTTCCAGGAGCCTCCCAACATCTCCCTTCCCGTGTTTCCCTGCGTAGCTCCGGGCCATCCTCCCTCCCCAGCCAGGAATCCTCCCTGTCGCCTTGTTTATCGCCATTAGTCACACATCCCCTCCGGCTGGCTCTTGCCCTCTTCAGGCCATCCCAATTTAGCTCCTGTTGTCATTCCAAATGTCCCAGCTGCCTCCCACCACTAAGCCAGCCCCACGACATCTGCTCTGGGGAGTGCACGTCAGCCTCGCAGCCTCCCTTCTCCTCCGAGTGACCTGGGGATGCTACCCCATATCCCCAGTGTCCATCTGTGCTGTGGCCAGACTCATCCTGGGTGCTCACCTGAGCCCCACCAGGAACAGCACAGGGACCCAGTCCAGCGCTACCGCTCCCCCACGGGGCTCCCAGCCAGTCCTGGGGAGCATCCCAGGGAGAGGGGCATCAACTGGGGTGGTGAAGAGACCCCACCGCCCCGTTGCTCACAGAGAGATGGCTGAGGAGGTGACTGCAGGGGGACCCTGCAGCACAGGAGCACTGTGCAGGGCTTGGAGCGAGGGCTGTGCAGGCAGGGAAGGGCACGGCCCAGGAGAGCACCGGCGAGCCCAAACGGTGACTTCCATGGTGAGGTGGCTGCATTTCTGGCTTGGGCTATCGGTGCCTGAACCGGGCGGGGGGAACCCAAAACACCTGGCAAAGGGCAGCGAAAGCCTGGCCCAGTAAGGAAGGGAGAGCTGCCAGAAATCCTAGCCCACTTTTTTTTGCTTCAGCCAGTGCCCTGAGGAGCTGGTCCTCAGCAGCTGGGCACGGAGGCACATGCTCTTCCCTGCAGAGCAGCTGAAACAACCCAGAATATCCCACCACGCACAGTCAGATCCAAAAGGAACATGACAAACAGGGCTGCGATGAGAAGGAAATACTGTCCGAACTTTTATTGGAACCCTTTTTCTAACCAGGCTAACAACTCAAATACCCCAGGGAAGACTAAAGAGTACAGTATGCATTTTGATGGAGAGCAGAGGGAGTTTTACAATGAAGTCAAATGAAGAGATGCACCGGTGACATTTCATAAGGAATGGACCAACAGGCGAGAAAAGAGAGATGCCGTTTCCCTCGCGGCTTTTCTCCCATCTTGGCTTTTTGTTCTAGATCTTCTCATTCCCTGGGTTTCGAAGGTGGAGAGCTGCCCCCGGGCTGGTGAGGTTCAGGGTGTTGTTCTCTAGGCAATGGCCCAAAAGTCAGGATGCTTGTTGGTACAAGAGTGGATGTACTGGTGCTGCGGAGACCCTCCTAGGCATGTGCAAACTTCCAGGTAGCAGCAAAAGTCATGAGGATTATTTATCCTCTGGTAAAGAGGTACTAAAACCCCACTGGACACTAAAGGGCTAAGTCTTCACTTAGGCACCTGAATCTCAAACCTTTCTCAAACAAATATATCACGACAGCCCCAAGGCTGAGTGCCCCACAGCTCCTGGCCAGCTCCATGGGAATAGCCCAGCACCAGGCACTCGCCTGCCGATGCCAGAGCCATGTCCACCCTCCACCAGCCCAGGCAGCTCTGCCCATGGAGCACAAACACCTCCCACTCAGGTGAAGAGGACAATGGCTGTGGCGGTGGGGGAGTGACACTGGGGCAGGTCGTGATTTTTAGCACATTCCACAATTTTTTCAAAGCTAGGGTAGATGCCTGCAGCAAGCTCCAGCCCATGTTGGAGATGACAGGAAAGACCTCCCCAGTCCTGTCCTGGCCACCTTTCTCGAGATCACATCCAGGCAAAGCTACTGGTTCTGGCACAAAGCTCAGGGAAAGGGGCAAAGCAGAACATGGCACGAGGACGAGGGTCTCAGGATGAGGCAGGGTGGACGTCCTTGCTTCCTGGTGGAGATCACAGCAAGTCACTTCAACCCTGTCCCTTTCCTTGCATAGATGAAAGGGTGACAAGTCTCCCCTTCCCCCAATAACCACTGAGAGCCAAGAGAGGTCAGTGGTGGGAGATCTGAGATCTCTGGGGATCTTTGGCAATCCAAGCAGCCCTACGTGGCACAGAGGGTGAAGAGCAGGGTTTTTACTCTGCCACAGCTGGCCTGTCGCCTCTGAATGCCCAGTACCTTTCCAAGGGGTTGTGATTTGTCAATAGAAGCTGGTCCAAGATGGAGGATTTTCCCCTGCCTTGCTGATCTCCATCTAAATGAGGTTTCTCCCTAAATGTTTGATCTTCAAATGAGTCTAATTTGTCTGCCAGATTCCTCCGTGCTGGCAGATGACAGCCTCAATAATTCACCTCTCTGATAACCTCTCACCAATGTATATGGCAACATCTCAAAGGCTCCTACCTTCATGGACCCAATGGCAAGACCCAAATAGCTCTTTTAAAGTAATGCGCAATAAATAGAAGAAATAAATATTAAACAGAGGCTAAGTCCTCTCAGCCTGTTCAATATATGTACAATGCATAGCAAAATAACAGTGATTGGCTGTTGCAGACAAGTTTGGTACAACTTCAGTCCCCCAAAACAACAAAAACATTGAGAAAAGTTGCAGTCAACATAAAGCAAAGCTCAGCCGAGTGCTGTAACCCATGAAGAAAAGAAAGAACACAACAGTGCTTTGAAATATCCCTTATCTTTGTTTTCCAGCAACTCTGCAGAGATTGTGCTGGGTTTTCTGGAGCCTGGCCCCAGTGCCGGGGTTGGGAGAGGTGGGACGAGCCTCGCTTAGTGCGACAAACCCAGATCCCAGGCAGGTCCAGGGAGCGGGGAGAGCCGACAGCACAACTCCAGGATCAGGGGGACATTTGGGAGCAGGTGCTACGACGTGTGCTCTGCCAGGGAAAGGCAACCAGGGCCCTCGTGGGATGGAAACAAAATAATGGGTGGGAAAAAGCCTCTGTGTTTGAGGAAAGCAAAACCTCTGAGATAGGGCCTCCAAAAAATGGCCGAGAGATTTTCCTGAAGCCTTGAGGCTTCGGCCAGCCCTGGGCATCCCTCGTGCGGCCGACTGCAGGCAAGCAGCAATTCACCAACACCAAAATGACCGAGCTGCCTTTCCACCAGGTGAACGCCACTCTTTGCAGAGAGCGTCAGCAGCAATCTGAGATGCTGAATGCAGAGCAAAAATTCGTAAAAGCAATGAATGAGCAAAACAACATTAAAAAAAAAAACAAAAAAATCCAAAAAAACAACAAACCCAGCGCTGGCAAAAGGCACAGAGACAGAAAAGCTTACGGGCTTCTCGCAAACCAGCGGAAAACCCAGTTGTCCACTGACAGGGAGGGTGATGTTCCAGGTTGTACTAAAAATCTTAAATAAGTTAAAAAATAAATACCACCACTGAGGGAAACTAATATGCCTATGCACGTGTGCAGATATACACGCACATATACATATATGTACACATACACACACAGCCTTGGTTAGGTATTGTCACCAGAGGCTGGATTTTGCAAGCATCTTCAGCACCGATCACTCTCTCACAGTCTCATTTCTTTAGTTTTTCCATGGGCGGGTCATTGCGCAGCAATAAACACAGCAGGGGAGTCCTAGCGACGGCATCCTCCCAGGGAAACCAGCGGTGCCTGTGCAGAGCAGCTCGGTTTCGGGTTGTGTGCTGGCTGCGGAGCCAAGGGAAACAGCGGCGGCAGCCAGCTGGCACCCGGCCAGCGTTAGCACGGACCGGGGCAAGACTTCCCCTCGCAGCACTGCAAACACCCCGTCACTCAGCTGGCTGGCGAGGAGACCCTCGCCGTCACCACCGTGAGGTCCTAGACCCATTTCTATGGTCTCATCCATCACATTCCTGCACATATCTAATGAAAAACCCTAGATTTTAACACGAAAACAGACAAACAGCTCTGCCCTGCATCCCTTTATCCGTCACACACTCTCCGCCCTGCTCTGGAGAGCACAGACAAAGGGACATGTGGGCAGCAGGAGTGACTGTCACTCCTCCAGCCACCTCACCAAGAGGGGCCAGCGCTGTAAACCTTTACACGAGAACAGTGGCATGGATACATTCAAACAAACAAATAGAGCCGAAAATAACTTATTGTTCAAAAAAAACCCAAAAAATTTAAATAAATATCGTTAATGGTGACCACCTGCATCCATTCTGACTTACAATTAAAAATAGAATAATAAAAATAATAAATAAATAAATAAATAATTTAAGAGGTTTACTCAAACACAAGTCTGCTCGGGAAACCCCAGGAGCATTTAGCTGCCATGGACTGCACAAGCGGAGGCAGTCCTTGAAGCACGGATCAGCCAAACTGGTACGAGAGCTGCCATCAGCCCCACGCTGAGTCTCCTCCTGTCCCATGGTCGGTGGGTGCTGCTGACCCTGATGAAGTACTTCGATCATCTGTCCCCAGCCACAAGGAACTCAAGTCAGTGTTGTGTTTGATAATTACAACAGTTGCACAAAGCCCCTCTTCTTTTCTTTCTTCTTTCCTAGTTTGTGACCTCCCGGCTCCCTGCTTCTTTGCTACAGATGCCTGTGTGTGTTAGGGGGTGCTAAGGGGCATAAGGCTACTCTTGAAACTCTGGCAGATCTGGGGTTTGGGCTCCCATCAGTGCCTTTGGGTCTTCCTGGGGAGCAGAAGGATAGGGCGCTTCAGCATCAAACTGGGAGAGACTCTTTGGGGAAGAAGCGTGAGGTTTTCAGCCCTTTACGAGAAGGGAGTTCACTGCAGAAGCTGGCCAAGGGGCCGCTGTCAGGGCCAGCACAGGAGGGAAGGCAGTGGCACCCCACTGCAAGAACACCCCATCTTTGATCCCTCAACAACAGCCCTAGAGCGCTGGCTCAGCCCTACCAGGAATGCTTTTCTCTACATTCTAGCAAGTGGCCTCCCAGGAGACGGACCCACCAAGCCACTGACCATACCAGTGCCCAGCTCTCTGCTTTGGCCACCCTCATCCTCAAATTACCTGCAGAGAGCAAGATGGGGGATGAGGGACTGGGAAAAGGGGGGGCTTTGGGGGTTGAAGGCACAGGACAAGGGGGACCAGCAGTAGGAAGGTTATGGGAAAAAGGGACCCCTGGCATAAAACCTCCCCTGATACCACCCAGGTGGAAATGCACCCCACGCTGCTGTACTTTCCAACAGAAAACAGGTTTATATGCTCGCTAAGGCGACCATCCAGCTCCACCAGAACACCAGATGGCACTTGGCCTTCCTCTGCTTGCGGCTGTGTCCCTTTACCTGCTGCCAGCAGCACGGGAGGGGGGGGGGGGGGGGGGGGGGGGGCTGTAGGTAACTCTTTAGCTGGCAGGGAGGGTGTTGCATTTCTTTCTTTCTACCCCCTCTCCCCCTCCAGCACATGCTGGCTCCACTTAGCCCTTCTCTGTCACACTTAAACGACACACCTCCTTGACTCATTAAGCCCAAACTCGTTAATAATCATGCAGGATGGAACGGGAGGGGATGGAAAAAGGGAGGGGGGGAAGTCTTAAACCCAAATTAGCGTCTCTAAGCACCCAGGTGTTGTAAGAGAAAGAAACTCCTCAGCACCAACTCAGCCTGTGCTGGGAGAAGCCTTTGTTACTCTGCAAAACACAGTAATTGCACAGGCAGCTGGGCTGGCAGGCCTGGCAGGGAGACAAAACCCCAGGGCCGCCCAAGCAGGCAAGGCCCTCCTGCCGCTGCCTGCGGCTCCTTGGAAAAACAGGCAATTAGCGAGGGGCCCTTTCTGTCCCCCTGCGCTGCTCCTCCTCCCAGCGACAACCTGGGGCGGGAGTGCAGCCTGCTGCAGCTTGGCACGGGCTCTGCGATGGGGCTGCTAATCCTGCCTCGGGCGAGCCTGAGGGTCTCAAGGGGAAATGATTTCCTGAAATCCTCCTGGCACTGCTTAAAATTGCTGCCTGTTAGGAGGAAGGGGAATTGGGGTCCCCTGGCTCATGCAATTCCCTTTTAACCCTGTGTGCTCTCACTACACCCCACAGCTAGGTTATCTCCAGATCTCCTTACAGTCCCAACAGCATTGCATTCCAAGGGCAAGGCTCCCTTTAGAAAAACCTAAACCCAAACTGCAAGAGAGTTCCTCCGAGACGAGAACGCCATGGCCCCCATCTCCCACACCATGGCCTGGCCCTCGGAGCAGAGCGTGGCACCAGCTCCCCTCTCACTTGTACTCCACTGGCCCCGTGTCCGCTTCAGGCCTCAGCCGTTTGTTTGCAAGCAAGTCACAGTGCTGGGGGGGGATAAAACAACCCTGTGAAAGGTGATGCATACCTGGTGGGAAAGGGTGGGAGAAAGAGAGGGAATGGCCTTTTTTTCCCCAGGAATTACGTCAGGAGGGATTTCTAGCCTTCTATTTATAGCAGGGACTGGCTGACTGGCAATAAATAAATATTCTGTCATGGAAGAGGCCTGCTGCAGAGTGGACAGAAACTCTGGAGGAGGGACCCAAGGGACCTGATATTTGCCTTGGTGGGGACAGGTCACCCCCACTTATCACCAAAGCTTCCCAGCAAATTCCTCCCTGACCAGGTCCCTCCCTCCCACAGACATTAATTTGCTGGTTCCTGGTCTGGCAGAAGAGCAAGGAGCTGAATTCTTCTCTTTGGACCAGCTGGTAGTGCTTTGGAGAGGGGCAGCACTGGGGAGACGGGAATGGCAGGGATGATGGAGGAGGTCTGTCGTGACAGACCCTCTGTAAAGCAGCAACCCTTCTTCCAGCACTGGCCTGGGGAGCTGGGACTGATCCACCCACTCCACGAGGTGGCAAAGGGGCTGCAAGGTGCGCAAGGGCTCTTACTCCAAACCAGGGAAGGGGGACCCGGCACTGCCACCACATCAGTATCGGGGATGATTGGTATCGATGGCCAGGTAGGTGGGAAGGAAGCAGAGAATGCCAGGAATTTGGAGGTGACGCCCGGCACACGAGCTGTCGGCGGCACTCCCTAGCGACGAAGGCTGTCAGAACTGCCTCCTGAGTCATAGCTCCTGCTCCTGCTGCGGCTGCTCCTGGGGCCCGAGCTCCGGCTGCGGCTCCTGCCCTTGGTGCTGCTGCTGCTCCAGCTTCGGCTCCGGCTCGTCCGGTAGCTGGCGTAGCTCCGGCTCCGGCTCCGGCTCGGGGAGCGGCTAAAGCTGCTGTACCAGGAGGAATAGCTGCTGGCGCTGCTGGAGGAGGAGGGACTGGGACGGTAGTAGGGGATGGGGCGTTTGCGGGCACTGTGGGGACAGAGAGACGTGGGTTACCAGCAACACAAGGATGGATTTACTGCCAAAATCTCCAAAAAGCACTGTTTATTCTGCACAAAACTCCCCAAAGATGTGATTGTGTTTGTTTAAAAGCAAAAAAGGAAGAGATCAGGTAACTGACCGGCCTTGGGATTCAAACCACCCACCCCCACAGCCCTAGGGAATGTCCCAAGCACCAAGTCTGAGGCTGGGCTCTCTGCTTGATGTTGTCCCAAAGAACCCTCATTGTGAAAGTTAGAGGCAATATTTGACTCTCTCTACAGTGTGGGACATCTACCACAGGAGATGGTGAAACAAAAAGCCTGTGGGGGGACGCTCCTGGCACCTGACCAGTCCTTGCTCTGACTTCATCTGCCTTTTTTCTTCAGCTGTTGTAAATGAGACCCCCCCATCCTCTCTCTGCCTCTAGTTAGAAATCCCCAAGCTCTAGGAGAGGCGGAAGGGCCTGCTGATCAGGCTCAGGGAAACCGGTCTTCTCCTGGAGAAACCTCTGCTGGCAAGGGCTGGGACCCAAGGACAAGCCCACGTCCCCCTGGGGAGTGCCAGCTGAGCCTGTCTGCAAATGATGGGACTGCATCCTCTTACCTCGTGATGCGCCGAGCTTCGAGGTGGCTGGGAGAGTCTCTCCTGCGTTTCCTTAGGGGTGAATACGACCGCCGCCGCTGCCTCTGCCGGTCATGCTCCCTGTGCGACTCCTTCTCACTGGAGCCATACTTGTGCTCTCGCTCACGGTCTCTGGGGAAGGAACAGGTTGGAAACTGTCACCGCTGGGTTTTTGTGGGGTGGGTTTTGGATGTGGAGGCAACGACTGATGAAGGCACAGATGAGTGGAGGACACTCAGCTCCAAAAGGGACCACTTTAAGCAAAGCTGGTGGCACCAGTCCTGCACACACTCACTTAGCTGGACAGAGACACACTCATCTGGCTGGACAGATGGACACCCACTAATTGTGTCTGGGGATTTCAGCAGTGTCTGCTGGTGGTCCTGCGCTGCCAAGCTATGATGGCTTCCACATACCTGTGTATGTGGATGCACTCTGTATTTAGGCCTACTAAAATTGCTCTTGCCAGCCATGCTGCAGAAGCAGGCGAGAACAACCCTGCCAGCAAGCCCCACGTGAGCAGAGGGCCCCCGGTACCCCTGCAGGGCTGTGCAGCTCTGCACAGCCTGCCAGAAGGAGTGCCAGTGTTGCTATGGTTTTCTCTTTTGTCAAATACGCCGACACGTCAGCACAGGCCCTTCTGCGGAGTGTAGCTGACTTCATACACCCTGCTCAATGCCATCTGCAAAGTGACATGTTACAGGTCAAGGGCCTGATCCTTGCACGCAGGAAATGTTCTCCTACACCAGTGCAGTGATTGTCACAGCCTGCAAGAATCAGCCCCTGGGAATGTAACATTTTAAGGGTGCAAAACGTTCATAGCAGCAGAGATGTTACCAGAAAAACCTGGCCAAAGTCATCTCTAGGGCTGAGCTGTGAGATGTGTGTTTTCTTTGGGGTGCGGAGGGAATAGAGTTGCCTGGACTGTGTTTCCCTCTGCAAGGTCGTATGAGTGCCAGCATGAGGGTACCTGGCATCTGCCCACACAGCAGGGGCAATTCCCAGGGCCTGACAACTCTTTGGCAGAGCCACAGCTCTGAAAAGTGGAGTGTCTTTCCCTAGTGCAAAAAAATCCCTCTCTGACAAGGGGTGCAGCCCTGCTGCAGGGGCTGCTGCCTGGCACAGGCTTCTCAGGCAATAAAAGCTGGGGCAGACCCAACCAGAGCCTAACGCTCTGCCCACCATTTACACCAGCATGATAGAGAGGGGCGCTCCCCTAGTTTTCCTATGAGGCATCTCCCACTCACATGAGGTCCTGGCAAACACCACCGAGCAGCCATCTGTGCACTCTTGGCTGCATAGCGTGTCCCCTGCAAGGGCTCAGACTGGAGGAACAGGCACTTCACCTGCCACACGCTCCGAGTGTGAGCTACCATGATGCTTCAAAGCCAGGGATAAACTGGGTCTCCTTGCCAGCAACCTACCCCCAAAAGTGCTTTGTGTGAAATTCCCCTGAATCAACACAGGGCAGTCCTTGGCTATAGGAAATCCACTTTCCCACAGAAAGTGAAAGGCTCATCTCTGAGCTTTTCCCTCTGCAAGCAGCAACAGCTCTGGGGCAATGAATGGTGAGAAATTTCCACTGGACTGAGGGCCAACATAACATGTGCCTTACTCCATGCCTCCCTGCTCCCTGTCACCCCAGTGCTGAGGACTAAAGCACCCGATGAGGAAGCTGAGGGAGCACTTTGGGGCTCACAGGAGCCAGCAAGTATGCTGGAGTCCAAACAAGTGCTAGAGGCAGTGGGAAGGCGTGAGGCAGCAGACATCACAGGAGGAGACAGCTGTACCTGCTAGGGCTGTAGCGGGAGTAACTGGGGCTCCGACGAGGCCTTGAACTCCTGCTCCCAGGACTTTTTTTGCAGGATTTGGAGGAGTAGCTGGGGGAACGTGAAGAAGACCTGGGTATAGGCAAGAACCATAAAAGAGTTAAAGGCGCTGGAGGGTGAGGCTGTACCAGACTCCTGGTCTGTGCTCATGGCGGGGGAAGAGATGCCCCATATTTCAGGATCTCAGCTCAGCTCTGCAAGGCCAGTTCACCCCAAGCCATGTGGCCCTAGGCACCCCCAAAACTCTTACGCCTCCCCCTGCAAGGAGCCTGCCAGCCTGCAAGAGTTAGACATTGCCCAGCATCACAGAGACAGCTGTTTTAGCTAGTCTTACCTCTTTCCTGAAGAGCAGGACCTGCTTCGGGAGTACCTGGGAGAGGCCTTGTGATGTGAGGAGCGGGAGTGGCTGGAGCGGCTGGAGCCAGGGGAGGATCTGCCCGTGCTGGTGTACGACTCGCTGCGGGTGCATGGTCTCAGCGGGGAGCTGTGGGTTGGGGACAGGAGGAAGTTTCGCTTCTTCTCCTCCGAACAGCTGAGACACAAGGACAGGCACCCTCTGTGAACATATATTTGGACAGTCATTGAAGCTGTGGCTGAACTGGGACTGGTCCCTGGCTGAGGGGAGCACCACGCTCCAGCCAACAAGTATTCCCATACTCCCATTCCCCAGCTGGGGATAAAAAAAGACCTCCTGGCTCTCCAGGCTGCTGTTGCAGGAGATGCAGTGTGTGTGGGTCAGAGCCCAAGAGCTCACTCTCCAGGCTGTGCCAGGGAAGGGCTGTGGAAGAGGTCTCAGGTGGTGTGAGGGGCAGCTCTTCTGCCCCATGCCCAACACACCAGAGGTGTCTGTTTGGCAGAGCCTGGGTCAGGCCAGTGAGCGTTGTAGGTGCTGGGGAGGGAGCGAGGTGAGGAGTGCTGGAGCAAAAGACAGCCAGAGCATGGCAGGGCAAGGGCCTATGTGCCAGCCTGGCTGTGAAGCACCATAAGTGGGCACTGAGCGGGCACGCCCTGCTGCCTTTGGACAGGGCTGCATGAATTCCTCTGCCTCCAGAAGTGCCCTGGGTATAAACTGGGGTTAGACCCCAGCAGCAAGGCAGCCTCCCAACAGACAGGGCCACCTGCAATCCTAGCTCCACCCATGTGAAGTCAGAGTTATCCCACTGGAGTCACAATGTGGAAAGTATATACAGCCCTAAAATTTTACCCTCTGACTGAAAATCGAGGGCTTGTTCTTCCTAACACCAATTCCCCTGGCTCCTTCTCCTCTCTCATTCAGTGCTCCCACCCACAGACCACATCCTGGCTTTAAGACCCGAGGGTCTGAGCTGGAATTGCTCCCTAACACCACTGCCTAAGCACAGCCTTGGGTACCAGCCACCGTGCTTCAGTGCCTTCATCCCCAACATCATCTGGCAAACACCCAGGAATGGGAGGCGGTGATGGAGGCTGCGCATCTACTCCCCTCTCCCGATGATGACCTGTGGCAGCGGATGGTGGGGTTTGACTCCTGCCCCCGGCCCTGATGCCCCAGTGCACAGAGCTGCTGCTGTGTTATCCCGCAGCCAGTGAGCTACTTGCCCCTCCCTGAGCTTTCCCTGCAGGAGATGCTATCTTGTAACCCAGGACCAGTCCTGAATAAGCTGGGAAGGGGCAGGCTGGATTTGGCTCATTGGACAGGTGAAAGAACAGTCTGTAATGGTTTTAGTGAAGATGAACACTGTTTCTCTTCCCCAATGTAGGCAGAGGGGAAGAATTAGTGTGGCAACCTCCGATACACCTTTCAGATTTTGCCCAGAAGGGCCAGCAACTCTTTTCTGTGACTTGGTCACATCCAGCTGAGCAGGGATGTGTTCAGGACACAGCTCAACCCAGGGCCAAACCCTGCATTAGCTACATTAACGCCAGAAAAGCAGGCACAGGCAATGCCCAGGGGCATGATGGTTTTCATCTTCCTCCTCAGGCTACAGTATTGGTCATTGCTGGGTTCTGGACTCCAGACTGGCAAGGATGTAGGTCTGATTTATATCTAACTGCCTCCAGACCACAGAAACCTCCCTGCCAACTCACCACTGCAACCGGCAAGCGGGCAGGAGATACAGAGCGACAACGTACCAGGTATTTGCCTGCCAGCAGCACTACTGGTAATCACTGACCTTCGGTCTTGTCCCTGGGCATCTGGAGACAGATTTTCCAAAGCTGTTCCCTTGGTCTGGGAAAAGCAACTGGTGAAGGAATTTCCTGAATCAGAGCTGTTATCGCTGTTGGCCAGTTTGGGCTTCCCGGACGAGAAGGCATGGCCAAAGCCATCATGGACTAGACTTCTTTTCTCCTGGCTGTCCTTTGACCTGGATGAGCTCGTTTGAGTGGAGGGAGGGGAGGAAGTATCGTTTCCTGAGTCATATTCATGATACTCTCCGTTCTGGCTGGCTAGGTTGCCAGGCGGGCTGTCTGTTTTGGTAAAGAGGTCAGCAGAAGACCCTGACTGAGAGATCTGAAAGCAAAAAAGCCATTTGGCATTGTTTGAACGGTTTGGGGAGGGGTTGCTTTTGGTTTTACTTTGCTTTTTTTTTTAAATAAACCCAGAAATTTTACCATCATGATGCACTGAAACAAAAGGAAAGGAAAGAAACAAAGTAAGAAAGAAAGAAAGAAAAAGAAGAAAGAGGAGAAGAAAACTAAAGCACATATCCCTGAAAGAAATCCACAGTAAGAAGAAACTTCTTTTCCCCCTGCTATGGTAACGGGAAGATTTAGAGATCATGCAAAGAGTACCGGCATGCGATTCATGTTAAACAAAAGAGTTCAACAAAGTAAACGGGCAACCAAAGAATCAAAATAACTAACTAAATAAAAAGGTATAACAGAAGACAAAGCCCTAACTTAACCTTAAAGAGGGGGAGAAAAAAAAAAAGAAACAGATATATACATATAAAAACCCTACATAATCCTTGAAAAGAAAAATGAAACAGAATCTTAAATAAGTAAATTTTTTAAGCTTTCTTAATAAAGAGACTGAATGAATGCCACTAAAATAAGCAAAGAAAAATCAAATCAAATCAAATTAAGGGCTTCTGTACAAAGTAAAAACTGGCAAATAAACAAGCTTGTCACTTTGAAACCAAAAAAAAAGGGGGAAAAACAGAAAAAAAAGGAAGGGGTAAGGGAAAAAAGAAAAATCCCTCTGGAAATAAAAGGTATACAGATACTTCTTTGTGTGCTTTTTTTCCCCCTGAAGAAGATATAGCTAATGCGCTCGAGTGACCTCTAATAAATTCCCTGGTGTCTTGCGGATAGCATCCACTTACCCATCAAGAACTCCTCCTTTAGTAGGTAAGGTGTAAGAAAAAAGGAAGAGCGGGCAACATAAGTCCATCATTAGAGTCTCAAATTACATGAAAAAAACATAAACCCTCTCTTCAATCCACACTGCCAACTGTTTGCTTGCCTCCTCTATGCAAATGTCATGACTGCTTTTTGTCTGCTTGCTTGTCTCACTTATTATTCATTTTTGTTTCCTTCTGCTTTAAATTAGGCCGTCCAGCCTGTTCCTGGAGGCTGATTGCTTGTGCTGAAAAGTCGCAGCTTGCACTAAATCCCCTTGGGTTTCACAGAAGTGACAAAGGGAACTGAAGTGAGGGAAGAAATACAAAAATAGAGGAAGAAAAATATCCCCCCCTGTGCTGCACTGGAGACCTATAGGGAAGGGGACAACAGCCCTGCCCCTGCCAGCTTCTGCTTGGGGGTTCAGCCATACCCTGGCTGGGTTTCAGTGGGTTGCTGAACCCAATGGGATCAGCAAGGACCGCAAACCCACATAGGCTACCCTAGGTAGGGCTGTTGTCTGGGATCCCTGAGCACCACCGAGGGGATTTACATCATTTGAGTATTTTATAGTTCAGTTTTAACTCCACTGGCATTTGCCTGAGCCAGTCCAGGAATGTACCAGCTGTGGGAGCGAGGCTATGTTGGTGCTAATGTCTGCCCTTGCAATGGGGTGAGAATTGGGGCCAAAGACAGACCCAGCATGTCTGCACTCTTGTGTGGCCTCCTTTTCTTTCACTCAGATGCTCTGCTCTCCTCACTCCCACCCATAAGGTATGGCCCAGGGTCCTTAGAGTGTGGACACATAGGTTTGGTTTCCCCCACTCAGGATAGTCCTCCAGCATGTTCCCAGCAAGCTGTGCTCCCTCAGACCCCTGCCCATGGCCTCACGCTGCGCTCTGGGGCATGCAATGCCCTCCCTCTACACCACATTCTCCACAACGGGGACCTGTGCCCCCCCAAATCTGGGGTATTTTGAGCAGAGTAAACCACATTGGTTGGTAATATCTCAGGGAGCAGAGGAGACCTCGATCAGTTGTCACACAGCAGGGACAGGGCCAGTCCCTTCGGAGAGCTTAGCCCTGGAACAGCTGGCACATGGACAGGGCTCTTTCTCATCTGCAGAACTACAGACCCTTTGTAACTTTTTGCATGGAGCTCCTTCATCCCATCAGATGGTGCCTTCACATCCACCCTCCTGCCAGTGACATCTGATCTGTGTCCCTGGGTGGGGGTGTTGCTCTCAACCTTGTTCAGGAGGTGCTAACTGGGACAGGGACAGCTGACTCAGGCACATGTGCTGAACTAGCAGTGACTGAAACCAGAGTGGAGCTGTTAACATACAGAGCGGCTCTCAGCACACAGTCCATGGAGTGACAACTGCGCAGAGCATCCTCCTACTCTGAAAACACCTGGAGTTAGAGGATCTCCAAGTACTTACTGTGTTGCCAGAGAGAGGCATTACTGCTTCTGGGATAAGGGACAGAGGGACAGGAATTAGTTCACCCCAGCAAATCCATACTGGAGCTGGGGACTCCCCCATCCCCACCCCGTACTAACTTGTAAGCCATGCTCAGTCCTAACTCAGAGGCATCAGGAGCCCCAGCAGCAGACATGGGAAATGAAGTGATCCTTCTTCACTAGCCAGCTTGCAACTTCAACACAGAAGCCATGGACAGAGCAGAAATGTCTCCCAAATGCTCCCAGCTAGGAACGAGCGGAGACACACATTGCAAGTATCATCTGAGCATCTGGTACTGCTGTTTACTACTTCTCAGCTCTAGCACTTCTCTACTAGTCCTTGTTTACTCCAGTAGAAATTGGAATGCCAAAGGAGCATGAGAGCCAGGTATCTAGCTCTTTCACCAATTCTTTCTGAAACCCTGATGCCACATCCAGAGTCCCAAGAGAACTGGTCTCCTCGCTATGAACCACCACGCTCTCCCCAAACACACCCCAGAAGATACAGGATTGTGCTTTCAAATATGGCACCAGGTATTTTTTTAAAAGGTGGGTTATGGTTTGCATTATATCTGAATCCTAACCAACAGACAACCAGCTTTTGACCACCTTTCATTTACAGGCATAAAACCACCATGTGAGGTACTCCCTTGCTACAGAGGTAGGAAAGGCCTGGAGTGGGAGTGGGACTGCTCCGAGGGACACTGACCCAGCATCACACACGCAAACACCTTCCTTCTGTTCCCTCCAAGTCTAAACCAAAAGGCCTTGTGCTGATTTTGGCTGGGGTAGAGTTAATTTTCTCCATAGTAGCTGGTATGGGGCTGTGTTTTGGATTCATGCTGGAGACAGTGTTGATAACCCAGGGATGTTTTTGTTCCTGCTGAGCAGAGCTTACACAGAGCCAAGGCCTTTGCTGCCTCTCACCCCACCCCACCAGCGAGTGGGCTGGGGGGGCACAAGGGGTTGGGAGGGGACACGGCCAGGACAGCTGACCCCAACTGACCCCAGGGATGTCCCACACCATATGGCGTCATGCTCAGCACATAGAGCTGGGGGAAGGAGGAGGAAGGGGGGGACATTCAGAGTGATGGTGTTTGTCTTCCCAAGTCACCGTTAGGCATGATGGAGCCCTGCTTTCCTGGAGGTGGCTGAACACCTGCCTGCCAATGTGTTGAATGAATTCCTTGGTTTGCTTTGCTCGTGCATGCAGCTTTTAGCTTTACCTGTTAAACTGTCTTTATCTCAACCCATGAGTTTTCTCACTTTTCCATTTCTCTCCCCATCCCACCAAGGGGGAGCAAATGAGAGGCTGTGTGGGGCTTGGTTGCTGGCCAGAGTTAAACCATAACACTCTTTTATTTCTGCCAAGAAATACAGCAGTTTCTTGGCATTTCTAAAACAGCTTTTAAGACTGCCACTGGGACCTGGGATGCATGCTTTTGCTTTGCCTGCACTGAAGTCTACCTTCAAAGTAGCAACTGTTGTCAGCACATCACAAAATCTCAAATGACCAGGGGAATCAACAGGATCCTCTGTAGCTCAGCATCTGTGGTAGGAGCACTCTGGGAAGAGGCAACATGTAGATATCAGTGAAATACAGAGCCCACACTCCTTGTGAGGGCTGGAGCATCTGGCTGGGGCAAGGCAAGTGCCAGGTAGCGGGGGATACAGCAGCTTCCTAGCTCCACCACCTCGGTGCACCACGCTGTAGCCAGTAGCTTCCTGCAGGCTCCAGGAGAGGTTTCAGTCCTGCAGCAAGAGCCAGGACAAGTGTCAAGGTGCTTGACTTGCCTGTCTGCTCAGACAAATTCCCCATCTGACAACCTTGGCTTTGCTTCTGGTCGCATTTTACTGCCTCTGAAAGACATGCCAGCCACACAAGATGGAAACTGAGCGCCACATCTGAAAACACTGCGCGCAGCTCAACTGAATTCTAATGGCTTTTTGTTTTTCTAGGGTGTCTTAAGAGAGTCTGCTCTTTCATGAATCTAATCTTCTCTATGTGAACATTTGGATTTCTGCCCCCCCCTCTCCCCCCATAAGCAATTAAATAATCTCAGTGAACTTCGCTTCTTCCAGCTTTCAGCAGGGGACCTACTGCTGCCCTCAAGGGAACCCAAGATATCTATTTATTGGATTTTTTTTGTTTCAAATCATTATTTAATCAAGATGAAGGGGGAGTAGAAATGAGGTCCTCACTCATGCTCCAAACTAATTTTGAGTGCGATCCTAGACCAAGAGGCAGTGCAGTCTAATAGGTTACAAAAATACCATCACTACTCCTCTTCTAGTTAAATTTAACAAGTCCATTGACTGTGCTGCAAACAGCCCTGAGGCAAGAGATGACTATACATTTTCTCAGCCATAAAGGGACCGAGACCCATCAATAAGCAGCATGGCACAGCCTCACTTACTTTCTTGGGACTTTTTTCTCTTGTTTTGCAACTCATTTCAAAGTGGAGTTAATTTCTTTTTCAAAGGTGCATAATGTCTCCCTTTCTCTCTTTTTCTGTGCATTGTAATAATGAAAGGAATAAAAAATTTGCATCAATGACCCTGGCAAGCCGTGCTCTTGGTGAGGGCCCGGCAGACATCTGCCAAGGAGCCGCCGGTGCAGGGAGCAGCACCTGCTGAGAGAGGCTGCATGCCTGGTCTGGGGTACCTCCATCTTCCAGAGCAGGGAGTTGGGGGTAGGCCTTTGCCTGGGGGAAATGGGCTCACCTCTGCTGACAATTTGCCCCAGCTGAAAAGCCAACCTCTTATTAAAGGACTACAAAAAATAGCAGTGCTATAGGAATACAATATAAATCCTTTTTGCACAATTATGAATCCCCGACTCAAGGAATATTGAGTGAAAAATATTCTTTTTTTTTTTGCTAGATGGAGAATTCAGGGTGAGGCTTTCTCTACCGTAAGGGTTAAGCTAAGTCCAGGAGCATGGAGGCAATGACACAACAGTCCCTGCAAGGTCAGAACTTGGGTTATTTGGGGCTGAAGGGCAACACAGCTGAGCAGCCTGGCTCACAGATCCATTGCTGGGGGTAAATTCCTGAGAATGCCAGGCAAATGTTTGTTCCTTTGCAAAGATATTTTCAGCCTGCTGGGTTGCAGCCAGTGTCACATGACACAGGCCAGGGTGTCCCCAGCTCGGCTTGGGCCAGGCTGGCACTGCTTTGGAGCAAGGGTTTGCCTTCCACTGCCTCCTTTGGTACCTGGTATACAGCATGGCCCTCCCGCGGCTGCAGGCATCCCTCCTTCACCCCAGGCTGCTAGCCTTTCTGTGGTCCCTGCACTGAGATGCCAATTTGTTGGACAATAACCAGGGGTAACCTCAGTCCCCTGGCTGGGAGGGGAGAAAAGGGAAAGCAAAAAGAGAGCAACTTCCATACTTATGGAAGGCTTTGCCTTTCTGCCCTTCAAGGGCCCTCTTTGTTGTCAGAAATACGCTGCCTAACAATTAGAAGAACAGCTTTTCCTATGTAAACCAAAACTCAGGCTAGAAAACAGAGCAACAGCAAGCCAATACACAGATCTAATAGAAGGTTCCCTCCTGCACCTGCTGTCCCAGCCCCTGCACAGTATCTCCTCACTTCTACCTTTCTGCAGACACATGAGCACGAACAGCACCATTTGGAACAACCACATCCCACTGAGCCTCACTGAAAATCTGGCTCAAGTCTATGTTAATTTGTGGCATCGTAAACAAGTTTCAGTGGAAGTAAAGGAGCTGGCAAGGAAAGTGTATGCAGCGAGCTGTTATCTTCATCAGGTACAACAAAGGCAACCAGATTCATACCCTGCAGGTATTTATATTGCACTGCTCAACTGAAAGCACAGTGGCATATAATACATCTGTATCAGTGTGGAATAAAGTGTCTGCAGCAGGTTAGGGGTATGCTGTTCAAAAATAGATGCTGTATTACCCACAGTTTCTCCACATGCTGAGGCACAGTCCCACAATCCAATTCTCAATAGGTGGCTGTTGTGGCTGTGTGAGATTAAAGGAAGAATGAGAGGGAGAAGCTTGGAAATTCACTGCCAAAAAGAAAAGTAGAAGGAAACTTTGGGGTGTTTCTGCATGTGTGCATGCATGTGCATGCATCAGCTTATGCATAAAGGCAAGAGGGAAAGAAGAAGCAAGGCAGGTGCATAGGCAGGGCATTATTTTGTATGCTTTATCCCTCAAATTACAGGTAGACCTAGTTAGAAATTATGGCTGTTCCAGTAGAAAGGAAGGAAAACAAACTGGGGAAGGGGAAATGGCAGAATTTACCACAAAATGCTTCAAGTTTTCAGAAGAAAAAGAATATAGAATAAAAATTGGCTTGAAAAGCAAAATCTTTGGTTTGAAAATGCTACAGCATTACCTCATAGGAGTTTGTGTATTGTCTCTTTGGGTCTCTTCTGCATGTTGGGATCCTCCCTAGACAATCCCTTTCCTTTGGGGATATGATGAGGCATCTCCCCAGGTAAAGACGGTTTGGCTTGGAAGCCTGGGACAGAGGGAGGGGTGGGGAATATGACACACCAATCCCCATAGAGGGCATTTTTGAATCCTGATTCTGGAATTTTCCACAAAATTTTTTCTTTTCTAGTAATTTATTATTGATGTGATCAACATTTTCTGCAAGAGCACATTTTCATTTCATAACACATCCAGGCTGCTTTCAAAGTAGATTCTGACAGAACTAAGCTTATTTACAGAGCAACCATTTAACTTACAAAAAATGAGAGGCAAAGAGTTGTGTATAGTCATTAATAAACGAGACTGAAAGTTCCCGTTCCATTTTTCCCTTGCCAGTTTTGAGTACATGATATTTAATGACCTTGTTCAGAAAAATTTCAGGGGCAGCACTTAACCAGGGTCTTCAATTTAAACAAGTGCTTAAATGTGCTCTTGAATGATGTCCCAAGAGAGTGTACTTCTTTTTGGGAACAAAAGGACACTAGTGGGTTGCACAATAAAGGTACTGATGCCTTTTAGGCATTGAAATATTTGCCTGTGTTATTAGCCTGTACTAGAAAGAATACAGCAGGGGACTGACGACTTGTACTTTGCATCTATCACTACAAAGCTCTGCTTTTCCCTGCCCTGCAGCTTGTGTGCTCATTTACCCCGAGCAAAGCAAGTGGAAAGGGGAGTGCAGCATGCTTGAGTTTAGCTCATTTTAAAGGTTTTACAATTTTAAATTAGAGTTTACTCTTGCTCAGGGAACAGAACAGCTGGCAGTCGGCCTCACAGGACTCAGGGAGCCTGGCTTCAGAGAGAGGAAACCTAGTACCAATTAAAAACCAGGCTTAGACTTGAAAACATTTATGTAAAATATGCAGCTTGAACCAAAAAAAACCCACCCTAGTGACATGATGCAGTCTTTGGCAGGTTGGTTTTTGGAAGCAGATCTTAACTCATTCCTACCTTCCCCTTGTCATAGGGCAACACCCCAGGCTCATGGCAATAAAAGCTTCTAGCTTTTTATTCTTTCTTTGCATGTGCACATACACATGCATCTAAGCATGGTGTGCAGGTTCTGCTCTTCACACTCTACCTTATATGGTTTTATAAGCAATGACTCACATGTGCACTACACACTCAGGAGATGTATATAACAAGAACAAATATGCATATCTATAATTCTGAAAGACAACTTGTGCCTATCTGTACCCACATATAATCTCTGTGTATTTTGATCAGAATGCTGTCTGCACAGGTGAGCGGATAGTCTCACTGGCACTATCTCTCTCATATCTGATGTAGCTACTGCATATGTCTAAGCTATTTCCAACTGATCGGGCCTAAAGGAGGAAATCAGCCACTGTATACCACTTTGGGACTTGGAGGACTCTGTACTCAAGACACCTTTAATGTTACACATCCACACTTGCGAGTACCAGATTCCACACTACCTTGAGTCCTATGTAGCAATTTATCTCTCCAGAATGCCTATCAGATACTAACACCATGATCAAAGAGCATCACACCTCTGCTTTGCAGCTACTGGGAACAAAGGGGAAACGTGCCACAGGAAAGGAAGACTTCATAGCAATTTGTATCTGATATTTCTCTCCAACTCTTGCTCCCTCAATTCTAAAGGCATGTATTATATCATCTCTTTCCATGTATATGGAAAAACATCCCAAGGCACTGAGCCTGATTTTACCCTCGGCTGCACATGAAAATCCCATTATCATCAATGAGAGCGGCTCATAAGTTCTGAATTAGGCCCCTGGGCTTGTCAGTCCAGAGCAACAGTGACCCTAGAAGGATCCTGATAGTCAGAAAACATCCCCTGCCAATAATCACCAACTCATTAAATGTAAATGTTTCTTTTATATATGTTTGATTCCCTTTCTTCCCCTGAAGGACTAAACTTTTGGACATGAAGACCAGTCAATTAAGTTCACATCCAGCTGAATAAAGACTGCATAACAAACACTTCCCTGTAAAATACCATTGCAGGAGGCCACTTTTTTGTTAAACGTCCTCAATTCATTATTCATAGGCTAAAACCTTTGCAAATTTTTCCCCTCTCCAGCCCCACCCTTGGTGTGAAAGTGCTGAAGGAAGGAATGACTTTAAATACATTGGAGAACAGCACCATTAATAAATAATACAATTTTAACCAACTTTGTCTAACATCACTATAATTGAGTTATAAAAATTTCATATCAGATTTCTTGCCCAGATTCCTGTGGCTAGTTCAAGCAAAGAAGCACAGCATGTAATACTTACTACTTCCTTAGGAGAGAGGAAGCTGTACAGCGGGAGGGTTTGGCTGGCTTTTTGGCTGGCCTGAACCTCTGCAGAGGAGCTTCGCTTTGCTGTGATCTTTGAATGGTGCTGGGAGTGTCTTCGCCGTGTTTTACGCCCTTCCTCCCGAGACCTGGCTCTGTGCCTCCAGAAGACATGAATAGCCAAACCGTTATTCCTTGATATTGCAGCAGTGCCCATTACTAGCTCCATACAAACCCTTGGCAGCTCTGTGCTAGGCCATTGCATGCGGGAGAAGGTCTTCCACATGACTGCTCTGTGAAGTCATGATGGAAAGAAAAGAGGTGTTTTTCTTTTCTACTTTTAAAAAAAAAATTTTGCATCCAGTCTGTGGACCTTAACATCAAATTTCAGCTCTAATTCATGATTTTATGGTGGCTCAAGGCAAACCGTACTTTCACACAGCCTCGAATATCCCTATGGTAATACACCAAGGGAAGACACGTTCTGCTCTTGCATGAACATCCCTCCAATTACTGATTGCATTCCTCCCCCCACTGATATCAGCTTTTCATAAGAAAATTCCCACTAGTTCAGAGGAGAGAAGTGGGAGAGTGGGGGTGGTTTGTTCAAGTGCTTTCAGAAAATGTGAAACATGAACTCATGATGTGTATAAACTACGCGACTTGCTATTGCAGTGATGCCAGGTCTAGCACCAGCATCCACTTAGCTGGCCCCAGGATGCATCTGTCATCCACAGGACAGAGATTTTAATCAGGCAAAAGACAGTGGCTATAGAATGCCACGGGCAAATATATTTCCATTGCTAAGTCCAAGCTTAAGGGTTTCCTGGGACATCAGCAGTACAGAGCCCTTGGGCTAGGGAACGGAGACTAGGCTAGAATTGGCTGTCATGGGTTGATCATCAGCCACCGGGATTAGAAGTGACTGCCAGAGTGAAAAGCTACAGCCACTGCTCCTCGAGGCAAAACCCTTCTATTGCCAAGACCACAAGAAGCTCAACCCCCAGTATGTGACATAGCTGCTACCAGAATGAGATGTGGCTTGCACAGAGAGTTTGTGGGTCACACAGGCTATTGCAATCACATCCTTGAGCCCACTGGGAAGTGTCACAGGACACCCAGCTCAGGGAGTGGTGACATTACCTGCTTTGACAGCTGGGGGAGTGGGAGTCTGAGCTCTCTGAGCGAGAGTAGCGGTGGCGGTGGCAATGGCGATGAGATTTCCGGGTGCGCCCACGAGAGCTTTAAGAAGCAGAGAGGAAAATCACCATTAGGCTAGCAGACTGGGAGGATGCAAGAGCCAGTGGCTGGAGGCTGAAGTTAATAACATTCAAATCAGTAAGGAGATCTGCATTTTAAAACAAAGACTGGTGTGTGAAACATTGTGCAGGACACCAAGGCATGAGAAATTCTGCATCCCTTCATAGCTACACTGACATTAAAGCAAGCCATCTTACAGAGATCTATGGCAGCATTTTAACTACAAGCTATTAGATTGGCTCTGTAGCCTGCTGTGGGAAGCTCTATGGACTAGGACACAGGAGTGTAGCAGACAGCACCAATCTTTTCTGCTTTCAAGATCTTAAAGAACTATGTGCTTGCCCATTCATCTGCTTGCCCTTCATCCTACAGCCTACCCTAAGACAACTGGGGAACAGCCTGGGACCTTCCCATTGCTGACCCTCGTTGCGGGAGCACTGTCCCTCCAGGCAAACCATCGAAAAGCTCCAACCCTCCCATTTCTTGCTCTAACCCTCTCTGTAATGCAGGCTCCTTGTTAGAGAGCAGGTGCAGAAGGACAGGGTCCAAAAAGTAACAGCCAGCCTTCCCCACGCTCTCTAGGTGGGAGGGACTAGCCAGTCATATGGGCAGCTCTAATGGTCACTATATAAAGTACAGCTTCCCTGACTGCAGCCTGCCCTATGCATGGCTCCTGCTTGAGGGGCAGGACCATTTTACCTGGCTTCTTATAGGTGTCCAGTCACTGCTGCTCCCTTTTCTGACAGGGCCACAGGACAGTTACCAGCAAACCATGTTTGGGGGCCCAGGTTCAGTGCCCTGCTGCGCTTCCCTTTACTCCATTCAGGCTATTCCTGATGGATTACCTGCCTGGCCCTGTTGCCAACAGCTGAAGTCCCACATGCAGACAGCAGGGTAATGTGGGCAGCAGGCTACCTGTCACCTTCTGTGCCCATTCCCTCTCATCGTTGTCAGAGCAGTTATTTTAGATCTGGTAGTGTAACCGTCTGCTCAGGCTGGCATCGCTGTGCCAGCAGGAAAAGCTAACAATGGGTTAGCTGGTGGGAACAGTCTGGTTTCATGGCCACACTATACCAGTGACTGACAGCACTAATACAACCTGCCTGGACAGCATTTAGCAATTTGCAGCTGTAAAAACTCAGCAAATCAATTGCTTGAGAACAGCATCTCCTTTAAGACAAAAGGGCAACCTCCAGGGCAATTGCTTGAACTCTGCCTGGCTATTCTCTCTGATGCTTTGCACACCTTATGCTTATATTTTTAAAAATTTGACATCTGGGGATCCTCCTTCCTTATTTTCATACAGCTGAAATCAGCAACACTGAACATTTCTCCCTCACATGGTGGATTTGTGTGAAAATCCCCATGTTTGCTCTTCACCCTCTGCATCAGTCCCTCCAGTTTAAGAGTCTTCACTTTCTGCAGGAGGAAAAACTGGTTCTGTGTGATTTAGATAACCAGTTGCTCAACACAAAGATAAGCCACAGCAGTGCGATTATACAAAAATCCTGATCCAAGCTGGCTCATGGGATCTATCTGATCCACGCCTGGGAGCAATAAGAAGGTTTGCAGAAACCAGCAGTGGCACAGCTCTGATTAGTGAGCTGAAAGATGAGTGCTAAAACACCTTGGCTGGTTTATCCCCAAAGAGCAATTCTAGCAGCTCTCGTTCCCCTAGGTCAGTGCATGCCAGCAGGACATCTGACCTTTATTTTAACCACACTGTTAGGCTACTGCATACTGGCCAATGCTATGCTGGGTTGGGGACATGCCTGCTTTTACTGATAACCTAGGAAGCTTCAGTTTTACCACTGAGATTTCTGGGTCCATAGCAGCCCAGTTTGAGGAAAAAAAAAAAAAGGTGGCTGTGCTACTGAACATGCAGAAATCACAAAGGAAATGAGTTGAGCTTTCTGCATGCAACAGAGATGGCCTATGCAGGCAGTGCAACATGCTCTGCACCTCATGGATTCCCAGTCTCTTCAGTCCCAGTGGGTACTGATGTGACACTGGCGGTGTCAGGGGTTGTTGTCCCTCTGTCTTCTTTCTGCCTAAGAGCTAAAAGTTGTGTTGGGAAGAATTAAAGGGCAGGTCCTACTACTACCAAACAAACCAGCAGATTTCCATCTGCTAGCTCAGTTTCTGTCTCTAGCAGGGTATCCCGAGTCCCAGTAAAGCCATCCAGGGGTTTGGTGCCCAGGGCTGAGCCCCAGAACTATTTCCTTGCTCTGAAAGCAGGTGAGAAGCCACAAGTTGCAATTCCCAGGAGAAGACAGAAAAGGAAGTGAAAAAACAGAAAGCTTACAGACCTTCCTTCCAGCCCTGAGGAACCCCATTTTATACCATACCCCTTGATTGTCTGCCCTATAGGACAAGGACTGTGCTCTGCTAACACTCCAGGGCAGATGGGAACCTCAAGCCCAGATTTTTACAACCTCCATCACCTCCAAACAATCCCTTCTCTTCCCTAGTCCCCATTGCCTTCTGCTCCCATTCGGATATTTGGTTGTATTGTATATCATGAGTAGCCCCTACTGTAACCTCCAAGAGCAGCAAGGAGGAGCTAAAGCCCTTCTCAGTAAGAATGTGCCAGCTTGCCCTTTGGGCAGTGGAGGCCGTGGGACACTGCACTCTGCAGATTCGAGTTCATCCTCTCATGCTGCCCTCATCAGGAAAGCTGGAGTCTCTGCTCAGGACTGGGCGAACAAGACACGGCACATCCTTGTGAGATACAAAGAACTGAATGAGGTGGCACAAAAGAGAGGGAGAGGAAAGATCTCCAGCCTCTTTCCATCCTTTTCCGTTCCAATCCTTTTCCATTCCAGCAAAACCAGAGTTGCTGGTTTTAGCTGCAAAATAATCCTGAGAATTGCTTAGGGCTGTGCAGTTGGTGTTAGCTCCAGGGGACCCACATCAAGCACTTCCTACCCCACAGCGCTGCAGGCAGGGCAGGGCACACCATGAATTGCTACTTACTGTTTTTTGTGTTTTCTTTCTTCCTTTCTCTTACTTTTGGGGCTTGAAGAACTAAATAAGAAATGGCTAATTAATTCAGAGATTTCTGTTCTGATAAAAAGCTGCACAGTCACATGTCAATGTTACAGCTAGATTGCCCAAGAGCGTGCAATAAAAATTAAAGGGATTAACGATTCTGCCACAGCATAGGGGGTCTGAGTGCCTGCTGACAAATCTGGCTTGTGGGCTTGGCCAAAAAGGATCATCAAAGGGATCAGCCATCCTGGTGGCTTTGCATTTTCCCAAAGAAAAGATTAATACTTCTTAATACTGTACACACACGTACTGGAATCAGGAGAGTTCTTCCAGTACACACCTAGAAAGCCACTGACTCTGAATGTTTCAAAGATGAGCACTGCTGGGGGATGCCATACTGGTTACAAATAAAACCATACGAGAAATGAAGACTCAAGATGCAGGATGGGTGCAACATGGATGAGGTTGCCAGGGGCTAGGTTATACCAAGAGGTCTTTTCCAGTTATGTGCTTCATTGCACAGGTTGGGCTGGAGACCCAAGTCCTGTGGGGTTTGAGAAACGCATAAGGCTGAACAGGTAGAAGGTAGCTCCAGACGTGCAGGGAATGGGGGGAGCCAAGGGGATCCCACAAGACGACACAGAAGAAAAACGTCTTCTTCCCCCACCCAGTGAACATCAACCTTGTGAGATCTTGAAGAAACCATTAAACTCGTTTCTAAGGGACCACCCACACTTGCTCAACTCTTACCTGTGTCTTCTCTTCTTTGAGGATAACCTGCAAGACACAAATATGTACATTGAATACAGGGTCTCACAAAATTGGAAATTTGAATCAGAGACAAAATGGTTAGGCCCCACGTTAGACTGGGTGCTGTGAGAAGACCTCATGTACCAGCTGGACAGAATGGCCCTGGCTCTTCTTTAGCCAGCTGGCAAGAGGGTAGCTGAGAAATGCTGGTGTGGTGGAAGCAACTATCACAGTCTGCAGATAACTGAGAATATGATCCTCAGAATAACATGTCTACAGAGATCGGATACATCCCCTGTCCCTGGTGAGTCCCTTTTCTCTGCTACTGCCTCCACACTTTTGCACTGCACTTAGTTTGAGGGGGCAGAGGTGGGTCCAGTCCCCGGTTTTCTGCATGAAGGACCAAGCAGCAGTCAGAGCAAGAATCGCTTCTGTATAACTCCAGAGCAGCCTCACAGCCAAACCAGCATCATGCCTCTGTCTTGCCTCCTGGAGCATCCCTGGGAGAACACAGGAGTCACTGCGCTGGTGGTCCTAGGAGAAAACCCTGGGAGCATGGCGGACACTCTTCCTTGCAGTGAGGCCTGGCCCCAGTACACTGCGCAACCCACTGTGACCCATCTCAGCTTGGAGCACAACATCCTGCAGAAGCCATGGCCTGAAGTCCTGCCTAGAGAGGCCGTGAGATTGCCTGTGGCAAGGTCAGCTGCGTTCTGTAGTTGAAGTCGTACCAGGTATCTGGAAACAACCTCCATCGGTTACTAATGCTTAATGGTTTTATCATGCTGCCTTTTGGGATTGGCTACAGCTTATCCTTGGCTTGCAGGGGCACAAATGGGTACTAAAGGTTCAAAGCCAAGGAACATCTGACCCAGGGCTGCTGTCAGGAGATGGCGTCCATAAAAGACCATAAGAATCCCTCATTGGGGAGGAAGAATTTTAAAGGAGTTTCTACATCCTTGTCTCTCCTCCTCCCTCCCTTTTCTTTAATATTCAAGCTCAGCTTTTCACCCTGTTATCCATTTTTGGTAGCTTCTTTCTTTGGTTCAATATATTATAAATACATGAACTTTCCAAGGGAGATGTCATCCACTGTTCTCTTCAAATATTTGTTTAACAGTTGAGAGAAAACAGTGAAATATGTGCAAATCTAAAATTTAATTGTGCTTTTTAAACTAAAAGTGGGCTTCAAAAGGGGAATGGGGAGGCAATCACCCAGGGCTGGGAGGGAAGGCTGAGACGTGGATGCAGAGAGCTAGCCTGAGCCTTTTCCTGGTCCAAACACTGACATTTTCTGCAGGCTTAGGGGAGAAGGGAAAAGGATCGGTGCAAGCCTGGAGTGCCTATCTCAGTGGCATCCCAGGGGATGGGAAATTGGAAAGCAAGGTCAAGGAGCAGGTGGAGGCTCTGCAGATCTTGCACTGACTTGGTTCTTCTGTCTCTCTTCCCCCACACACCAACAGCTCATATTTATCTGTTTGTCCTGGATGTGCACCCCACTTCATGCCCTCCTTGCCCGGAGGGACACCGGCTCTGCCTGCCCTAAAGCCGAGGGGCCCTGCCCTCTGGGCAGCCATTACTGAGAGTCAGGAGTTTGACACCTCTCTGCCTCCAGGCACGGGGCTCCACCAGCTGCCTGACAGCAGTAACGTCTCCCACCCTTTGTCCTAACCATCCCCCGACAGCTGCTACCAGCGGGGAATTACATTTTCAAGGGAAAAATACCTGTTTCTTTTTCGCTTCTTGGAGCTTTTCTTCTTCTTCTTCTTCACAGGCAAGGGGCTATAAGAGGGAGACCTGAGGAGGCAGAGGGGTGTTAGGGACCACAGGGCTCCCCACAGCCCTCCCTGGCCACCCTAACGCTTACCCTGCCGCCAGCGGCATGCTGCCGGGGTGGAGAGGGTCCGGGGGCTCCCAGGGCCCCCCAGGACAGGTTGCAGGGTAAGCCCTGTCCCGGCCTCTGCCGCCCTGAGGGCGGGGTGAGAAAAATGGCGGTACCTCCCTGGGCCTGCAGAGACCCCCAGCCCCCTGCACCTCCCCATAGCGCATCCAGCCTCCATTTTACACTGGCTTTTTTCGCCCCCTCACACAGCCAAGGGCTGCCTGTCCCCTTCTGCCCCACACACCACCACAGCCGCCCTCACCTCCTTCGCTTCTTACGGCTGGATTTCTTCTTCTTCTTCTTCCCCCGGGCCAGCGGCAGTGGCGCACACTCCCCATCACATGAGGGGCTGGCAGGGGGGAACAAGTAAAAATTAAAAATAATCAAAATAAAAGCTGAATCAGCTTACATGGGACTGCTGTCTCCTGTCCCCACCTCAGGGACATCCAGGGCAGAGAGATCAGTTTTCATGGTGGGCCTGGGGCACAGGCGAGTGCCTAATTATCCTCTAACGAATAATTTGGTCACAGCTTAAATGAAGTGTCTTCTCCATGGGTTTAATGGAGATATAATGAGACAGCTACTGTACACCGTGGTGACGCCAGCTGATTATTTAAAACGTATTTGCTGAGGTTAATGACGCCGTAACAGATTTATAGGTTTTGTTGCTCTTTGTAAATATGCTTTAAATAATTAATTGGCATTTAGTTTGCATACAATAATTATTGCAACCAGATGTATCTAACTGTAATAAAAGACTTGACCTATGTTAAATAGCAATTGATTAGAAATATATATATTTATTGAGATGCTATGGTAATTTAATAAGATATGCATCTTACACAGTTGTTAAACCCTGGAAAAAATCTCCTGTAAATTAATTTCTGTTTTAAACATATGACACTGAATTGCATTATGTTTCAATGAAAAGCAAACAACATGGTTAAATTAATTCAGAGCGCTGAGCTGGAAATATGACAGATACTTTGTGGCTACTCATTAACCAAAACAAATGCTCATAAAGACAGTGGCAACCTGCAGATCCCCAGGTTAATCCTCAAATCAGCCTGTGAATCCCCTAATTGATCCCCAGATCTGTCTGCGGATCCCCAAATGGATCCGCAGGAAAGGTTTTTGGGGGGCACAGCCAGCTCCCCAGAGCCTGTGCCAAATCACTGCTGGAAATGAAGGTGATGGGTTTGTGCCTCAGTTTCCCCACTTCTCGCCCCGCTGGCAGGAGGAGCCGCTAGCGGGGAACGTGCGAAGGCAGCCCCATGTTTGGAAAATGCTGTGGGATCTTCACTGCAAGAAGCAGCTGAAAATTGAGCAGTTTCTGCAGAAAGAACAAACGTTATCATTATTAAAAGTCCTAATGCAGAACAAACATCACAGCACATTGACCTGTCAGAGGTGGTGAAAGCAGGACGTGGTAGGGGGATTCAGGCTCCACTGCCCCCCAACACTTGCTCACCCAGGGCTGGAATTACTACCAAAATTAGACTACCATAAAAAGCCAATTGCTTAGTGCTTTTAATACAATATTTTTTTTAATTGCTCTGCAAAACAAAGCTCTATAGTAATGCTTTGGTTGTGAATTGTGAATAACTGCACACCAAGTGTTTCCGATACAGTAAATCTGAGGTGCAACCACACCGCAGCCCCAAGGAGCACACAAATACTCCTTCCCACTCTTTCTACTCCCAAGAATTTCACTGAGTGGCAGAAGCACCATTAGGAAACATGGTACACTTCGGGCTTGGCGGGTCTTTCATCTGCATTAAGGTAGAAGAAATGTGTTTTCCAAGACAGCTTGTTTTGTTGCTAAGCTCAAACACCTGCCCAAAGCCACTCTAAGGGTCTGTCCTAGACCAGGGATCTGAACACCCATCCCAGCCCCTCAGTTATCAGGATGCTCAACCCCAGCTCCCACATGCTTTTCCCTAGCACAGATTTGGGCTCCCCAGCAAACAGGTCTGGGTGCATCTCAGCCTCCCCTTGCCCAGGGCCATGGCCAAGGGAGAGCAGAGAGAAACTTCTGCTTGTGCCGTGCGGCCACAGGCAGTTTCTCTAGAGCCCTTCTCCCTCTTGCAAGATAACGCCTTTTGTCTTTGATGTGGAAGCTTTCTCCCTGTGCTGATCCAATTTTAATTGTTTCTTCTTGATTGTGATCAAAGTCTAATTAAAAATACACTTTAGATTATTGTTCCAGTTAGCCTGAAATCTGAAGATATGAAATGTGCTTTCTTGATCTTTCTTTCCAGCTTCTTTAACCAAACAGAGAGGTTCTGATCCCAGAGACAGTTTAGCAGGCAGGGCTCAGAGACCCTAGTTGCTTCATTTACAATGTTTGATTCATTTTTCCCCTCTCAAGTTGTCAGGGGCTAATGATGAACTGATAATAAAGCCAATGCTGCTGGTCTGATCTAGGCCTGGGGAGAGGGGAAGTGCTGAGAGTGATGCCCACCCAGGGATATGTTGTGGACCTGGTAGTGCACAGGGATGCTGGCAGATCATCTACCCTGAAGCCAGGGCTACTTGCAAGGAGGCTGTAAGAGCAAGATGTGGAGTGGAAGCAAACTATGGGTTGGCAGGTTTCTCCCTGCAAACACGGATGGGGATTTCATACAATTGTGTACACTTGCTGAATGCTTACACAGTCATTTAACCCATCCCCAGCTCTCACAGACCCCTGGAGGGGCTGGGTAAACAGTCACAGATGCCTCCTCTGCCATCACCCTGCTTCGGGGTGACCCTACTCACAGCCCCGGCTCCTACCTGCGTGACCTGTGGCGAGCATGGTCTCGTCTCTCCTTCCCTTTTGCACAGCCATTGGTGGTGGAGGTCTCCTTGACCACGTGGCCACTGAGCTTTTCAGGACATCTGTCCTCTGCAGGGTATGGCAGGCAGCTGAGTGTCCCACTGTGGTAGGAAGAGGAAAGAAAGAGCTCAATAGAGCTGTACTTAGAGGTGGAGTCACTTGCTGAAGGCTTCCTATGTACTAGGGAATCCCCTTTCCACAGGTAGGGCCTATGCTGCTGTGAAGGAGAGCTGCAGGTTGCTCTCAGGCTTCCTGAGCCCACAGTGCTCAGCCCTGTGGCAGGAAATGCTCCTACAAATCTCTGAAAAGCCTCCATTTCCAAGCCAAGCTGCACCCCAGCATGGGCATGCTGCACTCAGCTTTCAGGCAGAGATACCACAAGCATCACCCAGCTGAGGAGCAGCTAGACAGCCCCATGCTGCAGGGACAGCACAGCATTTGGGTCCAACGCAACAGCAAGGGACAACGGTACCTACTCAGACCAGCACCCCTGGACACCTTCCTCTGAGTTGTGGGTTTTAGCTCACCAACTCTGCAGAGACAGTCCTGGTCTTGCACTCCAGTAGAAAAAAAAAAAAAAGCTTTTGCATTTCAAATGCCATTCCCCAAACCTGCTTTTGTATTGCCAATACCTCACCACACATTCCCATCCTATCCCCTTTACCAACACTCAGGCGGAAGCAAAGCTTTAGCAGTTAGAGGACAACCCTCCTCCCCTCTCCTACAAATAGGGTATTGGACCAATAAACACACCTGATCCTGCTGAAAGCCCAAACTGGAGAACCTGGGACAGCCCAGCACAACTGAGGGGAACCACCTGGGCTAGGCAGGTGCCTGCAAGAGCCCTGGGGAGACCATGAGAGTTGGCAAGGAGCAGAGCTAGGGCAAGGAAAGCCTGAGTTGAGAGATCTCCAAGAAACACTGGGACTTGGGCAGGGCACGCTCAAATGGAGAAAAGCCAAATGGCGAATATAAACCCAAGCGAGCCTGAGCTCAGACACTTGAGAGGAAAGTAAATAGGTTTCCAGGCCCCACAAATGTTTATTTCAAAGCACAAAAAGATTAATGGAAAGCCATAAACCATACCCGGCAGGAGCGCCAAGAATGCTATGTTTTTGATGTCATCCAGAGTATTATTCGAATAAATAAAGCAAGCATCAGCATGTCCAAGCCTGCCCTGGCTGTGGGGTGGTGCCCTTGGTGGGCTGGGCTCAGCTGGCAGAGAAAGTGTCCCCATTTCTTCCCACTATCATCTTGAAGCTAATCTCAGGAAGGGGCTGTGGGTGCTGCTTTGGGGTTTAGCCATCCCCAGGTCAGCTCTGCAAGGTCCCACTGCTGTGTTGGCCACCCGACCTACCTCCTTGCTTTGGAAAGCAGCACGCCAAAGCCCCAGGCTATGTGAACCCCCATTCCGGAGCAGGGGGAGGCTGGGATGTCCCCCTGCCAGCCCTGCAGCCACAGTGGCTCAGGGATGCCAGGAGGGTGCTTTGGCTACAGAGATCATCACAGTCATCACACATGGGCTGTGGAGTCAGGAACAAAGGGCCAGATGCATGCTACACATCTGGGGGCTTAAATGGGGCCAAGAGGCTGGTTAAAGAGCAATGTGATGCTAAAACAGCATGTTAGCCCTGGTTAGGCATGGCCAGAGGCTTGCATGCCCCAGGGAACATCCTGCTGCCTGCCCCAGCCATAAGCACCACTTTTCGGGGCTGGAGTTAGCACAGGAACACCTGCAGAAGAAGGGCCACCGCTCTCCTTCCACCTGTTTTCTCTCTGAACAAACCCCCACTTTTTCTAATAGCTGACTCTTTCTTGGAGCCCATTTTGTAATCCCTGAACATTTAAGGATGTGCATTAGCCAAATGCAAGCAACAGGGGTCAATGGGGGGAAGCTGGGTGAAATATTTCCGGCCCAGGACATGCAGGAGGTGACACTGGCTGATCCAATGGTCCCTCTGGCTTTAAAAATCTATTACTCTGCTTGTAATAAATCCCCCAGTAGCTTCCCAACATCTATGTTATTTTTAACCATCCAGGAAGCTACATGGTTAATTGCATTCTTTGTGTGAGCTAATTAGCTTGTGGTCTTTCCCGAACCCCTTTTAAGAACAGTCTTCTGAGGCTCAATCATTAGGTTCCATTAAAAATGTCCCCAAATTAATGACCTGTGCGAAGTCTGGGCTGGATTAGCTCCAGCAGCAGAGGTGGGAGGGTTCCTCCCCAGGCTGGCAGCATGCTGGGGCACTGCTGTCTTGCAGGAGGGACCCGGGCACAGCAGGCAATGTCCCTCTCACCCCAGCCCCCACTCCCAGTAATGAGATTTTCGGGTCCTGGGGTTAAAACATATTGGACTTGAGGCAACCAAGGACTCCTGTTCTGCAATGCACTAGGAACCGTTTCTTCTGAGCTTGAAAGTAATTATTGATGGAAATAATTATTCTTCAATCCCATCAAAGGCTGGCTTCAATTCAACCAAATGTTCTCTGATGAATGCCGAGAGTCACTAACGCTCTAAACTGGCTGGTAATCCCCTTGCGTTAAGCTCCATAGACATTGATTGAATATATGTGTAAAACCACTTTTTTTTTTGGTTGTCTTTCGTGTCTTTCATGACTGATATAAAAGTGCTTGCAGTTTGGTGTGAATGATTACTGTGGCCTCAAAGGAGAAGATTTTCACACTTTGCCCTGCCGGTCCCTGCCTGCAGCAGAAAGGAGAAAGCCTCTCCGGGTGCTTTGCTGGAGCCGGCCCTGGGAAGGCAGTGAGGACACTCGGGGTGATGAAGCTGAAAGTATGGGGCTTGCTCAGCACAGGGGACGTGCTGTCTGCAGAGACGCGTGCTGGAGCAGGCAGGAGGAAGAGGAGGCAGGCATCCAGTACTCTGGGTATGCAACACTACTCTGCCCTCGAAGTGAGGACCACATCCTCTCTGCCAACGTACAGGTCGCATGTTTGTCCCTGAGGACGCACTCCTGGCCATGGGCAGCCACCCATGGGACCCACCTGTCCTGCTCTCCAAGTTTCTCTATTTCCATTAGACAATTGCTTGCACTCAGATTTTTTTTCTTTCTTTCTTCCATGCAGAAATCTAGCCTATCCATCAGGCCTGCCCAAAAGCAGCATCCCTGCTCCTGTCGGGGAGACCCCACACAGCAGGGCACCTGCCAGGCTGCCTGCCACCAGCTCAGCACAAAACACACCCTGTGCAACCTCCATCTGCAGATGGCTCACCTTGTCCCTTCCCTTTCCAGCAGTCTCCAGTCCAGGAGGATTTTTTTTGGGCTCATGGCAATATTTGCCAGCTTTTCAGTGGCTGGGAGGGAAACAGTGGACATACAGGGCTCTCACCTCTCCCACCAGCCCAAGCCTTTCATTGCTTGTCATGAGCCAGCCAGCCCACCTTGCGTTTTGGTATCAGATTTAGGCTCTCCCATGTTTTCCTTCCCTGACAGAATGCATTGACGGCAGAGGGAAATGATCTGTTGCTACCCTAATAGAAATGATGCAGGAAAGATCACTGGTAGGAAAGAACCCAAATATTTCTCATCTGAAGTGGGGTGAAACCACTGTAAAATGCTGTGGCTCTTTGGAGGAGAACGGGGTAGGTGACAGCAGCCCAGCTGTTTATTTTTACAAACTGCCCGATACGCTTCCCACCAGCCTTTCCCAAAGGCACATCATATTTCCGAATCCCACTGGGCTCCCCGCTGCCAGCAGCATCCCACAGAGGCCTGTCATCTAATGCCACCCCATCCTGCCTCCCTTTCCCAGGGAGCTGGCATGTCACCCCCAGTTTATGGGGACACTGCTGAGGCCAGTTAACCACGCTGTGGCTCCCATGCTCTGCACTGGCTCCCTTGCGACTGGACGTCACTGTTTGCTGTGGAAAAGTAGAAAGTCACTGATGGGCTTGTCAGGAGACTTTCGCACCAGGTGTCTTACAGGAGCCCGAGATGGCCATGCACACCGATGGCAGGATGAGGCCATGGCTCTGCAGAGGCCAAGGAAAACACAAGACCAGAGAGGTCCCGCAGGGCATTTGCAAGACCTAGGAGATATGCTGAACTCAGCAAAGACCCCTCACAGAGTTTGTGCAGGGAAGTTCTTGAAGACATGCTGTGGCCTCCAGAGCCATGAGTGAGCCCCACGAGTGTGCCTTGGCCGCGGGCCAGAGCTGCAGCCTTGGAGCCTCTGGGGAGCTTGAACCAGCCCAGCCACGGGGAAGTATTCCCCCCCTCTGTTAGCCCCCATGGGATTGCACTGCTCTTCTTGCCCACGGGCAGATCCTGGCACCCTTGACAGAGGTCAGGGCAAAGGCACAGTGTATTCGCTGCCTCAGGGAGCAAAGCTAACTCACAACCCACCCCCATTCCTCCATTCCAGGCTGCCATGCTTGGTGCCATGGCCAAGTCCCATGTCATCAGGCCATGAAATTTGGCATTTGGTGACGCATACTTCACCAGGAGCTGAGCCCAGAGATACCCATCCCCTCCGACCCTGCAGTGATGTGCAGTAGGTGTGGGTTTGGTGTGCACTTGAAATCCCTGCGTGCTGGCGTCTCAGCACTGCTGGCACTGGGCAGCTGCCCTCCCCTGCCTGCAGGCTCCTGCGCCCCAGCTGAGTTCCTCTGCCCTGGCCCTGCAGCAGTCTCCTGCCACAAACCTTTCATCAATCATCCTTTTCCCCCACAGTAACTCAGCTCCTCATCTCAAGAGGAGAGAAAAGCAGGAAAATTGCCTTTCTAGTGACCTTTCAGCTGCCAGACCCTGCCACCAGGCCATATCTCCAACCTCAGCAGCATTGTCCCTTGCCTCCGCAGGACGGGCTCCAGCAGTCCTAGCCCTCTGTGGCCTGGCCGCAGCTCCTCTGCCCTTTCCCAGCTGCTTTGCAAGCAGCACTGTAAGCACACTGGGGCTGGATCGTGCTAACCAAGCCTTTTTTTTTTATCATTTATTTCACTTTGCACACGCAGCTGGGTTGGGTGCTGGATGCACAGCCCAAGCAGGAGTGTGGTGCTGCAGGGCACCCGGCCGCATGCATGAGCATGTTGGAGACCCCAAGCACTGACTGCTCTTGGCACACCTGGACTGACAGCATTTCCTAGCTCAGGACAGAGTATTTGGAAAGCCAATATGGAAACTTTACTACCTTGCCCTTTTCAGCCTTGGCTGGTTCCACGTTCCGATCATCTTTACAGCCCCTGGTGAAAAGATAGGAGCGGCTCCAGCCAACCAGAGCCCCAAAAACGAAAAAGGTTAAAGCATCTCTGATGAGCCTATTAGTTGTGAATGTTTCACTGGCATTAAACCAATGATGGATGCCTCGCCTGGGGACTGGGAACATCAGCCCATGAAAGGACATAGGCATCCGTGGCAGGCGCACTGCCCCAAGGGGAAGCAGGAGAAACTCCTGTGCCCGCAGCTGCTCGCACCAGGGATGCTCTTGCCACTTCTCCTGAGTAACGTGCAAAAAGTGCATGGACACGCATGATTGAATATCTCATCTTTCCTCTCCTTTCCTCATCTGGAGGTTTTGGCTGTGCAGGAGGGGGCAGGCAGCAGGTTGGGGTCCCCACTTTCCCGCATCCCCGCTGCTCTCTGCCATGGCCACCTCCAATGCACCTCTGCCCTGGGCTTTTGGCCCCAGCAAGGGTGGGTTGAGCTGCTCGCAGTGTTTCTAAAATCCATCACTTTGGGCTAAGAAGCCTTTTAGCACTAGCAAAATGACCCATTTATTTTCTCCTTTGCTCTCTGGCTTTGCTCATCTGATTGAAAAAGAAAATGGTCGAACCGTTCCTTTGTCCCAGGAGAGGGAGGGGGCAGAAAAGACGGTTGTAAAGACATTTCCAGGCAAGAACTCCAGCAGATGTGTTTATGTAAAGCTCTTTGAAATATGCACTAAAAATACCTCTTCAAAATTAGGAGATGGGTAAAATTGTAAGTGCTTCCCACAAACACACACACACAAACACCCCACAGCAGGTTCTTTCCCCACCTCATTCAAACCATTATTATTAGTGTGGTAGGAGCCCTGCAGTTTGTTATTGAAAATTATAATAGCAAATCACCAAGATATTTTCCCTGATTACACAGACTTCAAGCCAGTTCAATTTTAATCTTCTCCCCGCTATTTTTTCTGTGCATCAACAGAGGCACCAGCTGCAGAAAAGTGCGTGGTTTTCTTGAGGCAGTTTAAACACAGAAGAGAAATACAATTCCATAATATACATTTTTCATCCAATTTTTGCCAGCCGTGACTTGCCTCCCCGCTCCTGCTCCCAGGAGCCCTATGTCCTGCTGCAAGCCCGGATGCGGCAGCGGCTCCTTTTGCTTCCTGGACTCCAGAAAGGTTTAACGACTGCTCTTAGCACATCCCGGGCCAAAAAAGCAGCTTGGCTTTTTATTTTCCAGCAGTTGATTTGCTATGCATGGTTGAATCAGAACAGAGGAGCTTCCCTGCTGGAAGAGGCCCTGGTAGCAGCACAGGGTCAGTGCCAGATGCTTCGGGGGATACTGTGCGGTCGCAGCCGGCGGGGAGGGCTCATCCCGGGCACCAGCTGGCGGCGGCGGCTCCCACTGTGCAGCACGGCATGGATGGCCCTGGCAGAGTGTAAAACTCCACAGGGGAAAGCGATGGTCCCGTGGACTGTCTTAGGTAGGGTCAGGCATGAGAGCAAGCACAGCCTCTCTCCGCTCCCCACGGCCGGGTCTCCTTTTCCCTAGGGACACTTCCCATCCTTCTTCCCTCCCAAGCACCCAGCTGCCTTGCAGGACTTGGCATCACCTTCCCTTGCTGCCAGCAATCCTGGATGACTCCGCCAACCACCTGCCAGCGACAGCAGAGATAAACCCAAGGAATATGGCATGCAGTCGTATCATTTCTAAAGGAAACCTGGACCGCTGCCCTGTCTTGAGCGGCTCCTACAGCATCTTGTGCCTCCCACGCTGCCGGCTCGGAGGTCCCTGCAGTGCTTTGTGACCGTCAGCACCTGCATGCTGCCGGGCTGGGCTTGCTCTCAAGGGGACAATCCTGTGCCTTTCTTATCCTCAAATCCTCCTCCTTAGACAAATACCCTGCAGGTTCCCATGCCTGTAAAGGAGCCAGTTTTCTCCTCAATCAGGGAAGAGGAAAGGAGCCGAGGCTTCTCCCTGGTGCCTGCAAACAGAGCTGAAAGTACGGATGTTACCCTGAGGTGCACCACGGTGCAGCAATCCTGCAAACCCCCGATCCATGTTTTGGGGGACTCCAGTCTCCTGAGTGACCCTGGTGTGGTAGGGACTGGTCTGAGAATGGACTGGGGCTGAGAGCTTATGCTAAACCCTGCCATATCTTCACAGCCACTCTCCTCCCAACTGGCCACAAACTGCACTCCCTGACCCCATCCCTTCCATCATCCCCCAGGCCCAGAGCAGCCATGGGGGCAACTGCTCCCTGGTGAAGGGAGCAGAGCTGACAGCCAGGCATGGGGGCAACCCTAAGCAGTCCTCGTAGAGCTTGCGATTAGGAAAAGCCTGGATCTGAGCTCAAATTTCTCATTAATTGCTCGCCCATGAGCAGTGCAGGGTGAACCCTTGCCGGGCAAAGGGTGGGCAGCATAGGGGAGCCAATGCTGGCAGGGCTGTCAGCACAACACTGGGAGCTGGAAGCTGAGGAGCACCAGAAGATAACGCTTAACATTTTAGGAGGGTTTTAACAAAAAAACAAACTGAAGGATGTCCCAGAAAAGAAGCACTTTACCACTATCTGCAATGTCGTCAGGCTAGGGAGCACCTTCACACTGAACGGGCAGCACAGTGCCAACCACCCCATCCAGGGAGCATCTCCTGTGCGACCTCAGCATCCTGGGTTCAAGCCAAACCCCCGTGGCAGCACCTTGCTTCACTGCTGGCTGCCATGGATGGGGCCATGCTTGCACACAAGATTCCGGTCCCTCGCACCGGTTAATCCAGGATCTTTGGAGATCACTATCCTCCCGGTGGGTCTGGGCTCACTCTTTAATGAGGAAGCCACCCCATGTGCTGCCAAGCGATGGCAGGGCTGGGCCACGGGATGCCACATCCGCGGTCCTCGGTCATTAGGGGTGCTCTCTGCAATGCTCAGATTCCTTCCTTTGTCCAAAAACCCACGTCGTTTGGCATGGCAAACAGCAGTGAAATAGTGTATTTGCCAATAACATAGCTCATTAAATTTTAATCAAATAGGGGATTGTAAGCACACAGTTACCAGCAGCTCCTGGGAGCGCTGAGAGATCACTTTAAAAATGAATTAGTAATAAGGCACGTTGGAGGCAGCGAGGAGAAGACGGCTGGAGAAGATCCACTTGGAGCACAAGAGCTCCCTTTGCTGCTCACATAAAGCTTTTTCCTCCTCTCCCTTAATTTGCTTTTTATGAATTGCCACTGGAAGAAGAGGGGAAAACACATTGGAGGTCCCAATACTCAGATAACTCCAAAAACCCAACCTGTTCATACAGATGCCACCTGCCTGCAGAGCTGCCCTGGGAATGACTCCAGTCGATGGGAAAAGCATGGAGAAGACGGCCACCCCATCCATCCAGGCTGGGGACAGGGACACTCAGGTCATGACACCCTGTTAATAAACCACTCCCTGAGCCACGCCGTGTGCTGGGACACAGGCACGCATGCCTGCCTGCGGCTAATGAACAGCAATCAGAAGGACTCAGCTTGAAACAAGTCTGACATTAAAAAATGCTCAACCCCTTCCCAGGACAGACCTGTGGGTGCATCCAAATGGCTGTCTCCAACTCGGGTGTCTAGGGGCATCACCCAAGCAGGGCAGAGCCAGTGCCACTCTGCCTCGTGGAGCTGCCAGGATTAGAGGAGCCAAGGATAACTTTTTCTGCTGACCCTCATGTGTATCCATGAACAGCAGCCAGGGCAGGAGAGACCCAGGCAGCAGCCAGCAAAAATCTGTCTGCCTCACTTGGGGGTCTGGTGAGATGGGAGTCCCCAGATATCCCCTCGTTTGGGACTTGTCTCCCAAACATCCATCCCGCCGCAATGCGCAGGGCTGCTCTGCCAGAGCCACGCGGGACTGGGACAGCTTAGTGACGCCGTGAGGAGCAGATGTCCCTGCGCGGGGATGCTTGGGCAGCAATTAGCTCCCACAGAAAGGAATTAAGCAACAGATTTCTCCTGCAAGAGAGACAAGCCTATGACGCTCCCAGCCCAGGAAGGGAGGTGGCAAGTGGGCTTTAATCCCCCTGCTACACCCTGCCAGGGGCTTTTTATGGCCAGCAGAGCCCCTTTGCCTCCTTGTATCATGTCTTCTGTGTCAGCTGAGCTGGGAAATTACTGAACTGCAGCTTCATGGGTGGGAGGGTTTCGTCTGACTCCAATCCTCCTTCCCCGTAACACCCCCTGGTCCTGTGGGAAACACCTTGGTGGTCTTGCCAGCTGCCCAGGACTGGTGAGCGGGTTTTAAGTTAAGGAGAATTTCTGGGAGGAAAGACAGATCCTTTCCTCCTCCCACAGCCCTCCAAGGAGGGAGAGGTTGGTATGGTCCTGCCATCTCTGCCACACAGTGGGCACTGGGGTGCTCGATGCTGCAGCACCCAGGGCTGGTTTGGGGGTCAGAGCCAGAAAGAAACCTCACTCTCCGTTCCCAGGTCTTGTCCCCAACCATCCATGCCACCCTGCAACTCTGAACATTGTTTTAAATCATCCCCCAAAATGAAGGGGAGGTTATTTATTGGCTTGCTGCTCCCTAGGGGGAAGGTTTAGAGGAGGCAGGCTGGTCCCTGGGCTCCTGGGCTCCATGGCAGACCCTGCCAGGAGGGGCTGGGGAGAATCATTTCACTTTTCAGCACATCCATCTTTAATTGGGTGTAATAATAATTTTATTGCTTGCTGGGATTTGTGAGGCTGAACTAATATTTTTAAAATGCTTTGCTATCCTCAGCTGAAAGGCAATTGAGAATGGCAAAGCCCCGGTGTTATTCACATTTGGATAATCCAGAATTATTCATAAACAAAATCAAGATTATGCAAATATATTCATTAGTTCTCAGAATACCTCCAGGAAAATAGAGGAATTAGTCTTGTTAACAATTGTATATTATGTAAGTGTGTGTCTACACACACACAGACCCACACACTATTGGTGCTGGGGTGCATTCACCTGGGACTCGTCCCGGGATCTCAGAGCGCTGGAGAACAAGTGCTTAGCCTGTGCAAAGTGACTGTCTCAATTTTTGGGTATCCCAGTGCCCCATGGCAAGTGACAGCACCCAGCATAGACCCCTGAAGCCCCGGGGTCCCACTTCAGCCGAAACACAGAGATATCCCCAGCATCCCCTCTGCACCCATCACAGACAGCCCACACATGAAAACCATCACCTTATTCTAGCCAAAACAGCCTTTCCTACCCAAATGAGGATTTTTATGGTACACGCAGGGCTGGGAGGCTGCGGAGGTGGGATCTGGATGCAGTCCCCTTGCTCAGAACCTGCCCTTTTCACCCTGCACGAGCCCTTGCCCTGACGTGAGCTTGTGCCCAGCTTGGCTTTCCACAGTGCAATGCCACCGTTTATTCGGGGTGTGCTGGGAAAGGGGAGATAAAGGTGCGTTGAAAATACCACATGGTTTAATTAATGACACATGCCTTTCACTCTATAGGTTGTGTGGATTGTTAATTATTTTTATAAAGAAAATAATTAGTCCCAATCAAGGCAGAAGCTCTCCAGAATTACAGCTCATTAACTGCTCTCACATTTTTCTGTTCTATAAAAAGTCATGTGGTGCTGATGAAAATTATAGACCCTTGGAATCAGCATTAAATACAAATTCAGACAGTGTTACCATCCTATTACCATCAACTGCATCGACTTGGCTTCAGTAATTGCAGCTGGAGATGAAGTGCAGGGATTTCTGCTCTATACAATCTCTGAAAACAAGCACTCTGCCCATTAGTTTGCCGGAAACAATGTGACACCAAGCCCCAACTTGGCTAAGTACATCCCCGAGGAGGTGACAGCCACCAAGGAGAAAGGGGAAAGCAAGGCAGCTTTGCCAGGGATGGGAAGATGAGGGTTGCTCAGCTCCGGCTGGTGGCGGGGCTGCTCCTGCACAGGGCAGGGTGGACCATGCAGGTGTGGCGCTCATCTAAATGAGGAAGGTGAACCAACTAACAATGCAGCAAATCTGTCCTATGGGCTGGGGTAGCAAAGCCACCAGTCCAAGTGAATGAAAGAGATAGGAAATGCAGAGGGGACAAGGAGCAACCTTTTATCCTCATGGGACATGGGGAAAATAAGACATGGAGGGATGCTTTTGTCAGGGATGTGGGAGCATCCCCCTCTGGATCATCCTGGCCCAAGCACCATGCTGGGGCTGGCTCTATCGAATGCTGCAGAGACCTCGCTTAAAGCCTAATTGAAAGAAATCACAGCATATTAAAGGGAGTTCAGGTCAAATCAATACCAACGTGGTGGGGAGGGTGAGCGGGGGGAGCAGTGTGGTGGCTTTCTCCCAGCGCCGGCTCTGCAGGCAGGGTGCAGGCTGCAGCTGTGGGCTTTGCTGCCTGCTTTTCTGCTGCAGAAAGGCAAGGTGAAACCTGTCGTCCTCTGCTCTGTGCAGGACAAACCCGGCTGCAGCGCAGGGTGAGGGTTGGCAGCAGCAGCCCACAGCAGGGAGGGGGCAGGGGAGCCGCAGGTCCTCAGGATCCTGCTTTTCAGTTTCTATTAATCAGGGATGAACATGCCTTCGGTGGCATTTGCAGCCCAGCAGAGCCGGCAGCCAGCTCTTTGGCCCATGAGCCTTCACCGCAAAATTAACCCACCCATCCCCATGGTGGCAGCTCCCATACTGAGTGTCTGCCCTTGAGCACCTGAGCCCACTCAGAGGGATGGGAATGGGGAAATTGGGGTTGTAGGTGGGAAAAACACTTCTTGGGAGCCCCTGAGGGCAATTGGGTAGTAACTACTGCCATGAGGCAGCAAATAGCAGGAGCCAAACCTGCCGCTGGCACGCACTGCTGGTGGTGTGCCTTTAGCTCTGTCCCTGCAGGTGCAGAGATGCACCACACTTATGGCGAGGGCAGGGATGGGGACCTGGCCACCAGGCACAGCCACACAGCCCCAGCACACCCAAGGGCAGAGACGTGCCTGGAGCATGAAATGGCTGCGTCTGCCAGCCTGGACTCTCCAAAACATCCAAAAACCCCTCCAAAACATCTGAAGGACGTCCTTCATGTGTGCTGGCTCCTCAACCACATGTGGGAAACGTTTGAGAGAGCACAAGAACTGGTCCAAAAGTGTGCCAAGGACTTCTCCAGCCATCGAACAGAACAGGCAACCGAGTCCCTGTGCCCAGGGATGCTGCAGACTCCTTGGGGAGATGCAGCCAACATGTCCTGTGTCCTGCAGAGCTCAGCCCTGCACAGGGACCACCTGGAGCAGCCAGGGTCTGGAGACACAGAACCAGAGGATGTCACCAGGAGATCATGTCCATCCTCAATTAGGAGGCATGGGGCACACCTGGGCCAATGGCCCATGTATTCCACTGTTCCCTGGTGGCCTGGGCTGCAAAACACCCCTATCGCAGGGAACCAGTGGCTCCCTTTGTTCCTCCTCTGCCGGCGGTGCCCACCCAGACCCCACTGCACCTCCCTCTCCCCAGCACGCGTTATCCGCCTGCCTCTCCGCTCCAGTGGCCCTGCACCATTGTTCTTCATTAACTCAGCCAACACGTGGCTGATGGGTAGACAAAGGCAGGGAGGCGGTGGGTGGCTGCGGCTGGCAGATAACCACAGAGCCCATCCCACGCAGCAGGGAAGGGCAGGTGAAATGTGGGCACTGGGCTGCTTTGTTGCTTTGGGGTTTTTTTCCTATATGTTCCTCATCTTGGAGTTTTTTGGTGAATAAAAACCCCATCCCTTGGAAGAAGCTGTGCTGAATCCACTCATCTTGCTTTTCCCCATTGTAACAAATCTGGCCATGCTCTGATCGAAGCAGGGGGGAGTTGAAGAGGGCAAAGGCTTTACAGGCAATAGGTTCCCAGAGTTAAACCACCAGCCTCAGGGGGAAACCAGCCCAAAGCCCTGCCTCCTGCACTTGATATGCCATGGTTGTGGCCATGCCTGCTCCGCTGGCTGCAGACGACTGAGCAGCGGAGAATAAGTTATGATATCTTTACATGCTATTATACATTGGTGTTATATATGCACTGCTTTGGCAGGCCGTTGGTTATATGGCAGCTCCAGCTGACCCACAGATTAATTCAGCAGGTGGTCTTTAACTGTGAAATCTCTCTTAATGCAAAAATATTTCTCTTGCTGGGCAATAGCTAATTCTTCATCCTGACAGTAATGTAGCTAAAATCACAGCCTCCTACCCCAATCTTCTCCAGTCACACCCCCAACACATGCACTCCCAAGCACACGCGGGCACAGAGATAAATTCAATACAACCAGCCCATTGCCAAAGTGCCATCGAGTTCCACCAGGATGATGCGCTGCTGGAATTTGGTGTTAGTGGCAGAGAAAACCCATTTTCTCATCATGGCCCGTGGGTCTCCGAGCATTTTCAGCCACCTGCACATGCATATGAGGTGGGTATCTGACCCCGGCCCTGGGATCCACCAGCACGCAGGTCTTTGCAGCCCATATCAGCACTAGCACATCACAGCCTCCCCTGCCCCCAGGGAGGAAGCAGAACCTGGGAGGAGACAGCAGAGAAACCCGCAGGCAGCAGAACCCTGCCCGCGCTGCCTCTGACCCCTCTGCCTGCCCAGGCACCCGCTCGGAGGCAAAAGAGGAGGTGGCCTCCCCAGTACCCCCACTCCCACTTCTGCCCCCCACAAAGCCTCCAGCTGGGGCTGGGCTGCAGCAGCTGTTTCTTCTTTCGTTAATGACAAGACATAAATTAAACATGAAGTGTTAAACGGGTCATCAGTGAAGTAGTTAGCTCCAACCTCTCTGTATCCTGCCTTGGCCAAAGCCTGGAACACCCAGCTCAGCCAGCCTGAAACACCACTAGAGTTTTTTAATACAGTTTTTTACCCCACTTTTTTTTTTTTTTAAGCCCTTCCTGCAGTCTTCGCTGCACTGGCAAAAAAAGCACTCCCGCTGTGTGCAAAAAAACCTGCTATTTTTAAACTCCCGGTGTTTGTCAGCGCTTTTGGCTCAAGTGGCTGATGGAGAAGCCAGTTTTGCAGCACCCGGTGTCCCGTGGAGGGTTGCGTGGTCTTTGCTGGGCAATGGTGGCACCAAGATGTGGGCACTGCACCCAGCCATGCTGCCAGAGGTGGTGGTCCAGCCCAATCATCCCCTTAGCATGTGCCAAATCCACACCACGCCAAAGCCCTGTTATGGATGCTGTGCTGCTGGAATCCACTGCTCCTGCTGGATTTCAGGCACTCATGACCTCTGTATGTTTGCATGTACCCATAAAAATCAGCAAGCGGGTTTGCGAAAGCAAATTTGTTCCCAAGGTCTGGCATTTCTCTCTGCCTGTTGCTGGGAATGCCAAAGGGCTCCGATCCAGGCATCAAACCCAGCCCTGTTTTCCAGCTGGTGACACACAACCCGGCACTGCTGGGGATCGGGACCAGAGGACCACCCAGCGGGACTGGGGGTCATGTGTGGGTCTCCGGTGGGGCAGGGTAGGACTGTGGGTCACAGCATACCCACTCTCTCTTAACAGCAAAGAGATGCCAGGGGCTTGAGCTGGACCAGGGGATGCGGCAAAGCCCTGGCACCAACTACAGCCAAACCGCAGGTGGGCTTTGCCAGCCTGGGTCAGGCTTTGCAATGATGAAGAGGTTTCAGTGGCCGCAGGGAGAAAAGGAGAAAAAAAAGAGAAAAGGAAAGGGTGGTCATGCATGGAATGATTTCATTTCAGTGACATGGGGTTTGCATTTGATAAATTCAGCTTATAGAAAAATGTACGTACAGAAAGGTCCAGTCGCCATCATAGAGATGTGGGAATGGGATAGGGATGGGGCTGAGGTGAGATGGGTTCAGTTCTAGCCACAGCCTTCAGGAAGAAGAAATACTCTGTGCCCGGGGACCCCAGCGGAGAGTGGGAACCCTCCCATGCAGCAAGAGCAGGGTCTGCAGAGCCCTTTTCTGGGGACAAGCCACAGTGGGACTGGCTGCTGCGGATGGTGGAGGCAGAACAGTGACAGCAAGGGGACAAGAGCAGCCGCAGGACCTGCTGGTGGGCAGTGGCACCTAGCATCAGGGTCACCACTGCTATTTATTATTTAGGGCCTTGCAGCACTAAATATTTATTAGTTAGACCTCGAGGGAGGGCTGTGAACGCGTGCACAGGAGCATGAGGTTTCAAAGCCCTGCTCTCCTGCTTCTCCGGGGACAAGAGATAAGCAGGGATGGGGGCTGGCTGGAGCCAGTGCTGCTATGGGGGCATCTGCCAGCTCTCCCCAAGCCAGTCAGCGATGGGCCCCAGCCCCACAAGACCCTAAATTGCCACATTTTGCCCTGGCCTATTGCTCTGCACTTCAATACCTCTATGAAACAGCCTCACCCAAGTGCTGGGATGGTGCTGAGGCTGGCAGGGAGGGGACCCCCACATAGCCAGCACAGCCCTCTGAGGTGCCAGACCCCACTGGGGCTGTACTCACAAACCCAGCATCTGCAGCTGAGCCCCTGTGGCATCTGCAGACCCGGGGCTCTCCAGCAGCTGGGAGAGCGTCTACAGGCGGTTCTGTTCAAGGGTGAAAACAAACATTGCTACAAAACAATCCTCTGGCCAGCCAGTGGACTTTCCCCACCTTTTGCTTCCTTCCACCTGATTTCATCCCTCATCTGAAAAGGAGGTTGAAGAGAGGAGATCAGATATGGTGCTTCCCCCAGCACAGCGTGGGCACCGTGGGCTCCTTCCTCCCTGGAGGTGAGGGCTGCAGCAAGCCCCAGATTTGGGGAGAGCCGCATCCCACATTTCCCCATGAGATGGTGTGAACCTTCACTCTGAAGGTGGGCCAGGTTGTACCCATGTTCTTTGCTGGTGGATGTGGGAATTGGAGGCACGGGGCCAGATTTGGGCCTGAAGCAGAGCTCTCAAATGAACTCTTATAGGTCAGAAATTGCCAGTCCTCCAATCCACAGCATTTCCCACCACCCTTCTGGTTTCTAGTCCCCGCGGCACTGGTCTGGGGACAACCCTCAGCCCCACGTCCACTTTTGGGAGCTTTTAGTTGAAGGTGACAAAACCCCCTGTGACTGCAGCAGGGGCACAGTGGGGAAAGGCGGCACATTGTAGGTACCCAAAGTCTCTAAAAGGCCCAATCCATGGGCTTGGGATTCCTATGGGGGCTTCCAAAGGCCCCTTTTCCTAAATCCTTAGGTGTTTGTACACCCTCCCGTGCTGGGGCACACACACCTGGCTAAGGCACCCATGGGTGCTGTGCCGCCTGGCACTCGCTGCATCCCAACCAACCCTGGCAGGAACCTCCATCCCCATCTCCCTGACATGCTGGCAGGGCCATTGCCCTGGGGACAGAGGTGTCCCCCACCCCACCAGGAAGGCCAGCACCGGTCCAGCGGAGAGGCAGATGGACGGGGCTGGGAGGGAATGAAGAGGAGGAGGATGAAGGCTCTGCAAACAGCAGGGAGGGGTTCCTGTGGGCATCCCCAGCTCTGCCCCTCATTTGCTTTGCCCTGGCTCCCCCCAGCCTCCCGGCAGCTCTTGAGCTGCCTAATTAGCTCTCCCCACTCCCACCACCATCCAGCTGGAGCTGGAGGGCAGGGGCAGACAAAAGCCTTCCTATTGACAGGCCCTCTGAGGAAGGGGCTTTTCTTCTCCCCCTCTGCTTTTCTTTTCAAGTCCCTCTCCCCCCGGCTTGGGCCGGGGCCACGGGCTCATTAGTGCTTGGGCTCCTTGGGAGCCGGAGGGAGCAGATGGCAGCCAGGCGGCTGGCGCGGCCAGCCCTGCCGCCGCCTCTTCCCGCAGAGCAGATGCCCAACCAACAAGGGGGAGGATTAACAGGAGTGGGAGGCCATCAGCACAGCAGGGCCGCCAGTGGAGGCTTCCTCCACAGAAGCACACCCTGATGCCAATGCCCAGGGGCTGCCAGCCCACTGGGGACGAGTGGGGATCGGGGCTACTGAAACATGGCCAGGAAGCCAGAGGTTGGGATAGGAGAGAGCTGGTCCCCAGCCCATCAGGGACCCTCCGCTGGGCCAAAAGTCTCAGAGGAATCACAGCCGCTTTCTGCTGTTGCTGGGGGTACTCTGGCCCCCTGTCACTGCAATGCCACAGCTTCTCCTGCCCAGTCCCAGCGTAGCCAGGGGGGAACATGCTGCTGCCCTTGTCCCTGCAGGTTTGCAGCAGTGCCCAAACCCGTCTCCGAGATCACCTGCGATGGCAAACCAGGCAGCAAACTGCACTTAATCCCACTTCAGCAATGCATCCCTCCCTCCCCCTCTGTGCACAGCACATCCTGGAGGATTAAGGGTTAAAGCACAAATCCCCTGCACTGCCCTGACGTGACCCACTTAGACCATCTGGCAGGGAGGGATGCAGGAGCCTCCTTTCTCCCAGCACTGCCGGTGCTCACCCAGCATCACCTGCTGCCCCAGGAGCTGATACCAGCACCCACAGCCCCTAGCCTCAACAGCGCCCTTGCTTTTCATGTAGAAGTGGATTTTGGCCGAGTTTGGCGGAGCTGGGACGGCACCACCATGGCTGGCAGTGTGGGAGCAGGGAATCCAAACACCCTCAAAAGCATCCCACAAGCCCCCAGACTGCCACCAGCTCTAGGTCCCAGGGGGACCTTGGAGTGTCTCCTAGCCTGGCCGTCCCTGGCACCTGCAGGTTCCCCGGCAGACGGGCGCATATGAAATATGCAGCAGCACTGGGAGTCAGGCTGTCGAGTGTGAAGGGGCTCCCAGCCAGGGAAGAGACATAGGCAAAAGTCCTGCCAAGAGGGAGGAAACAGGATCCTGGTCACAGGGCTAGGGCTATGGTGTAGCTGCGATACCCATCCCCAAAGGCTGGGCTGAGACTGGTGGCACCTTTAGCATGGGAGGTTTAAAGAGATTTTCAGTTCACAAGAACTGAAGCCCCTCGCAGCAGCCGTCAGGTGGGATTCGCAGCATCCTTATGGACCACAAAGAGGGAGCGAGGGCACCCTGGCTCCGCAGAGGGGTTTGGGGCAGGGTGGGGGGTCCCTGTCCCTGACCCCATCCCTCCCAGCACACAAGCCCCTCAAAGCACCCCAGGATTTTGCACACGCTGGAGCAACTCCCACAGCAAAGGCAAAGCATGGGGGCAGCCCCAGTCCTCACCAGCCTCCCCACACCACCAGATCCCTCAACCCCAGCCACAAAAGCATGGCCCCAGGCTACACGGCAAAGCTCTGCCAGGCCCTGCGTGAGGAAAGGTTAATTGGAAAAGCCCCTTTCCCCCATCGCCTCGGTTTTTCCTTTCACACTGCAAACTGGTCAATAATCCATTTACTTTGGCAGAGCCCTGCTCCAGGCGTGGAGCTGTGTTGGGCCAGAGTGAGTGGCTCCCCCAGCCCCGGCAGGACCAGGAGGGAAGGGATTAATGTATTCTTTTGTTCCAGGATGCACCATGGGTTTAGCAGAGCTTTAACAGTCCAAACCTCCCAGGGAATTTAGATGGAAGAGGCTTTATCTCTGGGACCAGCAACAAGGTGGTAGCGAGGGACGGGGCACAGGGAAGAGCTGGCTGGAAGGGGAAAAAAAAAAAAAATCACCTTCAGCCCCGGGGAAGATGCAGGATTGGGATTGAGCCCCTAGCCGTGCCCAAGGCACCCTATGCGGATGGATTTGGGCTATGCCCACTGTGGGGGCTCCCAGCAGGACCCCCATGCCTCAGCTGAGCCCCCTGGCACCCCATGAGGGCACAGGCTCAGCCAGCAAAACTGATGGGGAGATGGACAGAGCTGGCCTAGAAACCACACCATCGCCTCCACCGCTGCAGGAAGCGCGGGGCCGGATCCAGGGCAGAGATCCGCGGCATTTGCAGAGGAGCAGCTGTCAAGTGTGGGAGAAAACAGAATTCCAGATGGTCACCTTAATTTTTCATTTGGCTAACTGGCCTCCCCGTCTCCTCTCTGGTGCGCTTTGCTTGCTGGCACCGCAGTCATTTGCTCTTAAATTAGCCGGGAGCATCATCAGGGAAGAGAGGCTGATCCAAGCAATGGTGCAGTGAAACCTTCAGGAAAAACAAACCCAGAGTGGAGCTGGGCACGGAGATGGCTACGAGAGGAGCTACCGCAAGCCCTGGGGCTGTTCTCCCGGTGGATGGGGAGCAGGAGCCTGGCTCTGGCTATTGCTGGGCTATGAACCTGGTGCCAGCTCAGGGTGCTGGGGACATCGCTGTGTACCCCATGGGGACTCACTGCAAGGCCCCTGGGGACATGAGATCTGGCATCTCATAGGTGCAATCCTGCCATGACAGCAGCCTCGGGCTCCCGGCAGAGCCCTGCATGATGCAAGGCAAGCTGGCAGTCCTGACGAGAGGAGCCCGGGACTGCTGTCTTTCTGCTCCCCCAGCCTTTGGCTTCGGAACCCCCAGCAGCAAAGCCCTTCTGTGGCATACGGGCAGGGGTGAGCGCAGCAAGCACCCCGCAGAGCCCAGGGAGAGCCCTGCCAGGGCTGACCCTGCTCGACACCTGTAGCGAGGGTGGCAACGCAGATGGCTGCACCGCAGGGAATATCCCAGGACCCCAGCTGGTGGCACACACTGCAAGGAGACAAAAGGAGCCAGGCTGCACCGACATGGGGACCCGGCAGCATCGTGGCCGGCTGCATGGAGCACACCCCGGCTCAGGGACCCTCTTGTGCAGGATCTGATGGCATCAAGGTGCAAAAAATGCAGCAAAGCTGAGCCAGCAGGTACATTTTCCCATGTGCTGAGAGCTCCTGACCCCTGCACAGACAGTTCCCCTCCTGCCAGAGCTAGCATTGCCAGCGAAACAGAGAGGCGCGTGTGTTCGTTAACTTTTTAACAGAGCCACAATTGCTCCCAGCTGTGGTCCTCAGCCCAACCAGGACATCCATGGCAATCCAAATTGCCGTGTAGAGCCGTGCATCATTCCTGGTACTTGGGCTTGCTGTATTTCCCCAATGCCCTAATTTGTTGCCGTGTTACATCTCCAACTGTGAGATACTTAAGCAGCACGCCTTGCTCAGGCACATTCAGGCAGGAGAGAGTGTGTGTGTGTGAGCCAGCACCCAGCCCGCTGATGGCCCTTCTGGGTGCTGACCATAGCCTGATGCAGGGGAGGAGAAAGGCACGGTGGCTCCTCTCCCCCTCAAAGGCTGAAACCCTACAAACACTGCCCATGGAAGCGAGATTTGCTCTTCTGCTTTAGAAGACTAAGCCATGCCTTTCCCAATTTCCCACCCTGATTAATGGCAATTGGAAAGATCAGAAAAAGTCCTGCTCAGGCAGCTGGGCTGTGGGGGCAGAAGTGACACCCCACCATTACACAAGCAGCAGGACCCCTGTCCCCCTCACCGCTGCAGCTTACAGCCTCCACCAGCATGGGAGGCATCCAAAACGGCTTGCTCCCTGCGAGCTCTCTGCTGTTTGGTACAGGTTGAGCCCCTGACACCCAGCGTGCTGCAGATGGAGCCCCTCTCCTCTACCCATGCATCACCTTCCTGAAACTTTGGGTTGTTCCCCACAGCAGGTGGGGAGCAGCCAGCAGCCAAAATACAAAGCACAGAGAGAGGAGACCCAGAAAAGCCTCCTTTCCTTACAAAAACAGTGCAAATTTAACCAATATAGAGACAGTCAACAAAATAAAACTGGTCTAAATGAGAGAGCGCATTGTTGTGGGGAAGACACATGGACCCTTGCCCATGCGATAGCCCGGCTGAGGGGCTCAGTGGGTACGAGCAGCCCCCTTGCCTTTTTTCAGCACAGGTTTTGACACTTGCTCTGCCTCAGGCAAACATGGGGGGCACCGGCCTCGCTGGGAGCAGGCAGGCACCAGGTGTGCAAAGCTGAGACTGCTCGGTTTTAAGACCTGGGGGACACCAGACCCGTAGCTGCCCTGGTCCACGGCTGCATGCAGGTGCCTTAGGCAGCCATAGCCTCCGGGCTGCACCTCCCTGGGGTGCATCAGCCTCCCCACTGTGCCAAGGCAGGGTCCAGCTGGAAGGGGGGTTGTTCCCCTCCCTGGACATCACCTTCCCAAGGGTCCCTGGTAAAGTAGTGATGCAGAGACAAGAGAACCAGCAGGACACACACCCTGGAGGTCTGCAAGGCAGGGATGGAGGTGACCACCAGCTGGCTGATGACCCCTACCACTGCACCCCCTCCATAGCCCAGCTAGAGCTTTCCAGGCCCCGCACACTGCTCCCCTCGGGAGGCAGCCAGCTCCCAGGCTCCAAGCACCATTGAGCCAAAGTTTCCCAAGCCTGCTCCCCTCTGGAGCACAGCACCTACCCGGGGAGGAGGCCCAGCCAGCCAACATCCCCCTGCCCCAGGCACAGGGGGACCCACAGCTCCTCCAGCCCCTAAATGAGGATGGGGGAAGGAGACACTCCAGACCCTCTCAATGGGGGGGTGTGGGGTGCTAACTGGGAGTGGGGAGGAGGCTCAGGGTGGTGCAACCCCCAGCCAGAGGTGGCATGGAGGGTGTCCCCGAGCACACCACACACACACCCCCACACCCACCCACCCGCACCCTGGCAGCCCTTACCTGGGCAGCGGCTTGCGGGCTGTGATGCTGGCCACGATGATGCTCTCGGGTCGCGGCGTGGCCACGGCTTTGAAGGTGCCTCGCCAGAACTTCTCGAAGAGCTGCTTCTCGCCCTGCTGCACGCTGGCCATGGCCGCCGGCGCCCCGGCCGCGCCGCTCTCCGCGGTGCTGAGCGCTACATCCCCCGCAGGGCCCGGCCCGGTCCCGGCAGCCCGGCGCGGCGCTGCCCCGGCTGCGGGGAGATGTGCGGCCCCCGCCGCCCCCGCCTCCCGTTTTGTGCCGGCGAGGCGGGCAGAGGGGCCGGGCCCGGCCGCCGTCCCCTCCCCGGCGCCGCCTCCCGCAGCTGCCGCGCCCGGAGCCGCGGGGAGCCCCGCACGGCCCGGCCCCCGCAGGCTGCCCCGGCTGGAGGAGGGCGGCTCCGGAGAGGACCCGGCGGCTCCTCTTGGGCTGGATTCACTCTTAGCCCCTGCGGAAGACAGGGGCTGCCTCGCTGGTCACCCTGGATCGGGGGGCTCCGATGGCTCCCGCCCTACAGGCAGGTTTACCACCCTCGCTCACAGACCCATCTCCAACCTGGTGTCTTTGCAGTCGCCAGGACGCTCCTTCCTCTAGCCCCATCATTACCTTCCCCAGCTAAAGAACTGCTTCGAGCTCCCCACTGGATCGTGGGCACACCCACACCTTGCCCTTTGTGGGGAGCAAAACCTCCCGGTCTTTTCAGTCTGTCAGCTCTGGACCCCCGCAAGTCCCCATGACACAGGCCACCGGTAACCTTTGTGTCTGCCCACTCCCAGCTGTTTACCAGACATGGGTGAAGAAAGAGGGAGAGCCCAGACACACCAGCTCAGATGGCCAAGGGAGAAAGCAGCAGGAGGCCATGGAGACCACTCTGTAACTGGTCCATACTGGGACCCATATGGGGAGGAGAATTTGGAAGAAACCCCCTTCCCCCCCCCCCCCATACCTTCCCATTTAACAGGTGCTGGTGGAGGGATAGGGATGGGGCACATTGCTTCTTGGCCCCAGCAACGGGGTCCTAACCGGCGTGGAAAACAAGACCTCACCTTGCAGGACAGGATTTGACCCACTGGGGATGGGGACAGGGAGAGGGGGAGGGAAGGGCTGGGATGGCACAAGTGCAGTGGTGCTATTTCCCTTCACCTCTGCACCAAGTACAATAAAAATGTCTTTAGGAGAAAATTCTTCTTCTACTAGATGCTTTGAAGCGCAAGTAAAAGCTGGTGACCTTGGATGAATGAGACTCTCTATTGTGCCTTGGAAACCCGCACGATACATTTATGTAAGAGACGGGGGGATAATGGAGCCAGGAACAATAGGCAGTGGGAGCTGAGAAAGAGAGAAAATCATGGAGAAACTTGACTGTGTTCTCGTGATAAATACGAAATTAGCAGAAGGCTCATCCTGACAGTGTTGTCTGTCAAACTCCTCCTTCCCTGCCCCTTTTGTTTTCTGTTCCTGGTGCCAGGGCTCTGCCCCACTGGTACCCGGGGACGGGCAGCCTCAGGCTGCGTCCCCACGCCAAGAGCTGCAAAGTGAGAGCCTCGGCGGCACGCGCCAGCCGGCAGCAGCAGGCTTTGTGCTGCAAGGCCATGAACGGCTGGAGACGGATGCTGGTGAAGCAGCGGCAGTGGGAACAGGCACGGATCCAACAGGGCTTTATAGAAACACAGTCAGCTCTGCCAGACATTGCCTAAAGAGCCCGATAGGGAAGGATGACATTCATGCACGGCAGAGATGCTCGCTGGGAAGCTGCTCCCCCTGGGAAACCTCCCAGAGGCGACAGGCACCGCGACGGGGCTGGGAAAGGTCGGCTGTGAGCTATGGCTCCGCTCTAGCCCCGGACAGATTGCACATGCCATGGGCCGGAGATGTTGGAGTGGGGATCCTCCAGGGACTGCCATGGCCGGCAACTGGCAGGGCAGAGCAGAAGGAGCAGGGGAAAGGGCTCAAGATCTAGAGCAGCCACACTGCAAAAGCACAGCTGAGGGAGGGTGTAGACAGCACTGCCAGCAGACACAGCAGGCACCCATCGGCCCCGGGACAGCCACCCACCAGCAGGAGTGGGCGCCACCACTACCCCATCACCCTTCTCCCACAGACAGGCAGACAGGCACTCACCACCCAAGCAAATCCAAGCCTGGGTTTCCTCTGGTCCTTCCAGCCATTCCTGTAACACACAGCCTACTTGTTAGGAGCTCATTTCCCTTCAGAACACTTTAAACTCATCAAAGAGAGATGAAGTGTAAGGATGCACGTGCCCTGGTCTCACTCCATTTTGCTGGCAAATGACCCAAACGCGTGGTGGGTGTCAGGCAGGAGTCCTGCCAGCATGGCCAGCTCCACTGCCCTATGACTGAGTCAGCCCCATCCCTCTGCTTGCAGCTCATTAACCAAATACCCTGCAAGGCATCAGCCCCTGCATCCCCCTGGGCTTTTCAGGATGAGTCCAACCACTCCCAGCTGCAACCAGGGTCCTTGCTGCACCCCAGGGCATTTCACCCCCTTCCACCAGCAATCCTGGAACAGCTCTAAATGCCCCAAAATTAACTACCAAATAAAAGGAATAATAAATGTTTGCACTATTAAATTAGCAGCACGGGTGGTGTGTGGGCAGGAGGAAGGCTGCGATCATTACAACAAGAACCCTCTCTCCTGGCATACCTTGTGGAGACATCAGTGAGCCAATTAAGCAATTGGCTCGGTTAATGGAGGCTCCTAGGAATAGACTTCCCTGCTATAGAATAACTGTGCTGTAATAAATTGCCTCATAAATAAACAGCCTGAAAAAGCATCACAAGATACCCAGAAAAAGCGCTATACCATAAGCAGAAATGATACCTTACATTTCTAGAGTATCTATTAGCCCACAGCATTGCCAATGGCTCCCCAAACCTGGGCCAGTGCCCCTGCGAGGAGCCATGGGGATGGTGCCATGGGGCACAGGCTGCAGTCCCTGCCCCAAGCCCTCAGGGTGGTCACGGCCATACCCTGGAAACAGTATCCCCAGAGTCCCAGCAAATACTGCCTACCCTGCAAGACCACCATCTGCCAGCAACATTCAGCTAGCAGTTACTTACCCCTTGGGCATTGCAATAAATGCCACCCCGGGTTATTTACAGCCCCAGTGATAACACAGGGCTCTGCCAGGTTCAAATGTTTGCACCCAAATGGGTGCAGTAAACCAGCAGAGAGCTGGTCTTGCGATCGGAACAGGGAAACCAGGACTTGGAAGGTAGCTGCACAATTTCCTCCAAATTAAAATAAAATAAAATAAACAATCTCTTCCTTAGAGAGCTCTTCTTCCATGATTTGCTTTGTTTTTTTTTTTTTTAAATGACTCAAAGGGCTGAGCCTGGGCTTTCTCTACCTGGCATGGGGGGCTGCAAACAGGGCTCTCCCCGAAAGCTGCACCCAACCCCGCACTCCTACAATCACCCGCACAACAAAATTAAACACCCAGCACCCCCTCACCCCGCAAGGCCCCCCCTCGGGGCCCAAACCCCCTGGGAAACCTGAGAGGGACCCACTAGGCTCAGAGTCAAGTGGGGATGCTCAGGACCCCCAGCCCTGCCTTCTCCTGCTTTATACTCTCCCACATTTAAAGGGCCCGATCTGCCCATCCACTCCTGCCTCCAGGCTTCAATTTTGGGGGTGATCAAGAAAAGAGAGCGGTCCTTGCTCTGGGTGAACACCCGCTGTGGGCATTCAGCCGCTGCCGAGGAAGACGAGCTCTGGGGCTGAGGGAAGAAGTGATCAGCAGGGCAAAGCTGTGTATGCACAAGAGGTACCTGAAGGGAAGGAAAGGAGAAAATGTGTTTAACTAGGATTAAATTTTAATCTGTTCCCCCTTCTAGGGAGAAGAAAGCTGGGTTTGTCCTGAAGCTGCACAAATATTTTTCTATAAATGTTGAATTTTTTTTTTTTTCTTATTTGGCTTGTGGCCGGTGGGAAGAACTGGGGCCTGGTTTTGTCCAAACCGCCCCATTCCCACCTCCACACGCTGCCCGCACGGGTGCCGCTCCACCCATTCCCCAGCCAAACAGGTTTACTGCAAATGCAGAAAATCAATAATTATCTTTGGAAGTATTCATTATCACTCAAGAGTCAATAAACAAAGGCTACAAGTGCCCTCTATTCACGGCACTTCAGAAGCACCTACCAATTATTCCCTTGAATAAGCCAGCCCTGCCTGGCAGGAGGGGGGTTCTCCACTGCACATTGCAACGCTGCTGCCTGCTGCAATGTCTTCCTGCTTTGGCCAGGGAGGAGGAGGAGGAAGAGGAAGGTCTCCTTGCTTAAAATGACATTTGCAACTGAGATATGAACCTGCAAGGCGATGCATGGCTCCACTTCAGATGCTGTGGCAGATGTGGATGGATGTTGAGCGGGTCCAGCCATGGGGCTGCCTGGGCAAGGGGTGGGGAGATGCTCAGTGGGGCTGGATCCGAGCTGGTTTTCCCAAGAAAGGTGGTGTGGAGCAGGCTGTGGGGTGGGGAAGCAGCAATGGCCATGGGAAAATGTGCAGCACCATGTGCTGAGCTGGAGAAGGCCCTTGGAGGGTGGTGGGCAGCCAAGCAGCCCCACACCGCTGCACACTTAACTTGGTAATTGCATTTTGCAGAGTCAATCAGTTGTGTGAGGGCATTCATTGTCTTTCCGGTGGGAAATATCTGTTCTATGGCTCCTTCCCCCAACATCAAAAGGGTCCTGGATGGCCCCGCAGCCTGCACAGCCCTGGGCAGAGCCCAGCACCCGGCTCCACTCTCTGCCTGTCCCCACAGCTGGGTACATCCAAGGACAAGGCACTTGCCAAAAGAGTCTTTTATTTTTGTCCTTCTTTTCTCTGCCTGTGGAAGACCGTTTTCACCCATGGGAAACCCGGGAGCACCCACAGCCCTGGGGTGGCTGCAAGGCTATGCTGGCCCCTGTGGCATGGGATAGTGGCAGTGGTTGCCCCCTTCTTTCTCTCCATCCCCCTGCCCCATGTCTCACCAGGCGATAAATAACTGAAAGGCTGGGAAGCAGAGTTGCAGCCTTCCTTGAAGAGCACCGAGGCTGTGGGTGCTGTGGTGCATCCATCACTGGCACTGGCCATCCATCAGCACCCAGCTCAAAAGCTTCAGCACCCTGGATGCACCCTGGGATGGTGGGGGACTGCAGGGAGGAGGCTGATACTGGGGGTGTGCGGCTGTGCTCCCCTGGTTTGAGATGATGGAGGATGAGGGTGCCCACATCCCCTCCATCAGCACTGGCTCACCATGCAGGGTGTTACCCCCGGGCCACCAGATACCCCCCGCCAGGCCCTGGCTGCCTTGCAGCAGTCCCAAGATGCCTCTCCATTGTCTCCACATGGACACCGGGGACCTGCCAAGTCCCTGCATCCCCCTCCCCAGGGCCACCCACGGTGTCAGGACCAGGCGTCTCCCACCCTGGCTTTCTGCACCCGCCTTGGTGAAGGCAGCCGGCGTCTCCATTGGCAGGAGGGGCTTGCCCTCCACAGCTTGCCCACCCATGCACCCTCTCCAGCAAAAGCGCTGTTTCCTCCCCGCTCACCTACCAAAGCCACCCAGCACCGATATTTAGGCAGCACAAGATGAAAAGGCATGGGGACAGATAAGTGTGAACGTTCATAAGCAAAACCATTTGCAGCTGCAGGAAAGAGAGGATTGAAAGGGCAGGAGCAGAGGGGAGGCAGGAAAGCCAGACCATGGCCTTTTCTTCCCTTTGGCTCTAAAAGAGCTCCAGAGCAGGAAGGGGGATGGAGGGACAGAGATGAAAATATAATTTTTCCCCTTCAAGCCGCAGCGGCTGTGGCGGCAAGCTGGCCCCCAGGGACCATGCGGCGAAGCTGCGCAGCTGCCGCTGTTCTCCAAGTGCCACTGCTGAAAGGTCAAACACAGCTGGTGCAGGGGGACAGAAGGGGACAGAGCCCACAGCTGCACATGTCCGGGCAGGAGAGGCAGGGCCTGGCTTGCCAGCCTGGGACCAAATGAAGGAAAGCCCCTTGCTGGGCTGTGGCAGGCACAGGCAGCCCCTGACTGCAGGCAGAGGGTCCCAGCGCCCTAAGGACATGCCCAAGAGATGGGGAGAGCAAAATGCAGAGCTGCCCTCATCTTCATTGTCTTCCCTGGCTGGCAATTAACAGCTTCCAATCACACAAATAGCACCATTGCCTGTTGGGGTAATTACTAGCTAACAAAGCGGAGGCAGCTTGGTGGATCTCAGCCTCCAGCTTGGGGTCTGGCTGGAGGGGGCAGTTCGGGGATGCTCAACACAGGTTTGGGCTGCAGAGCTGGAAGGCATCGAGCTTTTGCCTCCAGTTTGCAAAGGGTGGGACAGGTCAGACCCGGGATGCACATCCTCCTCCAAGCTGGTGCTGGGATGTTCCCATTCCTGACTCACTCCAGGTCCCAGTGCCAGCCCAGTGGGGCCAGCTTCTGCCCCCTCCTCCTCCAGCACCTCCCTATGCCTGGCTGCACCTCACTGCACTGAAACCATGAGCCAAACCAGGGATCAGAGGAGGTTTGGTTTCCCCAAACTGCTTAAGCTTTAAAAACACACCAGGCTCACCGCCCCTCACCTTTTCTTGGCCACCCCGGCTACAAAAGCCCATCTCCCCAGGGGAGCTGAGATCTGGATGAGGTGGAAGAGGGACAAGGTACAATCCCCACCCTTTCAGTTTGGGCTCAGACCTCAAAACTCATTTCACATGTCAGCCCCACATCCCAAGCCCATCAGGGACGGGGAGGATGCTGCCCAAGAAACACAGAGCTGGCCACAAACCCAAAGCTATTTAACCAAAGCTGCCTGGGGTATGCTCACGGGATGAGCAGTTTGACTCCATGTAATCACCTCTCATTGAGTTTTTTCTCTGGCTTTTTCCCCCTCCTCTGGATTATTGTGCTGGGGTAGCAGCAGCCATGGACAGAGGAGCCCTGTTCTGCCTCCTCGGCTCCCGCCATGCAGGGCTGCCATGCCACAGGGAATGAAGCAGGAGGGAGCAAAGTGCCACATTCCAGCTTTTATAGACTATTACTTATAATGGAGAGGAACAAAAATACTATAAAATAAAGCACTTGAGGGCGTCAGTCTAAGTGTTAAATAGGCTTCTGCTAAAAAAGCTGCTTTGACTGAAAAAGGTTCCTGATTTGGGTCAGAGGTGTCATCCTGCTTGTGAGAAAGCCAGAGCTTTGATAAAGCCAGGGCGACAGGCAGCACCGTCCTGGGAAAGGGGCTCTCATGCTCCTCCTCGGGCGTGAGATGCTCCCTGCTCAGCTCCCTCCCATCAGTCACTTATAGGTGCCTCAGGAGAGCACCCAATCCCCTAAATTTTAGGCTTCCCATCCCGTCCCTGTGGAGCAGCGCTGTCCCTGCAAAACATGCAAAGCATTTTGCAATGTTAATGGGCAGCACAACCACTAATGTGTAAACTTTTACTGCTCCAGAGAACAAATGGAGAGTTTGCGGAGCAGACACTTCCCATTAAGACGCACTAATGAAATGTGAAAATGTTTTACTGTGCTGTAATTTTATATATTTTCGAACACAGCCACAGCTGCAGCGCTGTTCCATTTGTGGCTAATTTAAGCGCCAATTAAACCAGGCTAAATTACAGCCAAGTACGCTGTGGGAACTGATGTGACGAGGGACGTGTCCAGGAGCCCCAAATCTCACTGACCTTGCTATCACTGTTCGAGCTGGTTTGCAAGCCAGATCAAGAGCCACTGGCTCCTGGTGCTCCCTGAAAGGTCATAGCAGATCCCTGAGGATGGTGAGATTTGCCAGCCAGGGTGATGCGAGGGCCCTGTGCCTCCCACAGGCTCCAGAGCAGTCGGGGCCATCTGCAGGTGCCCAGCTCTCAGAGAGGTCCTCTTCCCTGTTGGCTGTGGTCAGGAGCTTGGATGAGGCCGGGGCTGTGGCAAACCCTTCCCGCTCAGCTGGGGACCCCTGCTCCCCCTCGCAGGAGCCGTGATGTCCTTCCTGGGGCATCTCCTCAGACTCCAATTACCTGGCTAATGCTGGGGCTGCCGCTGCACACTGCATCCCACAGATCGTTGAAGCTGCCACTCGCCCCAGCTGCCTCCTGGGGAAGCCAATTCATCTCAGAAAAAAACCCCTCATTTTTCTGGAGAATGGAGGAGCTGGTAGGATTTTGTTCTTCCTTTTGGGTAAAGGAAGGAATAAAGTACCTAAAGGCTGGGTTCTGCCCACTGGCCTCACCTTCATAGCATCCTGAGAGGGGCTGGTGGCCGTGCAGCTGGGTCCCAGCTCCTTTTAGCAGGGAGGGAGTCCAAAGGCAGCGTGGGTGTCCCACAGCCTCCAGTCCCATGTGGTTTAGGGTGCAGAGTCTGTTCTCAGCAGTTTGGGGTTGTTTTTTTAGCTGATTTGTTTAGCTGATGATGACCTTAGGATTTGCTCCAGCACGGATAGCTCAGAGGGCTTCAAAAAGAGCTGCAGGTTGGTGTTTGGCACCAGCAGCCAGCTCAGCTGCTCCCACAGCCCCCAGCGTGGGGAGCTGCCTGCTTTCATAAGGGCTTTTTTTTTCTTTTTTTTTAAGTTGATTGAGGCAATTGCGATAAATCTCCTGTGGCCCCTGCTTTCCAGCTGAGCTAGGTTAGACAAAATTTAGCTCAGAAAGAGCAGGGCTGGCATCCTCCCGCAGCCTGTGTCTATGCTCCTTCTGCCCATGGGCACTCTGTCCCTGCAGACCCCCTGCCTGCCCCCCACCTTTCCTCCAGCCAGACGGACAGCAGCCTTGGCACAGAGTCCCCAAAAAGCTTTTTCTAATACCTACACACAAATATACATATTTTTAATGTGTGTTTCCCAAGGGCAGCCCAGGTACTGACCTATGGCACAGCTCACAGCTCCCTGGTGGCAGTGCAGGGTCCCGCCCCAGAGCACAAACCCAGGTGCGGGGGCAGGCTCCTTCAGCTCGCCTCCAGTGAGGTCTAGTGAGGATGTCTGTCTGTGCAGATGAGCCACTGTGCTGGCACCCCAATGTTGGGTTGGGAGAGCAGCACTGAGCAGCTGCCCTGGGAAGCAAAAACATAGGATTTTGCCTTCCCGATGCTCAGCAGGGGCTGCAGGAGCAGTGGAGCAGCACAGGAGGGTCCTGTGTGGCCAGGTTTATCCCACTCGATCCCTGCCGCAGGGCTCCCAGCCCACCCCCACCCACCTGGGACACAGACACCCTCCCTGCTTCTCCCCAAAATACGGGGCAGAGGTGACCGAGGGCTGGCGAACATCATCTGCTGCCCATCAGAACAGCTGAGGCTGGTGGGGAAGGCAACCCCATTCCCTGCCTACCAAAACACCCACCCAGCTCCTCACCTCTGAATCCCCTCCTGGGTCGTTGCCCCCTGCAAGACCCTGGCTCCCCTGAGCCCCTCGGCTGGTGGCAGAGCCCACCCACAGCCCCCTCTGCTTCCACTGCCTCTTACAAGCAGCACCCATTAACCAGGCTATGCCTCATAAACTACAATTAGCGGGCAAGTCATTTCCATCATTCATCGCCAAGCCCCAGTGCCTGTGGCTGGGCAAGCGATAGCCCCAGGGAAGTGGAGCTGGCCCTGGCATCTCCTGGTGATGCCAGTCCGGCACCCAGCAGGCATGGGTCCCACCGCTGGAGGAGCTGCAGCCAGGGACAGACCTCCCCAGAGTGGCTGCTAGCTCCTTCTAATTAATCCAATTACAACATCGCGTTGGCAGCGCAACCGATGAATTAACTGCAGTTTGCTCCAGGTAAATGGCAGGCAGAAACACTCCTGTGTTCAAACATGCTTGTTATTTGCTACTAACTATGAAAAGCCCAGCCTCAAACCTGGCCAGCAAGGGAGGCGGTCCTGCCACCAGCATCATCCTCACTGTGAGAACGGAGAGCTCAATCCTCCCCGAGCTAATTGAGCGCCTGCAGAGCCCTCACTTCGCTCTTGAAAAACAAATCCTCGTGTAAGACTAAAAAAGGAAAGATTATGGGGACAACGCTGGGAGCAGAAGTGCAGGGTGGAAGGCTGCTTGTGTTCATGTATTTTTTTTTTTTAGTAGAATAAAAAGGAGATTCTTGGAAATGATTAATTGTTCAGACTATCAAGAAGATGAAAGTGTCAGGAGTAAACAGATGCTGGTCACGATTCAGCACTCATTAAGGCAGGAGAAGGATTCATTTCATATGCATGATTAACTCCTGGCCACTGATGATTTACACAGCAGTGGATCAAAAAAGAATTACTTATACTACAAGTCAGGTTGCTGCCAGCCCAGCCCTGGTCCGCGCCGGCGCTGCCAATGGCACAGCCTGCGGCTCCTGAGAGCAGGGCTGTCACGGCTGTTGCTGCCCCGCGGCCATGCCTGGACCCGGCTGTGTGCTGTATGGCCCTAGCCGGGGCTGTTTGCCCCCACAGCACTCAGCCCACCCTCCCCACTATCGCCCGGCATCGCTGCCTGGCATCTCCTTGACTGCACCCACCAGGCACCTCTGGCAGCACCATGTTCAACATCGAAGGGGTTTCGTGCCACCCAGCCCTGCTGGAGCAGCTGCCGGGGAGGTATTGGCTTTCTGACACCCGGCCCAATAATCTCCTCCTCCGTTAGTGGTAATTAACCCAGGGAAGGTTTCTCTCCACTTGACACCTTTTCTTTCCTTTGTGATTGATGGAGTCTCTTGCCGTTACAAATCCACGCCATAATTAAAGGAAGGAACTCTGCTCCCTCTACCTGATTTATTTTTTAATACAGTCCCCTTTTGATCTCGTCTCTCTCTTAATTAAATTACGAGCTGTGAATCAACACCCCGCCACTAAAAAAGCTGTTCTGCCTTGCTCACTTTCCTCCACCAAGAGGGAAATAGCATCTCCAAATCTTGGTGACAGAGAATCGCTGAGAGTTATGTGAAACACCAGCTCTGCTCTTGCTTGGATTTTATGAGGAGTGCAGGGGCTGGATCCTGTGGGCCGGTGGGCTCATGGAGAGCAAACATAAACCCTCTCTGGGACTGGGGGCACAGAACATGGAGTGATGCTGGGGGGGTGATTTCTTTGCAGTTGCCCTGTGTCCCTGGTGGGTGCTGGGGCTGCTGGGGTACATGGGGCAGCTGGGGGACCATGGCCCCAGCCCCATCCCAGGCATCGCTCTCCTGCCTGCACCTGGTCCCAAGGAGGAGAAACCCCTCCCAGAAACAGCACCTGGGCTCCACCAGGTTTGTCTGTCTTTAGGACCAAAGAACTGCCAATCCACAAAGCCCCTGCAGCGCTCATCTGCTCCTGGAGCTCAGCCCATCCTCGAGCACCCCAGCACACATGGTGCCCATCCCTGCCATGCCAGCAACAACCCTCCTGCGCCATGACACCCCCATACCCCTCAGACCTGGCTCCCCTGCACCTCCCCTCCCTGCTCAGAGGCCAGTGCTGAGGGAAAATTGGATGTCAGCTACCTCACATGGCAGACCCCCCAGCCACGAACCACCGGCCCACCACAGGCACCCGACATGGCTGACGTGCATCACCGTGGCTGCTGGAGCGCTGGGGAAGCCATGTGTCACTGGGAGCATAAGGCCCTAATAACTCTTTCCTGTGCAGTCTGGGTGATGACAGAGCTTTTAATGAAGGATAATGGTATTTTGCATTTAAATATACTGCACTGTTGACTCATGACTGCAGCAGCCCTGGGACAGCAGGAGTAAATCAGGGAGGGCTCCTGGCAGTGCTCAGAGCCTTGTCCCACTGAAGGCATTTCCTGCAGCCACCCCAGAACCGAGGGCAGGGGAGGCAGGCAGAGATACCCTCCGCCTCATCCCCCTGCTGAGTGCAAATGAACCTGATGCTAATTTAATGAACTTCTGATGATCGTTGCCTTTATTTTTAAATCTGAATTCCTGCAGGAGTCACCTTCAGCAGGGAAAGGCAGCCCCTCTCCAAGGCAGCGGCGGGGGGATGAATTGATTGCCTGTATCTGATTAGCAATTACACTCGGTGCACTTCAGCAGTAAATACTGTCACCCTGGGCTGGGGATGAGGCAATGGCAGATTGCGGGGGACCCCAGAGAGGGTGCTGGGGGTGGGCTGGGAGCCCACAGGGATGGGAGCAGCACTTTCGGCATCCGGGTGGTGCTGACACACACCCTGGGCTCCGTGCCCACACAGCACAGAGCAGGAGGCCACAGGCACCTCCTGGCTGGAGGGGACAGTCTCTAAAATAACTTGCTTCCCAGAGATTTTCAAGGCTCTGAGTGGAAGCCACTGGGGTGAGCCTCTTGCTCCCCCAGGATACCCATCTCCTGCTGCCGAAGCTGCTAGGCTGGTGCTTACGGGCATTTATGAGTTGTGTCTTTAATACGGTGCTGGAATATTTGCCCTATAAATTCTTAAGAACAGATTTATAGATGAGCTATTACTGGCATTACAGACTATTAATAAATCAGTTAAGTCAACATGAAAAAATTGCATTTCCCCCCCTTTACAATGGCATAATAAACATATAAGAAGGGAGACGAGGCAGAGTGCTGCAGCTGGGGACAGCAGTGCCAGGCTGCTGTGGCAGCAGGGCCGTGTGCTGTGTCCTCTGGGACACCTGCCCTGCTCGTGGAAGCCACCAGCCAACCCTTCCCTGCGGGGATGTGGGATGCGTGCAACCGAGCAAGTCATTGGTCAGCTCCCACAGCAAAGCTGGGGTTCCCCTGATCTGGGACACAACCTCCCAGACACAGAGGACCCCAGCACATCCCCGTTTCCCAGCCAGCAGAGGTGTCCTGGGGGAATCGAAGGGTTTCTGCATGCTGGGGCCGGTGTTGAGGTGCTCAGGAGCATGGAAGGGACATGGAGGACAATGCTCCAACTGTGCTACCTCCTCCATTTCAGGAGGTGAGCTATTTGCAGAGCCAGCTGCTTGGTGCACACAAGGTATTTCTGGAAGAACCTTGATTGAGAAAAGCCCTCTGGAGAAAGGCAGCAGCGGAGCCACAACTCTGGGAGCAGCTGGCCCCGTGCTGGGATCCGGTGGGTTTCAAGGGCTCTGATGAGCAGGGAAAATGCAGTCTCCCCTTGGTTCCTGGCTGCAGCATCCCTCACAGTTGCATTGACCAGCTGGGTGTCAGGGGGTGCTTTGCCCCCCTAATTCAGAGTCAGTGAAGCCTGGTGGCTTTATCCCCACTCATGCCCCTGCCCACAGCTTGTTTCCAGCCTGGGGAGGTGCTCAGCTTCCCCACCACCAAGTTAAGACCTGGAGATGCTGTAAGACCAGATCCTGGTGCTGTTGTGGATGATAGGAAACCTGGGGTGGAGGGCTTGAACCCAACATCAGCTCCTGGGATGGGGGTACCCTCTGTGAGGTACCAAGTGAGACCCTCTTCTTGAAAAGAAAGGGCTTGAGGAGAGGTGTAACAGGAGAATGGTCCCACCATTGCCACCCAGATGCCCGGCCAAGGAGAGGGGCTGGAAGCAGGTGGGCTGGCAGCAGTCCTGCCACGATGGCCTCGCATAAGGTGCAGTGCTTTGGTTAACAGCAGGGCAAATCCTGCGCCCTCCAGTGCTGCTGAGCATGAGTAGCCCCTGCAAGAGCTGGGACATCTCCAAGGGAGTGCAGGGGGAGATAAGCAAACAAAAATGCAATATTTTCCTCCACTGCCAAGATTCCATCAGTGCTGGCTGGCTGGGTTTGATTAAACCTTTCATTCATTACATTTGGGAAGAATATAATTTAGCTACCAGATTAAAAGCAAATAAGACCCACGTGAAGGGTCCCAGTGCATCCATTTCCCCAGCACCACCATGTGCCATGGCAGTGTGGGCCGGTAGGGGTGATAGTGGCACCTCAGGGTACTCTGAGCATCCCCACACAGGGGCTCCCCTGGCTGCTGGCCCCTCTGCCAGCCTTTCTCCAGCTCAGGATGCAGCCTTATGGCTCCCGCATTGTGTGGGGGCTCCCATGGGGATTGCGGGCACGGGGGACCCACATGGCCAAGGAATGACCACCGCAGGGGTGCAGACTGCTCCTCCAGCAAGCAGGAGCATTGAGGAACCTAGTCTTATTAAGACAGGTCACCTGGTGAAAAGACACCCGTGGGCCACAGCCACCCAGCCGTGATCTGCCCATGTTGGTGAGCTGGACTGTCCCCGGGGTGCACTGAATCCCCAGGGCAGCAGGGCTCCAAAGAGGTACGAGGGTGATGTGATCCCATCCCCAATGCGACCCAGGCAGCTGCTGGGGAAGAGGTCCTGCTCTCCAAAATCACCTCCATATGGCCTATTCAAATAGACACACACCACTTTGCTGCTCTGGCAAGCTCTTATCTCTTTGCCTATTACTTTCAGATGAGCTGGCTATTTAAACAGCACTTAAGTATTACAGCTGCTGGGCTGTAAAGTGTCTCCATGACACGAGCCCCTATTCCCAGGCACTTTAAAAGCCTCTGTGTAAAAGAAATTAATAACAAAGTGAATTGTACTCAAATGCAGCTTCTGGAGAGATAAAGTGGTGGCAAGGGGACCAGCAGAGGGTGAGGGAGAGGAGTATAACCTCCCCTCCCCTTCTCCACCTCCCCAGGCAGTGATGGACAATGCCGTCTTTGGAGCATCACAAACCCGGGTCAGATTAAAACCAAAACACGCTGAGGTCCACCAGGCTTTCTGCTTGGGGTTGTTACTGGCAGTGATGGGTGTCTGAAGTCTAATGGTACAATGGCAAATGATTGCTTTCCAAGCAGGCTGGTTTTTCTTCCCAGCCCAGTATTCGGAAGCTGGGAGGGATGGAGTTGCCTCCTGACACCAATGGGGTTTTGGTTGGGTCTCGCCCAGCAGGCAGTGATCGATGCTCAACCCCTTTGCCAACTGTCTCCAGCTTCAAGCTGCTCCTAGCCAACAGTGTTTGTTCACCTTGTGATAGACAGAATTTGAGGAAATTCACGCCAAAAAACCTCTACAGCCTCAGCTGGAGGCTGTGGGGCTTTCATCCCCAGTCTTTGCCAAATCAATGCAGCAGCAGACAAACCCACCAGCCCTCCATGGAGCCACCCTTGACCCTGGTGAGCATAGAGAAGAAAAAAAAAATGTATTTTAAAAAGATGCAGGTTCTCAAGGGCTAACCATAATTCACTGTGTGCTCTGTGGGCAGGAACAAGAGACCAGCATGCAGAAAAGAGCATCTTCTGTGGGATTCGACCCCGAGGGGGACATGGTTTCTTCCCAGTTTTCGGCTGGAGATTTTGGGGAGCAGCACCGCTCATCTGCAAAATATCCCCAGCTGGGGAAGCACCAGCGGTCAGGACCCTAGCGTCACGGTTCCGCCAGACACTACACAGCCATCATCAGCAGTGATCAATGAGATGTCTGAGCTGTCACTCAGTGCTGTGATGGCTCTGTAAGCGAACAAGATATATTATGGGAAAATGCTTGTGGGAGAAGAAAAGGGCTGGGCTGTTAACTCCAAACCTCACAGACCCTGCGTGGAGACTCCCGTTGGCGTCTGACTGTTCGGACAGGGAATATCCAGTGCCCAGCTGGATGTCATCTCAGCTAGCATCCCTCCAAAGCACCATTTGCTTCTGATTTCCAAGGGGATTTGTCTTGCAGAGGCCCCACAGATGCTGGCAGGAGAGGGAGGCAGGAGCCAGTTTCACCTGCCCAGGGAGAGCAACGTAATATCATTCAAAGCTGGAATCTTACCTCTAAATCTGTCTTTCTTTGACAAGAGCAGAAATCATCCACTCAATCTTCAAACAGCAGTTCAAAGCCTTTACATCACTCTCAAGATTAATTGGCAGCTAAATAATAATCCAGGATAAGTCTCATCAAGGCATAAGAACTGCAACTCGGTCAGTCAGTGATGTGGGAGATCCAAGGCAGGAGAAAGCTTCATGTACCTGGTTAAATCCAACATCTCCCAGAAAAATGCAGCCTTTTCCCATAACAAATAGCAGTGTCAGGAGTTAATCCATACCAGAGGAACATTTCAAAGAAAACCCACCTTGGGCAGAGGGTCTGTTTGCTTTACGTGTGTTAACATGCACATGCTCAGGCAGGGGAGCAGCAGAGCTCTGGTTGCCGTTGGCCAACCTAAGTGCCCACTAAGGCAATATGTGGCTGACGCTGTAGAGAGCAGGTTATGGGTGGCACAGAGCTGACGGTCAGGCAGGTCCTGGGGCAGGAGGCTCAGGAGAGAGGTGTATGTGTAGCCTGAGGATGGCCATTAAATACAGGGACACCAAATCAGACCCAGGACATCCTCAAATGCAGACAGTGGCAAGCAGAGAAGAGGTCTGGAGACTCCCTGCAATTCCCCTGCTCTGTTCTTACATGTCGTGGCTGGGCACTGAGCCCACGGACCTCCAGCATGGCCCAAAATGGCTGCCTTTCTTGCTCTGGACTCCCATCCAGCTATGATATCCTGTTCCAGTGGCCGTCACTGCAGGATGCAGGGTGCTCCCCAAGCCACGGGTGAAAGCCTTGCAGCCCCACCTGCCCAGGGATGCTGTTCCTTTACTTCTAACCCCCCCCTTTTGCCAAGCACCTCCAAACGCTAGGAAGAAAGATAAATAAATAATCAGCCACAGCAAGCCGGCTGCACCAGAACATTTCTTTCATATAATGCATCATTTATTTTCAATTATCATGGTAGTTCCCCCCCAGCTCCCTCCCTCCCCTACCATGCACTTGGCAGATCGCTGGTGGAAAGTTTGAAGAGTTGCAAAAGAGCCATGGCAGAAGCAGCAACTCCAGCACAAGGGGAAGGGGCAGACGTTTTGGGGACAGTGCTGGCACCTCTTACAGGGGGTCTGGGAGGAGGATGGCAGCCCAGCAAGAGGGGGTAAGGACGGACACCTCAGGGCCATGGGTCAGACAAGGAGAGATGTTCTGGCTGTGAGCTCACCTCTGGACTAATGTGCTGAAGGAGGTGACAGCAGTGAAGCAGAGGCAGGGACAGGGAGGCTGCAGGGGAGGGCACAGCCAGGGATAAGGGCAACGCTGCGGGCATCTTTTCCCTCTTGACACAGTTTCACCCTCCCAGCTGCAGCCAAGCACTGGCCTTCTCTCCCTCTCCTCTGGAGACCAGGGCCAGGCTGCAACCTGCTCTCAAAGCCTTGGTGAGCTGGAGTTTGGGAACGGACCCAAGTCAACCTCTGGCTCACAGGAGACATCCAGACCTGACTTCTGGGATGCAGATTGAGATGTGGTTTCTGTAGCCAGTAGCTGAAAAACCCAAGCCCACCCTGAGTCCCTGCATGGCCAGGAGACCTCCAGAGGCTGGGGTGGCTCTGGGCAGGACCAGAGCTGCTGTGGCCAGGGTGCTTGTGCAACACCCACTGCGTCCCACAGCATCCCCATCCTATGGGGTGATGCTGCAGCTGCAGCCCAGGCACAGATGTGCGGCACTTGCTGTCTTTACCCCATACTTGCACCCCAGACAGCTCTTTTATTCCCAGGTTCTGTCTCAGTCAAACATTTGAAGATCACTGACATATCATGAAGGATTTTCTAATGGGGTTTAGCAGACTTTAAGACTTATATCAAAAAGCCCCAATTTATTGAATTAATGCTGCAGAGCAAAACCATGGCTGCTTAACAACTGGAGTATCAGTATTTTACAGCAACATAACTAATAAGGCCATTAATACAAACTGGGCTCACTCCTGACATTTATATCACTGTAAATCTCTCTTTCAGCAGTGGAATTATTTATGCAATCCCAGGCACTCGAGAAGCGCTGTCGTCCTTTATCAGGCTGAAACATTTAAGCCAAGAGATGACAAATATAAACGTAGTTGAAAAAAAAGGAGCTCGAGAAGAGTTGGGACAGACCCCCAATGCAAAAGTGGGGCTGCCCCTTGTTTTCCAGCAGGGCTGGGACCAGAGGGGACCTGCACCCCAGCCAGGTCCCTTGAGACCAAACCCATCCAATGTATCTGGCTGCAGTTCCCCATGTGCACCAGGTTTGCCCTGAGCAAGGAAGACTTGGAAGGTTTTAAGCAGGAACCGTGGATGCAGCCAGTCCCCTTCTCCCTGACATCCCCTCCAGCAGAGGTTTCCCAGCACAGCCCCGAGCCTGGGGCAGCTGGGAAGGCTGAAAGCTGCATGGGGTGAGAAAGGTCTAAACCCCTCCCCAAAAACCAACCCCAGCACTAACCAAGCACCCAGGAAACTGCAAATAGGAAGGAGTTCAGGGGGAGGGAGGGGGGCGGTGGGAGAGGAGAGGAGCCTGACAGACCTCGCTGAGTACTAACCATTTCTGGCATTATCTGCACAGACAGATAAGGTTTTCATTAATAAAATGGTGGGGGGGGGCAGAGAGAGAAGCGGCAACAGCCAAGTGCCAGCTGAGAGCTGCAAATGAACCACAACCACCAGTGAAATGCAATCAGGCGCAGGGAGCAATTAGGGGCCCGGCTAGCAGCAGTGGCAGCGTGGGGGACATGGGGGACAGTAATTAGCTGCCAAGCCCGTCCCTGCTCGGCTTTGTTTTGCAGGCTGCCTCATAATTCACGACATGTTGGAAATGAAATCATTAGTAATCTTTCATAGGCAGGACCTTATTAAACCCACTATCTGCACTTATTTAATTGGAAGGAGATAAACCTAGGCCAGCACGGGAAGCAGGGCGAGGGAGATATATCACCTCCTTTCAGCCTTGCTGCAAAATAAATGCAGGGGGTGCATGTGTGCAAGGGGGACAGGGGGTTGCAGGGGCTCCGAAATCACCAGCTTTGATTTTTGTCTATGTGAAGGAACCCCAAGGGGCAGGAGGATGGGGGAAAGCCCTTGGTTTGCAGGTGGTGTCACCCAGACCATGGGCTCTGGGGCAGGATTATGCAGGAGCATGGTCTGGCCAGCTTTGTGCTGGCTGGGCAGATGGATGGGAGGCAGCAGGATGGAGAGCTGGGAAGGAGGGACCCCAGGAGCTGTGGCAATTAGCAGATGCAGGCAAATCCCCATGGCAATAGGGCGGTCCAGCCCTTTCCACCCTGCACAGCCTCACCCCAAAGGTCAGTGGCAACATGGGGGCTGCTGCTGCCTGCGGCAGGAGGAGGGTGGTGGATGACCCGGCGTCCCTCGCCCCAGTAGTCCTCAGGCTGTGTCGCACAAGACATGGGCTCTGGCTGACATGGGGGGTCCGTGTCAGCTTCACATAGAGGCCCCTACAGCAGCTCCATTGTGGTTCTACTTCAATTCAGATTGGTTCAAACCATAGATCATTTTTCCCCTGCCCCAAGAGAAGTGAAGATGCTTGGTTCACCCAAAAGAGTATATTGTAGCAAATGGTTAAAATCAGGATAAAACAAACCCTTTTCCCCAAAAGCTCAACCTCTCTGAATGATGCATCCATCCCAAACAGCAACCCTAGGTGACTGGTGACCCCATACAGCAGCCCCCCAGCCCAACCCACTCCCCCTGTCTCCCCTCTCCATCTCCCCGCCAGCACCTGCGATGCATGGGGTGACATTTCCATCAGCCGCACTGCTCTCCCGGGGGAGCCGTGCTACGCCAGCTCCCTCCCTGGGTAGCTGTTCTCTTTGATTGCTGTTGAAAGGAGATAGCCTCCTACCTGACGGGGAGATTTCCAGCCCTCCTGTGAGAGCCCTTTGCTTTCCAAGAAGCTGGAGCTCCAGGGCCTCTAGCAAACTATTCACAGAGGTGGAAAATGGAGAAAGATTGGAAAGGTGGAGAGAGAATTGTTTTTCTTCATTTCATTGGAGCTGAGTCTTTAAATGGCTCTCCTTAAACTGCGGCATTGCAAAAGAGGTGAGAGCCATGCAGAGGTGAAAGGACGATATTTCTTGAGGCAGGGCAAGGTGCCATCCTGGTAAATATTTAATTAGGAGTCAAACTGCTAGACCAAGGAGTTTTGCCTGCAGAGATTTATTGGACACAAACATCATCTGTTTGAAAAAGTAAGCAGCTCATCAGGAAGTATTTCTTTCTGCTTGAGCCTGAATCCATGCCTAGCTATTTAAAGCCAGAGTAACCTGATGAATCTCTTCATGCCACTCCAGCCAAGGGGTCTCAGGGCTGGGGAGGGTTTAGGCTCCTTGCTCTGCCCCGGCCACAGAAGGTGCTTTTAAACCCTGTCCTCATAATGAGAAGCATTTCCTTTTCTCCTCATCTTCCTTCCCTCCAAAACTGAGGGAATATTAATACAAACTACAAAAGCCCTGAGGACCCAGCTGTGCCCCCTCCCAGGCATGGGGCAGGTGTCTGGGGCTTTGCTCTGGGTGCATATTTCCTGCCTCCCCCTCCATCCCACCCCGCTGGGCACACGTGGCCGAGTGGCACATGGAAGGGCAAACCCTGCCAGGTAGCGTAGGAAAACAGGACACATACAAACCCCACTTCAAAAGGGGAAACTTGCACTAAAGCCTACCCAAGCCAAGATTTGGTTGCAGCAATGGGGCTAGTGATGCACGACCACAGGTCCGCTCCTGCCTAGCCAGGCTTGCAGGACTCTTCCACACGTTCATCAGCTCTGAGAGCCCAAATGTGGGCGGCCACGGCCACATCCATCTCCCATCCGGCTTGCCACCACAGGATGGGAGGGTCTACAATCCTCATTGCTTCCTTCAATGAACTGACCCCAAGACGGGGAGATTTGGTTGGAATGTCCCCATGCTGGCATGCGGACAGCATCAGGTTTTGCAAGGGCATCAAGAACGGTCCATCAATAGCTTGGGATCCCAGGAAACAGCTCAAAGTCCTGTTAAGAGAGGGAAATGTTGGTCTTCATACACCCATGAACATTAAGCTTGCAAGTCAAGCCTATATTTAAGAAATCATTAACACTTAAGGAGCTAAACCCCCAGTGTATGATTGATGGAAAACTGAGAGCTGCTCTACATCAAGCTGAGTTTTGTAGTGCCTGCAATGCGTTTGCAGTGCAGCTCAAGTTGTATCCCAGATGGGAAGGACTGCAAGGATTTATCCCAAATTCCATTCCTCCCTCATACTGCCCATGCTGGTACCAGTTAGAGCCACCTCTCCGATTCCCATTTAACATTGCAGGTAATTGCCAGCATCCCCTTTCTGTGCATCTTCTCCCCTCTTGGTCACTCAAGCAGAGTGAAGGTTTCATTGTTTCCTTCAAGGTGATAAAGTGCTGCTCCTGCAGTGCTTCTTGTCCGGAGCAATTCATGCACCACAGACTCAGCCAGATCTAACGAGAACGGCAGCAGCCAGAGCAGCTTTGCTTCCAGGCTTCCCCCTCCCTGTGTTGCACCCCACAGTCCCCCATACAAGCCACACTATGTCCTTGGTTTTCTCCCAACCCTCAGCCAGGTAAAGCCGGCCTTGAACCAAATAGAGTTTGGCCCCAAGGTAAGATTAAAAAAAGAAAACCTCAAAATCATCTCCTTGAAAAAAAAGGTTGAAAGGCCAAGCTCTTCACCACTCCGGCGGCTCCTTTGCCCTTAGCAGAAGAGCAGGCAAACTCTGGGCTGCTTAATGAAGAACTGCAGTGTTCAGTGGATGCAGTGGGCAGCTGTCATCTGTGGCTGCTGTTCAAATTCATTAAGCACGGCATCACTCCGCTAGCCCTGCCAGCCCATATTTGCTTCCCTGCAGCCAGCAAGCACGCAGGGCACGGACAAGAGCTGCTCGGGGTCTGCACGGGATACAGACCTGCTCCACCACCACTGCCTCTGGGTTTATGCTACCCCATCACTTTTCCTTTGCTGCACAGAGCTCTCCCACAGCCCTGACAGCTCGTGGATGTCTTGCCATCCAGCGTAGCAAAAGGATCAAAGCTGTGGCAGCAAGCGAGAGGCTAGGATGAGACTCCGCCGGGGGGGGAGCTCAGCCCAGCCCTGGCACAGCAATACATGGAGTAAGTTCATGTTGCATCATGCCAGATTAGAGAGGGAAAAAAAAAATATCCCATCCCGTACCCTTCTGGGATCTCCTTTCTCATACCTTATTGCCCAGCTTCTCCGTAAACCAAATACAGCCTTTCTCCAGATCCTCCCAGGAACAGCAGTGACTTGCTCTGCTTGGCTGTAATTAGCTGCAAAACCACCACAAAAATTGCCCAGCTGAAGAACATTTAAGGACCAAAAAAATGGAACTGAGCTGCAAGAAAGCAAGCAAAATCCATCATGGCTAATTATTTGCTCTTAATTGTCAAAAAAAGATGGATTGATGAAAGGAGTTTGTAAGCAGGACGATAGCAGGAGTGTTCTCGAAGGCAAGCACTGTAGTAGGATCCAAAAGCAAGACTTTTCATAATCCATGGGCTGTTAATTATCTAAACACAGGTCCCTTGGAGCTCCCTGAGCAAAGATTAATTAGTTTTTGAAATAATAGCTAAATTGATACTGGGAAGGAGTTTGGGTTCCAAAATAATGGCTGAAAATTAGCCAGCCTGTTTCTCCATTTCTCTTTGCCACATTCAGGAGGACATTTGTCTCTGTTGTTTTTTCAGAAAGGGCCATTAATCAAATCAGCAAATGGCCCTTCCCAACCCTGTGATATTGCAGAAAGACAAAAGGGAGGAGGAGGAGGAGGAAGCAATCACCCGCAACTGTTAGGAAAAAAGTCCCAAAACCCAGTGATTAGTAACCCTGGAGATCATCTCCCCAGAAAGGCCTGAATCTATTCAACTGGAGTAACTCTCCTGGAGATGAGGAACGTCTCCTGTGACAAGCAAGCACCTACAGGGAAGGGATTTGACCATCTTTAAAACAAATTACCTGCACTAATCCCAAATACTGGGATTTATGTCTCCCGGTTCACCCAAGTTTGATGTCTAAGTTGTCACCGCCTGCCAAAGCTTTCACCCATGAGCGGGCCACACGCGCCTGAGGACTTGTTCCTGCATGTCCCAGGGGTGTGTGCATGCTGGTTTGTCCCTCCATGGCAATGCTCACCGTCACCCTCTCCCGGCTGGCTGCATGTTTCACAGGACGTGCAGGAACATCTCCGTGTAGGAACATCTCCCGTCAGCACTGGTGACAGCTCTGCTGTCACACATGGCTGAGACCATCCAAGGGGCTCAGGGGCTGTCAGATGTACAGGCACATACACAACATGATGGCACACATCTTGTTTCCTGGGAAAATTTTTCAGTGGGAGCCTCGGCTGCTCCAAGCAGCCCCCCAGTGCTCCCTGATTCCTCGGGCATCTGACCCTGCCTTGGGGATGGCGTCGGCCACCGTCACACGCAGAGGAGCAAGCTCACACAGCTCCCTGAGCCCAGACCCTGCAAAATCCCTCACAGCAGGTACCCACACAGGTAGGACCCCGCTGCCGAGAGGGACCCTGCCTCCTCACCCCACAGTGACAGGGTGCTCTGGGGAAGCAGCTCTGTGTTACAGCCCAGTGAAGGCTCAGGCAGCTGAAGGCTGCCCTATCAATCACACCAGCCTCTGCTTGCTGGGTCCCTTGTCTTGAAAGAGCGTCTGCTCCATCATATACGCATGGCTGACACGTGTGAAACCCTTCACAGCATTTATTGATGTACATTACCTTGGATTTTATGGCATAACAAATAACGGCAGAGAGGCAGACACCCATCCCCTCAACACCATCTGCACTGCGTTGCCCACCCTTTGTAGCTTCTGAAATCCAGACTGCAGACAGCGTCTTCCCTGGGATGTCATTACTCAGACACCCTGCCAGCGACACGTGTCCAGGGGACGTAAGGTCATGCTCCCAGGCAGGGAGGCCAAGACCTTGTTCCCTTTCCTATTCAGCAGCCTTTAGTAAACAGGGATCAGCAGCTACCAACAAAAAATGTCCTTCCAAGCTGCTCATTACCTTTGGCATCAAACAGCCGCAGCCAAACAAGGGGCATGCTGGCTCCGTGCAGGGTGGTTCTCCTCCGACACCTGCCAGAGCCGTGGTGCAAGGCTCAGACCCTCTCCACAAAGGTGGCAGCTCTGCCCTTTGCAATACAGATGTCCAGCAGCCTCCTATAGAGCACTGCCTCGCTCCGACCTCAGCGCAGAGACCACTAAAAGTCAGATCCACTCTCACTTTATACTGCTTGTCGGCAGGATCAGACCTCAGTGGTTTGTTACGCTACACAGGAGGCGTAAGCAACGCTCAGAGGAGAGATCCTATTAGATAAGTGAGAGCAGATGACAGGCCCATAGCGGAGGGAAGCCAATCCATCTCCGGGAAGCTGGATTTATCAGTGCAGGTCTCAGGCAGCACAGAGTACCTACCGCCGTGTCAGCCAGTGAGCAGCCAACATCTCATTAGTTACGGCGCGGCTCCCACTGCTCTGCCAGCATGGGTTGAACCAGCTCACAACGGGGAATTATATTCCCCACCTTGGTCGCAGATCAAAGGCAAGGCAGAGAGAGGGAGGGGGAACACCTTGTGGGTGCTGGTCCAGCATCATCCTCGGCTCCTAGAGCACATGGGCTTTGGGCTGCGTAACCCTGTGGTCTCGCTCTGCTGCAATGCCTTACCTAGATTAATGGCTCCTGCCATGGGCGAGAGAAGTCAAGTGGATGCTGTCTCCTTGGCCGTTACTCTGATTTTTCATCCTTCACCTACTGTGAATAATGAAAAAAAAAAAAAAAAAAAGAGAGTGGCAGCCCCCCAGCCCAGCATCCACCATCACCGCACAAACACCCAGAACAGGACAAGGAGCACCCATCGCTCACTGTGCCCTTTGCTGTCCAACATGCCACTGATTTACCTCCAGGTGCCAGGAAAAAGCGTGGCTTGCCAGCAACCCTTAAGCAAAATAGAGGTACCTCTGCCTTGAGGAATGGCCAGGTCCTGTGCAGAGCCTGGTGATGCTTCTTTCTCCTGCAGAGAGGCCAGGAGCAGTTCCTGGCAAGGGTGTTGTCAGCATTGCTTCTGACAAAGGTTTGCTTGGATTCATGTCGTTGACAGAAACACACACCCTCAGCTGGGAAGATACTTCTATTGCCAGGTTTTGGGGTGTCTCCATTAAAAACAGAAATGAGGGGAGCACCAGGGCTCAAAGGAAGAGCTATGCTTCAGGAGTCGTTACAGAGGTGGCTTGCAGAGGCTTTGGACACGCAGCATCCCCACCACCTCCTCCCTCCTTCTGCCAGGCATCACGGCCCCTGGGAGGGCAAGCACAGCAAGCCACGGAGCAGCTCCAGCTCCTGAGCGGGTCACTGGGGCTCAGCTCCACTCAGACATCTTCATGCCTGGTGTTTTCTGCATGGGCTTTTTGACCCTCTGATGTCTCCTGTCCAACCCCTCACTGTCTGCAAGCAAAAACACCAACTCTTCTGGGCTCTCCAGCCAGCTAGCATGGTAGGGCGAGCAGGCAGTCTCTTTTCTGGATTCCCTTTTAGCTATTTCCCAGCCCCAGGGGTGGAGATAATTTTTCATCCCCTTTTACAAGGTGATCAAATGCTGCATTTGTAAAACACTTCATTCTGGGAAACAAATTATGTAGAACACACTCAGTGGGATCTAATACAAACTGATACAATCAGCTAGCAGTGGAGACTCCATTCCCAGGATTTACTTTCTGGGGGCTGGAAGAAGCAGCCTAGACAGCCTGCTGGCCTGCTCCATCCCAGGAGAGGGTGTCCACTGGGCAGAGCACTGAGCTCTGGCTGGTCCTGCAGCATCGCAGCCTCCTGGGGACCTCGGAGCCTGCCCCTCCTCTTGACAGGGCTGGATGGCTGCACACACGGCGCAGGGACAGGCCAGTGTGGAGGAGGCTTGGGCATCGCACAGAGCAGCTCTGGAGGTCCAGCAAATCTGGATCTGCTGATGTTGCTTATTTTAACACTCAAGGGGGTTTTTCAGAGCTCTTCTGTTGCTACTAGTCATGCTGCAGCACTCCCGCACACCATGCTTGGAGAAGAGCATCTAGATGGACCTTCACTGATTACCATGTTTCCAAGCAGCTCTGAGGATGCTCTACCTGCCCACCGCCTTGACCAGTGCTTACCCAGCAAGAGACAAGGCTAACCAGCCAGTTTTCCATGCCTCAGACCACACCGATGAGAAATGATGGTGCTTGCCTGCGGACAGGCCACTCGTCATGGGAGGTGTCAGAGAAAGGAGCTCTTACTCCTTCTGGACAGGCTCAAGGATGCTCCAGGGGAAAATACCGCAAGCAGGTAACTTGCTGGATTAGGACAGAAAGCAAACCAACCTGGGGCCTGCCTTGGATGCATGGCTGTTGAAAACAAGGAAGAAAAAAGAAATCAAGATTTCCTGCCCCTGATTTGCTGACTCAGTAATGACTCAAGGGGCTAAATTTAGCTATTGAAGTGCTCAGCAGCGGCATGAGCGGCTGTTGGCCTCTCCTTAACCTTATTATCAGACCTTTTAAGTAAACCCTTCACCAGCTCAGGAGCGATTCTGCTCACACTCCAAGGGGATTATAAACCACCTTTGAAAGCTGGAATAAAGCACATGTACGTACAGAGGTACACACACAGCTTTCTGGTGGCGATGCAAGACCTGGGAGTGGAGAGACAGCACTCAAGTGCATCATGCTTGGTGAGTCGTCATAGCAACAAGAAATTTTAAAAGCAATTAGGTGTGGGTTCATCTGCATCGCACCGAGGGATCTCAAAGAGCCCCGATGCTGCAGGCAGCCTGCCAGGGCTGCTGTGGACAAGGGGATCCTCCGTTTTGGAGAGATGTAGTGACACTGCTTAAACATCAGCAGGCAGACCCAAAATGGCTTTGCAAGCCAGACAGGTACCAGTACAACAGCTCAGCTTGGCTTAGGGAGAGGAGATGCCCTGTGGGAAAACATAGACCTGCGACCCAGGCTTGTTTCTGTACCCGGGTGCAACGAGACAGAGTCAAAGAACTTCCAACCAAAAGTATAAATTTCTAAGCAGCAACAATATCACCTGCAACACAGCTTGACCTGGCTGCAAGCTAAGCTGGCTCCATGCATTAATAAGACCCATTTCTGTAAGGTCAATCATTATATAACCTCCCACAAAACCTTCATCGACTGTTTCCCAGAAAAGGCCAGCCTAGAGAGCAGCTTGCTTCCTGCACCGTTCAGGGTTGACGCTGAAGCAGCATGTGATCCAGAGAGCTGCTCCTCGCTCCTCTCCAGCCCCAGGGCAGAAGCCGGAGGAACCTGCCTGCCCCGAGCCACCCACACTTCCCAAACGCTGCTGACAGGACCCTTGGCCATGGCAGGAACAGAGACAGAGTCACACACATTCACTGTCACGTGGGCTGAAGGCATCATCCCTTCTCCACAGATAACAACACATACTCTGCTTTTCCAATTCCAATTGCATTGCCGAGAGCTTTTTTCTCCCCCTCCCTTTTTTTTCATATGCTAAAAATCAGTTCCTCCTCCTCACTGCTAGAAATTCCTCTGAAGTTTTTCATCGCACCTCTTTGGTTTCCTTCACAATTTCTACATTTTCCAGGCTCCATACTAGATGACACACTGTTGGTTCCCAGCTTCCCCTTCCACTTTCCACTTATTTTTCCACATTTTCTGCTCACAGTGGTCACTGGCTGGGACACATGCCCTGGCACTCATTTCTCTGGCTGGTGATGTTCCCCTTTGCATCAGAAAGCTTCCAGGAGGCCCCAAGAGCTGCACAAGAATGGGTGACGCTGTGTTCATGCCTTGCTTTAGCATCCAACCTCCCCTTTTATTTATGGGCTCGAGAAGGGGTTGTAGCATTTACTACAGACTGGGATGGGGAGCAGTGTTTCAGCTGCTTCCTCCCAGTCTGGCAAGAGAGGGGGGTAATGTACATCTGCAGAGGGGAGATAAGGTAATCAGGCACCTCAAACGCATGGGATCTTATTAAAGGAGAGCGGGCTGGCAAGATCCTATCACTGCACTGAAATATCTGCAACTTTATCCTTGACTATAACATGAACCAAAACAAATCGAATGAGCAGGGTGGTCAGGTTGGGCTCTCCTGCAAGGCAGGGCGAGCAAGGAGTGAGGGGAGGCTGCCCCCCAGGTGGCCAGGACCCTGGCAGAGCTGCCAGAGCACATGGCTGGGAGGATGCGCAGCCACAGCAGCCCAGCAAGGGGTGGAGATGGCTTGGCCAAAGCGATAAGGTTGCTCCCAGTGTGTGGTGAGGTTGGGCTGTTACAGCAGGGGGGCAGGATGCTGCTGCAGGGTGTAGATGCAGGGACTAGAAAGACCTCGTGAAGGGCAAGGGACAGGATTCAGCCTCGTGTGCCGAAGGGTGCGCACCCCAAGGGAGCTCCTGAAAAAGCAGATGCCTGGCAGCCGGCTTTAACCAGGCTCGCAGAAGTGCCTCTCTCCAAGGACCTCAGGGACCCCAAGTCACACTGTCCCCCCAGGGCTGGCCAGCATTACTGCTGATGGATAAACCTGCTTGAGCCAACCTGACTGCTAATGCAGGCAGCAGAGCCCGTCCCTGCTGCCCACGATCCTGGGAGCACACAGGGAACCAGAGCTGGATTTTAAACCTGCTGGTCCCACATTCGTTCAGAGATGTGGGGGACAGGGACAGCTCTTGGACAGCCAGCATCTCTCCTGCCAAGGTACCACCTCTCAGCCCTCCAGACTGGCTCAGTCAGTCCCACCTCCTCTCAAAGGGCTGTCAGCCCAGTGGGTACAGCTGGAGAACCATGCCCAATCGTTTTTCCACCCCGCGCTGTTTCCCCAGGAACAGCACGGTTGGTTTGCCAAGATTTGTTCCGACCTCTCTGCTCCAGCCACAGCACAGGGAAGTGGGCATCACGGGCGGCTGATAAGCAGCTCCATGGAGCCAGGTCTTGCGCCAGCAAAGCCCAGAACAACTTGCCCACAGGTGAAGCTCAGATTTCTAGCTCCTTTCCTTCTGCCCAGGAAGCATGTCCTGACACTGGGAGCCTGACTGATCACAGAAGCCATCATGTGCAGCTCGTTCCTCTTGGGAACAAGCACAAGGCAGGCAGCAGTGCAAGGAGGGATACCTGCCAACAAACACTGTTCATGCCAGTCACTGCCGAGAGGAGCCAAGGGAAGAGGACCCAGTGCCACAGGCTTCTTTCTGCCAGGGCAAAGCTTTCTTTCATCCTGCAGTGATTTGGCAATGGGGTTTCAGAAGGCAGTTAAAACCTCACCAAGGCTCATGGGGCAGGGGCAAGTGCAAACAACATCCCAAGCAGTTATAGAACTCTTCTTGTCAGATTAAGCTTCACAAAAAACACATGAATAATAGCAATAAATTCTCCCCACTCTTCAAAAGGGAGGGCAGGTGTGCAGGAGCCTGCTCCGAGCCCTTCTGGAAAGCAAAAGTTGATGCAGCCTCCAAGTCCCCACCATGCACCCTCCAAAAAGCCTGGGAACAGCCTGCCAGCTCACGGCACAGACCAGCCTTCACCTGATTCACAGGGGGAGCAGGGGCCACTGTACCACCTCCCACCCAGCCACTGGAACAAAAGAAGCCTTGTCATCCTCCCTTGCATGGCTTGTGAATGGCAGAGCTGGGGGAAGGAGGTGCCTCTGCCTGCTGGCAGCGAGCTCTGCCCTCCCCACTGCTCTGGGGGAAGAGGAGCAAACAAATCAAGCCCCCGCAGCCAGGCGCGTGGGTAGAGCCTGACAGCATCTCACCTATGGGTGGGCTCTGCTCTGAAAGGGAAGCTTTCCAGCAGCATTTAGAACAAGGCTGTACAGGCTAAGAGAGCATGGGGAGAGGACCACTGAGCTTGTAGCACCTGAGATGGGAGAACAGGCCAAGCGCAGCAGCAGGGAGCCAACATAAACATCGGTAGAAGGACCATCACATCCCTGCAGGGGAGCTCAGAGCTGCACATCACTTCAGGAAGAGGGGGAGAGACACAGCTGCTGGGAGTTAACCGAAAGCAGCAGTATTTGGGGAAAATGAGTAGGCATGGAGAGGCAGGCCCAGATACACCAAAGCAATGGATGCAAAAAAGCTTCTGTCAGTTCCTCTCACCCTCTGTAAACACCACCCTGGAAGCACCATGTTCCCCTGCACACCATGCTGGGGATCACAGCCTGCCCAGCCCAGCCCAGCCCCTGCTCCAGCGGGGCAAGAAAGCATCCAACACAGGGACCAAACACAGATCTGGGAAAGTATAATGCATCAAACCAGCCAGCAAAGTGTGTTATCGGTTGGCATCTCTGTGTTTCCCCACTGAGGCTGACAGCCGATACCCTACCAGGACAACTCCTAGATAGCAAGGCTAACATTGACCAACCTACCTTGAGAAGAAACCCTGCAGCTTGAGATAATATTTTGTGCTTCTCAAGATGGGATGATTACAGATGGCAAGAGCCTCATTTAAAGCAGCCCTGCTGCTTCTGGACTCCACAATTCCTCCCTCAGAGTTAGCTCAGGCATCTTTGCATCCCACTGCGGTGGAGGCAAGGAAACCCCTTTGGGTGAAACAGAGACCTGGAAACCTTCAGATGATGCGGAAGGAGGATATTACAGCCTATTACCTGCAACTGAAGATATGCTACCTGATTTATCCAGGGCAAATAATGCTTGTCAAGAGCAACATACTCATTGAACTGCTCTATTGGTCAGTCTGCATTGACAGAGGTAATCAAAGTGCTGCTGCAGAAGTAACGTGTAGCAGCTCTACCCAAGCTCTCAGATGCTGATGGGAAAAGGGAAGAGGTGACAGTGCTGATAAGCCAGCCTCATCTAGAGGTTGCAAAAACAAGAGCTAACAAATAGCTTAAACAACGTGTTAACTAACACAATGAACGAATGAAAAAAGCTCAGAGGATTAAGGGAGAAATCTGTTTCCCTTATAATTTATAAGCATCCAGAACATGATGCTTTTGGACTTAATATCACCAGATATATGACAAGGTTTTGACAATGAAAGGTAACAGAATTTAGATGAAATCATGGGAAGAGGCATACCAACGGGCCGGGGCTACTCCATGGTGGACTGGGTCAGACTGTCACCACAGCAAATTGAGTAGATCATCGAGCTGCAGGTACCTCTCAGCCTCCAGCAGGTCTGGGGTTCCCCAGACAGGTCGCAGGGCAAGCACCAGCAATCCAGCTAATTGTTTGTATTAGGTTGCTCTGCAAATGCTAGCTCATAATAAATGACGATGCTCTGTAAAAGCATTCTTGAACCAGCTGTGTCATGCAAATGTCCTCAGGAATCAAGGTGCTTAGCAAGATCAGTGTGAACCTGGCACTAGAGGCTCCTCCTGAAGGCAAGACCCCATCTGGCAACAATGACCTTACAAGGAAGAGGAGACATCCAAGCACGAGCAGCACAGGACCATCACCCCGTGTTGAGCCTCTTTCAGCAGCTGCGAGAAGGGCACGTCAGGAGATTTGTTATCACATGAAGAGCTGTGGGTCTGGTGTCATGGTCAACAGGAAAGCAACATATGGAAGATCCATATTTCAGTGAATTCAGAGGACGAGGTGGTATCTCTCATCGCATGTCCCTCTGCCTGCCTACCCATAGCAGTGATTTCTCTTCTCAGGTTAGCAAGTATCACCGACCGTGGAATTCAACCTCTGCAGGCAGATGGCTTTCTTCCTTCATAGCAGCATGCTAATAGGGAAGTGGTGGGGGACAGATGCTCCTACCTTCCCACATTAAGCGAGAGCTTCGGCTCCAGGATGGCAGCACTTGCACACAAACATGCTGAAAGCCACTAAAGGCAGCAGGAGGCAATGGTGGAGGCAACCTCAGCACTAGGTGCTGGGAAATGAGCTCCATGTTCATTCTGGCACAGCCACAGCCAATTGCTGCCATCAGCTGTGGCTTATTGAAATCAGTTCCCCTCTGCAGGTCCACAGCTGCCCCCATGCCCCAGCCCATGCCATAAAAGGGAACCAGGGACATTCAGGCATCTAGGGATGGCAGCAGGCACAGGGTAGCAGGAGAACATGGTCCTGACTTGGTAATGAGTTTTGCATTGTACTGCATTAACCCAGACTAAATTATCTTTTACACTGCTATGCTTCAGCTAATAGAATAAATAATATAACCAGCAAGCAGCAGCAGATAACTTCTTTCTTTTGATAGCTGTCAAGGGAAAACAGACCCTTTTATTTCAGCCCCTCTGCTACTGATGTGAGGGCAGGTTTCCAGATACCCCAGGTGCCCCTGGAAGGAAGCTCAGCTGCATTCAGTCTGTGTCACGAGCACCAGGACAGCCATCCTGGGTGGGTGGAAAGGAAGAGCCCACGCTCCTACTGGAGCTCCTAGCTGGTTAAGAAAAGAAAAGTCTATTTAAAGGAGTCAGAGCCTTTTTAGCCTACCTTCCTTTGAAAGGAAAAAAGCCTACCTAAATATATCTTACCAGAATTAGAGCTTTTAACCTGTTTGCCTCCTGCAGCCCATTGTCCAGTGCACCAAGAACTGCTTCTCTGGAAATGGCAATGTTAGCTAATTGCTGTTTGAAGTCTTTCCTCCTACAGAGCAGAGCAGCAGCCAAGGAATGCTTGCTCCCTTCCCTGACAGCTCTCTGCAGAACAGGCTTTCCAAGACATCAGTAGGCATGGGGCCAGATCCTGCTCTCCGGAGCAAACCACACATGGATCCCAAGGCAGAGAGGGGGCAGCTAAGCCTTTCCCCATCACTCCCTGCTCACTAACCCTCCCAATCACCATGGGCACAATCTGAAGACGGTGGCACCAGCCCTGCCTATGGAGCCAGGGCTGTGCCAGCATCCTCCAGCACAGCATCAGTGGAGCAGCGAGGGTGCCCAGGGCCATGCATCTCAAGGGAACTGCCTTTTTGCTGCGATGAAAGGCCCCTGCCTGAAGTGGATCCACAGGGGAAGGCAGTGCAGACAGACAGCAAAGCCCCCTCTCTCCCAGCACAGAAGGGCCAGCATGCTGCATTAACATGCAGCTCCCAACACCCTGGGCTGCCTACATGACTCTCCTCAAAGAGGGACAGGGTCTGTCCCCCCTTCTCACAGAAGCATGCAGACCGACAAATAGCTATTGCTCCCCAGTTTTCTCCCTAGACAAGCAAGATTTAAACCAGAAGCACTTCCCTGCAGAAATCACCCTAGGGTGGGTGCAAAGGGGAGACTGCTGGGGACAGAAGTGGGGACCAGCAGCTCCAGCAGAGCTCAGGGGACCTTCGGGCAGACGGATGAGCCTGCAGCTTTCGTTGCAGATGAAGAGTCAAAGTAGCTAGGAAAGAAAGAAATTTAAACAGAAGGAAAAGCACGTCTGATCTAGCATTGGGCTGATGCATACATTTGCCTAGGCTAGTGAGAAGAACAGGTTGTCAGAAGAACAGGCATTGTAGTGACAGCTATTGGTAAGGGTTTCATTTTTAAAGTAATTACTACACCTCAGGAAAAAAAAATATGCCTTATCATGAGCCAAGATGATTTTCCTTCAAGCAATCCTTGAGGTTCAGCGTTTCCATTGAGCTCTGTAGAAGACAGAGCCATGCTCCCAGACAGCAGCCAGGGCTGTGGAAGCCACTTTTTGGAAAGCAAGAAAGGCTGGGAAGGAACGTGGCACGGCACTGCCCTCTTTGGGTACATCCACCCACTGATCCCAGGCTCACCACTGTGCTTGGTTCAGACGTGTTGTACAACTAGGTATTTTCTTCATGTGCTGGTAAACACAAGCGACTTTGTTCCTTACGGCAGCATGAGCAAGGTCGGAGATGCACATGTACAGCAGATATTTGCTCTGGCAGCCTCACCGTTACTAACTGGTGGCTGAGAGATCCTATCCTCCCCCACAACTTACCCAAACCCCACTTCCATTCAAGCTGCTGCCATGTTAAGCACACCACCACTGCTGGGGCTATCTGCTCCTGGTGGAAGAGTGCCCAGAACAGATCCAGGCTCCCTACCTGCATCCCCTGGCCCTGTCTGGGAAACAAGACCCCAGCAGAGCATTGGGTAAGAGCATGCATCCCTTTTGCTGACCCCATATACAAGAAGCAGCTGGGGCTCTGCTGAAATGGTTGCTGAGGCTTGGGGTGACTGTACAGGAGCTGCAAAGGACCACTCAGATGGACAAAAGGCTGCCAAGATCAGAAAATCCCAGCGCTGGAGAGTGGCAGCAAATTGAGTTCTTGGTATTGCAAGAATTGGGGAAAGCTTTAGGTCTTCTTCCAACTCGTTCAAACTGCAGCCACACTCCTGACATCACACTTGTGATAGCCACACTCCAGCTTTGAGAACACCACGTGTTAAGAAGATGGAGCAGCACAAGGTGCATCTATACCAGCAATATCCGGGCTGCCCTCCAGCCTGCATCTTCACAGCCCAGCTGGGAGAGGATTTCACACCAGCAAAGGGCAACTTCACAGAAGTGGCAGAACTGAGGATCAGTGTGAATCCTTCACCTCTTCCTTCTTTCCCACAGGACTATGGCACATGCTTTGGACTTCTTGTGAAACATGAGGAAGCATCATTAGGAAAATAAGATAAGGACTTAAAAAAAAAAAAAAAAGAAATCACAGCTGAAAGCCCTGACCTGCAGGGATGTGCCCTGACTGCTGGGGGGAAGACCTGCCAGACCTAGCCTACAACATGAATCATCTGCAAGAGGAGCCATCCAGACCTACCCCCTTCATCCTGCCATGAGCTCCTCACACAAACCCCAAGGAGGGCAGAGACCAGGTGTCTGGAGAAGCTGGGGCATTTGGATCCATCGGATAAGTGGTGGGTGCAGGAAAGGGACCTTCTGAGGAGGCTTTGCTAACTTGGGCCAGGTTCCTGGGGCCAGAACAGTGGTCACTGATCCATCTCCTTTGTAGATAATGGTTAATAAAGAACTTGGTTCATTTAATAGTCGCAAGGAACTCTGTGCTAGAATCTACCACAGGGTACGAGAAGTATAACGCTTCCAACCAGCTTAGCAAATCCCACAGCAAGGAAGGGGTAATTAACTGGAGAGTAAAGAGGCAGCAGCACTAAGATGCGAGATACTCTGATGACAGCTGGAATGGGAACAGAGCCCAGTCATGGAGAGGAGCAGAGAAGGGAAAGGCAAGGCACTGTAGGTTTGTTCACTATTGCCAAGAGAAACAGAGAGCAGGGAAGGAGGGACTGTGCCCAGGAACAGAGTTGCAAATACTGCTGAGAGCGAGCAGGAATTTTAGAAACATACGTGTCTACAAACCAACCTAAACACAAGCACAATAAGAGTAATGAACAGCTTACTGCAGAGCTACAAACACTGCAGCTATTTTTAGTTATGTAAAAGACCCCAAATTATAGGCAGGATTGCTGTGAGACTTTGGGAGAGAAATGGATCCAACACCAGCACATTTCTCTCAAGACCAAGGGAAAGCTCAGTGCCTTAGAGAAAAACGAGAGAGGAAATACTCAATTTAGGCAGTTTAAGTGGAAAGCAACTCTCCAAACCCCAAATTCACCTATGGGACTTCTACCTCTACTACTACTTCTTCTACCGTCTTAGCTGCCCCAAGCTCTTCACAGCTCCCCTGAGAAGCAGTCCTGTTTTCCCAGAAAAGCTGGTCAGCAGGGAGGACAGGCAACTCTGCCAGGTTATTTGCTTGAGGAGCCGAAGGCTCGAGTTCTGCTGCCAGTTGCTTGTATCCATAGTAAATTGCAGAGCTACTTTCTTTTTTTCTCTTCTATATGAAAAGGACTTGGCAAATTGATTGCAAAAATGTAGAGTAGAAAGAACATCCCGGGGCATGGTGGAGACAAGAGTGGAGGATGGAGGAGAGACCAGCAGGTTGCTTGGTCACTGCAGATCTCACCTTCACATGGCCATAGGAAAGGGGATGTGTTACAGTGGTAGGCAACAGTAATACTGACTGTCCTTTAACAGGGAGGATGAGAATTCTCCAGTTACCTGTGAAGAAGCAAGCAAAGGCTTTCACTGAAAGAATTCTCTTGGGACTGGAAGGAAATGCTCAGGGAGGAAGAAATCCATCCACCTCCCATGCACAAGTGTGCAATCACCCTCCAGGGCAGCAGACGAGGCAGGTCCTCTGCCAAGGCACTGCCACTCACAGACCAATCCCTTCAGTCTGCTCCAGGGCTCAGGGATCCCACTGAGAGAAAACATATGCATCCATATGCAACAATGTCCCTGCAATTTGAGTCAAACTTCTGGATGGGGAGTGCTGCTTCAGCCTTGTTCTGCCCTAGCCCTCCTCAGCTGCAGGTCTGGTCAGGCTTTCCAAGGGGGAAAGCCGCCTGCCTTCGAGCTGCATTTGGATGAAGACTATTTTTGGGCTTTTTCCTGGCACACAACACCTCTGAGGTTAATTAGGAGAGATTCTTCGGCGAGGTCTCTGGAGGAGCAGGATTTCCTTTTCTCCGCATTAAGCCCTTGTATTAACACTCCAATAGATGTCGACATCGCAGTGCCCCTGCGATGCTACCCAAAATACTGCTGGCAATAACAGCAGGTCTATTGCAGGAGATTAGCAGTAAGCTACAGAGAATTGCAAACAGCAGAGAAAGCAATAAGAGCAGAACAAGTTTAGAAATGGTCAGCTATAGCAGTAACCCCAGAAGTCACAACCGTGCTTGTGCCCTCAGCTATCAGCCCAGTACTGCAGGAATATCACACGATATTAGAGTCACCGCTGCTCACAGCAAACTCTTTGGCTCATACCCCTACAAATTTCACACAGTCTAGAGATGTCTCGGATCTCTAAGAGGCACCACAAAAAAAAAGGACAGTGTTCTCAGTTTAATACAACATGACTATTTGCTTGCAAAAATGACTTGGCTTCTCTGTCCCTGAACCACGCAGGTGTTTGTTTAACAGCCTGCATAAATTGAGGCTAATCACAGCTCCGCCAGCTGCCGAGGAGTCCGACAGCCAGGAGGACACGGCCTCGCTTATCTCAAGTGCAAGCTGAGTGAGATGCTCCCGAGGGTGAGAGCTAATCTGTTCAGCCCTAAAAGAAGCAGTCGGTCTCTCACGCCTGCAGCCTCACCAGGGAGAAGTGGAGGGTCCGAACAGGATTAGTGCAGAGGAGAGGGGATATTCAGGCCGTGCCTTAGATGCTGCCAGGGATGTGTCTGGGGAAGGGTCTGCCTTGGCCATCCCTGCGATGCCGAGGGCTGGGCTGGAGGCCAGGGACGTCTCCCTGGGTCTGGCAGGGGAGTGACCGCATCTCCAGCCTCACATCCCTTCTGATCTCCCAGCACAGTGCGGAGGGAGACAGGCGCCAAAGCCGGCCAGACAGCAAAGCTAACATGTACCTTGCTTCCATCTTGCTGTGGAGACGTGCCACGGGGAGGGAAGGGACAGGGCACAGCACAAGGGAACCGAGTGCCACTGATGAATAAACTATTCAGATCTGACTTTATGAACCCCCAACATGCGTAAGAACATGAATTATATATCTAACAAGCCAACAAAAGAAATTTACCTAAAGCATGCTTGTGCCACAAACACAGGCTTCTCCAGTGCATGAGGCAGTTTCCAGACAGTGCCATTCCCTAAAACCACAGCAGGTTTCCCGGCTTCGCAACACCCTCGCTGGCTTCATTCATCCACAGCTCTTTGTGACAGGCGACAAGGAGAAGGCAAGGACTCATCAGCAGTGGGTACGGCTGGACATGTGTGCTTGTGTCTCACCTTGAGGCCCTGGCAGGACAGGACAGGACAGGATGGAGCAACATCCCCCGAGGCAGTTCGCATCCCAGCCAGGCTACCTGCAGGCCAACCAGACGGACCCCGCGCAATGGAGAGCGGAGCCATCCAAGTGCTGCCTTTACATAGCCCACAGTTTACACCTTTCCCAGCAGACAGGGAGGACGTGGTCGTCCTCATTTCGCTTCCTGTTAAACAAGGAGCAGGAGTCACTGAGCACCCTCCTTCCAGCTGACAGCTTGTCAGGACACAGCGCTGCACTCAAGGGCAGAGATGCAGCTCCAGCACCCACAGCCTTCTGCCTGAGGTCAACACAGGGTGCTGGGGGCACCCTGCCACCTCCTGAAACCACGTCCAGGCTCCCATCACAGGCTGACATGGGCTAGCAGCTGTAGCTTCGTTTGTTCTCTCTTTCCCCGGCTAGCCAGGACCTGTGACACTTCCCAGCTCCTCTGTCCTGACCTGGGCAACCCTTGCCTCTCTGGCTTCCCACAGACGTCCATGCACCAGTGACTGCTCATTTCCTCACAATGAAGCGGGGCCATTAGCCAGCACAGTACAGGCAGGGGCTTAAAACCTAGGCCTGCAGACCTCAGTGAGCTCTACAGGATCATCCCCATACATGAAATCTGCTTCCCCATGCACCTATATGTCCAACAGCAGAAAAGCAGAAGCAATCGACTTGTACTCGTGGCATGGCAAGCACTAATGATTTCTGGGCAGTTGTAATCATTTCCAATCAGACTGACATTCACAATGACTAACCTTCTAATAAGGCTGTGGGGAGGTGGCTCTAAAACACTAATCACACGCCCAGCCCTTGCTCATTAGCTAAGCCCAGACCTCCTGCCAGCCTGGTTTCCCCCAGGGAAGGAGTCCTGCCATGACATGGGGGGCGGCTCAGCACCATTAGGAACCAGCCCCCTTGTTCCTCTCATTTCAGTTTATTCCAACTTTGCACTTTCTTGTTATCATAAGAGCCTGACTCCATTTCAAGGGTGTATTATGCACATAGCTTAAGCTGCTGAAGAACACAGCAGTTAGAGGTTTTAAAGGCAACCCTAACAGCGCAGGCAGTTATTCCTGCAAAGCACAATGGTTTTCAGAGGAGCTTTTTCATTAGCTACCCATATTTAAGGCTGGGCTCTCTACCACTGTGTTAAGAAGCAGGAAAACTGTGGCCTGTGATCAGCCCTTTGCCAGGGAAATGTCCCCTCGTTTGAACAGGCAGCACAACCCTCAGCCCCGGCCAGGAAACCAACTCTGGACTGAGATTACATGCACTTTACTCCTGGGTGATTTCAGAGGATCCGGCAGCCCGAAAGCGGCTCTCAGGCCTGGGAGACATGACAGGGATTGCGGTCAGGACATAGCTTGGCTGTGGGATCAGGGGAGGCTGGGACTGTGCAGCCCTGCAGAACAGGGATGGTGGAGAGGGAGTACTAGGTAGGTCCCTACCTGAGAAACGATAAAGACCTTATCCAGCCATCTCCAAGGCTCTCTGCAAACAGCCTTGGAGCTTGGGAGCACAGACACTTCTCCCTGTCACCCCTTGGCCTATAGGATCAGCCACCTTCACCACCACCCACTGCCACCATTTCACAGGAAAACATGCTCTGCATTGCTTGTGCACACAGATAACAACTCACACCAGGGAGAAAAGTGAGAAAGAGGCAAACACGCTGCTCTCCACCCACCTGCTAGACCCTGGCATCCAACCTGATCTCACCGCCAACTCATCTGCATCCACAGCCCTTGCTCTTCAGCTGCCTGCATGGTCCAGGAGGTGATAGAACGCCAGCACCCTGGCTCTGAGTCATTAACCCTGCTTCCTAGCGGCTAGGTAACCCTTCCTCAGCCCACCCTGCCTTCCGAGGTCTGGCAGGGTTATTGTGCTGTACAACTCTGTGGTGCCTCAGCTCTGGAAGGCTTGGGCTGCTCCCTCCTCCTCTTTTGCTTCATGGAAATGCATAATAAGATCTCAGCATGAGCCGAGGAAATTGCCTTCCTTTATCTTGCCAGCGCATTGCCCAGGCTAACCAGTGAAGAACAACACAAGCAACAGCCAGAATACAATTCCCCTCCAGACAGCGGAATTCAGCAGTGAAGTCGTCCACAGCCCCTTTGCCCCTCAGCTTTCCATTTCATTTGCATTTCATTTTCTGGAGCTGTCCAGCTCAACATCTGAACACAAGCCCTGCAAAGGCCAGGCAATGCTCCAGGGCCAAGACTCCTGCTCTGCAGGTCAGCCATGGAGAGAGAAGGCACATTCCCTGCAGCCCCTGCTCACCACATCACAAGGCATCACCATATGCACGAGGAAGAGGTCAGGCTTAAGAAATAAAACCAGAAGCCCCTCTGGCAGCATCCTGGCATGCTCAGCCTAGGAAGAGGCAGGTCAAGCTTCTCCATGGATACCTGGACCAGGATGTTCAAGAGGAACATCACAGCAGGTGGGGAGTTGTTCAAACTCACTGTTTTTAAGCACTTAAGAAGCCAGGACTCCCCGCCGTGAGCTCCCAGAAATTATCCTGACTCTCCCTACAGCATGGAGTTCACTGTAACATCAGAGGCTCTTCCTGCAAGATCCTCAGTAACTAATGGCCCAGCAGCATGCCAGATGGCTAATAAATCCAGACTTCACACACCACATGCTCCTGGGAGCACTGAACACTTCCCATGTCTACAAACAGGCATTATAGATCAAGCTCAACTGCAGATGATGGCTGATGGCTAAACCCATTGTGTAGAACAATTATTTCATTAGCAGGCTGAGCTGGGTACATAGGCAGGGAGACAGGGCCTGCCAGAAGATAAGACAGAGCTATTTTGCAATAATTTGTCTAAGTCTGCATGAAATGTCATGGTTATAGCAGTGCTCCTGGAGCCAAACCAAGACAAGGACCTCATCACAGATCCCATAAAAACTCACGCACCCCCAGCAGTCCCCCAGACCTGTGCAAGTGGAAGGCAAACAGCTCTATTTTGCCCTTTTCGAATGGTCCTTGGGAAGCATAACAAGGTGAAGCCAGTGGTTAGGTACTGGATGAGGTACTTTGATAAATCTCCAACTTCTTTCCCCAAAGAGCCACCCAGGAGACTCTCCTAAAGATGTTGCTGGTCTAGACAGCCAGATGCAGTCCACTGGTTCATGGACAGCAGAAGGGAGAGCTTCTCCATCTCCAAAATACAGGAGGCTGCTCCCCTTCCCTTGCCACAACCCAGCCCCAGCAGCCACAGTTCTCAGAAATGTAGATAAAATAGGATGGGGGATTGCAGCTGTTGAAGTCTCCCTGCCTGGACACTCCTGGACAGTCCTCTGTCCCTGCCTGGACACTCTTCAAGCACAGGGCTGGAGTGCAGCTCTGCCCCACAGCCCACCTCATCCTGGAGGAGCTGGTGTCTCACAGCCTGCTTGGGAGGAATTAGTCACAGGGCTTCACATGTCAGCAAAGCTTCAGTACAGCATCTCTACAGCTCTGAGCAACAGCCTATGCAGAGAGAGAAGAGAAAAAAAAATAGCCTTGAGCCATCACGCTACAAAGATGCCATCGCCAGTGCTGGCAGCTTGAAGGACAAGCACGTAGTACCTCATTTTCTCTTGGCCCCATTGATTTTCTGCAGTTCTGCCTCCAGTTCTACACAGAGAAGCAGCTCATTCAGCCATGCAGCAACACTGGAGCAGGATGAGGATACCCATATCACACTGGGGGCAAACGAACCAAGCCAAAGAGCAGAGACAGCAAAAGGCACTGCAGGATGGTTGGGTTAATACAGCCACGAAGAGAGGACAGGCATTCCTGTTCCTTGGCTGGTTCCCATGCCTCAGGACAGGGACTGCTTTGAGCAAAAGCTAGGGTGCCTGGGTCAGAGGCAGCTCCTCGATGAGCTCCTTGGATCCCTGGGTGGCAGGATCCACCCGGAGCCAGCCCTGCCTACCTGGCAGCCACGTTCACAGGCTTTTCAAGACTCTCAAATCCTAGGCTGGAAAGCAAACTACAGCAAATTAACAGCACTTGCTGCTGTGAATGGGAACACTCTAAAAATAAATTACATCTCAGGAATGAATAAGTGTTGCCTAATTGAGGTTTAGCATCTTAAATACCTAAAAATTTTTACAAGTCAACAGAAAAGGAGGGAGGAGAAACATTTTCTTGGCTGGAGAGCCCTAATCCAGACCTAGCAGTAGGCAGGACACCTGAGGAGACTCACCCTTGCCCGTTATCAGGTTGCCCTGCTCCAACACCAGGATACGTACATCCCAGGGTCAGACTAATTTCTCCTGCCAGCAGAGCAGCAGTACTGCAAATGGCTTTTAAATACCAAGCTAGCGCTTGAGTGCTTCTAAGGCAAAGCATAACATGCATCAGGGATGAAAAAAAAAAATCAAATCAGATAGCATTAGTCAAGCCTGGGCCTTAGCACATGAGACAGAGAAAACTTTGGCATTCAGCATTTGCAGTGGATGAAGCTTAGTGTTCCTCTCCTCCTCCTCCTGATGGCTGCCAGCTCTTTGGCATGCCCCACCGCTGGTGAGACGCAGGTATGGACCTGGGAGCTCTCAGAGCCTCTGGTGTGCTGTGTGGGCAAATCATTTTGCAGCCAAACTCCCGGGGCATCACGCATCCCTGGCAGATGACTCCCCTGCCACCATGCTAGCAGCTTCCTCCTGGCTGCAGGCTCTCTCATGCCAAGTCTGTGCTCCATCCAGCCTCTGAGAAATCTGTCCCCATGGTGGGAGCAATATGTTGTCCAGATCTTTTCCTTGCCTGGAGCAAGCATGGACTCGTGCCTGATGAGAAGCAAGTCTGAACACATACTTCTGTGTGATGCTGATATTTTGATCTCCTTCAGATTACTCCCATCCGCCTCCCAGACACCCTAGGGTTCCCAATGGACTCCATCTCCCAGCCTGTTAATGGGAGATCAGGAGACAAGCAACTGGGGACAAGAGTATTCTCCACACCTCCAGCTTGCTGGGGCTTTTGCCCCCACCCCTCACCTAGCATCCCTCAGTGCAGGCTGGTAGACACATATCCCAGCTTGCTGTCAGTGGCCCACAGAACCAGCATTGCTGGGGAGTCAGTGTCCTCCTCCCTGCTCCACACACAGGTATCTTGAAGGTTAAAGCAATAATTCCCTCTTCATCTGCCCACATCATTAACACATCCAGGTAAGCAGGCAAACACAGCCGCCTGACACAGAGCACTGGTTTTTCTCTCCACTGACTCCTGGGGGGCTGGTGTGTAGAAACCTTTAATGAATTTGACATAATTCCTAGCACAAAGCAGCTCCACTATTTGATGCAAAGTTTAATTTGATTTCTCACTTGAATAGCTGAGACATCCTTGATACGCTTCCCTCAGCTCCTTCCAGATAAATTTGCTGCATACAATCAGCACCAGGAGTCACCTGCATTTCACCAGCCCTCCGCTTCGCTCCACTCTACTCTAACCTCCACCTGCACCTCCCAGGGCTGCAAAGCAACCCTGGCTCCAGTCTTGGAAAGGGCTTTCCATGTCACCCACCTTCCTTTAGCAAGGGGAAAGCTGGTGTTAAACAGAGGCAGCAATCGACCTGAGATGATGAAGCAGGCAGAGGCCAAGGCAGGAGCTGCAGACAAGTCTCCCAGCTCAGGTCACCAACAGCAATCTCTGCAGGAGAGCAATCACAGGCAGCAGCAATCCTTTCTACCTCGAAGCTGTTGTGTTCCTCTACAGAAGCAGCTGCATTTCAGCTACAAGGCTTGCATCAGCTATACAGCACTTGAAGAACACAGCACAATGCTTTGAAAACAGGGAGCAAACATTGTGATTGCTATGAATATATGGGAAGCATGGATGGGAACATGGTGTTTCTTTTTTTAAAAAAAAATTCTTCAGGTTTTTCCCAGCGTCTTTTGACAGGACATAGTACAACTTCAGCCTACAGTCCACAAAGCCTGGGGACCACAGACCTGCTGAACCAGGTTCACTGTCGGGACAGGAGGAAGATCCACAGCTTCCCAAAGCCCAGTAGACCAATGTTGTCCTGTACCATGGCTAGACACAGGCAAAGGTCTTGCCCGAGACTTGAGAGCCCCCACGGGCTCTGTCTGGTTTCTGTCCGATTCAAAACCCACCGGTGAGCCAGCACAAGCAGCATTGGCTTGACTGAATCCGTTCCCCTCCCAAAGCTCTGAAGCACAAGAGTTGACTTAAAAATCTTAAAGCAAACTGTTGTGGAGTCAAAGATGGATTTGCAGGCATTAAAGCCCCAGACCAAGGAGCAAACAGACACCTTTGATTGAGAAATCAATGCTTGGGTTTTACAGCATTTTACACTAAACAGCAGCAGAGAAGAGCCCTGCGTGCACCTCGTCCCTCCAGGGCAGGGAAGGAAAAACCAGCAAAAAGCAGAGAAGTGAGACATTCGGATGCTTCCCATAGTCTTACCAAAGCCAGAACAGGCTTTGGGGACCTTGAGTCCATGGGGCATGACATGTTTTCAGAAGAGATCCCTCAGATGATGAACTGATAAGAAAAGGGTCCATTCTGTACCTCTTTCAGAGAGGGCTGCACCTTACTGTTCTGCCTCTGCCCTGAGCACAGCTCCGGCACAAGTGACCTCTGGGCTGGGTACGTCCAGGTTGGGGAGCACCTGAGCACAGCACCAAGGGGTGCCACACCAAGGAGCCCGACAGACTGACATGTCCCACCACATCTGAAGGGGCTGCGAGGGATGGACATCTCTTCCCACCAGTGGCAATGGGAGTGGTAACCCTCTGGCTCTTGGATACATGGGGGCAAGCCAGAGCAGGGCTGTGTATTTGGAGGCCAGCACACACACTGCTGCCATTGTCTCCTGCCAGCTGAGACCCTCAAGGGGGCTCAGCCATCTCTCCCAGCTCACTTCACAAGGTGATCCCTTCCCCAGTGCAGCACACAGGAGCCGCTGCTGCTCTGCTGAGCAGCCCTGGGTGCAAAAAGATTAACCTAGAAAGGAGAAAGAAAAAAAAGAAAAAAAAAAAAGAAAAAAGAATCCAGAGACTGGGATTGATAAAGATGCCAGAGAGAAGGAGCAACTCACGGAGGGAAGAAGAGGAACAAGCCCTGCACCCAACAGGGGTGTTACAAGCAAGAGAGACATGCTGACAAATTAATACAGACCACAAGAACCCCTGATATTTTTTAAAGCCCTTTCTTTTTCTCAGCTTTCTTCTTTTTCCTTTGTATGTTGAAAATTCACCTTCAAAAGCAATCGCAATGCCCCCAGAGGAAAAAATACCCCAGCACAAGGCAGACTTCCCCTTAGGCAATGTGAATCTGTATTACCAGAGTAAAAAGGCTTTCATCTCAAAATCATTCATTTCCAGAGCACTTGACCCAAAAGGAAGTCTCCTTTATTTCTATAAAAGTCACTTTTTCTACCAAAGTCCCATGGCTTCAGATGGGAGCTGTTAGGCAGCTTCCTGTGTTCACCGTTGCCTGCTCAGACCCCTTCTCCTGCTTGCAGCAGCAGGCAATGCCCGCGTCGTGCTCCTCAGCAGCCCCACCACTGTCCCAAGGTGGGCACCAGGCACTGATGGGGCAGAGACCAGCCCCACTCTCGCGGCACCAGGGTGGCAGCAGACCCTGCAGCTGGGAGTTCAGGGACCCCCCTACTCCCCGGAGTGCTCCTCTGCCCCTGCCAGGCTCCATAAGCCCCTTCTGCCTGGAGATGGTGGCAAAGGGGTACCTTTCCCAAACTGTTCCTACCTTTCAGTAGAGCCAATGCAGCAGTTGCAGTTGTTGGTATCTGACTTGTTTCTCCTCAGACCCTCTAAGCCAAAAGCAAGCTCCCTTCCCCAGAAGGAAGCCACAGACAAGGCTGTATCTGCAGTGCCCAGCTGGTTTTGGACAGCTCGGTGGTGCCACCAGACATGCCAGATAGAAACCAGCTTGTGCAAGCGGCGGAGCCAGGGCTTGGGGAGACTGTTTCGGCCCAGGGAGCTGTTGCAGCTCCATGAGAAGACAGCTGTGATCTGCACCTCCAGGAGCTCACAGACCACAGGGATGTCCCCTTGAGGCACTCACGCCTGAAATAGAGGGGAAAAGCGGTACTAGCAATTTAACAGGAGGAAGAAGAAAGGCTGTTTGCCAGAAAGAGCATGCAGCCAGGCAGCTGGCCTGGGTGAGACGAGAGCTCCTGGCTCCCACAGCCACCTGAGCTCCAGGGAAGATGCTACCACTGACAAGGACCTCTGAACCAAAGCTCCCAGCCCAGTTTAGTCCTCCTCAGATGCCACGGGCTACTGCCCCATAGGTGACAGGATGGGGGGCACCATGTGCTGGAAACATGCACTCCTGCTCTATCCTAAAGGGCATCGAATGCCAGACAAACTTGCTCACAGGGGACACAGCTCAGTAAAGCAACCTTGTGCTCAGTAACGTTGTAGTCCATCAAAAGTCACTGTTTCAATGATGAGTTTTGCAATACTTGATGTGCAACTTAATGGCCCAGGCTCAGGTCAGGGAAAGGACAACAGGGTCCTTGGCTCACAAAATTATAGCAAATTTCTACTTTTCCAAGCTGGGGAGAACTTGAACCCCAGGTCCCAAAGTGCTGAAAAAGCCCAGGGACTCTCAAGGCTGGTTGCATGAGAGCTCTGTTAATTCCATGTTTTTAAGAAGCACTTGGGGTTGTTTTGAGCGCCTGTTGAGAACCCTGCAAGCAGCTCCTGAGCATAAGCTCTGCTCTCTCCTAAACAGCATACCCAGCACACACGGGTAGCAGGTCTAGCTTACTCACTGGGCTTGGCCATCCTAGAAGGAGCAGATTTATCAGGCGGGACTGGCACTAAAGATAATGGCATAGGTAATGACTTCTTAAGCTGAATTGCTCACCGTTCACTGGGAGGTGACATCCAGTGCAAGATACCTACGAAGTATTATAGAATAAATACAACCTGCTTCAATTTGTACAAACCATCTCTGCAGAAACATTAAAAACTAACAGTACAGCACTAACAGGGAGGAAACAGGAGCCAGGATATATGAATTGCCTTTCCAGCAAGGATGCAGTCTGCTGGAGGCACCGTACATAGAACATGCGAAGGCAGCACAGACACCCTCACACATTGGTGGTACATCACCCAGTGGATGTAGCAGCTTTAGCATCACAAGATGATACCATTACCTGCGTAGGCTCAGCATCCCGCTGACACAGCCCAACAGTATCCCAGAGCAGTTTCAGAGCAAGTAATTGACTCCAGCCCCATTTTACCCGTGAGGACAGTGCATGGCCCCAGCCCACGACACTGCAAGAAGCAAACTGAGTTCAGCTCTTTCTGCTGGTGCGGCCACGCAGAAACACAGCTCGTGCTTCCATTCCGAGTGGAAGTGGTACAAAGCAAGCAGCTCTGCACCAGGCCATCAGGAACAGATTCCCACTGCATATGAATTAGCAGCAGGTACAAACAAGCCTGCTCCCTTCCAGGCAGGAACAGTGACCCTGCACAGGACAGTGGGGTCACACCTGCCTTGCTCTCCTCTTCTGAAAAGCAGGTACAACTGTGTTTTATCTGCACAAGGCTTGCCATCCCCAATCCTTCGACAGCAGCAATGAGAAGCAAGATGGTCAGAGGCAGAGGTGATTTCTAAATCTGCTCAGGTGGTTGCTAGCTGTCTCAAGTTGGGCTGATTTCTGTGTGCCTTTGGCAGCATTTTCTGGGGGGCTTTCTTGGGGTTTGAAGTTCTCCATTTCCTTCAGCTGACAATCCCCCCAGCCCCCCTTCTCTGTACACCCCAAGGAAAGGGCAATAAAAATCCTTAAGGAAAATAACTCCCAAAGCTCTTGGAAATGAAAAGGGCCTATTAGACTAATTTTTAGGAGACCATGGGATGCAGGAAGAAGAAAGCTTAAGCTAGACAAACTATAGTGGAAAAATTGATTTATTAAAGCAGTGGATGCTATCAGGGAAGCGAGCAATTTCCTGCAAACCAGCATAGCCAGATGCATTTCTACTAAAGCAGATCTGTCTTGACTTCTCCGCAGCTTTCCCCTCTACCTGCCTGGCTCCTAGCAGCCCAGCTCGACAGCTCTAATGGTGCGATTCACTTTATTGACCTATTAGCTGCCACCTGCTCGGGACACAGTCACAGCAGATTTGCCATTGTGTAAGCAGCAGCAGCAAACATAAAACCCTAAATAAATTTTCGGAGGCTGTGGAGCAGTATAATTAATCACAGGGTCTTTCACAAAGCAGCAGCAGTGGGGAAGCAGGCAGGGGAACACAGAAGGCAAGGCTGTGGGATGGGCAGACATCAGGGCCCCCTTCTGCTGCCTGTCCCCACCTTGTCCTGCCAGAGGTGACACAGGAGCCGAGGATCAAGACGCAAGGCAGCGGCTAGAGTCAGAGTTGAGGTCAAACTCCATTTCACTGCTCACTCATTTCATGACCATCTCCCCAGTGTGCTTTGTTTGGGTACATCCTTGATCAGCAAATAAGTAGCACTCACTGCCAGTGTTTGCAGAGGTGTAAAGTTAAGACTGCTCCAAGCCCACTCCCTGCTGTGCTGAACTTGCATCTTCCCTTTCCCACATTACCTCTGAATCTGGCCCAGAACTGCTAACACAGAGCAAGAGCAGAGAAGAGATGTCAAAGGAAGAAACAGAAGAAAAAGCTTTAAACACCCTGAACTGGTTCCCTCTAGCTCCTTACTTAGCAGATGCACAGGCCTCGGTTCTCCCTCCCTCCTGCATCTCTCAGCCATCTCTTCTCTTGCACTCTCCTGCAAGTGCACCGTTTGGGATGCTGGTGTCTGCTGCCCACCCAACAGCTGAATTGCTGCGCGAAGGCACACAAAATCTGGTGACTGCTTGGGGAAAAAATAGGAAGCCCCAAATTCTACTGAGTTTAGGACAGAGCATCTCTCTGTGCCAGCATGCCTTGTTGCCTGACAGCAAGGCTCTCCCTTGACAAACTGCTCCTAAGTTCATCACCAGAAGCAAAGAGAATAGCTTGGCCCCGAGAGAAACCTCATAGCATCTCCACTTCAAAGTCATCAGGGAGTCTTGGGGACACTTGGACTCACCAGGATGCCAGAAATGACAAGCTGGGAGCCAGCAGGACTTCTCTGGAAGGAGCTGACAGATGCCTTGGCTGAGCTCTCTGCTCCTCCTGTCTTGCATCCTCCCTAATCCAAGGACAGTGGTCAACATGACGGTGTCCTCCCACTACAGAGGGGCACTGCCCTCATCTATAGAGGCAGAGACAAGAAAAGAGCTTTTATCTCCTGCCATTGAACAGGAGCCAAACAAGACTAAAACACAAGTCCTAAAGGCTATGGTGGAGTTGAAGTGTCAGCATTCACCCTGATCCCCATGATCACCCCACCTGAGATGTGCCTCTTCCTCCCTTACTTCAGCCCCACTCCCTGCTCTCTCCGATGGCTCTCATCCCTCCTGCTCTGCATGGCTGTTGTCTCTCTGAGCAACACCAAAACAATGCTGAGCAGAAGCCCTCCTCAGAAAGGGAAAAAAAAAAAATATATATTCCAGCCTTTGAGCCATGCTTTTAATATTTCATCTTTCTTTTTCTGCCAGCAGAAAGTAAATTCCTTATGCCAGCTGGGCTGCAATCTCACCACCACATCTCTCTGCCTCAGACAGCCCTGGCTGCCAGCCCCTCCAGGCAGATGGCGAATGCAAGGCTCATGTTCCCTCCACACAACCCCTTCTGCTCCTGCATCCCTCAGCAGTGGTCAGGCAGTGGGGTGGCCACAGAGTTGGCAGCACAGCGGGGACAATGCACCGAGGGGCTGGGGAGGGCTGCGCAGGCTGCCTAGGAGCAACAAAATTCAAGACAGATCCAAGATACTGAAGAAGAGCCCTGCACTGAGCTCCACAAGGCCACCCAGATGCCTCTGTGGACCCACTCTGGTGGAAGAACTTGTTTGGGCAAGGTGACAAGTCAGCAGCCACCAGGGCACCCTGAGTGACATCTGTCAATAACCGCCATCACGCTCTGCCTCAAAGCCAGCCGCCATCCCACCCACACACAAACTATCCATCAAGCATCATCTCTGTCAAGCCAGGTTTTATTTTAAATTTAGTGTCTGTAAAGTATTTTGGTTTTAAATTATTCTGCAGACTCACTCAGTTCATCAGTGCTTCCCCGTCTAGACAGAACAATCTTGTTGTCAGTGAAACAGATTCGCCCTGACATCCCCGTGGTGCACGATGATGCGGTTGCTATTTTGGAGAAAGAAAGAGAGCTAAAAAGCTCTTTCTCTTACAGTTTTGAAATGTGATTCCTGTCCATTCAACTTCAAACAAACACCTCAATAAATAATCCTGCCACGTTTGATTTGATCTCTCTCCCTGTTAGGAAGCAGCACGGATGGAGAAAGGGGGAATGGCTCAGCATCTGTGGGATCTGACATGTCCGAGTGTTGCTTGCAGTACACCTGCCCTCCTGGAAGGGAAGGATTCCCTCCTCTCCTGCTGTGGCTGTTAAACCCGCCTGCTTTGGCTCTCTCCTCCAGGCTGCAGACCGACGACTGGAGTTTGGAGATCTCGTGGTACCCCTCTGTGACACCAAGGTCCCTGCTCCCAAGCACAGACCTGCCTGATCCTCTGCAGCTACAGGACAAGCCTTGGATGACTGGCTGGGAGATACAGGAGAGACATCAGCAGCCTGAAAGAGACATTAAACCAAGTCAAAATATATTTTGCACATCAGTTTTGCCCCCGGGTCTCTGCCAGCATGTGAAAGACTACAAACGCTTCCTTTATAATTAAACAAGTGCTTCTCCTCTTTGTGAAAAGCCTGCACAAAGGGAAAGGTAAATCAGAGCGAGCGTTTGGCAGCACTTCGTGTCTAGTCAGCCCTGCCGCAGCCTGCGGTACTTGGAGAGGGAAAACAGGCTGATCAAACCAAAACTAATATTTTTCCCCTTTTGCTCTGACAGTTACAGATCCTTGAAGTCTGCAGTCAGAAGTGACAAATACCAGTTGGGCATCCTTTCATCTCTTCTAATAATACAGCCACCTGCCCATCCAACCCGTGGCACGGCAGCGGGGAGGTGATCTCTGCCTTGCGCAAGGCATCCCCCACCTGGGCATCACCCCAGAGAAACACATAACCCCCCCAAACTAAGCCCACGAGAAGCTGGACACACACACAATCCACCCAGGAACAGAGGGTTCCCCCATCACGGCAAGTTGAAGGTCAAGAGCTCAGCCCTGACAATGCTTCTTGAGGTGCCGGTGGTGAGGTGGGGATGGAGAAGAGTCTGAGTGCACCAACAGGCGCATCTACAGGATAGCAAAGAGCCATATTACACAGCTGATTTTATTCCTCAAATGCCTACAGACCTCCAGGAGCTGCCCAGTTCAAAGCAGACTGCATCAGCACACCTGCATTAACATTTAATCCCAGTGCTAGAGCATCATGCAATGATTCAGCTGCAAGTGTTCTACACAAAGAAAGAAACACTTGCCTCTAAATATTCAAGCAGAAAAGTGCCTCTATATATTCAAATAGTGAAAATGAAATCAGGAAGCAAGGACTTGCTTTTTGCACAGGCACTGCCATCCAGCAGCGTAATAGGAAGAGCTACACAAGAAAGAGCTGCCTCAGGCCACCTCCGCATGCTGATTTCCCACCCCTCCACATGATTTATATCCTCGTGGATTCACCCCTGTTCTGACCTCCACAGAGATATCAACCCACTCACGGGAGCGATCAGAAATCCACCCACCCCAGCAGCAAGCTGGCTGTGCCATTTAGGAAAATCCTGCCTGTGTGCCCGCTTCTGCTGGCACAAGCCTGGGTGTGAGAGAGCCGGCAACACTGCTCCTCTGGAGCAGCCACCAGCGTGTCCACCACCAGCCAGGAACCGTGGTGCAGCAGATGGCCAGGGGATCCAGAGAAGCAAAGCACAGCAGTGGAAGATTTCACCGTCCACGAGATGGGCCATGCAGAATCAGACCAAAGGACAGACTGCACTGAAGAAAATAGCACCAGGAAAGTATTGGAAAACGCATGTGGATAGTGGCCCTTCCCCAGGTGCATTGAGACCATCTTACACAAGATTCTCCACAAGCACATAACCTGATGCTCATAGCTGGCTGAAGAGCATCCCACAGCAGCAAGCTCTACCTTGTGCCTCCTCCTTTACTGGATAGTATTATTTTACCAGCTCATTAATTCAGTGAGAATATTTTGCCCCGGGTCTGGGGGACTAGCAATTGCTCCTTTGATCAAACCTGTGTCTTCAGCATCGGCTCTCTGTTGATGGAGAAATGAGCCAGCTTTCTGGGAAGCCAGCTTTCTTTGCTCCTCACCCCCTCCACCTGCGCATGCACCAGCCCTGTTGATGCCCAGCTGCACAATAAATGGAGTTACAGCACCAGCAGAGTGTTTACTGTTCTCCTGGGATGGAGAGTGTTAATGCTTGGGCTGAACTGGGGGCAGGGGAGTGAAGGCTGAAAAATGATGCAGGCAACGCCTCATTATCACATCCTTAATAGCCCTGAAATTGCTATGAGGGCCTCTGTCATTTCTCCTCCCCCTGGGTCCTAAGAAGCCATTTCCGTCTGTCTCAGCAGCAGGGCCTGGCTTCCTCACCAGAGCTGCTGGCCATCCAAGCAGACAGGGCACCTCAACGCTTGGAGCCAAGGTCTCCACAGCAGGCATTCTTAAGAGGAACCACAGAGGAGCAGCCACACTGGCTTGGCTCAGCACATCTGCTCTGAATTAATTCAGACTCCAGGAGGGGCCACTGGCATCAGGAATCCAAATTTTACTCCTACACCCTGCTACTGCCCTCTGCGATGAGAGGCAGGAGATGCCTCGGTTTCCCTGCCTGTATGAAAGAGTTGTAACATCTCCCACCCACCTCAGTAAAGATCTTTTGCTTTTAATTTTTGTTGTGCACTCACAGAGCTTCACCTATAGGTTTTGGGGAATTTTCAGCCAGTTCAGAGGTGCTGATGGCACCTCCAAGATCACCCAACATCTGGGCTACAGCTCTGCTCAGGCTTCAAGCACAAGTCAATGCATTACCCTGGCTGTCCCTGTGCTCTCTCCAGTGGGAGAGGGGTGTGGACACTCACCACCTAGCTCTGGCCAGGTGTCATCCAACACACATAGAAGAGCCCAGTTCTCCACGAACGGAGAGCAGATGCTCTAGATACAGATTCAATCAAAGGAGCAACTGCTGGTTCCCCAGACCTGGGGCAAAACCTGCTCACTGAATTAATGAGCTGGCAAAATGCTACTGTTGGGTAAAGGAGGAGTCACAAGGCATTAGCAAGTCCTGTGTCAGCATGGAGGCATTTAGCTTCCACAGAGCTAGTGGTTGCACCTTTAAGCATTGCATCTCAGTTCCACTTTTCATGACACCTGTGCTGAAAGGACTTGGTGACTCCCAAGAAATGCCAAGCCAAGAAGCTTTTAAGAACTACTGAACTGCCTTTTTAAGAGGCAGGGGACATGTGCACCTAATCCAGTCTTAAAACTAATAATTTAATTTACCTTAGCAGAAGCAAGCCAGAATAAATTAATGTCTCCCTGTAGTATAACATAAGCATGTTTTATCTAGAGATATGTTGATTGAATCATCAAGTGCCATAATCTTCCCTTCCTACTTCAGTAAAATGGGGAAAGAAAAAAACTCCTAAAAAATATATATAACCTTCTAAACCACAGGAGGGAACTGCACATTCATCTCCAAGCACTCTCCTTGCTCAATAAAACATGCACACAAGGCCCCCCACCCTGGAAGAAGCTGCACCAGTTGGTGTGGTACTAAGAGGTAAAATGAAGCTACGTGTTCAGAATTGAAGAGATGCCAGGAGATGGAGGCTGGAGGAGCTTAGCAGCAGTACAGTTACACTTATGGGGTTTCACTCTGCAAATGTAACTGAAGAAATTAGATCTGACTTCTCAAGGCTATGTACCTGCTTTCAGGATATAAGACACCAAGGCTATTAGTCACGCAAGCTGGAAATTCATGTGGCTTAGAGCCACCATGGAGGGAGACAATGCCTTAGCAGAGGGGCAAAACACAGAAGCCAACATCTTCCTCCCACCTCCCTAATCACAAGAGGTTCCTACCTCTTTTGCTCTACACTGAAACAAAGGACTAAACCACCCACCTTGATGAATCAACACGACCTACCTTGACTCTTTCCACCAGAGTTATCACCTGCTGAGGGTGGTTTTTCAGACAAAGCCTATTCCTGTGGGACTCAGCTGCAAACACTCTCCTGCAGCTTTCTGCCAGGTAATCATGCATGGGCACTTCACATTTAATGGCTTTGTCTGCTGGCTGTTTGGATTGCGTGTGGAGTGCTCTAGAGCCCTTGCGCAGGGCACTTCAGAAGCACAACACCTTTTATTTAAAGCCGATTCAAAACCACAGTGGTGAGTTTGAAAGCTTCCCTGGAGAATGACAAAGGATCTTGTTGAGCTCCTGGCAGAAGAGAAAGGGTCCAAGGCCAAAAAAAAAAAAATAATATCCCTACAACAACAGAAAGCTCCCTCTGAAAAAGCCAACTCTAAACATTTTATACTGACCCCTGACACCAACAACAGGTCTCCAGCAGGCAATCTGTATTTACGAGGCCAAACCTCAACGTGAGCAACACTGACTCACCCTCCTAGCCCCTTGTTACACAACTTGGCATTAGTGTTTATAAAATAAGTGGACTTTGTGAAGAAAAAGCAATTAACAGATGTAGTTTTATTTGCTTACTGGAAAGTTGGGGCATAAAGGGAAAGGAAGCAAGCTTCATGCTAGCACTGCTAAGAGTGGGCTGCAGCAACCACAGTCCTCTCCCTCAATTTCCTTATGAATGGAATAATTACTCCATTGTTGTAAAAGTTGGGAAGCTTTCGGAATAGAAACAGCATTATCTGGAAAATTATTTTAATACCAAAATGAAGTTATCAAGAGGAACTCCATGCCCAGTGGTTCATGCAGAAAACATATCTCCATTCAAATACCCTGTCACTGCAAGGAAAAAAAAATATATGCATGGTATAAAGGAACCATAGTTTCAGGTTCTGCAAGGAGGCATTTTCCCAGCAAGAGTTTCTCAGAGAGGAGAGACAGTGTGCTGACTTGCAGTCATACAAATCTGGAAGCTGCAAGAAATCTCCTGACTTTTTTTAGTTATTAATTTCTGTGGTTCTGTAAACCTGCATGATGATTCACAAAGCAGAGGACAGTCGTGTTGCTTTCCTTGAACAACTTTCAAATTAAAACTCAGACCCAAGCCCCTTTCTCACCTAGAAGCAAACCACCTAGTCATACCACATAAAACCAACTTCCCTAGAATGATTCAGGTGGAGGAATGTAATTTCAGAACAATTCTTCACATCCTTCTGATGTCATTTTACATTAGAAATAACCTATTCTGACCCTCTCCCTCTGCAAGTGTCTCTGCCTTCCCAGCTGTGAACAGCATCTCCCTTCCGGGCTTTGTACCTCTTCAGTTCAATTAACAGGGCCCCCAAAAGGCTGAGGACTTCATTACTTCTAAATGAAACATCCTCAAACACATTAATGCCACTTGTCAAAATGTCAGGCTTGTCTGGAATGAGGGTCCTGCAGAAGACAGCACCTTCACATTCATTTTCCCCAAGAAAACGCACCATTACACAAAGTTTAATTTTTAGGATGGCTAGAAAATCTCTCCAAATAAACATCAGACAAACATCTATACACTGCATGGAGTTACATGTCAAGCCACTTGATAAAACCAACTTATCTGCCAGGAACAAGCCTGACAAATCCTTGGTAGATGCCTTTCTCCCCCCAGCTTTAACCTGTACCTGGAGTCCTCAAAGTCTAGAGGAAGGGAAGGGTTCCACTCATTGATCATTCTCATCCTGCCAGCACCACATCTACTTGTGCTTCACCCGCCCTGCTGAGACAGCTGCCTTTGGAAAGGAGGATTTTAGAAGATGGCTTGAGATCTGCGGGAAAAGCAAGTGCTGCCTGCAAACACCACCTTTCCCACGTCTCCTTCTCTCAAAACAGCAGACAGACCTGCAGGCAGCACAGACCTGGAGAGGATGCTCAGCTCCTCGGTGACACTGGCCATCAGAGTCACGTCATTCTGCTGCTGCTCACTCACAGCAGCTCATTCTTAACTAAGGAGAAAATTCGGTTGAGGGACTTGCCCCTTACTTCCAACGCTCCCAACAGACCAGACCTACAAGCATTTGCTTTTTTTTTTTTAATATGTTCCCCCTCCCCCCAGGCTGGGGGCAGAAAGCCTTCACAGCAGGTCAAAGCTCACAGATGTCAGCCAGGTTTCCTTCCTTCCTTTTGCAAACCTTTACCTCCGTGATGCCTTGGGAGAGCCAATGGTGGTAGGCAGAAAGCCTGTGATCCCCAGCAAGATGGACTTAATTGTCTCTAGCTAGTGAGTTCCACCTTGGAGAGAGAGATTCTCCCTTGCAGAGGGCTCAGGTCCTCTCTGAGCTGTCTCACAGAAAACCCTTCTGCAAGAATCTTTACAGACACTGTCATTCCATACTCAACATCCTGCATGAGCAAATGATTAATTATCCCCAGTGAGTTGCCATCTGTCAGCTGAGTGCTGACAGATCTGATTAACAGACCATCCCCACGTTGTCCACCTACTGCAAAGGAAAACATGCTCTCTTCCAATGGTTTACGCTAACACATTTTTACTTAGGATTTGCAACCAGCTTCTCACAGTCAACTACCAAATGTAGCTGATTAGCAGTAACTCATTATCCAGAAATCATCTGGTCACCTGCTCTGGACTAAGCCTTAGCCTGCCCAGCTGGATGGAGAAGGGACAAGAGGGTAACGCTGAAGAAGAACACATGATCATGTGCTGAGAGGTGTAGATGAAGTTCTGGCATAGCTGAAACCCTACAGCAAAACCTTAAGGAAGATTAAGTTGCCCTAAAGTCCAGAGTATGAGCTAAGTTAAGGAAGGAGAAGGGTGTTTCTAGCTGAGTAATGGACACAGCTCTCAGTCTTTGGCAGATCACTGCACTCCTGTGCCTCAGCCTGGGTAATCAAGTATGTTCTCATTTACTTCTCTCTGTAGAAATCTTTGAGATTTGCATATCAAAACTACTACAGAGGTAAAACCACTGCTGAGACAGGCAGCAGCAGGCACTGGATGCCCTTCACAGCACTGACCAAGCAGGAAAGCAGGATGCTCTTGCATTGATGCTGGCTTCTCCCACCCATTCTGCTCAGCAGCAGTCAAGATTACCACAGTAATAGGAGACAGAGGAGAAAAATATTTCTCCAGAATGTATTTGGTTGCTTTTTAGTGGATTGACATAAGAGTTCGTTTATAGATACGTCAAGAAAACGTCAGTGTGAAATTGGAAATGAGAGTGGATGGCAGCATGGCGAGCAAAGTACATGGGGTGAGGAGATTAAACATGCAGGTTTGCCTGAGCGAGGTGCAGATCAAGAGACTTGTGGGAGAATGCAGGATTTCGGCACTAATCAACTCAATTGATTGGGCAAAGGAAACCCTGTTCACTAATGCAAACAGCTTCGTGGTTACTCACCTCCACGCTCTCATGGGGCCCGAGAAGCCTCTGCCTCCAAAACGCCCACCATCGCGTGCAGAAACCATGTGGCCGAGCTGCAGCCTTCTGCTTTCCCCTTGGGAAGAGAAAGGCCACAGCGCCAGTGCTCACAGCAGGCTGCTCTGCTTCCAGCACTACCACTGCTCCGTCAGCTGAGCCACGTAACAAGACAGTAAACAGGGACAATAAGGTCATGCAGGAGACTGAGGTCTTCCCCAAAACAATTTAAGAGGCTCATTAAACCAGTTAATAGTGCAGGAGCAGCACTGACACCATGCCACAGCACTTCCAGTTTTGTTTGTAACAACGTGCCAAAAGACTTGAACATTTAGCTCGAGCACTAAATGCTAAGTAGCGCCTCAAGAGCCCAATAGAGTGAGCCTCGTCAGGAGCTAGAGAGGATAGCTCAGCCTGAAAAAAACCCACAGAAGGTAGCAATCCATTCTTGGAAGAAGAGTGAGGCTTCCCCCATGCTCCAATGGTGATGACTGAGTTGAGCACCCAGCGAGCAAGCAGGCAGGCACAACTCACCCTCACTGTCCTTCACAGCACCCCATTGCAGCAGGTGGATCAGTAGGCATTTGAGAGACAAACCTGCTCGCTAAAGAACAACTTGGGGGAAGTGGGGTGAGAGCTAAATGAGCACTTTCAGACAAACAGTAACTGTGTTTTTGCAATTCTGTTGGTTGCCCCTTAGAAGCAGGCCCAGCTCACTGGACTGAAGACTGCAGCAAGACACAAACGACAGACGGGGTCACAGGACCAGACCACCTCCTTGGTCAGAGGCATCCCATCCTGCAATCCCCGGTGATAAACCACGTACACAGAACCTGCCTGGCCATGCATCACATTCTTCTTCATGAGACACTGCACTGATTCAACAAGGTATTTGGCAATAAAAAGATCCAGAAGCAGTGAAAATGCTCACTATAATACATTAATTTTAAAAAATTATCAATGCCTCAGAATTTAAGCAAATACACAACAATAACATTGAAACAGGGTGTCGTAACAAGGCATGGTTGGCTGAAAGAGCAAGACGACAACTGCCTCTTCTGGGCTTGTGCCTCTGCTTGGTTGACCGGCTGTATCCATTAATTACATCCCCATTACACAGGTAGGAAATGCACCCACCAGAAGTACCTTACTGCTCTGTCATTCAGCCCAGGAATATGACAGATACAACAAAGAGCTGAGGCATAATCGAGATGAAGTACCTGTCAGGCTCTCTGGTGGAAAGGGAAAAACCCCTCTGCTCTGAGGCTTTGCAGATTAATACCTTTAGTTACACCAAATGGTAAACAGGAGCTGGCACGGCTTGCGAAGCCTACAGCCAGTATTTAAGGTTGCTCACATCCATTACAAGGCAAGTCTCTTGATATGTTCCCCAAGGTCTTTAGCACTTAGGTAGCACAGGGCAGCCACATGCAGAAGACACTGCAACAAGCCAGCCCAGAACACGCGCTTATGCATCTTTCATGTTTCCTACTGCTCTCAAAGTACTTCAGAACAAATTAAACCCTTAGACTTCTTTGAGAAAGTCAGCCTCAGAACAAGAGGTGCCAAACCTTGCTAGATGCTCCAGAAACTCCTCATGACACTAATCCCAGCTGTTCCCTCCAAGAACAGTTCAGCAGTCAGGCTTCCCGCAAGCCGCACCTCCCTTGCCCAGACACACCACAGCAGTGTCCAGGAAAGAGCGCACCAACACCGCAGCTTTGCATCCCAGAATATCTGCTAAATACTCATCTGCACAGTGCCTGGAAAGGAGAAGCAAGCACCCATATCTCCTCAGACGCATTAAATCCTCAGCAAGCAAAGCCCTGTTGTGGCAGAGCCACTCACTGGATTGCAAGCCTACACTTGCCTTCCTTGGGAGAATGTTTTTCCATCTTCAGGCAGAGACCAGGGGAGAGGGACTTCATTTCTGTATTTCACCCAGACTTTCAAAGCTCTCCTCAAAATAGTAATTTTACTGAAAGAGGAAACAAATCAATAGTTTTGAATTCTCTTAGGGGAGAACAAGACCAATAGCCTGAACCAGGGCTGGTAACTACCCTGCCAGCTTCACCATGTCACTTCCCTTTCCTGAACTGCAAAACTTCATACTTAGTACAAAATGAGACCTAATTAATACTCCAGTGCTGAAATACTATTACAGAGCACACATCCCTGGGTCCCAAGTTACATGTGAAACTCTTCTGCCATGTCTTATGGGCTTCAGGAGTCTTAAATCAAGGGGTTTAGTAATTCCCAATTTCAACAGATGAGATTTTTACTACCACAGAAATCCTTTCCATCAGAACATTTACATCCTGTGCTTATACTGATTTTCTACCACTATATTACATGATTTAGTATCATTAGTATTCAAAGTCTTCCCCATTACCGAATGCCTCATGATGTACGAAGTTTGGAACATTTTTTCTAATGTGATTAGGAAGCAAATATTCATGCGACTATTATAGACTGTTACTAAAATTTAGTTAATGGCCAAAAGGATATTTCTTCCCCACAATGAATAATTCTTCTGTATTAACAGGAACCTGACGTGATCAGCAGCTACCTTCAACTCTTTTGTTTCAACAGAAATCGATTAATCAATTATCAGACATCCATTACTTCCCTGAAAAAAAACCCAAACAAAAAAACTCTACCTACCTTTTCATTTAATGACACAAGTAGACATGGAGCTACATCCACATGTCCTGAGCCAACCACTCTCCAAACCCATGTTAGTCAGTACAATCAATCTGCTCACTTTGGCACCTTTCAGTCACCGATTCCAAACAGGGTTTAAACCATCAAACAGAAACCTTGATTTAAGACACCAGTTTTAACCTTGATTTGCATTTGTATTTATTTTCATTAAAGATCATTAGTTTTCATTAATTAGCCATTAAAATAGCAGAGATCTGCAGGCAATCACTGTCAAAAGACTCCTAACTCAATAAAAATAAGGAACCTTAATAAAGTGAAATGAAAAATGTCTGTTTCATCACTATTTTTTTTCCTCTCAAGATTTGGCACAGAACATGTGGATGCAAATTAGAATTAAATGAAAAATGACAGAGCTACCTTAGGCATACGGGGCAACTGATAGGTTTCAAATTTAAAATTGTTTAAATAAATCAGTAGCTGTTTCCAGTGGGTTAGATCTCTTGGTTATAAAGCCCTGAAAGTGACTGGCTTTGCTCAAAGCATTACTGTTGTAGAACCAAAGGCTTAAGTAATTCTTCCTGCATTGCTGTTCAGTGTCTCGTTTATATGAAGGGAGTTCAGACACCCATCTTGCTTAGATATACACCATTGAAAATATTTTGCATTTATTTCTTTTGTCACCTAAATGTTATTTAAATCTTGGTCCCAGGGTACAAGGTTGCTCTGAGCCACTTTCCCCCTCCACCTATTTCTTAACATCTCAGAGGGGAAAAATACACCCAAATCTTACAGTCATTTTGGGTTGTTTGTTTTTGTTGGGTTTTGGTTTTTTTGTTCTCAGTGAAATAATATAAACCCAAACAGTTCTTTAAGCATATTTATTAACTAAACTGAAATATTTTCCAGAAAAGCATTCTTGCATAAAAAGGAAGAATCTAAATACCAGCATTTGCTCCACTGTAAAGAGATAGGTACTTAAAGTATTACAAGATATTTCAGCATCTCAAAAGTTTGAGCTGACATTAAGTGTTAAAGGTGTTTCCCAAATTCAGCAAAACATTAAGATAGTGGAATTCTTTAACTGTATGAAATCTGAAGTTTCAGTGAGAACAGGATCATAGAAAAATGGAAATATTCATTCTTTTGTTTTCAAAATACTTCAAAATATATTAAATTTTTAGGTTTAGAATTGGACAAACTAAAACTGGTAACAGCAAACCTTAGACACCCATTCAGATTTTCTTAACTGTTTAGCATTTACTATTTGCTTCTGTGGATCAAGAACCCAAAAGGTGTTCTAATTTTTCTTTTTCTGAAAGAGGAAGAACCTCAGTTATTCACAAGGGTAACATTAATTTCTTGCTCTTCTAGGCTTTATTTTCACAAGTTCCCTGCAAATGTACAAAAAATTGCAAACAATCAAGACTTCTGTTGTTAAATTGCTCTGCCTGTTTACAAAATTCCAGAAAACGCACGAGCTAAAAAAGACAATTCCTTTCATTAGCATTCATCCTAGGAAAAAGCCTCTTTTGAAACCTTTCAATGAGTATGATGTCAAAAAGCCACCAGCAGTAGGTTCACTGGTCTGGCTTCCTGACCATTTGAACGTCTAATGGCGGGGGGGGTTGCAGGGGAACATTTTTTTATTTTGCACTCGATCAACATCACAGCCCATTTCTCAGGTCAAAGAAAAAAATATTTAATATGAGTCAACAACCAACTGCAATTTAACCCTCAATAACAGCCTAATTTTGACAGAAAGTTCACCTTTCTTTAAAATTACTATAAGCAGGACTTAAAACTATTTCTTCAGTTTCTTTTAAATGCTGTCCATAATGAGGATTAAATCTTTTCATAACTGTAACAAAAGCCATTTCTGTTCATGGAGGGTTTGAATTCTTCAAAAGACTGATTTAGACAGGCAAATAGCAGATAGAAAAGCCAATTTTCTCTTAGAATTTATGCAAGACCTTGTCCATCTCCTTGAGTAACTTGTCTCTTTTTCCAACCAGTGGCAGGAAATCTTCATTTTTACAGCTCATGTTAATACTCTTGATCTCCACATGCCTCATCCTTGCCACAACACATTTTGAGCGCCCTTCTAGGATTAAAAATGTACTGCTTCCCTGAGTGCACAATAAGGCACTGCATTTTTGTAATTTCCAGCCTTGTAAATGGCACAGGCCATTACAGAACAGCCTGCTTGAAAAAACATGATACAATATTCATGTACTTTGTTAGAGGAGACAGATCTACTTTTTATGGTGATCAACTAAGGCAAGAAAGACTTTCATTTCACTAAAATAAGAAACTAAGGATGAAGTAGCCTTAAAACAAAAATGCCTTCAGTGTAGCAGTTAAATTTGAGCAAAGAGGGCTACAAGCCCACAATCAGGACTCTCAAAAGCAGAAGTTATAGTTAAAAGGTTGATCCAGGGACACTGGGGAAACTGGCAATAGGCAAGGAACTGACAGAAAGGAGTTGTACAAACCTCGCACATCCTTCCCGGAGATCCAAGATCGGCGTGAAAGAGTCGAGTAAGCATTTGAGATCAAGCTTTGACAACTTCCATGCTGAAACACTGCCCTCGATCAGGATCACTTTATATAACCCATCTCCCCAGTCAATACCACAGTACACCGAAATGTCTTTCCTCCCACCCTGACTGCTCACTGTCCTCATTCCTTCATAGCTTGTTTTCTCTCACTACAGCCTGCAGTCCAAGGCTACACTCCTCGATTACCTGCAACAACACAAGATAACTCCTTATGATAATGGTAACTTTCTCAGCACAGCTGAGTGTCCACAGGGGGGTTACAGAAGAGGGAGATGGTGAAACGGTCCCATAGGTATTTGCTTCCAGAAGACTATTCAAATTCTCATCAGGGTGTGAACTAGAAATGTGTGTCCCATCCCATCACATCCCCCTCGCCCCCCTGCAACAGAAGACCACCACTGATGGAAAGACAGGCTTTTGGCTGTGAGAGCAGCTATTCTTTACCTGCTTCTGCCAAAGAATAGGGATGGTGAGCAGCTGTTGTTGATTCAGATTAAGACGTCATGTCAAAGCTACATAATTAAGCTTACACAATGCACACCTATACCATGCCTGGCTCTAAGAGAGCTGCTGCACTTCCACACTTCTACCAATACCTTTAAAATTACCCCAAAACAGATAATAGCACAGCAGCAGAGAGATCACCTGCTGTTAGCAGGTTGGCAAGATATCTCCCCAAAATTGAACCAAAGCACCCAGTTATTTCCACAAACATATATTGACAAAATGATATAGGTAGGAAACAAATCCTGCTATTTACTTAGCACTTTTTATTATAAGGACTACGATGTTTGTTTTAAGGCTCAGTGACAAATCCTGTTTGGTACATCATCACCTTACTAAAAACCTGTCACACGTGCAGAGAATGCTAAGTCACATTAAGTATGCTGTTAACTTGACAAAATACAGCCTGCTGCTTTCCACCTGACTAACGCTGCAGCAAAGATGGCACATTTTCAAGGGGTGGGAAACAGACACCCTCTCCTTTCCTCGCCAAGGCTCCAGATCCAGTTGAAACTCTCAACACAGTAAAAATAGGTAAGGTGTCTCAGCCACAAAGGCAACACATCAGAAACTCAGCCATAACACTCCACTCCAGATCCAGGTACATACATCAGTTATTGGGATGTGATTGCCACCCAACTGCAGTAAGTAAAAGAAGTGGAAAGAGTAATTTAAAATACTCCATTTATCCAGATATGAAAGAAAGGCCAGACCAATGCTGAACAAGAAGGCAGTTCAAAAGCAAAAACAAAAGATGCCTCAGAGTGACAGATATTGATAAAGGCAGAAATTACAACAACTTTTTCTCCAGTAATCAAAAGGAGCACAAAGTTCTTTTGCACAGAAGGCAAAGATCTGACAGCATTGCCAGTGCACTGTGTAGTTCACGCCAATGCAGTCACACATGGTATCGGTGGTTTCAGCCATCAGCAAAAGACTGGGAATAATAAAGGAATGCCAGACTCAGGTTTCAAACATCTTGGAAGGGAATATATTAATATCATCACTTGAGCATTTTCACTTGTGCTATTGGAGGGCAGGTGTAGAAACCCAGTGTTATCTCCAGTAATTGAAACACCCTTCAAAGCAAAACCTTTGCATGACATTTTAGGGAGTGAAGGTTTCAGCTACACACTAAAAGCATGTCAATGCCACTTTCTCGTCTGTACCAGGCTTCTTTGGAAGATACAACAGATCAAGTATCTCCCGTCAGCAGGATTCCAGCATGACCTGTTACTCTAAGCGTCAGTAAAGAAAGTGAAATTTACCTTTCGTCTCTCTACATGTATGAGTGCTTATACATAGAGTTCATATAGTCTTGCAACCTGCAAAGTCCAGCTAATCCATCCTTTGGTTTATATTCATCCACCTATTTCAGGAAATGACTTCAGCAAATTGATATACTCTTTGCTTGTTCACTGAAGTGTTTTTTAATGTGAAGAGAAATGGAAGCTTCTGATTAACCACATGGGACTGCTTAACTACATTAAAGTCAACTGGATTTTCAGCAGTTTCTAAGCTGTTCACACTTCCCTAAAGAAAAGCCTTACTGCTCAAGTCTTTAAACAGTTCATCCAATAAAGCTGATGTCATATACCAGCTATTGCAGACATCTCTCAGCTGCACCTGAAAGCTGGCAAGATTAATCTCCTTTTGCCCAACATCCTGAGCCTTGCAGGAAAACAAAACCAAGAACAACGAACAACCTCAAGTCTTGACAAGCAAAGCTTCTTCCATTGGTCTGATTCAAAACATAAATGTTATGTTGTTGTCAACATAGAAGTCCCATCTATGCACCATGAAACAACGATGGAAAAAAGTATGATGCCAAGTCTTCTTAAATAGTCACCCAAAATACAAAGAAAGCATACAGAAGCTTGATGCAAAATCCAGAAATAGTCCAGGGCAGTGCTTGGGTATCACTAAAGATTTAAGGACTACTGGGGATTATGTGGCCAGCCACAAACTGTCTCGTAAGAGGTCATAGCAGTGTTCTCTGCTGCTAAGATGAGTGAACAGACTGCCATTCCCCACTAGAGGTTTGTCTATCGGTTTAAAAAAAAAAAGAAAAAAGAAAAAAAGAAAAAAAAAGACCAAGGAAGAGCATACAGTCATGCAGCTGATCGTCGACGAATCACAAAAACACCTCGCTGCAGCTGTCCCAGATAGATTCTCATCTTTGTGCTGTCACTTGTTTTCCTCACCCAGATCTGCATGAAAGAAAAAAAGAAAGGGACAGGGGAGAAAAAGGGAAAACCCACAGTAAGCAATACACAGGCAAATAAGTCCAGGTATTCTTATTGCCAGGTCTGAACATCTCCATTACTAGGGTGCACAGATGATTTAGCTTAAGCCCTTCTCCCTCCCCACATTAGGCATTTGCAACCTGAGTAGAAAACGAAATAAGCTTTCTAACTTTACTACCCTAACTTCCTGCTCAAAACAGTCATCGAGAAAAATTACTCTTTCCAAGCATCATCAGGAAAGCAAGTTTCCTTCTGCTACAGTTCGCAACAGAACTCTTGCGTTAAGCTTTAACTAATCAAGAATAAGTCTCTCTAGATCCACACGTCATAAAATTATCTATCCTGGGATTTGCCCAGACAAGTAACTATTAGTCAAATGAAAAGCTTATTCTGATTTTGTTCAGTGAAGCATTTATCACAATGTATTCGATAAACTGTATCTGAAGATGAAAGGGCCTCTTATTTTAAACACCTGCATGGAAGAATTCACATAACTTGCTGATAGACAGTATGTTTCAAAGCACAAATTGCTTCCATGGAGGCAGCCATGCAGAATTTTTAAAAAATAAAGATCACTTTCAAGAAGTTTAGATCCAAATACCTCTACTTTAAAAATCAAATCTGAGCAAAACTCCTCTGCATTTTATCATTCTAACACATATAACCATATTTAAATAAACACATGGAAAATATCCAGCTCTTTGTACTAGATTTTTTTAGGACACAATTCCAACATTGTATACTACAAAGGACTATAAAGTTAGCATTGGCATGTGATTTATCCAAAACTTTTTTTTAGATACCATATTAGCTACAGGCCTGGCATGGTAGATTGATTTAACTCTATTATTTTAATTATAAATTGACTTTACTAGCAGAGTCCTCAATATAAAATAAATTTAATATTTGCCTGCATTTGTATTTCAGTTATTTCTCAAGAGAAATTAGAATCCACCTTCATTGATAATCATCTCTCCACTGCAACATTTCCAAGAATTTTGTATGTTTTACTAACCAGAAGAATTGTTAAATCTACAAACTGTGAGCAACTGTACAGAAAAAACATGTACAGTTTTACATTCTATCACAACACGATAGAATGTTATATTTGTTTTGCTAAAGTTAACTGCTTTGTTAAATTCCATTTGGAAGAAAATTAAAATTCAGTTTTAAGTGGCCACAACAGTGAAATTACTTATTAACACTAAAAATGCCACAGTTCAGAAAAATAAAAGCACCAAGACATATTCTGAACTTAAAATTCATGTTTTAGACATACAGTGTATTTTGCAAGCAGAAGATAACATCTATTAATTCTAAAGAACTGAAGGACACGGTGAATAGAAACAACCAAAGCCATCTCTGAATTTCTTTTTCTCCTAGACTGTAGAAGAAAAATAAGTTTCCTCCTTTTTTCAACTTCCAAGAAACTGAGATTGCTGAACACACTCGTGGGAATAAAAAACAAAACAAAACTTTCCTGCATATACTGAAGAGTTTATTGTTGTCAAAAGGCAAATGACTGAATTGGTTCCATGCACCTGGCCAATGATTTCCACCAATGCAGTATTTGATTCACAATTTCCAAGGAAATCACATTGAAAGTAATAGAAATATATTCTGTTTAGAACTGAACACATCACCAAGTTTTAAAGAATTTGGGCCTGCAAAGATATCTTTGGTTTGGTTTTTTAAGGGCGATCATCATAGCTCAGTCTCTGTATTGGAGAGGCTCATAGCCAATTACGAAATTCAAATCCAGTTTAAGAAAACTGATTTAGACCTTCATGTGAACAAAGATGCCTCTGATACACTGGTAACTACTTCCTTTCCCCAGCCACAAGAAAGGTACTGTATGCCTCATTATGTCTGATGTTTCTTAGCTAAGTCTTTTCGTTTTGAGCATTAATGGAAATGCTGGTGGGGAGACACTCCGTGCAAATATTTTTGGCAAAGTTCCTTTTAATAACTTGGACTTCCTTTAGAAATGCTATCAACTTTTGACTCCAGCCTACAGTTAGAGACCTCAAATTAGGACTGCCTTCTAGCTTCTAAATTCAAGCAGGACCCAGTAAGGTCATAGTTTGGCAACCATGCTTTTGACTGTGTGATGAAACCCGAGACAGGCACATTGTAATCCTAAGAGAACACCTCATTTCAGTATTTTGTTAAGTATTTATCTCCCTCGGCTTTATATTGTTGCAAAGAATCACCACAGGGCAAACAACTGCCATGCCTCCTCCCTAGCCTCTCTCAAAACCCCCCCACAGAACTACAACGAAACCTACTGTCTTGATTTAAAGTGGAATTCATGCAATTATAATTAAGGATTGCATTTCCTTCAGGTTTCAGGTAAGATGCTCCCAAAAGATTGAGTTTTAATGTTTTAAGTTAACAGTAATAACTTCAACCAAATTAGCAGTACTATATTTTTAATGCATCCATTAGCACACTACTACTACTTTATCTAAATAACCAACCGTTGAGCATAACAACTGTTATTGCAAGGAGAACAGTTGTGATACAAAGCATATCCCATATGTAACTCATTTTGTTGAAAATAAAATATTTTCCCTTAGCTGCCAAAACAAATTAAAGTTACTTTATTGGCTGATTGAAGAGAAGTGCATTCAAGGCTATCATTTCTTTCATTCAAGTGTCTAGAAACTGCAAGCAAAGAATAAACTGCTCCCTTTGCCCAACTGATGCACTGCTCAAGCACTAAGCTTATTTTGCAGCAAGATTCACATCAATCTTCAGCACACACCTCTCCACCTGCTTCTCTAAGCTTTAATCATTAGCCACAAGGAAATTGGCTCAGATGAATGACTCACCTGCCCTATCTCCCAAGTAGGTGATGAATGCTGCCAGCTTACTTCACAACACACATACTCAGGTTAGCAGGGAGAATTTTCTCCCCTTGTAACAACTAAATTTGGTGACAAAAATTTTTCCTCATCCTCTTCTGGATTCCCAATGGGATTTTTCTTTTTTAGTTTTGCATTAATAATAACTGTATATGTTTTCTTGAAATAATGGAAAAGGAACTCAGGAATGTAGTGTCAATGAGATGCAAAATGTCAGTTTTCCCCATTTTTCCTGCCTGCCAAAACCGCTACTTGCAAAATGTAGGATCATTCTTTAGAACCACAGCAAGTCTCTTCCCATCTCACATCTATCTCAAGAAGAGACCTCTCAACTCAGTTTTATCTTAGATTCAGCTTCTTTAGACACTAGAAAACTACATATTTTCTGAAAGTAATACTGATTTTCTCTTAGTCCTTACTAGACAGCCATCTACCTGCCTACACTGACCCACAGCTTTCCCCACTCCCATGAAAAACAAAGCAGCCCATTACCTCGTTGGCACCCACAGAACTGATCACACAGCTGATCTTAGTGTTCTCTTTAGACTCCAGGTAAATAGCCTGGCTCTTGTGGTACCTGCAAAAGTTAAAAAAAAAAAAAAAAAGGGGAGAAACAGATGAAATCATTCGCTGTCCAAAGACTGAGAAAAGAAACAGTAGTAAGACTGATAAAGCTAGGATTCTACAAGCATTTGGATAGAGTAATATGAAGTCTGTCTGTCTTTCCGCACCACTTTCCCCATCTTAACCATCACAGGGTGGGGTCTGATTCTACAAACACACACATGCTTTGCATTTAAATGATGCTTCAGAATGCATGAAGCTCTCTCAATACAAATTCAGTTCTGTAACAGATTACTGAAAACAGATTTCCCATCTGAAAGAGGGAGGGGCAGAGCACCAAGCCACAAGACTGATTGACAATAAGCCCATGTTTCAAGAGTTCATCAAACCTGCCTTTCACATTTCAGGCACAGGATGGATTTTAGAAGGCAACTCCATATCATGCCTGATAAAAATGTGACAGAGCAAGTTATTCACATTCCCCAATACAAAATTACTAGTGCACCACCACCACAAGTGAATTGTACTCCATCAGTGCAGTCTACATATTGTTTAAACAGAGACTTCAAAATTTCTAATACTGTTTTATTTTGTGAAAATACCCAAAATGGTAAGTGATGGGTAACAGCCGCTGTAAGAAGCTGTATATACCCGCCATAAGGAGGCCATGGCTAAGCATATCCATTTTTTCCCCTTTTAGATCATATTTTAGTCATCCTATACATGTTTCTTAGTGCATTTTGTATAAAACAAAGTAAAAACTTTGAAATTCATAACTCTGCATTGCTTGATTTCATGGTCTTGCCTTCTTCACAGACCACATTTCTGGTAAGTGCTGCAAAGTGTGCTAGACAAAACTCCCCAGTTTCTGCTTATTCCACGGAGGAGAGTTCCACAGGCAGAACTAATTATACTGGAACAGATTACTTGTAAGTAAATAATCTTAGTCAAGACATCACCAAAATGGTTTACAGTTATGAAAGCATAACTGTATTTCCACCTTTACCGTAATCATGATGTGCTTCATATTTAACTGGGCAATCCAAGCTGCAGACTCACTACACAGATTCTCTCAGCAACTACTCAGTATGCAACTCCCTGCAGTCTGATTGGCCAACAGCCATTTGTCAAAATGCATAGATTTGCATAATCTTTACAGTTATTTCTACAATAACCATACTGTAAATATGGCAGTCTTTCAGTAGTTTATTCCATAATCTCTTCTTTCTGGCTCACGTACTCAGAACTTTCACACTGCTTGCCAGTACCAAGAACGATAGTGTCAGCTTTCAGCCTTCCAAACATACTGATTACTAATGGGCTGGGCGAGGTAATAAAAAACCCTCAAATTCTGCAGCCTTTAGACCCTTGTGCCCAATCATTATTCTGTCTCCCTCATTTTAACAGAAAGGATGTCAGCGGGTTCCAGAGCAATGTAATAGCAGCAATGAACTGAGCCAAAAATCTCAGTTTACTGAGCTCAGGTGATCATTAATTCATATAAAGGAACAGTATAAGCTACTACAAACCAGACCTCACTAAGACATAAAAATCTCAGTCCAGCAGCATCCTACCATGCCGTGCTGCCCTGCTTAAGCAGGGAGAACTAATGATCTTCATACAACAAGTGCACAAGCTTCTGAGTGCAGAAGACACCACTGCAAATGACAGCTCTCAAGTGATATCTGTGCCTGCACAGATAATGAAATAATTTTTCCACTCAAAGGTGTTTCTTCCAATTTTTGATTATCAGTGAATTCCAAAGCTAATGACAAGCATGAAGCTAGCTCCAGCCCCTGGATTTCACATCACAAGTTACATCCATCAGTAAATCTATGTTAACTGTGCACAGAAAAGGTAAGCTAACAAGTTAATTCAGCACTTTCTCATTGAAGAGTTGTCTGAACTGTCTCATGCTCTATGCATGCAGACAGGTCAGCTGAAGGCACAGCAGCCTGGTACATCTCAGTTACATGTTCACGTCTCAGCCTTCTGCTGAGCTTATATACCCACGGGGGAACAGAGGGGTAGAACTGAGGAAAATACTTCAGATGAAAAGCGCAATGGAATTTAGGTTGGCTTTCAAGAGGAGGAAAGTGCCAAACAACTCTTGCTTTTGCAATAGGTAAAATACACCACAATACTGACAAGTAAGGCAAGCAGAAATAATTCCACTTTCTGCTGCAAAATATTTTGCTGAAAGGCCAAGATTTTCAACTGCATCTCCATCAGAAAATTGAAAGAAATCACTCTGCATTATTGTATGCAGACAAAGCTAAAAGCAAAAAGATGGTTGTTTTACAGTGAACCGTATTTTAGGATCTGACGAGGGGCATGGAGCAAATTGACTGAAGACAAAAAACTGAAGTCTAATTCCACATCCATCTGAAATTCCCTATACAGAGTCTCCACTTTAGAGATACGTTTGTGAAATGTCTCTGCAAGACCTTAGGGAGTCCATTACTAGCATTAAACATTCACTATTTTGAGATAATGGTCCTTCATGGCTGCTTCAGGAAACAGAGAAGGTAGTCACCCCTGAGCTGTCAGTTTTATTATTTCTGGTGCATGCCAGCAGCTACAGCCTTAATACACCTTAGAAAAAATTACCCTCCCACTATCAAGAGTTACTTCATTGTTTTAAAATACCAGCTACTTTGCACAAGTACTCTTACTATCAATCAAAAAAAATCTAAGCAGAATTTATTACAGCCAAAAAATGTAAAATACTTCTCTTAAAACAGCATAAGAACGACAGGAAAGGCAACAGCTAGAATTCCTGACAGTGAGACCCCCATGACAATTGAGCTCAGCAGGATGAAAATTTCTGTTAGTGATTTATGTCCCAACTAGATACCTTTCAGAGAGAGCTGATGCTTTTGAGAGATTCATCTGGGCTCAATGGAGCTCTCCCAGGTTTATATTCAGTGGGAGCTTGGGAGCTTTACTGACACATTACTCCAGATTCCATCTTTCCTTTTTTTTTTTTACTTATGCAACACTTTACAGTACTCCACATGCTTAAAAATTCTGAAGAACAGTTTACTCATCCAAATATATCCTAGAGAACCGTCACTTTACACAAAAAAAATTATGAAAGCAAAAAAAGAACTTCATGAATTCGTGAAGTAACAAATAGCCTGTTCAGTTCATGTCTGCTTTATGCTTCACAGAAGTCTAAGCTCCAGGCAGCAGCTTTTATCAGAGTTGCATACACTAAACCCTCAACAAAACTTCACTGTCAGAAGACTAGTAGAAGGAAAAACTGACCAACTGTACAAGATGGCTGTTGTGTAGAAAACAAGCTTCATACCTATCATCTTCCATGATTAAAATTACAACCTTGTCACTTGATATTTTGAGCCACCAGAACAAAGTAGGCTACAAGTAAGCACACGACTTGCAAATTGCTTTCTGCTCAAGGAGTACTATAATGCCCCCTTGATTATCCAGTTTTGCATGTCTCATGGATTAAGTTTAAGACCTACTAAGATTTCTCTGCAAAATTTAATATTTTCCTTGCGTTTTGTGAGGCTTGCACAGCTACATGCCCATAAAACTTAACAGTGCTAAATCCAATCTGCAGTTCTGAAGTTGCTTCTTCCCATGTGGGTTTGATCTTTAAAGGTTATCTGGATTTATTAGAAACATTTTTCATTCTCCTCAGCTGGTGCACAACATTTCTTCTGCCACCTTGTGGAACAACGGGCTAGCATTCTACAAAACTGAACACCAGGACTGTGAATACTGCCAACAACACTGTACCCGCTATCGCAGAGTATCTGTATCCTAGCTGATGGGCCTCACAGCTACATCACACTGCGCCTGCTAGTGGCTCTCTTATTTTTGTCAAGCCTAACGTTAAGTGTTTCCCAAGTGTCACAGTGTGCACTACTGACTCCATGGAGAAGATTTAAGTCTCCTTTTATTCAAGCCAACAGTTACTCCTGAAAGTCTGTGAGGTCTAAACACTCCATTATCACTTCCGATTTACCAAAGTTGCAATGATTAGCCCTTGGAGGAAGTGGCTAACCTCTTCCCCAAACCATTTTGTCCTCAAATTCTTTTATCAAAGCAATTTCTCTCTAGTCTGTCTCCTCACTACACAAGGCTCAGACTGATTAAAATAGAAATTTATCAGGACTTACCATCTCTTATCATAGTAGAGTTTTCCATCTTCTATCCGGGCTTCAAACCGCTGTGCTGGAGACTCTGCTGGTGTAGCTGGGAGGTGTTCAGGAGAGGAGGGAGAGGCTGAGAACGGGAGAGAGACTGAGTTTAAGACCAGCATGTGTCCACCATACAGTAGCACATCTGACTGCGGAATTGCAATTAATAAGATCATATTAAGCAGAAATAATAAGCACAGAAAGCTACAAACTCAAATTTCCATCAGAAAACTATTCTCTTCTGGGATGAATAATTCAACCTCTGCCTTGAGTATATAAATTATAATATTCACTCAACATTTATCTGAAAAATTTTTATAGGTAGTTTTGATGGATATCAAAATTTTGATGGATAATATGTCCTTGATTTTCTTTTCATTCTAACCTATAGTAAAGTAGTTAAATAGGGTCAGAATTACTTAGGCAAGTTAGCACCCCTCTGTCTTGAAATAAAGTGTACAGAACATCTAGAGACCTGAAGACAAAACTGTAGGTTCTCAATCCCTCCATCTAGCTGACAAGCAAACAATCTGCCCAGATGCATCTGAATACAACCAAAAAACCTCTTTACACAGTTAGATTGTCCCATGCCCAAATGTTTCAGCCACCAAAGATGGATATGCCTCCCTTCCCATCCCTGACAAATTTCAGAACAGATGAAGAGACCCCACACAGCGCCCATTTGCCACAGTAGCTACACAAAGAACAGCAGTTACACAGTCAAAACAATTATACGGTCAAATTACACAGTCAACAATTGTACAGTCAAAAAGTCTACAGTATAATTCTCTGTTCAAAACAGCATGACTGTGAACAAGTTCCAATGCAACTGTTAACTCACCTGGTCTCTTGGGTGATTTAAGCTACATGGAAAGAGCACAAAGAAGCATTAGAGATCTGACATGAACCACAGAAGTCTGCAGTAATAGTTTCAGTCTTACTTTCCATACTCCAAATTGTTCTTTTTTTTAAGTGTTAAGTGGCATAACACATAACTAGAACAGCATGCTATAAAGGTGCAAAAAGCCGAAGGTGTAGATAATCAGTATCATGATACAAAAGGTCTACAAACTGAACTTCAGAACACAGAGATAATCCACTAAAACAAGTCAAAAACAAACCCATCTAACACACTGTTTTTGAATATGATCCAACATTTCTCAGGGTACATGAAATACAGGAGATAAATCATTAGAGACACCTCAACAGCTGGCACAAAACGCATGCTCCACTACCATCCTCAAAAGCCTTAATGAGCAGTCTCGAATATAGGAAATTAGGTAAGCCTTAAAGTGGTTAGCAAGAAAGCAATAGGTTAATCAAATCTAGATAAACTATAAACATACACACTGCACCCTATCCAGTTTGCTGAATTATTGTGACAGTGGGGAGGAAAAAACCACACCCTAAGAAATACCACCCCACACCAAGGCCTAAACCAGAGGCTGCCTGTGATCTCACAGAAAGATGCGTTAACATCTGTTCAATCATGCAGAGGAAGAAAGAAACTCCTTAAGAGAGCTTATCACTTGGTTCAGACAAAAGGTAACATTTTTAGATGACAGTCATTTTAATGAGGTTAATTAAACCTATTAAAAATAAAAGGGAGAAGATACCATCCTGCTAAATCTTTTATTTTGTTACTTCAGAAAGCCTACTGGGATGAAATAGTCCCATGTCTCAAAAAGGAACATAAAAAAGAGAGCTCTTTTCTCTTCAGGGGAAAGCATTAGCTTTCTCTTTAAGACCAAGAAATATAAATAAAGCAATAATCCCTACCTTGTTCAGTGTTCTCAGGTCCTCCATTATTTGCTCATCAGTCAACAAATAATTTAGCTGAGGTATTCAGAATTAAGGTTCCCATAAGCTCTTGACAATCAAGGCTAAAAATTAAAGGTCAATAACATTTCACTTGACTAAACGTAAGCCAAAAAAAGTTACATAAGATTTAAATAAGTGTCATACTTGAGCTTTTTTTGTCATATGAATTAATACAAGTCCATCTCCACCAAGCCTCGTATTTAGCAGCAAATGAAGCGCAAAATCATTTTAACTTATTCAGACATAACCGTCAATGAAAAACCTTTAGCACATCGACATCTACTTCATGGAGGCATCAAGCACTAGCATTTTCAGTGTTTTTGATGTTGCATTTCTGTAGAGAACAATCTGGGAGCTGAAACGCAACAGACTCACTTCAGATTTTGTGCAATGAAGCCAAATCCCACCAAAATCTTGGAAAGGAAACCCATTATTTTGCAACTCAGTAAGCACAAAGAGACAGGGAGAAGAGGGGAAAGCCCCACAAAAGAAACAACTCAAAAAAGAACCAGAAAATAAATCCAGAGGCACAAAACACATCCTTGTGTGGACGGGGATAAGTAAGAGCCTACCATTCACCTGAAAACAAAACCAAAATCTCATAACACAGAAGTTACCGCGGTTTAGCCTTATTAGAGCTCCGCTGTCATTTTGTGTAGTTTCACAATTGCATCTTCCTAATTCCCTTTTCTATTGCTCCCGTCATTTCCACACAAGAAAAACTTAAGTACACAGAAGGAAAACGATACCCAAAGCAGTGGACCCTCTCTCCAGCTTTAATCCACAGTGTTTCTTCAAAACAGCTGTTAAGTCAAAAGTATTCAAAGTATTAAACTGAAGTTAACAATTGCTAGGCTGCTTTTAAGGATTTTGGTTCTGATGGGCTTTAATCCTCTCCCCAGTGAGGAAGGGCAGATAGAGTTTGATACTGTGGCTGCTGTATCAATTAGTAGGGTCATGTTCACTATGAAACACATTTATTTTGGATGAGATAGGAGCATTAATAGATTCCCGCCCCACCCCTCCAAGAGTGAAAAGAACCTCCAACCAGAAGGAGGTTAATTAAAACTGCAGATGCTTATGACCATCCCAAATGAACTCTAGAAGTTCAAGGTTTGATACTGTCCTCAGAAAATGTGAATCAGAAGTTGTAAGTTTTTTTTTTTAATTTAAGTCATACAAGTTTGGAATCTAATAATAAGCCTCTGCAAAGCAAATATCATTGCCTTCTTTTCCAGGTGAATTTAATATACAAATAGAAATAGTGCCTATCATCCCAGAGGAGCTAAAAACATTTCAGAAGCCAAGGCACATTTTAATTATAAGAAACATGCAACAAGGCAGAAGAGAAGGATTACATACACATGTTTTTCTCTCTCTCTCATGATATATAAAAACAAGATGGATTTTTATCCTTTTTTTATTCAAAGAACAAATCTAGCACTCCTTGCTTTTGCTATGCATCTCACTGGATTAGATATCTAAAGCCTTTATCAGAAATGGAAAAACTAGTTTGATATGACAAATATGATCTTTCTGGCAAATGTTTTGTCACATCTTGAAATGAGAAGAGCTTTGGCTCATGTAAAAAGCCATTGACTATCTACGGAGTCAATTACCTCAGCATTTATATGTAATGTTCTTTTAAAGCTTTTCCTTTGTGAAAAAAAATGCCAGAAGAATCCAAACTATTCTCACTGACAAAAAAAAAAAATCAAGTAAGTTATCTCACAACACTGTGAAGTTTAAGTTAGGATACTGAGGGATCTCCAAATACTGGTTGTGTTTTACTAGTTTATCACACATTATACCTGACAATTTGTACTTCAGTATTTCCTAGATTAAAAGCTGATGCTAGCACCTCATTTCATTTTCCTTCCTGTACAAAACAACATAGATGCAGGTACCATGCTGGCCTCAAATACAATAGCCCTCCAATGACTCTGTAAAAGGATATCAGGGGCAGGTTTCCTCCTCTTGTCTGGGATAGGAACTGGATCATTTGGTCGTCGCCTCAGTTTCCTTGTCATAATAGGCTTCACTTCCATTGAATCTGTAGAGTAATGAAGTTGAAGAGCTGATAAGACCAGAGGGAAAGGAGTAAGAAGCAGCAGCTTTCTACACAGGGCACAAGGAAAATAATCTTTCCTCTTTCATACAGAAAATTGGGTTTTTTTGTGATAGCTTCCAGCATCCAAGCTGGAACTGCTGGCAGCAAATACAAGTTCTCTTTCCTACTAGGTCACTGTTCAGTAACAGCGTTGCAATGCCATGGTTCCAGCTTTTGTGGACTGGGAAGTGGCACAGTTGGCTTGGGGGCATTTTACAGCTCCTTTAGGTACAGATAACAAGCACAATGATGCTGCAAGGATTCAGGGCAAATTTCTTTAATGCTAATGCTATCTGCTTTTGAACAGATCATTTAAAAGGCAAAGTTTATGGAGTTCTTTGCTAACAAAGCTTGGATAGTTAACAGTATGTAAAACATCAGCTATAAATCAATTGCTCGCTCTTTCTTGTCTTCAAGTTGGAAAAACAGCTTCGCCAAAGGCGTACAGATAATTAGTGCATTCAAGACTGATACAAGTCTGCTGGAGTAATTTTAAACACAAATAGTATTTAAATTCAGGTTATCTAAAAATGCTTTAAATGATTGTTAATTAAATGAACTTAATTAATTAACGTGCAGGGCAGCAGTTGACAGGAAATAAACTGCACCATATGCACTGGGGAAAAAGAAAAAAGTCTGTTTAAAGTTGAAACACAAGTCTCATCACCAAGTAATTATCTGAAATCACAGTTTGTCCAAATGTCTACAGGTAGTCTTAACTGAATTACTTGACTCAAACTCTCACAAATCATTCCTTAATTTATGAAGATATCTTGACCACATCTTAAATGGTGAACTCATCATCTCACTTCTCTATGTGCTGAGAATTATTTGCTCACCTTCAAGTACACCTAAATCCTAGGTAGCACTTAAGTCTATGAAGCCTCTTTGGCTCCCTCCAGATGCTAAAACCTTCAACAGCTATGCATGCTCAAAATACACCAAATTACTTTTCTCTGTATCTCAAGGGTGAATGAGGATGACCATGCTGCACATCAAGGGAACAAAATATTACAAAAACTGTAAAAAAAAAATTAAGTGCCACCCAGAGAGTGCATGCCAAAGGAAACCTTATCTCTAGGATTCAAAGCTAAATTTGAAAAACACTGAACATTAATAGCCCTGCAGACACCAAAAATGTAACTTACTGTGTTGAAGGTAAGCCATTCTTCTCATTTGTTAAGACCAATTTACAAGAGCCTCAGAAGAGGGGGTTGAAGCACTTACTCAAGGCGATATGCAGCCAAGTGGAGAAGGCTTTTTCTCCTTTTTAAAAATCAGTTTCAAATGAGTTGTCACAGAGTTATCTATATTGCTTAAAAAGCAAATAAGGCAGAGAGATCAATTTTATTCTCTCTTTATCTTAGCATCCTGTATCTTAAAATTGTGACAAGTTAGCTGAAAGTCAGCACCAAACAAGTTTACAAAAAAAAAAAAGAAAGTTTGAGTGTCTTACATTTACTGTTAAACATTTGAAGAACTTTAAGATTCTCAAGAGATTAATGAAAATTTTATAAAGGAAGTTTTGAAGAGCTGCTAAAGCACCAACAAATTTAACAGGAAACACAGTCCTGCATGAGGCTTAATAGTTAAGAACGACACTACTCAATGCTCCAGAACAGGGGGCAACTATTGAACCTAATGAAACTGCAACACTCCCAGCACTCACAGATAAGCCTCTTCATCAGGTTGCTAACTTGCATCCTTGCATACCCTGAACTTCCATAGGTTTTAAAAACCATAGAGTCCATATAAATTCCAGTATTCTTATTTCTTAGCCTCCAGCACATGTTAACAAAACCCCATTGCTTCTAAAGAAATCACATTGCATTACTGTTAGTCTAGAAGGAAATAAGGGAGGGCTAACAGACAGAGTGGCTCTCTTCTCCGCAGTTACCTACATGCCTTTTCCTAGAGTTATACTTGATGAAACAGCTCATCTCTTGAGGACACACAACAATGGGAGGACACGCTTCCCTGAAGAGGATTAAACTTCCCCAAATCAGACTACTAGATACTTCTTTTTACCCCTCCTCACTCTCCCTTTAACTCTGCAAATCCGAATCCTGATGTTAACAGCTGTCCCACTAATAGAGAAATTTGATTCCTTCAGACTCCTAGAACATTGGTATGTGGATTTCCAAAGGTAAGATCTAGTCAGATCCTGATCCACTAATGAAAATCTGCTTACAAGATTAGGACTGTATCCCAACTTAGTAGTGAACAGACACAGGCACAGGATAACAACAGGAAAGTTAAGGCTAAGGCACAGTTTGTACGATCAGACTAGAGTTCATGAAAAAAAAAACACAACAAAAAAAAAAAACCAAAAACCAAAACAAAAAAAACACAAAACACCCAAAAAAACAGATCAGGGAAACTGCATAGCTCAAGCTGTTTTCCAGACCAGATTAGCCCTAACAGTTTGTACAAAGACAAGAGTACTCTTGAATATGTTCAAACAGGTTTTAATTCTTGCTTCTGAATGCTAATTAAATTATTAGCTTATATAACTTCTGGAGATACTATGCAAGACAGATATAAAAGGTCTAACTCAGACAGGCCTCAGCAACACAACCAACATTGCCTGTCCATAAAGTGAGGGAGTTGCTCTTAAAAAGAGAATCAAATCAGACTTTTGGTTCAGTATCATAGCAACACAATTTGTGAAGGAGGCTAATTACCCCTCTCCTTAGCTCCACTGTGTCAATTACTGCAAAGAGCACTGCCAAGGCACCAAGGGTGCCAACTGGTCTCATGAAAGCAAGCTGTCCATTTAATGTCTATTTTCCAGAGTCTGGACACAAATGTAGCTTACAAATCTATTTTTCTGGCTTTACATAGCATATTTCAACCTTTATGGCTTGCCTTTCTTCAACTTCTTGACCACCTACTACTGGAGAAAAAAAGGACACTGGTTACAATCTCGCACCGCCCGTTTGGTCAATATTGTGGCATCTCTCAGTAGTTTTATTGCCAGATTGCAGGAGCTAAAGAAGCCCCTTTCCCTAAATATAAGAAAGCCTATCCACTCTGCTGCTTCACTGGCACTATATTCATTCACCAGTTAGTAATTCACGTCACTGAATTTTATTATGAACTGGTTTCTCCATTAAAAGACCACCAATTTGTGTTCTACACCTGTTGGCATTTGGAAAGCTTTAAAGCCTCCACACTAGCTGTCTGTATAAACCAGCATTGCTACCTTCATATCTTTTTCTCTAAGCAGTAGAACAGTGGATAAGAGAAATGACAGATGCCTATCTTGTTTTTACCTCCTGTTAATTCCATGGTTAGCTTCTCATTCTCAATCATCTTCTTTTTCTCTTCCAACTCTGCAATCAAATTTTCCTTAAGCTCAATTTTCTTATCTTCAAACTCCTTTGCTGCTGCCTTCTTTTCCTTGACATAATTTTTTTCCACCTGATCTGTCTAATGCAAACCGAAAGAACAAAAAGGTTAACTAAGGAACCAATGACTGAAGTTAATGATATCACAACGGCTTGTTTCAACTGCTGTATGGATTAGCTTTTCAGTTGAAAGCTGTAGCCAGTTCTAAAGATTATCAATATTCATAATCAACAGAAAACCATCTAAAAATTATTAAGTAAGCGTTACTATATTAGCAAAAGAATTAATTGTTTTTTAAAAACATTTTAATGCTGCATATCATATCAAGCCTCTAGCAGAGAGCTCTTCAGATTTATAAGCAGCACTATCATTTACCACCTTAAACAAGCTTTTTAAACAAGCCAAATGCACAGCCAGCACACAGGAGCCCAAGAGCAAATATTTGTCATTAAAATAGAATTAAAAGAAGGTCCAGAGGTTACTTGAAGTAATCCCAACAGTAGGCTGTGCTACATTTCAAGTGTGATAATGCTAGCTAGAGCAAGGAAACTTCTTTAAGCCTTCTTGGAAAACAAGCGCAAGTATTAGCTGATGAAGTAGGAGGTTTAATACCTCTTCCATCTAGTTAATATATATTTTAATAAATTAAGAGTACTTACTTCCAGCTGGAGGAACAGTTCTGAAAAAGAAGAAAGATTCAATTTATTATCTTCAAAGATACACTAAATGACTTCCCTAACATTAATTCATTGAATATTGCAGCCAAGAGAGGCAGTGAACTAAACAGTGTACGTACTCATCCAAACTCTGCTCTCACTTTGCAGTTTTATGCTGAAAATATAGCAACTATGAAAAAGTTCCACAAAAATATATTGTCAACTGAAGTTTTCTACAGATTGTCAAGCAGATTTGCAAAGCTTACACAGCAGTATTCCATACTATTCAGTTCAGCTACTATTCCCACCAGCACTACGCACATAGTCCATCTTTCTTCCAGTTTAATTACAATCAATTAATACTAGATACAAACTTCCCAGACAGAAGCTTGAAACATGTAGCTGAATGCATGGCTGGCAAAAATTCACAGTTTAAGCCATCTTCATGAATTTCAGCAATGGCTGGTTCACAAATAATTCTGCAGCTGTTAGAAGATTCATCTATTCAACTCACACGTGTCTGATTTCAGGCTGTTTATGCCTAAGAAAACAAGTAAGGAAATTGTTATGTATCACTGAAGCTTCAGTTCATGGCAATGATTAGTTCAAGTCAGACCTCTGGATGAGGCCAGTGGATTTCTGGGTGTTGAATACTCCTGCTACTGATGTTTGTGCAATTCCTAACAACTTGAAATTAAGCAGGACAGGACCGTTCTTGTGTTTCCTGGAGGACATAATGCCCAAAACAGTTTTTACTCAAAGTAGTGCCCAGAAAAGCCAACTAAGGCACCTGATCGGTCCTCAAGTCACCATACGTCACCAGCATTTTAAGCTTAGGCAATACTTGAAATGGTAAAGACTTATACAAAGATCACAGGCTTCAAATGTGTTTCAGAGAAGACTGGAGTAGCAACACCGTGCTACTGTGCCTTTTTTTTTAATAATTTTAAAAAACAACAAAATAGAAACCAAAGATGATAATGGCCCAATTAAAAAAAAAAAAAAAAATCAAACCTTTCATTTGCAAAGGGCTCTACCAATTGAACCTAAAAGCAGTATTATGGAGGTAATCAAATACAGGTAAATCTAAACTGTTGCTTTGCTATCTGTGAATTCTCAAAAAAAACCCCCAAAACCTCAACATGGGAAGGATAAACATAAAAGATCATTCTTCCTGTAGTACTAGATAGTTGGATTTTTTTTATCATAACACTGAAAGTTATCACCATCTGCCCTCCTGTGGAAGAAATATGTTGCTGCAGTGCTGGTCTTTACCAGCCAGAAATACAAGTTTGCAGTTAGTCCTAATTTTACCAAGACAACACAATATTACTAGAATGCGGTTCTAGTGTACATGAAATTCAACTCAGAAGACAGATTCCTGATAAGATTCCTTTCAGTACTTAAAGGGGTACTATAGGAAGGATGGGGGCAATCTCTTTAGTAAGGCCTGTTGTGACAGGACAAGGGCTAATGGTTTTACACTAATGGAGGGTAGATTTAGACTGGATATAAGGAAAAAAAAAATTTACAGTGGGGGTGGTGAAGCGCTGGAACGAGTTGCCCAGAGAGGCTGTGGAAGCCCCATCCCTAGAGACATTCAAGGTCAGCTTGGATGGAGCTCTGAGCAACCTGATCTAGCTGAAGATGTCCCTGCTCACTGCAGGGGGGTTGGACTAGATGGCCTCTAAAGGTCCCTTCCAACCCAAACCATTCTATGATTTCAACAAGAAGCAGTTCAATGCGCTTAAATTCCTTAAGCAAATCCTTTACCATCCCAAGGACTTTTAGAAAGACACAATTTTACTATTCAAAGTTTGGAGTACATTAGCTATCATACAGCTGCCACTGCCTCTCTGTCATATTTCCCAGAGTAACAGCCCAGGAGTTACAGGATTCATCCAACTTTTCTAAAGGAAGAACAGCTACATTTCCTATTTCCACGTAAGAACTTCTATAAAAGGCCCTGCTTCAGCATCCAAGATAAGAACGTACTGGAAAAAGAACAAACAAGAAAGAGGGAGAGCAAGCAAATGGATCCAATTTCGAAGCCATTTCTCTGCAGTAACACAATAAAGGCTACCCAGAAGGACTGAGAGCTAGGCGCTTTAAAAATTAACTTGGGCTTTTGCTCCTGAAACAGAACGCCAAAAGACAAAGTACAAGCAGCCCATTCGGTGTCACAGCTACACAGAAGAACAGCTTCAGCAGCAAACCCTCTGTATTCATTGTTCCAGGGCACAAAACAGATCTTTGGGAAAGCACGTAGTCCTAACTTTCCGTTTCTGCAAACGGAAAGAAACGGCACGCCTGAAGCTTTCAGACAAGTTGCACAAAAAAACAAGCCAAAGTGGGAGAATGTAGGTTAGGCATGGTGCCAGATAAAAGTGAAACAATTTTTTTACTTGAGCTTTTTCACACAAATGAAGACTAGAACTGTTTATTGGTGTTTAGTAAAATGGTCAGCAAGCAATATTAATGAAGGAAAAAAAAATTAAAGAAAATCAAGATAGATCCCGTCATGCTTCATGCACTCTCAAAAAAACCTACTCTATACCCTCAGAAGCAGAAGAACCCTTTGCTCCAGCAAGTTCTTTTTCTTTAAAGGACAGAATTACCATTATTTTTCTTCAGGTGTTACAAAAACCATTAATTTAAGCTGTATGCAGCATCTTAGGAATTCAGCTTACCTGCATTTCGTATCCTTTCTTTGTACTGCTGGTCCAACTTTTTCATTCTTTTCTGATATTCCTGAAGAGTACCTAGTTGAAACAAATTGTGGATTTCCACTAGAATTTTATTTTTTCCAAGTATTACATTTTCTCAAGGAGCCATACACCACTTGAAATACAAATACTAATATCTGAAATCAGAAAACTACAGTTCTAGTTTGCTTATTTTGATAAGCACATTCCCCTTTTTTTCAGAAAGCCAGCTACTCCTTTTAAGAAATGCTTTAGTACACAAAGGCTTAACTACAAGTGTTTAGAAGGAAAAGGATGCAAAGTGGCTGACATTTTTCACTAAGCAGCATGACTGAGAGCCACCATTCAGCGAAGGATGCTGCTTACATCTTTCAAAATCCTCATCGTTCTGTGACCTTTGAAAAGTGCTGAAAATTGTTTAGGAAAAAAACACTATCCCCTTCAAAGCTTACCTTCCTGCAACTGCTGTAATTGCCTCTTCAGAGATGCCAGTTTGTCCTGATACATCCTGCAAAGACAGAGAGCATGCAACTTTACTTTGAAAAACAAACATACATCATTTATTTCACCATCCATTTGGGTAGGTTACAACGTGTTTATGCAGAATTAAAAACTTTTCAGAACTTCAGGAAACAAACAAACAAACAATAACTAAAAGAAAATTATTCAAATGAAAGGTTATCATTCTGTCTAAAAACCCTGACACCCTTTTGGTTTTACAATGCACCCAGACCAATTATTCTGGGAATAGTTCAGGGTAAAATAAGAATTTTTTTCTTTTTTTTTTTTCTTTTAGGTGTGGAAATCTAAAATGACATTTAGATCTAGAGACACCAGAAACTTTACAACAGAAACATTCTGCCACTTTGTCAAGCCTTAATATTTGTGTATTAGTTCCCTACTTATAAAACAGAAGGCATTTCCTCATGTAGATCTTGACACTACAAAAAGCCCCAAAGTCTATTCCTGGTGCTGTTGCAAACTTGCATTTCCTTTCTCACATATCTGTGGTTTAATACAGGCCAAGTCTTCCTGAACTGTATAAAAATATGTCTCTGCCAGTAAGCAAGAACACAAAATACTGCAAATACACCGAAACATCAAGGGAAACTATTTCAAGTCTCCAAAAAGCCCATCTTCTTGGACAGGACTAGCATTCTATTGTTTAAGGGGTTTTAATAGGCATCTTGCTTGGTTTATATAAAGTAGATCCTTCATTTTATTTGAAGGATCTGTCTGCAGGGGGATTCATTTGCAGCAAAACTTGGCTGCTCCCAAAAACTTGTACCTATTTCTTTGTTCAAAACAGTAGCAGTGCTTAGTTTCTTGAATATATATATAACAGAGAAAGTCACTGAGGAATGACGAAATACAAGTATACAGACTCTTTAGCTATTACATTGGGCTAGGCACTTAAAAACCCCGATCTTGGCCCAAAACATTGCAAAGTTTTATGCAAAAAAAAACCAACCCAATAAACAGAACATTACCTTACTTTTGATTAGAATGGGTTACTTACTGTTCTTTCATTTCTACAAAGTCCTCTTCCTCATGTTTTGCCAGGTCAGTTTCACTGGCATCCTCAGTGTCTACATGAGATAAAGAATGACTTGTTAAAACTTAAGAAGTATTTAACCCCCCCAAAGTAGTAAGTTACCTAAAAACAAAGAAACAAACAAACACCACCACCACCCCCCTCCAAACCTCAGGCAATTTAACCTCAAATAACACAACCAGATAGGCCTCTGAGAGATGAATTCAGCAGTGAAATGAGCCATCTCATCTCCTTCCTGCAACTGCAAGTTAACCCATTGGTTTTGCAATGAAGCTTACATCAAGTCTAAACAACTTCAGCTTCAGTTACCCTGGTAATTTCTTGCCAGTTTAAGACAACAGGTTCTACATTAACGCTCACATATACAAAGGTGAGACAGAAAACAGCCTAAAGACTCTGAAAAACGTTTCACGGGCTTCTTCCTACAGTTGCATCCATGGCATAACACACTGTATGGAAGACAATGACTGAAACAGTTGTAACTGATTCTGTATCTTGGCCTGAAACACTCCAAAACAAAAATACCATGATTAGATGCTGTTAGGGTTGACCAACAAAGGTCTCACTAAAGATAACGAAGTTACTTGCTGCGATCTGAACTTGACTTCTCAGCTACACTTTGCATAGAAGTACTTCAACATTTATACAGAACAAAAACCAGCACTACCATAAAGATAACCCCGATTTTATGAATAGATAATATAAACTCTGAAGAAGTTAAACCAGCACGGGACTGCTAGTTTTCTGCTATGCCTTTTCAGGCTTCTATTTATAAGACAAGGGTAGCCAAGAAAGAATTACCTCTCCTCCCAAAGGACAGGTCAGTGTTTCCAGGCTGGAGTTGTGGTAGGCAGGGTACAGCCGTAAAGCCTGAACTACAGCTACATCCCCTACGTATGGAGAGGGAGCACCAGTCCCTCAAATCAAACCTTTCTCAGATTTTTCTTAGAACTATGAACAAATGCTTTAAGTTTACATGTATTAAGATAAAACTCAACACACCAAAGATAAAACAAAAGGTTTTAACTGAAAGATGCCTAGGTCACCATAAAGGACTTCCGTACTCAGTTTGCTTGTGCGCAGCCACGGATCCTTTGTAAGGATCTACAGGTTTGGCTCTGGCACCTCACACATGAATGAACCTGATGTGATGGAGGACTCTGGCTGATGGAGCAACAGGCACTCTCAAAAGGTCACTCTTCATCTCCCTAATATGTTTGTTTGAATCCTACACCCCAGAATATTCTGGGTTTTACTTCCATTTCCTCTTCTCCACTGTTTTCCTGGTCCTTCTACAAAACTCCTCTTTCCTCTAACAGCCTCCCACACCCCCTTACTTCTAACTACACTTTTTCCACCTTAACTGCCACCTCCTCCCTTCACACCACAGAAATATAACGAAGCTCCACACACCAGATATCTCCACTACTTCTACCCCGTTGCACCCCACGCTCAATCCCACATTCTCAGCACCCTCCCCTTACCACAGAATCATTAAGGTTGGAAAAGACCTCTAGGATCATCAAGTCCAACCATCAACCCAACCCCCACCTCACTACAACCTCCTTTCAGGTGGTTGCAGAGAGCGATAAGGTCTCCCCTCAGCCTCCTCTTCTCCAGACTAAACACCCCCAGCTCCCTCAGCCGCTCCCCATCAGACTTGTTCTCCAGACCCTTCACCAGCATCGTTGCCCTTCTCTGGACACGCTCCAGCACCTCAATGTCCTTCTTGTACTGAGGGGCCCAAAACTGAACACAGGGTTCGAGGAGCGGCCTCACCAGTGCCCAGTACAGGGGCACGATCACTGCCCTGCTCCTGCTGGCCTTCTCCCTGCCCCTCCTGCACCCTTCTCTTGCTGCCTTTCCTTCACCCAGGAAACCACTTCAATTCCACCTCTCCGTCGGCTTCGCTTTTTTCACTCCGCAGGGAACCCCAGCAATCTAACACGCCCTTATTTTCTTCGCGTTTTCTTGCTGCTCCAGACCACTTCTCCACCAAACCCCACCCAAACCTTTCCTCCCTAAACACCCTCCCCCTCCTCCCCGCGCGCCTCTCCGCAGCAGCCCCCTTCCTCGACCCGCCGTCCCGGTGGGAGCCCCCCCGCCGCTCCCCGTGCCTCCGCTTCTCTCCCGCCCCAGCCCGCACCCTCCCGGGGCCCCAAACCCCCTCCAGCCCCGCCCCGCCACCGACCCTCATCGGAGTCCCGGGCCCGAGCGCTCCGCTCGCCGTCCTCCTCCTCGGCGCTCTCCAGCTCCTCCTCTTCGTAGTACTCGGGGCCGGGGGGCATTGCGGCGGCGGCGGGCGCCCCAGGCGGGGCGGGGGCGGGCGGCGTGGCGGATACCAGCCCGGCCGCGCTCATAGCGACGGGACGCAGCCGCCGCGGGCCCGCGCCTCCGCCCGGCAGCACCGCCCCGACCCGCGCCACAGCTTCCGCTTCCGGAGCGCCGCGCCGACCGGCGCGGCGGACACCTAACGGGGGCCCTGAAGTGGGTGGAGTCGGGCGGCGGCCGCGGGTTCGAGACTCGGCCCCACCAACGGCCCGGGCCAAGGCTATAACCGCGCCTTGTGCCTGCTGCGACCTTTTCCTGCCGGGCTTTGCTCCTCAAGGGGTTTATAGGGAGAAAGGCGCTTTGCCTGGACCTCCGGAGACCCCTATTCCCACTTTTTACCACCGGGGTGACCCCATCTGCCACAACAGAGCAGTGATCGTGCCCCTGTACTGGGCACTGGTGAGGCCGCACCTCGAACCCTGTGTTCAGTTTTGGGCCCCTCAGCACAAGAAGGACATTGAGGTGCTGGAGCTTGTCCAGAGAAGGGCAACGAAGCTGGTGAAGGGTCTGGAGAACAAGTCTGATGGGGAGCGGCTGAGGGAGCTGGGGGTGTTTAGCCTGGAGAAGAGGAGGCTGAGGGGAGACCTTATCGCTCTCTGCAACTACCTGAAAGGAGGTTGTAGTGAGGTGGGGGTGGGTCTCTTCTCCCAAGTCACTGGTGACAGGACGAGAGGAAATGGCCTCAAGTTGCACTAGGGGAGGTTTAGATTGGATATTAGGAAAAACGTCTTTACTGGAAGAGTGGTCAGGCACAGGAACAGGCTGCCCAGAGAGGTGGTGGAGTCACCATCCCTGGGGGTGTTCAAGAATCATGCAGACGTGGCACTTCAGGATATGGTTTAGGAGGCCTGGGGGTGTTGGGTTGGTGGTTGGACTTGATGATCCTAGAGCATCCTAGAATGTCCTGAGCTGGAAGGGACCCACAAGGATCATCGAGCCCAATTCCTGTCCCTGCACAGGACAACCCCAAATTCACACCGTGTCTCTGAGAGTGTTGTCCAAGTGCTTTGTGAATATCGCCAGGCTTGGCGCCGTGACTGCCTCCCTGGGGAGCCTTGTTCCAGTGCTCCACCGCCCTCTGGGTGAAGAACCTTTTCCTAATATCCAACCTAAACCTCCCCTGGCACATCTTCATGCCATTGCCTCAGGTTCTAGAGGTCTAGACATGAGGTCCAGACCTAGAGGTCTTTTCCAACCTTAATGATTCTATGAAACGCCTGTATCACAGGGCACAGACGTGCAGCCATGCCACCGGGCGAGGAGCAGGAACTTGCGACAGTGGGAATGGACTTGTTACAACACTTATACTACTCTTTCCAACTTTATTTATTTTTTTTTTAATACAGAAATTACTTCCTCGTTCCTCTGTGCTCTCAACAAAGCACCACCCTGGTACCCTGATCTCCCACTCACCCACGTGAAGCAGTAAAGAGCAGCTTTTGTGGAAGAAGTGCCCAAAGCCATTATGAATGTTGCACACCTGCCCGATAGAGATTATCCTCCTGACTAGACACTGCTACAAAATGAAGGACCAAGATCTAGATCCTGCAGTGAGATTCGCATGCAAAGAACCATTAACTACAGGATCCCACTCCGTCTGAAAATGCTTCCCGTTGGTATTTCAGGCTAAGTATCTCATTTAGCCCTTTTTTGCAACTGTAAGTCACCTGGGAAGAACTAATTAGTCTCATTGCCTCCAGCAGAGCCATACTAAACGCTTACCTTAACAGTTGTGAGGTGCATTCCTCAAATGCACAACTTAGTGACTCACCGAGATGCCATAAACATCTCACCAAGAGAAAGGAAACAGAATAGGTTTTATCTGAAGGAGGACTGAACTCAAAAAAACTGCAGCACTTTTTCAGACTCACTGAATGGGGCTGAGAGGAGCACCAGGTCACACTCTTTGTTCTGAAAATTGTAATAATGCAGCGTGTGCACTTTGCTTTCCTTGTAGTTCACCTCAAAGATCTGTTTGCCCTGACTGACAATTTTTAACTCAGAACATCCTTGCAAAGTACACCCGATACGTTTTTACATAAGCAAATATTACCTTTTACAGGAGATGAGGCTGAGACACAGCTAAAAGTCAACACTATCAAGAGCAGTTCCCAGAGTGGAATGTCCCATTTGAGGGCATTTGGCCTGGCATGTGGGAGATTCAATGCTAGAGCTGCTCGCCACCTCTCTGTTGCCAAGTAATGCTGGGTGCTAGGGGTTATCAGCATCTCGGAAAGCAATCCTTTCATCCTTCTCCTCACTTGGGGCAGCTGTAGCTGGCAGGGCTGCCCACGGCCACAGGGGGAACAGGAAAGGGCGTGGTGGTGGCTGCCACATCGCGTGAGCTGACTGGGTGCCCAGGCCGCACCCAGCGCCTGTGGGTTTGTTCCCTCCCCGCAGACTTGTGCCTGGCTTGAACTGTCCAGATAACTTTCCCAAAGTCATACAGTCACAGAGTTAAAAATAGAGATGGGACTGGCTAAAGCCCTTTCTCAGAACTAACCAGAGCCCCCTTAAAGCCTTATAAACACTATTTCCCCCCCTTTCTTTCCCATTTCCTGCCTTTATCTCTTCCATCTGTCTACATATTCAGCCCACCAGCTCCCCTGCAAGCCCAGTTCGCACCACTGCGGACAGCAAACTAGTTGCAAGTGTGCCTGGACCAAGGCTGCCCTTCCAAGGTTGATTTACTCTGTGTTACGCACCTCAGCACTTTGTCTGAAGCAGATTTACTGTTTCTGAGCAGCCCGCCTCTCACACATCACACAACAGGCAGGTGCATTTCCCAATGTGAGGGCACACAAGAACCCTTTGAACAAGAGGAGCTGTATGCAGCTGCATGTGAGTAAGAAACTGTGTACAGCTGCCGATGCAAAACTTTTTAGCCGATTCTGTGGTCAAAACTGGAATCTCACTTGCTGTTGCTCCCTCCATACTAATTCCTCATGTTTAATATTAGCCTTCTGGAGACACCCTCTGTTGTCACCTCTCAGGCATTCAGTGGGAACCCAAGGGAGGAGGTTCAGCTTTAAGGAATGCTGCGTTTCCCTTACAAACACAGAAACTTAACTGTCTACGCCCCAAAGAGCTATCAGAGAAAGTTTAAATTTCTCTCTCAAGCTATTGTTCTTGGCTCGTGTTTTCATCAAAGCAGTTTTTCTCATCACGACTCATTTATTGTTTTCTATACATTCACTCAGTTTGAAAAAAGATTTCTGCCTCCTTCTTCGTCAGCATCAGCTATTCACAGAGTAGCTGGCACAGAAATCATGCTCACTTATGTTTTTCTTTCCATTTGTAAGAAATAGATCATGGCAACTCATTTATTGTATGAATTAGATGACTGCAATGAGAAAACCTGTAATATAGTACCTCGGCCTTTGAAGAGCAGAACGCATACCAACACCCCGAGCCTGGAACACATGGCTTTAAAGTTTCTGTACCTTTAGTTTCAAAGGGCTACATGATGATGGTCCTAGAAGAAAACCCAGGAGAATAGCTGTCAGGAAGAAGTTAGTAGAGTGAGGTTGTGTGAGATACTGGCAGAAGAGAAAGCTCTGCTCCTTCAGTTTTGCTTAGCAAAAAGAAGTAATAAAAAACTATCAAAGAGTAAGCCACCGTAAGCCTCTAAAAGGAAAAAGGATAGAGTGCTTGCCTCTAGATTCTGAGGCTGTAGGGACCACCAAGCGTGGCAGAAACAGCATTAAATCACTTTACCCTGTCTCTGCTCTGAGCTTTTCCTAATCCAGACCTCTTAACCTTAACCTAAAGCTCCTTCTTCTTCTTTGAGGCCTCTCCTCCGTACGGCACACCACTGTTAATCCAGACCTTCTCTTTTTTTGGTTACAAGGAATCTCCTCCTGCTGCCACAGGACACACGGTCGCTGTCAAAGTTCCCCCAGCCCTGACAACAGGTATTAGAGGCTCAGAGCCACCTTTTTACTGGGCACCGGCCCCTCACACACCTGGGGCGGCACCACGGGCCCAGGCCCGGCCCCTCGCACACCCGGGCCCGCTGTGGGCCCCGACACCGCCCCCGCACGCACCCGAGCCCGCGACGGGCCCCGACACGACCCCCCCGGCCCTGAGGGCCCCCCCAACCCCGAGGGGCGGCCCCGCCCCAGCCGTTACCGGCTGCCACCGCCCCGGGGCCTTCGCTCCCGGCGGGACCACGCAGGCGGCAGAATCGAGCGCCGATGCTTGGGGGGGGGGGGGGGCGATCGATGAGGCCGGCGCCGCTCCGCTACCTGGCCCGACCCGCCGGGCTGTGTAGCCGAGCGCCGATGCCTACTCCCTTTCCTCCCGCCCGCGGCGGGCAGGCCGTGGAGCCGATCGCCGAGCGATTGGCCGCGCCTGGCAGGGGGAGCCG